>CM057341.1:71543045-72864568 GCA_030015575.1 Agapanthus africanus | reverse complement strand
TTAAACAATTTTAATCTTTTAAAATCACACGAGGGGGTCAAGGTTATTGGTCAATGCCAAGCTTTGCAAAGACCGAAGGTTAACACCAACCATTCAAAAATTTTATCGATGAAGCACCAAGGTTGGTGGAAGAACATGTCACCTATTGACGTGAAGAAGTGGAGAGGTGACAAGAGGTGTAAAGGATTGCGTCTCAATTTGGAGAGACGACACAGTGATAGTGATGATGGATTACTCGCATTATCATGATTGTCCAAAAGAGGGGGTGGAGGTCCAATTTCTTCATCTTGGAGTTGATTCATCTCAACACCCGTGTCTTGTAAAAATGCGAGTTCATCAGCGAAAATTTCCTCAAAGCTTTCATCGATACCCCGAAAAATAATGTCATCAGAAAAAATGAGGTGATCGTCAGACTCAATATAAAGTTCCTCATTAGATGTTGACCCGGACAACTCGGTGGAAGAGTAAATGTTTGGGTCAAACAACAACATATGAAAAGAGTCTGTATCTTGAGGTTGATCAAATTCGCTGCTGTCGACATCCATTAATTCGACAGAACACACATGAGCATAGGGTTCGGAGGGTTCACTTCCCAACTTGTAAATGTTAAGCTCAATTGACTTCTTCCCAAAGGATAGGGTCATAGAGCCGTTTCTACAATTAATTACTGCGTTGGAAGTGGCCAAAAAGGGTCGACCGAGTATCACCGGAATTTGATTGCGTGGGTTTGCTACAGGTTGTGTATCTATAACGATAAAGTCCACAGGGAATATGAATTCCCCGACTTTGATTAACACATCCTCTAGCTCACCCCTAGGTTGGGTGATAGATCGATCGGCCATCTGAAGAGTGCAATGCGCAGGTTTTAACTCTCCGATCCCTAATTGCTCATACACAGAATACGGAAGCAAGTTAACACTAGCACCTAGATCGAGTAGAGCACGATTGATATTTTTACCCCCAATAGAGATTGAAATTGTAGGACTTCCGGGGTCCTTTCGTTTCTTGGGAAGTTGTTGTGTAAAAGCTGTGCTCACATTACTCGCAAGGAAAACTTTTTTAGGTACTTGAACTTTTCTCTTCCTAGTGCACAAGTCCTTTAGGATTTTCGCATATGACGGAACTTGCTGAATAGCATCTAGGAGAGGAATGTTTATGTTAACTTGCTTAAAAATTTCCACGATCTTCTCCATTTGTGGACTTGGTCTGTTGCCCCTTAACCTGTTTGGATAAGGTGCTTGATCAATAAGTTTTGGGTCCAACGTTTGTGGAGAAGACTGTGGGGATGGATTCGATCCCAAAACTGGAGTGGGAATCGACTTAGATAGATTTGGCGAAATGGGCGAAGGGTTCGAGTCTTGGGGAAAACGGAGAATAGGCTCGGGTGAAGGTGGGAGACTAGACGAATTAGGGGAAGAAGAAGAAGCTGGGGTATCATTGGTATCACTATCATCACACTGCTCACCCACTCGGTCATTCAGCACTTTTCCCGATCTCAACGTGGTAACAGCACTCACATTATAACTTTGTGAGTGGCCAGGATTAGGAATGGGTTGAGATGGGAGTTTCCCTTTCTCTCTCGCACTCATTGCGGCGTTTAACTGTGCGATTTGGTTTTCTATTGATTTGATACTCTCACCATGGGAGGAGGAGTTTTTCGTTAGGGTATCAATAGAAGACCTTATCTCAGCCGAATTTTGCATGGATTGTTTCATGAACATATCCAAAGTTTGTGCAAGCGAGTTGTCAGTACCGGCCATTTGTGGTGTAGAAATGTTGGCCGGATTTTGGAAATTCTGTGACTGAAAGGGGGGCTGATTCTGTGGTTGTGGTTGCTGTGGAGGAGGACTTTGATAATTACTTTGTTGGTTTTGATTCCAAGCAAAGTTAGGATGATTCCTCCATCCTTGATTATATGTGGAAGAATAAGGATCGTTTCTAGGTCGCTGCTGAAAAGCAGCATTAGCTTGAAACGATGCGTTCATAGGACATTCTTCCGTTAAGTGTGAAGGATCCGAACAGCAACCACAGACAGTCTTAGGGAGCGTAACCTGATTTAGGGAGACTGATGAGAATCTGCTCTCAATAGCATCGAGTTTCTTCTGCATCGCTGCCATTTCGGCTTTCACTGCGATGGAAACATCGAGCTGGTGTATACCTCCCTTAGTTGAAGGTGGTCTTACGCTTTCCCACTGCAAAGTGCTTTCTGCAAGATCTTCCAGATATTTCCAAGCTTCGCCATCATCTTTAGACATGAAATTGCATTGACACATTGTTTCAAGCATCTGCTTTGTCGCTGGATTAATGCCCTCATATATAATCCGACATAAATCCCATCTTTGTATCCCGTGATGGGGACATTGGACAAGCAGATCTTTGAAACGTTCAAAGCACTTCCAAAATGGTTCATTGGGAAGCTGGGTGAACTGGTTAATCTCGCTCCTAACATGTGCAGTCTTATGATTTGGGTAAAACTTCTTAAGAAATGCTATGACGAATTCATCCCAATTAGCGATAGAGTGTGCGGTAGTATTATAAAGCCATTTTTCTGCCAAGTCGCACAGTGTGAATGGGAGAAGACGTAAGCGCATAGCATCTAAAGTCAATTGTGAAGTACCCATCATTGCGCATACGTTTTCGAATTTGGTGATGAAAACGTACGCGTCTTCCGACTCAAGCCCGTGAAATTTGGGCAGCAGATTGATGTAGTGGGGTTTAATTTCGAAATTATCCCCGTTAGGTGGTGGAAGAGATAGACAAGTAGGAAGGGGACCACGAATAGGATAGCATCTCTCTTGGAGAGAGATGCGCGGTGGATTCTGCGCACCTGCGGGTGGTGGCAGCGTGGTGTTATACTCTGATGGAGTGCCGTCCATCTCGGTTGATGTGGTGTGTGGTGGGGGAAAAGAAGATGAAGAAGTACCGACTTCGGTGTCGATAGCAGGAACGCGGACAAGACGGGCAATAGGATCCCGTGTCCAGCCGAGCATGCACTAAGCGGGTTTAGTGCAAGTGGCAGCGTGTGTGTGAATTAAAATTGGCTTGTTTTGAAAAAGTGGGACTCAAGACAAATTTCCCTAAATGCACAAGCAACCCTAGAACTAAGGTTACCTAGGTCCAGTCTCTAGACCGCTCCTAGACTTCCAAAGGACAAGCCGCAGGATAAATCCTCTACCGCCTCCGTACTACCCTTGTAGCGAGGTAAGTGCCAGGTAAGCGGGAAGGAACCACCACTACAGTGGGCCTAATTAAAAACCACTAGCCTTTGTCACACTTGTCTAGGCACTACAAAAGTAATGCGGATAAACGATAGATTACCCACGACCTTCCTCTGTCCTTATTGAGCGCGACAGTCCTTAGAGTCTGGTCTAAATATTTTTTAAATTAATGAAGGGTTGATCTATATGCTCGGTTTGTGATTTGTGGGGCTTAGGAAGGGTGATGAAATCCCCACCTAATCTTGATTTGGTCGTTGCCCCTTAGAGTCCGTATTAAATATGCAAAACAAAACCAATAACAAAACTTTTGCAAAAAGATTTTTGAGCGGCGCAATTTTGCAAAGAATCCTGCAGAAAATAGATTTTATTGGATTTGAGAGGAGAGAGAAGGAGTTGAGAATCTTACCAGAGAGTTCTGTAGCCCTAATCCCTCCAAGCAGCCGCGTTTCCGCCGCAGGAAACACCTTAGTGCCGCGGTTCCGCCGCGAGGTGGAGAGATCAGTTGATGAAAAAAATTTCTGTGATCTCCTTTGCTCCTCTGGATCTCTAAAAATCTCTTTGTTTCCTGTTTTCCTCAATTCTGTGACTCCAGATCTCCTTGCAAAAATCCACGCACAAATCGTTAAATATGCAGTTTGCAGTTTTGTTTTAATAATGATATGGCTCGTCTAAGAATTCAACACAAATAGTAAAAATAAAAAATTACGCACGTATCCCCGGCAACGGCGCCATTTGATTGTTACGAAAAATCGTGTTTGTTTAGTTTAACCGCAATCAATAACGGTGTCGCACGTAGCTAGACCGAGATGAGTACGGGTCGTCCTCTGGGAAACGTGGAACCTTTTAATTTTACTTTAGATGTGTTGAAAAGGAGAAAGAAATAAGAATGGTTATAGGATGGTTTCTAGATCTACGTTTAATAAGAATGTAAATATAGATCTAGAATAGTTTAAAGATGTGATTAATTATAATAAGAAGGGCTTGTAGGGTTCGTTAGGATTTAGTAGTTATGAATGATTAATTAAAGTTACCCTTTTTATCCATTAATAGATTTAGAACTAGAACGACGGCGATGCGTGTAGATTAGGGTTTCTGGAGGGAAAAGGAATCCCACTCTTAACCCTTATCTCGACACGGAACTCCGTTCATATCTAGCCTTTACCAAAACAATCATTAATCTAATCTCTAATCGCGGTCGGAACTAGTAAAGAATTGCTAGCGCGCCCGATTAGGATGTTAATGATTATTTTGATAAAGTTCCTAAACTTTATAGGACTTAAAAAGGGTTTAGATATTTTTCATCGTTCATTAGCCTACCCTAATCCTACGAACCCTAACAAGCGGAGAATTACTCGCGCATGTTGGGAGAAGAATATGAAAAGAAAGAGATGGAAAACATAATGTAAAAGAAAACAAACAATTAAATAAAAACTACCTTTATTAATCAACTCCTTCAACTACACTTTTAATCCATAGAAAATGATTACAAAACTTGATTTGCTTCTCGATCTCTTCCAAGGAGGTAGATGAACAGTTGATGATCAGCCTGGATGCGTGAGCCGTCTTGGACTTCGTGATCTCGTCGGCTTGATAGCTTTTCCAAGAGGCCCTCGGTACCCTTTTATAGTGCAAACCCAGAATCTTTTTGTTGAAAGGTTGGTAAAATATTGCATAGATCAATCTCCCAAAATATTTCCTTCTAACTCTTCAATAGTGCGGCGGATCCGCGGTCCCAGGGGGGTTTTGGCCGCGGATCCGCGCTCAAGGGGCAAGATTGATTTGTCGTTTTTCTTGGGCTCTCTGATGGTGACATTTGGCAATCCTAGGCATCTTCATATCTTTAAAATATTCTCTCGGTTGCTTCCAGACTTGGTCTCCAAGTTTGCTTCTTAATTTGGCAAGTTTTCTTCAACAAATTGATTTGTTTGTTAAATCCTTCATAACAACTTGGAAATAATCTGCACAACAACTCAAATAAGATTTTAGTAGACTTTGTTCTACTAGAATTAGATCAATAATATTATTTGCATACATTTTCCTACCAAATGATAATTAAAATATATTAACACATGGAAAATAATGTTTTTACACATAAACCCTCATATGTATAATATATTATAATATAGTCCTTTTTTAATATAAAAATGGTAGGAAAAATGTACTACAAATGTGCAGTTTTATCGACTGAACAATGATTTTAACTGAAAGAAAATATAAGAATGGAAATGCCTAAACATGTGGCATACATAAACTGAGAAAAGATATCTGGTCTAGGCCTGGGTCTCATTCTGATCGTGCTCTTCCTCCGAGATGCCTATCTCTTCAGTCTCCACAGTATCTGACGAACATTCCAAGAAAACAGAGAAGGGTGGAATGCCCGTAAGTGAACTTTCGCTCAGTAAGTCCCCAAGAAATGAAAAGTATAAAGTGTAATGATAAAATAAAAGTATAATATGAACAAGTGAGTATGAAGTATGTTGTGTTAGCATGTCGTTTAATATAAATATGACCAGTTTATTTAGCATGCAGTGTAATCGTAATATATGTGAACAAGTATGGTAAGTAGGTAAATATGATAGTATAGCTTGAGCATGGCAAACAATTATAACATGGCCGTGTAGTGTAAGTATAGTGAACAAGCAGTGAATATAAGTGTCTTAACAGTCTCTACTTGGATACGCTAATTTAACGTAAATTCAATGATGAATGTCAACCAATCTCAAGAGTGTTCTCAAACCCAACAGGCTGTAATTCAGGGGTAAGGAACCACGGGCCTGAATCAAGTGTCAGTAACGGAACTTCGACCGTCGTCGAAGTATTCCTAACTCAACAGGCTGTAATTCAGAAGTAAGGAAACACGGATCTTTATGATAACTTGCTTGTCCCAACATCCCATATATGCTAAGTTACAGTTAAAATTACCAGCCTTACTCGAATCCATGAATACATCGGTTTGCAAGATAAAGTTCATGTATATATCAAGTATTCATGTCAAGTTTTCTTGTATCCATGTCAAGTTGTATTCATGGTTCGAGTCAAGTCGAGTCATGTATTCAGCTTTGATATATGTGTTTGAATTCAGGTATTCAGGTTCATGTTCAAGTATGCATGCTAGACTTTGGGTTCATGTTTGAATTGGATTCTGACTTGAGTTTGGATTCAAGTTCATGATCAAGTATTCAGGTTTGGTTTTAGATTCAGGTTTGAGTTTGGATTTAGATATGAGTTAGACTCGGACTTGAGTCAGACCCTTGAAACTGATTTAGATCTTGAATTAGGTTCAGGAGTTATCGGTAACTACTATATATGGACGGCGGGATTTATGTCTTTTTCCAAGACAATTACCATTGATAACACCGTTAAGTTTTCTACTTTCAATAGGCAAGCATTCACTTTTTCCGGCTCCCTGGGGCTCAGAGAATTGATCCCGCTTAAACCTATATTTACTAAAATGCTTAAATATAGTTTTATATAACTCGAGAGGGTTTTATGAAAAATATTTTTAATATAATTTCAAAATAACCTCGAAAAGTTATTTATATTATTTAGGGTTTTCATGAATGTGAATTTTAAAGATTTGAGGTACTTTAGTGATAATAGCTTAACTTGAATAGTTCATGGTATTTTACTGTAAAACTTGACTTTTGTTGGTATCTTGATGAAACTTGTAATTCTTTCCTCTGAAAAAATATAATGTTATTATATTTTGAAAATATATGAATTTGTAATATTTATATAATTATAAAAATTAATTTTATTATTAAATAGAAAATTTTGCTTTTCTTAAAAATCGTATTAAAAACCTTTCGAGATCGAATGCTCCGTGAGGAGGTCTGCATCTCGCTCTACTAGCCCAAAGATGTGCGATAATTCGCAGCATTCAATAGCGGGTCCCCTAAAGAGGGTTGTAGAGGCACAATCGCAAAGGAATTTTAAAATACAATTCCAAATAAAACCGTTTTTTATAGTAGATGGTATTTTAATGAAATATATTGTATTCGTAACCAAAATACATTCGAAAAATATCATGCTATGGAAACTATGTGTGTATGTGAAGGGTGGGTCATTACCCCGTGATGTTTTCTAAAAGTATAAGTAACAAAAATACTAAAAGATATGATATGTGAAGATCATGGTATTTTAGCGTAAATATTAAGTTAAAACTATTTTGCATGATATTCATTATTAAAATTTGATTGTCAGCATTGGTTATATGATTACAAACATGGTGTAAGAATGTGGATGAATATTAGTTAAGAAAAAGTGAGTTTTCTAGGGTTTAGAAGAAAATGTTGGTACTAACTCTACTTACAGATATGTTTTAAAAAAATAATTTTTCAAAGAAGAAGAGAGATTGGGAGGGACTTAACGATTGATTATGTTAAGAAGAGGGGGAAAGCTTTGGGGTGTCGCGGAAATGCCGGAATTAGTTTCGATCTTCGCCGGAATATAATCTCTTACTAACTCCACTTGTACTCTTCTTGTACCTGGAACTTTTGAGATAATTTTGGCTAGAATTTTCAGAATGGGGATGGGCTAAGGCATAGGGAAGTATTTATAGTGTGGAATTAGGGTTTTGGAATTAAAAGAGTGAAATAAAATGCATTAAAAAGATGATAAATAGGGAATTAAAGTGTCTCGGTTTGATTGCAGAGTAAACAAACAGTGCAGGGGAGTTAAGGGTAGGCCACGAGACTTGTGTGCAAAGCCCGAGGCTTATTGCCCACGGTTCACCCGTCGGTGCCGGCCAAATAGAGTATCTCGCCGGTCGAGTTGTAGGGTTAGGCCTGTGGATTCTTGTCACATGTTACTCTCTGTATATACAACATTGTGCACACGTTTGTTTTCTTTGTCTTTTCATTTTTATGTGTATTGTACATGTAACCTTTTGGGCTTTCAAAAGTTTAAAAGAAAAAAATCAGAAAAAATATAATGCGTGTGATGGAGTTCGGACACAGGGCTACGTCTCAGCAGTGCAAAGGCTTTACCAGTGAGCTATAAGTTGTTTCTTGCTGTTCTTAAACAAGATATACTTATAACTTGTACTCAGCCTTGTAAACTCCTTTTTGTACATTAAAAAGAAAAAAAAATTGTACAGAAAATTCAAAGTCGTTACACGGAGTCAACAAGGCCGCACGACTGTCCTAACCAATCGCATCGTATGCTATAAACAAGCACCATTTAGCTACCATACACTACTCCTTGACGGAGTCAACAAACGCAACATGAATATTAAGCACTACTCGTAGGAAATAACGGAGGGCTACGGCTGGTTTTTGGCGAAAAACCTTTAACGTAATGAACTTGATATTGTTGAAAGAAGCCGAGCAGTTTTGAAAAAGAACGGTTTAGGCTCCGCATTTAAAACTAGTAACATAAATCTTTGCTTAAGAGAGAACTCCCCATAAAAGAATCAAGGCTCTTTCCTCATAGAATGAGGTGCGGGATATTCGTAACCAAATACCTCAATGCAAAGCAAAAGAATACAACTATGGTTTTGAAGAAAACCGAGTAGTTTAAAAATCGGTTCCGACAATATTATTTAAGTTTGTTTTCCTTGCATTAATCAGAATTAATGTAGTCCCATCAATTAATCATATCATGCTAGAAAAGAAACAAAAATAGACGCGCACGTATATGCCATCCACATTCGCCACAGAATCCCGGGTCTTCACCGTAAGGTTACTTAACTTATGGTAGGGCGAGGATAGGACTAGCGCGGATGCAAAACATATATAGCGTCTAATAAATATATATAATATATATAGCAACATTCGTCTCATGCATAATATCAACTAACATCACAGAAGCATCATAGCAGAAGCAAACACTGTATGGAAATACGGATAATCTAGGAAAAGAACATTTCAACGGAGCGAAATATGAATTGTAATTTTCCCGGTCGTGTGGATAGCCCGTAGTATCAGATCCTAGACCCCTACGAGTGCGGTAAGTCACCCGCCAATTCCAGAAGCGAGACAACTCCAATCAACGAAGTGTATGGGCCACCCAACACTTCCAAAATCCGATGACTTGGGCACCCCTCCGTGGGTCAATCATATACCCCTACGAGTGCGGCGAATAACCCTCTAATGCTATAGTAAGGCATCCCGGTCTCAACGCCATGAGATGGAAGCCCGTTGCCCTCTAAAATCCGGCTTTTCGAACACTCCGCCGCGAGATAATCCTAGTGCATGTAATGGAAAAGCTGAATATACAACGGTGACCACGTCCGCAATCTGGACGTGCCCCAAAAAATAATACAAGCCGCGGTGACAGCGGTCCGCATGTCAAACGCTCGTCACGCAATATAAATATACATTATATAACAGAGAATTATATCTAATACTACACACTCCGGGCTATCCATCATGACAAATCCAACACCACCATAACCACTAAGCAATATTTATCACAGAACATGCAAACTTGCGAGTATTAATTCCATAACCCCGTTTAATTGATATATATAGCAATTAAACGAAGTTTTACCAAATATTATGATACACACAACCAATATAAAACCAATGACAATCGAATATCGTACATATAGCTAACACATCAATTTTCCAAAACACCGAAAATCAAGTGATATAATATCTTAAGAATATTGATTAAGAATATTTGATATGATATGCATATTTTAATCACTAATATTTCATTTAAATATTATGTGCATATATTTTCCCTAATAGTATTAATTATAAATTAGAAACATATCATAATAATGTTTTTACAAATAAACCCACATATGTTCTTTATTTACAATTAACACCTTTTATTGGTTAATAATAGTAGGAAAAAGGTTCATTCAAATGTGCTATTTAGACTAATAAGCGACCTTCCCTTTTCCTCGTCTATTCTTCTTATCACCATCTTCTTCTTCCTTCTCCTCCTCCTCCTCCACCAAACCGTCAAATCCCTATCCTAAACCTTTTCTTCCTCCTCCATTTTCACTTTCAATCAACTCTACACTCTTCAAAACTCGCTGCCCTAGCTCTCACCTGTCTCCCTTTGACCTGTTCCCACACTCACCGACGATCTAATCAAACCCCGCCCCCACCACTCTCCGCCCCACTTCGCTTCCCCTACCCACCCTCGCCATCGACCGCCCTATCCTTAAATCTGCCTCCTCATCTATAACAGTTGACCAACGTTGACCGTGAAGGCATGATAGTTTTTGTAGATATTTAAGTAGTTAGCCCAAAGGTGCTGCCAATTTTTGGTGGATAATTTTTTTAAAGAAATACTTGTAGATTTCACAACCTTTTTGTTAAAGCAAACCACATCTTAAATCCGACAAAGAAATGGTCTGGACGGTTATTACACCAACATATACAGTAAGGCTCCTAGAAGAAATATCAATTAATAAAAAAATTATACATCAAAATAAAAGTCATATAAAAATTTAGGCTACCTTGCACAAAACACTTTCACGCTGCCTGCAGAAAAAAGTAGTTTGTTACATAAACGGTCAACGCATGTGACTTTTACATGATAGACCCTTTAGTTTTTATTGACTGACATAATTCCTAGCTTCTTGTTCTTCTTTTCCAAATCCATAATCTCTTGATTTAAAAATCAATCTTTGAAGAAGAAGAGAGAAGAAGAATTGAACCGGAGATTTTAAGGAAGAAAAAAGATCAAACTTGGTGAAGACAAATAAGTCAGGTTTTGATGATAGAGTTAAAATGAGGAGGGGATTGCAGGCAATTGTTTCCTGAAATTTTACCAAACTTGAGGTGGTTTCTTGAAATTTTCAGCCTAGGATTCAATTTGCAATCCCTGTTCAAACATTTTCAAAAAATTTGCAGCTCTCGGTGTCGTCGTCTACATTCGCTGATGCGCTCCATTTCTAGCCGTTGGTATCAATTAGTGCATTAGCGCATTTGTCCTCAGGGATTGATCCCATTGCTGGCAGTGGGATTCTCTCCATATCTAACAAGTCTTGCGCTGTTTCGGAAGATATTTGGTGAAGAATGCACTAATGAAGACTAAAATAGAGATTAGACGGTACTAAGCATATTAGTTTGAGGATTAAGTATTTAATTACTCAAAAGGTGTAATCATTATGTTTCTTGCTTTTCTTTTCTTAACGGCGAAGAATTGCTTTTCTTCGATAAAGTGAATTGATATGCAGTAAAGAATGCACTAATGATGACTAAAAGACAGATATGACAGCAATCAAAAACGAGATTTTTTTTAAAATCCTAATTTTATGTTTGCGCTTCCATGTCCCGAAACCCTCAATTCTCTCGGATGGCGCCCAAAGTCCTCAAGCCCTGCACCTCCAAATCCCACAAGATCGAAGTTAAAGGGGATCCCATCATCGCAGCAAATTCGAGAGCGAATCACAAAGAGGTCATTTTTGGGAGGCGCAAGAGAGGCACAATCGTTTCCAAGATCAAGAGAGGCCACAAGAACGCCGCCTCATCATCTTCTGCTGCTGCTGCTTCGTCTTCTTCCTCTTCTTGCGCTACGTCTGCTTCTTCCTCCACCTCTCATAAAAGGAAAGATGACGATGGCCTTCGAGATCTTGCCATTCCTCTGGGAATCTCCTTTGCTGCCATCATCTCTCAGGTGAATTTCGTTGCTTTGGGTTTAAAGTTTACTTATTGACGCTTTCATCAGGATATGCACAATGAATGCTATCACAACCTTCATGTGGTGATTGAGTTAGGGCTAAGCTTATTTCGGTATGATATGATTTGGGGGTTCTACTACAGATTTTAAGTTTCCTATATGGTTTTTGTTTTTGATCTTTATTTAAATTAGGTACATAGTGATGGTCATTGAAAGGAAGGTCACAACATTTTTTTTTACTCAAAAACTTTCAAACATGCCTTTCCTTTAGGCAAAATCTTCCCAAGTAAGAAAGCTCTGGTACTCATCATCTAATGTACTCCGTTTGCTCGAGCAAACTTAAACAAAATTTGCATTTACTTGAACATCAGTATCTCATTCATTCATCTTATTCTTACCAATGTTTGCATGCATGGACGCGACACAGGAGGGAGGAACAAAAGGGGGTTAGACAGATGAGGCATCTCATCTTCCTTTTGCTACAATACGGTCTATAAACTTCCTCATTTTGTGAAATCTTAATTTGGGTCTTTCTCACCAGTCACAATCCGCTGTTCATTTGGAGTATGTCACATTGTTTAATGTGTTCCGATTGGTTTCAGATGTTGTTTATACGACATCTTATTTAAGCTAGAAGAGGAATTTTGCTCTTATAGGATTTCAGTGCTGTACCGTAGGTTATACTCCATCCATTATTGCTATCATGTAAGACTTTCTCTCCACCAAATGTGGCCAACTATAAAGCAAGATTCCATTAAAGATTTTGATGGAACGTTACCACCCACTATTAACTTGCCACTAATCCTTTCATAATTAGTATCAAATCCTAGAACCCAGGCAACTTTGATGGGATAAGTGAGGGGCTTGCCTTTATCCTAAATGCCCCGATGACATTCCTTCAATTTCATTTAGTTTAGACGGAAAGTATATAATAATGGGATAGTTGCTAATTTGCTATAGGGAATCATAAAATGATAGTCTATAAATAAAGGGATAGGTGGATGAACATTGCCCCTTAGGCCCTGTTTTTCTTGTTCTGTTTGCTTTCCTTTCAGTTGTGCCAATGTATTACCCAATCTTCTTTTTTTGGAGTCTCCTTGGATTCGATTTAGTGATATAAATATCTCACATTCTAGAGGGTTGTGAAAACCCAGGTTAATGAATGCAAGAGTCTTCTTAAAAAGGCTTTTGCTAGAAACATTGATATTGTCGATTGTTTCAAAAGTTCTCTAACGCTGTTGAAATTTCCTATATTTTGTGCATTGACTTGACATGGCACCTACCTTGGAAGGTGATACTCTTAGAACTAATCCCATGATAATCTTAAAGATGTTTCATGTCTTTGATTGAAGAGGATACTAGAGAAAGCACCGAAGGACCTCTGGTGCGGCTGGGAATAAATTTGGTGGAGATGAAGACAATGGCTTGCATGGTTGGAAAGGATGCAGCTATGATCCATTAAAAAGAAAATACTATAATTGAAAATTATATCTTTATGCAAATGCAAGAAGACAAAAGGTGATAGAAGACTAGCTTAGTCTTGACATGCCTATAAGGGATGGATTTAAATTAAAAGCAGTGAATTGTGATGTAAATAGTATATGATATTGGAGCCCTAGCCATAGCCAAGTTCATCCAGGGGCATACCTTTGTTTGATATTGGAGATCATGAAATTGAAGTTGGCAAGTAAGGGAAGAAGGCTTGCAATCGCTAAGTTATAAACCAGTCCGCCATTTTTGATTGAAGCGTGTTCTGGGAGTAGTTGTGGGAGCACTAGTTAGATATCTTACGATTTAAGTACCATAAGGGATCCAATATGTCGGCATGGATCTCATTGTTTTCCAATGTGTTTGAGAAGTGAAATTATGTTCTTATTTTACTTTGGAGTTGTGCATCAAATATTAGATTAAGTCAGTATTGTGTCATCTATCTATAATCGTGCAAGTTAAATATATATATTGAATTCTTTGATGGTTTGCTTTTTCTTCTAATTAATGTGATGAATTAATTGTTGTTTCAAAATCTAAAAATAAATGCTTGGTTTTAAGTAGTTGTTGCTCCAACAAATGATTGGACCTTGTGCAAAAATGAAAATTTCATGTAGATATGTATAGTCATGAAGCTTTTCCAACCGAAACGACCAAAACACTAGATAGTTGGGCCCGGAAAAGGATCGATGTACACTCATACAAACACGCCTTTTTGTAGAACTTATTGCTAAGGACTGTATTTCGACGACAAAGAAACGTTGATTTGTATTAGATGGATGCAGAAGCTTTGAGCAAATTTATATGTTATACATCTGAATGATGATGAAACCCTAATTAAAAAAATTATGTTGAGAATTATACAAAAACCTTTGAAGTTATCCGGAGTTATGTTTAGAACAACAGTGGGAGAAACTCTGATCTTTGGCACGTGCACTGTATGTGCAATATAAGCGTAAGTAATCTATTTTTGAACAAATATATCTTAAGTTCTGTAATTGAAAAACGAAAATTAGTATGAACAGAAAAGTTGGGATCTAAATGCAAAATACCAACTCCAGAAGTATTCCTGTGTAAAACTAGTACATCCTTAATTTGCTTTTCGAGGATCACTCGGTAATATATATGAACTAATTAAAAACAATCGCAAATTATTAGTCTGCTATTAAACAAATTATGCAATTTAAATCTCATATATATATTTTATTTAATGAGTAAGTATTTTTCCTTCAAAAAACTAGGTATTAAATTCAGTTTGTTATATTCGATCGCCAGAACATATATATTACTCTTTTTAATAAGGATGATTTTAGGGATTGAGACTGATTATCACTCCTAAATAACAATACACGTACTCAACAAAAACTTGGCATGCATCGATCATTCATGACTTAAGAGCTGGCTAGTCAATGAGCACACTATTGAGGTACTTAGTCGGAAGTTTATGCTTGCAGACACAACCAACACCCGCACCTAACGTCAATAAGTGATTATATTTTATATTTTTATGAAATGGCGGACTGGTTTAAATTTAGCGATTGCAAGCCTTCTTTCCTTTCTTGCCAACTTCAATTTCATGATCTCCAATATCAAACAAAGGTATGCCCTCACTTTCCCTGGATGAACTTGGCTATGGTTAGGGCTCCAATATCATATACTATTTACATCACAATTCACTGCTTTTAATTTAAATCCATCCCTTATAGGCATGTCAAAACTAAGCTAGTCTTCTATAAACAAATTTAAGATCCCGAACGTAAAGGAAAATAATTGTAGCTGTTTTTTTCCTACCTAGACCCCAATATCTAACCCTAATCGGTGGACGAATGTGCAAACACATAGTGAAAACTATGTTTATTTTCTATGATGTGTTTCTCGCATTTCTGTTTTAAATTTCGACTTTTGATCTATTTGTCCCATTTTCCCCCCTTCGATGTCCTATATTTGAACAGTAGGAACCCAAACTGAAATATAGTCTTATCTCTTGTCATTTTAGAGAAAAACAATTTGTTCCACCAATTAAATTGGAAGGAGTCCGATGTTTCATCTTTTTTTAGTTATTGGTTCTGACCATCTTATAATTCATTGCTTTACCATGGATACACTAATTCCCATATGGTTTTCATATTCTTTTCGAGTATCATTCGATGGGAAAATTATCAAATTTTCGATAATATAGCATATCCTTGTTTGATTGCAGTTGGTCACAAGGTCACCCCTTACCCATAGATGATAAGTTGGTCATCGGTTGAAATTAAACCCCATCAATTAAGTCTAAGTTTCACAAATAGAGAACTATGATTCCCAAATCGACTTGATAGAATATGCGTTGCATTTAATATGGTAGATCTTAAGCACGTGCACTGCGCGTTGAGAAAGAGTGAGTACTCGAAGAAAGAGTATTCATGTTGGTGAGAAAGAGGGGAAGGAGTAGATAATGTTAAAATTGGAATTTTGAGTATCCTTTTTGTCACCGGAAAGAAGAAGAATCCAAGTCATCAATTGAATTAGCTTTGAAGATTTTGCTTCAATACATAGAGATCTTATGGCGACCGGTATGGAAGTTCATGTCGATATTTTGAACATAGAAAATATAGCTTGCATTGCCATTCCGTTAATTTAATTACCTTTTTCAGAATCCAAAATGATACATAATTAAGAAATTAAGTCATTAATCTTCATAAGTCTATCTGCCTTTCAAACATTTTAAGCAGGCCTTTTAAACCACAGCTACAATGGGCAGTCAATGGGCCAACTTAAATATAGTTATTTTAGTATCTCAAAAGCCCATAAATATTTGCATTTCTTGCTTATTATAGTCTATACATGCATCAACCATACAAATTTTTTCATAAATACACTCAAGATTCAGTACCAAAATATGCTATCCATATTCATGGAACTTGAAGACCATTTGGTGTCTTTTCAATATAATTTTAAATTCTAATGATATTCACTCATTAATTTCTCATTCCATTCATGACCAATTCATTTCTATAAGTACCAAAGAACACCATCAACATAATTCCTATCACCATTTCTTGCAATTGTATAGTTTCCCCTTCTCTTACTAATACGTCATTTTGTGCGCTGTCGTCATTGCATGCGTCACATGCTCTGGTTTTGAATAAAACCATGTGCTGGTTTCTGGTTTTATGAAAACCATGGGCCAAATAAACTTTTACTAAAATTCGTGTGCTATGGTTTTGCAGTCGTCCCTTTTTAGTAAAATTTTATTTCATTAGGCCCTTTCTTTTATTTTGGCCCAATGCTGAGCCCATAAGATCGTCCCAAAGCTGATCTGCTGTTTTTAGATCTTCCTCTGGGTCTTGAGATTGTCCTTGAAAGCATTCTTTCATTTCTACCGATTTGGTAGTTTTCTCAGACGTAGAAGAATTTGTGTCTGAATTGTCAAAAGTCTGTTCAAACTGCTTCTTCATATGTTCTAAGCAGCGTTTCATAAGTTCTTCAGAGATGTTACGATATTTTCTCTGAAAAGATGTTTTCAACTTCTGCATAGGGTTTTCTGTTGCTAATTCTTCATTGATCCTTTTATCTAGGATGTTATTATTCTTAATAGTTGCTTTTATGCTAACTATTTTTGATTCTTCTTCAATTCCTGACCACCATTTTATCAGAAATTTTCTAGATAGAATAGGAATATTTTCCTTGTTAATTTTAACAATAATAGTTCATCTAAATATAAATGGAATTTCATTTTCAATAAAATAATATAAAGTACTTTCTCCTTCTATAATGGAGATATCATCTGTGTTATGGAATCTTGGATGTGATTCTATCCAAGGTATGAATAAATCAAAAATTGTTTTAGGTAAGACAGCTAATTCTGCCCCTATTTTTTGCCACCACTGGATAAACCAATTGGGTATACCTGATTTTATAACGTCAGGTTTTATTATAATAAACCAGGAGTGTTTTTTCGCCGGGTTTTCATAATACAATTTTTTTTTAAAAGCTTGGATATAATCCCAATAATTATATTCATGTCGTTCATCTACTAATTTGAACGATCTCGCCCTATTAGGATGTAAAGCCCATTCTTGAGGACTAAAAATTCTGATGGACTATTATTGCTGAAATTAACAAGGAAAATATTCCTATTCTATCTAGAAAATTTCTGATAAAATGGTGGTCAGGAATTGAAGAAGAATAAAAAATAGTTAGCATAAAAGCAACTATTAAGAATAATAACATCCTAGATAAAATGATCAATGAAGAATTAGCAACAGAAAACCCTATGCAGAAGTTGAAAACATCTTTTCAGAGAAAATATCCTAACATCTCTGAAGAAGAACTTATGAAACGCTGCTTAGAACATATGAAGAAGCAGTTTGAACATACTTTTGACAATTCAGACACAAATTCTTCTACGTCTGAGAAAACTACCAAATCGGTAGAAATGAAAGAATGCTTTCAAGGACAATCTCAAGACCCAGAGGAAAATCTAAAAACAGCAGATCAGATTTGGGACGATCTTATGGGCTCAGTATTGGGCCAAAATAAAGAAAAGGGCCTAATGAAATAAAATTTTACTAAAAAGGGACGACCGTAAAACCATAGCACATGAATTTTAGTATAAGTTTATTTGGCCCATGGTTTTCATGAAACCAGCACATGGTTTTATTCAAAACCAGAGCCTGTGACGCATGCAATGACGACGGCTCACTAACAGTTGATAGAGACAGCGCATCTTCCTCTTGCGCTGTTTGGGAAGATATTTGGTGAAGAATGCACTGATGAAGACTAAAATAGAGATTAGACGGTACTAAGCATATTAGCTTGAGGATTAAGTATTTAATTACTCAAAAGGTGTAATCATTATGTTTCTTGCTTTTCTTTTCTTAACGGCGAAGAATTGCTTTTCTTCGATAAAGTGAATTGATATGCAGTAAAGAATGCACTAATGATGACTAAAAGACAGATATGACAGCAATCAAAAACGAGATTTTTTTTAAAATCCTAATTTTATGTTTGCGCTTCCATGTCCCGAAACCCTCAATTCTCTCGGATGGCGCCCAAAGTCCTCAAGCCCTGCACCTCCAAATCCCACAAGATCGAAGTTAAAGGGGATCCCATCATCGCAGCAAATTCGAGAGCGAATCACAAAGAGGTCATTTTTGGGAGGCGCAAGAGAGGCACAATCGTTTCCAAGATCAAGAGAGGCCACAAGAACGCCGCCTCATCATCTTCTGCTGCTGCTGCTTCGTCTTCTTCCTCTTCTTGCGCTACGTCTGCTTCTTCCTCCACCTCTCATAAAAGGAAAGATGATGACGGCCTTCGAGATCTTGCCATTCCTCTGGGAATCTCCTTTGCTGCCATCGTCTCTCAGGTGAATTTCGTTGCTTTGGGTTTAAAGTTTACTTATTGACGCTTTCATCAGGATATGCAAAATGAATGCTATCACAACCTTCATATGGTGATTGAGTTAGGGCTAAGCTTATTTCGGTATGATATGATTTGGGGGTTCTACTACAGATTTTAAGTTTCCTATATGGTTTTTGTTTTTGATCTTTATTTAAATTAGGTACATAGTGATGGTCATTGAAAGGAAGGTCACAACATTTTTTTTACTCAAAAACTTTCAAACATGCCTTTCCTTTAGGCAAAATCTTCCCAAGTAAGAAAGCTCTGGTACTCATCATCTAATGTACTCCGTTTGCTCGAGCAAACTTAAACAAAATTTGCATTTACTTGAACATCAGTATCTCATTCATTCATCTTATTCTTACCAATGTTTGCATGCATGGACGCTACACAGGAGGGAGGAACAAAAGGGGGTTAGACAGATGAGGCATCTCATCTTCCTTTTGCTACAATATGGTCTATAAACTTCCTCATTTTGTGAAATCTTAATTTGGGTCTTTCTCACCAGTCACAATCCGCTGTTCATTTGGAGTATGTCACATTGTTTAATGTGTTCCGATTGGTTTCAGATGTTGTTTATACGACATCTTATTTAAGCTAGAAGAGAAATTTTGCTCTTATAGGATTTCAGTGCTGTACCGTAGGTTATACTCCATCCATTATTGCTATCATGTAAGACTTTCTCTCCACCAAATGTGGCCAACTATAAAGCAAGATTCCATTAAAGATTTTGATGGAACGTTACCACCCACTATTAACTTGCCACTAATCCTTTCATAATTAGTATCAAATCCTAGAACCGAGGCAACTTTGATGGGATAAGTGAGGGGCTTGCCTTTATCCTAAATGCCCCGATGACATTCCTTCATTTTCATTTAGTTTAGACGGAAAGTATATAATAATGGGATAGTTGCTAATTTGCTATAGGGAATCATAAAATGATAGTCTATAAATAAAGGAATAGGTGGATGAACATTGCACCTTAGGCCCTGTTTTTCTTGTTCTGTTTGCTTTCCTTTCAGTTGTGCCAATGTATTACCTAATCTTCTTTTTTTGGAGTCTCCTTGGATTCGATTTAGTGATATAAATATCTCACATTCTAGAGGGTTGTGAAAACCCAGGTTAATGAATGCAAGAGTCTTCTTATAAAGGCTTTTGCTAGAAACATTGATATTGTCGATTGTTTCAAAAGTTCTCTCACGCTGTTGAAATTTCCTATATTTTGTGCATCGACTTAACATGGCACCTACCTTGGAAGGTGATACTCTTAGAACTAATCCCATGATAATCTTAAAGATGTTTCATGTCTTTGATTGAAGAGGGATACTAGAGAAAGCACCAAAGGATCTCTGGTGCGGCTGGGAATAAATTTGGTGGAGACGAAGACAATGGCTTGCATGGTTGGAAAGGATGCAGCTATGATCCACTAAAAAGAAAATACTATAATTGAAAATTATATCTTTATGCAAATGCAAGAAGACAAAAGGTGATAGAAGACTAGCTTAGTCTTGACATGCCTATAAGGGATGGATTTAAATTAAAAGCAGTGAATTGTGATGTAAATAGTATATGATATTGGAGCCCTAACCATAACCAAGTTCATCCAGGGGCATACCTTTGTTTGATATTGGAGATCATGAAATTGAAGTTGGCAAGCAAGGGAAGAAGGCTTGCAATCGCTAAGTTTAAACCAGTCCGCCATTTTGATTGAAGCGTGTTCTGGGAATAGTTGTGGGAGCACTAGTTAGATATCTTATGATTTAAGTACCAGAAGGGATCCAATATGTCGGCATGGATCTCATTGTTTTCCAATGTGTTTGAGAAGTGAAATTATGTTCTTATTTTACTTTGGAGTTGTGCATCAAATATTAGATTAAGTCAGTATTGTGTCATCTATCTATACGCTAATAAAACGTGGTATTAAAAGTGGAAATTTAGATATTTTCACTTTTGCTCCTTGACTTTGCCTATACTTTCTTGCATCAAATTTGGACTATGTTGGTATTTTGGAGAATATGGTTTCGTGGTGTGGGCAAACATGTAAATTTAGCTATGGGGCAAAACTTTTGGATTCCCATTTTGCCCTTCACATCAAGTATTGAGGAGTTTTGATGGAGTGGGTAAACATGTAAATTTAGCTATAGGCAAAGATTTATATTATAAATGCAGTTATGTGAATTTAGCTATGAGCATAGCTTAATAATAAATATCATAATTGTGGGTTTAAAATTTTTTGCAAATAAATACCACATTTTTTATCTTCATATGAATTGAAAGCTATGAAAATATAAAAAGTAAAATAAAAATAAAAGAACTTACAATCTTGTCTATTTTTGCGTCAAAGAAAGTTTTTGACATTTACTTTCTATGATATTTATCTAAAAAATGCTAAGATCAATATTTGGTGAAATTTAGTCTGAAAATGTGATGAGATTTGGATAAATATCATGGATTTTATTTTTTAGAAACAAATACTACAAGCTTTAACAATTTTTCATATAAATAGCATGGCCTTTGTTTTTTGCAAATAAACATCATGGACTAATAAAAAATACCATAGACTTTTACATTTATAAACCTTGAATCATATATAAATATTGCTTTATATAATCAATTTTTCCAATGTATAAAGCTTTCATGAATTATTCGTAAATCCTGCGCATCGCTCAGGGTTTAACTCTAGTGATAATACTATAACGATATGTAACGATATGTAACGATATGAATCTTTCACAGATTTCCATCTTTCACTGATTTCTAACATATTTTTTGTTTGAACTCATTTCCACATCCCTGAGTTAGGTCAAATAAAGCTATAGATTGGATATTCATTCATACGTTAACAACTTTGAGTTGGAAAGAAATGAAACTGAAGTCTGCTGATTTATATTTTATTTGGTGTTATGTTTGTTTTTCTATATGAATGGGATTGCATTTCAAATTTTGGTTATTTAATATTTTGCCTCTAGGTTAATGCAATTTCCTTATAGCCATGCCATGTTCCTTCTTCCTCTTACTTGTTGGAAACATGCTCCTTGGTTGAATAAATTTAAATTATCTGACCAAAAGAAAGTTGCTTAAAGTAGGTATTCTGCTTGCCGACTCGCTTAATGTAAAAGACAAGGTATTGCCATCTGCTATCCACATGACCATTTACATATGTTGCTTCCGTTTCATCCTTGAAAGAGTTAAATCTAGTAGTCTGGCACATTTACAATGTCAGAGAACTGGCCGAGTATTATTCTAGAACTATGACATCGATGATCAATTGCATGAATTCATGAGCTGGAAACTTACAGATTATACGCTTTTTTCTCCAGTGAAAAATGTTCAACTCTTTCTTTTTATTGCGTTTCTTTTGCTTCTTCCTTCTTCCTCGATACCCTTTCCTCTCCTCATTTGTTTTTATGACAGGCTGCGATGCAGCTATCGGATTAGTGGAAAGGAAAGATGACAACGTATTCCCACAGCTGTGCATCCAATAATAATAGAAATCCATACTGCTTGTCTGGTTGATTGGTTCATTGCTTTCTTTCTTTTTTCTTTTCAAATCTTTAGTTTGGATAATACTGATGTGGATGTTTTCATGATCTAGGTATTGGATGAGATTAATAGATCAGGAGATCAGATACCAGTAGACCGACTTTCCTTAGTATGTTCTTTAAACTCATATGTTTTCCATATTACTTTAATATGTCTCAGATTTTTTCCCCCCAAAATTGTTTTATAGATGATTGTATTACGCCATGCAGATCTGCACATCGGCAATGAAAGAATCTGTAGCGAATGTATGTATCCTTTTCCGTTACATGCTTCCTGGTATCTACTTATAAAGGTTTAATATGTTAATAATGCAATCCTTTTGGTTACCTTCTGTTTTGTTTGATTAGATATATGGAGAAAGGTTTGACTGTTTCCTGCTGAACTTTGAGAAATCATTTGGCAGCGCACTGAGGATGTCGCGGTTTTTTAGTGAAGCATCTGTTGCTGGGCACAGAAATATGTTATCCTATGTATCAATTGATGAACCTTCAATTATCAAACAAGGATGTGTCAATTGCAGTTCGTTCCCTAGGAGCACCACTTGTGAAGATGCACAAGACAATAGAGAATCCCTTGATGCTTCCATCGAAAAGTTTGAAGACTTTCCAGTATTGCTACGATGAGTAATCAGATTGTTCTTCATGGACAAACCAATCAAGAACTGGCCTCTGCTTCTCATAGTTTCGTTAGTCATGGATATAACCAATCCATTTTGAGCACCTTTGAGAAATCTGTTGTGGAGCAGACTCGATCTAATGACCTGAAGGCATTTGAGATAGGTCTGATAACAAGAAAGCTGCAACTGAAAGAATCGCAATTGGCTCTAAGCTCCTACAAAAATATGCTAGAGAGGATAAAGATATCTATGGGTATTTCAAAGGCTTCTTTCAAAGAAGAGAAACTGAGAAATCAAATGCAAGATACGAGGCATGCAGAGTTTCTGCGGAGGTGTATTGATCTTCTTGTTACTGGTTTGATCGTTATGTCTGGTTGTTTAAGTTATGGGACATATGTTTATTCGTTCCAGCGTATCACAGAGGCAACATCTGCATGCTCGGCCACTCCGAAGGTTAGTTTTGTTGAACCCAACGGCTTAAGTTCCTGGGTAAATTGTTTCTTGACAGAGTTGTAAAGCACTAATTTTCAAAATGTCTAGTGTTCAAATCTGATCACTGTCAATTTCAAAGTATATTTATGTTAACCTCATTTATTGTTTATTTATAAGCCTGTGTTTTTACTTGAGGTCTTTCCATGTGCCCCAAAGTGTCCCTAGGAAGAGGTGTGTTAGCTTGGCATAGTATTGCACAATTCAACAATTTAAGCTTTACGGTCAAATTTGCCCACCTCACTTATCTCTGAATTGCATGACTCAACCCTCTCTTTTTCAAAAGCTGCACTTTGCCTCGTAGCTTTAGGTTCATTTGTCTCTTTGTGTATGCAGGCTTTTACTTCCAAAACATCTTTGATTCTCTGCCACATTTTGTTTAAACTAACAAAGCATATTACTCTTTCATCAAGTGGTAGTTTAGGGATTAAAAAAACTGCACAAACAGAAAAAAAAGGCTATTATAGCAGAGGGTGCAAAATACATCTTGGAACGCGTGGTATCCTGATATACAGTCGCAGGAAGGTTCTTGCAATGCATGTGGAGAATTTTGCGAAACTAATGATTCGATAATATTCTTTTGCAGGAGTCGAGGTCATGGTGGGTCCCAAAGCCAATGACATCATTCAATTCCGGCTTCCTTGTGCTCAGGTGCTATGTTGTGGCATTGACCCGCCTGTTCGCTGGTTTCGCGATGATTTTGGCCATCGCTTATTTATTTTTTCAGCGTTCATCTTTATCAGCACCAACAACAATGCCTGTGACCTTCATTCTCTTGTTAGGGGTTCTTTGCGGCATTGCAGGAAAGCTTTGTGTGGACACATTAGGCGGGAGCGGCTTCTGTTGGCTTTTATATTGGGAGTCCCTTTGCTTGATTCATTTCTTCGCCAATATATTCCCTTCTGTCTTGTATCAGCTCCTCTATGGTCGTATTTCTACATCACAATTTAAAGCTGAAGGAAGAATCATACCGTACTGGCTCAGGCGTTTCATGTTTAATATTATCCTCGCGATTGTTTATCCCGCATTGTCTGGCTTGCTTCCGTTTGCTTCTCCTGGGGACTGGAGCAGTCATTTTGCTCGAGAAGCAAGTCGTTTGATTATTAGGGATTGAGAATTAAAATGATGTCTGTAATGCTATGAGGTGTAAGAAGGTTTTGGTTGTGTTTATTGATGTTTGATGTCTGCATGAGAACTTTCGCGCAGAATTCAATTTCATTAACCAGCGACTTCTTCACGGTAAAGAAACCCCGATCTTTTACCAGGCGTAGATCTTAGAATCTTTATACTTGCTGGCAGTGAACACCTAAACATTTTATCAAATGCTCAAGTCCGAAACCTTTTACATTTGCAGGTGGTAAACACCTTGATTTTTTATCAAAGGCTAAAGTCCGAAATCTTTTATAATGTGGATATCTTAAGACGTTTATTTACTAGGTTGTACAAGTAAGATTTTAACAAATCTTCATAACCAACTATACAATTTTAATGATCTTAATAGATAAATCAAGTTTCCAATCGAAGGAGATAATGAATTGTGTTTTGGAAATCAGGAAAATTTAAAAACGATTCGAAGAAATATTTCAAAGGATTAAGAAAACTTTAAAATAGAAACTTTTCGGCAATTTAGAGATCTTTCGATTCTAATAACTAGAAAATTTTAAAGCACTGAAAGATTTTTTCTTTCAAAAGGAATAGTAAAATCTTAAAAATGATTCAAAGAAATTTTCAAAAAAGAATAAAAAAGACTAGAATCAAATGAAACTTCTTTGAAAACTAGAGATCTTCTTTTATAAAGATTAGAAAATTCTAAGCCTCTTGAAAGATCTCTTCTCTCTAAAGCGTATTAAAATTTTAGGTACTGAGAGTGAAAGAGTTTTCTTACGAAAAAGTTAAACATTAATAAAAACTAGAAAAGAATGTTTCGTGAGAAGAATTGTACATTAAAACACAAGTCAATGGTTTTTTATATAGGATTTTTGAGTGTGGGAAGTTAAAATAACCGTTCCTGCACTTTGGGATAGTTGGGGCCAGTTATGGGAAGTTGCTGTTTGAATTTCAAACCAAAAACAGATTTTTAAAAGTTTTTCACTGCTAAGAACTTCCATTTCTTGTATGTCGCACACTGAAACAATCATAACTTTTTGCTCGGTCCGATGTCGATATTCTTAGGCTCGTTAGAAAGATTTCTTTGAGACCTACATTTTGGAACTCTAATCTCTTTAAGTAAAGAGGAATTTAATATAGTAGATTACGATTAGAAAAAAGATTCTGACCATTGAGATCGATTCTAGACTCAAAGAAAATAGAAGGTTGAATACTCCGTTGTGTGACATTTCGATATTTCCTTTGAACTTGCAATTTGGTCTTCGGAGTCGCTCGATGCACTGTTGTGAAGCCAGTTGAAGCGTTGATTGTTCTCTTATTTGAGTAATTCTATTGTTGTAGCACTTTAACTTATATGGCATGATTAGTAACATGTTGTATCTTTGAATTATGAGTTTTGTAAAATAATCAAAACTAAATAGAATGAGACTCGTAGGTTAACACTTTCTGCTCCAATCACTGCATTCAACCAGCGTTGCATACATATGATGTCAATACAATCCAAATGTCCTCCTATAATTTTCGGGTGATGGTGATGGTGTTGGTAATGGTGAAAGGGCGGAGAGATGGAGGGAAAAGCTCAGTCAACGATAGAGACGGTTGAGGAGTTTGATAAAAGAAATGGGTTGTCAGAGGAGTTGAAGGTATTATACGACATGGACAGAGGAGGTGATGGCTGCTGAGGAGTTCGTCGGCGACGAAGAAGATGAAGTGTTGGTGAAGGTACACTGCAGGGTGGAAGAAGAAGGAAATGATTAGTGGGGTTTTATTTTTCACCTAATTATTTTTAAATGAGATGACAGATATAACTGTCCGCTTGGCAAGTTTTAATAGGATTTAATGTTACCGTTAGACATGCTGATATGGTAACTTGTACGTACTGAATACTTTCTCCGCTCCTGCAAAAGTGACCATAGATTTAAATGAGTATGGATTTGAAAAGATAAAAAAGAGGAAAATATAGCATTAAGTTGGTCAATTAAATTTATTAAAAAAGCATTTTTGGCATAAAAAGTTTTATGGATGGAAGAACTAATACCGTTGGGGTTCTTGGGATAAAGTGTATGTTTTATAAATTTATGTGGTTTTCTACTTTTCGGGCAAAAGTGGAAGGTTTCCCCGCATTTTAGCCTAATTTATATTATATCTAGTGTTTTTTTTTAGATAATAGGTGGGATAAATTAGCCACCCTCTCATAAATGGGAGACCGAGCTTAATCCCAGATCTACCCATAATCTACTCCAAACCCCACCAAGCCCTTTATATCATATCTAATGTTGGTTTTTTTGAACCTGTTAGAAGTTGAAATTAGAGATTTAATTTTGCTGGGACTGCATTTCATCAAAGATTGTTAGTTTGACATGTAAAGATGCAGTATATGTTATGGAAAAGCTAGAATTTATGGGCACGTGCACTACGCGTGTTACATGAAGATCGATGAACCCATTTGTGAATTTATACAAGTCGTGTAACTAGATTAAATATTTTTACACGAGGCAAAGGGATGAAAAGAAAGCGATAGTTTTTAATACCAACTAATTAGTTGCGGAAAAGATATTCATGTCAAATGTTATACGATCGGCAAAAAGTAGGAAATATGCTTTATTATCTTTTTTATTTATTAAACATACTTTCATACTGAAATGACCGCGATAATAACAATAATCTCGTTATACCATATAGATCAATAAAGGCAAGCTCATCTAGGAGCATATACAATACTTTTAGAAAATATTATTTTCATGTGATAAAAGACTAGTGGATTACGGTTAAATACGGTCAACAATTCTATCTCGGTTGACATAAGGAAAACGCCACTATTAATAGCCCGTGGTAGAGAGTACTGATATTAACCCAAGGTGAAGTTGCCATATGCCGCGCGCGATAATCCCAGCGGAGCTACACTACCGGCCTGTATTGTAATCCACTTAATTTTCCATAATAATATCCTTATTAACCTATGAGATGTATGCAATATATGTGCTAGAAGATAAACTTATAATCGAAGGCAACCACTTGCTAAATATCATAACCAATACTATATCATCTAATACCATATCCAAGTCAAGACACATGTATGCACATCTCATTAACTATAGGCAAAATACAATTGCTTCTCGAATAAGCTTATTTCATGTTATTCATACAACATCATAACATAAAATAGATTTCAAACATAATAAGTATCATACATATATTTTCTTCAAATTTTTGCATATCAATGTAAACTCATAAATAAAGTGTATACCAACAAATCCATATATAACAATATTATACGTATACCAAGTATACAATTATCAAGCAACCAGAACATATTTCAAACACGGATATGTAGTGCTAAAATTTACTAAAATATTGTCAGACACGTAATCCCACTTATGGTACTCGAACCCCAAAATTTGATGTGGCTCGATATCCAGATCTTCATCGTCGATCTTCACCTCCATATTTCATAAGTCCGTCACAATCGGATTGAGCACATCGATGGGGTCTTTGACGGAAATCCTTTCCTTCATCATCAAGGTGTACAACCTCTGCTTGAGGTAAAGATGGTTCGTGAGAGACTTCTTATTGTAGAGGGACTCCGACCTATTCCAAATAGCTGCTGTTATGGGCTCTCGAGTGATCTCGCAAAGCACCTTATCTGGTGGGTAAAGGCGTAACGAACTGTGCGTCTTATCTTCCATCACCTCCAACTCTATATCTGTGGTCTCTTTCAGTATCTTTTCTCTCATTAAAACTATCTTGTGAACGCCATATTGTTTCAAAACTGCAGTCATTTCCAACTTCCATAAACCGAAGTTATTACCACCGTCGAACTTTTCTATCTTGAAACTTGTAGTCGTCATCTTCCCAAAATCTCCGAATCACCGAGCCTGATTTTCTGATACCACTCGTCGTACCCCATCTATCCTGACATGGCGCAGTGAACCATGAAGGGATCATACAAACCTATCGTGCGGACAAGCGGTACGGCATGACGAAAATAAACAGAATCGCGTGAAAACAAAGACAATAAAAAAGGTATATCCGACGGCTATCGCAACACAACAAACAAATAGAAAAGCACACCAACAACACAAAGAACACAACGATATACTAAGGTTTGAAGCAACCAGCACCTAACTCTGCTTTCGCAACGAGAACTTTCACTAGAATAAGAATTACACGAGATAATTTATGTCGTCTCGATCCCAACCGAATACAAAGCCCCATCCCTAATACAAATCTCTCCCTATAGTGGATTTTTGGCCACTGACAACTTAAATCCTCTCTTCCCGCCGCAACCATGCCCTCTTCTTTAATGTTCTCCGGATTTTAATTTAATGCGCTCAAACCCCTGACATCAATGCTCTCTGTGTGAATATTTAATTTTGGCCTCACTAATTTAAACTAGGGATTTAATTAGAATAACTAATCATAATCACACTCATATTCGACACGGGCTTCAATCACAAGGCTTGGATTCTCATGTATGTATGCTGTACGTGCTTGATTTAAAACTTAGACCTTCATCTTGGACTATCAATTTGCAATCAATTTCAACAGAAAATTTTGCATCCGGACAATATTTTTGGCCCTTTTAGGACTACAAAAAAGTTGGGCTTACCAACACATTCCATATCCAAAACCAATTTTTTTGGATTTGCAACCAAACAATCCCCATATCTCTTGAGATTGTTCATATAATCATTACTTACTAATCATGACAAGCTTGGGCGCTCTTTCCCACACACTTGATCTATATGTCTTTGTAATTTGATTTAAAGAGAAGTCAAGTTTCTATAGTTTGATTTTTATTTGTATTTCCATACAGGTCTTATTCAACATGTTCTAAATTATGGACATGAATTTTTTTGCTTTGCATTAAACATTAAACAATTGGACAATGCTCGTCTTCTTCTCTCTAGGTCTTAATTCTTCCACTAAGGATTTAACTCTCTCATTTTATTGTTAGTTTCTTGATGATCTGTGATCAATATAGCGGTTGGGATAGAATTAGATGCTTTAGGTTGCTAAAAAGTTAGTTATTTATTTTCTTGAAGTCTAAGCCCAAAAGTAACCCTAACCTATTCGACCTATCGAACCAAACTAAATTTTGTTCGGTTCAATTTAGACTCAGTTCTGCTCCAATTAGATTCGCTTCAATGGTCTAAGTCGGTTTAGTCATACTCAAAAGAAATTGTTAAAAACCAAACAAAAGCGAACGATGTTCACCCTTAACGACTAGTGCCAAGCCCAAACCATCGAGAACACCCTATGATGATGCTCATAAACGGAAATTTTTCAGATTACGACACGCAGCAGATAACGTGTCATCCACATAAACCCACTAGGCTCCTTGTGGCTGCGGAGGTAGAATCAATATGGTGCATTGGGAACTTTCCTCGGGATCTCGTCTCCAAGCTTACATCCCCATTCCTCGACCCCAAGAAATCCAGCAGCCGAGCTTACACCCCCTTTGCTCGTCTTTGAGCTGTTGTAGGGCTGAGCTTCCTCGGCCTCCCAGCTTGTCTCTGAGCCATCCACCGAGTTGAGCCTCGGCTTCCCCGATCAACCGAGAGCACGGAGCCTAAGCGTCCCTGCCATGGCTCCGCGTATCTCGCCAAAACGAGATATCCGCCGCCCCACGTTCCGCGTCCCACGCTGGCGCGTCCCTCCATTAATTAGCGTATCCCGCTATCGACACGGGCGTAACGCAAGGGCGTAACGAATGACGAGGGATCTCGCGCCAGCTTACTCCATGCGACCGCTATATAAACCACTCTTTCAGACGACTCAGGTAACTCGAACTCATTCTAATACGCCGCTACCCTGCTCTTATTCTACGGTATTAACTTGATCGTCGGAGGATTGTACGGTGGTCACCCATCTCGGGACTTTCTTTGCAGGTAGCTCGGCGTTGACACCAATCCATTGAGATCAACACATTCAACCCTCACACCAAATCTCAACCGTTTCAAACCGCTCGCAACCAGATGGACGGAGGACAATATCTGAGGGAGATCTCGACCTCCGTCACCCTGCAAACTTTCTTCAAGTTAAAACTGAAGCACCAGGAGGCTCATCTTTCATCCATAATGGACACTAGGGCATTGCATTTCCATTCTAGCCAAAAATGTATAAAAATTGTTTGGCCATTCATTTTGACTATAATGCCAATGACAGGTGGCCATCTATTTTTTGGGATTATTTTGAACTACCTTGGCTAGATATTTGTTCACACGTGTCACCTTTGTTTTTTCAGGAACTATAATAGATTAGCAATCTTATAAACATTAGCAAAAACAATATAAGATATGATTGTAATTTTACCGGTCTTAAGCTTAATTGGATAAGAACGTTGCGGTGACGACAATTATTTGGTTTTAGAAATGGACATTGCCTGCTTTCACTATGGTTATCGTCTTTAGAAATGGACATTGATACCTTTGGTAAGATATCAATTCGCGAAGACACAACCCATATGAACCAAGGCATATATATCAAAAGACAATAATATTTAGGCAGAGGTCTTTGGGCTATCAATTAATTTTGGGAAAAAGACTATATAAATGAGGCATTTATTGAAATATTACAATTCAATAAGTATGATGTTAAATATGGTAATGGTTGTGCATATGATTTGTTAATCATATTTCTATTATTATGACAATCTGTTGTATTTTATCGGTTTATAATTTTGTTTAGATTCAATTCCTATGGAAAGTCAAGAGGAAACAAACAATGTATCGCTAGCAAGAGCCGGTGAAGATCATTTACTTATTATGTTAGCATGTAATCCAAATCCGTCAAATTAAATGGCTCAATCCAAGATGGTTTGGTGGTTGATTGGATGGATCTCTTAGTTAGACTAAGAGATTATATTTGGAACTAATATATATATATATATATATATATATATATATATATATATATATATGAAATAATATTGTTGAGATTACTCAACGGTATTAGTCTCTAAAAAGAAAACCTAGCGTACTCTAAGACACCACAATATCTCCTAAAAAGAAACCCCTTGCTATTTTCATCCCGATCAAGCTCGCGCCACAATGAAGAGTGGAAGTGATGTTGCTCATAAATGGGAGCTCCCCGGATCATGACACGTGGCAGATGACGTGTCCCGATACACACGGAAACAGGGCAAGGATTTCGCATTGGAGGCGTCCCCCGGGCTATCGTCCCGCTGCCTGAAACCAACCTCCGAGAATTCCCTGAACATTCCTGTGCTCGCCAAGTAAACGACCATTGGCTCCCCGCCGAGCCCTCCTACATGCTGAGCTTCTCGGCCCTTCGCCTCCGAGCTATCCCGAAGACGAACCAGCTCGGCCTCCCACCCTCTTTTAGGCCTTTCGCCGAGCTAGGCTTCCTCGGTTCTATCGAGTGACCTAAAACGCAGATCACCGGCGTCTCTGCCACGGCTGCGCGAATCTCGCTAGACACGAGATATCCGCCGCCCCACGATCCCGTGTTCCACGCCGTCACATCCCCCTATTAACGAGCATATCTCGTCATTAATGGGGGATCCCTCCATTCTCGCAGGCGTAACGCCAGGGGCGTAACGGCCGGCGAGAATCTCGCGGCCGCTAGCCCATGGCTGCCGCTATATAAACCCCTCTCTCAGATCGTCGGAGGGTCCACGGTGGTACAACCACCCCGGGACTACTTTGCAGGTAGCTCGGCTTCACACCAAATTAAGCCCATTGAGATCCACACGCTTCAGGAGGCAATCCTCAAACCCAATCTCAGCCCTTCATCAACGCTGTCGGCAGATCGACAGAAGACAACATCTGAAGGAGATCCAGACCTCCATCAGTTGGCGCCGTCTGTGGGAATCTCGAAAATTCCACTCATCAAAATTTGATCTTCCGATCTTGAACTGATGGCGAGTGATCATCGCGACGATCCCAGCACAAGCCGCCGTCCTCCCCACAACGGAGGCCCAGACGGATCCTCTCCTCCCCCTAACGCCGTTCACACTCTGTCTGCACGGATCGACAGGCTCACGTCCATCGTGGATGCCCTTGTCCGTGTCCAAACAGCTGGACAAGCCCCCCAGGTAGCCGTTCCCCCACCTCGGGACCGTGACCTCCGCAGAGGGGGAGATGACACTGCCCACACTGGCACGACTGAACAACGTCTCTCTATCTCCGGCGGCCACAGATCCTCCGTGGCGACTAATTCAATGACCCGCCGGGCACCTCACAGCTCCACGCCGAGGTCTCGTGAAAGAGAACCCTGCCCCGAGGCCCATCGCGCTGCTGTCCTCTCCGAGGAGGTGTCGGTCAGCTCGCCTGCTCCCAGGCATGGCCGGCACCCTCTCCCTCGACAGGGTCGCGCGGACGGCACTCACCACAGTGGCTTGAGGACGACCTCACCAGGGGACCTGAGGAACCTCATAGAACGGAACCGGAACCGCGACCAGGCACAAGCCGCCAGTGGGAGAGGCCATAACTCCGAGTACGCCGAATCCTCGGGGTACCACGTTCGTCTTGACGCCCTCGAAAAGAAAATCGAGGGTATACATCAGGAGGGTCGTCCTTCAAGCGAGGGGGCCAGGTATGCTATCGACTCGCTTACGAAGCCTTTCACTGAAGAACTGCTCGCTGTCCGCGTCTCCTTCAGAAACAAGCCTCCAAAGGTGGCCCTTTTCGACGAGAAATCCGACCCGAAAGACTACCTAGAAGCGTTCACGGCGGGGATGAGCTTCCAGGACAACTCTGACGCCACCCAATGCCGAGCGTTCCCCGCTACTCTCATCCGTGCCGGACGAGATTGGTTCCGAGGACTCACGCCACGCTCCATCTCTACCTTCGATGAGCTGGCCGCCCAGTTTCTCGGGCATTTCGTCGGGAACAGACGGCAGAAGTGGACCGTTGATTACCTCTTCACTATAAAGAGCGAGAACAAGGAATCCTTTAAACGATACGTCACTCGCTTCTACAATGCTCTTCTTTAGGTTCCAGAGCACCAGGACGAGACTGTCATCACGTCCCTCAGGTCGGGTCTTAGGCACAAGGAATGGCTCCGCTCCTTTGCATTAGTGCAACCTAAGACCATGGCTGAGGTAAAAGCCTAGACCGAGCGAGAAATCCAGCTCGAGTCCGAGGTAAATGCGAACCTTGTTAGTTATATGTATGCCCTAGAGGCCATTACTATACATAGGATGTATATTGTAGTGGATGCTTGGACATATATAGGGATGACTTTCTTGCTCGATATGATAGTATGCTATCTGGTTACTCTTTACCTTAACGTGTACACTGATTGTCTCTCTGTTACATGTTGGTAAAACCCTTAGGATGTGTACTTGACTATCTGGACTATGATGCGGATCATACTAGTGGGGACATGGTAGTCCATAAGTACATCCTTCAAAGTCCCTAGTCGTGGGTGTATCGAGACGGGACATCGATATACCAGAGTAGACTAGCGTATACCTTCTCGACCCATACAGATGGGCGATGGATGATCCCATATCCATTGGTGTTTGACATCAGAGATGATATACGGGTGCTCAGTGGAGACTGGGTACACTGGACGGACTCGCCGAGAACTCCCAGATGGTATTATACCTTACGTCAGATGGCAGTTCTCTGGTGACACTGGTACAGGTTAGTCTGTAGACCCGAGATCGTCATAGAGTCTTGTGTGATTCCCACTGTGCTTTGATTTCCATCATACCACGTCCAAGAGGGCGTGCAAAAAGGTAGCTTTTGGGTACAGTCCCGAATCACATGGAGGCAATGAGCGATAGGAGGGGTTTCGTCTCTCCCGGTATAGGGAGTTGATGTTGCGCAGTGCTCGATTGGCTATAACAGGAAGTCCTTGGCCAAGGCTGCTTTAGAGATTTACTGGTAAGTGTTACCAGTAGTTTCTCGACCCGTTATGAGCCTCATATCGACACGACTTATCGAGTTATTGGGGTCTGACGTTTACCACTCCTAGGCGAGATATGCGACATATCAGACGAACAGACCGAACTGTACGGTTGTGTTACTGGTTGGATTCACTGGAGTGTGAGCGGGCTTGCTCGTTGATCTTCTGATCGCTCAATACCCGGGTGGCCGTTACGTTTAGCAGACCGCTTGCGGCTTGTGGGTGTTTGATATGATCATCACCTGCTGCCGGCGTATTGACGAGTCTTTAGAGTCCTACACAGAGGTTTCCTGGCTCAAGCGAAACGAAATAGGAGCGCATATGAGATATGTGCGGGACCGAGGATAATACCAGTATGTGATACTGTATTCTATTCTCGCAATTTGTATCATCGGTCGGTTATATGTGATATAGCCGGGTTACCGAATCAAGTGTTGATTCGATACATTGATACACTTGATATTAGTCGGTTATATGCAGTATGACCGGATCATTAAATCAAGTGTTGATTTAATGATTTAACGTATAATTATATATTTGATATATTACTTTACATTAACTAGTATTGGTTCACTTAAGATTATTTTCTCACTAGATTGTGCACATTGTATATATGATATATTTTTATGCACTTGTTTGTATCATGTTTGATGATACATGCAAACTTGGGTGTGAGTATGCTTTAAACTATGATTAGGTTAATGGTTAGGGTTTGATTTACTTATTCATTTTCTTTATTCGTTTTTGGCAAGAATAAAATGGTGGCAACTTTGTTTTATTCTTGAAGCTTCATGAAGCTTTGAATAAGTCTACCATTTTGTTTCTTTCCTTAACCTAACCATTAAACCTAAACCCTAGTTTATTCTCTACATGTGTTAGCTTCACCCATGGTTGCATTGTGATAAGTATTCACTTGATTTTTATTTTCAAGTAATTGATTGATATTCTTTCTTCTTCTTCATCTTCTTCTTCAAGTGAAGAAACCATTTTTGAAAATTATCAAGTGATGAATCCAAGTGAGAAATCCAAATCCAAAGTAAACCCACTTCCTATTTCTTCATCCTTTACCACCTGCCATGTAGTAGAGTGTGTTATCTTCACAAGTTTCATGACCTAGTGAAGGTGGAGCTTGAGTTTGAATCGCCTCGACGTAGATCATCTTCGGCATCGAAGTCAACGACCTAGCCCGCCCATTTCTCCGATGAAATCGACGCAAGGGTCCGGGATTCCGATGATAGCAGCGGAGGGACGTCAACACGGAGCTAAAGAAATAGTGGAGCAGATCTACAAAGGTTGTAGTCCCTTTTCACTTAGCAATAAAGTTGTTTACTTGCTTTCTTTTCGCCTTTACTTCTAGTTAACGATCTATATTAGGGTTTCTCGGCACCGGAAAATTTTTGTTTGGCATGGTTGATGCCTTGTGGAACCTCTTGTGTGTGCCTAGTAACCCTACAGTGGTATCAGAGCCTAGCTAGAGCTTTAGGCGATGTGTAGACAATGTTAGAAACCCGATCGAACCCCGAAACCCTAAATTTCACCCCTTTCTGTACATTTTCTGAAACTGTGCATTTTTCCTAATTAAAAATATCCAAAAAATTCAGCAGGGTTTTTGAGGGGTTACTGTGCTGCACGTGCGTCTAAGTCGACCATATCACCGCGGAACCGCGGCACGAGCCTGGCTCGTGCGGCGGTTCCGCGGCCATTCTGTCACCTCAACTTTTTCTGTTTGCACAGTAATCTCTCTCTGAAAGTGCTGTATTTTATTGTAATTTTTAAAGTTTGCTCAAGAGTTGAGTTTTCTGGGTTGTATTGGGGACTCGATGTTTCGATCGGGAAGTTTAAATTTGTCTGTGTTTTTCCGGATAATTTAGAATATGTTAAAAAGTTCGACCGGATATAAATACCCAATTTTTCCCCTTCCGGGAAATTTCCAAGTGTTGGATTTTTCCGTGGTTTAAGAATGTTCTAAGTAGTGCAAGTAGCGCGATGGACCCTCTAGAAGACAACAAACCTTAACTCGATTATGTGACCGTCTTGAACTGCTCTTTGAACCTTAGGGTTTGGGGCAGTACGGCGTGCCACATGTGAGGCGTTGGCTTGACCCTTCTATGGCTGGACCGTTGGTACTGTGGTATGAAGTGGATGTTTTTAAACTTATTTCATGTGTTGAGCTTTTCGGGAAACTTGGGTGTTTGATTGTTCGATCGGAAAGTTTAACATTTTCTATTTATCTGGAATGTGATACAATATTTGGAATTCACAAGTAGTTATGAGATAACTAATATGAATGTTATAAACATAGCAGTTTAGTCTCAATTGATCGGTTGCCACGGAATTTTGATGCGATCAAAAGTCCGTCGCAATCACGTAGCGTACGCGGATACTCGCTGGATAAACTTAATAGACAGCTACACCCCTTAGCCCCGACCAAGTGACTGTAGGAGAACCCCGTCGCCGAAAGCATCCGTTCGGATGCTCGCGGTAGCGGTGTTCCGCCTTGGTGCACTTCGTCGACGGTATCGGGGGTGCGGCCGTCTACTAAAGTTTGCGACGAGCATTCGATCAGTTTATCGGGAATCTTGTTGAATTGCCCGACTTGATATTGAAAAGTGTTTTCAATATAGAGACTACAATGTGGGGTTTATAATTGTTAGGCATGCGATATCTAAGGAGGGTGCGGATTCCAACTGTTATAGTTTTACACTTTCTTTTCTGTGACCGTAAGTGTAATATGTGATATCGCCGGTTTCGTTGCTATATGTCAACAACAATTGGGATGCGCACATTTACTTACGTTGATGACATATGATGTTATGTGTTGCTGGATATGTTATATTGGATCGTCGCGTTTTGAATAGCCGGGGGTTTTATGTGAGATGAGAGTTTTTCATTTTCATTCATATAAAATTTATTGTATGTAATATTCTTTTATTGGGGCACTTCCAGGTTGCGGAAGTTGTCATCTTTGTATATTATTTACTTTTCCGCACTAGGATAGACCCAAGGAGGAGGGTACAGGTAACCGGGTTCTGGAGTCCAGTGGGAGACCAACTCGAGGAGTCGAGTCCGGGTCTCCTAACTCTAGAATTGGTAGGGTTGCTTTCCGCTCTCGTAGGGGTCTAGGGGTGTGGGTTTAGCTATTCATCACGACCGTGGAATCCGTGTTTTATACAGGCTCGTATTGAAAACACGGACGTCCTAGTATATCCATTATTTCATATGTTTCTTCTGCTGCGATATCTGTGATGTGATCATTTGATGTTCTGTGATAAATACTGTATATGATATATATGATATATGATATAGATGTTACTTATGTTTTACACCCGCGCTAGCCCTGCCCCGCTCTGCCGTTAGTTACCTAACCTAACGGTGCACGAGGGGACATCGAGGCGAATGCGGATGGCATAAGTGTACGTCGTATTTATCTGTGATGTTTAAGTGATTTAAATGATGATACTTCATTAATATGATTAATGAAAGAAAAGAAACCTAAAGATGTTGTGGAATCGAATTTTCAAAAACAGGTAGCTACAGTTCTTGCTCTGCATCGCGGTGTTCCTTGTAGAACATCCTGCACCTTATTCGATAAGGAAAGGACCGAGATCCCTTCACCGGGAGTGACTCCTTTAGCAATAACTGGCAGATGCTACAACCCTCGGTTTGTCTTTTGATTGCTCCTATAGTTCTTGCTTTGCACAGTGATGTATATGATATATCCTGCACCTTATTCGATGAGGAAAGGGCCGACGATCCCTTCACCGGAAGTGACCCCTTTAGCAAAACTAGAAAAGCCTAAAAAACACTCCATTTTAAAATCATTTGATTCTACAACGATATCAAGTTCATTACGCAATAGGTTTTCAGAAAAACCTGTCGTAGCCCTCCGTCATTTCAGATAAGTCCTACTTAGTATTCGTGCTACGTTTGTTGACCTCCGTCAAGACGTAGTGTGCGGTAGCTAACTAGTATTTATCTGCTTATGCATATGATACAGATTGGGTTAGGGTAGTCGTACGGCCTTGTTGACCTCCGTCAAGGGTCGTGCGGGTGGGTTTGATTCAATCAAGAAATGACAGGTTGAACTTTACTAGTAGCCTATGGTTTGTTGACCTCCGTCAAGGTCATAGGGTGCTAGGGGCAAAATTATTGGGAATTTCAAGTGTTGAAATTTGCAATGAGATTGCATACCTTCTATGAGATAGTTGGATCCCGATACCCGCTGCGAGTAATTGTTACTTCTGAGAGAGTTTTACACATTACAATTAGCCGATCAAGTAGGTGTCTAGAAAGGTGTCAACGGGGTTACGCCTCTGGGAAAACGAGGTTTACTTTAATTAGGTCCGTGCGAAAGTACGGGGAACCTCCCTCAAAGTACCGACACTGGCCTGGCTGAAAGATTGGCGAACTTGTAGCGTGTAAATAATCCCGGCTAGTCTTTCCTTTTAGGGTTTGAAGGAAGATTTGATAAAAACATTGGGAGCCATCCTGATTAGATAAAATAATAACCAATCTGATTTTGCAAGAGCATACGCAGAGTGTTTTCTTCTCTCTCTCTCCTGGTAGCGACCATTTCACGCCTTAATCAAGATAATAAAACGGAAATATTGACCGAACCCGCTTGTTATACTGAGCTGGGGAACGTTGGTCCCGCTCCAACTTATAATTATTATAAGACAGAGTAGAAAATTGGGGAATACCAGATTTCCCGTGCCGCCCAAACGAAGATAGTGCATACCGATGCACCATCTTCGGGTGTGTTCATTACAGAGAACCGTTTCTCAAATGTCCTTTACGTCCTGGGTATATGATACCGGATCAGGATCCCACATATGTAATATATTACATGGGCTACAGAAAGGTAAAGAACTGAGAACGGGTGATAAGTTTCATGAGGCAGAAAACGGTGCAAGTGTTGCGGCCAAGTCTGTTGGTCACTGTCACCCTGTATTACCAGAATACATTGATTCTGAACAAATGTTATTAGATACCGAACCTGATATGCGAAATCATTTTAATCTCTTTATTCATTAAAAAAGGATACAATTTTGTATTGTTGGATAATGTTTTGAACATTTCCTATATCAAAAGTTGATCGGTTCAGGCACGTTATCTAAAAGCATTAACGTTCTAAATCAAACTACAGTTCTTAGTATATAGAACACACACAAGAGGAAGAATTCAGAAATGAACGAATCCTTCTTGAGACATTATAGACTAGGTCATATCAATGCGACCCGACTGACTGAAGTTACATTTTAGATGCATATTTAAATTAGTTTGAATTTACATCTTGTGAAACTTGCCAGTCATGTCACAGAGATAAGATGACCATAGCTCTGTTTATTGGAAACAGAGAAAGAGTTAGTGAACTCTTAGGATGATACATATGATGTATAAAGGTCCCCTGTCTACACATGCCAAGACCGGTTCTTTGTACTTCATTACATTCTCTGATAATCTCTCAAGATTCAGACATATGTTCCTATTGAAACACAAGTCCGAACCTTTTGAGATATTCATAGAATATAAGTTAGAAGTAGAGAACCAAAATACGGGTAAAAGAATTATATCCTTTGATGTGATCAAGAAGGAGAATACTTGAGCACGGAATTCCTGGATTATTCTAAAGGAGAATGAGATTCTCACTCAGTATTACTCCTCTGTATACACCATAGCACGATGGTATATCGGGGCGGAGCAATAACACCCTATGTGATATGGTGTGCTCTATGATGAGTACTGCTGAGTTTCCTATTTCCTTTTAGGGAGTTATGCACTTATGAAGTTGCATACCTACTGAATAGGGTTCCGATCAAATCAGTTGCCTACCACTTCATATATGATATGGAAAGGGAAGAGTCTATCTCTTAAGTCAGTTAAGATTTAGGGTTTTCCGGCCTATGTCTAAAAGCAAAAACTGGACAAGCTCGAGGCAAAGTCAGTTCTGTGGAAGTTTGTTGGATATCCCAAGCATATGCAAGGGAATATCTTCTACCTAACCGAGGAACAAAAATGTTTTGTTTCTTAGCATGCCACCTTAGTGAAAAGGGAATTTCTTATGAAGAAATTAGTGGACATAAGGTAGAACTGGAAACAGTTCCAGTTATACAAATTGCAGCTGATGATTTGGTAAAACCAAAGGATTCAATAGAAACCAACGAAGCTTAGCCTCTCCGCCGATCTAGTAGGTTTCCTCACCCACCTGAGAGATACTCCGGTTTCTCTATGACAGTGGGAGCGAGGATTGCATCATGGGATGATGACCTAACTAGTTTCGAGCTGGCCATCAGGAGTGTGACTCTGTAAGAATGGCTGGATGCTTAGCGATCTGAGATGGAATCCTTATACACCAACAACGTATGGACTTTGGTTGCTTTATCTGAAGGGTGAAATCCCCATCAGGAGCAAGTATATCTTGAGAAGATTACTTGGTGTACATGGAAAAGTTGAGACTTTCAAAGCTAGACTTATTAAAGGTTTGCATCATTGACCAGGTATGGATTATAATGAAACCTTTTCTAAGTAGCTATGCTTAAGTCCATCCAGATCCTACTTGCTACGGCTACATACCATGACTACGATATCTGGCGGTTGGGTGTCTTGACTGCTTTTCTAAATGATGATTTGGAAGAAAGCGTCTATAAGTACACAGCCAGAGGGCTTCGTAGACAATGGGAGCAGCGGAAATGTATGCAAGATGTTTTATGTGATAAAGCAGGCATCGCGGAGTTAGAACATCTGTTTTGATGAGTTAGTCAAAGAGTTTGACATCATCAAAATGGTAGATGAACCTTGTATATACAAAAAGGTAGTAGGGAGTATGGTGGTGATCCTCGTAGAGTACGTGGATGACATACTCTTGATAGGGAAGTAGTTTCCTATGCTACGCTCGGTCAATCTCCGCTTATCACAAGGATTCTCCATATAGAATCAAAGTGATACCTACTAAATCCTGGGTTTTGGATCTATGAGATAGATCTAATTAGATGTTAGGATACTCACTAGTTGTAGTGAGATGGTATCAATCGATCCTGGGGAGAATCACTGGAAAGGTTCCAGGGTGATAAAGACGACTGAATGTCAGTCGCAGGCATTGTCTTTACCCTCAGTAAAGGGACGGTATGTTGGAAAAGTTCCAAGCTAGATACCGTGGCATACTAGACGATAAAGGCTGGATACATCGCTACCAAAGATGCTACCAAAGAGGAAGTCTGGGTGTATATTAGTTCATGAGATGAACTTCGTTCCTCCCATTGTGTGACAATGGAGTTGTGGCTTATGCCTAGGAACGCCCTTCCCATCAGTGATCCAGACATATTCTAAGGCAGTGTCACCTGATCGTGGAGATGGTTGATCTCCAGGAGATCGAGGTTAGGAGAGTAGACTCAGAGGACAACACGACGGATCCACTCACGAAAGGCCTTTTCCCAGAGAGACACTTTTATGGGATGGTTGAGTATGAGATACTACAACCACTGCTATCAGATGGCCCTAGTGCAAGTGGGAGATTGTTAGTTATATGTATGCCCTAGAGGCCATTACTATACATAGGATGTATATTGTAGTGGATGCTTGGACATATATAGGGATGACTTTCTTGCTCGATATGATAGTATGCTATCTGGTTACTCTTTACCTTAACGTGTACACTGATTGTCTCTCTGTTACATGTTGGTAAAGCCCTTAGGATGTGTACTTGACTACCTGGACTATGATGCGGATCATACTAGTGGGGACATGGTAGTCCATAAGTACATCCTTCAAAGTCCCTAGTCATGGGTGTATCGAGACGGGGCATCGATATACCAGAGTAGACTAGCGTATACCTTCTCGACCCATACAGATGGGCGATGGATGATCCCATATCCATTGGTGTTTGACATCAGAGATGATATACGGGTGCTCAGTGGAGACTGGGTACACTGGACGGACTCGCCGAGAACTCCCAGATGGCATTATACCTTACGTCAGATGGCAGTTCTCTGGTGACACTGGTACAGGTTAGTCTGTAGACCCGAGATCGTCATAGAGTCTTGTGTGATTCTCACTGTGCTTTGATTTCCATCATACCACATCCAAGAGGGCGTGCAAAAAGGTAGCTTTTGGGTACAGTCCCGAATCACATGGAGGCAATGAGCGATAGGAGGGGTTTCGTCTCTCCCGGTATAGGGAGTTGATGTTGCGCAGTGCTCGATTGGCTATAACAGGAAGTCCTTGGCCAAGACTGCTTTAGGGATTTACTGGTAAGTGTTACCAGTAGTTTCTCGACCCGTTATGAGCCTCATATCGACACGACTTATCGAGTTATTGGGGTCTGACGTTTACCACTCCTAGGCGAGATATGCGACATATCAGACGAACAGACCGAACTGTATGGTTGTGTTACTGGTTGGATTCACTGGAGTGTGAGCGGGCTTGCTCGTTGATTTTCTGATCGCTCAATACCCGGGTGGCCGTTACGTTTAGCAGACCGCTTGCGGCTTGTGGGTGTTTGATATGATCATCACCTGCTGCCGGCGTATTGACTAGTCTTTAGAGTCCTACACAGAGGTTTCCTGGCTCAAGCGAAACGAAATAGGAGCGCATATGAGATATATGCAGGACCGAGGATAATACCAGTATGTGATACTGTATTCTATTCTCGTGATTTGTATCATCGGTCGGTTATATGTGATATAGCCGGGTTAACGAATCAAGTGTTGATTCGATACATTGATACACTTGATATTAGTCGGTTATATGCAGTATGACCGGATCATTAAATCAAGTTTTGATTTAATGATTTAATGTATAATTATATATTTGATATATTACTTTACATTAACTAGTATTGGTTCACTTAAGATTATTTTCTCACTAGATTGTGCACATTGTATATATGATATATTTTTGTGCACTTGTTTGTATCATGTTTGATGATACATGCAAACTTGGGTGTGAGTATGCTTTAAACTATGATTAGGTTAATGGTTAGGGTTTGATTTACTTATTCATTTTCTTTATTCATTTTTGGCAAGAATAAAATGGTGGCTAACTTTGTTTTATTCTTGAAGCTTCATGAAGTTTTGAATAAGTCTACCATTTTGTTTCTTTCCTTAACCTAACCATTAAACCTAAACCCTAGTTTATTCTCTACATGTGTTAGCTTCACCCATGATTGCATTATGATAAGTATTCACTTGATTTTTATTTTCAAGTAATTGATTGATATTCTTTCTTCTTCTTCAAGTGAAGAAACCATTTTTGAAAATTATCAAGTGATGAATCCAAGTGAGAAATCCAAATCCAAAGTGAACCCACTTCCTATTTCTTTATCCTCTACCACTTTCCATGTAGTAGAGTGTGTTGTCTTCACAAGTTTCATGAACTAGTGAAGGTGGAGCTTGAGTTTGAGTCGCCTCGACGTAGATCATCTTCGGCATCGAAGTCAACGACCTAGCCCGTCCATTTCTCCGATGAAATCGACGCAAGGGTCCGGGATTCCGATGATCGCAGCGGAGGGACGTCAACACGGAGCTAAAGAAATGATGGAGCGGATCTACAAAGGTTGTAGTCCCTTTTCACTTAGCAATAAAGTTGTTTACTTGCTTGCTTTTCGCCTTTACTTCTAGTTAACGATCTATATTAGGGTTTCTCGGCACCGGAAAATTTTTGTTTGGCATGGTTGATGCCTTGTGGAACCTCTTGTGTGTGCTTAGTAACCCTACAAACCTACCCCGGAGTGACTAGGCCGATCAAAAGAAGAGGGGTAGAGAAGAGAAGAAGAAGGTTGACCGGCCAAAGCTGTACTCCCCGAAGTTCCAGGAGTATACCCCGCTCAATATCTCCCAAAAAGAGCTGTTGGAGGAGGCAAAGGGCGAGCGATTTTTTAAGATCCCTTCGGTCACCAGAAGAGCGGCCAAATGGACACGAGGCCTTTACTGCGCCTTCCACAGGTCGCAGGGACACCCCATCGAGAACTGCAAACAGCTCCGCGACTACATCGAGGAGTTTGTTCCCCTCCGAAAGGCAGCGCACAGGACTGCGAGGTCCTGACGCTGAGATTCGGGGCAGATGCTATTTGGTCTTATCCGTCCACCTCTCCGAAGATGCCAAGTTGATTTATGGCACCGTGTATCTGAGGTTTAAACGGATGCGGCCGATGTAGCAGACTTCGTCAGATTCTCCCTCGCTTGAGGGGTTTTTGATTGTGGGGACGCTCTTTCCTGCAGGCGCAAGCCCCTGCAGTTAATTACGCTACCGCATCGCGGTAGCCACTTTCTCCTTCTCCAGAATTTCACTTCGTGTCGTGTGTGTTTGTTTTGTTTGTGGTTGCCCGTGGATTGTATACGGAGACTAAGTGATGCCGTCAACCGTAGGACGTGGATTAGTCCAAATCCATATTTACTTAGATTTGGGTTTGGTGTTTTGGTTTAAGGACACGTTAGCCGTATTTAGGCTAAGATCGACTTAAACGTTTGTTAAGGATACGTTAGTCTGATTTGAGACTAAGATCAACTTAACGGGATCGTCTAGATCCATTTCCAGTTTAAGGACGTAGTGGTCCATTTAATATATGGCCGTCGGGACTCGTCACCTCTCTAACGATGTTGAAGGATTACAACGACATGTGTCAGAGAAGTTCGGAGATGTACCCTTGAACCCAAGTTGATTGGGGGTCTTATAGTCCAATTTGGGACTAAAGTCTGTTTGAATGTTTAAGGATACGTTAGCCATATTTGAGGCTAAGATCAACTTAAACGGGATCGTTTAGATCCGACGAAAGAGCATTTGGGAGCTCTATTGTTCCAGTTTAGGGACGTAGTGGTCCATAGGTAGTTTAGGGACATTGCGGTCCATCGCCAGTTTAGGGACGTGGTGGTCTATGTTCCAGTTTAGGGACGTGGTGGTCCATCGCCAGTTTAGGGACGTGGTGGTCCATCATTAGTTTAAGGACGTTTCGGTCCATGATTTTAAGGACCCCGCAGTCCGTATTGATGTGTGGTCGTCAGGACCCGTCACCTCTCTGACGTCGTTGAAGGATTACAACGACAGGTGTCAGAGGAGTTCGGAGATGTACCCTCGAACCGGAGGTAAATTGATTTAAGAGAGCAATCTTGCTCAGTCAATTTAATTTGAGGACTTACGGCCAAAATTGGGCTAAGTCCAGTTGAAAATGTTCAACATTCTATTTGCTTTTGCATTGCATTTCTTTTTATTTTTATTTGGGCTCTACCCATAAAAGATGCAGAGCATCAATTTGTTTTGGGCTCTGCCCATTTATAAATGATACAGACATCTACTTTGTTTGGGCTCTGCCCCTTTTAAAATGCATAGCATTTTTATTATTTCATTTGGGCTCTGCCCATTTATAAATGATGCAGAGCATCAATTCTGTTTGGGCTCTGCCCTTTTTATTGCGTTACAATTTCATTAGGCCTGCTTGGTCTTTTTGATTTGGGCCTAGCCCTTTAGGAAATGCATTGCATTTATCAGGCGCTTTGCGCCAATCAGAGAGCGCAAGCGCTTGTAGTGTTGACACATGTCGTGCAAGCGCAGTGCGCTGCGCTAATGCGCTGCACCTGCGCTGCTGACACGTGGGGCGTTCTGGTGGCTTGCGCCCATCCAAGAGCGCCACAGCGCAGTTTGCAAGTGCAAGGCACTATGATTTGAGAATCTTTTAGATTCAAGAACCAATGGTTCATAAAAGAAGTGCAAAGCACTATTCGTTTTCTTGATCTAATTTAGATCAAAGAAAAAACAAGTTTTTTCTTATTTCAGGAACCAAAGGTTCATAAAAAAGTGCAAAGCACTGTTCTTTATTTTGTTTTTCTTGTTTTAAAGAACCAGTGGTTCATAAGAAGTGCAAAGCACTGTTTATTATGTGAAGATCATTGATCTTGTTCTTAGATCAATGATCTATTAGAAGAAATTTCTTTTATTTTATGAAGGTTTTTTTTACCTTTTTCTTGAAACTTTTTCAGTGTTCTCTCTGTTTGAAGCTCTTGATTTCTCAAAAATGTTCCTCCCTTTGAATTGAGATCTAGGGTCCTTTTTATAGTGCCCATAAATTAGTTAAAGAGATCTTTCTCTAAGTGATTTGGGGAATTTTCCCCACCGTTGGATCTTTGATCCAAGAGCTTCTGTTTTACAGAAGAAAATCTTCTTGTTTTAACAAGAACAGAAAAGATTTCTTTAGAATTTTAATTCTGTTTGGCGCAAATGCTCTAGAGCGTAACACGTGTCGCGCAGCGCAAAGCGCAGCGCATCTGCGCTGACACGTGTCGCAGCGCAGTGCTTGCGCAACTGAAGCGTTGCTTCCTTTAATTTTAGTTTAAATAGTGCTTTGCTCTGATTGGGCGCGCCTTCTTGGGCGCTGCGCTGATGCATCTGCGCCTGACACGTGGTGCGTTGCGCGCAGCGCAAAGGATCTGAAGCGTTGCTTCATTTATTAAAGTTTAAAATTTCAAAGCAAAGCTTTTCTCTGATTGGGGGAAGATGAAGCGTTGCTTCATCTCCCGCCTCGAAATTTGAACAGAGCTTTGCTCTGATTGGGGTAAACAAATGCCCCCCCACCGTTGCGTTTACGTGTCCCCAAACGTGAGCGCAACGGTGGCGGAATTCCAACCGTTTCGGCAACTTTGGAAGTTGAAAGGGCACTTGATGTCTATAAATAGGACCTTTGGTCCTGCACAGATGATTATCATCTTTAAAATTCTCATTTTCAGAAACTTCAGAGCTTTGCTCTTGCCTTCAAGAACTCTCAGAGTAAGATTTTCTTTAAGAGAAACTATTTAAGTAAGAATTAGTCTTAAGTTAAATCAATTTTAATTAATAGAGCTTTGCTCTCATAGATCTTTGATCTAAACAAAATCCTTTTGGGGTTTCACCAAATAGAGCCTTGCTCTCAGGAATCTGTTTCAGGGTTTCTTAACTCATGAACAGAATTTTGCGTCTTTGGCAAAATATAGATCTCTTTGATCTAAAAAAAAATGAACTCATCAGAGTTCGAATATGGATAATGAGAATTAAAAATGGAGTTTTGTATTTAATGGATTATATCATCTTTTAATGGTAACAATGTTAGAGTTCTCGGGGGATTTATTTAAATTCCCCCTATTAGGATTTTGGTAGTCAGTCCTGTTTGCAGAGCACTGCTCTCGAGGGGTTTAACTCTCTGTGTATATTATTTTTCTTTTTATCGCTAATCTTCCTGTGGTATTTCCTCCAGGCATATATACAGTTTGCACGAGTTCATCACCTACGACGATATCCGCGCACAGGGCCGTCATCAAAACCAGGAGTTTACGGACGCCCAGTGTGCGGAGGTCATGGGTCTCCTCAATGCAAGCGGTGGTTGGCTGCTTCCTCGTCGTTCAGCTCTCTTGAAGGTCGTGCTGGGAGCAATATGGAGAGCACTTCCGGGGTTTCACGAGGCCCTACCGCTCAATGCGCTGGATGATGCCGAAGATAAGGTGCATTCAGTGTACCTGACGGGGCTGATCTCGAAGAAACGGCGGGATAGCCTCATCGACATCCTACATCAAATTTTCCAGCAGACGACGATAGTCGCTACTTATCGAAGGCTGGGAGGGCTTGCCGAGGATCTTGACACACAGGAGCGTGAGAGGCTGCGCACAAGAATAATCAGAAAGGCCAGAAGAACTCTGGATGGCCTTACTTTTGAATTCCTCAATCCGTGCCCTGGATCTGAGGTTATTCCATTGTAATAATATTTTTCGTTTATTGCGTTTATGATTGTAAGAACTTTTGGCAATATTAATGGAAAAATTTTATCCCAGCTTGTTTCTCTTTTTCGTTCTGAATCTTTTGCTTATGCATGAATGAGTGTGTCTCGAACGCCTGATCAAATGTAAATTGGATGCTCTTTCTGTCGCTTTCTTCTTTCTCTTATTATCAGCATATTGTCACAATTAGCAGATAATAGAGTAAGCACCTTGATTTCTTCACGAGATAGCGATGGCTTAGGCCGCAGGTTCAGATCTGCCGCCCAAGACTTTTCAACTCTATTAGCCGTGAGGGTCTCATAGAGATTTTTCTCCCTACGGATCGAGGGGATCTCGTAGGTGGGTTTTCTCCTTAGGAATCGTGAGGATTCCTAAGTGTGTTTTCTCTTGTAAGTCGTAAGGATCCTATAAGAGAATTTTTCCCTCTTACGAGTCGAGAGGACCCGTAAGCGGTTGTTTCCCTCCTTGTTGAAACTCGACTTTGGAGAGTGAGACCCGTGAATAGTATACAAGAGACCGTTTTAGATCGACTTGCAGGGTCCCATTGTTCAGGAAGCAAGTTTTTTAGTCCCTGCTGCCTGAGGTTCATCTTGCAAGTTGAGACGAATCGGGAATTTTCCTACAGAGACACTGGTTTCTCTGCGAGCCGACGCGAATCAGGAGGCTTTCGTCAAGGATTGTTTCTTTCCCTGAGTTGAGGTATTTGCTAAGGATTATTTGTTTCCCTAGCGCCAAGGATTATTTGTTTCCCTGGTGTTGAAACGAGTCGAGAATTTCCCACGGAGGCACTGGTTGCTCTGCGAGTCGACGCGGATCAGGAGGCTCTCGTCAAGGATTGTTTGTTTCCCTGAGTTGAGGTATTTGCTAAGGATTATTTGTTTCCCTAGCGCCAAGGATTATTTGTTTCCCTGGGGTTGAAACGAGTCGAGAATTTCCCACGGAGGCACTGGTTGCTCTGCGAGTCGACGCGGATCAGGAGGCTCTCGTCAAGGATTGTTTGTTTCCCTGAGTTGAGGTATTTGCTAAGGATTATTTGTTTCCCTAGCGCCAAGGATTATTTGTCTCCCTGGGGTTGAAACGAGTCGAGAATTTCCCATGGAGGCACTGGTTGCTCTGCGAGTCGACTCGGATTAGGAAGCTCTCGTCAAGGATTGTTTGTTTCCCTGAGTTGAGGTATTTGCTAAGGATTATTTGTTTCCCTAGCGCCAAGGATTATTTGTTTTCCTGGGGTTGAAACGAGTCGAGAATTTCCCACGGAGGCACTGGTTGCTATGCGAGTCGACGCGGATCAGGAGGCTCTCGTCAAGGATTGTTTGTTTCCCTGAGTTGAGGTATTTGCTAAGAATTATTTGTTTCCTTAGCGCCAAGGATTATTTGTTTCCCTGGGGTTGAAACGAGTCGAGAATTTCCCACGGAGGCACTGGTTGCTCTGCGAGTCGACGCGGATCAGGAGGCTCTCGTCAAGGATTGTTTGTTTCCCTGAGTTGAGGTATTTGCTAAAGATTATTTGTTTCCCTAGCGCCAAGGATTATTTGTCTCCTTGGGGTTGAAACGAGTCGAGAATTTTCCATGGAGGCACTGGTTGCTCTGCGAGTCGACGCTGATCAGGAGGCTCTCGTCAAGGATTATTTGTTTCCCTGAGTTGAGGTATTTGCCAAAGACACTGGTTTCTTCGGAGTTGGGATGAATCGTCGAGATCTGGCTTCGTTTTCTGGCGGAGCCTGTTGGGAAAGTATGGTTCCCTCTTCGTTTGCGCCCTTGGATTGTATACAGGGATCGATATGATCTTAACTGTAGGGCCAAAGTTTTATCATCATTTTTTTGTTTTATTTCCGCGATGCTCTATCATTTCAGCTTTTATATCGCGAAGGTCGCGATTGCCCAATCATTTCGGCTATTTTTCGCGGTGCCCAATCATTTCGGCTGTTTATTTTATTTTTACTCGCTGCTTTTTATTGCGAGTTGCCCAATCATTTCGGCTATTTTTTTTAATTTTTACTCGCTACTTATTATTGCGAGTTGCCCAATCATTTCGGCTATTTTGCATGCATACATTTTTACTTGCTGCTTTTTATTGCAAGTTGCCCCATCATTTCGGCTATTTTGGATGCATGTGCGGCCTACTGGCTTTCCGCTGTAAACCGATTTCGGCATCAGCACCGCTACAACTGGGATATTACCAGAAGCGAATCATCATCTGCCTCTGTCGATGTCGAACAAAGGTGGCTTAGCGACCAGGGTTAGGGTCCTGTCGACTAAGGCTTTTGACTTCATGAGCCGTAAGGGTCTCACGAAGTTATTTCTCCCTACAAGTCGTGAGGATCTTGTAGGTGTATTTTCTCCTTAGGAATCGTGAGGATTCCTAAGTGTTCGTTTCCTTTGTAAGTCGTAAGGATCCTACAGGAGGGTTTTCTCCTCATAAATCGAGAGGATTTACAAGGGTTGTTCACCATGCGAACATATCCCCAGTCACGGATGAGACTTGGTTAGGGAAATGCTTATTCGCGCCCGTGGATTGTATACAAGGGTCAGTACCGAGCCACTTGTAGGGCAATATCGAAGGTTGTGGGGGTTGCTTAATCACAGGTTTAGGTTTCTGTAACTTAAGACTTTCAACTCTTATGAGCCGTGAGGGTCCCATAAGAGAGTTCTCCTTACGGGTCATAAGGATCTCGTAAGAGTATTTTCTCCTTAGGAATCTTGAGGATCCCTAAGTGTGTTGCTCCCTTGTGAGTCGTAAGGATCTCACACAGGTGGTTTCTCCTTACAAGGTCGAGGGGACCCAGTAAGTGCCCTTTTAACGAGGTTGCGCCCTTTCGGGTTTTCACAAACACTCGCCGGTAGTCCTGCTGTTTTTACTCACGGAGCCCTTTCGGGTTTTCATCCGTGCCCATTTTGCTTATGGACATACTGTTTTTTTTATTCTTTTTATTTTTATATATATATTTTTTACGAGGTCGCGACCTTTCGGGTTTTCACGAACACTCGCTGGTAGTCCTGCTGTTTTTACTCACGGAGCCCTTTCGGGTTTTCATCCGTGCCCATTTTGCTTATGGACATACCGTTTTTATCATCATTTTTTTTATTATTTTCTTTTTCTCTTTTTTTTTTCTTCTCTTTTTTTTATTCATCTCGTCAGCCTAAGGATGCTGCGGTAGTAGTTTAAAGACGTTTCGGTCCGTCATTAGTTTAAGGACGTTTCGGTCCGCTATTGAGAAGGCCAGCTACTGCTTATAAAGCTTGAGCTTAGGAAGATAACGAGCGGATATAGTCGTCGTCATCTACCATTGACCTAGGCTGTGGCTCATTAAGCATAGTATCACTTTAGGTAGCGACCGTTTATTGGCCTGAAAGGCCTTTCACCGTGCATATCTATGAGTAGATAGGCCCCACCCTGGTAGACCTTATCTATGATGTATGGGCCTTCATAGTTTGGTTCGAATTTTCCCCGCTTGGCGCGATTGGGAATCATAGGCCTTTTGACTACTAGCACAAGTTCGCCTTGGCGGAATGTCCTCGGTCAGGTCAGTCTTTCATATGAGAGCGTCATCTTTGCTTTATAAGCTTCCAGATTTTGTTGCGCTATGAGCCGGGTTTCATCAAGGGCGTCAAGCTCCTCAAGCCGAAGGTGAGCATTTTCTTCGTCCGTCAGCTCGTAGTGGACTGCCACTCGTAGAGAGGGTAACTCTATCTCGAGGGGGAGTACTGCTTCCGTCCCAAATACCAACGCGTACGGCGTTGTGTTCGTGGCTGTCTTGAACGTAGTTCGATACGCCCAGAGAGCCTCTTGCATCCTTTCATGCCAGTCCTTCTTATTTTGGGACACCGTTTTCTTCATGATCTTTGTCAAGGTTTTGTTGAAGGCTTCAGCTAGACCATTAGCTCGTGGATTATAAACCGAGAAATATCTCCAGTCTATATTGTGTTGCTGCGCGAAGCGACTGATCTTGTGGCTTCTGTAAGCTGGCCCGTTATCGGAGATGATCCGTCGTGGAGTTCCAAACCGATATAGGACGTGCGTCTTGAAGAAATGGAGGATATTCTCCGTCTTCACTTCCCTCAATGGTACTGCTTCTGCCCATTTGGAGAAGTAGTCGGTCGTCGCCAGGATGAAACGATGTCCCCTGGACGATGCTGGTTCGATGGGGCCGACTATGTCAGTTCCCCACATTTCGAATGGCCAGCTAGCCACCGTTGGATGGAGTGAATTTGGATGCTGGTGGATAAAGTTCCCATGGATTTGGCATGAGTGGTATTGCTTCGCATATTCGAGGCAGTCTTGAATCATCGTGGGCCAGTAGTAGCCCATCCGTTTGATCTTCAACTTCATCTTTGGGCCTGCTTGATGAGAACCGCAGATTCCGTCATGAACTTCCTGGACGACTCTTTTCGCTTCGTTAGGTCCCAGACATCTCAACCACAGAGAATCAAATGACCTCTTGTACAGAGTATCATTGACGAAGGCGAAAGACAGAGCTCGTTTCACAAGCCGATGTCTCGAGGATGCATCTTCGGGCGTTCGACGGTATTTGAAGTAGTCTATGAAGACTTCTCTCCATTCTTCAGCCTTTTCCCGATCTTTTATTTGCAGAGTCGTCTGCTTAGTCGATCCTATTTCTTCGGGTAATTCCGGAGATATTTCTGCTGGGGCAAGTACCCGACGGCTTTGTACCACGATTCTTACGTCATCGAGGTTCTCGTCGGCCAACTCCTTGGCGAGCTTGGCCAACGCGTCCGCTTTGCTGTTTTCTGCGCGCGGTATGTTCTCCAAAGTATAGGAGGGAATTTGCGTCAACAGTTGCTGCACCTTTTCACCGTACTTCACCAACTCTGGCTTGCATGTTTGGTAGTCTCCGTTTACTTGACTAACGACCAGCTGGGAGTCTCCGTATATGAGGAGGTTTTCAATTCCCATATCGATGGCGATCTCGAGGCATGCTATCAAAGCTTCGTATTCGGCTTCATTGTTTGTCCTCGGCTCTGTTAGGGAGAAAGCAAAGCGCATTATCCCTCCTTGTGGAGTTACAAAGATGAGTCCTACCCCCGATTTGACTATAGGGGTATTTTGTTTGCGCTTCTTCACGGAAGATGCTCCATCGAAATAAAGCTCCCATGGGGTATCACCACCGTCGATCGTGTCAAACACATGTTCGTCTGGAAGATCGCAATTCAGAGGAGAATCGGCGGCTATCGGATGCTCAGCGAGAAAATCGGCGATGGCCTGGCCTTTTACTGCCTTGAGAGGCTGATAGGTTATCGAGAACTCCATCAAGAGCAGGGCCCATTTAGCGAGTCGTCCCGTTAATATGGCTTTTGACATTAAATATTTAAGAGGGTGGGTCCACCTTTGAAATGAGACGGACCTCATGCGCCAACGCATAGTGCCTGAGCTTTGTTATCGCGAAGATCAACGCCAGGCAGTGTTTTTCAATGGGAGAGTAGTTGCTTTTTGCCCCCAGAAGAACTCGACTTAAATAGTAGAGTGCTCTTTCTTTTCCCTGATCATTCTCTTGCACCCATAATGCGCCTAAAGAACCTTCGAGGGTGGTTGTATAAAGAATGAGGGGCTTTCCCTTGACCGGAGCAGCCAACACTGGCGGGTTCTGCAGGTACTGTTTAATTTCGTCCAGCGCGTCCTGGCATTTTTGATCCCAGACGATTGGAGTTCCCTTCTTCATCAGGTGGCTGTAAGGACGGCACTTGCCTGAAAGATTGGCTATAAATCGCCGTATGTATGCGAGCTTCCCTTGGAGAGACCGCAACTGTTTGAGGGTTCTCGGCGGAGGCATTTCCATGATCGCCTTGATCTTAGACGGATCTATTTCAATACCTCGGTGCCGGACGATGAATCCCAGGAATTTGCCCGAGGAAACTCCGAATGCACACTTGAGCGGGTTCATCTTCAAGTTGTATTGTCGAAGGCGTTGAAACACGGTCTTCAAATGCTCGAGATGTTCCTCGTATGATTTGCTCTTGACCACGAGGTCGTCGATATAACATTCGACGATTTCATGTATAAGGTCATCGAAGATCTTCGTCATAGCCCTCTGATAGGTGGCGCCGGCGTTTTTTAGACCGAAGGGCATTACCTTGTAACAAAATATTCCTAAAGGGGTCCGGAAAGCGGTATGCTTCTGGTCTTCGGGATGCATCTTTATCTGATTATACCCTGATGAGCCATCCATGAAGAAGAAAAACTCATGAGTGGACGTATTGTCTATCATCAGTTCGGTGACTGGCACTGGGAAATCGTCTTTCGGGCAAGCTTTATTGAGATCCCGGAAGTCTACGTATATGCGTACTGTCCCATTTTTCTTCATCACCGGGACGATGTTGGCGATCCATTCAGGGTATTGAACTTCCTGGATGAAGCCAGAGTCGATCAGCTTCTTGATCTCGGCGTTGATACTCATCTCAAGTTCGAGCCGCATTCTTCTCGGCGCCTGTTTGACTGGCTTTACGTCCGGGGATATCGCCAATTTATGCACAACAATTTCTGGACCTAGTCCCGGCATTTCGGAATAGTTCCATGCGAAGCAATCTTTGTGCTGCATAAGCAGGTTTTTTAATGAAGCCACCTTCTCTTCAGACATCAGCTCGCTAATGAATGTCGGTCGCAGATCGTTCGCCGTTCCCAACTCAATTTTCTTGAGGTTATCTGCAGTGGTATGGATTCCATCTTCCAGCTCTTTTGGCGCAGGTGGGAACTCTGAGATCATCTCGTCGTTGCTGTTTTCGAAGCACCAGGGAAGGTCATCCATATTCTCGGGCTCTTCTTTTAATATTGTTATCACGTGACAAGTACGAATTCGCTTCCAATCCCAATGTGGAACTGGTTCTTCTTCCGTGGCCTTGGGTTCATGCTTCTGTGGTGGCGCTACCTTCCAGTTGTCGGACAGAGCGAACTTGCCAAGCTGATACTGATGTTCGACCTAATTCTTGAAGATGAAGCAGTCTTCGAGAAGAAGCCCTACTACTTGGTGATAAAAGCAATAGTCTGGGTGTGAGACCTCGCCTGTTTATTCAGGGTGTTTAGACTTCGACAGTGTAAGCATTTGATGTTTTAGAGCGAGGTCAAGTATTTTCTTGGTCTTGTCCCGAGGAAAAGAGTATGCTCGACCCATTTTTCTCATAAGGGATAGATCGGAACCACTCGATTTTCGCTTGAGTGGCCTCTTAGCCCCGCTTCGTTGCTGTTGAGTGTCTTTTTCGCGTTTCGACTTGTTTCTGCCTCTGCGTCGAGCCTTCTTTATAACAGGTTGACAAGGAGCGGCATTTTCATCTTTCACGGCCCGTTGGAGGAGGCATTGCGTTTTGGCTTTCTCGTAGATGGCCATTTCGCGGTTATGGTCGTCTCGAACTTTTTGACCAGCTTCCCTTATAAGTTTGTCCATTTGTTCTTCAAACGACGGACTGGGCACTTTTGCATCTGGAACTTTCACTGGTTCAGGATTAGCATCTTCCCATTGAGCATCCGCTTCTTCATCAAAGTCATACACAACGTAGCTGTTCCCGCCAAAAATTTCTACGCAAAAGAGTCCAAGGTATCAAATGACAGCGATACAATTAAGAAAATACGAACCAGAATCTTTCGGCCTGTATTTTGATAAACTCCCCAATGAGAAACTGTTAAATTATGATGGTATTGAAAGCATCTCGAAAAAACCTTCGATTTGATATATTACGGGCCTCATAATTTATCCGGGATCAAAAGTTATGAGCAAATGTGTTATGCACATGTGATCTAAGAAAGAAGATGCGAACAAGTATTTTCCGAGCTGTATTTTGATAAACTACGGAATGAGAAATAGCTAAATTCTGATGGTATTGAAAGCATCTTGAAAAGACCTTCGATTTGATATATTATGGGCCTCATAATTCATCCGGGATCAAAAGTTATGAGCAAATGTCTATGCACATGTGATCTAAGGAAGAAGATGCGAACCGGTATTTTCCGAGCTGTATTTTGACAAATTCCGGAACGAGAAATGGCTAAATTCTGATGATATTGAAAGTATCTCGAAAATACCTTCGATTTGATATATTATAGGCCTCATAATTAATCCGAGATCAAAAGTTATGAGCAAATGTGTTATGCACGTGTAATCTAAAGTAATGCTCTACTACATGGGGAATGCATTTTTTAGTCCCACATCGGGAAAAGGAGAGCTGGCTTCTCTACCACTCCCATATAAATAAGAGGGGATACCTCTTAGAAAGGGTGGAGTAAAATCCTCAAAGGTTTCAATACTCAAAGGAGCTTAATTCTCCAAAGGAGCTTAGTTCTCCAAGATAGGAGCATGCTCCTCCATAATGCGCATATGCGCAAGCGCCATGTGCGCTATGTGCAACGCACGTGTGCCCGCCATGCGGCACCACGTGCAACGCACGTGCACACCACATGAGAACATTTAATAATATTAAAAGGAGCCTGTTCTCTATATATAGGAGCATGCTCCTCCATAATACGCATATGCGCAAGCGCCATGTGCGCAACGTGCAATGCACGTGTGCCCGCCATGCGGCACCACGTGCAACGCACGTGCGCATCACATGAGAACATTTAATAATATTAAAAGGAGCATGTTCTCCATATATAGAAGCCTTGCTTCTCCTCATAATGCGCATGTGCCCTACGTGCAACGCACGTGTGCTCGCTACGCGCGCACCACGTGCAACGCACGTGCGCACCACATGAGAACATTTAATAATATTAAAAGGAGCCTGTTCTCCATATACAGAAGCCCTGCTTCTCCTCATAATGCGCATATGCGCCACGTGCAATGCACGTGTGCCCGCCACGCGTGCACCACGTGCAACGCACGTGCGCACCACATGAGAATATTCAAGTAAAAGGAGACTCGTTCTCCATAGGAGCTTGCTCCCCCCCATAATGCGCGTATGCGCAAGATCCATGTGCACCACGTGCAAATATATGCGCCCAACACGTGCGGCACACGTGCGCCCAACACGTGCGGCGCGAACGCAAAGAAGCCTTTTTCAGCAGCGAGAAGCTTAAGCTCCAACCTGTTCTTCCCCCCTAATGATTGAGACACGGTTCAAAGGGTACATTCCTCCACACCTTCGATATATGGCACTGTAATCTCTCAGTGTCGTCGGAGAGGTGGTGGGTCCCAATGACCAATGATCCTTCTTTCTAAAATTAAATAAAAGAGAAGAAGAATGAAGATTGGGGAGAAATCAAGAACTTCAAACAGAGAGAACTCTGAAGAAATTTCAAGAAAAAGGTAAAAACCTTCATAAAATAGAAGAAATTTCTTCCAATAGATCATTGATCTAAGAACAAGATCAATGATCTTCACATAATAAACAGGGCTTTGCACTTTTTATGAACCACTGGTTCTTTAAAACGAGAAAAACAAGAAATACTTGTTTTCTTTGATCTAAATTAGATCAAGAAATCAAACAGTGCTTTGCACTTTTTCATGAACCATTGGTTCTAGAAAAGATTCTCAAATTATAGTGCCTTGCACTTGCAAACTGCGCTGTTGCGCTCCTGGATTGGCGTAAGCCACCAGAGAGCGCCACGTGTCAACATCTGAACCATCTGCGCTATGCGCTGTTGAAATAGAGCCTTGCTCTCTGGAATTGGCGCAACTCACCAGAGTACGCCACGTATCAGTAGCGCACTGCGTTAGCATGACACGTGTCGTCACCACAAGCGCTTGCGCTCCCTGATTGGCGCAAAGCGCCTGACAAATGCAATGCATTTCCTAAAGGGCCAGGCCCAAGTCAAAAGTCTAAACAGACCAAGAATAATGTTATGCATTATTTTAAGGGAGCAGAGCCCAATTGAGAGGTCCAATGGACCAAAACAAATGCTCTGCAATAAAAAAGGGCAGAGCCCAGTCAAAATGGGCATAAATGGCCTGAAGTAATGCTATGCATTATTCTAAAAAGGGGAAAGCCCAGACAAAGGCCAAATGCAAACAAAATATAGACATTTTTTAACTGGACTTAGCCCAATTTTGGCCGTAAGTCCTTAAACTAAATTGACTAGGCACGGCTGCTCCCCAAATCAATTTGTAATCGGTTCGAGGGTACATCTCCGAACTCCTCTGATACTTATCGTTGTAATCCTTCAACGATGTCAGAGAGGTGACGGGTCCCGACGACCACATATCGATATGGACTGCGGGGTCCTTAAACTCGTGGACCGAAACGTCCTTAAACTAATATCGGACCGAAACGTCCTTAAACCAATATCGGACCGAAACGTCCTTAAACTAATATCGGACCGAAACGTCCCTAAACTAATATCGGACCGAGACGTCCTTAAACTAAAAGACCTCCGCGTCCTTAAACTGGCAATGGACCGAAACGTCCTTAAACTAATAATGGACCACCACGTCCCTAAACTGGCGATGGACCGAAACGTCCTTAAACTAATAATAGACCACCACGTCCCTAAACTGGCGATGGACCACCACGTCCCTAAACTGGAACATGGACCACTACGTCCCTAAACTGGAATAATAGAGCCTCCAAATGCTCTTTTGCCGGATCTAAACGATCCCGTTTAAGTTGATCTTAGCCCCAAGCACGGCTAACGTATCCTTAAACATTCAAATGGACTATAAAACCCTAAATCAACTTCGGTTCGAGGGTACATCTCCGAACTCCTCTGACACCTATCGTTGTAATCCTTCAACGACGTCAGAGAGGCGACGAGTCCTGACGGCCATACATTAAGTGAATCACCACGTTAAGTTGATCTTAGTCTCGAACAGGACTAATGCATCCTTAACGAACGTTTAAGTTGATCTTAGCCTCAATGCGGCTAACGTATCCTTACACTAAAACACTAAACTCAAATCTAAGTAAATACGGATTTGGACTAATCCACGTCCTACGGGTGACGGCATCACTCAGTCTCCGTATACAATCCACGGGCAACCACAAACAAAACAAACACACACGACACGAAGTGAAATTCTGGAGAAGGAGAAAGTTGTTACCGTGACGCGGTAGCGTAATTAACTGCAGGGGCTTGCGCCTGCAGGGAAGAGCGTCCCCACAATCAAAAACCCCTCTAGCGAGGGGGAATCTGACGAAGTCTGCTACATCGGCCGCATCCGTCTAAACCTCCGATACACGGTGCCATAAATCAACTTGGCATCTTCGAAGAGGTAGACGGATAAAACCAATTAGCATCTGCCCCGAATCTCAGGCCAGACGTCCCCACGTCTTGGCCGCCGTTCGGAGGGGAACAGATTTTGGCACGCCCGGTGGGACCTTTTCCTCTTTCCACTCCACACTTCGTGTGTCGTCTTCGCGAACCAATCGCGGTTTGTCAAATGGTTGCCTTTGGATTTCAAGTTTATTAAGATTTGGTCTCTCACTTGGTGCAGGAGAGAAATCAAGCATCGATGACCTCAACCTGTTCGAAGTGCTCCAACTGCGGTTGCAGCTCGCGTTCGGCCTCAACTGGGGGCGTAACTTACGGTCCCCAAGCAGCTTCTCTGTTCACCATGCCCGTAGAGCAAATTACTCAAGCCACCACGGGGTTATTTTTCGGAACTATGCTTCTGCCAACAACCTTTAGCACCCCCGTGCCTACACAAGAAGCTCATAAGAAGTCGGTCTTCGATCGACTTTCAATTACTGCGGCCCCTCTCAACGGGTCGCCCAATACCAGCGCCTCGGTCTTCTCCAGATTGGACCAAACTCCTGCGGGCCCGCTAAGAAGCCCAGGAACCATAAAGTGGCTGTCCCAAGGAGGGCAACGGCCGCTGCTCCGGAAGTCGTTAAGGCGGCTTCTCCCGTCAAAGAGTCGGTCTTTGCAAGACTGACGATTCCCACTCCTGCTCCTGCTGGTCAGAAGACATCAGTCTTCAATAGGTTGACACCGGCAATCGCCCCACACTTAAACAGGGGGCAAAAAGAAACTATCTTAATTTCCAAGCCAGTCCCAACGGCTCGTCGTGCTCGACGTCGCCATTGGCAACGAGTGAGGAATGCAGGGGGCAACTCCCCCTCAGGGCTAACTCCACCTGCACCAGTGGTGGAAGTCAACGCTGCTGTTCCAACTGGGAACAGCTTTGAACTGCTGAGGAGGGTGCGTAAGAACTCTCCAACATCTACCTTGAAAAGATCTCCTCCACCTGCGGAGAGAGTTACGGAAACGAAGCAAGAACAACCCCCTCAACGGCTATCTTCAAAAATTTATAAAGTTTGGCGAAGGGTTCAAGACTCTGTGATTGACCCCGACCACTTTCGTCGCCAGAAAAAGGCGAAGGTGGAAAAGGACAAGGACCGCCCCATTAAACAGCAGGGGACAACAGTTACTAGGATGCCCACTTCAACGGCTCCTTCAACCTCAACGGCCCACAAAAGAAGGAGGCCAGAGAAAGCTCCCGCGTCAGCGGCAAAGGTTAAAAATGGTGAACCTAAAAACCCCAAGTCAGGGGGCATAACAGTTCGTACGGTTTACATGGCATCGGGAAAAGAAGACAGCCGTGCATCAACGGGTCATAGACCGCTTACACGGTCAGTGACCAAGGCTCAGGAGCAGCAACAGAAGCTCCAGGAGATGATGAACGCTATGGCCGCACTTACAGGGCCAAAAGAAAACCCTGAAACGTCCTCGGACGAGCGTCAGGAACAAGAGACTGACGCCGAGTTCCTTCGCCGAATATTGGAGAAGAAGGACAAAGAGGCTGCCGAACAAGCAGCCAACATACAGCGTATGGGCCTCCTCTTCCAAGACATGATAGGAATAATGATACAACAAGATCCTCCGGCTGAAGAGCCCCCGATCGTCCTTGGAGATGATAGGGGAGAGACATCAAATCCTCAGCCGCTCTATCTACGGCTAAAGAAGATACAATCTCTAAAACTGATTTGGACGAGTACATAGCCCAACAAATACGGGTTCATCATCTAACTAAGGCAGCCGGCCAGGTCGTAAAAACGGGGTGGCCATATCCAAGCTGGTACGACCAAATTAAGTACCCGCCGGGTTACACAATTCCCAAGTTCCACGTATATAAGGGGACTGGCAATCCCCACCAGCATGTTGCCCAGTTCAGGGCACTTTGTGGCAACACCGGCAGGGACGACAAGCTTTTGTTTCACCAGTTTGTTGGAAGTTTATCAGATACGGCGTTCGAATGGTACTCTGAGCTCCCGAACGACTCTATCAAAACCTTCGCAGAAATGGAACTGTTATTTACTCAGCGTTTCGCGAGTGCTAGCGAGCACACGCCGATAACGGCATTGATTAACGCTAGGGTGAAGCCGGGCGAAACATGGGTCCAATACGCTATACGGTGGCGTAATTTATGGTCAAAATGCGAGCAGCGCATAGAAGAAGCTCATGCGGTGGGAATGTTTGTTGGAACCCTTGATCCGCAAGCAACCATCTCGCAATTTATGATGTTCTTCAAGCCAACTACCTTCCAGGCTTTGATTGACAAGCTGGCGCAGATGGATCAGATGGGCCATAAACCCCCTCTCCCAAAACCGGACTCCCGAATGACAAAGAGAAGGGAAAAGCGATCGTTGTCGCTAATGCTCAACAACAACCAAACAATACAAAGCCGGTTGTGCGTCAAAGTAATACGCGTCCATACGTAGACCTTGAGGAGAGACTAGGGCGTCCTTACTCGTTTCCCCGTGATAAAACGAGAAGGTTATTCGAGCTGGTATTACGCAACAGACTTATAAACCTACCAGATCCAAAACGTCCGTTGCAACCAAGTGATGTCAACGAGCCCAACTATTGTCCTTATCATCGAGTACTAGGCCATCCGATCGAAGATTGCTACGTTTTCAAAAATTGGATTGAAAACCAGTACCGACAGGGCAAATTTGCGTTATCTGACAAATAGAGGGTGAATCCCCCGCAGCCCCACACCTCTAAAGGGATGAATACGCCGGGGGCAACATGCTCCGTCGTTGAAGAAGCCCCTTGGGAGATAGTATTATCAGTTAAAACGAAGAGGATGCTAAACGATCTTCAGACATGTCCAGCAATTAAGTGGAAGAACCTATTGGAGCAGCAAATTATTGAAGGAATGCTGAAGCCTCGTCTGACTCAAAAGATTGATGGAAGTGACCCAAACATTCATAACCAACCGTCGAAACCTTCAAAGAAGAAGAAGAAGTCAAAGAAGCACGTGAAGCCTCAAGCTCACAGACTTGTAAAAACAAATTGACGCGCTGGAGGAATACAACCAAAAGGCACGGACTCCCATTACATTCCAAGAGTTCCTCAACCACGTCTTTCAAAAGAAAGATGAGGGAGGTAGTTCATCGGATGAATCCGAGGAATATGTGGCAAGCTGTCACGTGATTTCCCATTCGTTCATAGACGATGAGGAGACTCCTCGTGCTGAAAAGCTGGGGGCAGGTCCTGAACTAAAAATTCTGAAGCCATCGGAGGAAGTAATTAACGCATTCCTCAATGAAGCGTTCTTAAAAAGTAAAGCCGATCGGGAGCGCGAGGCGGTTATATTCGAAAGGGCCAAACACCAGCGCCTTGACGAAAGAATTGCGATACTCCCGCTGGAATAAAGTACACCCACCGCGGATAAAAGCAAATTCAAGATAAGGAAGAGATTTGCTAAAGCCATGTCAATGGGTATAAAGCTACCATCCTCTCAGGAAAGCATTACTGGTGAAATGGAAAGCCACCCCTCCTATTGCTTGTATCATCGGAAGGTGTCGCACCCCACTGAAGAGTGCAAAGCTTTCGATAGATGGTGTCAAGGATATGTTGCTCACCGGCAACAGTTTAAGCGGGAAAAGCGCAAAGCTCGCCGAGAGCAGAGCGGAACGATCAAAGTGCTTAACAGAACTACCGGTGGCTGTTGCATGATTGACGCCGGAGGATCACAAGTGCCCACATTCGGGAGCGATTCTGATGAGGAGCTAGAGCTTGGCCCCCTCTTTAAAGAATCCACTTCGGGATAAGAAGGAGGACCGAAGGTCTGCGAGAATATCCAGCTACGCAATCGGACGCTACCTGAAAAGAATCTCGGACCTTTAAACAAGAAAGACAAAGGGAAAGAGAAGGTTTCCGAAAACATCGCCTTGGATGACCGAGTTGCAGAAGAGTTAACCGCCAAGAACCCATTGAAGAGAAATAAGGTAAATTACAACGTTTTAGTGCATCTGAGAAAGCTACCCTCACAGCTCAGCATCCTTGATGCCCTGCTACTATCAAAAGAGGCGAGGGATTCATTGATTAAGGCACTACAAGACCCGGACCAGTTCCAAGCCTTTCTAGCCGAAGAAAAGATGACGGATGAATTGGAAGAGGTGCATACGGCCGATGTCGCTTTTGGCGATGAAGACCTTCTCCTCGGGACGTGCGAACATAATCGCTCCCTTTATGTCTCGGGATACTGCCATGACATAAAGATAAGTAAAATCTTGGTCGATAACGGATCGTCTGTTAATCTACTCAATGTGCGGGTGTTAAAGGAAATCTGCATGAGTGTCCAACACCTCGCCCGAGACAAGATCACCATCTCCGGGTTCGATTCCCAATCATCAAAAACTCTTGGATCTGTGATATTGACGCTATGCTTCGGGCTACTCGTCACATACATTAAATTCCATGTCATAGATGCCAAGACGTGCTACAATGCTCTGCTCGGCCGACCGTGGTTACACGAGTACAATATCATCCCTTCTACACAGCATCAGTGTATGAAATATTGCAGGGATGGCCTTGAGTACACCGTGGCAGGAGAATTAAATCCGTTTTCCATGAATGAAGTTCGCAAGTATGAAGATGCCAAATACTTCTTGCCGAATTTCGAAGACACGGAAAGGTGTCACAAGCCGGAGAACAAAACTAACGCAACCATCCCTGTCTTCGGCAGTGATACCGAGGAGGAAGAGGATATAATTTATTCGGGTCCACCCCAGTACACTAAGCCAGGACAATCCGCTCCTACGTTGACCTTTGGTAGTGATTCGGAGGATGAAGTTCATGTTGTATTCCCTGCCCGGCTTTCAATACGAACTTCTGCTGATGAAGAGCAAAGTCTGCAAGTAGCCATGGTGTCGCCTAAACATTATAAAGAACTGGATGCACTCGACATCGACAGCGTAGAAGAGCTGCAGATGTTTTATATCCCTCCTATGCGAAAAGGCGAAAGGGTAATTCTATTCTACCGCTCTGAAGAAAACAAAATGGAGAAAGAAATTTGGCACGGAGCAGATCCAGCGCTAGACAAACTTCAGCCCATCCGTCTACCCAGATATTATACAGAAGGCTTGAAGAGGCTGTTGAAACGCCAAGGGATACCCTTCCAACAGACCGTTAGAAAAGCCAAATTCTATGACAAGGTCTGGAACATCCCCGGAACTCAACACAAGCTACTTAGTGGGAGGATGGAAACGAAAGGGCTTGGGTACATCCGGTCAAAGAAACGAGAGCTACTAAATAGCTGTTACGTCATGTATGACTTCGATGAAGAAGCGGATGCTCAATGAGAGGACGCTAATCCTAAGCCAGTGAAAGTTCCAGATGCAAAGGAGCCCAGTCCGTCGTTCGAAGAACAAATGGACAAACTTATAAGGAAAGCTGGTCAAAAAGTCCGAGATGATCACAACCGCGAGACGGCCATCTACGAGAAAGCCAAGACACAATGCCTTCTTCAACAAGCCGTAAAGGATGAAAATGCCGCTCCTTGTCAACCTGTTATAAAGAAAGCTCGACGCAAAAGCAGAAATACGTCGAAAGGCCAAAAAGGCGCTCAACAACAACAAAGCAGGGCTAAGAAGCCACGCAAACGGGAGTCGAGCGTTATTGATCTATCCCTCATGAAGAAAATGGGTCGAGCGTACTTGTTTCCTCGGGACAAGACGAAGAAGATACTTGATCATGCTCTAAAACATCAAATGCTTACATTGCCGGAGTCTAAACACCCTGAACAAGCGAGCGAAGTCTCACACCCGGACTATTGCTCTTACTATCGAGTAATAGGGCATCCTCTTGAAGATTGCTTCACCTTCAAGAATTGGGTCGAAGATCAGTATCAGCTTGGCAAGTTTGCTCTGTCCAACAACTGGAGGATAGCACCACCACAAAAGCACGAGCCCAAGGCCACGAAAGAAAAACCAGTTCCACATTGGGATTGGAAGCGAATTCGTACCTGTCACGTGATAATATTATTGAAAGAAGAGTCCGAGAACATGGACAGCTTTCCCTGGTACTTCGAAAACAGCAACGATGAGGTGATCTCAGAATTTCCGCCAGCTTCGAAAGAACTGGAGGATGGAATACATACTACTGCAGATAACCTCAAGAAGATTGAGTTGGGGACGATGAACGATCCACGACCGACATTTGTCAGCGAGCTGCTGTCTGAAGAGAGGGTGGCTGCGTTAAAAGACGTCCTTGTACAGCATAAAGATTGCTTCGCATGGAACTATTCCGAGATGCCAGGACTAGATCCAGAAGTTGTTGTACATAAACTGGCGATATCCCCGGGTGTCAAGCCAGTTAAACAGGCGCCGAGAAGAATGCGGCTCGAGCTCGAGATGAGCATCAACGCTGAGGTCAAAAAGCTGATAGACTCTGGCTTTATCCAGGAGGTTCAATACCCTGAATGGATTGCTAATATCGTCCCAGTGATGAAGAAAAATGGGACGGTAGGCATATGCGTGGACTTTCGGGATCTCAATAAAGCTTGCCCGAAGGACGATTTCCTAGTGCCAGTCACCGAACTGATGATAGACAACACGTCCACTCATGAGGTTTTCTCCTTTATGGATGGCTCGTCAGGGTATAATCAGATAAAAATGGACCCCGAAGACCAGAAGCACACTGCCTTCAAGACTCCTCTAGAAATATTCTGTTACAAGGTGATGCCCTTCGGTTTAAAGAACGCCGATGCCACCTACCAAAGGGCCATGACGAAGATCTTCGATGACCTTATACACGAAATCGTCGAATGCTATATCGACGACCTCGTTGTTAAAAGCAAATCATATGAGGAACATCTCGAGCATCTGAAGACCGTATTTCAACGCCTTCGACAATACAACTTGAAGATGAACCCGCTCAAGTGTGCATTCGGAGTTTCCTCGGGCAAATTCCCGGGATTCATCGTCTGGCACCGAGGTATTGAGATAGATCCATCAAAGATCAAGGCGATCATAGAAATGCCTCCGCCAAGGACTCTCAAACAGCTGCGATCTCTCCAAGGGAAGCTCACATATATTCGGCGATTTATAGCCAATCTTTCAGGAAAGTGCCGTCCCTACAGTCACCTGATGAAGAAGGGAACCCTATTCGTTTGGGATCACAAATGCCAAGGCGCACTGAACGAGATCAAGCAGTACCTGCAGAACCCTCCAGTGTTGGCTGCTCCAGTTAAGGGAAAGCCTCTCATTCTTTACACGACCGTCCTTGAAGGTTCTTTAGGCGCGTTATGGGCACAAGAGAATGACCAAGGGAAAGAAAGAGCACTCTACTACTTAAGTCGAGTTCTGCTGGGGGCAGAAAGCAACTACTCCCCTATCGAAAAACACTGCTTGGCGCTGATCTTTGCGATAACGAAGCTCAGGCATTACGCATTAGCACATGAAGTCCGTCTCATATCGAAGGTGGACCCCCTTAAATATTTGATGTCGAAGGCCATATTAACGGGTCGACTCACTAAATGGGCTTTGCTCTTGATGGAGTTCTCAATAACCTATCAGCCTCTCAAAGCAGTGAAAGGCCAAGCCATCGCCGACTTCCTCACTGAACGCCCTATACCTGCTGATTCTCCTCTGAATTGCGATTTGCCAGACAAACATGCGTTTGACGCAATCGACAGTGGTGATACCCAATGGGAGCTTTATTTCGATGGAGCATCTTCCATGAAAAAGCATAAACAAAGTACCCCAATGATTAAATCGGGGGTGGGCCTTATCTTCATGACCCCACAAGGAGGAATAATGCGTTTTGCTTTCTCCTTAACAGAGCCGAGAACGAACAACGAAGCCGAGTACGAAGCTTTGATAGCAGGCCTCGAGATCGCCATTGACATGGGAATTGAAAACCTCCTCATAAATGGAGATTCCCAGCTAGTCGTTAGTCAAGTAAATGGCGACTACCAAACGTGCAAGCCAGAGCTGGTGAAGTATGGTGAAAAGGTACAACAACTGTTGACCCAGATTCCCTCCTACACTTTGGAAAGCATACCGCGCGCAGAAAACAGCAAAGCGGACGCGTTGGCCAAACTTGCTAAAGAACTGGCTGATGAGAACCTCGATGATGTCAGAATCGTGGTACAAAATCGTCGGGTGCTTGCCCCAGCGGAGGTATCTCTGGAATCACCCGAAGAGAAGGGAGCGACTGAGCAGATGACCTTACAAGTAAAAGAACGAGAAAAGGTTGAGGATTGAAGGGAAGTCTTTATAGACTACTTTAAGTCCCACCGAATGCCCGAAGAAGCGTCCACAAGACATCAGCTCATGAAACGAGCTCTGTCTTTCGCCTTCGTCAATGATATTCTGTACAAGAGGTCATTCGATTCTCTGTGGCTGAGATGCTTAGGACCTAACGAAGCACAAAAAGTCGTTCAGGAAGTTCATGACGGAATCTGTGGGTCTCACCAAGCGGGCCCAAAGATGAAGTTAAAAATCAAACGCATGGGCTACTACTGGCCCACGATGATTCAGGACTGCCTCGAATATGCGGAGCAATGTCACTCATGCCAAATTCATGGGGACTTCATCCATCAGCATCCAAATCCACTACATCCAACAGTGGCTAGCTGGCCATTCGAAATGTGGGGAACTGACATAGTCGGCCCTATCGAACCGGCATCGTCCAGGGGACATCGTTTCATCCCGGCGACGACTGATTACTTCTTCAAATAGGCAGAAGCAATACCGTCGAGGGAAGTGAAGACGGAGAATATCCTCCATTTCTTCAAAACGCACGTCATATATCGGTTTGGAACTCTGAGACGGATCATCTCCGATAACGGGCCAGCCTACCGAAGCCATAAAATCAGCCGCTTCACGCAGCAGCATAATATAGACTGGAGATATTCCTCAGTCTATAATCCGTGAGCTAATGGTTTAGCCGAAGCCTTCAATAAAACCTTGACAAAGATCATGAAGAAAACAGTGTCCCGAAATAAGAAGGACTGGCACGAGAGACTGCAAGAAGCTTTTTGGGCGTATCGAACTGTTAGTTATGTATATGCCCTAGAGGCCATTGTTGTACATATGATGTATATTATAATGGATGCTTGGATATATATAGAGATGACTTTCTTGCTCGTCATGATAGTATGCTATTTGGTTTCACTTTATCTTAACATGTTGACTTGTATTGGTTTATTGTTTTCCTCTCACATGTTGATAAAGCCCTTAGGATCTGTACTCGACTACTGGGACTATGATGAGATCATACTAGTGGGGCCACGGTAGTCGATGAGTACATCCTACAACTGTTCCTAGTCGAGGGTATATCGAGACAGGGCATCGATACACCAGAGTAGACTAGTGTATACGCATCTTGACCCATATGATGGGCGATGGATGATCCCATATCCATCGGTGTTTGACATCAGAGATGGTGTACGGGTGCTCAGTGGAGACTGGGTACACTGGACGGACTCGCCGAGAACTCCCAGATGGTGATATACCACACGTCAGATGGCAGTTCTCCGGTGACACTAGTACAGGGTAGTCTGTAGACCCGAGATCGTCATAGAGTCTTGTGTGATTCCCACTGTGCTTTGATTTCCACCTTACCACGTCCAAGAGGGCGTGCAAAACGGTGGCTTTTGGGTACAGTCCCGAATCACATGGAGGCAATGAGCGATAGGAGGGGATTCGTCTCTCCCGGTATAGGGAGTTGAAGTTGTGCTGTGTTCGATTGGCTATAACTGGAAGTCCCTGGCCAGGGCTGATATAGAGATTTACTGGTAAGTGTTACTAGTAGTTTCTCGACCCGTTATGAGCCACACATCGACACGACTTATCGGTTACTGGGGTCTGACGTATACCACCCCTAGACTTGATATGCGACATATCAGACGAACAGACCGGACTGTACGGGAGTGTTACTGATTGGATTCACAAGAGAACACACATGCTAGCTTGTTGATCTTCTGATCGCTCAATACCTGGGTGGCTGTTACGTTTAGCTGACCGCTTGCAGCTTGTGGGTGTTTGATATGATCATCACCTGCTACCGGCGTATTGACGATTCTTTAGAGTCCTACACAGAGGTTTCTTGGCTCAGGCGAAACGGAGTAGAGGCACATATGTGATATGTGCAGGACCGAGAATAATGCGATATGAGATACCGTATTATATTCTCGCGATATTTAGATATGAACCGGGACATCGGATCAAGTGTTGATTCGATGAATCGGTACATGATATATTAGTCGGTAATATTCGATATAGCCGGATCATCGAATCAAGTGTTGATTCGATGATTTAATGTATAATAATATATATGATATATTGTATTACATTATCTAATATTGGCTCGCTTTATTATTTCATTTTCTCACTGGATGATACATTGATATATATGCGATATATGTTAATTGTATTATTTTCTTTTGTTGCAAATATATAATATATATGTGATATATATTATTGTGACATGATATGATTAATTGTTAAACATGTTTAAGGATGATTAATTGAGGTTAGGGTTTGATTAGGGTTAGATGCTTCATGCACCTTATAGAAGCATTTTCTTTTGTCATTGTTAAGATATTTTTGGATGACACATTTCTAAACCTAACCAAACCCTAACTCTAGTTTATTCTCTACACAATCTTAGCCACTCATCCTTGACCATGGTTTATATATCAATCATATTCATTTCTTTCTATTCATCACAAAAGGATTAATCTTTTTATCATTTCCATTATCATCTTCTTCTCTCTTGAAAAAAGCTTACTAGAAAATCTTTATGTGATGAATAAATATGAGAAAATGATTTAAAAAGAAAGCAAAAATACTACTCTCTCATCCTCATCTCATCTAGCCCATGAGATTAGTGTGTTCATCTCTTTAGAGTGAGAAAGCTTGAGTCTTTGCAACTTCGACGTAGATCATCGGAGATTTGGAACACTTCAAGCTAGCATGGATCGTTCGAGTCGTGGAGCCTCTCATGAGTCCGGGAGATCGTGGATCACGGCAAAGGGACTTCTACTCGGAGCTTGTGAAGCTAAGGAGCGGACTACAAAGGTTGTAATCCCTCACACTTAGATAAAAGTTATCATCTTGCATGTTTAACCCTAATAATCTAGCAAAGATCCCGCCTTTGGGTTGTTCGGCACGTCTAAATTTTTATCCGGGCATGTTTGATGCCTTATGAACCTTCACAAGAGTGCCTAGGAACCCTACAGTGGTATCAGAGCCCAGCTAGAGCATTAGGCGACGTGTTTACGAAGTTAAAACTCCGATCGAACCCGAACCGACAAAGTTAACCCCCTCTCTGGAAATTTTTTAAAATCTGGAGTTTTTCTGAATTAAAAATACCTGAAAAATACAGCAGATAAAAATAAGAATTACTGTGAATTTCGAGCCACTGATCTGTACAAACGACCGCGGAAGCGCGGCAATTACCTTCTTCTGCCGCGTTTCTGCGGCCGTACTGTTCGATTTGACATTTTTTGTTTTACAGTAATTCATTATTTGTGCTTTTATAGTTTCTGGTATTTTTATATTGACTCAAAAGTTGAGTAATCTGGGGTTTGTTTTGTAATAGTAGACTCGATCGGAAATTTTAAATTCGTATTTCTTTCCGGATATTTAGAAACTGTTAAACTATTTGAACGGATATCATTAACTCACTGTTTCCCGGTACGGCAAACTTTCAAGTGTTGAATTTTTATCGGGTTTAAATCTTTCGGAAAAATTGTACAAGTTAAGCGGTGGACCCTCTAGAAGACAACAAACCTTAACTCGATTATGTGACCGTCTTGAACTGCCTTTTGAACCTTCGGGTTTGGGGCAGTACGGCGTGCCACATGTGAGGCGTTGGCTTGACCCTTCTACGGCTGGATCACTGGTACTTTGATATATTCTGGGATTATTTGAACTCCGCTCAAGAGTTGAGCACTTTGGGAAATTTTGGGTATTTGATTATCTGTTCGGAAAGTTTAATACTGTCTATTTATCTGGAATGTGATACGATATGTGGAATTCATAGAGTTAGGCATGAAATGCGAAGTATGTGATATTTCGGATTTACGATGTCTAAAGTGATTGTGGATTCCAAATGTTGTAGTTTTACACTTTCTTTTCTGTGACCGTAAGTGTAATATGTGATATTGCCGGTTTCGTTGCTATATGTCAACGACAATTGGGATGCGCATATTTACTTACGTTGATGATATGAGATATTATGTGTTGCTGTGATATGTTATATTGGATCGTCGCGTTCAGAATAGCCGGGGGTTTTATGTGAGATGAGGGTTTTTATTTTCATTCATGTAAAATTCATTTGTAATGTAATATTCTTTTATTTGGGGCACTTCCAGGTTGAGGTTGATGTCACCCTTGTATATTATTTACTTTTTCGCATTAGGTAGACCCAAGATGGGGAGCATAAGTAACCGGGTTCTAGGGTCCAGTAGGAGGCCATCTCGAGGAGTCGAGACCGGGTCTCCTAACCCTAGAATTGGCAGTGTTACTTGCCGCTCTCGTAGGGGTCTTGGGATGTGGGTTTGGCTATTCGTCGCGACCGTGGAATCCGTGTTTTATACAGGCTCGTATTGAAAACACGGACGTCCTAGTATATCCAATATTTCATATATGTTCTTCTGCTGCAATGTTCTGTGATGAGATCATATTACTGCCTGAGACGAATGCTTATACTATATATATATGCTGATATATAAATATTACTGCTTTCGTTTCTTCTGTGATGCTTAGGAAGCATAAGCTGATGAGATATTTATTAATGAGATTAATAAAAAGAAAAGAAACCTAAAGATGTTGTAGAATCAAAACTTTATAAAAAGGGTAGCTACAGTTTTGCTTTGCACAGTGATATATATGATATATCCTGCACCTTATTCGATGGGGAAAGAGCCGACGATCCCTTCACCGGGAGTGACCTCTTTAGCGAAACTGGCAGATGCTACAAAACGCGGTTTGTCTTTTGATTGCTTTTAAAGTTTTGCTTTGCACAGTGGTATATATGATATATCCTGCACCTTATTCGATGAGGAAATGGCCGACGATCCCTTCACCGGGAGTGACCCCTTTAGCGAAACTAAGAAAAGCCTCAAAAACACTCCTTTTCAAAACTTCACTCGATTCTACGACGATATCAAGTTTATTACGCAATAGGTTTTCTGAAAAACCTGTCGTAGCCCTCCGTCATTTCAGATAAATCCTACTTAGTATTCGTGCTGTGTTTGTTGACCTTGTCAAGGCACAGTGTACGGTAGCTAATTAGTGTTTATCTGCTAAAACATAAGATGTGATTGGATTAGGGTATTCGTACGGCCTTGTTGACCTTGTCAAGGGTCATGCGGGTGGGTTTAATTCAATCAGAAAATGACGGGTTAAACTTGACTTGCGATTTATGGTTTGTTGACCTTGTCAAGGTCATAGATCGCTAGGGGCAAAATATTATCGGGAATTTCAAGTGTTGAAATTTGCAATGAGATTGCATACCTCCTATAAGATAGTTGGATCCCGATACCCACTGCGAGTAAGTGTTACTCCTGGGAGAGTTTTACACAGGACAATTAGCCGATCAAGTAGGTGTCTAGAAAAGTGTTAACGGGGTTACGCCTCTGGGAAAACGAGGTTTACTTTAATTAGGTCCGTGCGAAAGCACGGGGAACCTCCCTCAAAGTACCGACACTGATCTGGCTGAAAGATTGACGAAATTGTAGGGTGTAATTAATCCCGGCTAATCTTACCTTTTAGGATTTTAAGGTAGATTTGATAAAAACAGTGGGAGACATCCTGATTAGATAAGATAATAACCAATCTAATCTTGCAAGAGCATACGCTAAAGTGTTTTCTTCTCTCTCTCTCCAGGTAGCGACCATGTCAGGCCATAATCAAGATAATAATATGGATGTATTGACTGAACCCAATTATTGTACCGAGCTAGGGAATGTTGGACCCGTTCTTTCTTATAAGAGTTATAAGACTGAACAGGAAACAGGAGAATATCTGGATTCTCAAGCCGCCCAAAAGAACATGCATGTTGATGTATCTTCTTCAGGCGTGTTAGTTATTGAGAACTGTTTCTCAGTTCACCCTACATCCTGGGTATTAGATACCGGATCAGGATCCCACATATGTAAACAGTTACATGGGCTACGGAAAGGTAGAGAACTGGGAAAAGGTGATCATTCCGTTCAAGTAGGGAACGGTGCAAATGTTGCAGCCAAAGCAGTTGGCGAATATCACCTTGTATTGCCAAGTCGTAATACACTGATTCTAAATGAGTGCTATTATATACCGAACATGATGTGCAACATTATATCAGTTTCTTTATTTAGTAAAGGAGGATATAATTTTGTAGTAAAGGATAATGTTATGAACATATTCCTAGATCAAAAGTTGATTGCATCAGGCTCGTTATATAATGGTATATTCATTCTAAATCAGAATACAGTTCTGAATATACAAAACACACACAAGAGGAAAAGTTCAGAAATGAACGAATCCTTCTTGTGGCATTGTAGACTTGGTCATATCAATGCGACACGACTGGCTAAGTTACATAAAGATGGTTATTTGAATCCGTTCGAATTATCATCTTATAATACTTGCCATTCATGTCTCAAAGGAAAAATGACCAAAGCTCCGTTTAGTGGACACGGAGAAAGAGTTACTGAACTCTTAGGACTGATACATAGTGATGTATGCGGTCCCATGTCTACGCATGCCAGGAACGGTTCTTCCTACTTCATTACATTCACTGACGATCTCTCTAGATTCGGACATGTGTTCCTGATGAAACACAAGTCTGAAGCTTTTGAGAAATTCAGAGAATATAAGCACGAAGTAGAGAATCAAACAGGCAAAAGTATTAAGATTCTTCGATCTGATCGAGGAGGTGAATACTTAAGCAATGAGTTCCTAGATTATCTAAAAGAGAATGGGATTCTCTCTCAGCTTACTCCTCATTATACACCACAGCACAACGGTGTATCGAAGCGGAGGAATCCCACCCTATTAGATATGGTACGCTCTGTGATGAGTACAGCTGAGTTACCTATTTCCTTCTGGGGGTATGCGCTTGAGACAGCAGCATACCTATTGAATCAAGTTCCAACTAAATCTGTACCTACCACACCATATGAGATATGGAGTGGGAAGAGACCGTATCTTAAACGAGTTAAGATATGGGGTTTTCCAGCCTATGTAAAAAGGCAAAATCCAGACAAACTCGAGGCACGGTCAGTTCTTTGCAAGTTTGTAGGATATCCGAAGAATTCTTATGGATATTTTTTCTATCACGGTGAGGAGCAAAAAGTGTTTGTTGCTCAACATGCCACCTATTTAGAAAAGGAATTTCTTGCAAAAGAGATTAGTGGTTCTGAGGTAGAACTGGAAGAAGTTCCAGCAACACAAACTGCAACTGAAGATTTAGTGGAACCAGAGGATTCAGTAATACCCGACGAACCCCAGCCTCTCCGCCGATCTAGTAGGGTTTCTCGTCCACCTGAGAGATACTACGGTTTTCTCATTGATGGTGGAAGCGAAGATTGCATCATGGAAGATGATGACCCGACTAGTTTCGAGAAGGCCATCACGAGTGGTGACTCTGTGAATTGGCTGGATGCAATGCGATCTGAGATGGAATCCATGTACACCAATAAAGTATGGATTTTGGAAAATGCTCCTGAAGGGGTAAAACCCATTGGGAGCAAGTGGATTTTAAAAAAGAAATTTGGTGTAGATGGAAAAGTTGAGACTTTCAAAGCTAGACTTGTAGCAAAGGGTTTTCGTCAACGACCAGGTATGGATTATGACGAAACCTTTTCTCCAGTGGCTATGCTTAAGTCCATCCGGATCTTACTTGCCATTGCTGCATACCATGACTACGAAATCTGGCAAATGGATGTTAAGACCGCCTTTCTAAACGGTGATTTAGAAGAGTGCGTGTACATGACTCAGCCAGAGGGCTTCGTAGATAGTGGGAGCAGCGGAAAGGTGTGCAAGCTACTTAAATCCATTTATGGGTTAAAGCAAGTATCGCGGAGTTGGAACATCTGTTTTGATGTTGTAGTCAAAGAGTTTGACTTCATAAAAAATATAGATGAACCTTGTATCTATAAGAAGGTAGCAGAAGGTAAGGTTATCTTCCTCGTATTGTACGTGGATGACATACTCTTAATAGGAAATGATATTCCTATGCTGCAATCAGTCAAGCTTTTCTTATCACAGAGATTCTTAATGAAAGATCTAGGTGATGCCTCCTGCGTATTGGGAATCATGATCTATAGAGATAGATCTAAACGGATACTGGGATTGTCCCAATCCAGGTACATTGACACCATACTAAAGAGGTTTAGTATGGAAGAATCCAAGCGTGGGAACCAACCCACGATCTCTGGACTCACTCTCTCCAAAGAGATGTCTCCCAAGACTGATTTGGAGAGAGCTCGCATGCAAGGGATACCCTATGCTTCGGCAGTAGGCTCTATCATGTATGCGATGCTATGTACCAGACCCGATGTAGCATACTCACTAAGTGTAGTGAGTCGGTATCAAGCAGATCCTGGAGAGAGTCACTGGACAGCTGTGAAGAACATTCTCAAGTACTTATGAAGGACTAAGGAGATGTTCTTGGTGTATGGTAACGGAGAACTCCAGGTGGAGTCCTTTACCGATTCCAGCTTCCAAAGTGAAAAGGACGACTCTAAGTCGCATTCGGGTTTTGTCTTTACCCTCAATGGAGGGGCGGTATGTTGGAAAAGTTCCAAACATGATACCATTGCAGACTCGACGATTGAGGCTGAATACATCGCTGCCAACGATGCTGCCAAAGAGGCTGTCTGGATCAAGAAGTTCATTAGTGAACTTGGTGTGGTTCCATCCATTGAGCATCCTATACCTCTGTATTGCGATAACAATGGAGCTGTGGCTTTGGCTAAGGAACCCAGATCCCATCAGAAGTCCAGACATATTTTGAGGCGGTATCACCTGATCAGGGAGATAGTTGATCGCCGGGAGATCGAGGTCAGGAGAGTAGATACGAAGGACAACACTGCGGATCCATTCACGAAGGCTATTCCCCAGATACAGTTTGAGAGATTATTCGGGATGCTAGGTATGAGATACTACAGCAGGTGGCCTTAGTGCAAGTGGGAGATTGTTAGTTATGTATATGCCCTAGAGGCCATTGTTGTACATATGATGTATATTATAATGGATGCTTGGATATATATAGAGATGACTTTCTTGCTCGTCATGATAGTATGCTATTTGGTTTCACTTTATCTTAACATGTTGACTTGTATTGGTTTACTGTTTTTCTCTCACATGTTGATAAAGCCCTTAGGATCTGTACTCGACTACTGGGACTATGATGAGATCATACTAGTGGGGCTACGGTAGTCGATGAGTACATCCTATAACTGTTCCTAGTCGAGGGTATATCGAGACAGGGCATCGATACACCAGAGTAGACTAGCGTATACGCATCTTGACCCATATGATGGGCGATGGATGATCCCATATCCATCGGTGTTTGACATCAGAGATGGTGTACGGGTGCTCAGTGGAGACTGGGTACACTGGACGGACTCGCCGAGAACTCCTAGATGGTGATATACCACACGTCAGATGGCAGTTCTCCGGTGACACTGGTACAGGGTAGTCTGTAGACCCGAGATCGTCATAGAGTCTTGTGTGATTCCCACTGTGCTTTGATTTCCACCTTACCACGTCCAAGAGGGCGTGCAAAACGGTGGCTTTTGGGTACAGTCCCGAATCACATGGAGGCAATGAGCGATAGGAGGGGATTCGTCTCTCCCGGTATAGGGAGTTGATGTTGTGCTGTATTCGATTGGCTATAACTGGAAGTCCCTGGCCAGGGCTGATATAGAGATTTACTGGTAAGTGTTACGAGTAGTTTCTCGACCCGTTATGAGCCACACATCGACACGACTTATCGGTTACTGGGGTCTGACGTATACCACCCCTAGACTTGATATGCGACATATCAGACGAACAGACCGGACTGTACGGGAGTGTTACTGATTGGATTCACAAGAGAACACACAGGCTAGCTTGTTGATCTTCTGATCGCTCAATACCTGGGTGGCTGTTACGTTTAGCTGACCGCTTGCAGCTTGTGGGTGTTTGATATGATCATCACCTGCTACCGGCGTATTGACGATTCTTTAGAGTCCTACACAGAGGTTTCTTGGCTCAGGCGAAATGGAGTAGAGGCACATATGTGATATGTGCAGGACCGAGAATAATGCGATATGAGATACCGTATTATATTCTCGCGATATTTAGATATGAATCGGGACATCGGATCAAGTGTTGATTCGATGAATCGATACATGATATATTAGTCGGTAATATTCGATATAGCCGGATCATCGAATCAAGTGTTGATTCGATGATTTAATATATAATAATATATATGATATATTGTATTACATTATCTAATATTGGCTCGCTTTATTATTTCATTTTCTCACTGGATGATACATTGATATATATGCGATATATGTTAATTGTATTATTTTCTTTTGTTGCAAATATATAATATATATGTGATATATATTATTGTGACATGATATGATTAATTGTTAAACATGTTTAAGGATGATTAATTGAGGTTAGGGTTTGATTAGGGTTAGATGCTTCATGCACCTTCTAGAAGCATTTTCTTTTGTCATTGTTAAGATATTTTTGGATGACACATTTCTAAACCTAACCAAACCTTATCTAGTTTATTCTCTACACAATCTTAGCCACTCATCCTTGACCATGGTTTATATATCAATCATATTCATTTCTTTCTATTCATCACAAAAGGATTAATCTTTTTATCATTTCCATTATCATCTTCTTCTCTCTTGAAAAAAGCTTACTAGAAAATCTTTATGTGATGAATAAATATGAGAAAATGATTTAAAAAGAAAGCAAAAATACTACTCTCTCATCCTCATCTCATCTAGCCCATGAGATTAGTGTGTTCATCTCTTTAGAGTGAGAAAGCTTGAGTCTTTGCAACTTCGACGTAGATCATCGGAGATTTGGAACACTTCAAGCTAGCATGGATCGTTCGAGTCGTGGAGCCTCTCATGAGTCCGGGAGATCGTGGATCGCGGCAAAGGGACTTCTACTCGGAGCTTGTGAAGCGAAGGAGCGGACTACAAAGGTTGTAATCCCTCACACTTAGATAAAAGTTATCATCTTGCATGTTTAACCCTAATAATCTAGCAAAGATCCCGGCTTTGGGTTGTTCGGCACGTCTAAATTTTTATCCGGGCATGTTTGATGCCTTATGAACCTTCACAAGAGTGCCTAGGAACCCTACACGAACCACGTTCAAGACAGCCACAAATACAACGCCATACGCGTTGGTATTCGGTACCGAGGCAGTACTCCCCTTCGAGATAGAGTTACCCTCTCTGCGAGTTGCGGTTCACTACGAGCTGACGAACGATGAAAATGCTAACCTTCGGCTTGAGGAGCTTGACTCTCTTGATGAAACATGGCTTATAGCGCAACAAAATCTGGAAGCTTACAAAGCAAAGATGACGCGCTCATATGAAAGACTGACCCGACCGAGGACGTTCCGCCAAGGCGAACTCGTGCTAGTAGTCAAAAGGCCTATGATCCCCAATCACGCTAAGCGGGGAAAATTTGAGCCAAACTACGAAGGCTCGTATATCATAGATAAGGTCTACCAGGGTGGGGCCTATCTACTCATGGACATGCACGGCGAAAGGCCTTTCAGACCAATAAACGGTCACTTCCTAAAGAAGTACTCTGCTTAATGAGTCACAGCCAAGGTCAATGGTAGATGACGACGACTATGTCCGCTCGCTATCTTCCTAAGCTCAAGCTCTATAAGCAGTAGTCAGCCTTCTTAATAACGGACCGAAACGTCCTTAAACTAATAGCGGACCAAAACGTCCTTAAAGTACTACCGCAACATCCTTAGGCTGACGAGATAAAAATATATATAAAAAAAAATAATAAAAAAAACGGTATGTCCATAAGCAAAAAGGGCACGGATGAAAACCCGAAAGGGCTCCGTGAGTAAAAACAGCAGGGCTACCAGCGAGTGTTCGTGAAAACCCGAAAGGGCGCGACCTCGTAAAAAAAAATATAAAAAATAAAAAGAATAAAAAAAAACGGTATGTCCATAAGCAAAATGGGCACGGATGAAAACCCGAAAGGGCTCCGTGAGTAAAAACAGCAGGGTTGCCGGCGAGTGTTTGTGAAAACCTGAAAGGGCGCAACCTCGTTAAAGGACATTTATAGGGTCCTCTCGACCTTGTAAGGAGAAACCACCCACGTGAGATCCTTACGACTCACAAGGGAGCAACACACTTAGGGATCCCCACGATTCCTAAGGAGAAATTACACTTGCGAGATCCTCACGACTTGTAAGGAGAACTCTCTTATGGGACCCTCACGGCTCGTAAGATTTGAAAGTCTTAAGTTACAGAGGCCTAAACCCGTGCTTAAGCAACCCCCACAACTTTCGACATTGCCCTACAAGTGGCTCAGCATTGACCCTTGTATACAATCCACGGGCGCGAATAAACATTTCCCTAACTAAGTCCCATCCGAGACTAGGAATATGTTTGCATGGTAAACAACTCTTGTAAATCCTCTCGACTTACAAGGAGAAAACCCTCCTGTAGGATCCTTACGACTTACAGAGGAACAAAACACTTAGGAACCCTCACGATTCCTAAGGAAAAAATACACCTACAAGATCCTCAAGACTTGTAGGGAGAAACACTTTTGTGAGACCCTTACGGCTCATGAAGTCAAAAGCCTTAGTCGACAGGATCTTAACCCTGGTCACTAAGCCTCCTTTGTTCGACAACGACAGAGGCAAATGATGATTCGCTCCTGGCAATATCCCAGTTGTAGCGGTGCTGATGCCGAAATCGGTGTCCAATTTCAGGTTTACGGCGAGAAGCCAGTAGGCCGCATATACATACGAAATAGCCGAAATGATGGGGCAACTTGCAATTAAAAAAAGCAGCAAGTAAAATGTATGCATACGAAATAGCCGAAATGATGGGGCAACTCGCAATAAAAAGAAGCGATTAAAGATAAAATAAATAGCCGAAATGATTGGGCACCGCGAAAAATAGCAGAAATGATTGGGCAATCGCGACCTTCGTGATATAAAAGCTGAAATGATAGAGCATCGCGGAAATAAAAAAATGACGATAAAACTTTGGCCCTACAGTTAAGATCACATCGATCCCTGTATACAATCCAAGGGCGTAAACAAAGAGGGAACCATACTTTCCCAACAGACTCCGTCAGAAGACAAAGCCAAACCTCGACGGTTCGTTCCAACTCCGAAGAAACCAGTGTCTTCCGCAAACTCCTCGACTCACGGATACAAACACTCTTTGACGAGAGCCTCCTGATCCGCGTCGACTCGCAGAGCCACCAGTGCCTCCGTGGGAAATCCTCGACTCGTTTCAAACCCCAAGGAAACAAATAATCCTTGGCGTTAGGGAAACAAATAATCCCTAGCAAACTCCTCGACTCACGGACACAAACACTCCTTGACGAGAGCCTCCTGATCCGCGTCGACTCGCAGAGCCACCAGTGCCTCCATGGGAAATCCTCGACTCGTTTCAAACCCCAAGGAAACAAATAATCCTTGGCGCTTGGGAAACAAATAATCCCTAGCAAACTCCTTGACTCACGGATACAAACACTCCTTGACGAGAGACCATTGATCCGCGTCGACTCGCAGAGCCACCAGCGCCTTCGTGGGAAATCCTCGACTCGTTTCAAACCCCAAGGAAACAAATAATCCTTGGCGCTTAGGAAACAAATAATCCCTAGCAAACTCCTCGACTCACGGATACAAACACTCCTCGACGAGAGCCTCCTGATCCGCGTCGACTCGCAGAGCCACTAGTGCCTCCGTGGGAAATCCTCGACTCGTTTCAAACCCCAAGGAAACAAATAATCCTTGGCACTTGGGAAATAAATAATCCCTAGCAAACTCCTCGACTCACGGATACAAACACTCCTTGACGAGAGCCTCCTGATCCGCGTCGACTCGCAGAGCCACCGGTGCCTCCGTGGGAAATCCTCAACTCGTTTCAAACCCCAAGGAAACAAATAATCCTTGGCGCTTGGGAAACAAATAATCCCTAGCAAACTCCTCGACTCACGGATACAAACACTCCTTGACGAGAGCCCCCTGATCCGCGTCGACTCGCAGAGCAACCAGTGCCTCCGTGGGAAATTCTCGACTCGTTTCAAACCCCAAGGAAACAAATAATCCTTGGCGCTAGGGAAACAAATAATCCTTAGCAAATTCCTCGACTCACGGATACAAACACTCCTTGACGAGAGCCCTCTGATCCGCGTCGACTCGCAGAGCAACCAGTGCCTCCGTGGGAAATTCTCGACTCGTTTCAACCCCAAGGAAACAAATAATCCTTGGCGCTTGGGAAACAAATAATCCCTATCAAACTCCTTGACTCACGGATACAAACACTCCTTGACGAGAGACCCTTGATCCGCGTCGACTTGCAGAGCCACCAGCACCTCCGTGGGAAATCCTCGACTCGTTTCAAACCCCAAGGAAACAAATAATCCTTGGCGCTTGGGAAACAAATAATCCCTAGCAAACTCCTCGACTCACGGATACAAACACTCCTTGACGAGAGCCTTCTGATCCACGTCGACTCGCAGAGGCACTAGTGCCTCCGTGGGAAATCCTCGACTCGTTTCAAACCCCAAGGAAACAAATAATCCTTGGCGCTTGGGAAACAAATAATCCCTAGCAAACTCCTCGACTCACGGATACAAACACTCCTTGGCGAGAGCCTCCTGATCCGCGTCGACTCGCAGAGCCACCAGTGCCTCCGTGGGAAATCCTCGACTCATTTCAAACCCCAAGGAAACAAATAATCCTTGGCACTTTGGAAACAAATAATCCCTAGCAAACTCCTCGACTCACGGTTACAAACACTCCTTGACGAGAGCCCCCTGATCCGCGTCGACTCGCAGAGCCACCAGTGCCTTCGTGGGAAATCATCGACTCGTTTCAAACCCCAAGGAAACAAATAATCCTTGGCGCTTGGGAAACAAATAATCCCTAGCAAACTCCTCGACTCACGGATACAAACACTCCTTGACGAGAGCCTCCTGATCCGCGTCGACTCGCAGAGCCACCAGCGCCTCCGTGGGAAATCCTCGACTCGTTTCAAACCCCAAGGAAACAAATAATCCTTAGCGTTAGGGAAACAAATAATCCTTAGCAAACTCCTCGACTCACGGATACAAACACTCCTCGACGAGAGCCTCCTGATCCGCGTCGACTCGCAGAGCCACTAGTGCCTCCGTGGGAAATCCTCGACTCGTTTCAAACCCCAAGGAAACAAATAATCCTTGGCACTTGGGAAATAAATAATCCCTAGCAAACTCCTCGACTCACGGACACAAACACTCCTTGATGAGAGCCTCCTGATTCGCGTCGGCTCGTAGAGAAACCAGTATCTCCGCGGGAAAATTCCCGATTCGTCTCAACTTGCAAGATGAAGCCTCAGGCAGCAGGGATTGAAAAACTTGCTTCCTGAACAATGGGACCCTACAAGTCGATCTAAAACGGTCTCTTGCATACTATTCACGGGTCTCACTCTCCTAAGTCGAGTTTTGACAAGGAGGGAAACAACCGCTTACGGGTTCTCTCGACTCATAAGAGGGAAAAATTCTCTTGTAAGATCCTTACGACTTATAAGAGATAACGCACTTAGAAATCCTCGCGATTCTTAAGGAGAAAATACACCTACGAGATCCTCTCGATCCGTAAGGAGAAAAGTCTTTATGAGACCCTCACGGCTCATAAACTTGAAAAGTCTTAGGTGACAGATCCTACCCCTGTCTTCTAAGCCATTACTGCCCTACAAAGAGGTTAAGATGGACCATCTATGAGCCACACTTGCTAAAACTACATGCCACTGAAATGGAGAAGTTACTCATGAGCATATAAACTACTTCACACCAGAGTAAAACATAAAGAAATAGAAGGGTGCGACTCATGGAATTGAGAGTTTGGAACTATATCTTTTAAGACTCGAGATTTGAGTCAATGATAAATGACGACGCTTGTGTCCGCTCGTTATCTTCTCAGGCAAGATTCTGAAAGTTAAATACCAAACCAAAACTGGTCATATGCTATGCATTACTCTGCACTACTTCACCCACATATATACTTACGTGGGCAAAGTAGTGAGGGGCATTTGTTCCCGCCAAAAATTTCTGCGCAAAAGAGTCCAAGGTATCAAATGACAGCGATACGCTTAAGAAAATACGAACCAGAATCTTTCGGCCTGTATTTTGATAAACTCCCCAATGATAAACTGTTAAATTATGATGGTATTGAAAGCATCTCGAAAAAACCTTCGATTTGATATATTATGGGCCTCATAATTTATCCGGGATCAAAAGTTATGAGCAAATGTGTTATGCACATGTGATCTAAGAAAGAAGATGCGAACCAGTATTTTTCGAGCTGTATTTTGACAAACTATGGAATGAGAAACAACTAAATTCTGATGGTATTGAAAGCATCTTGAAAAGGCCTTCGATTTGATATATTATGGGCCTCATAATTCATCCGGGATCAAAAGTTATGAGCAAATGTCTATGCACATGTGATCTAAGGAAGAAGATGCGAACCAGTATTTTTCGAGCTGTATTTTGACAAATTCCGGAACGAGAAATGGCTAAATTCTGATGATATTGAAAGTATCTCGAAGATACCTTCGATTTGATATATTATAGGCCTCATAATTAATCCGAGATCAAAAGTTATGAGCAAATGTGTTATGCACGTGTAATCTAAAGTAATGCTCTACTACATGGGGAATGCATTTTTTAGTCCCACATCGGGAAAAGGAGAGCTGGCTTCTTTACCACTCCCATATAAATAAGAGGGGATACCTCTTAGAAAGGGTGGAGTAAAATCCTCAAAGGATTCAATACTCAAAGGAGCTTAGTTCTCCAAGATAGGAGCATGTTCCTCCATAATGCGCATATGCGCAAGCGCCATGTGCGCTATGTGCAACGCACGCGTGCCCGCCATGCGGCACCACGTGCAACGCACGTGCGCACCACATGAGAATATTTAATAATATTAAAAGGAGCATGTTCTTCATATATAGGAGCATGCTCCTCCATAATACGCATATGCGCAAGCGCCATGTGCGCTACGTGCAACGCACGTGTGCTCGCCATGCGGCACCACGTGCAACGCACGTGCGCATCACATGAGAACATTTAATAATATTAAAAGGAGCATGTTCTCCATATATAGAAGCCTTGCTTCTCCTCATAATGCGCATGTGCCCTACGTGCAACGCACGTGTGCTCGCTACGCGCGCACCACGTGCAACGCACGTGCGCACCACATGAGAACATTTAATAATATTAAAAGGAGCCTGTTCTCCATATATAGAAGCCCTGCTTCTCCTCATAATGCGCATATGCGCCACGTGCAATGCACGTGTGCCCGCCACGTGCAATGCACGTGTGCCCGCCACGCACGCACCACGTGCAACGCACGTGCGCACCACATGAGAATATTCAATTAAAAGGAGACTCGTTCTCCATAGGAGCTTGCTCCCCCCATAATGCGCATATGCGCAAGATCCATGTGCACCACGTGCAAATATGGGCGCCCAACACGTGCGACACACGTGCGGCACACGTGCGCCCAACACGTGCGACGCACGTGCGCGAACGCAAAGAAGCCTTTTTCAGCAGCGAGAAGCTTAAGCTCCAACCTGTTCTTCCCCCCTAATGATTGGGACATGGTTCAAAGGGTACATCCCTCCACACCTTCGATATATGGCACTGTAATCTCTCAGTATCGTCGGAGAGGTGGTGGGTCCCAACGACCAATGATCTTTCTTTCTAAAATTAAATAAAAGAGAAGAAGAATGAAGATTGGGGAGAAATCAAAAACTTCAAACAGAGAGAACTCTGAAGAAATTTCAAGAAAAAGGTAAAAACCTTCATAAAATAGAAGAAATTTCTTCCAATAGATCATTGATCTAAGAACAAGATCAATGATCTTCACATAATAAACAGGGCTTTGCACTTTTTATGAACCACTGGTTCTTTAAAACGAGAAAAACAAGAAATACTTGTTTTCTTTGATCTAAATTAGATCAAGAAATCAAACAGTGCTTTGCACTTTTTCATGAACCATTGGTTCTAGAAAAGATTCTCAAATTATAGTGCCTTGCACTTGCAAACTGCGCTGTTGCGCTCCTGGATTGGCGCAAGCCACCAGAGAGCGCCACGTGTCAACATCTGAACCATCTGCGCTATGCGCTGTTGAAATAGAGCCTTGCTCTCTGGAATTGGCGCAACTCACCAGAGTACGCCACGTATCAGTAGCGCACTGCGTTTGCATGACACGTGTCGTCACCACAAGTGCTTGCGCTCCCTGATTGGCGCAAAGCGCCTGACAAATGCAATGCATTTCCTAAAGGGCCAGGCCCAAGTCAAAAGTCTAAACAGACCAAGAATAATGTTATGCATTATTTTAAGGGAGCAGAGCCCAATTGAGAGGTCCAATGGACCAAAACAAATGCTCTGCAATAAAAAAGGGCAGAGCCCAGTCAAAATGGGCATAAATGGCCTGAAGTAATGCTATGCATTATTCTAAAAAGGGGAAAGCCCAGACAAAGGCCAAATGCAAACAAAATATAGACATTTTTTAACTGGACTTAGCCCAATTTTGGCCGTAAGTCCTCAAACTAAATTGACTAGGCACGGCTGCTCCCCAAATCAATTTTTAATCGGTTCGAGGGTACATCTCCGAACTCCTCTGACACTTATCGTTGTAATCCTTCAACGATGTCAGAGAGGTGACGGGTCCCGACGACCACATATCGATATGGACTGCGGGGTCCTTAAACTCGTGGACCGAAACGTCCTTAAACTAATATCGGACCGAAACGTCCTTAAACCAATATCGGACCGAAACGTCCTTAAACCAATATCGGACCGAAACGTCCTTAAACTAATATCGGACCGAGACGTCCTTAAACTAAAAGACCTCCGCGTCCTTAAACTGGCAATGGACCGAAACGTCCTTAAACTAATAATGGACCACCACGTCCCTAAACTGGCGATGGACCGAAACGTCCTTAAACTAATAATGGACCACCACGTCCCTAAACTGGCGATGGACCACCACGTCCCTATACTGGAACATGGACCACTACGTCCCTAAACTGGAATAATAGAGCCTCCAAATGCTCTTTTGCCGGATCTAAACGATCCCGTTTAAGTTGATCTTAGCCCCAAGCACGACTAACGTATCCTTAAACATTCAAATGGACTATAAAACCCTAAATCAACTTCGGTTCGAGGGTACATCTCCAAACTCCTCTGACACCTATCGTTGTAATCCTTCAACGACGTCAGAGAGGCGACGAGTCCCGACGGCCATACATTAAGTGAATCACCACGTTAAGTTGATCTTAGTCTCGAACAGGACCAATGCATCCTTAACGAACGTTTAAGTTGATCTTAGCCTCAATGCGGCTAACGTATCCTTAAACTAAAACACTAGACCCAAATCTAAGTAAATACGAATTTGGACTAATCCACGTCTTACGGGTGACGGCATCACTCAGTCTCCGTATACAATCCACGGGCAACCACAAACAAAACAAACACACACGACACGAAGTGAAATTCTGGAGAAGGAGAAAGTTGTTACCGCGACGCGGTAGCGTAATTAACTGCAGGGGCTTGCGCCTGCAGGGAAGAGCGTCCCCACAATCAAAAACCCCTCTAGCGAGGGGGAATCTGACGGAGTTTGCTACATCGGCCGCATCCGTCTAAACCTCCGATACACGGTGCCATAAATCAACTTGGCATCTTCGGAGAGATAGACGGATAAAACCAATTAGCATCTGCCCCGAATCTCAGGCCAGACGTCCCCACGTCTTGGCCGCCGTTCGGAGGGGAACAATAGCAACCGTGTAGTAGCTCCCGTTTCTTTGAACGGATGTATCCAGGCCCTCTTGTTTCCATTCTCCCATTAGGTAGTTTGCGTTGAGTCCCGGGAACGTTCCAGACTTTATCATAGAACTTGGCTTTTCGAACGGTCTGCTTGAAGGATATCCCCTGGCGCTTCAGCAGCTTCTTCAGGCCTTCTGTATAATATCTGGGGAGACGGATAGGCTGCAGCCTGTCGAGCGTAGGATCCGCGCCATGCCAGATTTCTTTCTCCACTCTAGTTTCTTTAGAGCGGTAGAATAGAATTGCTTTTTCGCTTTCTCGCCTGGGAGGGATATAGAAAGTTTGCAGCTCTTCTACATTGTGAATATCAAGTGCATCCAGTTCATTAGGGTGTTTAAGCGGCATCATGGCGACTTGTAGACTTTGTTCTTCGTTAGCGGACATACGTATTGATGGCCGAGCCGAGAATATAGCATGGACCTCATCTTCCGAGTCACTACCAAAGATCAATGTAGGAGCAGATGGTCCCGGCTTGTTGTATTGGGGCGGACCCGAATAAACTATCTCCTCTTCTTCCTCGGTGTCACTCCCGAAAACAGGGATGGTGGCGTTAGTTTTGTTCTCCGGCTTGTGACACCTTTCCGTGTCTTCGAAATTCAGTAAGAAGTATTTGGCATCTTCATATTTGCGGACTTCATTCACGGAGAACGGGTTCAGTTCTCCCGCCACGGTATACTCGAGACCATCCTTAGCGTATTTCATACACTGATGTTGTGTAGAAGGGATGACGTTGTACTCGTGTAACCACGGTCGGCCGAGCAAAGCGTTGTAGCATGTCTTGGCGTCTATGACGTGGAACTTAATGTCCGTGACGAGTAGCCCGAAGCGTAGCGTTAGTATCACCGACCCAAGAGTTCTTGATGACTGGGAGTCGAACCCGGAGATAGTGATCTTGTCCCGAGCAAGGTGCTGGACGCTCATGCAGATTTCTTTTAACACCCGCACATTGAGGAGGTTAACAGAGGATCCATTGTCGATCAGGATTTTGCCTATTTTTATATCGTGGCAATATCATGAGACATAAAGGGGGCAATTGTGTTCGCACGTCCCAAGGAGAAGGTCTTCATCGCCAAAAGCGACATCGGCCGTGTGCACTTCCTCCAATTCATCTTTCATCTTTTCCTCGGCCAGGAAAGCTTGGAATTGCTCCGGATCCTGTAGTGCCTTGATTAACGAATCTCTTGCCTCCTTTGATAACAAAAGGGCGTCAAGAATGCTGAGCTGTGAGGGTAGCTTCCTCAGATACGCTAAGACGTTGTAATCTACCTTATTTCTCTTTGGCGGGTCCTTGGCGCTTAGCTCCCCTAGAACATGGTCATCTAAGACGATATCTTCAGAGACCTTTTCTTTCCCTTTATCTTTTCTGTTTGAGGGTCCGAGATTCTTTTCAGGCAGCGTCTGATTCCGCAGCCGAATATTTTCGCAAACCTTCGGCTCTTCTTCTTTTCCCTAAGTGGACTCTTTAAAGAGAGGGGAAAGTTCCAGCTCTTCATCAGAATCGCTCCCGAATCTAGGCACTTATGACCCGCCGGTGTTAACCATGCGACAATCACCGGTAGTTCTGTTAAACCTTTCGGTCATATTTTTCCGTTCCCAACGACTTTTACGTTTCTCCCGCTTGAAATGTTGTCGATGAGCAACATATCCTTGCCACCATCTATCGAAAGCTTTGCACTCTTGAGTGGGGTGCGACACCTTCTGATGATATAAGCAATAGGAGGGGTGCATTTCTATTTCACCAGTAATTTTTCCTTCGGAGGATGGTAGCTTCATGCCCATTGATATAGCCTTAGCAAACCTTTTCCTCATTTTGAATTGGCTTTTATCCGCAGTGGGTGTGCTTTGCTCCAGCGGGATCATCTCAGCTCTTTCATCAAGTCGCTGGCGCTTGGTCCTTTCAAATATGGCCGTCTCGCGTTCTCGATCAGCTTTACTTTTCAACCGAGCTTCATTAAGGAATGCGTCAATTACTTCATCTGATGGCCCCAGAATTTTTGATTCAGGATCTGCTCCCAGCGTTTCGGTACAAGAAGTCTCCTCATCGTCCATGAACGAATGGAAAATCACATGACAGCTCGCCACGCATTCTTCAGATTTATCAGATGAACTTTCTCCCTCATCTTCCTCTTGAAAGACGTGATTGAGGAACTCTTGGAATGTAATGGGAGTCCGTGCCTTCTGGTTGTATTCCTCCAGCGCGTCGATTTGTTTTTGCAAGTTCGTGCGCTTGTCAACAGGCCTCACGGGCTTCTTAGATTTCTTCTTCTTCTTTTTCGAAGATTTTGACGGCTGGTTGTGAGTGCTCGGGCCACCACTATTGGTCTTTGGAGTTGTACGTGGCTTCAGCATCTCTTCAATGACCTGCGGTTCCAACGGGTTCTTCCACCTAATCGCTGGACATGTCTGAAGATCGTTTAGCATCCTCTTTGTCTTGGCTGATAATACAACCTCCCAAGGAGCTTCTTCAACGACGGAGCATGTTGCCCCCGGCGTATTCGTCCCCTTAGAGGTGTGGGGCTGCGGTGGATTCACCTTCCATTTGTCAGATAACGCGAATTTGCCCTGTCGGTACTGGTTTTCAAGCCAATTTTTGAAAACGTAGCAATCTTCGATCGGATGACCCAGTACTCGATGATAAGGACAGTAGTTGGGCTCATTGACATCACTTGGTTGTAACGGACGTTTTGGATCCGGCAGATTTATGAGTCGGTTGCGCAACGCCAGCTCGAATAACCTTCTCGTTTTATCGCGGGGAAAAGAGTAAGAACGTCCTAGCCTCTCCTCAAGGGCTACGTACGGACGCATATTATTTTGACGAACAACCGGTTTCGAGTCGCTCGGTTGTTGTTGAGCATTAGCGACGACGATCGCTTTTCCCTTCCCTTTGACATTTCGGGAGTCCGGCTTTGGAAGAGGGGGTTTATGGCCCATTTGATCCATTTGCGCTAGCTTGTCAATCAAGGCCTAGAAGGTAGTTGGCTTGAAGAACATCATAAATTGTGAGATGGTTGCTTGCGGATCAAGGGTTCCCACAAACATACACACTGCGGGAGCTTCTTCAATGCGCTGCTCGCACTTCGACCATAAGTTCCGCCATCGTATAGCATATTGAACCCATGTCTCGCCTGGTTTTACCCTGGCGTTAATCAGTGCCGTCATCGGGGTGCGTTCACTGGCGCTTGCAAAACACTGAGTAAACAGCAGCTCCATCTCTGCGAAGGTCTTGATAGAGTCGTTCGGGAGTTCAGAGTACCACTCGAACGACGTATCTGATAAACTTCCAACAAACTGGCGAAGCAATAGCTTGTCATCACCGCCGGTGTTGCCGCAGAGTGCCCTGAACTGGGCAACATGCTGGTGAGGATCGCCCGTCCCCTTGTCGACATAGAACTTGGGAATTGTGTAACCCGGCGGGTACTTAATTTGGTCGTACCAACTTGGATATGGCCGTCCCGTTTTTACGACCTGGCCAGCTGCTTCAGCCGCATGATGAACCCGTATTTGTTGGGCTATCTACTCGTCCAAATCTGCTTTGGAGATTGTATCCTCCTTAGCCATCGACAGAGCTGGCGGAGGATTCGACGTTTCTCCCCTATCGTCACCGAGGACGATCGGGGGATCTTCAGCCGGAGGATCTTGTTGTATCATCATCCCTACCATGTCTTGGAAGAGGAGGCCCATACGCTGTATGTTGGCTGCTTGTTCAGCAGCCTCTTTGTCCTTCTTTTCCAATATTCGACGAAGGAATTCGGCGTCAGTTTTTCCTCTTGGCGTTCATCCGAGGACGTTTCGGGGTTTTCTTTTGGCCCAGTAAGTGCGGCCATAGCGTTCATCATCTCTTGGAGCTTCTGCTGCTGCTCCTGGGCTTTGGTCACTGATCGCGTAAGCGGTCGATGACCCGTAGATATGCGACTGTCCTCTTTACCAGACGCCACGTAGACGGTATGAACTACAATGCCCCCTGACTTAGAGCGTTTGGGTTCACCACCTCTGATATTTGTCGCCGGCACGGGGGTTTTCTTTGGCCTTCTTCTTTTGTGGACCGTTGAAGTTGAAGGGCCGTTGCAGTGGGCACCCTAGCGATTGTTGTCCTCTGCTGTTTAATAGGACGGTCCTTTTCTTTTTGCACCTTCGTCTTCTTTCATTGACGAGAGTGATCTGGGTCGATCACGGAGTCTTGAACCCTTCGCCAAACCTTGTATATTTTTGAGGACAGCCGTTGAGGGGGCTGTTCTTGCTTCGTTTCTGGAACTCTCTCCCGGGCGGAGGAGATCTTTTCAATGTAGTGGTTGGAGAGTTCTTGCGTACCCTCTTCAGCAGTTCAAAGCTGTTCCCAGTTGGAACAGCAGCGTTGACCTCCACCACTGGAGCCGGTGGAGTTAGCCCTGAGGGGGAGTTGCCCCCTGCCTTCCTCACTCGTCGCCAATGGCGACGTCGAGCATGATGAGCCGTTGGGACTGGCTCGGAGATTGAGATAGCTTCTTTTTGCCCCCTGTCTGAATGAGGCTCCACTGGTGTTAACCTCTTAAAGACTGAGGTTGTCTTTTGAGGGGTGATATTCAACCTGTCGAAGACGGATCCTCGAGCAAGGGCGGGAGCAGGGATCGTCAGTCTTGAAAAGACTGACGATTTGACAGGGGAAGCCGTCTTGACGACTTCTGGAGCAGCAGTTATTGCCTTCCTCGGGATAGCCAATTTAGAGTTCTGATCCATCCTGGCGAAAACAGAGGCTGTTGGTTTGGTAGTTGGCGACCTGTTGACAGGGGCCGTCGTAGCAGTGAGCCGGTCGAAGACCGACTTCTTGTTCACTTCCAGTGCAGGTATTGGCATAGAGAAGCTTGTAGGTGGGATCATGGTCCCGAAAAACAGGCCGGTGGTGGCCTGGGTCACTTGTTCTACCGGCTGAGCGAGGAAGGAGGCCGCTTGGGGCCCATATGCTACACCTCCAGGGGAGGTAGAGCGTCCGTTGCAGTGGCACTTCGAGCAGTTGGTGCAGTTAGAGGCCATTGATGCTTGAGTTCTGCGCCAGGCAAAAGTCCAAATCTTAGTAATTTAAAATCCAAAGGCAACCATTAACAAACCGCGATCGGTTCGCGAGGACGGCACACGAAGTGTGGAGTGGAAAGAGGAAAAGGTCCCACCGGGCGTGCCAGAATCTGTTCCCCTCCGAAAGGCGGCGCACAGGACTGTGAGGTCCTGACGCTGAGATTCGGGGCAGATGCTATTTGGTCTTATCCGTCCACCTCTCCGAAGATGCCAAGTTGATTTATGGCACCGTGTATCGGAGGTTTAGACGGATGCGGCTGATGTAGCAGACTTCGTCAGATTCTTCCTCGCTTGAGGGGTTTTTGATTGTGGGGACGCTCTTCCCTGCAGGCGCAAGCCCCTGCAGTAAATTACGCTACCGCATCGTGGTAGCCACTTTCTCCTTCTCCAGAATTTCACTTCGTGTCGTGTGTGTTTGTTTTGTTTGTGGTTGCCCATGGATTGTATACGGAGACTAAGTGATGCCGTCGCCCGTAGGACGTGGATTAGTCCAAATCCGTATTTACTTAGATTTGGGTTTGGTGTTTTGGTTTAAGGATACGTTAGCCGTATTTAGGCTAAGATCGACTTAAACGTTTGTTAAGGATACATTAGTCTGATTTGAGACTAAGATCAACTTAACGGGATCGTCTAGATCCATTTCCAGTTTAAGGACGTAGTGGTCCATTTAATATATGGCCGTCGGGACTCGTCACCTCTCTGACGATGTTGAAGGATTACAACGACATGTGTCAGAGGAGTTCGGAGATGTACCCTTGAACCAAAGTTGATTGGGGGTCTTATAGTCCAATTTGGGACTAAAGTCTGTTTGAATGTTTAAGGATACGTTAGCCATATTTGAGGCTAAGATCAACTTAAACGGGATCGTTTAGATCCGACGAAAGAGCATTTGGGAGCTCTATTGTTCCAGTTTAGGGACGTAGTGGTCCATAGGTAGTTTAGGGACGTGGTGGTCCATGTTCCAGTTTAGGGACGTGGTGGTCCATGTTCCAGTTTAGGGACGTGGTGGTCCATCATTAGTTTAAGGACGTTTCGGTCCAAAATTTAGTTTAAGGACATTTCGGTCCACGAGTTTAAGGACCCCGCAGTCCGTCTTGATGTGTGGTCATCGGGACCCGTCACCTCTCTGACGTCGTTGAAGGATTACAACGACATGTGTCAGAGGAGTTCGGAGATGTACTCTCGAACCGGAGGTAAATTGATTTAAGAGAGCAATCTTGCTCAGTCAATTTAATTTGAGGACTTACGGCTAAAATTGGGCTAAGTCCAGTTGAAAATGTTCAACATTCTATTTGCTTTTGCATTGCATTTCTTTTTATTTTTATTTAGGCTCTACCCATAAAAGATGCAGAGCATCAATTTGTTTTGGGCTCTACCCATTTATAAATGATGCAAAGCATCTACTTTGTTTGGGCTCTGCCCCTTTTAAAATGCATAGCATTTTTATTATTTCATTTGGGCTCTGCCCATTTATAAATGATGCAGAGCATCAATTCTGTTTGGGCTCTGCCCTTTTTATTGCGTTACAATTTCATTTGGCCTGCTTGGTCTTTTTGATTTGGGCCTGGCCCTTTAGGAAATGCATTGCATTTATCAGGCGCTTTGCGCCAATCAGAGAGCGCAAGCGCTTGTAGTGTTGACACGTGTCGCGCAAGTGCAGTGCGCTGCGCTAATGCGCTGCTGACATGTGGTGCGCTCTGGTGGCTTGCGCCCATCCAAGAGCGCCATAGCGCAGTTTGCAAGTGCAAGGCACTATGATTTGAGAATCTTTTAGATTCAAGAACCAATGGTTCATAAAAGAAGTGCAAAGTACTATTCGTTTTCTTGATCTAATTTAGATCAAAGAAAAAACAAGTTTTTTCTTATTTCAGGAACCAAAGGTTCATAAAAAAGTGCAAAGCACTGTTCTTTATTTTGTTTTTCTTGTTTTAAAGAACCAGTGGTTCATAAGAAGTGCAAAGCACTGTTTATTATGTGAAGATCATTGATCTTGTTCTTAGATTAATGATCTATTAGAAGAAATTTCTTCTATTTTATGAAGGTTTTTTACCTTTTTCTTGAAACTTTTTCAGAGTTCTCTTTGTTTGAAGCTCTTGATTTCTCAAAAATGTTCCTCCCTTTGAATTGAGGTCTAGCGTCCTTTTTATAGTGCTCATAAATTAGTTAAAGAGATCTTTCTCTGAGTGATTTGGGGAATTTTCCCCACCGTTGGATCTTTGATCCAAGGGCTTCTGTTTTACAGAAGAAAATCTTCTTGTTTTAACAAGAACAGAAAAGATTTCTTTAGAATTTTAATTCTGTTTGGCGCAAATGCTCCAGAGCGTGACACGTGTCGCGCAGCGCAAAGCGTAGCGCAACTGCGCTAGCGCATCTGCACTGACACGTGTCGCGCAGCGCAAAGCGCAGCGCAACTGCGCTGACACGTGTCGCGCAGCGCAAAGTGCAGCACAACTGCGCTAGCGCATCTGCGCTGACACGTGTCGCGCAGCGCAGTGCTTGCGCAACTGAAGCGTTGCTTCCTTTAATTTTAGTTTAAATAGAGTTTTGCTCTGATTGGGCGCGCCTTCTTGGGCGCTGTGCTGATGCATCTGCGCCTGACACGTGGTGCATTGCGCGCAGCGCAAAGGATCTGAAGTATTGCTTCATTTATTAAAGTTTAAATTTTCAAAGCAAAGCTTTGCTCTGATTGGGGGAAGATGAAGCGTTGCTTCATCTCCCGCCTCGAAATTTGAACAGAGCTTTGCTCTGATTGGGGTAAACAGAGTTGATCCCATTAGGGCACCTGGCAAAGTACTAGCGGGAAAAGCGACAAGCAGACCGGGAGCAAGAGAACCATCCCCCTCCCGGCGAGTTGACGATCGGCCAAATCATGGTCGTATCAACGGGGAGTAAGCCTGGAGCCGGTGAGATTCGACGTCTCCTGCCGGTCGAGGGGACTGGCAGCCAGCCCCGGAAGAAAAGCAAACCAGCCGAGCCCATCACCTTCACCGACGAGGACCTTCACGGGATATCCTTGCCTCACAACGACCCCCTGGTGATTACAGCACGGGTCCACCGCTATAAGGTTCAAAGGATACTGATCGACTCGGGGTGCTCGGCAGACATCCTTTTCTACGACTGCTTTTTACGTATGGGGCTCGGCCCGTCGGACCTGAGGCCGACCGCCCAGATTCTGTCGGGGTTTACTAACCACTCCATCCCAGCAGAAGGAGTGGTCACCCTCCTATTTAACATCGGGGAGGCAGGCCGTACGCGAACCGTACCGGTGGAGTTCATCGTCGCTAGAATTCCATCGACCTACAATATCCTTCTGGGACAAAACTCCATTCGGGCCCAGATCTCGACCTACCACCTCGCGATCAAGTTTCCACTCGACCAAAAGGGAATAGGCCTATACGGGAACCAGCAAACCGCAAAGATTTGCTTCACAGCGACATCTACGCCCGAGGAACGAAGTGACGACCTTGAAAGCGCGGGTGATTTCCAGGGGTCCTTGGATACTCGGGACGAACAAAAAGAAATCCGAGGGGCCCCGGTGGAGCCGCTAACAGAGGTCCCCCTCGTCGAAGGGGATAATGAACGAACTGTCCAAATCGGGTCACTCTTAACGGGGGCCCGGCATGACGACTTGATCCACTTCCTCAGAGGAAACTCAGACGTATTCGCTTGGGCCCCCCCGACATGCCCGGGAGTAATCTCACATAAGCTTGGGGTCGACCCGATGGTCCGACCCGTCAGGCAGAAGAAACGAAGCCTCGCTCTGATCAAACAAAAGGCGATCGAGGACGAAGTTGACAGGTTTCTTGCAGCCAACTTCATTCGAAACGTGGCCTACTCGGAATGGCTGGCGAATGTGGTAATAGTTAAAAAGGCAAGCGGGAAGTGGCGCATGTGTGTCGACTTCACAGATCTCAACAAGGCCTGCCCGAAAGACAACTATCCCCTTTCTTGGATAGATCAACTCGTCGACAGCTCGGCATGCCACGAATTACTCAGCTTCATGGATGCTTTCTCCGGCTACAACCAGATCCGTATGAACCCGACAGACGAAGAGCTCACTGCATTCACAACGAACCAGGGGGTATACTGCTATAAAGTGATGCCCTTCGGCTTCAAAAACACCGGGGCTACATACCAACGCTTGGTCAACAGGATGTTCAAACCACAGATCGGGAGGAACATGGAGGTTTACGTTGACGACATGCTCGTTAAGTCGACCTCGTCAGATGAGCACGCCAAAGATCTTGGCGAGACTTTCGACATCCTCCGCAAATACAAAATGAAGCTGAACCTGCCAAATGCGCGTTCGGGATCACTAGTGGAAAGTTCCTCGGGTTCATGGTTACCAACCGAAGAATCGAGGCTAACCCGGAGAAAATCAGCGCCATCCTCAACATGGCCGCGCCGAAGACCAACGTCGAAATCATGAGGCTTACGGGGAGAGTAGCCGCTCTGAGTCGCTTCATGTCAAGGTCTGGAGAAAAGTGCCTCCCATTCTTCAAAGCCCTGAGAAAGATCCCATGGTTCGAATGGTTGGAGGAGTGTCAGATCGCTTTTGAGCAATTGAAAATGCACCCGGCAACTCCTCCACTGCTCACCCGTCCAATTAAAGGAGACGAGCTATTACTGTATCTAGCGGTGTCCGATCAGGCTACAGGCTCGGTGCTCGTCTGAGAAGTCGAAGGAGTCCAGAAGCCGGCCTACTACGTAAGCCACGTCTTTAAGGACGCGGAAACAAGGTACCCGGCCATAGAAAAGATTTTCTTGGCGCTTATCGTGGCCTCAAGGAAACTACGACACTACTTTCAGGCACACACCGTCCTTGTCCTCACCGAGCGTCCCTTAGGGGATATTCTCGCCTCCTCCGAGTCATCTAGTCGCTTGGATAAATGGAGGTGGGAGTTATCTTAATTTGACATTAAATACCGCCCAGGACAGTCTATCAAGGCACAAGTCCTGGCCGACTTTATTGTCGAATGCACTATCCCCAACAGGGAGGCAGTGTCGGCGCCAGCCTCGGGGTCTCAACCCTCGATCGAGGAGAGGCCCGACTCCGTCCCCGACTGGGTCCGTTATGTCGATGGATCATCTACCGAGGATGGGAGCGGTGCTGGCCTCATAATTCGAGGACCGAACGAGGCAGAGATGGAGTATTCTTTGAAGCTCGGATTCAAAGCCTCAAACAATGCCGCGGAGTATGAGGTCTTGATAGCTGGACTACGAATCACCTCCAGAGTGGGGCTAAAGACGATCTGAATCCGCAGTGACTCCGCCCTGGTCATAGGCCAGGTGACTGGCCGTTTCGAGGCACGGGAGCCTCTGATGGTGAAATATTTAGCCGAGGTAAGAAGACTGCGAAAAGACTTCGACGAAGTTCAAGTGGAGCAGATCCCCCGGCACCTGAATGCACAGGCCGATGCTCTAAGCAAGCTAGCGTCCTCCTATACGGCCAACAACAAGAGAAATATCCTTTTCGAGGTCTTGCCACGGCCCAGCGTAGAAGACAAAGCGAAAACACTTCAAGTTTACGCTGCCCGGGAAGAAGAACGGGATTGGAGGAAGCCCCTCGTAGAATTCCTGAAGGAGGGTACGCTCCCAGGAGATCGAGGGGAAGCACGCCGCCTCCGAGCCAAAGCTCGCCATTTCGTTTGGAGCAGTGGAAAGCTCTACAAGAAATCATTCACTCAACCTCTGCTTCGGTGTGTCGACCTCCACAAGGCTGACTACGTCCTCCGTGTGGTTCATGAAGGGGTCGACGGAGCACATCAAGAGGCCCGCACCTTAGTCCAGAAGACGCTACTCTAAGGATACTATTGGCCGACCATTTATCAGGACACTCAGAAGCTCATCAGAAGATGCAAGAGCTGCCAACTCTATAGCAGCATACCCCATCTTCCGGCTACAGAGCTAACGGCCCTGACCTCCCATGGCCGTTTGTCCAGTGGGGAATGGACATGGTAGGCCAACTCCCAACTGGTACGGGCGGGCACGAATACATCCTTGTCACGGTAGACTACTTTACGAAGTGGATCGAGGCCGTCCCCATCAGAAAACCGGACGCCACCACGACCATCAAATTCCTGCAGGACAATATAATATCCAGGTTCGGGATCCCGAGGCGTATCGTTACCGACCACGGGACGAACTTCGAAAATGACAAAGTCAAGGGATTCTTCAGCGAATACCACATACTCATGAAGTTTGCTGCGGTCGCGCATCCTCAATGCAACGGGCAGGCCGAGGTCGCTAACCGGGATGTAATCCGAGGTCTTTGAACTTGTCTGGAAGGAAGGCAAGGCAGTTGGGCCGACGCACTACCCCGGGTTTTATGGGCTCTGCGCACATCGAAGAAGACCCCCACTGAAGAAACCCCCTTCAGCCTCTGCTACGGCACCGAGGCGATGGTCCCAACAGAGATCAGACTGCCCAGTTACAGAGTCGAGCACTTCGATGACGATGCTAATACCTTGGCGCTCCGAACTAATTTGGACATCTTGCTGGAGAAGCGGGACCGGGCACAGATCAAAGCCACCGCTTACCAACAACAAACTGCTCACTACTATAACGCACGAGTCAAGCATCGCACCTTTAAGACTGGGGATCTGGTCCTAAGGCGGAACGAGTTCGTAGACCAAAACAAGTTGCACAAGTTTTCCCCGAAGTGGGACGGCCCATTCCTCGTCTCCGAAGTATTGCCCGACGGGGCCTATCGTTTGCAAGACGCGGCGGGTCGCAAGTTTCCACGACCTTACAACGCCGAGAAGCTCAAGTTGTACAAGTGAATTTGAAAATTGTATCTATGAATATATGTTTCTTCTTTGCCAAAGCGATGTAAATTTTTCTAAGTCTTTTGAATTGGAAGAAACTTCTCCTATGTGTTTCCCTCTTCCTTGGTACAAAGGTCACGGGTTTTGTTTTATGAAAATACCCAAACACACCAAGAAGACAAAAAGGAAACAATAGTACGTCGCAAAAAGAGAATTTTATTTATCATGGGTATTGTGGGCTCCTCAGCCTTACACGAAAATTAAAATTACAACAGAAGGGGTACGGGATCGAGAAAGCACTGCTGGTGGTACTCCGTGGAGATCTCCGCCAGCCGAGCCCTGGCCTCTTCAGCCCGCTCCCGCTGATGCTTCCCACATACCCGGGATTCCACGGAAGCACCGGGCCTCCCATCCGTCGGGCAGGGGCCCGCGATCTGCCTCTTTCGGAAACACTCCAAAATAAGGGCCGCTGATCGGTCGTGCCTGTTCTTCGAGATGAGGCCGAAGACATAGAGCGTACGCATCTTGTCGAGCGCCTCATCCAGCAGCTCCTTGGAGAGGGGGTTGTACATCCCCGTGGACCTCCTCTAAATTGAATACATCAGCAATTGGAGGAGGGACGACCGACGAGGAAGTAGGCGGCCGAAATGGTCCTCGATGCGCTGGACCACACACCGGTAAGTCTCCTTGGAGAAGGACTTGTCGTACAAGTAGACGTCATCGGGAGTGGCGATCTCTTCAATCGTGTAGATGTGACCGGCCATCTCAAAAAAGCAATGCGGAAAGAAACCCATCTCATTCTCTATTTATAGCTTTAACAGAATCCCCAAGGGCCGAAATTTGCGTGCACGTGGGCGTGAATCCTGGGATTTTCTCAACCCTTCCAACACCGAAACGCCACGTGGCGGGCATCTCGTGTCTCTCGGGCAACCGAAGTCGGAACGACACAGATCTTGAAACGCCTCGCCTATGCATTTCTGCCACATGTCACCCACGACGGTCACTCTTCCAGATTTTCCGCGCCGGGGGAGATCAGACGACGCCTTGCAAAACTGTGCAGCTTCCATGCTCGGTCCATCCTCAGCGGGTAGCTCCTACCCATCTACGTTAAGGATCAAATCCCTCATCAAGAGGCCACCGAGCAGCTTCCCTGCTCGGTCCATCCTTAGCGGGTAGCTCTTGCCTATCTACGCTAAGGATCAAAGCCCTCATCAAGAGGCCACCGAGCAGCTTCCCTGCTCGGTCCATCCTTAGTGAGTAGCTCCTGCACATCCACACTAAGGATCAAAGCCCTCATCAAGAGGCCACTGAGCAGCTTCCCTGCTCGGTCCATCCTTAGCGGGTAGCTCCTGCCCATCCATGCTAAGGATTAAAGCCCTCATCAAGATGCCACCGAGCAGCTTCCCTGCTCGGTCCATCCTTAACGGGTAGCTCCTGCCCATCCACGCTAAGGATCAAAGCCCTCATCAAGTGGCCATCGAGCAGCTTCCCTTCTCGGTCCATCCATGGCTGGTAGCTCACTACCCACCGACGCCAAGGATCAAAAGCCCTCATCAAGAGGCCACCGAGCAGCTTCCCTGCTCGGTCTGTCCTTAACGGGAAACTTCCTACCCGTCTACACTAAGGATCTGAAGCCCTCAACCTTGGCAAACGCCGACCAATCCAAACTAGGCTCTTGTCTAACTTATTCTAAGAGACGTGGTCGCCGGTCCAACCAAAGGAATGGGCAGATCTACACTTTTATACTCGAAAGAGCCAACCGACGTAACTTAAGTGAGCGATCGTCGCCTCGACTCCGGGGGCATAAGGACACCAGCCTTTGTATTCTTGACAAATAATTAGGTTTCACTCGACGCGCGATCGCCATCTAAAGGACCGGTCACCGACCTGCGGTCTGACTCATCAGGCGAGGAAAACGCTAACAGTCTCACACAAACAAGAAAACGTTACCACGCAAAAAATATACAAAGCGGTTTTATTCAAAACTTGGGAGTCTTTACAAAAGGTATTATAGGCTCCTCAGCCTTACAAAATTTCCCGAAAGCCTACAAGATTCAAAAACAAAAAAAGGAAGAAGGCAGAAGGGCTCAGGCCTCGGGAGTTGGGAGGACCTCGACCTACTCGACATCAACATCGGTAGCCGGGGCGATAGCTTTAGGGTCGGCGCCCCCACCAGGAGCTTCGGCGCTGGGAGCCGGAGTGATTGCCTTATCTCTAGCACTCCCACCAGGTGCCCCTCCTCCGACGTCACCTCCTGCGGCATCCTCCTGCGTCTCATCCTCGAAAGGGTATTCGAGCCGGAGCTCACCGTCGGGGAACCCCGGCATCAGCGCCTTGACGGCATCGAGAGCCTGATGCCAGACAATGGCCAAGGCGTCGGCAAGGTCTACGTAGAATTGTTCCGATGTCTTGTACCTCTCCACCGCCTTTACGGCCTGGAGGTCGGCGACCTTCATCCCTTCCTTCGCCGCCTCGACTTTCCTCTTAAGGGTGTCCCGTGTATTCTTCATCGTGGTGTTGAGCACCCTGGCCTCCTCCAACTTAGCCTTGACGGCCTTGTTGGACTCCTTCAAAATTCGGATGGACTCTTTGCATTTGGAGTTCACCACCTCCTCAGCGGCCACCCGATTTTCGAGGGCGGCGATTTTCTCCTTCGCCTGGCGCAGCTCCCAGCACAGGCCCTCCTCCCGTGAAGAAGACTCGCTAGCCATCTGCATCGTCGGGGAAATTTCCTCGTGCTCCATGTTGGCGATGAAGGCGCAGTGCTGGAGGACCTAAGGAAGATAAAGGAAAGGGTCAAAAAGCATCCGATCCGACGAAAAATGCCTAGAGAAAACCTAAACGGAAAGCGAATACCGACCTATATAGCTTCCTGAACAATGGCGTCGACTTGGGCCTTGAGGTTCCCTCCGGGGATTTTTCCCCCGGCCGATTGTTCCATCTCCGAGAGCAAGCTATCGGCGACAGAAAGCCCCGAGGGCACCTCGAAACAAACGTCCCCTCCTGCACGAAGATCGGGAAGGACGTTGATCGAGATACCGTCCTCTTGTACCTCTTGAGGGGGACCTCGGGGGGGGGTCGGTATCATCCTCCACCTCCAAAGCCCGGGGATCTGGCTCCCGAGCATGCTTACGGCTCTCCCCGCGGCTGGTCTCCGAAACCCGGGGCGTGGTGGAACGCCAAGCTGATGCGGCCGCCTGTGGGGTCGGGCTCGGAGCGGGGCGGGATGAGCCGGCGCCCCCGGCCATCCTCCCCTTCTTCTCGGCCATGGCAGCCAGGAATTTGGATTGGTCTATCGGTTCTGCAAAAAGGAAAATACACAAAGGGAGTTAGTGACGCCAGAAAAAACAGAAGAAAAATATGCAAGTCTAGACAGGTCGCCTAGGCTCCTAACTTACCCATGAATCGAGCGGGGCTAAGCCCGGCCCAACTGAGGGCCTGATCGGAAAGCAAAACATCGTCCCGTTGGATAGGCTCCCACATCGACACCGCCCTCACCTCGGGAGAGGACGACCGCTTCACCCGCGGGCAGTCGGCCATGTGCCACTGTACAGGCACAGGACAATCCTCACCCTCGGGTGGCCCGACAAATATGAACTTCTCCTTCCATTCATGGATGGAAGAAGGAACTGCTATGACCCCCGACCCGGCCGTCCCTCCCCTATGTTTTCTAAAGGAAACGTACACCCAGCTCGGCTCGTCCTTACGGGTGCCGGGATGATTTTTACAGCAAAGGGAAGAAAGGAGAAGGGTCAAGCTGAAGGGGATTTCTTCGAGTCACAACCAGACCAGGAACCCGAGGAGAATCCTTTATGAGTTCGGCACTAGCTGGCCCGGAACTAGTTGAAAATAACGCAGCGCCCCGCATACCTCGGGGGAGAAAGACAGACGCAATCCAGCACAAAAGGCATCCAGGTATAAGACGATCTCCTTGCCCTGCACCTGATCCGCCCTCTCGCCCTCCCTAGACAAACGAAGCGAATAGCTACGGGGAATGTGGAAGCGAGCCCGGATCTTGGTGAGCTCGTCCACATTCCTCAGGAGGGAGGGCGCATCGTGAGCATTCCTGATGCGCGCTTTGGGTACCCTTCCCGTCACATGACCACAGGAGGCATGGGTAACCCTAACTCTACGAGGGGAATCCGACTCGGATGGGGAAGAGGAAGAAGCAGCGGAAGACTCTCTAGACTCTGCCTTAACTATCTCAACAGACTCCTCAGAGGAAGACATCTAACCTGAGTCAAAGAAGGAGTCCTCCGAAGAAAGAGCGCGAGAGATCCGACCTAAAGGAAAGAGCGCCGAGCTAACTCTCGTAGTAATAGAGAAATGATGGAGAAGTATGGACCCTGGGAGGATCCCACCTCTATTTATAGAGTATTGGCAAATGCATCCGACAGCTCAGATCGTTTCTCGCCAAAACAATGCTTCGCGCTTGACGGCCGCCGACGTTCCACGTGTCGCACAACCATTGAACACGTCCCTTCGAGCACAGAGGACATCGGCGACCCGTCATGTCAGCCAACCGCCGTCGGACACATGGCCTGGCGCCTCAACGAACGTATGATCGAATCGACGCTCTCTTTTTAATGCACGATCTCCTCTCTGATCCGCTGACGTCATCAAAGGATACGCCTAATCGTCTCGAGAATCCGCGCCGACGAGGTCTTCAACTACGAACTGAGCCCGGGTGACCGATCGGACCACTCTTGACCCGACCCATGAATAGGTCGGGACGAGAGTGGGGGGCTAATGATGATGCTTATAAGTGGGAGCTCCCCGGATCATGACACGTGGCAGATAACGTGTCCCGATGCACCCGGAAACAGGGCAAGGACTATACATTGGAGGCGTCCCCCGGGCTATCGTCCCGCTGCCTGGACCCGACCTCCGAGGATTCTCTGAACATTCCTGTTCTCGTAAAGTAAACAACCATTGGCTCCCCGCCGAGCCCTCCTACATGCCGAGCTTCTCGTCCCTTTGCCTCCGAGCTATCCCGGTGCCGAACCAGCTCGGCCTCCCGCCCTCTTTTAGGCCTCTCGCCGAGATAGGCTTCCTCGGTTCTATCGAGCGACCTAGATCTCCGCCACGGCTCCGCGAATCTTGCCAGATGCGAGATATCTGCCTCCCCACGATCCCGCGTTACACGCCGTCGCATCCCCCCATTAACGAGCATATCTCGTTATTAATGGGGGATCCCGCCATTCTCGCAGGCGTAACGCCAGAGGCGTAACGGCCGGCGATAATCTCGCGGCCGCTAGCCTATGGCTGCCGCTATATAAACCTCTCTCTCAGACGACTCAGGTAAGGCAATTTTTACCCAATAGGCTGCTACTCTGCCCAAATACCTCGACTAACTTGATTGTCGGAGGGTCCACGGTGGTACAACCACCCCGGGACTTCTTTGCAGGTAGCTCGGCTTCACACCAAATCAAGCCCATTGAGATCCACACGCTTCAGGAGGCAATCTTCAAACTCAATCTCAGCCCTTCATCAACGCTGTCGGCAGATCGACGGAAGACAACATCTGAAGGAGATCCAGACCTCTATCAAGAAGCTTCTTACTGAAGTTTTAGTGTGGTCGCCTCCTGGCCTCTAAAGGAGCATTAGAGATTTGTGTCTTCGAAGGAGCATCGCAGATTCGTGGTTTGGGCAAAACAACAATTCAGGATGTAAGGTATGCCTAATTCCTACATGAACTCCTTAATATTACTACTTCTCAAGTCTCTTAACGCCGCTGATTGAAGAAGTTGCGTAGATACATGATATTGTAAAATACAGGGGAAGGAAGGATGTGAAGTAAAAATCGGTCCTACAACATTTGAAAAAGACGCATGCCATTCTAAAGTCACATATGATTTCTGAAAGGATACATCTACTTAGAGATCTTCGATAAATACATGCTTAGTATTTAAATAGTTAAAACCGTGTCCGATGACCAATAGGGGATGGTTTCGGCAACAATGATCATTCTCCATTCACGTCTATGTGCACAGACACAAAATCCACACTTGTGAGCATCTCTCAGATGAAACTAATGTAATTGAGCCGACCGAAGTTGCAAAGAGAAATTAAAAAAAGAAGAAAAAAAAGGAAAAGGGAAGTAGGAGTAGAGTAATGTCCATATGCTCTTGAATATTCACACCTTGAGACTAAGCAGGCAATACCCTTCGCCTCGTATTTTGTACACCTATCAATTAACAATGTTCTTTTGTTTCGTTATTCGTATATTGGTTGATTGCTATCAATGTTTTATTTGTAACAGAACTATTATTTCTGTAAACTAACATATATATGAGTAAACATGCAAAAATATCTCTCTCCTACCCTATATATATCATACCAAAGACATAGTGTGATAATGCCCGATATCGGCGACCTCCAAGATCTGGACACGTGGCAGATGAAGTGTCCTAAGGCTCAGAAGAAAGGGCCCGCAGGGGCCGACCAGGCCACCCTGTGCTCAACCCGTAAGCACAAGCTGGCTCTCCTCGGAGCCCCCATACACAAGTTGGCTTCCTCGGCCTCCCAGCTCACTCCGAGCTATCACAGGACCAAGATGTCTCGGCTCTCCCGCTCGTCCCCGAGCTCTCCCGCCAAGGCCATCTTCCTCGGTCTCATCGACCGACCGACGGTACCACTCGCAGGCGTAACCGCCGCTCCGCGAATCTCGCCATGCGCGAGATCTCCGCCGGCCACATCCCACGTTCCACGCCATTACGATCCCCATTAACGAGCCTGTCTCGCCATTAATGGGAAGATCCGCCTATCACGCGGGCGCGACATCGGGAGCGTAACGGTCGGCGTGATTCTCGCGCCTGCCCCCGCATGTTGCCGCCACTATATAAACTCCTCTCCCAGAGGGATGAAGTGAGCCATTTTTTTACACTTTACGCCGTTACTCTGCTCGGATCTCATCGCTAACTTGAGTGTCGGAGGGTCCTCGGTGGTACCAAACCACCTCGGGACTTCCTTGCAGGTACTCAGCGACAGCCTCTTCACCTAACCTTCTCCTCTCAAAACCCATTGAGACCCACACGCAACGAAGGACAATCAACCAAGTTCACCTCGAGATCAATGGAAGGCAACATCTGACGGAGGCCCGAAAAGGAGCTCCATCAGTTGGCGCCGTCTGTGGGAACAATAACTCCCCAAAATACAAAGTTGGCATTCCGATCTCCGCCCGCATGGTACCCGACTCCCCTAAGGGTCCAAATGCCCGCTACCGTCCCCTCGCAACGGGGGCGCGGGCGGACCCTCTCCCGAAGTCATCGGCCTCCCCACAGGCTGCCACCCCGCGCTCTCCGGCGGCCGCCCGACCAAAAGAGCTAGGGGCCGGGAGCCCATCACCTTTGGCGACGAAGATCTCCACGGCATATCTGTACCCCACAGCGACCCGCTGGTGATCGTAGCGTGAATTCACCGATATGAGGTCCACCGAATACTCATCGATTCAGGCAGCTCGGCGGACATCCTCTTCCACGACTGCTTTCTGCGGATGAGGCTGGCCACAGCTGACTTGAGGCCGACCTCCCACATCCTCTCCGGATTCACCAACCACTCCGTCCCGGCTCAAGGAGTGGTTACCCTGCAGTTCACGATCGGGAAGCCCGGCCATACGCGCACGCTGCCCGTAGACTTTATCGTGGCTAGGGTCCCCTCGGCATACAATGTCCTTCGGTCGGCAGACTCTGAACTCCCTCCAGGCCTAGATCTCGATGTACCACCTGGCGATAAAATTCCCCTTCGACCAGGGTGGGGGTAGGCATGGCCTACGGGAGCCAACGGCTCGCGGAGGTGGGTCTGGCAGAGGCATCTTCCCCCGAGCAGCACGCTGATAGCGCCGATGCACGCGACGACATGGAGGGGTCCCTAGACACCAGGGACGAGCGGAAGGAGGTCCGTGGGGCACCGATCGAGCCACTGACTGAGGTGCCCTTAGCGGAAGGAGACCCAGGGAAGACCGTCCAGGTCGGGTCACTCCTGACGAGAACCCAGCGGGATGACCTGACTAGGTTCCTATGGAGCAATTCCGACGTCTTCGCCTGGGCCCCAGCCGACATGCCTGGGATCGACCCCAAAATCATCTCCCACAAGCTCGGGGTGGATCCTGCGGCCCGACCCGTCAGGCAGAAAAAGAGAAGCTTCGCCCCGGTCAAACAAAAGGCCATCGAGGAAGAAGTTGACCGACTCCTCGCCGCCAACTTCATCAGGAACGTGCCCTACTCGGAATGGCTGGCCAACGTGGTCCTGGTTAAGAAGTCGAGTGGGAAGTGGCGTATGTGCGTCGACTTCACCGACCTCAACAAGGCCTGCCCCAAGGACAACTTCCCGCTTCCCCGCATAGACCAGCTCGTCGACAGCTCGGCCGGGCACGAGCTCCTGAGCTTCATGGAAGCTTTCTCCGGCTACAACCAAATCCGCATGAACCCTGACGATGAAGACATGACCGCTTTTACGACGGACCGGGGTGTGTGCTGTTACTGGGTGATGCCCTTCGGCCTCAAGAATGCCGGGGCTACATACCAGAGGCTGGTCAACCGCATGTTCAAGCCGCAGATCGGTAGAAACATGGAGGTCTACGTCGACGACATGCTCGTCAAGTCCGTCTCATCGGCCGACCATGTCAGGGACTTGGGCAAGGCGTTCGAGGTGCTCCGCAAGTTCAACATGAAGCTGAACCCCGCCAAGTGAGCGTTCGGAGTGACCGGAGGGAAATTCCTCGGGTTCATGGTCACTCACCGCGGAATTGAAGCTAACCCGGAGAAGATCGACGCCATCCTGAACATGACTGCACCCTGGACCGATGTCGAAATCATGCGGCTCACAGGGCGAATCGCCGCTCTGAGCCGTTTCATGTCCAGGTCGGGGGAGAAGTGCCTCCCGTTCTTCAAGGCGCTGAGGAAAATCCCGAGGTTCGAGTGGTCGGAGGATTGCCAAGCCGCCTTCGACCAGCTGAAGAGGCACCTCGCAACGCCACCCCTACTCACCCGGCCCGTAGAAGGGGACGAGCTGTCGCTGTACCTGGCGGTATCCGACCAAGCAGCAGGGTCGGTGCTCGTCCGAGAGGCCGAGGGGGTGCAGAGGCCAGTGTACTATGTGACCCATGTATTCAAAGACGCGGAGACGAGATACCCCGCCATAAAGAAGATCGTCCTGGTCCTCATGGTAACCTCGCGGAAGCTGCGGCACTACTTCCAGGCACACACCATCATCGTCCTCATCGAGCGCCCCTTAGGGGCTATCCTGGCATCGCCAGAATCCTCTGGCCGCCTGGAGAAATGGAGATGGGAGCTGTCTCAATTCGATATAAGGTATCGCCCGAGGTAAGCCATCAAGGCGCAGGCCCTGGCCGATTTCGTCGTCGAATGCACCATCCCCAGCAGGAAGCCGGATCCCGCACCGCCCCTCGCGGCCCGGCACCCCGACCAGGAAAGCCGTGGATCGGCCCCGGAGTGGATCATCTACGTCGACGGGTCTTCCACCGAGGAAGGCTGCGGGGCCAGCCTCATTATCCGAGGCCCGAACGAAGCCGAGATGGAGTATTCCTTGAGGCTCGGTTTCAAAGCATCAAACAACGCAGCGGAGTACAAAGCCCTCCTGGCTGGACTGCGCATGGCCGTCGGGCTGGGGCTGAAGGTCGTCCGAGTCCACAGCGACTCGGCCCTGGTCGTCGGCCAAGTAACCGGCCGCTTCGAGGCTCGGGAGCCCCTAATGATGAAATTCCTAGACGAGGTGAGGAATCTCCGAAGAAACTTCGACGAAATCCAGGTGGAACAAATACCCAGGCAAATGAACACTCAAGCAGACGCACTGAGCAAGATGGCTTCATCATACTCGGCCAGCAACAGGCGCTAAATACTCTTTGAAACCTTGGCTCGATCCAGCGTTGAAGACGAGGCGGCGACGCTCCAAGTGTACGCAGCACAGGAGAACGACCCAGATTGGAGGAAGCCCCTCGTGGAATTCCTGAAAGACGGCACGCTCCAGGAAGACAGGGCAGCCGCCCACCGCCTTCGGTCCAGAGCCACCCACTTCGTCTGGAGCAACGGGAACCTCTACAAGAAGGCCTTCACTCAGCCCCTGCTCCGGTGCGTTGACCCCCACGAGGCCGACTACGTCCTACGGGAAATCCATGAAGGGGTGGGCGGCGCACACCAGGGGGCTCGAACCTTGACCCAAAAGGCGCTACTCCAAGGGTACTATTGGCCCACCATGCACGAAGACGCCCTGAAACCGGTCAGGAGGTGTAAGAGCTGCCAACTCCACGGCAGTACCCCCCACCTCCCGGCTACCGAGCTAACGGCCCTGGCATCCCCGTGGCCATTCGCCCAATGGGGATTGGATATGATCGGCCAGTTTCCCACAGGGACTAGCGGGCATAAGTACGTCCTCGTCACGGTGGACTATTTTACCAAATGGATCGAGGCCGTTCCCATTAGGAAACCGGACGCCGCCACAACCATCAAGTTCCTCCAAAACAACCTGATTCACCGGTTCGGGATCCCAAGGTGCATCATCACCGACCACGGGATGAACTTCGAGAACGAGAAAGTAAGGGACTTTTGCAAAGAATACCACATCCTCATGAAGTTTGCCACGGTCGCGCACCCCCAATGTAACGGGCAGGCCGAGGTCGCTAACCGGGACGTCCTCAGGGGCCTCCGAACCCGCCTGGAAGGGAGGCAAGGCAGCTTGGTTGAGGAACTACCCCGGGTCTTACGGGCCCTGCGCACGTCAAAAAAGACTCCTACCGGGGAGACCCCTTTCAGCCTCTGCTATGGGACCGAAGCAATGGTCCCAGCAGAGATCGGGCTACCGAGCCACCGAGTTGAGCACTTCGACGATGAAGCAAACACCATGGCACTACGAACCAATCTCGACGTATTGTTGGAGAAAAGGATCGGGCCCATATCAGAGCCACCGCCTACCAACAGCAAACGGCCCGGTACTATAGCGCTCGAGTAAAGTACCGATCCTTCAAGGCCGGGGACCTGGTCCTACGGCGGAACGAGTTCATCGACCAAGGCAGGCTTCACAAGTTCTCCCCAAAGTGGGAGGGTCCCTTCCTCGTCTACGAAGCGCTCCCCGGCGGAGCCTACCGCCTGCAAGATGTGGACGGGCGGAAGCTACCTCGGCCTTACAACGCGGAGAAGCTCAAGCTGTATCTATGAAGTCAAAACTAGCAAAATGCCGTGCCCCGGCCACCGCTCGAAATCTCACTTTGAGATGATGATGTACATCGCTGTATAAAATTCATATCCATGCGAATAAAGAAACTTTCGAACCTTCTGTCCCGGTAGGGTTCCCCCTGTGCAACGAGAAGGGTCCCCCATAGTCGGTCGGGCCCGAGGTTCCCTCGCCCGGCTATCTCCAGCGGGCAGCTCCCCTACCACGGCGCCAGGAACCGAAAGCCCTCTCAGAGGCAGCCGAGCCCGAGGTTCCCTCGCTCGGCTATCCCCCGCGGGCAGTGATCAGTCGAAAATACTACATTTCTAACACGGCAATTTCCCTACCTTTTGCAGTCAAGTAAAGGTATCCGGTATTCATATCACACATATTTGCAAAACACATGTAAAATACTAGATTACTTGTACTGTAGACTAAAACTGGCACTTTAAGGGAAATTAACTGTGTTTCATGGCATCGCATCATCCTTGTATTGCGCAACTCTTGTCTTGGAATCTATGCAGGAAATTCCGGAAGCAGGGCCAAAATTGGGGGAAAGACTGATAAAATATACGCCAACTAAAAGATGTATGATCTGGTAATGATTCAGAAGGCCAAATAAAAATCCAAACATCAGAAAGAGGCCCAACAGTCAGCCCAAGTATTACCATGTAAAGAGAAACCATCAAGGCCATCAAAGGGCCACGGATCCGCGGCCCAAGCCCCCTTGGCGCAGCGGATCCGCGGCCAATTAAAGAGATCACTGTGTCAAATTTCATCACATGCTTAATTATAACGGCCAAAGCTTCCAGAAGACCCCAGAAGCTCCACGTGGCATCTCTAGAAGGCTCGGCTTAACAAATTCTTGGAGGGAAATTCAAAATTTAAAGCTTAACTAACTTTTTGGAGGGAAATTTAAATTATTTGATAACTAACTTGTGGGGGGAATTCAAATTTCAATTCTAGATCTAAGATTTGGAAAGTCTATAAAAAGGAGCCTAGATCTAGAGGGGAAAGGGTTCAAGAATCACCACCATCTTCAACCCACAAGTTTAGTGACAAAGCTTGTGCCAAATTCAATCCCTATCCCCAATTCAAAATCAAGATCAAGATCCCGAGAGCAATTTGAGCAAGAGAGCCTTCAACCTTTAGAAGCGACGCCGGATTCCAACTGAGCAAGAGATCCACGCCGATCCGCGACTCAAGGAGCCGAGCGAAGCCGAAATCGACGATCTAGTTCCTTCCTTTTGTAAATTCAAGAGAGTTGTAACGAAATTTGTTGATAAATAAAGGTGAATTTTCTATACTCTTGCTTATCTTTTAATTCAAGCATAATGATTAGAATTCAATTTGTGATTGTGTTTGTGATCATGATGTTTGAGTAATCTCCGCTCGTGTAGGAGTTGTGACGATCTTTAGATGATGATGATTTAGATATTTTTACAATTCTTAAATCCTATAATGTTTGGAAATTCTAGTGAATCAAATGATTAATAACCTAGTTTCGAGATGATGCTTTCTTGATCGTGTTCACTCGAAACTAGGGAACAACTATTAAACATTTGATTAACTAGAAGCTAGAATTTGAATGCGATCCATCGAAAGGACAAAGGATGAGTTGCGGAATCCCTAATTTTCTCGCAAAGATCCTTAAACCTCGATGAATTTGTATCGATCTAGTATCAATTCATTAATGGATAAGAATTAGTAATCTTTAGATCTCATCACATCTAAAGATCCGATCTACTCCTACGAGCCATACTTCTAATCTTGATTGTTGGTTGGAAATTATCACACATCTCAATTCTTGCTTTTAATGTCTTTTCAGCGGGCAGCTCCCCTACCACGGCGCCAGGAACCGAAAGCCCTCTCAGAGGCAGCCGAACCTGAGGTTCCCTCGCTCGGCTATCCCCCGCGGGCAGCTCCCCTGCCACAATGCCGGGGATCGAAAAGCCCTCCCAGAGGCAGTCGAGGCCCGAGGTTCCTTCGCTCGGCTATCCCCCGCGGGCAGCTTCCCTGCCACAACGCCGGGGAACAAAGAGCCCTCCCAGAGGCAGCCGAGGCCGGAGGTTCCCTCACTCGGCTATCTTTCAGGACAAAAGCCCTCGCCAAGAGGCACCGGGCAGTAACCCTGCCCGGCCAAGGGTCCTTGGTGGCTTCTTACAGCCTTATAGCTTTCCCCGCGCCAAGGGCCAAAGTCCTCCCAGAGGCAGTCGGGTCCTCACCCGGCTATCCCCGGCTGGTAGCTTCCTACCATAACCGACAGGGATCAAAGTCCTCGCCAAGAGGCACTGGGCAGTAACCCAACTTGGTCCCCGTCCTGAAGGATCTGAAAGCCCTCCCAGAGGCGGCCGAGCCCAAGGTTCCCTCGCTCGGCTATCCCCAGCGGGTAGCCACCCTGCCACACGTTGAGGATCAAAATTCCTCCCCGAAGCGGTCGGGTCCTTGCCTAACCGTTGATGGCTGGTAGCTTCCTACCACCGTCCTGAAGGATCAAGTGCCCTCGCAAGGGGCAAACGAGCAGCTACCCCGCTCATCAAAAACTACGGCTGGTTCATCCCAATCTGAGCGATCTCCCATCGACCTGGCGGGTACACAAGGATACCTCCACGGCAGCGCTTGGCACCCTCGCCGGCTGGCAAACTCGACAGGAGATTGCCGGACATATGGCCAAACTTACACGGAAACACAGCAATACAAACAAGGGCATCCTATGAACGTCCTTCACACAAAAAAGAGAAGAAAAAAGGGGGACACAAACCGACGAATTAAGGGTTCCTTTTTTGCTTTTATTGCCAAAATCAAGATCTTTACAAAAGGTATTCTGGGGCCCCCCAGCCCTTCAAACTGCCCGGAGGCTTACTTCGGCCATTTCACCGTCGGCGTCACGGCCCAAGGCCCTACCACCGAAGACCTTGCCACCAAGGGCGCGCCCGGCTTCCCTCGTCATCCCTCACCGGAGACATCGTCGCCGGAAGCGGAACCCGGGCGCGGAGTTCACCATCATCGAACTCGGGAAGCTGCTCCTTCACGGCGTCCAAAGCCTTATTCCACGCCACGGCAGAGTACTCCCCGAGCTCGGCATAAAACTGCTCCGACGCCTTGTACTCGACCACAACTTTCTTAGCCCGAGCCTCGGCAACCTGGGCCTTCAGCAGCGCCGCCTCAGCATCCCCCTTACTTACGTCCCTCTCCTTCTCCAGCGCCGCCAAGCGTTCGGCCATGTCCTCCAGCTTCCTATCGGCAACCCGGAGAGACGCGTTCAGACGGCGAAGGGTACCCCAAGCCGCCGAGTTGGTGAGCTCCGTGGCCTCCGCCCGGCCCGCCATGACGTCGGCCTTATCCCTCTCCCGGCGCAGGTCGCGTTGCAGGATCTCTACCTCCGAAGGAAATGCCTCCACTGGCCTCGGGGCGTTGAACGCCCCCTCGGCCTCCATACGAATGGCGAGGGCACAGTGCTGAAAAACCTGACAGAAAGCCGATGAGAAACCGGGAAGCATCCAAATCAAGGAAAGGCATACCAAGGCGAATACGCGTAGAGGGATTCATACCTGGACCGCCCTTGGGCCATGTCCTCCAATTGATCCCTCAAGGAGCCACACGGGAGCCTTCTCCCAGCCGATTCCTCCATCCCGGCGAGCATACCAGTGGCAACGGAAAGCCCAGATGGAACAGTGAAGACAGAGCCCCCTTCTCGCACGGGAATCCCTTCGGGGGCCTTCGACTGCGGCGCACGAGAAACCGTCCTCTTCCTCTTAGGAAAGGGCCGGCCCTCACCCTTCCTCCCATCACCGGTCTGGGACTCGGGTAGCGTCTGACGACTCTGACCGCCGCCAGAGAAACCCCCAGATGCTGCCGACGAGATGGACAGCCCTGCCATCGGCGAAGAATCAGGCGCAGGGCGCAAGTTAGCCGGGGGCTCAGCTATGCCACCAGGTTCCCCCCAGCGCGAGCCGCCCGAAAAGTGGAAGCGAACCATGTCTCACGAAGGAGGAAGAACGCCGAGCGATAGCTACTCGAGGAAGAGGGGAAATGAAGCTTTGGAGGCCCTGGGGCGGGCCCCACCCCCGTTTATCGCCACATCCAACGACGCTGTTCATATCAGATTTTAGCATTTTTATACCGCCCAATTTTTATCACATTGCATATCGGTAGGTACTCTTGAGCCGTGTTTGCTAGTCAATTGCAGGATACAGGTTCTCGGCTCTAAACGGTGAAATTCATGAAAAAAACACGACAAAGTTCGGGTTCCTGCCAACCACAGATAAAACACGGGTCTCCGCTCTTTATCCGTCTGTCGCCACACACCAGTTTAGGAGACAAAATGGCAAATCAATTGTCACCTTCATGCACAAGGCTCAATGACAACACAAGATCCAAGAAATCTATGCGGAGCTCAAGAAAATCATGACAAAAGATCCATGTCCAAACACCTTTTGATCCACTAGAATTCTGGAAGAAATGTGGAGAGATTATCATAAAATACATGTACCAGACAAAAGGGCACAGAAAAACAGGAAAACCCACCAAATACGATGACCCAATTCCCCTAAAGTGCCACGGTTCCGCGGCAATAGAAGGCTTAGGCCGCGGAACCGCGGCCGTACAGTGGCGACAGGAGATGGGATTTTAGGGTTATTTTGGTCTTTTTATATTGAGGCAGAATTTTGCCCTAGATTTTCAGTTCACTGTCTATAAATAGCCCAGAACTTGTGAAGCCAAGGGTGCATAATCTTGTATTTTATTTTCTAGGTTTTAGTTTTTGTTCTTCTTCTTCCTCTCATCTCTTCTCCATTAAAATCTTGTAGTGAGCTTTTGTGAGTGAAGAATGATGAATAAAGAAGAACCTTTTACTTATCATGCTTGTCTTGTTCTTTAGTTAACTTGTTAATTGTTGTAATTTTCATTTGTTAACTTAGTTGTTGTTATTTCTTGTTGTTTCTTTCTTCTATCTTTTTCTTTATCCTTAAAACAACCATGATGCTTACGCTTGATCCTTGGTAAGGTGAGGTCGCAAATAGCTAGTTGTTATCTTCTAATCTCCTTCTTTCTATCTTCCTCTTTTGTTTTGTTTTCTTTTCATTATGATGTGTGAGTAGTTTCATACTTGTTAGGGTAGGATAAGGGAAGTCTGAGAGAAGGAAATCTCTCTCACTCTTTCCTTGCCCAACATCTTAAAATCGACTCCCGTTAATTGAACCACAATCCGCTCCTTACGGCACCCTATCCTACATGATAGCGGTGATTCCGTAGTGAGACCGGTTGTGGTTGAATTAACCGGAGGTTATGGCTAAGAGCCAAGAACGGACGGACAAGCACCAAAAGGAAGAACTTATGCGTTGGAAAGCCTAACTTATACTCGCAAGTTCCTTCCTAGTCGTGCTAATCCCCGTTGTTGCCGATTACCGTAACACCGATATTAAGAGTGGCAACGAAAGAAGTGGGAGACTCCTAACTCAAACTAACCTAATCCTAAACCTAACAAGCTCTCTTTACATATCATTTTACCACTTAGATAATCACAAACAAAATCTGGACCTTCGGACTTAACTCGTTAAAACACATAAAAAAAGATTCCCATCTCCCTGCGGACGACCCGTACTCAACCGGCTAGCTACAAGCGAAACCGTCTTGATTGCGGTAATTAACTAAACTTGAACACACAGAATCCCTAACAATCAAATGGCGCCGTTGCCAGGGAGACGGTGTTGGAGATAGTGCCCTCAGAGTCAATTATTAGGTCACAGGTACGTGATTGTAATGATTGAGGGAGGACCTATCCCGGTAGGACAGTCTTACTCGAGATGATAGTTTGCTATCTGGTTTACCTTTATCATCGTGTACTGTTTTAGGTGACATGATACGTCGCTATTACACGTTGATAGAGCCCCTAGGATTCTTGCTTGACCACCAGCAGTATGAGGGCGATCATATAAGTGGGAGCTGGGGGTCTACAAGCATATCCTTAAAAGGTCCCTAGTCGTGGGAGTTTCGAGACTGGGCATCGATACTCCATTAGTAGACTAGTGTATACAGTCGAGACCCCGACGAGGGGCGGTGGCCGGTCTCACAAGCCACTGGTGTCAGTTGGTTCACCTAAGATGTATACAGGTGCTCATTGGGTTATGAGTACACCGGACAGGACTCGCCGGGAACATGCTAGTTGGTCATATACCAGACGTCAGATGGCAGTTCCCTGGTGACATGTGTGCAGGTTAGTTCATCGACCTGGGGATCGTCATTTGTCTCGTGTGAGTTCCCACTGTACTTTGATTACTACCCTACCACGGCTCAAAGGAGTCGTGCAAACAGGTTTTAGTTGGGTACAGTCCCGAGCCACATGGAGGCAGTGAGCGTATCTTCAGGGGTTCGTCTCTCCCGGTATTGGGGGTGAGGTCGTGCTGTGTCTAGGAGAGCCATTACACAAAGTCCTTGGCCAAGGCAAGGAGATTTACTGGTAGGTATTCCAGTAGTATCTCAGGGTGTTCTGGGCTACACTCCGACATGACTTGTACCGCTTTTGGGGGTCTGACTTTTACCAACCCCCTAGGCCCGCCATGCGATACTCATAGACGAACGGACCGGACTGCACGGATATTGTCACTGACAGGCTCAGTAGGGTGTCAGGATGAGTTTGCTCATCGACGTCCCTTTTAGTCAATAGCTGGTGGCCCGTCACGTATTGGCTTATACCTCTGACGTGCTAGTGGTTAAATCCACAGCCATAGTATTGACGAGTCTTTAGAGTCCACCATACTTTCAGTTACTCAAGCTTTCGGGCGAAACGCTGTAGAGGCCGTATGGAGATATGGCAAGGTCCGATCAGATACGTGTGGTATTGCACGGATCAGGATCAGACAGTTTGTACTAGTGGCCGTATGGTTATATGGCAGGGTTCGATCAGATATGTGCGGTATTGCACGGATCAGGATCGAACGGATTTAACTAGCCGGCTTTGGCTTAAGCCGGTCCTAGTTTAGTACAGTGTAGATTTTGTCTCATTGCATTTGTATCCGGACGGAATACAAATGCGGGTGTGTATGCACAGTGTGGGGTTTTTCCTGTAGTTTATTACGGGACCAGGTTTCTGGAGTTGCCAGTTTGCTTTCCGTTCCGGCCGGTTTTTCTTTGTTCTTTCCCGGCCGGACTTTTCTGATGGAGGGACTAATTTGCAATTGTGCAAATTGGTATTTGTGGAGGACTTTTTTGCATAAGGGTTGACATGATAAGCATCTTTGCTTTTCATGATTTGATGAGATTAGAAATGATTTGAGGTTGATGTAAGTTTAGTGATGATTATGTTTGGATGTGGTCACCCTCCTCCTTTTACTACACTCACCTCCCTCTTGCTTCATATTGTTATCCTCCACCATTTCTAATTGAGAGATGATTATCATGGTTGAAAAAAAGAAAGAGAGAAGAAGAAAAGAGAAGAAAAATGAGAGAGTTTCATTTTGTGAGCTTGGAGCATTCCTTTCATCTCAATTTCCTTCCATGAAAAATGAAAGCACCATTTTTCTCAACCTCATTCTTCCTTCACCTCCATCAATGGCAACCAACCCCAAAGTGAGACATACATTCTACACTATCTTCCTACAGCATATCTTGAGCATGTCGAGTTGCCGGCTTCATGCGCGAGTTGCCTCGGTATTGAGGTGGGAGCCCGTAAAAGTACCCGGCTTCGTGGTGCCCTTTCCGACGAGGAGGAGACGGACGGAGATCCCGCGAGGAGATCGGAGTGGAGATGAAGACCGGAGGACTTGGATCGTATGGTATACTTCTCTACCCCCTCTCTAGATAGCTTAGACTAGTTTAATGGCACGATCCGGTTTTAGTGCGCGGTGGTGCCGTTTTGCCAAGTCCGCAAAAATTTATGTTTACCACCGTTTCCGCGTTTGGCCGTCGGATTGACGGCCGGGGCGCCGCCGTGCACTTACAGTGGTATCAGAGCCTCGCCATTAATTTAGTCTAGCTTTGTGTAATGTGTTTCTATCTCCGATTGATCAAAATGTTCCGAAAACCCAATATCACTCACATCAGTTTTCTGTCAAAATTTTTCAGTCTCAGAAAATTTTTCAGGTTGTATAAAATTGTTGTACTCAAAATTCTAAGACATCTGAGAAAATTCGACAACTTCAGTCGACTACCTGAGCGCGGAAGCGCGGCCAAACCCCCACTTGGGCCGCGCTTCCGCCGCACTCTGGAGTCTTCACAGTGTCAAATATTTTCAGTGGGCTTGTGGGCTTATTTCAGGGGTTTTGGGATATTAAATTTGGGCCCAGGTTTTCTGTGACTGCTACAGTATTGGTTGGGGGCCCACTTGTTAATGTTTGATCAATCGGAAAATTTTAAACACATTTTTCACAGTATTTACATTATATCTGCGACCGTGAATGTCACTCGATCGGTAAATCCGGTCTAACTGCTATAGCCCGGTTAGACGGATTTGCGAACGTGACTTTCACGTTGATGTTCTATGTTTATGCTGTGATGTTGCGGATCGGTCGTGGGGGATAGCCTGGATGCAATGCTAGTACTGTGTTGTTGTATTATGTACATTTGATATTGCGGGGCGAGCGTCCGACATGTGGACTGCCGTCACTGCCTGTTTGTATTATTCTTTTGGGACACGACCTGGTTGCGGTCGATGTACCCGGTGTATGTATATTTTACATTCTGTACTAGGATTACCCCGCGGAGGGGTGCACGGATAGCCGGGTTCTAGAAGGCAACAAGCCCGCATCTCATGGCATTGGGACGGAGGGGGCTTCACTCCAGGATTGGCTGGCTATTCGCCGCACTCGTAGGGGGTATAGGATTTCATTGCACAGGCTATCCACACGACCAGGGGAACGTCGGGTTTCAGTAGTGGCTCTGTGAAACCCGGGGATCCCAGATATCTGTATTGTTTCTGTGATGCTGTACATTTCTGTGATGTTGCATTTTATTCACGCCTTGAGCGAAATACTATATATTGGTATATATATTAGTAGATGTTGTATATGTTTTTCATCCGCGCTAGTCCAGTCCCCGCTCTGCCGTTAGTTAGCTAACCTAACGGGTGATGACGGGACCCAGTGGCGAATGCAGATGGCATATACGTACGTCAGTATATTTTCGTTCTTTGTGGTGTGATCAATTGATGGGACTGCATTGATTCGGATCAATGCAAGTTAAACAAACCTATTCTGATGTTGTTGGAACACTTTTCAAAAAGCTGTTATTGCAAGGACGTTCACTTTTGTTTTGCATCGCGGTATTCATTTGGAATATCCTGCTCCTCAGTCGACGAGGCAAGGGCCGAGATCCCTTCACCGGGAGTGACCCCTTGGACAAAAGTTTGCGTCAGGGCATTAACTTCACTATAGCCGATTACTTTTGCTTTGCACCGTGGTATTCAGTTGGAATATCCTGCACCCCATTCTACGGGGAAAGAGCCGAGATCCCTTCACCGGGAGTGACCTCTTTAGCAACGGTTTTCGTCACTATATTTTCAAAAAGCTATCCGTTCCTTCGACGATATCAAGTTCATTACGTTAAAGGTTTTCGCCAGAAACCATTCGTAGCCCTCCGTCATTTCAGTTAAATATTCGGTAGTATTCAAGCTATGTATTTTGACCTCACGCCAAGGCATAGTGATTGGTAGCTGCCGGGTATTTATCTGTTGCATAGATAGATGCGTTGGTTTGGGACAGTCGTACTACTATTTTGGCCTACGTCAAGGGTATGTACGGATGGGTTCAGATTAACCTGGATAATGACGGGCAGAACTTGACATGTGACTTATGATATTTTGACCTCACGCCAAGGTCATAAGAGCATGGGGCAAAAATTACATCGGGAGTTTCAAAAGAACTGAAACTTGCCAGATATGCGCATACCTTCTGGAGTGTGATAGCGTGAGCGGATTCCGTCACGTTATCATGCGAGATAGTTGGATCCCGATTCCCACTGATGAGTTAGTTTACTCCTCGGGTGACCCCGACTAATTCTTCTTTCAGGTTTGGAGGAGAATTTGAGGTACAGTGGGAGGTTTCCTGATTAGAAAAAGTGATAACCATTCTGATCTAGGTTAGAGTGCACGCTGAGTGTTTCTTTTCTCTCTCTCTTTGGCAGCGACCATTGACCCGACCCTAAGACTATGACTCAGTGACCAAATTAACCGAACCTTCTTAACACTGGCTTTTGGATTGTCAGAGTTGCGAACCTCATTGCCACTCCTACTTTTACCCTTTTCTCCAGGACACCCCGTATTACTACGAACGTCCACTTCCATTGGACAAAACCATCGTATGGTTAGATACGAACTCGAAGGAATTCGAGGATGGTTTCCGGTTCTGGAGAAAACGGATAGGACTATTCAGTTGTCTTTTCTTTTCACCTTCTCTCAGGCTGCGAGTACTCCTTGGTTTAGGAGTAGTACACCTATTACGCAAATTGGATAGTCTTCTTCCAAACCATAGGCTGGTGCCGACCGGTAGGGAATGAAGAAAGCCAATTAGCCTAAACGGCGTACAGAAGGTATTAAGTTCAGACAAAGCAAGGGATTAGTAAGAGGGCAAAGTAAATTGCGACTGCTATTCACGACCGAACCAAGTATTTCTTCGCCAATCCTAAATCACCTTTGTATTTCTCCAGGACACTCCGTATCACTACGAAGATCCCATTTTATTGGATAATCCATCGTATGGTTATATACGAACTCGAAAGGAACTTGTTCCAGTTCGGGGATGGATCCTGGTTCAGGAGAAATAGGAATAAAGTACATTCAGGTGTCTTTTATCTTCACCTTCTCTCGCGTTGCGAGTGCTCCTAGGATTAGGACAGTACACCCTTTATGCTTTTTGGATAGTCTTCTTCCAAACCATAGGCTGGTGCCGAACGGTAGGGAAGGAAGAAAACCAATTGGCCTAAAGGGGTGTGCAGAAGGTAAAGACTAAAGACATATGAAGAGATATGGAGAGATGGCAAAGAATTATACGGTTATAGTTGTGAATCTGGATGATGGAAGAGGCATTACTAGGAATACCAGGATACCCCATCGAAACATTTCAATGTTTCAGTTCAACTGTGTACTGTTAATGGAAAACTGATTTCCCGATTAGATACTTGCTCCAGGGTATGTATTTACCAGGTTTGATTCTCACATCTGTATGGTTTTACAGATGATGAGTGGGAGTAGGTTATTGGGAATTGGGTGATCATCCTCATTATATCGGGATTCGTTGTAATCGGTGATATTTGAGGAGATCACCTGGGCTGTTTGCCGGTCGGCAAATATTTGGTTTTGAATATCCGCTGTTATGCACCAATTTCAAATTGATATATCTGTACGTCTATTTTCATAGAGTGAGATATACCTTTCTGAAATTATGTCTACGACATTTACCTATATCAGTGGATGGTTAGGTAAGGAGCATTGAACAGCGGTGTAATTCTTCTTAACCAAAAGTACAGTTTTCAACCTACGACACACAGTGAATGAGTCACTAGACTCAGGGGACTTATACAGAGTATTGTATATTGTCCAGTGCCCATCAGGACAGAGGGGTTGGTCCTCGTTCTATATTCAGTTTACTTATGACTTCTCTAGTTTTTAGACAAGTGTTTCGTGGAAACACAAGGTCCGAATTTTGAGAAGTTATAGGTATTTGAATAGAGTAGAGAACCAGGTATAGCAAGTATCGGGATTCTTCAAAGAGATCGAAGATGTAGATACTCGTGTATGGTATTCAGTTGATAGTAATGATAAAGAGATCTTGCTTCTCTTTCAGGTTACTCATAATTGGAAGCATTCCTAAGTTGAGTAACGCTGATCGGCCTCTCTCCATTTAGTTGACATGCGCTGGGGACAGCTGCATGATTTGAATCTGGTTCAATTGAATCAGTGCCTCTGTTTCTATACTGGATATAGAACAGTTCGTATCTTAACGAAGTTAAGGTACGGGGAGTTGTCCGGTTTATGCTTAAAACCAGACTCCGGATAACTCATAGGCACGTTTCTGTAATGGCTGTTTGTGGGTTGACCCAGGCTATGACGAGGGTTGACTTTCTACCATCTGGGAAATCAATAGAAATATTGTTCAAGACTCGCCACAGTTTTATTAAAAATGGATTTTTTCAAAAACAGCAGTGGGAGTATGGTAGAACTGGAAGTGATTCCAGAACCGCAAACGATTACTGAAGATTTGATAAGGAACCTAAAGATTCAATCTAATTTGACATTCCATTGGCCGCTCCGCAGATAAGGTGGGTAACTTCAGGCACCCGAGAGGTACTACGGTAGCCTCAAGGACGGTGACAGGGAAGTTCTTGTTTACTCACAATTACCATTGCTGTTGTTCCAGGCTGCGAGACCCGGCAGGAGGATGAGTATAGCGTCGTTCTAAACTTGCTTTAGAAGTGTACGTCTATATGACTCTGCCAGAGGGTTGTCGTAGTCAGTGGGAGCAGCGGAAGCATTGGTGGACAGGTAGCTTATGTCTATTTATAGACTGAAGCACCAGTAGCGGAGATAGATCATCTATTTCTGACGTGACAGTCATGGGTTTGACTTCATCAGAATAGGGGATGGATCTGTTGAGAAGGTAGTAGGGTGTGATGTCATGGTATTTGGATGACATACACATAGTAGGAAAGGAAACTCCTATACTACAGTCGGTTATACTTTGGTCGTCACACAGTTGTTTCTCCACAAAGGAAATGGATTTTATATCCGAGATACTGGTTACTAGATCTATGGTTTTAGATCTAGATTTGGGTGGTTTCCCAATCAGGGTACTTGACAGCATTCTAAGAGTATTTAGGATGGACGACTCCTGGCACGGTAGTGTACCTGCAGGTAATGGAGTCACCCTCTCCAAAGGTGTCTTACAGACTAAAGGGGAGAGGGACGTGCATGATTGGCAGATCACTTGCTCAGGCAATTGAGTCAATCGTGAAATGTCAAGTACCACACCAGATGTTGTTCTTGCACTAGATGCAATAAGTTGACATTAATCCAATCCTGGAGAAACAGTCGGAAGCAGTTTTAGAACATAAGTGGATGTTCTAGGGATATGATAACGACAGCCTTATTCAGGAGACAGTTATCATTCCAGGCTTCCAAGGTGACTTGGACGACAAGGAGGTTGTCAGAGTTATAGTTTTCCCTCTGACGAGGGGCAGTATTTTGGACAGGTGATCCAAGGCAATACTGAGGGAGGCATGGCGCGCAGGATACTGATTAAGTTCAGTTGACGATACAGTCTAAGAAGTTTGGATTTGGAGTTCATTTATGAGCTAGGTCCCATCAGACATCCAGACATATTCTGAGACAGGTATTGCTCTTTTCGGGAGATGGGTTTCTCCGCGAACTTGAGATATAGAGAGATATAGAAAGAAACAACTAAGCGGATCCACTCACTGAGGCTATTCCTCGAACGCAATAGTTCCGCAAACGAGCTTTGTGAGACTGACTAGTAGAGGAGTTGGATGTTCGGTATCACACGGGCTGTGAGTATGCGACATCGCAATAATTAGCCTTGAGTGCAAGTGGGAGATTGTTGGAGATAGTGCCCTCAGAGTCAATTATTAGGTCACAGGTACGTGATTGTAATGATTGAGGGAGGACCTATCCCGGTAGGACAGTCTTACTCGAGATGATAGTTTGCTATCTGGTTTACCTTTATCATCGTGTACTGCTTTAGGTGACATGATACGTCGCTATTACACGTTGATAGAGCCCCTAGGATTCTTGCTTGACCACCAGCAGTATGAGGGCGATCATATAAGTGGGAGCTGGGGGTCTACAAGCATATCCTTAAAAGGTCCCTAGTCGTGGGAGTTTCGAGACTGGGCATCGATACTCCATTAGTAGACTAGTGTATACAGTCGAGACCCCGACGAGGGGCGGTGGCCGGTCTCACAAGCCACTGGTGTCAGTTGGTTCACCTAAGATGTATACAGGTGCTCATTGGGTTATGAGTACACCGGACAGGACTCGCCGGGAACATGCTAGTTGGTCATATACCAGACGTCAGATGGCAGTTCCCTGGTGACATGTGTGCAGGTTAGTTCATCGACCTGGGGATCGTCATTTGTCTCGTGTGAGTTCCCACTGTACTTTGATTACTACCCTACCACGGCTCAAAGGAGTCGTGCAAACAGGTTTTAGTTGGGTACAGTCCCGAGCCACATGGAGGCAGTGAGCGTATCTTCAGGGGTTCGTCTCTCCCGGTATTGGGGGTGAGGTCGTGCTGTGTCTAGGAGAGCCATTACACAAAGTCCTTGGCCAAGGCAAGGAGATTTACTGGTAGGTATTCCAGTAGTATCTCAGGGTGTTCTGGGCTACACTCCGACACGACTTGTACCGCTTTTGGGGGTCTGACTTTTACCAACCCCCTAGGCCCGCCATGCGATACTCATAGACGAACGGACCGGACTGCACGGATATTGTCACTGACAGGCTCAGTAGGGTGTCAGGATGAGTTTGCTCATCGACGTCCCTTTTAGTCAATAGCTGGTGGCCCGTCACGTATTGGCTTATACCTCTGACGTGCTAGTGGTTAAATCCACAGCCATAGTATTGACGAGTCTTTAGAGTCCACCACACTTTCAGTTACTCAAGCTTTCGGGCGAAACGCTGTAGAGGCCGTATGGAGATATGGCAAGGTCCGATCAGATACGTGCGGTATTGCACGGATCAGGATCAGACAGTTTGTACTAGTGGCCGTATGGTTATATGGCAGGGTTCGATCAGATATGTGCGGTATTGCACGGATCAGGATCGAACGGATTTAACTAGCCGGCTTTGGCTTAAGCCGGTCCTAGTTTAGTACAGTGTAGATTTTGTCTCATTGCATTTGTATCCGGACGGAATACAAATGCGGGTGTGTATGCACAGTGTGGGGTTTTTCCTGTAGTTTATTACGGGACCAGGTTTCTGGAGTTGCCAGTTTTCTTTCCGTTCCGGCCGGTTTTTCTTTGTTCTTTCCCGGCCGGACTTTTCTGATGGAGGGACTAATTTGTAATTGTGCAAATTGGTATTTGTGGAGGACTTTTTTGCATAAGGGTTGACATGATAAGCATCTTTGCTTTTCATGATTTGATGAGATTAGAAATGATTTGAGGTTGATGTAAGTTTAGTGATGATTATGTTTGGATGTGGTCACCCTCCTCCTTTTACTACACTCACCTCCCTCTTGCTTCATATTGTTATCCTCCACCATTTCTAATTGAGAGATGATTATCATGGTTGAAAAAAAGAAAGAGAGAAGAAGAAAAGAGAAGAAAAATGAGAGAGTTTCATTTTGTGAGCTTGGAGCATTCCTTTCATCTCAATTTCCTTCCATGAAAAATGAAAGCACCATTTTTCTCAACCTCATTCTTCCTTCACCTCCATCAATGGCAACCAACCCCAAAGTGAGACATACACTCTACACTATCTTCCTACAGCATATCTTGAGCATGTCGAGTTGCCGGCTTCATGCGCGAGTTGCCTCGGTATTGAGGTGGGAGCCCGTAAAAGTACCCGGCTTCGTGGTGCCCTTTCCGACGAGGAGGAGACGGACGGAGATCCCGCGAGGAGATCGGAGTGGAGATGAAGACCGGAGGACTTGGATCGTATGGTATACTTCTCTACCCCCTCTCTAGATAGCTTAGACTAGTTTAATGGCACGATCCGGTTTTAGTGCGCGGTGGTGCCGTTTTGCCAAGTCCGCAAAAATTTATGTTTACCACCGTTTCCGCGTTTGGCCGTCGGATTGACGGCCGGGGCGCCGCCGTGCACTTACAGACGGTAGTTTATTTCTTTGTGTAATTTCGGGTTAACTTGTGAATATAACCAAAAAAAAAAAAACCAAAAAAAAAATACTTTGTAAGAAAAAATCATCTTGTTATTTTTTGATTAGTTTTTGTGCAAGTGTACAGGATAATACGGAGTTCAAGTTCAGTGCCAAAGACGTGGGAAGATAGACCCACATTTCGCGGCTACACCGCGACGGATCAAAACGAAGCAAACGGTCTACTGTAAAAATCTGGAGCAGTTCCAGTAAGCAATTGCAGATTCAAGGGCCTTGGAACAGAAGAGGAAACCCAAAAGAACCCATTCAACAAAATTGAAGGCCCAATCCCACTATTGTGCCGCGGAACCGCGGCATAACCTGGCTTAGGCCGCGGAACCGCGGCCACTTGGTGGATTCAGTGGGCCAAAATCTCTGGGTAAGTCTCTCTTCTCCTCCCCACTCCTCTGGACTCCAATAAATTGTGTTTTCTGCAGCATTCTTTGCGCAAATTTTCTTCCCCCTTCCAATAAACTGTTCTTGTGCAGGATTCTTTGCGCCGCGCTAAAAATAAAAATTGTTTGCAGTTGATTTGTTATCGCTTTGCATTCATTAATACGGACTTAAGGGGCTTGAAACCAATTCAGATTGGGTGGGGATTTCATCACCCTTCCCAGGACCCCAGAAATCACAAAAAGCATATGCATTGACCAATGTTAAATTAAAAAATACTAGACTCAGCCCTAAGGACTTCGCGCTCAATAGGACAGAGGACTAGTTACAGGCATCGGCCGTTTATCCTATCTGACTTTTGCGGTGCCTAGGCAAGTGTGACGAAGGAAAGTGGTTATTTAATTAAGGAATTTTGCGAAAGCGTTGGACAACCTCCCACTTACCTGGCGCTTATCTGGCCGCATTAGACGGAGAAGAGGCGGTTTGAGGTCCTTTTTCTAGCCCTCTGGAACAGTTAGGAGCAGGTCTAGTTGACCTAGGTGACCCTAGATCTAGGTGAGATTGTGCATATCTTATTTGTGATTGCTTAAAGCCGTATGTCCGTACATATTCCTGTAAAGCGCTTTCTAAAAAAAAAACGAAAAAAAAGAAAAAAATCAAAAACTTTTATAAAAACTTGCCCTTTGTCGCCAAATCCATTTTTCACCCACCACCCATCGTTTCTCCATTGATGTTTTCTTACCCTCACCTTCTCCGCTTTGACTATACTAAACTCGTTTAGTGTATGTCCGCTTGGACTCGGGACACTAGCGCCCGTCTAGCCCGCGTTACGTTAGTCGCTACCGACTACGCGATCGACTCAGACATCGAAACTCCGTCCACTCCTCTTTCACCCCTTCCTTTGCCGGCCAACTCCGATGTTGACCGGAATTCTGTTCATACATCTTCACCTTCACCTTCACCAACCTCTTCTTCCGCGATGTCAGGATTTAATCCGAACATCTCTTTGACTACCCCTGGATTGGCTCCACCTCCTACGGAGACCAATAACCCACCACCACCGCCTGTTGTAGCGCCGCAGCGAATCGCGCTTCAGGATCGTTTCTATCCCACCCGTTCTGCACTTCCCACCTGCCTTTCTCTTCCACCGGCCAATGGGGACAACTTTGAAATTAAGCCCCACTTCATCAACATGCTTCCACGATTTCATGGGCTTGAATCTGAAGACGCCTATATCTTCATCAACAAATTTCAAAACGTCTGTGCCATGATGAAAACTACCCAACTGTCGGACGATGCTATACGTCTACAGGTCATTCCGTTCACTTTATGCGATCTTGCTGAAAAATGGCTGTATAGCACCGCTTCCCACTCCATAACCAGTCGGGACGAGTTTGTAAAAGCGTTTCTAAAGAAATTTTATCCGAATCATAAAACCGCAAGGATTCGAAATGAAATTAACCAATTCTCTCAGCTTCCTTCTGAACCCTTCTGGAAGTGCTTTGACCGGTACAAAGACCTCCTTGTTCAGTGTCCTCACCACGGTATAGAGAAATGGCAACTTTGCCAAACCTTATACGAGGGCCTGAACCCAGCAACCAAGCAGTTGTTGGAAACCATCTGTCAGGGCCACTTCCTATCGAAATCTGACGAGGAAGCGTGGCAGTTCTTTGACGACCTTGCGGAGCAAACGCTACAATGGGAGAGCACCAGACCGACTTCTTCTTCTTCTACCTCCACTTCTACCGGTCAGTCTAGGGTAGGAATTCACCAACTTGATGTCTCTATTGCGATGAAAGCTGAAATGGCTGCAATAACGAGAAAGCTTGAAGCGATAGAGAGCAAATTTTCTTCTCCTGCTCCTGCCCCTGCCCCTGTTCTCCCCCTTCATACCATCTGCGCTTATTGTTCCGATCCTTCTCACTTCACCGAAGAGTGTCCTTACAATCCACCATCGCAAGGACAGGATCAGGTTAATGCTGCATTCCAGCAAAGACCGAGGAATGATCCATACTCTTCCACCTACAATCCCGGTTGGAGGAACCACCCCAATTTCGCCTGGAATCAGAATCAGAATCAATTCCAAGGCAACAATTTCCAAAGGGCCCCTCCGCCGCAACAACAAGCGCAACAACAAACTCAGTATCAGCAGCCCTTCCAACCCCAACCTTTTCAAAACCAGACGAACAACTTTGCACCCAACAATTCTTTTCCACCAAACAACTTTGTTCCGTCAAACAACGATAAGGTTTCCTCGCTCGAACGAAGTCTGTAGGCGTTCGTTAAACAATCGACTCAGTCCACCGCCAACATCCAGTCTTCCATTCAGTCCTTAGTTCAACACACTGCCACTCACGGGCAAAGCATCAAAACCATCGAGGCCCAGATTGCACAGCTGAATGCGGCCTTAAGCGAGCGAGAGAAGGGGAAGCTCCCATCCCAGCCACTCCTAAATCCCGGTCACCCACATAATGCACATGTTGCTCTTGAACAACAGAACCATAACGTGAGTGCCGTGACCACATTGAGATCGGGAAGGATGCTGCAAAACAACATTGGCACACGGATCAACGATGACACCCCGGCCGCTTCTTCTTCTACTTCTTCTTCTTCTTCTTCTTCTCCTGCTTCTTCGTCTTCTGAGCCTATTCTCCGTTCTTCACAAGGCTCTCCTTCCTCTTCTTCTGCTCTGAACGGACCCGCTTCTCACTCCACGAAAACACCTGTTCTGGGATCCGTTCCAACTCCACAATCTCCTCCACAAGCATTAGACTCAACCACTTTTAAAAACATCCCATTTCCAAACCGGTTGAGGTCTAACAAACAAAATCCACAAATGGAGAAGATTCTGGAGTTATTTAAGCAAGTTAACATTAACATTCCTCTTTTAGATGCTGTCCAACAAGTCCCGTCTTACGCAAAAATCTTGAAAGACTTATGCACGAAAAAGAGGAAGTCTCAGGTACCCAAGAAAGTTTTCTTGGCTAGTGCTGTGAGTGATGCCCTTACCCAATCTTTACCACAAAAACGGAAGGACCCTGGCTGTCCTACGATTTCTATTACTATTGGGGATAAGAACATCAACCGCGCACTATTAGATCTTGGTGCCAGTGTTAACCTGCTTCCGTACTCAGTATACGAGCAATTAGGCGTCGGAGAGCTGAAACCCACGCACTGCACTCTCCAAATGGCCGACCGATCGATCACCCATCCTAGGGGTGAGCTAGAGGATGTGTTAATAAAAGTCGGGGACTTCATATTCCCCGTTGACTTCATTGTATTAGACACACAGCCTTTAGCTAACCCCCGGAATCAAATTCCGGTGATACTCGGTCGCCCATTCCTTGCAACCTCAAATGCTGTGATCAATTGTCGCAATGGTTCGATGAACCTCTCTTTTGGAAACATGACGATTGAACTCAACATTTTTAGGTTGGGGAATCAGCCCGCCGAACCTAATGCTCATATACTGGACGTCTGCTCGATCCAGGAGATCACCCCAGAAGAATGTGAATTCGAGGAGTTTCTGTTTGATCACGATAACCTTGACGCCACTAGTGCGTTCCTCCTCGAACCTGCTGCTGTTTCTGCGCCCGACAACGACTACGAGTGTTTCACGTTCTCGAACGATCTTAGCCGCGCACAACCCGAGTTTGAATCTTTCGAATTTCCGGATGAGTTACCTGAACCATCCAACTCGGTCGCTTACACTCGTTTTGAACCTTTGCTGGAGTCCTTTGAGTTCGAGACCTCTGCACCAATCCTGCCTTCAATCGTTTCACCTCCATCGCTCGAACTCAAGCCTTTGCCGTCTCACCTTAAGTATGCTTACTTAGGTGAAAACGAGACCCTTCCTGTCATCATCTCGGCTTCTCTAGCTCCAGAGCAAGAGAAAGCCCTTCTCGCGGTCTTGCACAGCAACAAGCAAGCTTTTGGCTGGTCCATGGCGGACATCAAGGGGATTAGTCCCCTGATCGTTGAGCATCACATTCATCTGATGGATGATGCCAAACCAGCCCGGGATCCTCAAAGACGTCTCAGTCCAGTCATGAAAGAGGCTGTGAAGAAGGAGATCGTAAAATGTCTAGATAGTGGTATCATTTACCCTATCTCTGATAGCCAGTGGGTTAGCCCCATCCACGTTGTCCTCAAGAAATCAAGTATAACGGTCATCACTAACGAGGCGAACGAGTTAATCCCTACTCGCGCCCAAACTGGGTGGCGAGTATGCATTGATTACAGAAAACTCAACGCCGCAACGCGGAAAGACCACTTTCCGCTACCTTTCATTGACCAGATGCTTGAACGATTGGCCGGACACGAGTACTACTGCTTTCTTGATGGCTACTCCGGTTATAATCAGATTCCCATCGCCGAAAAAGACCAGGACAAGACCAGATTCACTTGTCCTTTTGGCACGTTTGCATATCGACGCATGCCCTTTGGGTTATGCAATGCGCCCGCTACCTTCCAGCGGTGTATGATGGGAATCTTCTCAGACATGGTGGAAAAATTTCTGGAGATTTTCATGGATGATTTCTCCATCTTCGGCGATTCCTTCAACGAGTGTTTGCTGCATCTTGACGCCGTCCTTACCCGATGTAAGGACAAGAATCTCACTTTGAATTGGGAGAAATGCCACTTCATGGTGCGCGAAGGTATTGTCTTAGGACATATCATCTCGCAAAATGGCATAGAGGTTGACAAAGCGAAGATTGAGGTCATTTCCAATCTTCCTCCTCCCCGATGCGTCAGAGATATCCGAGCCTTCCTTGGCCATGCCGGTTTCTATAGACGGTTCATCAGGGACTTTAGCAAGATTGCTAGGCCCTTGACTTTTTTGCTGGCCAAGGACACGCCATTCGACTTCAACTCGAGCTGTGTGACTGCATTCGAGTCACTAAAACGCTCACTCACTTCTGCTCCCGTTCTTTATTCACCTGACTGGACGCACCCATTTGAGATTATGTGCGATGCATCCGACTTTGCCATTGGTGCTGTCCTTGGACAACACATCAACAAGATGCCGCACGTAATTTATTATGCGAGCCGAACCCTGAACGACGCCCAACTCAATTATACAACAACTGAGAAGGAATTCTTGGCTGTTGTATTTGCTTTAGAAAAGTTCAGGCCCTACCTCATCGGCTCTCCAGTCATTGTCTACACAGACCATTCTGCTCTGCGCCATCTTTTTGTGAAGAAAGATGCAAAATCTCGGCTAATACGTTGGATCCTCTTACTTCAAGAGTTTGACCTTGTCATTAAGGACAAACGAGGATGTGAAAACGTAGTTGCCGACCATCTCTCACAACTTCCTTCTTCGCCTTCGCTTCCAATTCCGATCAACGACGTTTTCCCGGATGAACAACTCTTGACAGTATCTTGCGAACCCTGGTTCGCAGATATTGTGAACTATTTGGCCACGGGATTACTACCGACTGAATGGTCAAGTCAGGACAGACTTCGCTTTTTATCCCAAGTAAAACACTTTTACTGGGACGAACCCTATCTGTTCAAGTACTGTCCCGACCAGATTATTCGTCGGTGTGTCCCTGACGATGAATTCAAGAGTGTGCTGTCGTTTTGCCACGATCAAGCATGTGGCGGGCATTTTGGCCCCAGAAAGACAGCCGAGAAGATCTTGCAATGTGGTTTCTACTGGCCACAACTCTTCAAAGACGCTCACGACTATTGCAAGACTTGCTCCCGGTGCCAACACATGGGCCGGATATCCCGGAGGAACGAGATGACGCTCCAACCGATCTTGGTTGTGGAGATTTTCGATGTTTGGGGGATAGATTTCATGGGGCCGTTTCCCAGCTCTTTCGGGAACTTGTACATCCTTCTCGCTGTTGATTACGTCTCTAAATGGGTCGAGGCTGTGCCCAGCCGGACTAACGACAACAAGGTTGTCGTTAGGTTCCTTAAAGAAAACATTTTCTCCCGGTTTGGGCACCCCCGAGCGATCATTAGCGACAATGGAAGTCATTTCTGCAACAAAACTTTCGAGGCCTTGATGCGGAAATACTCCATTAATCATAAGCTATCCACGCCCTACCACCCCCAAACCTGCGGGCAGGCCGAAGTTTCAAATCGGCAAATTAAGCAGATACTGGAGAAGACGGTTTCCAAGAACCGTAAGGATTGGTCGCTGAAACTCACTGATGCCCTTTGGGCATTTCGAACCGCTTATAAGACCGACCTTGGCATGTCTCCCTATCGGCTTGTATACGGAAAAGCCTGCCACCTACCTGTCGAAATAGAGCATCGCGCATTTTGGGCGATAAAGGAGCTGAATCTGTCTCTCGAAGCTGCGGGCAGCCATCGGAAGCTGCAGTTGAACGAATTGAGCGAGCTTAGGGATGCGGCTTACGATAACGCGGTTGTCGTTAAGAATCGAACGAAGGTGTTTCACGATAAACACCTTTTGCGCAAAACCTTCGTACCTGGTCAGCAGGTACTGCTTTACGACACCCGACTTCACTTTCATCCAGGAAAGCTCAAATCTCGCTGGAAAGGGCCGTATTTTGTGCGGAATGTATATCCGCAGGGCGCTGTGGATTTGGAAAATCCAAAGGACGGTTCATTTTTCAAAGTGAACGGACACCGACTCAAACCGTACCTTAGCGCCGAACCAACAGAGGAGCTCCTGGTCTTACAGGAGCCGGTTTACCCTGCATAATCTTCCTCTGCCTACCTCCAAACTTCGGTTATGCAGCCAAGAACAGTGGACACTGTTCCAAATAAGTTTGGGGGTATGTATATACCATTTTGTACATTTTTGTGGATATTCTTTTCCATTCTTTTTCTTTTCTTTTCTTTAAAAACAAAAACAAAAAAAAATTGTGTATAGCTAACCGACAATTTTGACCCTTCAAATGATCTCTTCATGCAATGACAGTGAGGACACTGTCCAGTTTAAGTTTGGGGGTACGCTCGGTACGCATTTCTTACCTTCGCATTCATATGTATATTTTGCATCTGCATACTAAAATCCATAAAATCCATAAAAATCTGAAAATTTTCTAAAAACATAAAAACTTTTTTGTCAAGTTAGCTAGTGGGAGGACTCTGATTCAACATTTCGACGGTTTTGTTTGATAAAATAAGAATAACTAAATCTTATATTTAGATTTTGAAAACCTGAAAGATAACTCTCCTTTGAAGATAACTATAGTTGATATACGTCTTTACATCACACTACACGTGTCGTGAGTTTTTGGAAATTAGATGACAAGTCTTTTATGTTTAAAAACTTTTAAATGGATCAATGATTTTCTGAGGATCAAATAGGTTTGTTCTGAAATAAGTAATATCAAGAATAGTTTATGAAGTGAGTGAATATGAAGGAATGTTATTGATGCCTTAATTGGAACTAAGTCTGAAAAATAACCCATCTGAAACTTGATTGGAATGATTACACACCAAACCCACTAAACACGTCTTTTATCCAAAAAATAACTGAACTGCCGGTTATATCTCCGTTCGTATTAAATCATCTGATTTTCACGCCAAACTGTCTTTTGTTTTTGGACCTAGGTAACTTGAGTAATTAAGTCCGCTGGGGTGTTTCTACACCTAATGCCCTAAAACCAACTGGTTTGGGAGCATTGGCCCAAAGCTCGCTAAGAAGCCTAGAAAGTCCAGATTAAAACAAAATCAAGCAAATGTTCCCTCCGAGTTAAAATTCCTAACGGTTCTTTGTGTGAGAATAATCTTGATAAAAGACAGGCTTTTATAAAAAATTTAGCGGAGACATGAAGGTTTTACTCTATGATAAAGACTATTGCACGTTCACAGAGGTGTGTATGAAATGAAAACAAGAAAAAGGTGGAGTGAAAAATAAGACCTAGTTTCCAGTTAAGGAAGGTAGAGATTCTGAAATTGAAACCTTACTGGAAAACGAAGCTTGAAAAATGCTTAACTCTTTATAAAACTTATGTGATCCTTTCAAAATTCTTATATGGGCTTTATTGTGTGACATAATGACTTTATTCGACCCTTCTGGAACTTAACGACACTATTTGCACTACACGTAAAGACATATAAAATCTGTAGTTAAATAAGAAGAGAGATGTGAAAAATAAAGGTTCGATAGTCTAGACTTAGGATCATAGAATTGTTATTTTTTGAAACAAAACTTTAGGGGTTTGAATCTTAGTTATTTTACAAAACTAGCTTGACCGGATTTTGTGGGTAGTATCCGCTGAAAACCCTCAGGAGACAACACTCCTCCTACTAGGGACACCTAGAGGTTTAACGGCTTGTTGCACATGCTCAGTGCAATCGCGTTCCCTGCGAAAGTGAGGTTAGAAATTTTTTTGTGAATAAATTGGCTTTGCTCGGGACGAGCAAATGATAAGTTTGGGGGTATTTGTTCATATCAGATTTTTGCATTTTTATACCGCCCAATTTTTATCACATTGCATATCGGTAGGTACTCTTGAGCCGTGTTTTCTAGTCAATTGCAGGATACAGGTTCTCGGCTCTAAACGGTGAAATTCATGGAAAAAAAAACGACAAAGTCCGGGTTCCTGCCAACCACAGATAAAACATGGGTCTCCGCTCTTTATCCGTCTGTCGCCACACACCAGTTTAGGAGACAAAATGGCAAATCAATTGTCACCTTCATGCACAAGGCTCAATGACAACACAAGATCCAAGAAATCTACGCGGAGCTCAAGAAAATCATGACAAAAGATCCATGTCCAAATCACCTTTTGATCCACTAGAATTCTGGAAGAAATGTGGAGAGATTATCATAAAATACATGTACCAGACAAAAGGGCACAGAAAAACAGGAAAAACCACCAAATACGATGACCCAATTCCCCTAAAGTGCCGCGGTTCCGCGGCAATAGAAGGCTTAGGCCGCGGAACCGCGGCCGTACAGTGGCGACAGGAGATGGGATTTTAGGGTTATTTTGGTCTTTTTATATTGAGGCAGAATTTTGCCTTAGATTTTCAGTTCACTGCCTATAAATAGCCCAGAACTTATGAAGCCAAGGGTGCATAATCTTGTATTTTATTTTCTAGGTTTTAGTTGTTGTTCTTCTTCTTCCTCTCATCTCTTCTCCATTAAAATCTTGTAGTGAGCTTTTGTGAGTGAAGAATGATGAATAAAGAAGAACCTTTTACTTATCATGCTTGTCTTGTTCTTTAGTTAACTTGTTAATTGTTGTAATTTTCATTTGTTAACTTAGTTGTTGTTATTTCTTGTTGTTTCTTTCTTCTCTCTTTTTCTTTATCCTTAAAACAACCATGATGCTTACGCTTGATCCTTGGCAAGGTGAGGTCGCAAATAGCTAGTTGTTATCTTCTAATCTCCTTCTTTCTATTTTCCTCTTTTGTTTTGTTTTCTTTTCATTATGATGTGTGAGTAGTTTCATACTTGTTAGGGTAGGATAAGGGAAGTCTGAGAGAAGGAAATCTCTCTCACTCTTTCCTTGCCCAACATCTTAAAATCAACTCCCGTTAATTGAACCACAATCCGCTCCTTATGGCACCCTATCCTACATGATAGCGGTGATTCCGTAGTGAGACCGGTTGTGGTTGAATTAACCGGAGGTTATGGCTAAGAGCCAAGAACGGACGGACAAGCACCAAAAGGAAGAACTTATGCGTTGGAAAGCCTAGCTTATACTCGCAAGTTCCTTCCTAGTCGTGCTAATCCCCGTTGTTGCCGATTACCGTAACACCGATATTAAGAGTGGCAACGAAAGAAATGGGAGACTCCTAACTCAAACTAACCTAATCCTAAACCTAACAAGCTCTCTTTACATATCATTTTACCACTTAGATAATCACAAACAAAATCTGAACCTTCGGACTTAACTCGTTAAAACACATAGAAAAAGATTCCCATCTCCCTGCGGACGACCCGTACTCAACCGGCTAGCTACAAGCGAAACCGTCTTGATTGCGGTAATTAACAAAACTTGAACACGCAGAATCCCTAACAATCAGGCGCTCGTCAACTCCCGCCAAAAAGACTCCTCACGACCAGCGGCCCTGATCGCTCCACGCGTCGGTCCTGCGTTGGACCGCTTCCAAACGGGCGCTGTAGGCCCGCGTACGTCACACCAACCAGCCTCCCTTTGACACGCGGACCACTGCTTCAATCACAGTGCATGAACCGGCGCACCCCCCTCAAGGTGCGAAGACCTTGCCCTGGTTCGCCAGCGGAAAAGATGACCAAACTGACCGAGGGCTCGCCCCAACGAAACCATATATAGGAGGGATCTCGCCTTAGGAGGCCCGGCAGTCCACTCCTGGTCCGAACACTAGCCGGTCGGGACAAGAGTGGGGGGCTAATGATAATGCCCGATATCGGCGACCTCCAAGATCTGGACATGTGGCAGATGAAGTGTCCCAAGGCTCAGAAGAAAGGGCCCGCAGGGACCGACCAGGCCACCCTGTACCCAACCCATAAGCACAAGCTGGCTCTCCTCGGAGCCCCCATACACAAGTTGGCTTCCTCGGCCTCCCAGCTCACTCCGAGCTATCACAGGACCAAGGTGCCTCGGCTCTCCCGCTCGTCCCCGAGCTCTCCCGCCGAGGCCATCTTCCTCGGTCTCATCGACCGACCAACGGTACCACTCGCAGGCGTAACCGCCACTCCGCGAATCTCGTCATGCGCGAGATCTCCGCCGGCTACATCCCACGTTCCACGCCTTTACGATCCCCATTAACGAGCCTGTCTCGCCATTAATGGGAAGATCCGCCTATCACGCGGGCGCGACGTCGGGAGAGTAACGGCCGGCGTGATTCTCGCGCCTGCCCCAGTATGTTGCCGCCACTATATAAACTCCTCTCCCAGAGGGATGAAGTGAGCTATTTTTTTACACTTTATGCCGTTACTCTGCTCGGATCTCATCGCTAACTTGAGCGTCGAAGGGTCCTCGGTGGTACCAAACCACCTCGGGACTTCCTTGCAGGTACTCGGAGACAGCCTCCTCATCCAACCTTCTCCTCTCAAAACCCATTGAGACCCACACGCAACGAAGGACAACCAACCAAGTTCATCTCGAGATCAACGGAACGCAACATCTGACGGAGGCCCGAAAAGGAGCTCCATCAGAGTGGTTCCTATAGTTGAACCATTTGTTTGTGTCGGTTCATCAATTAAACAGATTGGTTAACAATTCTTATTGAAAAGTTTGTAAAAATTCCTGTACTGATTACCATATATTAGCAATCCGATTGTTCTTCAAAGACAAACTCATCAAGAACTAGCCTCTGCTGCACATTGATTCGATGGTCGTGGATTAAATCAATCCGTATCGAGTACCTTGGAGAGGATAAAGATATCTATGGGAATTCTAAAGGCTTCTTTCGAAGAAGAGAAACTGATATATAAAAAGTCGGATATGACACATGCGTTTCTATGGAGGCGTATTGATCTTGTCGCTGGTTTGATTGTCATGTCCGGCTGTTTAGGTTATGGAGCTTACATCAATTCATACTAATGTATCACGGAGGCAACATTGTCACACTCAGCGTTTTCCAAGGTTAGCATGTTCGAACCTATTAGTCATTTTTGAGTGTCATGTGAACTTGATATGCATAGTTACTTAGTTAGCCATCTGTTGGTTATTTGCTTGATGTACATAGTTAGTTTACGTCCTAACAACTTAAGCTTTTGGATAAAACATATTTATAAAGCATTGGGATCTAGGAGATCTTGGGTGCAAATCTCATCATCGCCAATTTGAAAAAACGCACCGCGTGCGCACCCACACGCGTAAACTCACTCACTCATGCACAAGACATTATACATATGCACGTGCGCGCACGCACTCACTCATGCATGCATGCATACTATACATACACGCGTGTGCACGTGCACACACATTTATTTAGCTTTTACAAGTAAGAATTTCTGCTAGAGGTGTTCTACGAGAATCAAAATTTGTTGAGAATATGGTTAACATTTAGTGCCACATTGAAAAAGTTGTGTGATCCATGTGGGTATAAGATATAAGATGAGATAAATCTCGATAAGGCTTGAGTCTTTTGGATGGAGTCACACTATATTAAAAGCCTACGTTGCATTCATGTGTGGACCCATGTGTTATGGGCCCAAACCGAGTTTTACATGGTATCAGAGCTCGGGTGTTTGTTTGTCCGCGTTGCACATGAGGTATGAGTCCTCGCACGTGAAGTGGAGTTTGTCCACATTGCATGTGAGGGGTGCTGAAATTGATTGCAAATTTGGAGGCCAATATCAAAAGCCCATAAGCCTAAGAGTGACACGTAGATTAATTTAAATTCCAAACTTATCTCTAAACCCTATGAATATATATGTATATATGTAGAGATTAATGGAGGAAAGAGGCCATAGGAGAGAATTTCCTCCTATGGCGTCGAAAAGATACACTATCCTCCCTTATTTTTTCCGACGATCGGCACCCACCATCTTCATCGTTATCGTCTAAGATGTGGGTACACCAAATTTCATATGATTCTACAACCTTTTCACCGTTGATTTAGTGGGTTCAAAATTAACGGTTTACCGACAATAGAACTTTTTACATTGCTAAATCAACGGTGAAAAGGTTGTAGAATCACATGAAATGGTATACCCACATCTTAGACGATAACGATGAAAATGGTGGGTGCCGATCGTCGGAAAAAATGAGGGAGGGTGTATTTTTTCGACGCCGTAGGAGGAAATTCCCTCCTATGGCATCTTTCCTCCATTATTCTCATATATGTATATATTAATCTCTAAAGCCTAATAGGAAATCAATCATAGCCTCGCAGGTGAAGTGGAGTTTGTCCACGTTGTGCATGTGAGGGGTGCTGAAATTGATTGCAAATTTGGAGTCCAAGATCAAAAGCCTATAAGCCCAAGAGTGAAAACGTGCAGTGTACGCAGTAGGATTTAAATTAATCATTAATTTAAATTTCAAACTTATCTCTAAAGGCTATGAATATATATGTATATATTTATATTTTAATCTCTGAAGCCTAATAGTAAATCAATCATAGCCTCTATTAAAAGTGGCGGCCAATCAATTAGAAGGCTGCAGAAGATTTAATATAAAAATCCTCAGAGCCTTGAATTGATTTAGAAGGGGAACCGCCAGGAATTAGAGGCTACAAATAGCAGCTTGGCAATAATTAAATCCACAAAGGCCTGTAGAGATTTTAATGTCTGCGCATGGATTTGAATAGAGGTCTGCGGCAGTAAATTAAATCGACATAGGGGCTAAAGTCTGCGGCTTATTATTGGCTGAGGTGGAGAGAGAGATTTGTATTGAGAGAGATTGTACTTTGTATTTAGATGAGATCGAGAGGGCATACATTATCTCGTGTAATTCTTCCTCTATTGGATACTTTGTATTTAGATGAGATCGAGAGGGCATACATTATCTCGTGTAATTCTTCCTCTATTGGAAGTTCTCGTTGCGAAGGCAGGATTAGCTGCTAGTTGCGTTGAACCTGGGTATATCGTTGTCTTTTGTGTTGTTGGTGTGATTTTCGATTTGTTTGGTGTGTTGCGATAGCCGTCGGATATATCTTTTTCATTGTCTTTGTTTACACACGATTCTGTTTATCTTCGTTGCACCGTACCGCTTGTCCGCGCGATAGGCTTGTGTGATCCGTTCATGGTTCACTGTGCCGTGTCAAAATAGATCGGGATACAACAAATGGTATCAGAGTATCAAGCTCGGTGATTCGGAGATTTTGGGTAAATGACGACTACAAACTTCAAGATTGGAAAGTTCGACGGTCGTAATAACTTCGGTTTATGGAAGTTGAATTTGACCACAGTTTTGAAACAACAGAGCATTCACAAGATAGTTTTCGCAAGAGAAAAGATACCGAAAGAGACCACAGATATAGAGTTGGAGGCGATGGAAAATAAGACGCACAGTTCGTTACACTTTTTCCTAACCGACAAGGTGCTTTGCGAGATCGCGTAAGCGCCCACAGTAGCAGTTATTTGGATTAGGCTGGAATCTCTTTACAATAAGAAGTCTCTAACGAACCGTCTCTGCCTCAAGCAGAGATTGTACACCTTGAAGATGAAGGAAGGGACTTCCGTTAAAGACCACATCGACGATCTCAATCAGATTGTGACGGACTTACGAAATATGGAAGTGAAGATCAGCGATGAAGATCAGGCGATGATTTTATTGTGCTCTTTGACCACCGAGTTCGGCCGGTTTGTCAAATTTATGATGTATGTCCGAGACTGTTAATAATATGTATGCCCTAGAGGTCATTATTGTAAATTATAGTGGATGCTTGAATATATATATATATATATATATATATATATATATGACTTTCTTGCTCAACATGATCGTATGCTGTCCGATTACTTTTTATCTTAACATGTACATTTACTTTAGTTTACTATTTCACTGATACATGTTGATAAACCCCTTAGAATGTTATGCTTGACTACCAGGAATATGATGTAGATCATATTAGTGGGGCCTGAGTTGTCCACAAGCACATCCTTGAAGTGTTCCTAGTCGCGGAAGTATCGAGACAGGACATCGATATTTCAGAATAGACTAGTGTGTACGTTTCTTGACCCTGTATGGGGGATGTCACGCCCCGCTTCCCAGTGTACGGGCAGAGGACGCGACGGGTCACGCGACGTATTTACTCAGAAGTAAACATGCTAAGCGTATCTAAGCAATATAAAATAAAATGTATACAAGAGACAAGATATAAATGAACAGCAACTTTATTTATTAACATTTTTTTTTACAATACAACTGAAATGAAAATACATGTACTTAAAGTAATGCCTAAACAGTGGCATAACTGAAATGTACAAGTAAACTAAAGCTCCGGGTCAAAGGCTAGCTGATCCAAATCCTCGCTGGTGGGCTTTGTCTCCAGAAGATCCGATCCACCTGACAATATTCCAAAGAAAGAAGAAAAGGAATGTCGTCAGCGAACAATCGCTCGGTAAGTACCAAAAGTAAGAAGAGGCAGAAGGAGAATGTAACTTTTAAAGTTGTATTATATTGTTAACGTTGTTGTTTGTAGCTTGGTACAGAAAATGCCAGTGTATACGAGAGAAGTCCCACTATCCCGGAGACTAACGTATACGGAGTACAAGGAACCGTTCAGCCACGGTACAACGGCAATGGAGATTCATGTTAGGTGTATTATGGTTACAGTCTCGTACCACTTTTAACACCTTCCGTACCAATCTACCCCTTATAAACCCTGCGATGTTATTGTTTGTATTGTATTGTCTTGTATTATAAATTTTACAGATGGATAACTTGCCGAAACTATGACATCAGTAATGGAACGGATATAATGGATGAACATAAATGGAGTATATCTATGGTTCGGTTCAGTCAAGTTGTATAGATTGAATAGATTGAGTATATAGATTCATATTGAATTATGGTTTTATACTTGAATCACATTCAAGTCAGATTGATTATATTTAGACTCAGTCTGAGTCAGACAATTAGAAAAGAAATTGAAGTCCTGAATTAGGTTTTGATATTATCGATAACTGCTGCACATGGACGGCATGATTTGTGTCTTTTTCCAAAACAATTATTGTATTGATAACACCTTTTGTTAGGTTGTCTACCTTAAATAGGAAATCACCCATATCTCCGGCTCCCTGAAGCTCAAGAGACTGGTCCCGCTTAAACCTATGTTTACTAGGGTCCTTATTGTAATTTAATATAACTTGAGGGGGTTTTATGTAAAAATAGTTTTGGCATAATTTCAAAATACACCTCAAGTATTTAATTATCATCTTTAGAGTTTTCATAGATGTGTATTTTACATTTGTGCAATTTCTAGTAAATAGAACCAGTTTCAATAGTATATGGTATTTTCTTGAAATGTTGTACTTGTGTTATATTTGGATGGTATTTTCATGTAATAGTGAATCCTTTGATTTAGAAAACTTGGAATATTTATATATTTAAAATAGATATTTTGATTATATATATATATATATATATTTAATGAAAATAATTTATTTATTTCCTTGTAAAAAACTCATTTTCTAAAGAAAAATGTATAAAAATTCCATCGAGATCGAATGCTCCTTGCGGATGTCTGCATCTCGCTCTGCTAAGCCCGAGGATGTGCGATAATCCGCACCATCCTGAACGGGGTCCCCAAAATGGGTTGTAGAAGCGCAATTGCATGAAAATATTTAATACACATTTTATAGAAAATGGTTTTTTGTAAGTTTAGGGTATTTATTTGTAAAGTCGTACTTTCCCGTATTCTATTGTCCCAAACTTCATCGTTTTATGATAGAGATGTGTGTTGTGATGGGTAGGTCCTTACCTCGTGAACTATCTAAATGTATAGTAAGGAATAAAGGTTATTGTTCCCGCCAAAATTTTCGGCCAAGAGCTACTTGTTCCCTTACAAAAAATGGGAAGAATCCTCATAAAACAGGCATCACGTGTAAAACACGTGGACGCACGTATGCAAAGCATTTGAGCGCTGAACATAAATTACCAATGGCCAAACAAGCCTCACGTGCAAACACGTGACCCTTTTTATGGACAGATTCTATCTACGCCTGAATGCCTAATTGATAAAGTCACGTGCCCACACGTGATGGGCTCTTGAACCCACTGAATGAATAGAATTAAATTCTAATAAAATACAGATACAACAGCAAGGAAAACTCCGAAATGGGGTATCACGTGCTCACACGTGACCAGGTCTCACGTGCAGACACGTGGCCTTTTACAGGAAAAGCCTGTAAGCACTGAATAAAATAAACAAATGCTTAATCAGTGGCATCACGTGCCCACACGTGACTAGGTCTCACGTGCAGACACGTGACCTTTTACAGGCAAAGCCTGTATGCGCTGAATGAAATAAACAATTGGAAATGCTGTATCAATGGGGTCACGTGTCAACACGTGACGGGTCTCTGAGCCCTCTGAACCAATAGAATTAAATTCTAATTAATTGCTTAATCAATAGGGTCACGTGCCAGCACGTGATGGGTTCCTGAGCCCTCTGAAACAATAGAATTAAGTTCTAATTAAAAGGAATCAAAAGCCTTAATTGGAAGAATATTTCCCTAGATCTTTCTAAACAAAAAAGATTGCGCTCTGTAAAATGGAGCACCGTTGGATTAAAAATCCAATGGTGATTAAAAATTACCAATTTATAAAAAGATACTATACAAGGAAAGATTTTCCTAAAAATCTGCCAGGAACAACAAATAAAATATCTTTTAGATTAAAAATCCAATGGTGAATAAAATTCACTGAGTGATCCAAAAGATCATGTTGGTTATAAAATCAATTAAAATCTTTCAATGAAAAATTGAATAAACAAACTGATTCTTTTCTTTCTCCTATAAATAGGAGCCAAGAAGAAAAAGAAAAAGAGATACAACAACAAGAGAGAGATACAAAAGAAAAGAGAATTTAATTCTCCAGAGAGAAAAGAATGTCTCTTGAGAAAAGAAAGAAATCCTAGGTGAGATATCATCCTATAAGCTCCTACAAAAGAAAAAGAAAATTTAATTCTCAAATTAAGAGTTTAACTTTTCTGAATAAGAACTTAGTTCTTTCTTTGGTTGAAGATCTGCAGAAGCAGATCTTCCCATAAGTTGAGAATTTAATTCTCATCGGGGAGATTCTGCCATGCAGATCTAAAACCTAAGAGAAGACCTAAGTTCAGAGAATCATATTCTCCTACAAAGCACATAGGAATTTAATTCCTCCAATAAAATTAGGGTTTAATCCTATAAAAGAATTTAATTCTTCCAAAGACATAGGAATTTAATTCCTCTAAATAAATTAGGGTTCAACCCTACAAAAGAATTTAATTCTTAAACAAGCGACTCAGACTTTTCATGCACGTAAAAGAAGTCAGTATTCAACCTGATCACGTGGCAACACGTGACCCTCCCTTCAATGGTCAAAAGTGAATGAATGAGATAGGGTCACGTGTTCCCACGTGATCCTTGGATAAATTCCTCAAAAAGAGAGAACAAAGCAAAGGCAGAACAGACTTTGGGCGCCCTCACGTGTCCCCACGTGACCCCTGACAAACACCTTTTAAAAAAAGAGAAGATGGAAAGAACTGAAGGATTAAAATCCAATGCATGGGCGCCCTCACGTGTCCCCATGTGACCCCTAGGAAATCCTTTTAATATCCAGTGCATGGATGCCCATCACGTGCCCACACGTGATGGCCTTGAAGACTAAAAGTGTTTAACACTTATTCTGAGAATAAAATAATGGGAGGCTTGACCCAATCTTAGGGCGCCTCACGTGACCCCACGCGAGCGCTTCACTTTTAGTGTTTAACACTATTTTAAGCATTTAATCCCTAGTGTTTAACACTAATTTAAATGCATCACGTGGGAACACGTGACCGCCAGATATATGCTAGTGTTTAACACTATATGCAAAATAGTCTTAGCCCAAATTGGCTAAGTTTTCCAGAGGCAGTACCCCCTTTTGACTGAACCTCAAATACACTCTTGTCTTCCAAAATTGGTCATCTCATATGACATTCAAAGCAAAACCCAGAGCCTTTCAACCAACTTTGGTTCGAGGGTACATCCCTTCACACCTCTGATACATGTCGTTGTAATTCTTCAACGTCTTCAGAGAGGTGATGGGTCCCAATGGCCAATAACTATCTGGTGCATTTCCAAACCCATGCTTGCATCTGAACTTGGACCGCAATGTCCTTAAACTAAACAATAGAGCCCAAATGCTCTTTTGTTGGATCTAAATGATCCTGTTAAGTAGATCATAGTCTAAAATTTAGACTAACGTATCCTTAACAAACATTTAAGTTGATCTTAGTCTCAAACGAGATTAACGATCCTTAAATCAATCCAATTACAGATCCCCAACCAAAATTGGTTCAAGGGTACATCTCTTCACTCCTCTGATATTTGTCGTTGTAATCCTTCAACGTCTTCAGAGAGGTGACGGGTCCCGACAACCAAACATGGACTATGATGTCCTTAACCTTGGACTGTGGGGTCCTTAAGACCATGGACTATGATGTCCTTAACCTCGGACTGTGGGGTCCTTAAACCCACGGACTATGATGTCCTTAACCTCGGACTGTGGGGTCCTTAAGCCCATGGTGGGGTCTTTAAACCCATGGACTATGATGTCCTTAACCTTGGACTGTGGGGTCCTTAAACCCATGGACTGTGGGGTCCTTAACCTTGGACTGTGGGGTCCTTAAGCCCATGGACTATGATGTCCTTAACTTTCGACCGCAATGTCCCTAAACTAAACAATAGAGCCCGAATGCTCTCTTGTTGGATCTAAACGATCCCGTTAAGTTGATCTTATTCTGAAATTAGGCTAGCGTATCCTTAACATACGTTTAAGTTGATCTTAGTCTCAACTGAGACTAACGTATCCTTAAACCCAATCTCAAACCCAAATCTAAGAAGATACGTATTTGGACTAATCCACGCCCTACGGGCGACAACATAAATTAGTCTCTGTATACAATCCACGGGCAACCAAAAACAAAACAAACACACGACACGAAGTGGCCATCTGGAGAAGGAGAAAGTGGTTACCGCGATGCGGTAGCGTAATTAACTGCAGGGGCTTGCGCTTGCAGGGAAGAGCGTCCCCACAATCAAATACCCCTCAACGAGGGGGAATCTGATGAAGTCTGCTACATCGTCCGCATCCGTTTAAACCTTCGATACATGGTGCCATAAATCAACTTGGTATCTTCGGAGAGGTGGACGGATAGCACCAAATAGCATCTGCCCCCAAATTAAGGCAAGACGTCAGTCTTTCCCGGCTTTCAATGGAGAACAAATTCTGGCACGCCCGGTTGGACCTTTTCCTCTTTCCACTCAATACTTCGTGTGTCGTGTTTTTTTTTCCGTGATCAGATAATCGCGGTGTGTATGTTTTTCGGTTGCCCTTAGGGGAGTGAATACTGAAGTCGGCGCTTCGTCTCTATGAAGAATGGCGTTTGTTCCCACCTTAGCAACACAGGCTCTGTCATATCTGGTGGAGTCAAGTATGGACCACCTGCAGGTTCAAATCTCTGCAATCCGGCTCTTCAAGAAATCAACGGGCTTCTCTTTGGGTCGATGCTCCCACCTCCCACCCTTGGTGCCTCAACGTCGATGGAGGAAGCCCAGAGGAAGTCTGTCTTCCACAGGCGGGTTCCCCAAGAAGCAGTTTTGCCGACGGAATCAGTCCTCAAACAACTAGCACATGCCAAGGACCAAGGTCAACGCAGGGGGCAGAATATTCAAGCTCTCAAAGGAAACAGGGGGCAGGCTCGGCAAAATCCTGAAGCTAATCAAATCCTGGCCGTAAGAAATGGTCGACGTCGATATCAACGTCATACAAAATGAGCTGGGGGCAGTTCTCCGTGTGGTCCTGTTTCAACCCCAGCGGTGAATGTTGTTGTTCCAATTGGGAACAGCTTCAAATTGTTGTGAAGGGTTAGACAAAATTCTCCTACCGCAATATTGAAGAAGTCTCCGCAGGCCATGGAGATCCCATGAGAGCAGAAACAAGTTTGCTCCTTGAGACAACTTTCCTCATCTATATATAAGGTGTGGAAGCAGGTGAAGGGGACTCACCCCAAGACAGATGCTGATACAGCGGTTCCTCTCAAAACCAAAGCGGCTTTTCACAAAAAAAGGAGAGGCTCAATAAAGATCAAGTGCCCAAAGCAGCTAAAAAGGCCAAAAACTCCAAATACCCCAAGCCTGGGGGCATGATAGTTCACATGGTCTGCTGGTGAATTCCATAGACGAAGTTCGAGCTTCTACTAGTCACCGACCTCAAACTCAGTCCTTAACAAAAGTTCAACTGCAACATGAAAAGCTGCAGGAGATGCTTGCTCAGGCGGAACCACTCGCTAATCCATCGTCTAAGGCAAATCCCGAAGACGCACATGGAGAAAGAATAGAGAAGGAGTCGGATATTGATTTCTTAAAGCGCGCTCTGAAAAAGGGAGATGCAGCGGTAGAAATGTCCACTAAAATGAATCACATGGCCCTTCTGAATATGGCTGGAATGATGGTTCAATCAGAACCACAAGCGAATGAACTGCCGGTAGTCACTCTTTAAGACAAGGGTGACATTTCAAATCCTCTACGAGTCTCATCAACAGCCGAAGAGGAAATGTTCTCAAAAGAAAAGCTGAACGAATATGTCGCTCAGCAAATCAAGACTCGCTACTCCAGTGAAGCCGCAAATAAATCAATCAAGATTGGTCGACCGTATCCGACATGGCACAATCAAATACAGTACCCGCCAGAGTACACACTTCCAACGTGCCACATGTACAAGGAAACTGAGAATTCTTGCCGGCACATTGCGCGATTTGAACCCATGTGCGGCAATACTGATATACTTCTCCTCTGACAGTTCATCGGCTGTCTGGCGGGCATTGCCTTCGAACGGTATGCGGAACTCCCGAATGACTCCATGAATACCTTCGACGAAATGGAGATGCTCTCCTATCAGAGATTCACTAGTGTGAATAAACGCACTACCATGACGGCACTGGTCAACGAAAGGGTTAGACCGAATGACACTTGGGTTCAATATGTTACCCGATGGCGAAATCTCTGGTCAAATACAAGCAACGCATCGATGAAGTTGCAACCATGGGAATGCTCATAGCCACCCTTGACCCAAATTCAAAGGCGTCCTCATATATGGCCCTCTTCAAGCCGACAGCCTTCTAAGAGCTCGTGGATAAAATGACTCGATTGGATCAAATGGATCAAGACACTTTCTCATCCGAGGATGACGAGTGCTTCGCGTATTCGAGGCAATCTTGGATCATTGTGGGCCAATAGTAGCCCATCCTTTTGATCTTCAGTTTCACCTTCGGCTTGAGGAGCTCGACGCCCTTGATGAAAACCGGCTCATGGCGCAGCAAAACTTGGAAGCTTACAAAGCAAAGATGACGCGCTCATATGAGAGATTGACTTGGCCGAGAACATTCCGCCAAGGCGAACTCGTGCTAGTGGTCAAGAGACCCATGATCCCCAATCGTGCCAAACGGGGGAAATTCGAGCCGAACTATGAAGGCCCGTACATCATAGATAAAGTTTACCAGGGTGGAGCCTATCTACTCATGGACATGCATGGTGAAAGACCTTTCAGGCCAATAAACGGTCACTTCCTAAAAAATACTACGCCTGACGAGTCACGGCCTAGGTCAACGATAGATGATGACGCCTATGTCCGCTCGCTATCTTCCTAAGCCCAAACTCTATAAGTAGTATCCGGCAAACGGACCGAAACGTCCTTAAACTAACGATGGACCACTATGTCCTAAAACTGGATGATGACGAAAACATTGTTAAACTACTACAACCCCGCGGTGTCCCCAGGCTGATGTGGTAAAAAAAATGGTACGTCCACAAGCAAAATGGGCACGGATGAAAACCTAAAAGGGCTCTGTGAGTAAAAACAGCAGGGCTGCCGGCCAGTTTGTGAAAACCCGAAAGGGCGCAATCTTGTTAAAAGACACTTGCAAGGTCCTCTCGACCCTGTAAGGAGAAAATACCTGCGTGAGATCCTTACGACTCACAAGGGAGCAACACACTTAGGGATCCTCACGATTTCTAAGGAGAAATTACACTTACGAGATCCTCACAACTCGTAAGGAGAACCCTCTTATAAGACTCTCACGGCTCATAAGATTAAAAAGCTTTAAGCTACAGGGATCTGAACATGTTCTTAAGCCATCACAATCCCCAGATTGCCCTACAAGCGGTTCAATACCGACCCTTGTATACAATCCACGGACACGAATAAACATTTCTCTAACAAAGTCCCACTAGCGATTAGGAATATGCTCACACGGTGAACGACCCTTGTAAGTCCTCTCGACTTATAAGGAGAAAACACTCTTTTAAGATCCTTACGACTTATAGGAGAACACACACTTAGGAATCTTCACGATTCTTAAGGAGAAAACGCACTTACGAGATCCTCACGACTCGTAGGGAGAAATACCTTTATGAGACCCTTACGGCTCATGAAGTCAAGAAGCCTTAGTCGACAGGATCCTAACCCTGTTTGCTAAGCCACCTTTGTTCGACATCGACAGAGACAAATGATGATTCGCTCCTGGTAATTTCCCAGTGGTAGTGATGTTGATGCCTAAAACGGTATCAAATTTCAAGTCCCTTTACGGCAAATGATGATTCGCTCCTGGCAATATTCCAGTCGCAGCGATGCTGATGCTAAGATTGGCATCAGGTTCCAAGTTCCATACTTGCGACAAAATCAGCAAGTAAAAGAGATGCATATGAAATAGCCGAAATGATGGGGCAATTTGCAACAAAATCAGCAAGTAAAATATATGCATACAATATAGCCGAAATGGTTGGGCAACTCGCAATAAAAAGCAGCGAGTAAAAACAAAAAATATCTGAAATGATTGGGCACCGCGAAAAATAGCCGAAATGATTGGGCAATCGCGACTTTTGCGATATAAAAAGCTAAAATGATAGAGCATCGCGGAAAGAAATAAAAAAAAGAAAAAATAAAACTTTTTGCCCTGCAGGTAAGTCCATACTGACCCCTGTACACAATCTATGGGCATAAACGGAAAGGAACCACATTTCCCCACCAGACCTTGTCAAAGGGAAAGTCATATCTCGACGGCAACATCTGCATCCCAGAAGAGCAACAACGGTGTTCCTCCTCATTACAGTAGGATTCGGACGCGACGTCAACAAAGCGGAGCTACGGCAAAGTCTCTAGTTCCAAGACTCTACGGTCCACAGACAACCTAGAGTCAACCAAAGACCTCCCTGCCGGATCAACGCTCCGTCTCGGAAATACGTCATCCAAATGACCCCGTCTCGGAAACACGTCATCCAAATGACCCCGTCGCGGAAACACGTCATCCAGATGACCCCGTCGCGGAAACACGTCATCAAAATGACTCTGTCGCGGAAATACGTAATCCAAATGATCCCGTCGTGGAAATACGTCATCCAAATGACCCCTTCGCGGAAACACGTCATCCAAATGACCCCTTCGCGGAAACACATCATCCAAATGCCCCATCGCGGAAATACGTCATCCAAATGACCCCGTCGCGGAAATACGTCATCCAAATGACCCCGTATCGGAAATACGTCATCCAAATGACCCCGTCGCAGAAACACGTCATCCGAATGACCCCGTCGCGGAAACACATCATCCGAATGACCCCGTCGCGGAAATACGTCATCCAAATGACCCCGTCCTGGGAACAAGTCAACCAAACCTCAAGGAAATCAGTGTCCTTGGCAAAAACCTCGATTCAGGGAAATCAACGTTCTTGACGAGAGCATCTCGATTCACGTCGACCCGCAGAGAAATCAGTGTCTTTGCAGGAATAACTCGATTCGTCTCAACTCTGAGGAAATCAGTGTCCTTGGCAAAACCTCGATTCAGAGAAATCGGCGTCCTTGGCGAGAGCATCTCGATTCGCGTCGACCCGCAAGGAAATCAGTGTCATTGAAGGAATACCTCAATTCGTTTCAACTCCAAGGAAATCAGTATTCTTGGCAAAACCTCGATTCAGGGAAATCAGCGTACTTGACGAGAGCATCTCGATTCGCATCGACCCGCAGAGAAATAAGTGTCTTTGCAGGAATATCTCGATTCGTCTCAACTCCGAGGAAATCAGTGTCCTTGGCAAAACCGCGATTCAGGGAAATCAGCGTCCTTGGCGAGAGCATCACGATTCGCGTTACCCCGCAAGGAAATCAGTGTCTTTGCAGGAATACCTCGATTCGTTTCACCCCCAAGGAAATCGGTGTCCTTGGCAAAACCTCGATTCAGAGGAATAAGCGTCCTTGGCGAGAGCATCTCGATTCGCGTCGACCCGCGAGGAAATCAGTGTCTTTGCAGGAATACCTCGATTCGTCTCAACTCCGAGAAAATCAATGTCCTTGGCAAAACCTCGATTCAGGAAAATCAGCGTTCTTGGCGAGAGCATCTCGATTCGCGTCGACCCACAAGAAAATTAGTATCTTTGCAGGAATACCTCGATTCATTTCAACTCCGAGGAAATCAGTGTCCTTGGCAAAAACCTCGTGTTGAGTGTTTTTCGTCATCCCATTGAGATGGGAATACGCGCGCGCTTGTCAGGCGCATTACAGATTCCCCCTGCCTAGGGTAGGTGTAAGTCTACGCTAGCGCCCCGGCCGTCTACAGACACCAAATGCGGAACAAAAACTTTTTAACTGGCGCTATCGTATACTTTAACCCGGATCTGCCATTATTGCTAAACTAACAAACTGTAAAGAGTGTAGAAAGGTTATACCGAACGATCCGAGTCCTTCGTTCTTTAACCATCATCCCACGCTCCGTTGCGGCTGCTCTGATCTCGTCGATCTCCGATCTGCTCGTCCAGGTGGCACCACATCACTGATTCTTTAAACGGGCTCCCGCCTCTGACTCGAGGCAACTCGGTCGTCAAGTTTGCTAGAAGAAACGACCAAGATTGATGTAGAGAATGAGTAGATGACTTTGTCTCGCTTCGTCCAAATCCGTGGATGATCGGTTAATGAAGTTGCCGATGGAAATGAAATGGAACAATGAATGAACTATGAAATTTCCATACACTTTAAACCATAGTCTTTTTTACCAAAAATGAAATCAATCACTCATTTTCTCTCAAGGGTGGCCGGCCACTATATATGCAAGAGGGAGGTGATGGTAGGAGCAAGTGGTGACCATAACATGAAGCATATCATGAAGAAAAGATCTTAACCAAAACAAAATGCTTTAATGTTAAAGCATGAGTCATAAACCTAGTCATCATGCATTAATGAACCATTAAATGCATCCAATGAAAACTCAACACCAATTAATCCTAGTCAGCTCATCTAGATGCTTCTAGAACACTGACTCACCTCAACTGAAGAAAAGATAAATCCGTCTTTAACCGAATGTTAAAAGACGGCTGATAGAAAACTGGAAACTGGCAACTTCCAAAAGTGATCCTGAAACGACTTTCAGGATAACCCCGAATCAGTATAAATATACCCGCATTTGTATTACGAACGAATACAAATGCAACTGAGACAAAGATATTATACCTACTCAATATAATACTCGGATCCGGCTTAAACCAAAGCCGACCAGTATCATCTGCCCGAAAAATAACACGTGCGTAAACGCACGTGCATTTTCCGAACCCTGCCACAAAACCATACGGCCTCTACAACGTTTCGCTCGAACTTGGGAAAATGTCTGTGGGGGACTCTAATGACTCGTCAGTACCCTGGCAGTGGGTTTAACCACAAACCGTCAGCGGCACTAGCTATGCGTAACGGCTGCCCATGGACTGACCTCAAAGGAGGCCGATGAGCGAACTCAAGGGAGGCCGATGAGCGAACTCATCCGGAAACCCTACTGAGCCTAACAGTGACAATGTATATACAGTCCGGTCCGTTCGTCAATGAGTATCGCATATGCGCCTAGGGGGCTAGAAACGTCAGACCCCCAATAGCAGTATAAGTCGTGTCGGAGTGTAGCCCAATAACACCCTGAGATACTACTGGAGTACCTACCAGTAAATCTCCTGCCATGGCCATGGACTATGTGTAATGGCTCTCCTAGACACAGCACGACCTCGCCCCCAATACCGGGAGAGACGAATCCCCTGCCGATCCGCTCACGTGCCTCCATATGGCTCGGGACTGTACCCAAAAGCTACCTGTTTGCACGACTCCTTTGAGCCGTGGTAGGGTAGAAATCAAAGCACAGTGGGAACTCACACGAGACAAATGACGACCTCAAGTCGATGAACTAACCTGTACACATGTCACCAGGGAACTGCTATCTGACGATAGGTATAGTACTAACTAGCAGATTCCCGGCGAGTCCTGTCCGGTGTACTCATAACCCAATGAGCACCTGTATACATCTTAGGTGATCCAACTGACACCAGTGGCTTGTGAGAACGGCCACCGCCCCTCGTCGGGGTCTCGACTGTATACACTAGTCTACTCCGGAGTATCGATGCCCTGTCTCGAAACTCCCACGACTAGGGACCACAATTAAGGATATGCATATAAACTACCCAACTCTCACGTATATGATCGCCATCATACTGTTGGTAGTAAAGCAAGATCCTAAGGGCTCTATCAAAGTGTAACATGCAATCAGTCACCTGAACATGTACACGACTGATAAAGGCAAACCAGATAGCATACTATCATCTCGAGTAAGACTGTTCTACCGGTATAGGTCCTCCGCAATCATTGCAATCACGTACCTGCGATCCAATAATTGACTATGAGGGCACTATCTCCAACAATCTTCCACTTGCACTCAAGGCTAATTATTGCGATGTCGACTACTCACAGCCCGTGTGAAACCGAACATCCAACTCCTCTACTAATCAGTTTCACAAAGCCCGTTTGTAAAACTATTGTGTTCGAGAAATAGCCTCAGTGAGTGGATCCGCCTAGATGTTTCTTTCAATATCTCTCTTAATCTCAAGTTCGCGGAGAAAGCCATCTCCCGAATTGAGTAACACCTGTCTTAGAATATGTCTGGATATCTGATGGGACTTAGTTCATAAATGAACTCTAAATCCAAACTTCTTAGACTGTATCGATCACTGAACCTAATCAGTATCCGGCACCATGCCACCCACAGTATCCTCTTGGACCACCTGTCCATAATACTGTCCCTCTTCGTCAGAGGGAAAAACTATAACTCTGACAATCACTCTGTCAACCACGTCACCTTTTGAAGCCTGGAATGATGATCGTCTCCCGAAGGAGGCTGCCGTCATCAAATCCGTAGAACATGCACTTATGTTCTAAAACTGCTTCCTTATGTTTCTCCAGGATTGGATTAATACAAACTCATTGCATCTAGTGCAAAAACAATATCTGGTGTGGTACTTGACATCTCATGATTGACTCAATTGCCTAAGTAAGTGATCTGCCAATCATGCACTCCCTCTCCCCTTTAGTCTATACGACACCTTTGGAGAGGGTGACTCCATCACCTGCAGGTACACCACCATGCTAGGAGTCATCTATTCTAAAAACCATTAGAATACTGTCAAAGTACCCACATTGGGAAACTACCCAATTCTAGATCTAAAACCATAGATCTAGAAACCAGAATGTCAAATATTATATCCATATCCTGTCTGGAGAAACAACTGTGTGACGACCACAGTACAACCGATCGTAGTATAGGAATTTTACTTCCTTCTCTGTGTATGTCATCCTTATACCATGACATCACACCCTACTACCTTCTCAACAGATCCATCCCCTATTCTGATTGAAGTCAAACCCATGACTGTCACATCAAAATTAGATGATCTATCTCCGCTATAACTGCTCTAGTCTATAAATAGACATAAGAATCTTGCCCACTATGCTTCCGCTGCTCCCACTGACTACGACAACCCTCCTACCGGGTCTCATAGTCTGGAACAACAGTAGTGTCAAGTCTGGGTAGATAAGAACCTCCCTGTCACCGTCCTTGAGGCTACCGAAGTACCTTTCGGGTGTCTGAGGTTACCCACCGTATCTGCGGAGTGGCTATTGGAATGTCAAACCTGATTGAATATATAGGTCCTATTAAATTTTCCGTAATCGTTTGCGGTTCTGGAATCACTTCCAGTTCTACCATACTCCCACTACTGTTTTTCTGAAAAAGATCCATTTTACTAAAACTGTGGCGAGTCAAGAACAATATCACTATTGATCTTCCAAATGGTAGAATATCAACCCTCGTCATAGCCAGGGTCAACCCACAAACAGCCATTACAGAAACGTGCCCTGAGTTATCCAGAGTCTGGTTTTAAGCATAAGCTGGACAACTCCCCGTACCTTAACATCTTTTAAGGTACGAACTATTCTATATCCAATATAGAAACTTTGGCACTTATTTAATTGGAACCATATTCAAATCATGCAGCTGTCTCCAGTGCATATCAACTTAATGGAAAGAGGCTAATCAGCATTACTCAACTTAGGAATCCATCCAATTATGAGTAACCTGAAAGAGAAACACGTTTCTCAAAACCATCACTATCATCTGAATACCAATCACAAGAATCTACATCTTCGATCTCTTTGAAGAATCCCGATACTTGTGATACCTGGTTCTCTACTTTATTCTTATACCCACAACTTCTCAAAATTTAGACCTTGTATTTCTACGAAACACTTGTCTAAATACTAGAGAAGTTATAAGTAAACAGAACATAGTACGAGGACCTACCTCTTTGTCCCGAAGGACACTGGACAACATACAATACTCTGTATAAGTCCGTTGAGTTAAACAACTCAAAACCTGTGCGTCGTAGGTTGAAAACTGTACCCTGGCGATTTCCTCAAATATCACCAATTACAACGAATTCCGATATAATGAGGATAATCACCTAATTCCCAATAACTTACTCCCACTACTTATCTGTAAAACCATACAGATATGAGAATGAAACCTGGTAAATACATACCCTTGGAGTAAGTGTCTAATCGGGAAAACAGGTTTTCTTTAACAATGCACTGAAACATGAAAATGTTTCGTAGGGGTATCCTGTTATTCATAGCAATGCCTCTTCCATAATCCAATTCATGACTTCAACCGTATATTTTATTGCCATCTCTCCAAATCCCTTTATTTGTCTTTAGTCGTTACCTTCTGTACACCATCGTTAGGCTAAATGGTTTTCTTCCTTCCCTACCGTTCGGCACCAGCCTATGGTTTGGAAGAAGACTATCCAGTAAGCATAATAGGTGTACCCTCCTAAACCAAGGAGTACTCGTATCTCGAGAGAAGGTGATGATAAAAGACAACTGAATAATACCTTATTCCTTTAAAGGTGAAATAGGAGTGGCGATGAAGTATGCGGTTTGGTCGTGAATGATAACAGTCGCAATTTACTTTGCCCTCTTTCTAATCCCTTTATTTTGTCTTTACATATTACCTTCTGCACACCCTACTTAGGCTAATTGGTTTTCTTCATTCCCTACCTTTCGGCACCTGCCTATGGTTTGGAATAAGACTATCCAATAAGCGTAATAGGTGTACTCTCCTAAACCAAGGAGCTCTCGCAACCTGAGAGAAAGTGATAATAAAAGACAACTGAATAAACCAATTCTATTTCTCCTGAACCTGGATCCATCCTCGAAGAAGTCCCTTCGAGTTCGTATAACCATACGATGGATCTATCCAATGGAAGTGGATATCCGTAGTAATACGGGTGTTCTGAGAAATACAAAGGGTAAAAGAAGGAGTGGCAATGACTTATGCAACATAGACAATCCAAAAGCCAGTATTTTAAGAAGGTTCGGTCAACTTGGTCACTGAGTCATAGTCTAGGGTCGGTCAAAGGTCGCTGCCAAAGAGAGAGAGAGAAAAGAAACACTCTGCGTGCACTCTAACCTAGATCAGAATGGTTATCACTTTATCTAATCCGGAAACCTCCTACTGTCCTGTCAAATTCTCCTCCAAACCTGAAAGAAGAATCAATCGGGATCACCCGAAGAGTAAACCAACTCATCAGTGGGAATCGGGATCCAACTCTCATCGCATGATAACGTGATGGAATGCATCCACGTTACTCATACTCCAGAAGGTATGCGCATACTTGGCAAGTTTCAGTTTCTTTAGAAACTCCCGATCTGATTTTTGCCCCATGCTCTTATAACCTTGGCTTTGGTCAAAATGTCATAAGTCACATGCCAAGTTCTACCCGTCACTATCTTGTCAATTTGAACCCACCCGCACATGCCCCTGCCTTTGGCCAATCGGCAGAACGACTGTCCCAAACCAACTCATCTATCTATGCAACAATTGAAATACCCAGCAGCTACCAAACACTATGCCTTAACTTTGGCTAAAATACATAGCTTGAATACTACTAAATACTCAAAAGAAGTGACGGAGGGCTACGGCTGGTTTTTGGCGAAAAACCTTTAACGTAGTGAACTTGATATCGCTGAAGGAACCTGATAGCCTTTTAAAATATAGTGGCGAAAACCTTTTGCTAAAGAGGTCACTCCCGGTAAAGGGATCTCGGCTCTTTCCTCGTGGAATGAGGTGCAGGATATTCCACTGAATACCGCGATGCAAAGCAACATGTAATCGACTATAGTGAAGTTATTACCCTGACGCAAACTTCTGCCCAAGGGGTCAGTCCCGGTGAAGGGATATCGGCCCTTGCCCCGTCGAATGAGGTGCAGGATATTCCACTGAATACCGCTATGCAAAACAAAAGGAAACGTCTTTGCAATAACACTTTTTAAATTTGTTCCAACAACTGAAAACAGGTTTGTTTAACTTTTTGCATTGATCAGAATCAACGCAGTCCCATCAATCAATCACACCAGAAAAGAACGAAAATAAAATGTACGTATATGCCATCCGCATTCGTCACTGGGTCCCGTCATCACCCGTTAGGTTACGTAACTAACGACAGAGCGGGGACTGGACTAGCGCGGGTGTAAAACATATACAACATCTAATAGTATATAAACCAATATACAATAATCGCTCCAGGCGTGATAATATGCAACATTACAGAAAAGTAATACACATCACAGAACAATACAGATAATCTGGGATCCCCGGGTTTCACAGAGCCGCTGCTGAAACCCGACGTTCCCCTGTCGTGTGGATAGCCTGTGCAATGAAACCTAGACCCCTACGGGTGCGGCAAGTTACCCGCCAAAACCTGAAGCGAGGTAGTCCTCCACAGCATAGTGAATGGAACACCCGGCACTTCACGGAATCCGGTAAATTGAGCACCCCTCCTTGGGTCAACCTGTACCCCCTACGAGTGCGGCGAATAGTCTGCCAATTTTAGAGTGGGGCCCCTCTGCCTCTCAAAGCCATGAGATGCGGACCCGTTGCCCTCCAGAACCCGGCTATCCGTGCACTCCGTCTCGGGGCAAAACCTAGTACAGTAAAGAAAAATAGTACAACAGGTACATCGACCGCAACCTGGTCGTGCCCCAAAAGAATATTATACAACAGGCAGTGACGGCAGTCCACAAGTTGGACGCTCGCCCCGCAATATCAAATGTACAAATAAACTCAAACTGTACTACCATTGCACACTGCTATCTACCACGACAAATCCGCAACATCACAGCACAACACAGAACATCAACGCGAATGTCACGTTCGCAAACCCGTCTAAAAGAACTATAGCAATCAGACGCGGTTTACCGATCAAATGACATTCCCGGTCGGAGATATAATGTAAGCACTGTAAACTAACATGTTTAAATTTCGATCGACAAAATATCACAAAGTGGGCCCCACGCAAATCTGGAGAACAGAAACAAAACCTGGGCCCAAAAGATATATACCAAAAACCCCAAATTCCAGAGAAGAATACATTGTGCAAATTTGGGGGCATGATCGCCCAGAACGGCCGCGGATGCGCGGCCAAACCATGGGTTTGGCCGCGTTTCCGCGGCTGTCTTGTCGACTGACATGCTCAAATTTGTACGGCGTTCTTAAAATTCTCTGCACAGTTTTCTGAGATGTGTGAAATATTTTAAGGACACCGTTTAAAAACAACAGAAACTGTCAAGCTTGGATTTTGCAGTTTTTGATTTCCGGTTCGATCGATATTTTAAACGCGTTAGCACAAGTTAGTATAGCAAAATGGTGAGGCTCTGATACCACTGTAAGTCTACGCTAGCGCCCCGGCCGTCTACAGACGCCAAATGCGGAACAAAAACTTTTTAACTGGCGCTATCGTATACTTTAACCCGGATCTGCCATTATTGCTAAACTAACAAACTGTAAAGAGTGTAGAAAGGTTATACCGAACGATCCGAGTCCTTCGTTCTTTAACCATCATCCCACGCTCCGTTGCGGCTGCTCTGATCTCGTCGATCTCCGATCTGCTCGTCCAGGTGGCACCACATCACTGATTCTTTAAACGGGCTCCCGCCTCTGACTCGAGGCAACTCGGTCGTCAAGTTTGCTAGAAGAAACGACCAAGATTGATGTAGAGAATGAGTAGATGACTTTGTCTCGCTTCGTCCAAATCCGTGGACGATCGGTTAATGAAGTTGCCGATGGAAATGAAATGGAACAATGAATGAACTATGAAATTTCCATACACTTTAAACCATAGTCTTTTTTACCAAAAATGAAATCAATCACTCATTTTCTCTCAAGGGTGGCCGGCCACTATATATGCAAGAGGGAGGTGATGGTAGGAGCAAGTGGTGACCATAACATGAAGCATATCATGAAGAAAAGATCTTAACCAAAACAAAATGCTTTAATGTTAAAGCATGAGTCATAAACCTAGTCATCATGCATTAATGAACCATTAAATGCATCCAATGAAAACTCAACACCAATTAATCCTAGTCACCTCATCTAGATGCTTCTAGAACACTGACTCACCTCAACTGAAGAAAAGATAAATCCGTCTTTAACCGAATGTTAAAAGACGGCTGATAGAAAACTGAAAACTGGCAACTTCCAAAAGTGATCCTGAAACGACTTTCAGGATAACCCCGAATCTGTATAAATATACCCGCATTTGTATTACGACCGAATACAAATGCAACTGAGACAAAGATATTATACCTACTCAATATAATACTCGGATCCGGCTTAAACCAAAGCCGACCAGTATCATCTGCCCGAAAAATAACACGTGCGTAAACGCACGTGCATTTTCCGAACCCTGCCACAAAACCATACGGCCTCTACAACGTTTCGCCCGAACTTGGGAAACTGTCTGTGGGGGACTCTAATGACTCGTCAGTACCCTGGCAGTGGGTTTAACCACAAACCGTCACCGGCACTAGCTATGCGTAACGGCTGCCCATGGACTGACCTCAAAGGAGGCCGATGAGCGAACTCAAGGGAGGCCGATGAGCGAACTCATCCGGAAACCCTACTGAGCCTAACAGTGACAATGTATATACAGTCCGGTCCGTTCGTCAATGAGTATCGCATATGCGCTTAGGGGGCTAGAAACGTCAGACCCCCAATAGCAGTATAAGTCGTGTCGGAGTGTAGCCCAATAACACCCTGAGATACTACTGGAGTACCTACCAGTAAATCTCCTGCCATGGCCATGGACTATGTGTAATGGCTCTCCTAGACACAGCACGACCTCGCCCCCAATACCGGGAGAGACGAATCCCCTGCCGATCCGCTCACGTGCCTCCATATGGCTCGGGACTGTACCCAAAAGCTACCTGTTTGCACGACTCCTTTGAGCCGTGGTAGGGTAGAAATCAAAGCACAGTGGGAACTCACACAAGACAAATGACGACCTCAGGTCGATGAACTAACCTGTACACATGTCACCAGGGAACTGCTATCTGACGATAGGTATAGTACTAACTAGCAGATTCCCGGCGAGTCCTGTCCGGTGTACTCATAACCCAATGAGCACCTGTATACATCTTAGGTGATCCAACTGACACCAGTGGCTTGTGAGACCGGCCACCGCCCCTCGTCGGGGTCTCGACTGTATACACTAGTCTACTCCGGAGTATCGATGCCCTGTCTCGAAACTCCCACGACTAGGGACCACAATTAAGGATATGCATATAAACTACCCAACTCTCACGTATATGATCGCCATCATACTGTTGGTAGTAAAGCAAGATCCTAAGGGCTCTATCAAAGTGTAACATGCAATCAGTCACCTGAACATGTACACGACTGATAAAGGCAAACCAGATAGCATACTATCATCTCGAGTAAGACTGTTCTACCGGTATAGGTCCTCCGCAATCATTGCAATCACGTACCTGCGATCCAATAATTGACTATGAGGGCACTATCTCCAACAGTAGGCTGGGGTTTATTGATTGTGGGGATCCGAATCTCCGGCAGCCGCGGACTAAGCTGCCGTTAATTACCCTCCGCCTTTGGAGCAAGGGAACCTCCGATTGACCGGTCAATTATTCATGCAAACTCAACGTGCAGTGTACGTATGTTGTGTTTTGGAGGGGTTTTGGATATGTCGGGGCCCCGCAGAGTTTTTATGGGGGTCCCGCTACCCGGATAGCGGGCTGGGGGTCAAGGGCGCTAGCAGCCCCTTTGCGGGGTGCGAGGCAGCGCCCCGTTAGAAATTTTTTCTAACGGGGAGGTGTTTTTAGTGTGGAGTATGTGTGTGTGTATATATATACATATACATACATACATACATATATATATGTGTGTGTGTAAGGGAAAGGGCATCCAAAGGATGTGCGGGGGGGGGGGGGGCAACGCCTCGCGTGCATGGCACGCAGGCGCCGAACGCTAGCACACTAAGCGCTGGGCACGAGCGCTTTAGGCGCTGGGCGCGCCACGTGCTCGGCATGTGGGCGAGAGCGCTCTGGGCGCTGGGCACGCCACGTGCTCGGCACGTGGGCGCTAGCGCACTGGGCGCTGGGCACGCCACGTGCTCGGCACGTGGGCGCTGGGCGCACCGCGTGCTCGTCACGTGGGCGCAAGTGCTCTGGGCGCTGGGCGCGCCACGTGCTCGGCATGTGGGTGTAAGCGCTCTGGACGCTGGGCGCGCCACGTGCTCGGCACATGGGCACGAGCGCTCTGGGCGCGCCACGTGCTCGGCACGTGAGCACGAGTGCTCTGGGCACTGGACGCTGGGCGTCAAACAGAAAGGGGGCTTTGGTCCCTGCACTGGGAGCTGTGCTCCCGATTTGTGGAGTTAAACTCCTAAAAGTTTAGAAATAATCAAAGGGGGCTGCTTTGTTTCTCCCTTTGGCCCTGGCTCTTCCCAAGATGGAATTTTTGGAGATGGGTCTCCTCCTTCCTCCCCTGTTGGCTGGGTCTTGAAGAACAAGACGTATGAGATCTTAAAAATATTTTCTTTTTGAGATCTGATAGGAGATCTGAGTTCCCCTTTATGGGTTTTGTGGTGAAAACTATTTAGTTTTGGAAAAGGAAGAGTAAAACTCTTGATTTAATTGAAAAAAGGGGAAGAATGTTTAGAACCTTGATGAAGGAGCAAGAGGCACACAGAACCCTAGTTTTTGGGGGAATGAAAAAAGTATATTATATATTTTCATCATGTTGCCTCTTATAGGCTTACACATTTAAATATAGCCCATTGGGCTTTACAAAATGGTATTTTGCCCATCCCGTGGCTCATGTGTTATTCCTTTTTGCACATAAGCCATGGGCTTACAAAAATTTGGCTTTATGCCCATTTTGTTTACATTCATGCATAAAAAATTACATAAAAATTATTTATTACATGACCTTTTATTTTGGTATGGAGGAGGGTCGGCCACTTCATGTTCGGACTCGACCTGGGCATGGGCCAACTTGATCAGGGCTTGGGCCCACTTGGCTTGGGGTTGACCTTGACTTTGACTTGGTCAACCGGGGTGCAATTTTCGACTTCAACAAAGTGCCCCCCATCAATAAATGCACACCGCATATGTGAGTCGTGTGCATGAAATTGATGGATCTTTTTTCACGTGGAGGCGGCTTGCCTTGGTTCCCACTTTTTGGGATGCACTGCCCTTTTTACGACATGGACGGTCGACGCTTGACGCGTCTCCGAGACAGAGTGTCCTTGGTAGACGTTTTCCTAGCCCGGAGTGATCTGGTTCCCGCTTTGTAGGAAGCTTGCACTGCCCTTTTTACGACATGGACTGTAGACGCTCTGATCGGAGCGATTTGGTTCCCGATTTGTGGGAAGCCTGTACTGCCCTTTTTACGACATGGACGGTCGACGCTCTAATCCGGAGCGATTTGGTTCCCGATTTGTGGGAAGCCTGCACTGTCCTTTTTACGACATGGACGGTCGACGCTTGACGCGTCTCCCAGACGGAGTGTCCGTGGTAGACTTTTCCCTGGCCCGGATTGATTTGGTTCCTGCTTTGTAGGAAGCCTGCACTGCCCTTTTTGCAACATGGACGGTCGACGCTTGACGCGTCCCCGAGACGGAGTGTCCGCGGTAGACTTTTCCCTGGCCCGGAGTGATCTGGTTCCTGCTTTGTAGGAATCCTGCACTGCCCTTTTTGCGACATGGACGGTCGACGCTCTATTCCGGAGCGATTTGGTTCCCGATTTGTGGGAAGCCTACACTGCCCTTTTTACGACATGGACGGTCGACGCTCTGATCCGGAGCGATTTGGTTCCCGACTTGTGGGAAGCCTGCACTGCCCTTTTTACGACATGGACGGTCGACGCTTGACGCGTCTCCGAGATGGAGTGTCCGTGGTAGACTTTTTCCTGGCCCGGAGTGATCTGGTTCCTGATTTGTAGGAAGCCTGCACTGCCCTTTTTTCGACATGGACAGTCGACGCTCTGATCCGGAGCGATTTGGTTCCCGATTTGTTGGAAGCCGGCACTGCCCTTTTTGCGACATGGATAGCCGACGCTCTATTCCGGAGCGATTTGGTTCTCGATTTGTGGGAAGCCTGCACTGCCCTTTTTGCGACATGGACGGTCGACGCTCTGATCTGGAGCGATTTGGTTCCCGACTTGTGGGAAGCCTGCACTGCCCTTTTTACGACATGGACGGTCGACGCTTGACGCGTCTCCGTGATGGAGTGTATGTGGTAGACTTTTTCCTGGCCCGGAGTGATCTGGTTCCTGCTTTGTAGGAAGCCTGCACTGCCCTTTTTGCGACATGGACGGTCGACGCTCTGATCCGGAGCGATTTGGTTTCCCGATTTGTTGGAAGCCTGCACTGCCCTTTTTGCGACATGGACGATCGACGCTCTGATCCGGAGCGATTTGGTTCCCGACTTGTGGGAAGCCTGCACTGCCCTTTTTACGACATGGACGGTCGACGCTTGACGCGTCTCTGAGAAGGAGTGTCCATGGTAGACTTTTTCCGGGCCCGGAGTGATCTGGTTCCTGGTTTGTAGGAAGCCTGCACTGCCCTTTTTGCGACATGGACGGTCGACGCTCTGATCCGGAGCGATTTGGTTCCCGACTTGTGGGAAGCCTGCACTGCCCTTTTTATGACATGGACGGTCGACGCTCTATTTGACTTGCTCTGCTTCCTGCAGTGTCCGGGGTGAACTTGACTTGCTCCGCTTCTTGCGGTGTCGAGATTGGATTCTGACTTGCTCCACTTTCTGCGGTGTCGGAGTTGAAGTTGACTTGTTGATTGTGATTCGGGTTGACATCAGCATCGCTACACTGGAATATGGTACCATGAGCAAATCATCGTCTGTCTTTGAGAGGATTTTGGGATTGGTTTTTTGTCGGCATCTGCATTGCTGCACTGGAATAATGCCAGGAGCAACTCATCATTTTTCCCGGGAGGATTTAGGAATTGGTGGCTTAGGAGACAGGTTTAGATCCCTATCACTTAAGGCTTTTCAATTTTATGGGCCGTAAGGGTCCCATAAAAGCATTTTCTCCCTACAAGTCGTAACGATCTCGTATGTGTACTTTCTCCTTAGGAGTCGTGGGGACTCCCAGGTGTGTTTTTCCTTCGTGAGTCATAAGGATCCCACGAAGGTGTTTTCTTACGAGTCGTGAGGATCCCGTAAGGTTTGTTCTCCTCATGCATCGTGAGGACACATGAGTGGATTTCCCTCGTTCCTAGTTTAATGACTTAGGGGTCATCTGTTTCCAGTTTAACGACTTAGAGGTCATCTGTTTCCAGTTTAAAGACTTAGGGGTCGATTGTGCCCAGTTTAACGACTTAGCGGTCATCTGTTCCCAGTTTAACGACTTAGCGGTCATATGTTTCCAGTTTAACGACGTGGTGATCTACTGTCTCCAGTTTAACGACTTAGAGGTCATTTTTTTTCCAGTTTAACGACTTAGTGGTCATCTATTTCCAGTTTAAAGATTTAGAGGTCTACTGTTTCCAGTTTAACGACTTAGAGGTCTATTGCTTCCAGTTTAACGAATTAGAGGTCATCTGTTTCCAGTTTAAAGACTTAGAGGTCTATTGTTTCCAATTTAACGACTTAGAGGTCATCTGTTTCCAGTTTAAAGACTTAGAGGTCTATGGATGGCGAGCTTGGAATTTTGGGGTAGGGGCCGGCATCAGCGTTGCTAACACTGAAGCACAGGTGCCAAGAGCAATTCATCATTTGCCTTTTCCTGTTGGGGAGCGATGGCTTAGGAGACAGGTTTAGGTCCCTATCACCTAAGGCTTTTCAATTTTATGAGCCGTGAGGGTCCATAAAAGCATTTTCTCCCTACGAGTCGAAAGGATCTCGTAGGTGTATTTTCTCCTTAGGAGTCGCGAGGACTCCTAAGTGTGTGTTTTTTCTTTGTGAGTCGTAAGGATCCCACGAAGGTTTGTTCTCCTCATGTATCGTGAGGACACATGAGTGGGTCTTCCCAATGGAGCATAATTCCGAGGGCGGAGACCACCTGCGGAACTGGTGATTGCGGTGGGGCATGAGCATGGTGAGAATTATTTGAGCTCTTGAATTGTATACGGTAGTCAATTTGGGGACTAACCGTAGGGCCGGAAAATTTTTGGGAAATTGGATTTTGGTTGGCGTCTGCATTGCTGCACTGGAATATGGTACCAGGAGCGACTCATCATTCGCCGTTGTTTTGTTTTTTTTTTCTTTTTTTGTCTTACCGCGATTGCTCTATCATTTCAGCTTTTATTCGCGGTCGCCCTATCATTTCGGCTTTATTTTTCATCTTTATTTTACTCGCTGATTTTTATTGCGAGTTGCCCCATCATTTCGGCTTTTCTTTTTATTTATTTATTTACACATTCCTTTTTTTTATTTACACACATTTTTTTTACATCCCCAGTTTAACGACTTAGAGGTCGATTGTTCCCAGTTTAATGACGTGGTGGTCCTCTGGTGTTCCCAGTTTAATGACGTGGTGGTCCTTTTTGCTTATCCCAGCTCCTTGAACTTTGATCTTGGCGGAGCTGTGTTGATGACCGTAGCTCTGTGGCTTGTCGATACATTCGAGAACTGTGAGGTTTTTCCAAGCTTGTATTGGTCCTCTGCCCAATCTTTGAAAACACAGCAGTCTTCGATGGCATGACTCACCGCCCTATGGTATGGGCAGTATACGGGATTGCCGGTCATATTCATCTCATGTGGCCTCTTCGGAATAGGCAATTGCAGACCGTTGTTCAAGGCTTCCTCGAATATATCGCGGACCTCATCCCTCCTGAAGGAGTACACCTTCTTCTTTCTCTCCATTAGAGTAGGTGCCCTCGCTGATACTGGTCCTTGAGGCCGATCAGTCTTTGGTTCGCCCTTTTCAGATAATGGCACATGTCTGGGAGGATTAGGTTCCCGAAAGGCTTCGGTCTCCATTTGTATGAAATCGGCGGTCGTAGCTTGACTGTTTGCTAACATGCCTTTAGACAGTTCTATCTCTCCCGTCTTGTATTGCCTTTCGACCCAATCTTTGAAAACGAAGCAGTCCTCAATGGCATGACCTATCACTCTGTGATAGGGGCAATATTTTGGGTCGTCGGTCATATTCGCTTCTTGCGGTCTCTTTGATTCTGGCAGTTGTAGACCGTTTCTTATGGCATCTTTGAATATTTTACGGATTTTATCCCTTCTGAAGGAATAGACCTTATCCAGCTTCTCTTTCAGTGAAGATTCTCCTCCGGTGTATGTGTCGGAGGGACTGGAGGCTGATCGCGGCAGTTTTTCGCGAAGGCGCTCCGCTCTTAGGTTGCAGGGGGTATCAGTTGGCTGCTTCCGGGTATCAATCCCTGGCTCATGAACCAAAATTTGATTCTGCTGTAATTGCAATCGGGCGACTTGGGTCGCGAGATCTGCCGTGACGTTTGCCAATTCGTCGACCTTAGACTGTACCTTAGCTAACTTCTCATCCTTGTCCTGAAGCTGCCTCTGAAACCATCGGAATAATGCTTGTTCTGTAGTTCCGGTTATGACAACCGGGTCATCCTTATTGCCTGAGCTCAATTCCGCAGGAACCACGGGCTCCTCTGGCTTATCGGCCTGAGCGGGCTTTTCATCATTTAGATCGAGTTGACGTTGGGTAGCGTCCACCGTATCATCACCCTAGCTGTAAAGCATAGGAGGGTTCGTTTCTTCATGTCCGACCATATAGACAGTGCGGACCACATACCCAGCCATCTCTTTATCTTTGGCGGCTGATTTCGCGGAGCGGTCCGGGCTTTGGAAATTCATAAATTTTAACATGGCCAGAGCCGTAGCCCTTTTGTTGGCTTTGTATCTGAGCCGCTTCTGCCTCAGCTTATCTGCCTTGAGCGCTTGGCAGGCTTCTGCTCTTCGGGAAGCCGCTATAAGCTGAGTGATGGGGAGGCTTGAGAAGACACCTAATCGAGCAGTTGTCAGAGGCGTCGCTGGAGCTTGCCCGAGATGCCTTGTTTCTTTGCTGGTGTTGATGGTCTTGCCCCCAGCTGGGGCCAAGGAAAGTCGTTCAAACACCGACTTGCGTTTGGGTTGGGGCGCCCTCGCGACCATGACATTCGGCCTTTTCCCCTTTGAGACCGGTTTATCCATCACTGGGCCTTGAAGAGCAGGGACGGCGTTCACTGGCACGAACAGAATAGAACCGAATGGTAGCGGCGACTCTTCCCACTGCCGCCCAAGACTGGGTGGAAGGACCGTCCTGGAGTCAATCTTCATCGTGTAGGAGACGGGAGCTGAGTTCATCTTCGGAGACATCGATGAAAGGTGATTGCTCGAAAATCTGCATGAAAGAGCATTATTTTAGTATAAACATCGATATGTATATTGATTGAGTTCGCATGAATGCTTAACCCGAAATATGGGAGGAGAGATAAGTCCCACCGGGCGTGCCTGAATCTGTAGGGTGTTTTTCGTCACCCCATTGAGATGGGAATACGCGCGCGCTTGTCAGGCGCATTACAGATTCCCCTTGTCTAGGGTAGGCTGGGATTTATTAATTGTGGGGATCCGAATCTCCGGCAGCCGCGGACTAAGCTTCCGTTAATTACCCCCCGCCTTTGGAGCGAGGGAACCTCCAATTGACGGGTCAACTATTCATGCGAACTCAACGTGCAGTGTACGCGTGTTGTGTTTTGGAAGGGTTTTGGATATGTCGGGGGCCCCGCAGAGTTTTTACGGGGGAGGTGTTTTTAGTGTGGAGTATGCGTGTGTGTGTATATATATATATATATACATACATATATATATATATATATATATATATACATATACATATACATACATATATATATATATACATATGTATAAGGGAAAGGGCATCCAAAGGATGCGCGAGGGGAGCGCCTCGCGTGCATGGCACGCAGGCGCTGAGCGCTAGCGCACTAGGCGCTGGGCTCTAGCGCTCTGGGCTCTAGCGCTCTGGGCACTGAGCGCTAGCGCACTAGGTGCTGGGCGCGAGCGCTCTGGGCACTGGGCGCGCCCCGTGCTCGGCACGTGGGCGCTAGCGCACTGGGCGCTGGATGCGCCGCGTGCTCGGCACGTGGGCACTAGCGCTCTGGGCGCTGGACGCTGGGCGCGCCGCGTGCTCGGCATGTGGGCACTAGCGCTCTGGGCGCTGAACGCTGGGCGTCAAACAGAAAGGGGGCTTTGGTCCCTGCACTGGGTGCTGTGGTCTCAATTTGTGGAGTTAAACTCCTAAAAGTTTAGAAATGATCAAAGGGGGGCTGCTTTGTTTCTCCCTTTGGCCCTGGCTCTTCCCAAGATGGAATTTTTGGAGATGGGTCTCCTCCTTCCTCCCCTGTTGGCTGGGTCTTGAAGAACAAGACGTATGAGATCTTAAAAATCTTTTCTTTTTGAGATCTGATAGGAGATCTGAGTTTCCCTTTGTGGGTTTTGTGATGAAAAACTATTTAGTTTTGGAAAAGGAAGAGTAAAACTCTTGATTTAATTGAAAAAAGGGGAAGAAGGTTTAGAACCTCGATGAAGGAGCAGGAGGCACACAGAACCCTAGTTTTTGGGGGAATGAAAAAAGTATATTAGATATTTTCATCATGTTGCCTCTTATAGGCTTACACATTTACATATAGCCCCTTGGGCTTTACAAAATGGTATTTTGCCCAACCCGTGGCTCATGTGCTATTCCTTTTTGCACATAAGCCATGGGCTTATAAAAATTTGGCTTTATGCCCATTTTGTTTACATTCATGCATAAAAAATTATATAAAAATTATTTATTACATCACTTTTTATTTTGGCATGGAGGAAGGCCGGCCACTTCATGTTCGAACTCAACCTGGGCATGGGCCCACTTGATCTGGGCTTGGGCCCACTTGGCTTGGGGTTGACCTTGACCTTGACTTGGTCAACCGGGGTGCAATTTTCGACTTCAACACCTCGATTCAGGGAAATCAACGTCCTTGACGAGAGCATCTCGATTCGCATCGACCCGCAGAGAAATCAGTGTCTCTGTAAGAATATACGACGACAATCAAACAACAGAGCCATGGCAAAGTCCCTGTTCCAAATCTCGGTGGTTCACAGACAATCTAGAGATCACCAACAGCATTCCTCCTCATTCCAGCAGGATTCAGGCACGACAATCAACCTTGGAGCCATGGAAAAGTCCCTGTTCCAAACCTCGACGGTTCACAGACAACCGAGAGAGCACTTCCTGGTCCCGTAGAACACGGCTAATTGTTAGTGTATATGCCCTAGAGGCCATTACTGTATCATACTAGTTTATATATTACTTGATGGAAACTTGGGATATTCACAGTTATATAGACAATCTTGCTCGAAATGGTAGTATGCTACTTGGTTTGTTTCTACTTTAATGTGTACATGTGTTTCTTTTAGCATATCACATATACACATTAGTGGAGCCCTTAGGATCTTTGCTTGATTACCAGCATTGTGATGGCAGTCACACTCGTAGGGGCTGGGTAATCCACAAGCACATCCTTATACAGGTCCCTAGTCGTAGGACTATCGAGACAGGGTATCGATACTCCGGAGTAGACTAGCGTATGTGCTTCTCATCCCAGCAGGGGAGACGGTCTGTCCCACAGCCGTCAGTACGTCGTACTTGAGATAGTATGCGGGTGCTCGTTAGGTTACGAGTACACTGGACAGGACTCGTCGGGAACTGTTGGTTGGTACCATACCTATCGTCAGTTATCAGTTCCCAGGTGACATGAGTACAGCTTAGTCCGCTGACTTGACACCGTCACTTCGCCTCGAGTGTGTTCCCACTGTACTTTGATTACTACCCTACCACGGCTCAAAGGAGTCATGAAAACAGGTAGTAGTTGGGTGCAGTCCCGAAGCACTTGGAGGCAGTGACGGTTAGACAGGATTCGTCTCTCCCGGTATTGGGGGTTGACATCGTGCTGTGTCTAGGAGAGCCATTACACAAAGTCCCTGGCCAGGGCAAGCGAGATAAACTGGTAGGTTTTCCAGTGTTATCTCAGGGTGTTCTGGGCTTCACTCCGACACGACTTGTACCGCTATTAGGGGACTGATTTTTACCGCCCCCTAGGCCCGCCATGCGATGTTCTCAGACGAACAGACCGGACTGTACGGAGACTGTTACATTCAGGCTCAGTAGGAGTTCGGATGGGTTTCACCTCATCAGTCTTCTTATCGGCATCTACCTGGGGGCCGTTACGCACAGCTAGTGCCGCTTGCGGTCCGTAGTTAAACCCACTGCAAGCGTAGTGTCGAGTCTTTAGTGTCCCACACAGAGAGCTATTCGCCTTTGGGCAAAACAGAGTAGAGGTCGCATGGTTTTGCGACAAGGTTCGTTCATATCCGTGCACTTGTGCACGTTTGGTGTCCGGGCAGTTATTACTAGCGGGCATTGGTTTTAGCCAGATCCTAGTATACTTTTTGGGATTGGTTTAATCTCGTTTGTATTCGTGTTCCTCGGAACGCGGATGCGGGTGTGTATGCACGGTTGACCGAGACAGAGGCAGAGAATTCTCATTAGGGTTGTTGACTGTTGACTTTTTCTAAACCCTAATGAGAATAAGAAATATGATTAATAATAATATTAATTAAGTATTATTGTACCATGGTTGGGTTGAAAGTTTGACTTTGCTGACTTGTTGACTTTGTTGACCGGTTGACTAGTTTGGACTTGTTGACCATCATCATTTCAATGGCTATCATTTCATGGCTATGACTTTTGCTTACTTGTTTGTTTACAAAATGCATTAAATGCATGAAATGATAATGCCATTGACATGAACCATCACAAAATACTTAATTATTGTTATTATCATGATTATTTTTGTTTTTGAGAGCATGGTTGTAAAAGTCTTCTCTCATTCTATGATTCTCACTCTCTCTCATCCAAGCTCTCCCTCTTCCTCTTGCTCTTCCTCTTGCTCATGGTTCTCTTGTCTCATGAGTTGAGAAACAAGAACCATTGAGATAAAACCCTAAAACACTTCTCTACTCATCCTAGAGTACAAGGTCTAGCAAGCCAAGTATTTTAGTTTCCTCTTAATTGAGGTTGGAGCCAAAGGTAGAAGCTTTCGGGTGGATCCATCTTCGGCACAAGCAGACGACGAGGTGAGGCCGATCCAACCACTATAAGGAGTCGAAGAGAAGGAGTTCAAGATTAGGTATAACCCCTAACATAGTAGCTAAACTCTTAGTTAGGTTGTTAGATAGTTTGTTTAGCAAAGATCCGGTTTCTAGTCCATGTTACCTTCACCGAAAAAATCGTTTTTCACCATTTCCGCATCCCCGAAAGAACCGAGACGGGTAACGTGGACTTGCAGTGGTATCAGAGCCTAGCTAAACACTATCTAGCATGTTAGCAAAGTAACTAGAAGTTCGATCGGAGAAAAAATCACAAAACTTGCCCGAGACATAAACTTTCTGTCGATTTTTTTACTGCTCTAAAAATTATTTGACACGTACCATAAATCAGCTCAGGGTTTTTAATGAACACAAAAGAAAAACGATCCAACGAGTCGACCAACTCACCGCGGAACCGCGGCCGAGTTGACTCTGCCGTGGATCGGTTTTCCTGCAGTGTTTAAAGAAGGGTGTTTTGGGATTTTTGGAATATGTTGTTTCTGCCCAGATTTTCCAGAAAACAAATTTGTGTTTTGGGGTGATTACAAATCCGTATTTTGATCGAACTTCTATAGACTTTAGCTGACGGGTTATATCTGTGATGTGATAAATGTATTGAACGTCTGCTAATCGCTATACGTCGATTAATGGGGGTTATACATATCTGTGATCTGTAATGTTGCTGGTATGTGTATATGAATTCGTTGGATTGTCGCGGATGAATATCCGGGGGGTTGTGAGATGAGAGTTTTCTTTAACTTTTCATTTGATGTAATATGTAATTGATGTAATATTATTTGTATGGCCGCACATCCGGGATGAGGTTGTAGCCGCCATTGTATATTATTTCTTTTACTGTTTTTGCTCCTAGGATAGACCCAAAGTGGGGTGCACGAACTACCGGGTACCTCGAAGTGCCGAATGGCCTACTCACGTTGTTGAGGGAGGTTGTTTCACTTCGGGTATTTGGCTGGTAGTTTGCCGCACCCATAGGGGTCTAGGGTGGGGTCTTGGCTATTCATCACGACCGTGTAATCCGCTTTTCGTTGCAGGCTCGAACGAAACGTAGATTCCTAGTATATCCAATGTGTTCATCTGTGATCTGGAATGGCTATCATTGCATCTGACGAATGTAAATATCTATATTGATATCTATTTAGGCGTTGCTTATGTTTTGCATCCGCGCTAGTCCAGCCCCCGCTCTGTCGTTAGTTAAGTAACCTAACGGGTAATGACGGAGCCCCATGACGAATGCGGATGGCATGGATGGCATAAGCGTACGTCATATTTTCGTTGTTTTCTGCAATGGTAGGATTAATTGATGGGACGCATTAAATTAATGCAAGAGAATAAACCAAAGTAAAGTCGTTGGAACAATCTCAAAACCACTCGGTTTCTTTTCAAAAGCAACTTTTAAACGCGGAGCTTAAGCCGCTCCTTTTAAAAGCTATCACGTTCCATCGATTATATCAAGTTCACTACGTTCACGATTTTGCCAAAACCATTCGTAGCCCTCCATTATTTCAGTTAAATATTCGGTAGTATTCAAGCTATGTATTTTGACCTACGCCAAGGCATAGTGATTGGTAGCTGCCGGATATTTATCTGTTGCATAGATAGATGCGTTGGTTTAGGACAGTCGTACTGCCATTTTGGCCTACGTCAAGGGTATGTACGGGTGGGTTCAAATTAACCTGGTAAATGATGGGTAGAACTTGACATGTGACTTATGATATTTTGGCCTACGTCAAGGTCATAAGAGCATGGGGTAAAAATCCACATCGGGAGTTTCTAAAGAAACTGAATCTTGCCAGTGTTGCATACCATTTAGAGTATGATGATTCTGGTAGTTTCCTTCAGTTTTATCACACGATGATATTTGGATCCCGATCCTACTGTGAGTATATGCTACTCCTCGGGAAATTTCTCACTTGACGATCAATGCTATAAACCAAGTAGGTGTCTAGAAAGGTGTTAGCGAGGCTACGCTCCCAGGGAAAAGAGGTTATCTAATTAAGGAACTTCACGAAAGCGTTGGAAAACCTCTCTCGAAGTACCAAAACTGGTCTGGCTGAACGGTTAAGCAAGTATTGTACGGTGAGATTCATCCCGACTAATTCTTCCTTTTTGGTTTGATGAGGAATTGGAGATACAGTGGGAGCCATCCTGTTTAGACAAACTAAAAACCACTCTAAACTTGCAAGAGCATCATGCTAAAGTGTTTTTTTCTCTCTCTCCTAATTGCAGCGACCAATCATCATGATCGGACTTAAGTTATTACTAGATAAAAACATACTGACAGGGCCAAACTACGAAGAATGGCTCAGGAATGTCAAAATGGCAATCATTTATGACAAGCTGGGGTATCTTCTTACCACCAAAGCTCCCCCTGTCCCAGGTCCCACCTCCAGCATCGCGGATAAGGAAATCCGTAAGACCTGGGAGATCGACTGCGCGAAGGCCAAGTGCCTCGTGCTTGCCTCTATGGACAATGAACATCAGAGAAGGCACGAGAATATGGACCTTGAATCCATATTTCTCCATACAAAAGAACTGTATGGAGAGCAATCCCGTATCGCCAGATACGAAGTCTCGAAAAAGCTGTTTTCGGAGAGATTGGTCGTCGGATCATCGGTAGCGGAACACATGCTTAAGATGATTGGCTATATTGAAGAGCTCACGGACCTTGGGACCACATTAGAGAGCGAGCTCTATACTGACTTGATTCTCCAGTCCCTTCCTTCCACTTACGCCCAGTTTATCCTGAACTTCAACTTGCTTCCTTCTACTTACGCCCAGTTTATCCTGAACTTCAACTTGCAAGAAAAAGAAGTTGAACTTTCAGAACTCCTCAATATACTGAGGAGTGCAGAGGGCACCCTACAGAAAGGTAGGAAAACATCCACTTTGTTTGTTGGAGGACCTTCCTCTTCTAGGTCCAAGGCAAAAGCCAAGGGAAAGAAGAAGAAAGCCCCCACCAAACCAAGGGGCGGTGTTAGTAAAGTGGATGCAAAGGGAAAAGCAAAGGCAATAAAAATAGTGGGGCAGCTTGTGGGAAAGGAAGAGTGCTTCTAAGTCATAAGAAAGGACACTGGAAAAAGGATTGCAGGGCTTGGAAGGCCAAGAACCAGGACCCGAAGCAAGTTGCGGCTTCGGCTTCAGGTGTGTATGTTATTGAAAACTGTCTATCAATAAACTCTACTTCCTGGGTATTGGATACCGGATCAGGATTTCATATCTGTAATTCTTTGCAGGCACTGAGAAAGCGTAGGGTTTTGAAGGCAGGTGATATGACCCTCAGAGTTGCAAACGGAGCTGGCATGGATGCTGAGTCCGTAGGGGACTATCACTTGGGATTGTCAGATGGACATGTTTTGGTTTTACGGGATTGTTATTTTGTACCCAATGCAACTTGTAATATTATATCTGTATCTTTAATGTCTAAAGAAGGTTATGAATTTTCATTTGTAAGCAATGTTGTAAACATTCACCTTAATCAAGTTCTGATTGGGTCAGGTACATTAAGCAATGGTATATACGTATTAAACCAACCACAGATTTTCAATGTCCAGAATACACACAAAAGAAAGTCTCCAAAAATAAATCATGCTTTCTTATGGCATTGTAGACTGGGTCACATCAATGAGAGAAGGTTGACGAAGTTACATGCAGAAGGATATTTGGATCCGTTCGAATATCAATCGTGTGCAACTTGTCAATCCTGTCTCAAAGGAAAGATGACAAAGACTCCATTTACTGGACATGGAGTAAGAGCGAGCGAGCTTTTAGGACTCGTACACAGCGATGTATACGGTCCAATGTCTACACATGCGCGAAGTGGTTATTCTTACTTCATTACTTTTACGGATGATTTTTCAAGGTTCGGACATGTCTTCTTAATGAAGCATAAATCTGAAGCCTTTGAAAAATTCCAGGAATACAAGAATGAAGTAGAAAAACAAACATGCAAAAGTATCAAGACACTGAGATCTGATCGAAGTGGTGAATACTTGAGTGCCGAGTTCCTGGATTACCTAAAAGAGAATGGAATTCTCTCTCAGCTTACTCCTCCATACACTCCATAACATAACGGTGTATCGGAGAGACGGAACCGAACTCTATTGGATATGGTACGTTCCATGATAAGTAACGCTGAGTTACCGCGATCATTATGGGAATATGCACTAGAATCAGCTGCATATCTTTTGAACCGAGTTCCAACTAAGACTGTGCATACCACACCATATCAGATGTGGAGTGGGAAGAAACCCTATCTTCAATATCTGAAGATTTGGGGATGTCCAGCTTTTGTCAAAAAGCAGCATGCGGACAAACTCGAGGCACGCTCGGTACAGTGCAAGTTTATGGGATACCCAAAGAACTCCAGGGGGTATCTTTTCTATTACGCAGAAGAACAAAAGGTTTTTGTCTCTCGTAATGCCCACTTTCTGGAACATCAGTTCTTAGAAAAAGAAAAAGTGGGAGCGCAATAGAACTGGAAGAAATTCCAGAACCACAATCTATTACTGAAAGCTTAGTAGAACCAGAGGGTTCGAAAGAACAGGACATTCCTGCGCCGCTCCGCAGAAGTAGTAGGCAGTCTCATCCGCCCGAGAGATACTACGATTTTCTCATAGACGGGGATAGAGAGGATTGCATCATTGATAATGATGAGCCAACTAGCTTCCAGCAGGCCATTCAGAGCGTTGACTCGGTAAAATGGTTAGATGCAATGCGGACCGAAATGGAGTCCATGTACACCAACAAAGCATGGAATTTGGATGTTGATCCAGATGGGGTAAAACCCGTAGGATGCAAGTGGATCTTCAAGAGGAAGATTGGTGTAGATGGACAGGTTGAGACCTATAAGGCTAGACTTGTTGCAAAGGGTTTTCGTCAAAGACCTGGTTTGGACTATGACGAAACCTTTTCTCCAGTAGCTATGCTGAAATCCATTCGGATCCTTCTTGCTATTGCTGCCTTCCACAATTATGAGATTTGGCAGATGGACGTAAAGACCGCTTTTCTAAACGGAAATTTAGAGGAGTGTGTCTATATGGACCAACCAGAGGGTTTCATTCAGAGTGGGAGCAGCGGAAAAGTGTGCAAGTTGCTTAAGTCCATTCATGGACTAAAGCAGGCATCGCGGAGTTAGAACATCTGTTTTGATGCGACGGTCAAAGAATTTGGCTTTATCAAAAATCCAGATGAACCATGCATCTATAGTAAAATTGTAGCACGAACTATCGTATTCTTCGTTTTATACGTGGACGGCATTCTCTTGATAGGAAATGACATTCCTATGCTACAATCTGTCAAAGGGTTCTTGTCACACAGGTTCTCCATGAAAGACCTGGGTGATGCCTCTTACATTCTGGGGATCCGGATCCATCGTGATAGATCCAAGAGGATATTAAGACTTTCGCAGTCCAGGTACATCGACACCATACTGAAAAGATTCAGTATGGAAGATTCCAAGCGCGGTAATCTATCGGCTTGTCACGGGATCGCCCTCTCCAAAAAGATGTCTCCCAAGACTGATTTGGAAAGGGATCGCATGTCTATTATACCCTACGCTTCTGCGGTAGGCTCTATAATGTATACGATGTTGTGTACCAGACCAGATGTAGCTTATGCACTAAGTGTGGTAAGCCGGTATCAGTCAAACCCTGGGGAGAAGCACTGGATAGCGGTAAAGAACATTCTCAAGTACCTGAGAAGGATTAAGGACATGTTTTTGGTTTACGGCGGAAAAGACCTCCAGATGGAGACCTTTGCTGACTCCAGGTTCCAGAGTGACAAGGATGACTCCAAGTCCATGTCGGGTTATGTCTTCACCCTCAATGGAGGGGCGGTGTGTTGGAAGAGTTCCAAATAGGAAACCGTTGCTGACTCGACAATGGAAGCGGAGTATATCGCTGCATCTGATGCCGCAAAAGAAGTAGTCTGGATGAGAAAGTTCTTGACTGAACTTCAGGTGGTTCCATCCATTGTTGATCCAATACCTCTGTATTGTGACAACAACAGAGCTATAGCTTTAGCGAAGGAACCCAGGTCCCATCAGAAGTCCAGACACATCTTGAGACGGTATCACCTGATCAGGGAGATCGTGGATCGCCAGGAGATCGAGGTTCGGAGGGTTGCTATGGAAGATAACACTGCAGATCCATTCACGAAGGCCTTACCCCAGACTCAGTTCGAGCGGTTGATCAAGATGATAGGTCTTCGATACGCCAGTACATGGCTTTAGTGCAAGTGGGAGATTGTTAGTGTATATGCCCTAGAGGCCATTACTGTATCATACTAGTTTGTATATTGCTTAATGGAAGCTTGGGATATTCACAGTTGTATAGACAATCTTGCTCGAAATGGTAGTATGCTACTTGGTTTGTTTCTACTTTAATGTGTACATGTGTTTCTTTTAGCATATCACCTATACACATTAGTGGAGCCCTTAGGATCTTTGCTTGATTACCAGCATTGTGATGGCAGTCACACTCATGGGGGCTGGGTAATCCACAAGCACATCCTTATACAGGTCCCTAGTCGTAGGACTATCGAGACAGGGTATCGATACTCCGGAGTAGACTAGCGTATGTGCTTCTCATCCCAGCAGGGGAGACGGTCTGTCCCACAGCCGTCAGTACGTCGTACTTGAGATAGTATGCGGGTGCTTGTTAGATTACGAGTACACTGGACAGGACTCGTCGGGAACTGTTGGTTGGTACCATACCTATCGTCAGTTATCAGTTCCCAGGTGACATGAGTACAGCTTAGTCCGCTGACTTGACACCGTCACTTCGCCTCGAGTGTGTTCCCACTGTACTTTGATTACTACCCTATCACGGCTCAAAGGAGTCGTGCAAACAGGTAGTAGTTGGGTGCAGTCCCAAAGCACTTGGAGGCAGTGACGGTTAGACAGGATTCGTCTCTCCCGGTATTGGGGGTTGACATCGCGCTGTGTCTAGGAGAGCCATTACACAAAGTCCCTGGCCAGGGCAAGCGAGATAAACTGGTAGGTTTTCCAGTGTTATCTCAGGGTGTTCTGGGCTTCACTCCGACACGACTTGTACCGCTATTAGGGGACTGACGTTTACCGCCCCCTAGGCCCGCCATGCGATGTTCTCAGACGAACAGACCGGACTGTACGGAGATTGTCACATTCAGGCTCAGTAGGAGTTCGGATGGGTTTCACCTCATCAGTCTTCTTATCGGCATCTACCTGGGGGCCGTTACGCACAGCTAGTGCCGCTTGCGGTCTGTGGTTAAACCCACTTCCAGCGTAGTGTCGAGTCTTTAGAGTCCCATACAGAGAGCTATTCACCATTGGGCAAAACAGAGTAGAGGTCGCATGGTTTTGCGACAAGGTTCGTTCACTTCCGTGCACTTGTGCACGTTTGGTGTCCGGGCAGTTATTACTAGCGGGCTTTGGTTTAAGCCAGATCCTAGTATACGTTTTGGGATTGGTTTTATCTCGTTTGTATTCGTGTTCCTCGGAACGCGGATGCGGATGTGTATGCACGGTTGACCGAGACAGAGGCAGAGGATTCTCATTAGGGTTGTTGACTGTTGACTTTTTCTAAACCCTAATGAGAATAAAAAATATGATTAATAATAATATTAATTAAGTATTATTGTACCATGGTTGGGTTGAAAGTTTGACTTTGTTGACTTGTTGACTTTATTGACCGGTTGACTAGTTTGGACTTGTTGACCATCATTATTTCTATGGCTATCATTTCATGGCTATGACTTTTGCTTGCTTGTTTATTTACAAAATGCATTAAATGCATGAAATGATAATGCCATTGACATGAACCATCACAAAATACTTAATTATTGTTATTATCATGATTATTTTTGTTTTTGAGAGCATGGTTGTAAAAGTCTTCTCTCATTCTATGATTCTCACTCTCTCTCATCCAAGCTCTCCCTCTTTCTCTTGCTCTTCCTCTTGCTCATGGTTCTCTTGTCTCATGAGTTGAGAAACAAGAACCATTGAGATAAAACCCTAAAACACTTCTCTACTCATCCTAGAGTACAAGATCTAGCAAGCCAAGTATTTTAGTTTCCTCTTGATTGAGGTTGGAGCCAAAGGTAGAAGCTTTCGGGTGGATCCATCTTCGGCACAAGGAGACGACGAGGTGAGGCCAATCCAACCACTACAAGGAGTCGAAGAGAAGGAGTTCAAGATTAGGTATAACCCCTAACATAGTAGCTAAACTCTTAGTTAGGTTGTTAGATAGTTTGTTTAGCAAAGATCCGGTTTCTAGTCCATGTTACCTTCACCGAAAAAATCGTTTTTCACCATTTCCGCATCCCCAAAAGAACCGGGACGGGTAACGTGGACTTGCAGTGGTATCAGAGCCTAGCTAAACACTATCTAGCATGTTAGCAAAGTAAGTAAAAGTTCGATCGGAGAAAAAATCACAAAACATGCCCAAGACATAAACTTTCTGTCGATTTTTTTACTGCTCTAAAAATTATTTGACACGTACCAAAAATCGGCTCAAGGTTTTTAATGAACACATAAGAAAAACGATCCAACGAGTCGACCAACTCACCGTGGAACCGTGGCAAGAATAAGCTTCTTGCCGCGGATCCGCGGCCGAGTTGACTCGGCCGTGGATCGGTTTTCCTGCAGTGTTTAAAGAAGGGTGTTTTGGGATTTTTGGAATATGTTGTTTCTGCCCAGATTTTCCAGAAAACAAATTTGTGTTTTGGGGTGATTACAAATCCGTATTTTGATCGAACTTCTATAGAATTTCGCTGACGGGTTATATCTGTGATGTGATATATGTATTGAACGTCTGTTAATCGCTATACGTCGATTAGTGGGGGTTATAAATATCTGTGATCTGTAATGTTGCTGGTATGTGTATATGAATTCGTTGGATTTTCGCGGATGAATAGCCGGGGGGTTGTGAGATGAGAGTTTTCTTTAACTTTTCATTTGATGTAATATGTAATTGATGTAATATTATTTGTATGGCCGCACATCCGGGATGAGGTTGTAGCCGCCATTGTATATTATTTCTTTTACTATTTTTACTCCTAGGATAGACCCAAAGTGGGGTGCACAAACTACCGGGTACCTCGAAGTGCCGAGTGGCCTACTCACGTTGTTGAGGGAGGTTGCTTCACTTCGGGTATTTGGCGGGTAGTTTGCCGCACCCATAGGGGTCTAGGGTGGGGTCTTGGCTATTCATCACGACCGTGTAATCCGCTTTTCGTTGCAGGCTCGAACGAAACGTGGATTCCTAGTATATCCAATGTGTTCATCTGTGATCTGGAATGGCTATCTTTGCATCTGACGAATGTATCTATATATGATATCTATTTAGGCGTTGCTTATGTTTTGCATCCGCGCTAGTCCAGCCCCCGCTCTGTCGTTAGTTAAGTAACCTAACGGGTAATGACGGGGCCCCGTGGCGAATGCGGCTGGCATAAGCGTACGTCATATTTTCGTTGTTTTCTGCAATGGTAGGATTAATTGATGGGACGCATTAAATTAATGCAAGAAAATAAACCAAAGTAAAGTCGTTGGAACAATTTCAAAACCACTCGGTTTCTTTTGAAAAGCAACTTTTAAACGCGGAGCTTAAGCCACTCCTTTTAAAAGCTATCACGTTCCATCGATTATATCAAGTTCACTACGTTCACGGTTTTGCCAAAACCATTCGTAGCCCTCCATTATTTCAGTTAAATATTCGGTAGTATTCAAGCTATGTATTTTGACCTACGCCAAGGCATAGTGATTGGTAGCTGCCGGATATTTATCTGTTGCATAGATAGATGCGTTGGTTTGGGACAGTCGTACTGCCATTTTGGCCTACGTCAAGGGTATGTACGGGTGGGTTCAAATTAACCTGGTAAATGATGGGTAGAACTTGACATGTGACTTATGATATTTTGGCCTACGTCAAGGTCATAAGAGCATGGGGCAAAAATCCACATCGGGAGTTTCTAAAGAAACTGAAACTTGCTAGTGCTGCATACCATTTGGAGTGTGATGATTCTGGTAAGATTCCTTCAGTTTTATCACACGATGATATTTGAATCCCGATCATACTGTGAGTATATGCTACTCCTCGGGAAATTTCTCACTTAACGATTAATACTATAAACCAAGTAGGTGTCTAGAAAGGTGCACCGAATAAAATAAACAAATGCTTAATCAGTGGCATCACGTGCCCACACGTGACTAGGTCTCACGTGCAGACACGTGACCTTTTACTGGCAAAGCCTATATGCGCTGAATGAAATAAACAATTGGAAATGCTGTATCAGTGGGGTCACGTGTCAACACGTGACGGGTCTCTGAGCCCTCTGAACCAATAGAATTAAATTCTAATTAATTTCTTAATCAATAGGGTCACTTGCCAGCACATGATGGGTTCCTGAGCCCTCTGAAACAATAGAATTAAGTTCTAATTAAAAGGAATCAAAAGCCTTAATTGGAAGAATATTTCCCTGGATCTTTCTAAACAAAAAAGATTGCATTCTGTAAAGTGGAGCACGGTTGGATTAAAAATCCAATGGTGATTAAAAATCACCAATTTATAGAAAGATTCTATACAAGGAAAGATTTTCCTAAAAATCTACCAGGAATAATAAACAAAATATCTTTTGGATTAAAAATCCAATGGTGAATAAATTCACTGAGTGATCCAAAAGATCATGTTGGTTACAAAATCAATTAAAATTTTTCAATGAAAGATTGACTAAACAGTCTGATTCTTTTCTTTCTCCTATAAATAGAAGCCAAGAAGAAAAAGAAAAAGAGATACAACAACAAGAGAGAGAATACAAAAGAAAAGAGAATTTAATTCTCTAGAGAGAAAAAAAGGTCTCTTAAGAAAAGAAAGAAATCCTAGATGAGAGATCATCCTATAAGCTCCCACAAAAGAAAAAGAGAATTTAATTCTCAAATTAAGAGTTTAACTCTTCTGAATAAGAACTTAGTTCTTCCTTTGGTTGAAGGTCTGCAGAAGCAGATCTCCCCATAATTTGAGAATTTAATTCTCATCGGAGAGATTCTGCCATGCAGATCTAAAACCTAAGAGAAGACCTAATTTCATAGAATTATATTCTCCCACAAAGCACATAGGAATTTAATTCCTCCAATAAAATTAGGGTTTAACCCTATAAAAGAATTTAATTCTTCCAAAGACATAGGAATTTAATTCCTCTAAATAAATTAGGGTTCAACCCTACAAAAGAATTTAATTCTTAAACAAGGGACTCAGACTTTTCATGCACGTAAAAGAAGTCAGTATTCAACCTGATCATGTGGCAACACGTGACCCTCCCTTCAATGGTCAAAAGAGAATGAATGAGATAGGGTCATGTGTTCCCACGTGACCCTTGGATAAATTCCTCAAAAAGAGAGAACAAAGCAAAGGCAGAACAGACTTTGGGCGCCCTCACGTGTCCCCACGTGACCCCTGACAAACACCTTTTAAAAAAAAGAGAAGATGGAAAGAACTGAAGGATTAAAATCCAATGCATGGGCGCCCTCACGTGTCCCCACGTGACCCCTAGCAAATCCTTTTAATATCCAGTGCATGGATGCCCATCACATGCCCACACGTGATGGCCTTGAAGACTAAAAGTATTTAACACTTATTCTGAGAGTAAAATAATGGGAGGCTTGACCCAATCCTAGGGTGCCTCACGTGACCCCACGTGAGCGCTTCATTTTAGTGTTTAACACTATTTTAAGCATTTCATCCCTAGTGTTTAACACTAATTTAAATGCATCACGTGGGAACACGTGACCGCCAGATATGTGCTAGTGTTTAACACTATATGCAAAATAGTCTTAGCCCAAATTGGCTAAGTTTTCCAGAGGCAGTACCCCCTTTTGACTGAACCTCAAATACACTCTTGTCTTCCAAAATTGGTCATCTCATATGACATTCAAAGCAAAACCCAGAGCCTTTCAACCAACTTTGGTTCGAGGGTACATCCTTTCACACCTCTGATACATGTCATTGTAATTCTTCAACGTCTTCAGAGAGGTGATGAGTCCCAATGGCCAATAACTATCTGGTGCATTTCCAAACCCATGCTTGCATCTGAACTTGGACTGCAATGTCCCTAAACTAAACAATAGAGCCCAAATGCTCTTTTGTTGGATCTAAATGATCCTGTTAAGTAGATCTTAGCCTAAAATTTAGACTAACGTATCCTTAACAAACATTTAAGTTGATCTTAGTCTCAAACGAGATTAACGATCCTTAAATCAATCCAATTATAGATCCCCAACCAAAATTGGTTCAAGGGTACATCTCTTCACTCCTCTGATATTTGTCGTTGTAATCCTTCAACGTCTTCAGAGAGGTGACGGGTCCCGACAACCAAACATGGACTATGATGTCCTTAACCTTAGACTGTGGGGTCCTTAAGACCACGGACTATGATGTCCTTAATCTCGGACTGTGGGGTCCTTAAACCCACGGACTATGATGTCCTTAACCTTGGACTGTGGGGTCCTTAAGCCCATGGACTATGATGTCCTTAACCTCGGACTGTGGGGTCCTTAAGCCCATGGACTATGATGTCCTTAACCTTGGACTGTGGGGTCCTTAAGCCCATGGACGATGATGTCCTTAACCTTCGACCGCAATGTCCCTAAACTAAACAATAGAGCCCGAATGCTCTCTTGTTGGATCTAAACAATCCCGTTAAGTTGATCTTAGTCTGAAATTAAGCTAACGTATCCTTAACATACGTTTAAGTTGATCTTAGTCTCAAATGAGACTAACGTATCCTTAAACCCAACCCCAAACCCAAATCTAAGAAGATACGGATTTGGACTAATCCACGCCCTACGGGTGACAACATAAATTAGTCTCCGTATACAATCCATGGGCAACCAAAAACAAAACAAACACACACGACATGAAGTGACCATCTAGAGAAGGAGAAAGTGGTTACCGCGATACAGTAGCGTAATTAACTACAGGGGCTTGCGCCTGTAGGGAAGAGCGTCCCCACAATCAAAAACCCCTCAACGAGGGGGAATCTGACAAAGTCTTCTACATCGGCCGCATCCGTTTAAACCTTCGATACATGGTTCCATAAATCAACTTGGCATCTTCGGAGAGGTGGACGGATAGCACCAAATAGCATCTGCCCCCAAATTCAGGCAAGACGTCAGTCTTTCCCGGCTTTCGGCGGAGAACACTGATTTTTATGTTAAACACTAGCATATATTTATCGGGGAGATTCTGCCATGAAGAATTGAGTTTAAAGAATTTAATTCTTTCGAGCATATAGGAATTTAATTCCTCTAAATGAAATTAGGGTTCAACCCTACAAAAGAATTTAATTCTTATACAAGGGACTTAGACTTTTCATGCACGTAAAAGAAATCAGTATCCAACCTGATCACGTGTGTCCACGTGACTCCCCTCCTCAGTGATCAAAAGAGAAAGTATGATAGTGGGTCACGTGCTCCCATGTGACCCTTGGATAAATTCCTCAAAATAAAGAGGACAGAGCCAAATCAGGACAGACTTTGGGCGCCCTCACGTGCTCCCACGTGACCCCTGACAAACACCTCTTTAAAAAAGAGAAGATGGAAAGAACTGAAGGATTAAAATCCAATTCATGGGCGCCCTCACGTGTCCCCACGTGACCCCTAGCAAATCCTGTTAATACCCAGTGCATGGGTGCCCATCACGTTCCCACACGTGATGGCCATAAAGGCCAAGTGTGGAACAGTTATATTGTCGAAATGAATAGTTTGTGGTATTTTTATGTAAAAATGCGATAAATGTCACAAAAATGATTGTTTTAATGTGAAACTTGTTTTATTGAGTTTGTTAATGTTTATTAATCAACATATAAGAATATGGTTTTATCTTATTAAAGAAAAGTGTGGTTTTTAAAGAAAACCGAATTGGAAGTCGGACTAACTCCGCTTCCGTCGGGTTTTAGAAATGGAACTTTTTAAAGATGAAGATGAAAGGGGGAAATGGGACTTACTGGCTTTGATGAGAGGGGGGAGGTAGGAGGAGATCTAGGATTCATCGGTGCTTCGTTTCGTTGCCGGAAACTCCTCGTATCATCGCCGGAACTTCGTCGGAGCTTCGCCCTTTGCTAACTCCACTTGCACAATATAAAGACTTGAGAATTCTTGAGAGTTTTGGCAGGGATTTGTGAGTGAGGAAGTGTGGAATGAAGGGTGGTATTTATAGGAAAATATAGGGTTTAGGGTAGTGAATGGGTGCATTAAAATTTGTAATAAAAATTGGTTTAAAGAGGTATTTTAAATTCTCCGTGTAATTGCAGAGAAAACCAGCAGTGTGAAAAGAGTGGGGAGCTGAAAGGTTGTAGGGGTTTAAATATGGGAGCATTAGGGACGGGTATGACCGGCGGCGCCGGCCTTTTTGAACTTGTCGCCGGGTCTTTACCGTCGGGTGTGGGTTGGTTTTGGTGCAAAGTGTCGGGGTCGTTTGGTATTCTTCAGTGTATGTGTTTGTTTAAAGTGTTACTCTTCAGTTTACGTGTAAGGCACGTGCAAACTCTTGGGTTTCTAAAAGATTAAAAGAAAAATAACCAAAAAGATAATGTGGCTAGGGGGATTCGATCACAGTGGCTATGCCACAGCAGTGCAAGGATTTACAAATGAGCTATAAGTGCTTTCTTGCTGTTCTAAATCAAAAAAAATACTTATAGCATTCATAGGAATTGTAAATACCCCAATTGTACGTTAACTTTAAATGAATTTTATGTACACAGAATTTGGAGTTGTTACAGGGGCGATGGTTGATCCCACAACCATCGATGTTTGACACCAAAAATTGTACACAGGTGCTCATTGGAGAATGAGTACACCGAACGGACTCGCCGAGAACTCCAAGATGGTACCATACCTATCGTCAGATAGCAGTTCTCTGGCGACACTTGTACAAATTAGTCTGTAGACCCGAGATCGTCATAGTGTCTTGTGTGGTTCCCACTGTGTTTTGATTACCTCCCTACCACGGCTCTACCGAGTCATGCAAACAGGTGGTAGTTGGGTACAATCCTGAGTCACATGGAGGCAGTGAGCGATAGGAGGGGTTTCGTCTCTCCCGGTATTGGAAGTTGATGTTGTGCTATACTCGATTGGCTATAACAGCAAGTCCCTGATTTGGGATGATGAGATTTACTGATAAGTGTTATCAGTAGTTTCTTGGTTCGTTATAGGCCACACATCGGCATGACTTATCAAGTGTTAGTGTTTATACCCTAGAAGGCCATTACTGTATCATACTAGTTTGTATATTACTTAATGGAAGCTTGGGATATGCACAGTTGTATTGACAGTCTTGCTAAAAATGGTAGTATGCTACTTAGTTTGTGTCTACTTCAATATGTGCATATGTTTCTTGTAACGTATCGCTTATCCATATTAGTAGAGCCCTTAGGATCTTTGCTTGATTACCAGCGTTGTGATGGCAGTCACACTAGTGGGGGCTGGGTAGTCTATAAGCAACATCCTATACAGGTCCCTAGTCGTAGGATTATCAAGACATGTCATCGATACTCTGGAGTAGACTAGTGTGTACGCTTCTCATCCCAGTTGGGAAGATGGTCTGTCCCACAGCCATCAGTATGTCATACTGGAGATAGTATACAGGTGCTCGTTAGGTTACGGGTACACCGGACAGGACTCGCGGGGAACTGTTGGTTGGGATTATACCCGTCGTCAGTTAACAGTTCCCAGGTGACATGAGTACAGCATAGTCCGCAGACTTGACACTGCTACTTCGCCTCGAGTGTGTCCCACTGTTCTTAGATTGCTACCCTACCACGGCTCAAAGGAGTCGTGCAAACATGTAGCAGTTGGGTGCAGTCCCGAGCATTTGGAGGCAGTGGTGGTTAGACAGGATTCGTCTCTCCCGGTATTAGGAGTTGATATCGCGCTGTGTCAGAGAGCCATTACGCAAAGTCCCTGGCCAGGGCAAGCGGGATTTACTGGTAGGTTTTCCAGTAGTTTCTCAAGGTGTAATGGGCTACGCTCCGACACGACTTATACCGCTTTTGGGGGACTGACGCTTGCCTCCCCCTAGGCCCGATATACGATAGTCCTAGACGAACAGACCGAACTGTACGGAGATTGTCACAGCAGGCTCAGTAGGAGTTCGGATGGGTTTCCTCATCGGCCTTCTTATCGACATCTACCTGGGGACCGTTACGTACAGCTAGTGCCGCTTGCGGTCTGTGGTTAAACCCACTGCCAGCGTAGTGTCGAGTCTTTAGAGTCCCACACAGAGAGTTTCCCTGCTTCGGGCGAAACGATATAGAGGTCGTATGGTTTTACAACAGGGTTCGGACGCATACGTGTTTTTTCGCACGTACGATGTTCGGACAGTTTTTACTAGTCGGCTTTGGTTTAAGCCAGATTCTAGTATCGGATTATTGGATTTATACAGTCTAAAGTTTTTCCGTGTTTTTACGGATAGGAGGGGCGTTCTCGTAATTTGTCGGGAAGCTTCTTGAAGCATGGTGACTTGGGGGTTAAGGTGGCATTTGCATTAATTGGATAAGTGAGTCATGGTGTGATTCATACATGGAGTTAATGAATCATTAATGATTTATATGACTCATGTGATGAATCACTTAGTGTATTAATGAAACATGATGATATATCATTATTTGTTATTCATTTAATTATATGATATGTTTCATATATACACAAATGATTCATTCATCCAAAAGGATTCTCATTCTCACCTTCTCTCTCCTCAAGCTTTCTCTCTTCAAACCCAAACCCTAACCTCTCATGTGTTGAGATCAAGGGTTAGCTAGACTAATACATCCATAATCCAACTCTATATCACCTAGGTTGCTTAGATTAGCACTTTGAGTAACCTAGTTACCTCAAGTTAGAGGTTAAGCTTGGAGTAGGAGCTCTCAGGTGGATCGTCTTCGACTCGAGGAGGCCGTTGAGGTGCGGACGTTCCAAAGAGTCTACAAGGAGTGGAGGACAGTGATGAAGACTCAAAGGACAAGTAACGTGAGGTATAACTTCAAAACAGAGTAGTTAAACCTTTCGTAGTTTGCTAGTAACGGTTTAGACATGATTCATGCGCTCAAGTCCGTGTTACGAAACTTTGATAATCGTTTTTCATATATTCCGCCTCTCCGCAAGTTCGTAGGGTGCGTGACATGGACTTACAGTGGTATCAGAGCCAACTACACCATTACTAGCTTGTTAGCAACTAATTAGAACTTCGATCGACGGAAAACACGAAAACAACACCCCGAACACCCTAACAGTTTATGTTGATTTTAAAAGTGTCACAAAAATTATTTGATATGCCTTAAATTTCACAGCAGGGTATTATAAGAATACTGGGAAAATACGAGCTACTAACTCGGCAAGACGGCCGCGGATCCGCGGCAAGAAGGTGCTTTTGGCCGCGGATCCGCCGCCGAGTCAACACCGAGTTGACTCGGATTTGCTCTGTTATTCATATATTTTGGTGCTTTGTTTTCCAGTATATTCTGTTTCTGTCCAGGTTACTTCTGTGCTGGCTTGCATTTGGGGTAGACACGGAAAAAGGTTGTCGATCGATATTCTAAGTTATTTGCTAATCGGGTTTTTATCTGTAATGATTAATGTGTTCGTAAACCTCCCCTAACTGCTAGTATATCAGTTGGCTGAGGGTTGCACATTTCTGTAATGTTTACTGTTTGTGTATATGAACTTGGTTGGATCGTTGTGATGATTAGCCAGGGTTTGAGATGGGTTTTATATTCATTCATTCGATGTAAATTGTAATATGATGTAATATTCTTTTGCGGGGCACAACCAGGTTGCGGTTATAGCCACCGTTGTATTATTTCATTTACTGTTTTTTGCTCCGAGGATAGACCCAAGGTGGGGTACACAAACTACCGGGTACGCTGAAGTGTTTAGTGGCCTACTCACGTTGTTGAGGGAGACCGCTTCACTTCGGGTACTTGGCGGGTAGTTTGCCGTACCCGTAGGGGTCTAGGGTGGGGTAAAGGCTATTCATCACAACTGTGTAATCCGTATTTTGTTGCAGGCTCAAAGCAAATGCGGATTGCTTGTATATCCAATAATGTTCATCGGCAATCTGGAATGCATATTATTGCGTCTGACGAATGTACAATATCTATATATGATAGCTATTTAGACGTCACTTATGTTTTACACCCACGCTAGCCCAGCCACCGCTCTGCCGTTTGTTAAGTAACCTAACGGGTGATGAAGGGACCCAGTGGCGAATGCGGATGGCATAAGAGGACGTTGTATTTTCGTTGTTTTCTGCAATGATAGGTTAAATGATGGTACGCATTATTTTAATGCAAAGAAAATAAACCAAAGTTGAATCGTTGGAACAAATTTAAAAGAAACCACTCGGTTATTTTAAAAGAGCAGATTTTTTAATTGCGGAGCTTTAACCACTCCTTTTAAAAAGCTATTAGGTTCCTTCGATTATATCAAGTTCACTACGTTCACGGTTTCGCCAAAACCATGTTAGTTATATGTATGCCCTAGAGGCTATTACTATACATAGGATGTATATTGTAGTGGATGCTTGGACATATATAGGGATGAATTTCTTGCTCGATATGATAGTATGCTATCTGGTTACTCTTTACCTTAACGTGTACACCGATTGTCTCTCTGTTACATGTTGGTAAAGCCCTTAGGATGTGTACTTGACTACCTGGACTATGATGAAGATCATACTAGTGGGGACATGGTAGTCCATAAGTACATCCTTCAAAGTCCCTAGTCGTGGGTGTATCGAGACGGGGCATCGATATACCAGAGTAGACTAGCGTGTAGCTTCTCGACCCATACAGATGGGCGATGGATGATCCCATATCCATTGGTGTTTGACATCAGATATGATATACGGGTGCTCAGCAGAGACTGGGTACACTGGACGGACTCGCCGAGAACTCCCAGATGGTATTATACCTTACGTCAGATGGCAGTTCTCTGGTGACACTGGTACAGGTTAGTCTGTAGACCCGAGATCGTCATAGAGTCTTGTGTGATTCCCACTGTGCTTTGATTTCCATCATACCACGTCTAAGAGGGCGTGCAAAAAGGTAGCTTTTGGGTACAGTCCCGAATCACATGGAGGCAATGAGCGATAGGAGAGGTTTCGTCTCTCCCGGTATAGGGAGTTGATGTTGCGCAGTACTCGATTGGCTATAACAGGAAGTCCTTGGCCAAGGCTGCTTTAGAGATTTACTGGTAAGTGTTACCAGTAGTTTCTCGACCCGTTATGAGCCTCATATCGACACGACTTATCGAGTTATTGGGGTCTGACGTTTACCACTCCTAGGCGAGATATGCGACATATCAGACGAACAGACCGAACTGTACGGTTGTGTTACTGGTTGGATTCACTGGAGTGAGAGCGGGCTTGCTCGTTGATCTTCTGATCGCTCAATACCCGGGTGGCCGTTACGTTTAGCAGACCGCTTGCGGCTTGTGGGTGTTTGATATGATCATCACCTGCTGCCGGCGTATTGACGAGTCTTTAGAGTCCTACACAGAGGTTTCCTGGCTCAAGCGAAACGAAATAGGAGCGCATATGAGATATGTGCGGGACCGAGGATAATACCAGTATGTGATACTGTATTCTATTCTCGCAATTTGTATCATCGGTCGGTTATATGTGATATAGCCGGGTTACCGAATCAAGTGTTGATTCGATACATTGATACACTTGATATTAGTCGGTTATATGCGATATGACCGGTTCATTAAATCAAGTGTTGATTTAATGATTTAATGTATAATTATATATTTGATATATTACTTTACATTAACTAGTATTGGTTCACTTAAGATTGATTTTCTCACTTGAATGTGCACATTGTTTATATGTGATATATGCAAGTGTACATGTTTGTATCATGCTTGATGATACAAACAAGTTGTGTGTATGAGACTTGAACCATATCAAGGTTAGATTAGGGTTTATTATTATCCTTAGCATATAACAAAAGAGTGTGACTTTGGTCAAAGTTATCAAGCTTCATGAAGCTTGATGAACATTGACAAAGTCAACTCTTTTGTCATTTGCTTAAGATATTAGCTAACCCAACCCTTATGCTATGGTTAATTCTCTACATGAGTTAAGCATGAGGGCTTAACTCAACCATGGTGCAATGATTAAAAGGATAAGTATTCATATTATTCTTTTAATGGAGATAATTTCTTTTCTTCTTCTTCATCTTCATCAAGCTCACAAAAGCTTGAGAGCTCCAATGGTGCCATGAGAAAAAGAGTGAGAAATCCAATTCTAAAGTGAACCCACTTCCTATTTCTTCATCCTCTACCACTTGCCAAGTAGTATATGGTGTTCTCTTCACAAAGTTTTTGACCAAGTGAAGGAATAGCTTGAGTTTGAGTCTCCCCGACGTAGATCATCTTCGGCCTCGAAGTCAATGACCTAGCCCGATCATTTCTCCGATGAAACCATCGCAAGAGTCCAGGACCCGATGATCGCAGTGGAGGGACGTCAACGCGGAGCTAAAGAAGCGGTGGACCGGATCTACAAAGGTTGTAATCCCTTTCACTTATTAGCAAAGTTGTTTGCTTGTTTGCTTTTCGCCTTTACTTCTAGTTAACGATCTATATTAGGGTTTCTCGGCACCGAAAAATTTTTGTTTGGCATGGTTGATGCCTTGTGGAACCTCCTTAGTGTGCCTAGGAACCCTACAAACCAGTCGTAGCCCTCCGTCATTTCTTATGGATGGTCAGTAGTATTCAAGCTATGTTTGTTGGCCTTCGTCAAGGCATAGTGTTTGATAGCTGCTGGGGTATTCATTTGTTGCATAGATAGATGAGTTGGTTTGGGACAGTCGTATTACCTTATTGGCCTTCGTCAAGGGTATGTACAGGTGGGTTCAAATTAACAAGATAATGATGGGCAGAACTTGACGTGTGACTTATGATTTGTTGGCCTTCGTCAAGGTCATAAGAACATAGGGCAAAAATCCACATCGGGAGTTTCTAAAGAAACTAAAACTTGCTAGTGTTGCATACCATTTGGAGTTTGATGAATGTTGGTAGGATTCCTTCAACATTATCATACGAATGAATTTGGATCCCGATCCTACTGTGAGTATATGCTACTTATCAGGAGATTCGTCACTTAACGATCAATGCTATAAACTAAGTAGGTGTCGAGAAATGTGTCAGCGGGGCTATGCCCCCAGAGAAAAGAGGTTATTTAATTAAGGAACTTCGCGAAACCGTTGGAAAACCTCCCTCGAAGTACCGACACTAGCCTGGCTGAACGGTTAAGCAAGTATTGTACAGTGAGAATAGTCCTGGCTAATTCTTCTTTTATAGTTTGAGAAAGGATTCGAGAAACAGTGGGAGCCATCAAGTTTAGATAAATTAAAAACCAATCTAAACTTTCAAGAGCATCATGCTAAAGTGTTTTCTTCTCTCTCTCTCATTGCAGCGACCTTGTGACCATGACTAGGTTACATCTAGATAACAAGTTGACTGAATCTAACTTATATGACTGGCAAAGGTTTGTCCAGATGTCCATTGCCTATGACAAGCTGGACTACCCTATTACTACTCAAGATCCTGCCGTCCCAGGTCCAGTTTCCACCGTCGCGGATATGGATATCCGTCAGACAAGGAAAAAGGATAAAGCAAAAGCCAAGTGCCTTGTGTTGGCTTCAGTTGATGGTGTATACCAGAAGTAGCACGAGAAGATGGACTCGGTTTTTATCTTTCTCCATAACAAAGATTTATATGGAGAGCAATTTCATATTGCAAGATATGAGACCTCGAGCGAATTAATTCAAGCGAGGTTGGCTGTCGGGTTATCTGTAGGGGACGATGTCCTTACAATGACTAGCTATATTGATGAGCTCAAGGTCCTGGAGACCACGTTGAGAAACAGGTCATACGCTGACTTATTTCTACAGTCCCTACCCTCTACTTACACCCTGAAAGAAACCAGGGAGACACAAGCTCTGCTTAATGGGGGACCTTCTTCTTCTACATCCAGGGCGAAAGCAAAGGGTGAAAAGAAGAAGACCTCTACAAAGCCAATATACGCTGTCGGTAAAGTAGAAGGAAAGGGAAGAGCAAAAGTTTCGGGACTTGGTGTAGGTAAGAAGGGATGTTCCTATTGTTATGGGAGCGGGCATTGGCAGAAGGATTGCAGGGCTTTGGAAGCCAGTAGCCAGGATATGAAGCATGTTGTGGCTTCAGCCTCAAGTGTGTTTGTAATTGAAAACTGTTTGTCAATTAACTCTACTTCCTGGGTACTAGATACCGGAGCAGGATCTCATATCTGTAATTCATTACATGCTTTGAGAAACCGTAAAGTTATAAGGGTAGGTGATTTGTCTCTCAGAGTTACAAACGGAATGAGCGTGGACGCTGAATCCGTGGGAGAATATCGCCTAGGTTTGACAAGTGGGCAGATATTGATTCTACGTAACTGTTTGTATGTACCTAGTTTGACTTGTAATATCATATCAGTGTCCTTACTTTCGAAAGAGGGATATGATTTTACATTCGTAAGCGATGTAGTTCACATCCACCTAAATCAAGTTCTGATTGGGTCCGGTACATTAGATGACGGTATATACGTATTGAGTCAAGCTCAGGTTTTCAATGTCCAGAACACACTTAAAAGAAAGTCTCCAGAAATAAATCAGGCTTTCTTATGTCATTGTAGACTAGGTCATATCAATGAAACACGATTAACGAAGTTACATAGAGAAGGATATTTGAATCCGTTCGAATATCAATCTTATGCCACTTGTGAATCTTGTCTCATGGGAAAGATGACAAAGACTCTGTTTACTGGATACGGAGTAAGAGCGAGCGAGCTCTTAGGACTCGTACACAGTGACGTGTGCGGTCCAATGTCTACATATGCGAGAGGTGGTTATTCCTACTTCATTACTTTTACGGATGATTTCTCTAGGTATGGACATATCTTCTTAATGAAGCATAAATTCGAGGCCTTTGAGAAATTCCAGGAATACAAGAGTGAAGTGGAAAACCAAACAGGCTATTCGAGGTGGAGAATACTTAAGTGCCGAGTTCCTGGGTTACTTAAAAGAGAATGGAATTCTCTCTCAGCTTACTCTTCTATACACACCACAACACAACGGTGTATCGGAAAGAAGGAATCAAACCCTATTGGATATGGTTCGTTCCATGGTGAGTAAAGCTGAGTTGTCGCGATCTTTCTGGGGTTATACACTAGAATCAGCTGCATATCCTTTGAACAAAGTTCCAACCAAGACTGTGCCTACCACACCATATCAGATGTGGAGTGGGAAGAAACCCTATCTTCAGTACCTGAAAACATGGGGATGTCCAGCTTTTGTAAAAAAAGCAGCATCCGGATAAGCTCGAGGCACGCTTAGTACAGTATAAGTTTGTGGGATATCCAAAGAACTCCAAGGGATATTGCTTCTATTACGCAGAGAAACAAAAGGTTTTTGTTTCTCGTCATGCCCGCTTCTTAGAAACTGAATTTTTAGAAAATCAGAAGAGTGGGAGCGTAGTAGAACTGGAAGAAATTCCAGAACCACAAGCTGTTACTGAAAGTTTGATAGAACAAGAAGTTTCAGAAGAAAGGGACATACCAGCGCCTATCCGCAGAAGTAGTAGGCAGTCTCATCCGCCCGAGAGATACTACGGCTTTCTCATAGACGGGGATCGAGAAGATTGCGTCATTGATAATGATGACCCTACTAGCTTCCAGCAACCCATTCAGAGCGGCGACTCGGTAAAATGGCTGGATGCAATGCGGACCGAAATGGAGTCCATGTACACTAACAAAGTATGGACTTTGGACATTGCTCCAGATGGGGTAAAACCCGTAGGATGTAAGTGGATCATCAGAAAGAAGATTGGTGTAGATGGACAGGTTGAAACCTATAAGGCTAGACTTGTTGCAAAGGGTTTTCGTCAAAGACCTGGTTTGGACTATGACGAAACCTTTTCTCCAGTGTCTATGCTCAAATCCATTCGGATCCTTCTTGCTATTGCTGCCTTCCACGATTATGAGATCTGGCAGATGGACGTAAAGATGACCTTTCTAAATGGTAATTTGGAAGAGTGCGTCTATATGGATCAGCCAGAGGGATTCATTCAGAGTGGGAGCAGCGGTAAAGTATGCAAGCTACTTAAATCCATTTATGGACTAAAGCAGGTATCGCGGAGTTGGAACATCTGTTTTGATGATACTGTCAAAGAATTCGACTTTATCAAAAATCCAGATGAACCATGCATATACAGTAAGATTGTAGGGAGAGTTGTTGTATTCCTCGTCTTGTACGTGGATGACATTCTCCTAATAGGAAATGATATTCCTATGCTACAGTCAGTCAAAAGATTCTTATCACAGAAGTTCTCCATGAAAGACCTGGGTGATGCCACCTACATTCTGGGGATCCAGATCTATCATGATAGATCAAAGAGGATGTTGGGACTTTTGCAGTCCAGGTACATAGACACCATATTGAAAAGATTCAGTATGGATGATTCTAAGCGCGGTAACCTACCGGCTTGTCACGGAATCACCCTTTCCAAAGAGATGTCTCCCAAGACTGATTTAGAAAGGGATCGCATGTCGATTATAACCTACGCTTCTGCGGTAGGCTCTATAATGTATGCGATGTTATGTACCAGACCAGATGTAGCATATGCATTTAGCGTTGTAAGCCGGTATTAGGCAAACCCAGGGGAGAAGCACTGGATAGCAGTAAAGAACATTCTCAAGTACCTGAGAAGAACTAAGGAGATGTTCTTGGTGTATGGTAGAAAAGACCTCCAGATCGAGGCCTTTGCCGACTCCAGCTTCCAGAGTGACAAGGATGACTCCAAGTCCATGTCGGGTTATGTCTTTACCCTCAATGGAGGGGCGGTCTGTTGGAAGAGTTCCAAGCAGGAGACCGTTGCTGACTCAACGATGGAAGCGGAGTACATCGCTGCTTGCGATGCCGTAAAAGAAGCTGTCTGGATGAAGAAGTTCCTTACAGAACTTCAGGTGGTTCCTACCAGTGTTAGTCCAATACCTCTGTATTGCGACAACAACGGCGCTAGGAACCCAGGTCCCATCAGAAGTCCAGACACATCTTAAGGGGGTATCACCTGTTCAGGGAGATCGTAGATCGCCGGAAGATCGAGGTAAAGAGAGTAGATACAGAAAATAACACTGCTGATCCATTCACAAAGGCCATTCCTCAGACGCGGTACGAGAGGCTATTCGAGATGATAGGTCTGCGATATGCCAGTACATGGCCCTAGTGCAAGTGGGAGATTGTTAGTGTTTATGTCCTAGAAGGCCATTACTGTATCATACTAGTTTGTATATTACTCAATGAAAGCTTGGGATATTCAGAGTTGTATTGACAGTCTTGCTAAAAATGGTAGTATGCTACTTGGTTTGTGTCTACTTTAATATGTGCATATGTTTCTTGTAACGTATCGCTTATACATATTAGTAGAGCCCTTAGGATCTTTGCTTGATTACCAGCGTTGTGATGGCAGTCACTGTTAGATATGTATGCCCTAGAGGCCATTATTGTATAGTACTGGTTTGTATAATACATTTTGGAGGCTTGGGATATATATATGGTTTTACGACAATCTTGCTCGATATAGTAGTATGCTACTTGGTTTGTTTCTATCTTAATATGTGTATATGTTTCTTTTAACATATCGCTAAAAACATATTGGTAGAGCCCTTAGGATCTTTGCTTGACTACCGGCGTTGTGATGGCGATCACACTAGTGGGGGCTGGATAGTCTATAAGCACATCCTTATTTTGGTCTCTAGTCGTAGGATTATCGAGACAGGGTATCGATACTCCAGAGTAGACTAGTGCATACGCTTCTCTTCCCAGCAGGGGAGATGGTTTGTCTCACAGCCATCAGTACGTCGTACTAGAGATAGTATGCAGGTGCTCGTTAGGTTACGAGTACACTGGAAAGGACTCGTCGGGAACTGTTGGTTGGTATTATACCTATCGTCAGTTAACAGTTCCCAGGTGACATGAGTACAGCTTAGTCCGCTGACTTGACACTGTCACTTCGCCTCGAGTGTGTTCCCACTGTTCTTAGATTACTACCCTACCACGGCTCTACTGAGTCGTGCAAACAGGTAGTAGTTGGGTGCAGTCCCGAAGCACTTGGAGGCAGTGACGGTTAGACAGGATTCGTCTCTCCCGGTATTGGGGGTTGATATCGCGCTGTGTCTAGCAGAGCCATTACACAAAGTCCCTGGCCAGGGCAAGCGAGAATTGCTGGTAGGTTTTCCAGTAGATTCTCAGGGTGTTTTGGGCTACACTCCGACACGACTTGTACCGCTATTAGGGGACTGACGTTTACCGCCCCCCTAGGCCCGCCATGCGATATTCTCAGACGAACGGACCGGACTGTGCGGAGATTGTCACATTCAGGCTCAGTAGGAGTTCGATGGGTTCACCTCATCAGTCTTCTTATCGGCATCTACCTGGGGACCGTTACATACAGCTAGTACCGCTTGCGGCCTGTGGTTAAACCCACTGCCAGCGTAGTGTCGAGCCTTTAGAGTCCCACACAGAGGGTTACTCGCCTTTGGGCAAAACAGAGTAGAGGTTGCATGGTTTTGCGATGGGGTTTGTTCACATCCGTGCACTTGTGCACGTTTGGTGTCCGGACAATAGTTACTAGCGGGCTTTGGTTTAAGCCAGATCCTAGTAATTGTTTTGGGATTGGTTTTGTCTCAGTGTATTCGTGTTCCTTGGAGCACGGATGCGGGTGTGTATGCACAGTTGACAGAGGCAGAGGATTCTCATTAGGGTTGTTGACCATTTGGCTTTGATTGACTTGTTGACCGTTGACCTTTCCTTAAACCCTAATGAGAATATGATATATGATTAATAATATTAATTAAGTATTATTGTGCCATGGTTGAGTTGAAAGTTTGACTTTTGTTGACTTGTTGACTTTGTTGACCGGTTGACCATTTTGGACTTGTTGACCATCATCATTTCATGGGTATGACTTTTGCTTGCTTGTTGTTTGCAAGAAGCAATAATAGCATGAAATGATAATGGTCATTGAAACTAAGCATCACCATATACTTAATTATTATCATTATTCTCACTTTTGTGAGAAGGGTTGGATGATGAGAGCTTATTCTATCATTCTCTTTCTCTCTCCTAAAAAGAAAGCTCTCCCTCTTCCTCTTCCTCTCTCAAGGTTCAAGTGTTCCATGAGTTGGAAATTATGAACCTTTGAGACAAAACCATCATCACTCTTCTCTACTCAATCTAAGGTATTAGGTTTAGCAAACCAAACACCTTAGTCATCTCTAGGTTGAGATAGGAGCTCAATCCCGAGACCCTCGGGTGGATCCATCTATGGCAAAGAGGAGACGACAAGGAGGATCCGTTCAAGCAACTACGAGGAGCAAGAAAGAGGAAGAACCACAACAAGAAGAGAAGGAGTTCAAGACCAAGGTGTAGCCATTCTACATAGTAGTTAGAACTTGTAGAATATTTGTTACTTTTTGTTTAGCAACGATCCTTCATGAAACGGTCCATGTTACCTAGCTAGGGAAAATTTTCGTTTTACCTATTCCGCCTCCCCGAAAGAACCGGGGTGGGTAACGTGGACCTAATATTGGTATCAGAGCCTAGCTAAACACTATCTAACATATTAGCAAAGTAGCTAGAAGTTCGATCGGAGAAAAAATCACAAAACATGCCCGAGATATCAACTTTCTGCCGATTTTATTTTCTGTTCAAAAAATAATAAATCATGTACTAAAAATCGGCTCAGGGTTTTTTAAGAACAAGCAAGAAAAATGGTCCACCAACTCGGTCAAAGCGCCGCGGAACCGCGGCAGGAGCGTGCTCCCGCCGCGGATCCGCGGCCGGGTTGACTCGGTCGTGGGAAATTTTTCCTGCAGTATGTTCAGAAGGGTGTTTTGGGATTTTTACAATATGTTTTTTCTGCCCAGATTTTACAGAAAGCAAAACTTGTTTTTGGGGTGGTTTAAAATCCGTATTTTGATCGAACTTCTAAAGACTTTAGCTAACGGGTTATATTTGTGATGTGATATATGTGTTGAACGTCTGCTAATCGCTATACGTCGATTAGTAGGGGTTATACATATCTGTGATCTGTAATGTTGATGGTATGTGTATATGAATTCATTGGATTGTCGCGGATGAATAGCCGGGGGTTGTGAGATGAGAGTTTTCTTTTCTTTCAATTCATGAAATTTTTAATTGATGTAATATTATTTATATGGCCGCACAACCGGGATGGGGTTGTAGCCATCATTGTATAATTTCTTTTACTGTTTTTGCTCCTAGGATAGACCCAAGGTGGGGTGCACAAACTACCAGGTACCTCGAAGTGCCGAGTGGCCTACTCACGGTATTGAGGGAGGTTGCTTCGCTTCGGGTACTTGGCGGGTAGTTTGCCGCACCCGTAGGGGTCTAGGGTGGGGTTTTGGCTATTCATCGCGACCGTGTAATCCGCTTTTCGTTACAGGCTCGTACGGAATGCAGATTCCTAGTATATCCAATGTGTTCATCTGTGATCTGGAATGGCTATCATTGCATCTGACGAATGTGTATATATATCTATATGATATTTATTTAGGCGTTGCTTATGTTTTGCATCCGCGCTAGTCCATCCCCCGCTCTGCCGTTAGTTAAGTAACCTAACGGGTAATGACGGGGCCCCGTGGCGAATGCGGATGGCATAAGCGTACGTCATATTTTCGTTGTTTTCTGCAATGGTAGGATTAACTGATGGGACACATTAATCTAATGCAAAGAAAAAACAAACCTAATAAGACGTTGTTGGAACAATTTTCAAAAAGCTGTTATTGCAAGGACGCTCTCTTTTGTTTTGCATAGAGGTATTCGGTTATGAATGCCCAGCACCTCAGTCGACGAGGCAAGGGCCGAGATCCCTTCATCAGGAGTGACCCCTTGGACAAAAAGTTTGCGTCAGGGTAATAACTTCACTATAGTCGATTATTCTTGCTTTGCATTGAGGTATTCAGTTTGGAATATCCTGCACCTCATTCGACGAGGAAAGAGCTGAGATCCCTTCACAGGGAGTGACCTCTTTAGCAAAAGTTTTCGCCACTATATTTTCAAAAAGGTTATCAGGTTCCTTCAACGATATCAAGTTCATTATGTTAACGGGTTTTTTGCCAAAAACCCAGCCGTAGCCCTCCATCATTTCTTATAAGTTATACTTAGTATTCGTGCTGCGTTTGTTGACTGTGTCAAGGCGCAGTGAACGGTAGCTGAGTATTGCTTATCTGCTGGATACAATGTGATTGGTTAGGACAGTCGTGTAACCTTGTTGACTGTGTCAAGGGTTATGCGGGTGGGTTCAATACAATCAAGATAATGACGGGTTGAACTTGAGTAGGACTCTTTGATTTGTTGACTGTGTCAAGGTCACTTGGGTCCTAGGGGCAAAAATCTACATCGGGAGTTTCTAAAGAAACTGAAACTTGCAGATTTAGCATACCTTCTGGAGTGTGGTGACTAGAGTGGATTCCATCTAGGTCATCGCACAATGATAGTTGGATCCCGATCCCACTGATGAGTTGGATTACTCTCGGGAGATTATTTCACTTAACAATCAATGCTATAAACCAAGTAGGTGTCTAGAACGGTGTTAGCGGGGCTACGCCTCCAGGGAAAAGAGGTTATTTAATTAAGTAACTTCGCAAAAGTGTTGGAAAACCTCACTCGAAGTACCAACACCATCCTGGCTGAAAGGTTAAGCAAGTATTGTGACGTGCGATTAATCCTGACTAGTTCTTCTTTTAGGGTTTGAAGAAGAATTTGAGGAAACAGTGGGGGCCATCCTGGTTAGATAAATCAATAAACCAATCTAATCTTGCAAGAGCGCACGCTGAGTGTTTCTTTTCTCTCTCTCCAGGTAGCAACCATTTCACGCCCTAATCAAGATAATAAAATGTATCGCTTGACCGATCCGAATTCTTATTCGGGGCTGGGGAACGTTGGTTCGGCTCTAACTTACGACAACAGTCATAAGTATGAGCAAGGGAAAGAGGATTGTATGGATTCCAAAGATACCCAGTTGAAGAAGAAGCATGGTTTTGCATCTACTTCAGGTGTTCTTGTAATTGAGAACTGTTTTACGGTCAGCCCTACCTCCTGGGTACTTGATACCGGATCAGGATCTCATATCTGTAATTTATTGTAGGGACTGAGAAAAAGTAGGAGAGTTGTACCTAGTGATATGTCGCTCAGAGTAGCGAACGGAGCACAAGTTAATGCTGCAGCCGTCGGTGAATATCACCTAGTGTTGCCAAATGGCAATACTATGATTTTGAACGATTGCTACTATGTACCTTCCATGGTTTGCAATATCATATCAGTTTCTTTACTCGATAAAGATGGATATAACTTTGTTCTTGATAGAAATATCATGAACATCTACCTTCATAAGATACTGGTTGCAGAAGGTACACTGTGTAATGGTATCTACGTTTTAAATCAAAATACAGTTCTCAATGTACAAAACACACACAAGAGGAAGAATTCAGATACGAATGAATCCTACTTGTGGCATTGTAGACTTGGTCATATCGAAGAGAAAAGACTAAGTAAGTTGCATAAAGATGGACTCTTGAATACGTTCGAGTTTTCATCTTATGAAACTTGTCAGTCTTGTCTCAAAGGAAAGATGACCAAATCTCCGTTCACCGGACATGGAGAAAGGGCAGCAGAGCTCTTGGGACTCGTACACAGTGATGTATGTGGTCCGATGTCTATACATGCAAGGGGTGGGTTCTCGTACTTCATCACATTCACTGACGATCTCTCTAGATTCGGATATGTGTATCTTATGAAACATAAATCTGAAGCTTTTGAGAAATTCAAGGAATTCAGAAACGAAGTAGAGAACCAGACTAGCAAAAGTATCAAGATCCTCCGATCAGATAGAGGAGGGGAGTACTTAAGCAGGGAATTCCTAGATTACTTAAAAGAGAATGGTATTCTCTCTCAGCTTACTCCTCCTTATACACCACAGCACAACGGTGTATCGGAACGGAGGAATCGTACCCTATTGGATATGGTTCGCTCCAAGATGAGTAGTGCTGAGTTGCCTCTTTCATTCTGGGGACATGCGCTTTTAACAGCAGCACATCTATTGAATCAAGTTCCATCCAAATCCGTGCCTAAGACTCCGTATGAAATATGGAGTGGTAAGAGTTTGTATTTTAAACGTATTAATATTTGGGGTTGCCCAGCTTATGTCAAAAAGCAAAACCCAGACAAACTTGAGGCACGGGCAGTTTTATGTAAGTTTGTGGGATACCCAAAAGATTCAAGTGGGTATCTATTCTACCATGCAGAGGAACAGAAGATAATTGTTTCCAGGAATGCCACATTTTTGGAAAAAGAATTTCTTGTTAAAAATATTAGTGGCAGCACGGTAGAACTAGATGAAATTCCAGAAACACAAACTTTAACTAAAGATTTGGAGGAACCGCTAGATTCAGTTACACCTAACGAACCTCAGCCACTCCGCAGATCTGGTAGGATTTCTCATCCGCCCGAGAGATACTACGGTTTTCTCATTGACGGGGATCGAGAGGATTGCATCTTGGAAGAAGATGACCCTACCAGTTTCAGGCAGGCCATTATCAGTAGAGATTCTGATAAGTGGTTGGATGCAATGCAATCTGAAATGGAGTCCATGTACACCAATAAAGTGTGGACCTTGGATATTGCTCCACCTGGGGTAAAACCCGTTGGATGCAAATGGATCTACAAAAGGAAACTTGGTGTAGATGGGCAGGTGGAAACCTATAAGGCTAGACTCGTTGCAAAAGGTTTTCGTCAAAGACCTGGTTTGGACTATGACGAAACTTTTTCTTCAGTGGCTATGCTCAAATCCATTCGGATCCTACTTACCATTGCTGCCTTCCATGACTATGAAATCTGGCAAATGGACGTTAAAACGGCTTTTCTAAACTGCTGTTTAGAAGAGTGCGTTTACATGGATCAGCCAGAAGGTTTCATAGACAGTGGGAGCAGCGGGAAGGTGTGCAAGTTACTTAAATCCATTTATGGATTGAAGCAGGCATCGCGGAGCTGGAACATCTGTTTTGATGAGGCAATCAAGGAATTTGATTTCATCAAGAACGAAGATGAACCTTGTGTCTATAAGAAGATTGTAGGACGAACTGTCGTGTTCCTAGTCTTGTACGTGGACAACATTCTTTTGATAGGAAATAACATTCCTATGCTACAATCGGTCAAGCTATTCTTGTCACAACGGTTCTCCATGAAGGACCTGGGTGATGCCTCGTACATTCTGGGGATCAAAGTCTACAGAGATAGATCCAAGAGACTACTGGGACTTTCGCAGTCCAGGTACATAGAGACCGTACTAAAGAGATTTAGTATGGAGGATTCCAAGCGCGGTAACATACCCGCATTGTACGGAATTACCCTCTCCAAGAAGATGTCTCCTAAGACTGACGAGGAGAGGGTTCGCATGAACACTATACCCTACGCTTCGGCGGTAGGATCTATAATTTATGCAATGCTATGTACAAGACCAGATATAGCTTACGCGCTGAGAGTGGTGAGCCGGTATCAGTCAGACCCAGGTGAGGACCACTGGACGGCAGTGAAGAACATTCTCAAGTACCTGAGAAGGACTAAGGAGATGTTCCTGGTTTACGGTAATGGAGACCTCAGGGTCGAGTCCTTTACCGATTCAAGCTTCCAGAGTGACAAAGATGACAGCAAGTCTTTCTCGGGTTTTGTGTTTACCCTCAACGGAGGGGCGGTATGTTGGAAGAGTTCCAAACAGGATACCGTCGCAGACTCGACGATGGAGGCTGAATACATTGCTGCAAGCGATGCCGCAAAAGAGGCGGTCTGGATGAAGAAGTTCATTAGCGAACTTCAGGTGGTTCCGTCCATTGTTGACCCAATACCTTTGTATTGCGATAACAATGGGGCTATAGATTTAGCGAAGGAACCAAGGTCCCATCAGAAATCCAGACATATCTTAATGCGGTATCACCTGATCAGGGAGATCATTGATCGCCAGGAGATCGAGGTACGGAGAGTGGACAGAAAAGACAACACAGCGGATCCATTCACGAAGGCCCTCTCTCAAACACAGTTCGAGCGACTTTTTGAGCTATTGGGTATGCGGTACACTGGCAGCTGGCCTTAGTGCAGACGTTGGGTATGCGGTACCCCAATTACTGGCCTTTAGTGCAAGTAGGAGATTGTTAGATATGTATGCCCTAGAGGCCATTATTGTATAGTACTGGTTTGTATAATACATTTTGGAGGCTTGGGATATATATATGGTTTTACGACAGTCTTGCTCGATATAGTAGTATGCTACTTGGTTTGTTTCTATCTTAATATGTGTATATGTTTCTTTTAACATATCGCTAAAAACATATTGGTAGAGCCCTTAAGATCTTTGCTTGACTATCGGCGTTGTGATGGCGATCACACTAGTGGGGGCTGGGTAGTCTATAAGCATATCCTTATTTTGGTCCCTAGTCGTGGGATTATCAAGACAGGGCATCGATACTCCAGAGTAGACTAGTGCATATGCTTCTCTTCCCAGCAGGGGAGATGGTCTGTCCCACAGCCATCAGTACGTCGTACTGGAGATAGTATGCATGTGCTCGTTAGGTTACGAGTACACTGGACAGGACTCGTCGGGAACTGTTGGTTGGTATTATACCTATCGTCAGTTAACAGTTCCCAGGTGACATGAGTACAGCTTAGTCCGCTGACTTGACACTGTCACTTCACCTCGAGTGTGCTCCCAATGTTCTTAGATTACTATCCTACCACGGCTCTACTGAGTCGTGCAAACAGGTAGTAGTTGGGTGCAGTCCCGAAGCACTTGGAGGCAGTGACGGTTAGACATGATTCGTCTCTCCCGGTATTGGGGGTTGATATCGTGCTGTGTCTAGGAGAGCCATTACACAAACTCCCTGGCCAGGGCAAGCGAGAATCGCTGGTAGGTTTTCCAGTAGATTCTCAGGGTGTTTTGGGCTACACTCCAACACGACTTGTATCACTATTAGGGGACTAACGTTTACCGCCCCCTAGGCCCGCCATGCGATATTCTCAGACGAACGGACCGGACTGTGCGGAGATTGTCACATTCAGGCTCAGTAGGAGTTCGATGGGTTCACCTCATCAGTCTTCTTATCGGCATCTACCTGGGGACCGTTACGTACAGCTAGCACCGCTTGCGGCCTGTGGTTAAACCCACTGCCAGCGTAGTGTCGAGCCTTTAGAGTCCCACACAGAGGGTTACTCGCCTTTGGGCAAAACAGAGTAGAGGTTGCATGGTTTTGCGATGGGGTTCGTTCACATCCGCGCACTTGTGCACGTTTGGTGTCCGGACAGTAGTTACTAGCGGGCTTTGGTTTAAACCAGATCCTAGTAATTGTTTTGGGATTGGTTTTGTCTCAGTGTATTCGTGTTCCTTGGAGCACGGATGCGGGTGTGTATGCACAGTTGACAGAGGCAGAGGCAGAGGATTCTCATTAGGGTTGTTGACCATTTGGCTTTGGTTGACTTGTTGACCGTTTGCATTTCCTTAAACCCTAATGAGAATATGATATATGATTAATAATATTAATTAAGTATTATTGTGCCATGGTTGAGTTGAAAGTTTGACTTTTGTTGACTTGTTGACTTTGTTGACCGGTTGACCATTTTGGACTTGTTGACCATCATCATTTCATGGGTATGACTTTTGCTTGCTTGTTGTTTGCAAGAAGCAATAATAGCATGAAATGATAATGGTCATTGAAACTAACCATCACCATATACTTAATTATTATTATTATTATCATTATTCTCACTTTTGTGAGAAGGGTTGGATGATGGGAGCTCATTCTATCATTCTCTTTCTCTCTCCTAGAAAGAAAGCTCTCCCTCTCCCTCTTCCTCTCTCAAGGTTCAAGTGTTCCATGAGTTGGAAATCATGAACCTTTGAGACAAAACCACCATCACTCTTCTCTACTCAATCTAAGGTATTAGGTTTAGCAAACCAAACACCTTAGTCATCTCTAGGTTGAGATAGGAGCTCAATTCCAAGACCCTCGGGTGGATCCATCTATGGCAAAGAGAAGACGACAAGGAGGATCCGTTCAAGCAACTACGAGGAGAAAGAAAGAGGAAGAACCACAACAAGAAGAGAAGGAGTTCAAGACCAAGGTATAGCCATTCTACATAGTAGTTAGAATTTGTAGAATATTTGTTAGTTTTTGTTTAGCAACGATCCTTCATGAAACAGTCCATGTTACCTAGCTAGGGAAAATTTTCGTTTTACCTATTCCGCCTCCCCGAAAGAACCGGGGTGGGTAACGTGGACCTAACAGTCACACTAGTGGGGGCTGGGTAGTCTATAAGCAACATCCTATACAGGTCCCTAGTCGTAGGATTATCGAGACAGGGCATCGATACTCCGGAGTAGACTAGTGTGTACGCTTCTCATCCCAGTTGGGAAGATGGTCTGTCCCACAGCCATCAGTATGTCATACTGGAGATAGTATACAGGTGCTCGTTAGGTTACGGGTACACCGGACAGGACTCGCAGGGAACTGTTGGTTGGGATTATACCCGTCGTCAGTTAACAGTTCCCAGGTGACATGAGTACAGCATAGTCCGCAGACTTGACACTGCTACTTCGCCTCGAGTGTGTCCCACTGTTCTTAGATTGCTACCCTACCACGGCTCAAAGGAGTCGTACAAACAGGTAGCAGTTGGGTGCAGTCCCGAGCACTTGGAGGCAGTGGTGGTTAGACAGGGTTCGTCTCTCCCGGTATTAGGAGTTGATATCGCTCTGTGTCAGAGAGCCATTACGCAAAGTCCCTGGCCAGGGCTAGCGGGATTTACTGGTAGGTTTTCCAGTAGTTTCTCAAGGTGTAATGGGCTACGCTCCGACACGACTTATACTGCTTTTGGGGGACTGACGCTTGCCGCCCCTAGGCCCGATATGCGATAGTCCTAGACGAACAGACCGGACTGTACGGAGATTGTCACAGCAGGCTCAGTAGGAGTTCGGATGGGTTTCCTCATCGGCCTTCTTATCGACATCTACCTGGGGACCGTTACGTACAGCTAGTGCCGTTTGCGGTCTGTGGTTAAACCCACTGCCGGCGTAGTGTCGAGTCTTTAGAGTCCCACACAGAAAGTTTCCCTGCTTCGGGCGAAACGATATAGAGGTCGTATGGTTTTACAACAGGGTTCGGACGCATACGTGTTTTTTCGCACGTACGATGTTCGGACAGTTTTTACTAGTCGTCTTTGGTTTAAGCCAAATTCTAGTATCGGATTATTGGATTTATACAGTCTAAAGTTTTTCCGTGTTTTTACGGATAGGAGGGGCGTTCTCGTAATTTGTCGGGAAGCTTCTTGAAGCATGGTGACTTGGGGGTTAAGGTGGCATTTGCATTAATTGGATAAGTGAGTCATGGTGTGATTCATACATGGAGTTAATGAATCATTAATGATTTATATGACTCATGTGATGAATCACTTAGTGTATTAATGAAATATGATGATATATCATTATTTGTTATTCATTTAATTATATGATATGTTTCATATATACACAAATGATTCATTCATCCAAAAGGATTCTCATTCTCACATTCTCTCTCCTCAAGCTCTCTTTCTTCAAACCCTAACCGTAACCTCTCATGTGTTGAGATCAAGGGTTAGCAGACTAATACATCCATAATCCAACTCTATATCATCTAGGTTGCTTAGATTAGCACTTTGAATAACCTAGTTACCTCATGTTAGAGGTTAAGCTTGGAGTAGGAGCTCTCGGGTGGATCGTCTTTGACTCGAGGAGGCCGTTGAGGTGCGGACGTTCCAAAGATCCTACAAGGAGTGGAGGACAGTGATGAAGACCCGAAGGACAAGTAACGTGAGGTATAACTTCAAAACAGAGTAGTTAAACCTTTCGTAGTTTGCTAGTAACGGTTTAGACATGATTCATGCGCTCAAGTCCGTGTTACGAAGCTTTGATAATCGTTTTTCATATATTCCGCCTCCCCGCAAGTTCGTGGGGTGTGTGACATAGACTTACATCAAGTTATTGGGGTTTGACGATTCCAACTTCAGACTCGATATGCAACATATTAGACGAAGAGACCGGACTGTACGGTAAGTGTTGCTTATATGCTCTACGGAGTTTGAACAAGTTTACTTATTGATCTTTTATTCGTTCAATACCTGGGTAGCCGTTGTGTACAGCTAGTACCGCTGACGGCTTGTAGGCATTTGATGTGATCATTACCTACTGCCATTATATTGGCGAGTGTTTAGAGTCCCACATTGAGATTTCCTAACTCAAGCGAAATGAAATAGAGCATGTATGGAGATATGTGCGGGAGCTTGATTGAATACGGATATATGATACCGTATTTTAATCTAGCGTTATTTGATATTAGCCGGGTTATATATGATATAACCGGATCATTAAATCAAGTGTTGATTTAATATGTGTGTGTGTGTGTGAGACACACACACACACACACACACATATAAACTAATATTATGCTCACTTTAATTTATCATCTCTTTATATATTATTTGTATATGATATAAATAATATGTGTGTGTGTGTGTGTGTGTGTGTGTGATATGGTTGTATATACACAAGAGTTGTGTATATGAGAATTACATTGGAGGTTATGATGAGAAGATAATGATTTACATATATTAATTAAAGAAAAGAAAGAATGAGTCATTTGTTGGAAGTGTCTAGCATGCATGACTCATTAATCTTTCCTTTTGTATTGATATGCGTATATCATTTGTTCTTATCCTATCTCCAAGCTCATTCTCATCCAAGCTCATTTTCATCACCATCTTCACCTTCTTCACTTCATCTCTTGAGACACTATTCAGTCAAGAGAAAAGAAAGATTTTTTTGTGAGCAAAAATCCTACTTCATCAACCTAAACCTTTCTAGCAAATTAGTTTAGATTGTTTACTTCACTAATACTTTGATTAGTGATGTGTGAGCTTGAGTGTGAGTTGCCTCAAGGTGGATCATTTTTGACAAAGAAGACTTCGAGAAAACTTATTCAGTTCTTCAAGTGGAGCTCAAAAAAGAGTTCAAGGGACTACTACTTGGAGCATTTGAAGTGAAGAACTTGGCTTCAAAGGTTGTAGTTTCTCTTCACTTAGATTAGAACTCTAGTTTGCTTTTTTTTATAACCCTAAACCTTTAGTTCGATTTTAGATAGTAGACTTAGCCCTCTAGATTTTTTAAATTGCATACTTGATATTGTTAAAACCCTCATAGAGGTGTTGGAATCTATTTTCATGGTATCAGAGCCAAATTAGAGGCTTAGACAATGTTTAGATAAAGTTAAAGTGCTCGATCGACAGTTTCATACCCGACTAAAACATCTCTGTCCATTTTTTTGAAACTGTGATTTTTCCAAATTAAAAATTCTCAGAAAATCGTGCAGGTGATTTTATAGGCACACAAGAAAACGGGGCCCATAATTCTACATAAGAGCCACGGATCCATGGCCATCTCTATAGAGTTGGCGGCGAATCCGCTGCGTCTTGGTGGAATTGTTTCCCCGATTTTCTTGTGAACTTGTACTTTGAGTTTTCTGGGTGTTTTATTTGGGGCTCAAGGGGTTGAGATCTCTGCTTATTGAAGTAGAAATGAAAGCCGATCGAAATGTTAACATCGTTTAAATGTTATGGTTGTTTGATACAACTTTTAGAATCCACCTTAATTAGTTTTGCGAAAACTAGTTATATATAAATCTCATGTTTGAGCCTTACTTGATGGATTACCACGGAGTTTAGATTTAGATCAAAACTCCGTCGTAATTTCTGTAGGGTGTTTTTCGTTACCCCATTGAGATGGGAATACACGTCGCTTGTCAGGCGTACTACAAATTCCCCCTGCCTAGGGTAGGCAAGGGTTTATTGATTGTGGGGATCCGAATCTCCGGCAGCCACGGACTAAGCTGCCGTTAATTACCCCTCGCCTTTGGAGCGAGGGAAGCTCCGATTGACGGGTCAAACTGGTCATGCGAACTCAATGTGCAGTGTGCATATGTGTGTCTTAAGGGGTTTTGGATATATCGAGAGCCTCGCAGAGTTTACGGGGGTCCTGCTATCCGGATAGCGGACTGGGGGTCAAAGGGTCTAGCAGCCCCCTTGCGGGGTGCGGGGCAGCGCCCTGTTAAAAATTTTTTCTAACAGAGACAGTGTGTGTGTGTGTGTGTGTATCGAAAAAAGGAAGAATAGCCTCCAAAGGACGCGTGGGTGTCAGCGCCTCACATGCCTAGCACGCGGGCGCTGGGCACTGGTGCCTCACGTGCTTGGCACGCTGGCACTGGGCGCCAGCGCCCCACGACACGGGCGCAGGGCAGGAAAAGGGACTTGGTCCCTGCACTGGGAGTTGTGCTCCCGATTTGACTTCTAGAGTTAAACTCCTGAAAAGAGATTAAATTATGGAGTTAAACTCCAGCAGATCTTGAATAGAGTTAAACTCCCAGAAATCTTTGTAAAAGATTGAAGGGGACACCCTTCTTCTCTCCTTTAGCCTTAGCTCTTCTTTTAAGGCTTAAATCTTCCCAAAATGGGATTTTTGGAGATGGGTCTCCTTCTTCTTCCTCTTGGTTGGCCGGATTTTGGAGGAAAGGGGGGTGAGATTTAAAAAATCTTCCCTTTTTGAGATCTGATGGAAGATCTGAGTACCCCTTCAAGGGTTTGATGGTGAAAAACTGTTTATTTTTGGAAAAAGAACAGTGGAACTCTTGATTTAATTCAAAAAATGGAAGAAGGTATAGAACTTGAGCAAGGAGAAGGAGGCACAAAAAACCTAATTTTGGGGGAGAATCAATTATTGTCTTCATTTCATCATCATGTTGCCTTTTATAGGCTTACAAATTTACATATAGCCCATTGGGCTTTACAAAATGGTATTTTTGCCCATCCTATGCCTCATGTGCTTATTTCTTTTGCACGTGAGCCATGGGCTTTACAAAAATTTGGCTTTATGCCCATTTTCTTACATTAATGTATGAAAATTACATCAAAATTATTTATTACATAATTTTTATTTTGGCATGGGGGAGACTGGCCGCAGGGCTCGACTTGGGCATGGCCCTCCTTGGCCTGGGCTTGGGCCCACCTGGCTTGGGGTTGACTTTGACTTTGACTTAGTCAACCGGGGTATAATTTTTGACTCCAACAATGTCCCCCCATCAATAAATGCACACCGCATAAGTGGGTCGTGTGCATGAAATTGATGGACTTTCTTTCACATGGGGGCGACTTGATTTGGTTCCCGCTTTTGGGGAAGCTGGCACTGCCCTTTTTACGATATGGACGGTCGATACTTGACGTGTTTCCGAGATGGAGTGTTGGTGGTTGACGTGTCCCCGAGGCGGAGTGTCTGTTTGACGTTTCCCCGGCATGGAGTGTCGCTGGTTGACATGTCCCCGGAACGGAGTGTCTGTGTTGGACGTTTCCCCAAGACGGAGTGTCTGTCTGTAACATTTCCCCGGCATGGAGTGTCGCTGGTCAACTTGTCCCCGAGGCGGAGTGTCTGTTTGACGTTTCCCCGGCACGGAGTGTCGCTGGTTGACGTGTCCCCGGCACGGAGTGTCTGTGTTGGAAGTTTCCCCGAGACGGAGTGTCTGTATGTGACGTTTCCCTGGCACGGAGTGTCGCTGGTCGACTTGTCTCCGAGGCGGAGTGTCTGTTTGACGTTTCCTCGGTACGGAGTGTCTGTTTGTCTTTGACGTAGAGGTCGTTTGTTGACTTGATTCCGAGTCGGAGCATAATTCCGACGGGGAGGTCATTGTTGCCCTTTTTGTGACTTGGACGGTCGGTGTTTGATTTGATATGATTTGGGTTGACATCAGCATCGCTACACTGGAATATGGTACCAGGAGCGAATCATAATTTGCCATGAGAGGATTTGGGGATTTTGGTTTTAGTTCGGCATCAGCACCGCTTACACTGGAATATGGTACCAGGAGCGAATCATCATTTGCCATGAGGGGATTTCCCTCGTTCCCAGTTTAACGACTTAGGAGTCATCTATTCCCAGTTTAACGACTTAAGGGTCATCTGTTCCCAGTTTGCTGACTTAGGGGTCCTCTGTTCCCAGTTTAACGACTTAGGGGTCTTCTGTTCCCAGTTTAACGACTTAGGGGTCTTTTGAATCGATTTGGAATTTCGGGGTTAAGGTCGGCATCAGCGTTGCTAACACTGAAGCACAGGTGCCAGGAGCAATTCATCATTTGGCTTTACCCGTTGGGGAGCGATGGCTTAGGAGGCAGGTTTAGGTCCCTATCACCCAAGGCTTTTCAATTTTATGAGTTGTAAGGGTCTCATAAAAGCATTTTCTCCCTACGAGTCGAAAGGATCTCGTAGGTGCGTTTTCTCCTTAGGAGTCGTGGGGACACCCAAGTGTGTTTTTCCTTGGTGAGACGTAAGCATCCCACGAAGGTGTTTTCTTACGAGTCTTGAGGATCCCGTAAGTTGTGTTCTCCTCATGCATTGTGAGGACACATGAGTGGGTCTTCCCAAATAGAGCATAATTTCAAGGGCGAAGACCGGCCGCGTGACTGGTGATTGCGGTGGGGCATGGGGGTGATGAGAATCATTTAAGCCCGTGGATTGTATACGGTAGTCTGTTTGGGGACCAACCGTAGGGCTAGGAGAATTTTGGGATTGTGTTGGCGTCTGTATCGCTGCACTGGAATATGGTATCAGGAGCGACTCATCATTCGCCGTTGGGACATTCAGAGATTTGAAATTTTGGTTAGCGTCTGCATCGCTGCACTGAAATACGGTACCAGGAGCGACTCATCATTCGCCATTTGGGAACTTGGATTTTAGTTGGCGTCTGCATCGCTGCACTGGAATATGGTACCAGGAGCGACTCATCATTCGCTATTTAGGATTTGGATTTTGGTTAGCGTCTGCATCGCTGCACTGGAATATGGTACCAGGAGCGACTCATCATTCGCCTTTGGGAGTTTTTTTTACCGCGATTGCTCTATCATTTCAGCTTTTCTTATCATGAAGGTCGCGATTGCCCTATCATTTCGATTATTTATTCGCGGTTGCCCAATCATTTCGGTTTTATTTTTCATCTTTATTTTACTCGCTGATTTTTATTGCGATTTGCACTATCATTTCGGCTTTTCTTTTTTTCTTTTATTTACACTTTTTTTTTTCTATTTACACACATTTTTTTTACATTCCCAGTTTAACGACTTAGAGGTCGATTTTTCCCAGTTTAACGACGTGGTGGTCGTATGTTTCCAGTTTAAGGACGTGGTGGTCAGTTGTTTGCTTATCCCAGCTCCTCGAACTTTGATCTTGGCGGAGCTGTGTTGATGACCGTAGCTCTGTGGCTTGTCGGTATATCTGACGACTGTGAGGCTTTCCCAAGTTTGTATTGGTTCTCCACCCAATCTTTGAAAACACAGCAGTTTTCGATGGTATGACTCGCCATTCTATGATATGGGCAGTATATGGGATTGCCGGTCATGTTCATTTCATGTGGCCTCTTTGGAATAGGCAGTTGCAGACCGTTGTTCAAGGCATCCACGAATATTTCGCGAACTTTATCCCTCCTGAAAGAGTATACCTTCTTCTTTCTCTCCATTAGAGTAGGTGCCTTTTCTGACGCTGGTCCTTGAGGCCGATCGTTCTTTGGTTCGCATGCTGTCCGCTTATCCCATTCCGTGTACGCATCGGAGAGACTGGAAGCTGATCGCGGCCGTTTTTCGCAAAAGTGTTCCTCTCTTGGGCTGGAGGGAGTATCGGTTGGCTGCTTTCGGATATCAATCCCTGGCTCACGAACCAAAATTTGATTTTTCTATAATTGTAATCGGGCGACTTAGGTCGTGAGATCTGCCACGACGTTTGCCAGCTTATCGACTTTGGAATGGACCTTGGCCATCTTCTCATCCCTGTCCTGAAGTTACCTTTGAAGCCATTGGAATAATGCTTGTTTTATAGTTCCGGGTATGACAACAGGGTCATCCTTACCGCCTGAGCTTGATTCAGCAAGAACCACGGTTTCCTTTGGCTCAATGGCCTGAGCGGGCTCTTCATCATTTGGATCGAGCCGGTGTTGGATGGCAACAACCACGTCATTGTCATGGCTATATGGCGTAGGAGGACTTGTTCCTCTGAGCTCCATCATGTAGACCGTATGGGTTGTGTACCCGTCTATTGCTTCTTCATTGGCAATGTTTCTCACTTGGCTCTTAGCTTGTTGCCTTGGTTCGCTCTTTTCAGAGAAAGGTAGATGTCTGAGAGAATCAGGTTCCCGAAGGACTTCGGTCTCCGTTTGTATGAAATTGGCGGTCGAAGCTTGACTGTTTGTTAATATGCCTTTAGACAGTTCTATCTCTCCTGTCTTGTATTGCTTTTCGACCCAATCTTTGAAGATGCAACAATCTTCAATAGTGTGCCCTAGAACTCGGTGGTATGGGCAAAAATTGGGATGATCAATCCTGCTCGCTTCACTTAGCCTTTTTGGTTCTGGTAGCCGCAGGCCATTCTTCAAAGCATCTTTGAAAATTTTGTGGACCTTGTCCCTTCTGAAAGAGTAGACCTTATTTCTTCTTTCCTCCGAAGTTGGCTCTCGAGATTTGTTAGTCTTTGCTTCGCCCGCTCTCTTCTTATTTAGAGAATCAGTGTTGTTGGAACTTTCGCTTTTCCGGTTGTCGTACCTCTGATGTCTCGGTCTGTTTGTGAATTGGGGATTCTGAGTGGACTCGGGCTTTGAGCGTTCCAACATTTGAACTTTCTTGGTTAGCTCTTGAAATGTTTTGAGACCCGCGGTGCACAGGAAAGGTTTCATCCAGTCGTTCAGATTTTCTATAAGAAGACTGACGGATTGGTCTTGCTCCAACGGCGGTTCACATTTGATAGAAAGATTGTGCCATCGGACTATAAAATCCATGTTGCTTTCGTTGTTCTTTGGCTCGGTCCTTACGAGGTCGGCAATGGTGATTTTATCGCTGACACTCATGAACCTTTGCTTGAATATGGATTCTATTTAAGCGAACGTCATGATCAAGTCATCCGGTATGCTTGCATACCAATCAAAAGCAACATCGGTCAAGCTATTGACAAACTGGAGGAGAAGGTGCGCATTATTGCCCCCAGTGTTGGCACATGATGCTTTAAATTGGGCAATGTGTCGGTTCGCATTTCCCGTCCCATCGAACCTTTCAAATTTGGAGACAACATAGCCAGTGGGAAACTCCACAAGATCGTACCGAGCAGGGTATGATCTCCCACTGCTACTGACATCTTTTTGCTCTCTTGCTTCGGCTATTAATATTTTGACTTTGTTGGAGGCCAAATCCATGACTTGCTCTTGCGTTAGCGAGTTGCTGTCATCGGTGGTCAAGACATCTCCCGAGATAGGATGCGACCGACTTTCATGCGGCTCGCCCACCTTTGGATTTGAGGGAATGAGCGTCGGATACCTCGGGACACTGTTTCCCGATTCATGAACGGAGCCTTGCACTTGATTAGGCTGCTGAGAGGCAACTTGGGCCGTGAGCTGTAAAACGACGTTTGTCAAGTCGGCAATCTTCGAGTAGAGCTTGGCCATCTCCCTGTCTTTGTTTCTGAGCTGCTTTTGAAGCTCATGGAGAAATTGTTGCTCTGCGGTCTTCAGACGGAAAATTGGCTTCCCTTCCCTTTCCGAGCCCGACTCCTCATGAACTGAGGGATATCTCTGCTTATCAGGCTCACTGGAAAGGTTTTCATTACCTTTCAGAGAAGACTGGTCTTGGAAAGTGGTACCCACATTCATCTCATATTAGATTTGAGATGTGGTGGTCCCATCCTTGCTCTTGCTGTGTGTGCCCGCCATGTAGACAGTATGGACCACATACCCAGCCATCTCTTTATCTTTAGTGGCTGATATTTTGGACCATAGTCGTGGCCCTTCTTCTTCGGGAGAGAACGGGCGATTGAAGCCGGTTGGCCTAGATGGGTCCTTGGGTGGCACGGTCCGGATTGCAGTTTTCTTGACTCTTGCGGTCATGGCGTTCTTCTGAACCAATTTCAGCTGTTCGAAAGACTTATAGAGCCTTACAGCCAATTCAGCTATTGTTGCGGGGTGACCGCGCTCTTGGAACCCCACAAAGTTCAAATTAGCAGGAGCCCTAGCCCTTTTGTTGGCTCTTTATCTGAGCCTTTTCTGTCTTAGCTTCACGATTTTGAGGGCTTGTCAAGCATCCGTTATCCAGGAAGCCATCGTGAGTCGATTGTCTGGGAGCTTAGAGAAAACACCCGATCAAGCAGTTGTCAGGGGCACCGCTGGAGCTTGCCCAGTGTGCCTTATTGCTTTGTTAGTGTTGATGGCCTTGCCCCCAGCTGGAGCAACGGAGAGTCGTGCGGAAATGGATTTGTGCTTGGGCTGAGGTGCCTTTGCGACCATGGCTTTTGACCTTTTCCCATTTGAGGCCGGTTTATCAGTCACCGAGGCTTGAGGAGCAGGGATGGCGTTAGCTGGCACGAAAAGAATAGAGACAAACTGTAGTAGCGGTTCCTCCCACTGTCGCCCAAGACTTGCCGGGAAGACCGTCCTAGAGTCTGTAACAACCCCAAACTTTCTGTACAATTTTCTGTACAAATTTTTCAAAATTTCAGAAAGGGGTATTTTTGCCTGAGCACAACTTATAAGTTTGTTTTGCTTTTTAATAGTAAGAAGGAGCTTGTAGCTCACTGGTAAGACCTTGCACTGCTGAACCAAGCCACCAGAGTTCAAATCCCATACCCTATATTATTTTTAATATTGTTTTATTTTGACCTTTTAGAATTCCAAGAGTCTACACGTGCTAAACCCGTAAAACCCCACTACACATGAAAACCTAACTGTACCAGAGGCTACATGAAGCGGCAAGGGACACTCCGGGCACCGGACTCGGCCGAGTCGGCCGGCGACAAGGCCGACTCGGGCCGACACCGCCGGCCGGACTCGGCCGGACCGCCGAGTCTCCAACACAAAAAATTGCCTTTTGGTCTCCCCTGTACTCCTGCACAGTTAACTTTCTTGGATCGGTTCCAGAGACTCCTTAAAACCCTAATTACTATGTTTTAATACATTTTAATACATTTTTTCAATTCAACCTTTCACCTAACCCTAACCCTAGCCTTACCCTATAAATATAACCCCTAGACACACCCCCTCACTCCAAAATTCTGATCAAAACTCTCAAGAAAACTCTAGTGAAATTGTGTGCAATTTAAGTTAGCAAAGGGGCGAAGCTTCGGCGATTTTCCGACGATGACCTTAGGAGCTCTCGGCGACGAAACGACTCACCGGCGCCTCCTTCCGTTCCCTCTTCCTCTCTTCTAATCTCTAAACCCATAAGTCCCACCTCCCTCTCTCCTTTACTATTCTAAAAAGTTCTTTATATAAAACCCGACGGAATCGGAGTCAAACCGATTTCTGTTTCGATTCCTTCTAAAAATCCCACTTTTCTTAAACACAACCATATTAAACTCTTACATGTTGACTATTAAACATTAACAATTCATACTGAACAAGTTTCATATCGAAAGGATGTCTATTTCAATTTCTATCGTATTTCTTTCACTAAAATACCATGTAGTCTACTTTTACTTTAAATCATAGTCACATAATTCGCGAATTATTCGCCGAATTCGCGAATAATTCGCGAATTTTTGATCAGACGAATTAATCTCCGAATTAATCGTCATTGCCGAATTGGCCGAATAATTCGCGAATTATTCGCGAATTATTCCCGAATTATGTGAAAAATAGCGAATAATTCAAAAAACAGCAAATAATTCATAAAATCAAAACCTAGCGTCTCATATATTAATTTATTACTCGAAATCCTTCCCGAACATTTCCCGAACACTTACCGAATTTTTCCCGAATACTTGCCGATTTTTTCCGAATAGTTCTCCGAATCCGAATTTTCGACCTCGCCGAATTATTCCCGAACGACGAATTTGTGACTATGCTTTAAATCATCACAATCATGCTATACCTTTAAGGAGATCACGAGGTAATGACCTACCTCCTCACAACACTCATATGAAACATAGCACAATATTTTTTGGGAACATAGAATACGAGAAACGAAACTTTACATTTTAATATCCTTACTATTAAAACCGTTTTCTACAAGATACGTGTTTTTACAAATCTTTGCAAAGTGCCGCTAAAACCCATTTTGGGGAACCCGACTAGGATGGTGCGGATTATCGCACGTCCCTGGGCTTAGTAGTGCGAGATGCAGACCCCTGCAATGGGCATTCGATCTCGAAAGATTTACAAATACAAATATCTTTAGAAAAATGAGATTTCAAGAAATATAACATATATCAAAATTATTTTTATATAAATATATATCTATGTATCATTAAAATATCTATTTTTGAGTTATTATAAATATTCCAACTTTTTCCAAAATTACAAGAATTACTTTACAATAAAATACCATGAATTCCATACAAGTTCAATATTACAATTAAATACCCTATATTATGAAATTAGGTTAATTTCACTAAAAATATCACATATATAAATCTATATTTATTACAACTCTAAAGACAATAATTAAACACTTGGGGTGTATTTTGAAAGTTATACAAAAATATTTTTACATAAAACCCGCTCAAGTTCTATAAATTACCCTAAGGACCCTAGTAAACATAGGTTTAAGCGGGACCAGTCTCTTGAGCCTCAGGGAGCCGAAGATATGGGTGCTTGCCTATCTAAGGTAGACAACTTAACAACGGTGTTATCAATACGGTAATCATCTTTGAAAAAGACACAAATCCTACCGCCCATGTGCAGCGGTTACCGATAATATCAAAACAATCAGGACTTCAATTTCTTTTCTAAATGTCCTGACTCAGACTGAGTCTCATTAATAATCTGACTTGAATATGATTCGAGTACAATCTACAATTCAACATGAATCCATGAATCGATATATTCAATCTATTCAATCTATATTGACTGAACCGAACCATGGATATACTTCAATTTACATGATTCTCCAGTTACATCCATTTTACTGATATCCTGGTTTCGGTAAGTCATCCAATTATACAATCTATATTACAAGACAATACAAGTTGCAATACAATCATTACTATCAATACAATAAATACACGGGGTATTGGGGTAGTTCATTCGTGAATCCAACAGAATCTCAAGAGTCCCCCTAGATCATGAATCCATGTCTACTAACACAAGCAAGCTATCATGAGGGACCGTGTTTCCATGCTCCTGGATTACAGCATGTTGAGTTTGGAATACTTCGATGACGGTCGAAGTCTCGTTACTAATATTTGATTCGGGCCCATGGTTCCCTACCTCTGGATTACAGCCTGTTGGGTTTGAGAACACTCTTAAGATTGGTTGACATCCACCCTTGAACTTACGGTAACAATAGCTCTTAACACAACATTATAACAATATAATACAACTTGAAAAATTACTCTCTCTCTCTGTCTATTCTGTTTCTCCATTATCTTTGGGACTTACCGAGCGATTTGTTCACTGACGACATTCTCTTTCTTCTTCTTTGAATGTCGTCAGGTGATTCAGATCTTCCAGAGATCGAGCCCAGCGCTGAAAATTTGGACCAGTTTTCTGAAGACCCAGAGCTTTAGTTTCATTGTACACATTTCCTTTCAGTACTTTACATTTCTATTATGCCATTTTTTAGGCATCACTTTATTCCATGTATTTACTTTTTCATGTATTGTAAAAAGAATGTGAATAAAGTTGTTGTTTCATTACATCTTGTCTCTTGTGAATTTATATTTATATTGCTTAGATACGCTTAGCGTATTTACTTTACAGTAAATACGTAGCGGCCTCGTCGCATCCCCTTCGCCATATACCGGGAAGCGGGGCATGACGGGTTTTGTTGGTGGCCCATGCTGGTTCGAGCTGTATGGAACACTATGCAGTCCTGTTCTGCGTGAACAACCTGAGCAATATAACACAATAACCAGAAACTAAAACATTTTTTACAATTCATACTCCTTGAATCTTATCATTTCATATTCTTTGAATCATATACTTTGAATCTGTCATAACATAAATTTTTCTTTCAAGGTTATGCATTCCCCAAACAACACCAGCACCAACTTCAACAACACTCCACCACCACAACAAATTACACCTACCGTAGCTGCTCCGATCAACGAGCAGACAGTTCTGCTTGAGGCAATCCGCAGCCACATGGAAGGACAGCAGCAGCAGACTGCTATTCTCTTGAACCGTCCAGAAGAAAAAGCACCTGGGGTGAAGCAATTCAGGGCTTTGCACCCCCAAACAGTTTACAGGAAAAGATAGCCTACTGGAAGCTGAGGAATGGGCTCAGAGCATCGAAGATGATCTGGCAGCTGCACAAGTTCCAGAGATAGCTTGGGTTCGTGTTGCAAAATTACAGCTCACGGACAATGCACGGGTCTGGTGGAAGGCGGAAGAAAGCCGTCTTGACCAACCTATCGAATGGAAGACTTTCCGAGACATATTCGACGCAAAGTACTTCCCTGAGACTGCTAGGTTCGACATGGAACAGCAGTTCATCCATCTGCAACAAGGTTCGATGTGGACCAAGTCAGTAGATGAGTATGACGCTGAGTTCACCATGCTCAGTCGGTAAGATATGTCTCAATGTTCGATCTTATATCACATACTACACAGCTAACACAAGACCGTAACAGGTTTGCGGCCCATCTCATACCGACTGCTGAGATCAGAGCTAGAAGATTTCAGTAAGGGTTGGACCCTAAAATCCAAGCTGCATTAGCTACAGAGGATTTCCCAACCCATCATATGGCTTTGAAAGCTGCCCGAAAATATGAAGCAGTGGTGAAGAAGAAGGGCAGACCTCAATCTGCCGGAGTGAAGTGCCCTGCCAACCAGATAGCAGGAGAAGCAGCATCAGGACCACCATTTGTACCAAGGAGACCGGGAGTACCAATCAACCAGCCCTGTAAGTCAACGTCACACACCCCACAAGATGCGGGGAGGCGGAATAGGAAAAACAATCATTTTGTTCAAAGTAACATCGACTATCAAACGGATCTTTGCTAAACCCTAACCAACAAACTATCTAGAAGTAGTTAACTACTATGATAGATGATTATACCTCAAGAAACTAGTCCTTCTTGTTCTTGTTGTTCACCTCCTCGTCGGCCTCCTCGATGTAATAGAAGATCCATCCGAGAGTTCCTTCTTCAAGCTTTAACCTCTAACTTGAGGTAACTAAGTGGCTAGGATTGCTAATCCAAGTGACCTAGAGGATATAGAGATAGATTAAGGATCTATTACTCTTGCTAACTCTAGGGTTCTCAACACATGAGAGGATTAGGGTTAGGATGAAGAAGATGAGAGCTTGAGGAGAGAGAATGTGTTTGTGATTATGAAATGAAATATAACTCATTTGTGTATATCATGAAGCATAATAATTATCTAATAAATAATATATCATAATTACAACCATGCTTCATTTAATACAAAAGGATGAATTATCTCATGAGTCATGATTTCATTTAATGCAAATAACACATCATCTCCTCCACCTCATTAAGCTTAATTCATAAATGAATTAAAACATAATGAGTTTTAATTACGAGAATGCCCTTCCCATCCGTATTCACGAAAAACACGGATATACTGAGACTGCATAAATCCAATAATCCAATACTAGAATCTGGTTTAAACCAAAACCTGCTAGTATTATCTGTCCGAACATCATACGTGCACAAGTACATGTATATGTCCGAACCCTGTCGTAAAACCATACGACCTCTATATCGTTTCGCCTGAAGCAGGGAAACCCTCTGTGTGGGACTCTAAAGACTCGACACTACGCTGGCAGTGGGTTTAACCATAGGCCGCAAGCGGTACTTGTTTACCGCCGGAAACCAGGAAGACGGACTGTCTTGCCTGAATCTGGGGGCAGATGCTATTTGGTGCTATCCGTCCACATCTCCGAAAATGCCAAGTTGATTTATGGCACCGTGTATCGAAGGTTTAAACGGATGCTGCCGATATAGCAGAATTCGTCAGATTCCCCCTCGTTTGAGGGGGTTTTGATTGTGGGGACGCTCTTCCCCGCAGGCGCAAGCCCCTGCAGTTAATTATGCTACCGCATCACGGTAACAACTTTCTCCTTCTCCAGATGGTCACTTCGTATCGTGGGTGTTTGTTTTGTGTTCGGTTGCCCGTGGATTGTTTACGGAGACTAATTTGTGTTGTCGCCCGTAGGACGTGGATTAGTCCAAATCCGTATTTTCTTAGATTTGGGTTTGGGGTTTTGGTTTAAGGATACGTTAGTCTCATTTTTGGACTAAGATCAACTTAAACGTTTGTTAAGGACACGTTAGCCTAATTTCCAGACTAAGATCAACTTAACAGGATCATTTAGATCCAACAAAAGAGCATTTGGACTCTATTTTTTTAGTTTAGGGACTTTGCGGTCCATTTTCCAGTTTAGGGACATGGTGGTCCATGGAATGTATGGCCGTCGGGACCCGTCACCTCTCTGACGACGTTGAAGGATTACAACGACAGATATCAGAGGAATTCAGAGATGTACCCTCGAACCGGGTATAAATTGATTGGGAGAGCAGTTGTGCTCAGTTCAATTTAAATTGAGGACTTATGGCCAGAATTGGGCTAAGTCCATTTGAAAATGTTCAATATTTCATTCATGTTTTGCCTATTAGGCTTTTGCTTGGGCTCTGTCCTTTTACAACGCATAGCATTGGGCTCTGTATTTAAATGCATAGCATTTATATTTAGCCTGTTAGGCTTTTACTTGGGCTCTGCCCTTTTTTAAATAATGCACAGCATTTTAATGGTCTGACAGCGCGCCACGTGGCTTATCAGGCGCTTTGCGCCAATTAAAGAGCGCAAGGCGCTAGCGCATATGGAGGTGACACGTGTCGCGCTCTGCTGAGCGCAAGTCTGTTAGCGCAGTGCGCTGCGCCAGTGCGCTGCTGACACGTGGCGCGCTCTGGTGCAGTGCGCCAATCCAAGAGCGCAGTGCGCTATATTTAGAAGCGCAAGGCGCAGATTGTTCTGTGTCTGACACATGGCGCACTCTAGTGCAGTGCGCCAATCCAAGGAGCGCAAATGCGCATTTCAAAAGTGCAAGGTACTGTACAATAGCGCAGAGCGCAACTTGATCCAATTCAGATCAAAGAAACAAGTTTTCCTTGTTCTAAAGAGGTTCTACCTCAAGATTCAAGAACCAATGGTTCATTAAAAGGCTTTGCCTTGATATAGATCAAAAGATCTAGGGGTGAAGTAAATTACTTCTTTATTGTTTTTGTGATTAGATCTTTATGATCTTTTTCTTTTTATTGAAGATCTTGATCTTGTTCTTAGATCTTTGATCTTTTTAGAAGAAATTCTTCTTTTTGTGAGGTGTTTTCATCTCTATTCTTCCAAGAATTTAATTCTTTACCTTGAAGAAGATGATCTTCTTTCTTCAAAGGCTTGCCTTTCAAATTTTTCAGAGTTCTCCCTTTTTTCTATTTTTCTCTATATATGTGTATATATGAGACTTGGAGTCTGGGGCCCTTTATATAGGGCCAATTGGTTTGTTGAGTTAGTTACAGAGATCTTTGTCTGATTGATCTGGGGATATTTCCCCGCCGTTGGATCTTTGATCCTAAGGCCTCTGTTTTACAGAAGATAATCTTCTTATTTTAATAAGATTGGAAAGATCTTTCTAGAATTTTAATTCTGATTAATTAAATAATTTATTATTTAAATTTTAGTGCTGGCGTAGTTGGCGCAAGCGCACCTGCACTTGACACGTGTCGTGCAGCGCAGAGCGCAGCGCAACTGCGCTGACACGTGTCGCGCAGCACAGAGCGCAGCGCAACTACGTTAGCGCAACTGCGCTGACACGTGTCGCGCAGCGCAGAGCGCAGCGCAACTGCGCTAGCGTACCTGCGCTGACACGTGTCGCGCAGCGCAGAGCGCAAGTTATCTGAAGCGTTCCTTCCTTTATTTAAAATTTGAATTTTAAAACAGAGCCTTACTCTGATTGGGGGTGCACTGCTTCGGGCGCAACGCATTTTGCGCTGACGTGACTGCTTTTGACACGTGGCGCTCTGCGCACAGCGCAAGGGATCTGAAGCGTTACTACAATTTTTGAATTTTTAAATTCAAACAGAGCTTTGCTCTGAAAGGGAGCTTTTCTCCTTTATTATTTATTTATTTATTTATTTATTTATTTTATGTTATTATTTTATACGGAAGCGGGTTTTGAGCCAAAATTTTGGCGGGAACAAATGCCCCCCACTACTTTGCCCACGTAAGTATGTACGTGGGTGAAGCAGTGCAAAGTTATGCATGATCACAGAATTGAGGGCTTAGGAGACAAGTTTAGGGTCCTTGTAGCTAAGACTTTCCAACTTTATGAGCCGTGAGGGTCTCATAAAGTCTTTTCTCCCTACGAGTCGAGAGGATCCCGCAGGTGTATTTTCTCCTTAGGGGTCGTGAGGACTCCTAAGTGTGTTTTCTCTTGAAAGTCGTAAGGATCTCACAATAGAATTTTTCCCCCTTACAAGTCGGGAGGACTTATAAGTGGTTGTTTCCCTCTTTGTCGATTTTCGACTTCGAAGAGTGTGACCCGTGAATAGTATGCAAAAGTCCATCTTGGACTGACTTGCAGGGCCCCAGTGCTTAGGAAACAGATTTTTTAATCCCCATTGCCTAAGGCTTGGCCTTATGAGTGGAGACGAATCGAGAAGTTCTCACAAGGATGTCCTAACATCGCAGTTAACCTCTGCTCTTTACGTTAAAGGTCCGTTAGGGTCTGTGGTACTAGGATTTTGTCCGTCGTACCGTCGCGTTGACTGATGTATTCCTCGATAGGCAACCTTGCTGTTCGAGTAGCCTTGCGACTGTCATGTCTCTGATCCCTTCGGGGCCTGGACAAGACGTCTTCAAGCAATCCTCCTAGGCAGTTTGACCGTCGGAAGAGCAAGCGTTAGGAATTTTGCCATGCCGCTTTTTACTTGAGGTTAGGGTCATTTTGGAGAGCCCCGATGAGTCATAACCACTCCGCGCTGGTGTGGGATGATCTCCGATAGTCTTTCAGGTTTTATATGAGTTGCCGTCAAGACCCTGAAGCTAGGAATTTGGGCTTTGCTTCGTTTGCTGGCATTGCGTCTGCTGTATCGATACGAATGTCGCGGTTGTCTCTAGGTTGCTGGTGAACCGTCGAGATTTGGAACTAGGGATTTTGACGTGGCTCCGTTGTTTGATTGTCACGTTTGAATCCTGCTGGAGGAAGAACGCTGTAGTGACATCTCATCTGCTGTATCGAGACGAACGTCGAGGTGGTGATCATTCCGCGCTGTTGTGGGATGATCTCCGATGGTCTTTCCGGTTTTATATGAGTTACCGTCAAGACCCTGAAGCTAGGAATTTGGCCTTTGCTTCGCTTGCTGGCATTGCGTCTGCTGTATCTTGACGAATGTCGCGGTTGTCTCTAGGTTGCTGGTGAACCGTCGAGGTTTGGAACTAGGGATTTTGCCGTGGCTCCGTTGTTGTGTCGCTTCTGAATCCTGCTGGAAGAAGAACGCTGGGGTGACATCTCGTCTGCTGTATCGAGACGAACGTCGAGGTGGTGATCATTCCGCGCTGGTGTGGGATGATCTCCGATGGTCTTTCCGGTTTTATATGAGTTACCGTCAAGATCCTGAAGCTAGGAATTTGGCCTTTGCTTCGCTTGCTGGCATTGCGTCTGCTGTATCGAGACGAATGTCGCGGTTGTCTCTAGGTTGCTGGTGAACCGTCGAGGTTTAGAACTAGGGATTATGTCGTGGCTCCGTTGTTGTGTCGCTTCTGAATCCTGCTGGAAGAAGAACGCTGGGGTAACATCTCGTCTGCTGTATCGAGATTGACGTCGAGCTGGTGACCGCTTCACGCTGGTGTGGGATGATCTCCGATAGTCTTTCAGGTTTTATATGAGTTACCGTCAATACCCTGAAGCTAGGAATATTGCCTTTGCTTCGTTTTCTTTGGCGTGTCTGAATCCTGTTGGAGGAAGGACGCTGTAGTGACATCTCGTCTGCTGTATCGAGACGAATGTCGAGGTGGTCTCTAGGTTGTCTGGGAACCATCGAGATTTGGAACTAGGGATTTTGCCGTGGCTCCGTTTGTTTTGACCGTGAGGTCTTTTGTTGACGTTGTACCTGCATCATGCTGGACTGTGAAGGAACGTCGTTGTTGACATTGCGTCTGCTGTAGCGAGACGAATGCTGAGATGGAGTTGAGATTTTGCCGTCACTCTGCATTGTTTTGACTGTGAGGTCTTTCATTGGCGTTGCATCTGCATCCTGCTGGACTGCGAAGGAACGCCGTCGTTGACATCTCGTCTGCTGTATCGAGACGAATGCTGAGGTGGAGCTGGGATTTTGCCGTCACTCCGCTTTGTTTCGACCATGGTGTCTTTTGTTGACGTTGCATTTGCATCCTGCTGGACTGCGGAGGAACGCCGTTGTTGACATCTCGTCTGCTGTATCGAGACGAATGCTGAGGTGGAGCTGGGATTTTGCCGTCACTCCGCTTTGTTTCAACCATGGGGTCTTTTGTTGACGTTGCATCTGCATCCTGCTGGACTGCGGAAGAACGCCGTCGTTGACATCTCGTCTGTTGTATCGAGACGAATGCTGAGGTGGAGCTGGGATTTTGCCGTCACTCCGCTTTGTTTCGACCATAGGGTCTTTTGTTGACGTTGCATCTGCATCCTGCTGGACTGCGGAGGAACGCCGTCGTTGACATCTCGTCTGCTGTAACGAGACAAATGCTGAGATGGTCTCTAAGTTGTCTGTGAACCATCGAGATTTGGAACTAAGGACTATGTCGTGGCTCCGTTTGATGGTGTAACATCTGTGTCCTGCTGGAATGAGGCGGCACACCGTCGTTGGTCTCCAGGCTGTAGATGTGGCCATTGAGATTTGGAACTAGGGATTTTGCCATGGCTCCATTTCGTTGTATCGCTTCCGTGCCTTGCTGGCATAAGAAGGAATGCTGTTGTTGGTCTTCTGGGATGCAGATATGACCGTCGAGATTTGGCTCTCTTTCTGATGGAGCCGGGTGGGATGATATGGTTCCCTCTTTGTTTGCGCCCCTGGATTGTATACAGGGATTGATGTGATATCACCTGTAGGGCAAAAAGTTTCATTTCTTTCATTTTTTTTATTTCTTTCCGCGATGCTCTGTCATTTCAGCTTTTATATCGTGAAAGTCGCGATTGCCTAATCAGTTCGGCTATTTTTCGCGGTGCCCAATCATTTCGGCTATTTATTTTATTTACTCGCTGCTTTTTATTGCGAGTTGCCCAACCATTTCGACTATTTTGTTATGCATATATTTTTACTTGCTGATTTTGTTGCAAGTTGCCCCATCATTTCGTCTATTTCATTTGCATTTTTTGCTCGCTGATTTTTTTATCGCGAGTAGGGGATTTGGGAACTGATACCAATCTTAGCATTAGCATCGCTGCGACTGGAATATTGCCAGGAGCGAATCATCATTTGCCATGAAAGGACTTAGAACTTGATACCGATTTAAGCATCAGCATCGCTACAACTGGGATATTGCCAGGAGCGAATCATCATTTGCTTCGGTCGATGTCGAACAAAGGTGGCTTAGCAAACAGGGTTAGGATCCCATCAACTAAGGCTTTTGACTTCATGAGCCGTAAGGGTCTCATAAAGGTGTTTCTCCCAACGAGTCGTGAGGATCTCGTAGGTGCTTTTTCTCCTTAGGAATCGTGAGGATTCCTAAGTGTGTGTTCTCTTATAAGTCGTAAGGATCTTACAAGAGTGTTTTCTCCTTGCAAGTCGAGAGGACCCACAAGTGTTTGTTCACCGTGTGAGCATATCCTTAGTCGCTGGTAGGACTCTGTTAGGGAAATGTTCATTCGTGCCCGTGGATTGTATACAAGGGTCAATATTGAACCGCTTGTAGGGCAATATCGGAGGTTGTGGGGGGTTGCTTAAGAATAGGTTCAGGTCTCTGTAACGTAAGACTTTCAAATCTTATGAGCCGTGAGGGTCCTATAAGAGAATTCTCCTTACGAGTCGTGAGGATCTCGCAAGTGTAATTTCTCCTTAAGAATCGTGAGGATTCCTAAGTGTATTTCTCCCTTGTTAGTCGTAAGGATCTCACGCAGGTGGTTTCTCCTCACAAGGTCGAGAGGGCCCTGTAAGTGTCTTTTAATGAGGTTGTACCCTTTCGGGTTTTCACAAACACTCACTGTTTTTACTCACAGAGCCCTTTCGGGTTTTCATCCGTGCCCATTTTGCTTATGGACATATCATTTTTTTTATTCTTTTCTTTTCTTTTCTTTTCTTTTTCTAACGAGGTTGCGCCCTTTCGGGTTTTCACAAAACTCACCGGTAGCCCTGCTGTTTTTACTCACGGAGCCCTTTCGGGTTTTCATCCGTGCCCATTTTGCTTATGGACATACCGTTTTTATTTTTATTCTCTTTTTTTTTATATCGGCTTTGGGATGCCGCAATCCACCGTAGTTTATCGACATCTCGGTCAACAGCTAGTTTTAGGACGTAGTGGTCCGTCATTAGTTTAAGGACATTTCGGTCCGTTGTTGAAGAAGGCCGGCTACTACTTATAGAGTTTGGGCTTAGGAAGATAGCGAGCCGACATAGTCGTCGTCATCTATCATTGACCTAGGTTGTGACTCATTAAGCGTAGTATTTCTTTAGGAAGCGACCGTTTATTGGCCTGAAAGTTCTTTCACCGTGCATATCCATGAGTAGATAGGCTCCACCCTGGTAGACCTTGTCTATGATGTACGGGCCTTCATAGTTCGGCTCGAATTTTCCCCGCTTGGCGCGATTGGGGATCATAGGTGTTCCCCTCCGAATGACGGCGCGACGGAGAGACGTCTTGCCTGAGATTCGGGGCAGATACTATTTGGTTTTATCCGTCCACCTCTCCGAAGATGCCAAGTTGATTTATGGCACCGTGTATCGGAGGTTTAGACTGATGCGGCCGATGTAGCAGACTTCGTTAGATTCCCCCTCGCTCGAGGGGTTTTGATTGTGGGGTTGCTCTTCCCTGCAGGCGCAAGCCCCTGCAGTTAATTACGTTACCGCATCGCGGTAACAACTTTCTCCTTCTCCAGATGTTCACTTCGTGTCATGGGTGTTTTTTTTGTTTATGGTTGCCCGTGGATTGTATACGGAGACTAATTTATGTCGTCGCCCGTAGGACGTGGATTAGTCCAAATCCGTATTTTCTTAGATTTGGGTTTGGGGTTTTGGTTTAAGGATACGTTAGCCATATTTGAGGCTAAGATCAACTTAAACGTATGTTAAGGATACATTAGTCTAATTTGAGACTAAGATCAACTTAACTGGATCGTTTAAATCCGACAAAAGAGCATTTGGGGACTCTATTGTTCTAGTTTAGGGACATAGTGGTCCATTGCCAGTTTAAGGACATGGTGGTCCATCGAATGTATGTCCGTCGGGACCCGTCACCTCTCTGACGACGTTGAAGGATTACAACGACAGATATCAGAGGAGTTCAGAGATATACCCTTGAACCAAAGTTGGTTGGAAGATCTATAGTCCAATTTGGGACTAAAGTCTGTTTGAAGGTTTTGGTTTAAGGATACGTTAGCCATATTTGAGGCTAAGATCAACTTAAACGTTTGTTAAGGATACGTTAGTCTGATTTGAGACTAAGATCAGCTTAACAGGATCATTTGGATCCGACAAAAGAGCATTTGGGCTCTATTATTCTAGTTTAGGGACATAGTGGTCCAATGCCAGTTTAGGGACATAGTGGTCCATTGCCAGTTTAGGAACATGGTGGTCCAACATTCCCATTTTGGGGACAAATATTGGTTTAAGGACATCATAGTCCAAGAGTTTAAGTACCCCACAGTCCGTATCAATGTATGGTTGTCGGGACCCGTCACCTCTCTGACGACGTTGAAGGATTACAATGACAAATATCAGAGGAGTTCAGAGATATACCCTTGAACCGGGTGTAAACTGATTTGAGAGAGAAGTTGTGCTCAGTTCAATTTAATTGAGGACTTATGGCCAGAATTGGGATAAGTCCATTTGAAAATGTTTAACATTTTGTTCATGATTGGCCTGTTTAGGCCTTTGCTTGGGCTCTGCCCCCTTTTTAAAATAATGCACAGCATTGGGCTTTTTAATTAAATGCATAGCATTTATTTTGGCCTGTTAGGCCTTTTTAATTGGGCTCTGTCCCTTTTCTTTAATAATGCAGAGCATTCAATAGTCTGACAGCGCGCCATGTGGCCTGTCAGGCGCTTTGCGCCGATTGAGGAGCGCAAGGCGCAAACTGATGTGGAGGTGACACGTGTTACACTCTGTTGATCGCAAGTTTGTTAGTGCAGTGCGCTGCGCCAGTGCGCTGCGCCAGGGCGCTGCGCTAGTGCGCTGCTGACACGTGGCACGCTCTGCTGAGCGCAAGTCTGTTAGCACAGTGCGCTGCTGACACGTGGCGCGCTCTGGTGACTTGCGCCAATCCAAGAGCGCAACAGCGCAAATTAGGAGTGCAGGGCACTGTACAGTAGCGCAGAGCGCATCTTGATCAATTTTGGATAAAAAAAAGAATCTTTTTAGAGGTTCTACCTTAAGATTCAAGAACCGATGGTTCATCAAAAGGCAATGCCTTTATATAGATCAAAAGATCTAATCAATGAAGTAAATTAATTCTGTTTTATCTTTTTTCAATTAGATCTTCTTTTGATCTTTTTTCTCTTTTTATATCCAAGATCTTGATCTTGTTCTTAGATCATTGATCTTTTTAGAAGAAATTCTTCTTTTTATCAGAGATTTACCTTTTTTCTTTTCGAGCTCTTCTCAAAACTTTTAGAGGAGTTCTGTATATCTCTATCTCTCTGTCTTTTAGACTTGGAGTCTAGGGGCCTTTATATAGGACCAATTGATTTGTTAAATCAGTTAAAGAGATCTTTCTCTGATTGATTTAGGGATGTTTCCCCACCGTTGGATCTTTGATCATAGGGCTTCTGTTTTACAGAAGATAATCTTCTTGTTTTTAACAAGATTGGAAAGATCTTTCCATAATTTGATTTTTTAAATGCTGGCACAGTTGGCGCAAGCGCACTTGCACTTGACACGTGTCGCGCAGCGTAGAGCGCAGCGCAGAGCGCAGCGCAGAGCGCAGCGCAGCTGACACGTGTCGCGCAGCGCAGAGCGCAAGTCATCTGAAGCGTTGCTTCCTTTCTTTTGAATTTGAAATTCAAACAGAGCTTTGCTCTGAAAGGGAGATTTTCTCCTTTATTATTTATTTATTTATTTATTTTTCTTTTATTGTTATTATTTTATACGGAGCGGGTTTTGAACCAAAAATTTTGGCGGGAACAATAGGTCTTTTGACCACTAGCATAAGTTCGCCTTGGCAAAATGTCCTCGGCCTGGTCAATCTTTCATATGAGCACGTCATCTTTGCTTTATAAGCCTCCAGATTTTGTTGCGCTATGAGCCGGGTTTCATCAAGGGCATCAAGCTCCTCAAGCCGAAGGTGAGCATTTTCTTCGTCCGTCAGCTTGTAGTGGACTGCCACTCGTAGAGAGGGTAATTCTATTTCGAGGGGCAGTACTGCTTCTGTACCGAATACCAACGCGTACGGGGTTGTGTTCGTGGCCGTCTTGAACGTAGTTCGATACGCCCAGAGAGCTTCTTGCAGTCTCTCGTGCTAGTCCTTCTTATTTCGGGACACCGTCTTCTTCACGATCTTCGTCAAGGTCTTGTTTAAAGCCTCAGCTAGACCGTTAGCTCGGGGATTATAAACTAAGGAATATCTCCAGTCTATGTTATGTTGTTGCGCAAAGCGGATGATCTTGTGGCTTCTGTAGGCTGGCCCGTTATCGAAGATGATCCGTCGCGGAGTTCCAAACCGATAAATGACGTGTGTCTTGAAGAAATGGAGGATATTCTCCGTCTTCACTTCCCTCAGCGGTACTGCTTCTGCCCATTTGGAGAAGTAGTCAGTCGTCGCCAAAATGAATCGATGTCCCCTGGACGATACTGGTTCGATGGGGTCGATTACGTCAGTCCCCCACATTTCGAACGGCCAGCTAGCCACTGTTGGATATAGAGGATTTAGGTGCTGATGGATAAAGTCCCCATGAATCTAGCATGAGTGGCATTGCTTCGCATATTCGAGGCAGTCCTGAATCATCGTGGGCTAATAGTAGCCCATCCGTTTAATCTTCAACTTCATCTCCGGGCCTCCTTGGTGAGAACCGCAGAGTCCGTCGTGAACTTCATAAACGACTCTTTTTGCCTCTTCAGGTCCCAGACATCTCAACCACAGAGAATCAAACGACCTCTTGTACAGAGTATCATTGACGAAGGCGAAAGATAGAGCTCGTTTCATAAGCTGATGTCTTGAGGACGCATCTTCAGGTGTTCGACGGGATTTGAAGTAGTCTCTAAAGGCTTCTCTCCAATCCTCAGCCTTTTCCTGGTCTTTTATTTGCATAGCCATTTGCTCAGTCGCTCCCTTTTCTTCGGATGATTCCGGAGATATTTCTACTGGGGCAAGCACCCAACGGCTTTGTACCAGGACTCTTACGTCATCGAGGTTCTCGTAGGCCAGTTCTTTAGCGAGCTTAGCTAGTGCATCTGCTTTGCTATTTTCCGCGCGCGGTATACTTTCTAGCATGTAGGAGGGGATTTGAGTTAGCAATTGTTGTACTCTCTCACCATACTTTACCAGTTCGGGTTTGCACGTTTGGTAGTCGCCATTTACTTGACTGATGACCAGTTGAGAATCTCCATATATGAGGAGGTTTTCAATTCCCATGTCGATGGCGACCTCGAGGCCTGCTATCAAAGCTTCGTATTCGGCTTCATTGTTCGTCCTCGGCTCTGTTAAGGAGAAAGCAAAGCGCATTATCCCTCCTTGTGGAGTTACGAAGATGAGGCCTACCCCCGATTTGATTATAGGGATGCTTTGTTTGCGCTTCATCATGGAAGACACTCCATCAAAATAGAGTTCCCATCGGGTATTACTACCGTCGATCGCGTCAAACGCATGTTCGTCTGGCAGCTCGCAATTCAGAGGGGAATCGGCCGGTATCAGATGCTCAGCGAGGAAGTCGGCGATGGCCTGGCCTTTCACTGTCTTAAGAGGCTGATAGGTTATCGAAAACTCCATTAAGAGCAAGGCCCATTTAGCGAGTCTCCCTGTCAATAAGGCCTTCGACATTAAATATTTAAGGGGGTCCACCTTCGAAATGAGACGGACTTCATGCGCCAACGCATAGTGCCTGAGCTTTGTTATCACGAAGATCAATGCCAGGCAGTGTTTTTCGATAGGGGAGTAGTTGCTTTCTGCCCCCAGGAGAACTCGACTTAAGTAATAGAGAGCTCTTTCTTTCCCTTGGTCGTTCTATTGCGCCCATAATGCACCTAAGGAACCTTCGAAGGCGGTTGTATAAAGAATGAGAGGCTTTCCCTTGACCGGAGCAGCCAACACTGGCGGATTCTGCAAGTATTACTTGATTTCGTCCAGCGCGTCTTGGCATTTGTGATCCCAAACGAACGGGGTTCCCTTCTTTATCAGATGACTATAAGGACGATACTTGCCTGAAAGATTGGCTATAAATCGCCGGATATACGCGAGCTTCCCTTGGAGAGATCATAATTGCTTAAGAGTCTTTGGCGGAAGCATTTCCATGATTGCCTTGATCTTTGACGGATCTATCTCGATACCTCGGTGTCGGACGATGAATCCTAGGAATTTGCTCGAGGAAACTCCGAATGCGCACTTGAGAGGGTTCATCTTCAAGTTGTATTGTCGAAGGCGTCGAAATACGGTCTTCAGATGCTCTAAATGCTCCTCGTATGATTTTCTCTTAACCACGAGGTCGTCGATATAGCATTCGACGATTTCATGTATAAGGTCATCGAAGATCTTTGTCATGGCCCTTTGATAGGTGGCACCGGCGTTCTTTAAACCGAAGGGCATCACCTTGTAGCAGAATATACCCACCGGGGTCCGGAAAGCGGTGTGCTTCTGGTCTTCGGGATGCATCTTTATCTGATTATATCCTGATGAGCCGTCCATGAAGGAGAAAACCTCGTGAGTGGACGTGTTATCTATCATCAGCTCGGTGACTGGCACTGGGAAGTCGTCCTTCGGGCAGGCTTTATTGAGATCCCAAAAGTCTACACATATGCGCACCGTCCCATTTTTCTTCATCACCGGAACGATGTTAGCGATCCAATCGGGATACTGAACTTCCTGGATAAACCCAGAGTCGATCAGCTTCTTGACTTCGGCGTTAATGCTCATCTCAAGCTCGAGCCACATTCTTCTCGGTGCTTGTTTGATTCGCTTAACGTCCGGGGATATCGCCAATTTATGCACAGCAATTTCTGGATCTAGTCCTGGCATTTCGGAATAGTTCCATGCGAAGCAATCTTTATGCTGCATAAGAACGTCTTTTAATGAAGCCACCCTTCCTTCAGACAACAGCTCACTAACGAATGTCGGTCGCGGGTCGCTCGCCATCCCCAACTCAATTTTCTTGAGGTTATCTGCAGTGGTGTATATTCCATCTTCTAGCTCTTTCGGCGCTGGTGGAAATTCTGAGATCACCTCGTCATCGCTGTTTTCGAAGCACTAGGGAAGATCATCCATATCCTCAGGGTCTTCTTTTGATATTGTTATCATATGACAAGTACGAGCCCGCTTCCAAGATCGATGTGGATCTAGTTCTGCTCTCGTGGCTTTGGGTTCATGCTTCTGTGGCGGCGTTACCCTCCAGCTGTCAGATAAAGCGAACTTGCCGAGCTGATACTGATCTTCGACCCAGTTCTTGAAGGTGAAGCAATCTTCGAGAGGGTGTCCTATTACCCTGTGATAAGAGCAATAGTTCGGGTGTGAGACTTCGCCTGTTTGTTCGGGGTGCTTGGATTCCGGAAGCGTAATCATTTGGTGTTTTATAGCTAGGTCAAGTATCTTCTTTGTCTTGTCTTGAGGAAAAGAGTATGCTCGACTCATCTTCTTCATAAGGGACAAATCCGGACCGCTTGATTCCCGACTGCATGGCTTCTTGTTCCCACTTTGTCGTTGTTGAATGCCTTTTTCGCTTTTTGACTTGTTTCTTCCTCTGCGTCGGGTCTTTTTTACAACAGGTTGACATGGAGCAACATTTTCATCTTTCGCGGCCTGTTGGAGAAGGCGTTGCGTCCTGGCTTTCTCATAGATGGCCATTTCGCGGTTATGGTCGTCTCGAACTTTTTGACCAGCTTCCCTTATAAACTTGTCCATTTGTTCTTCGAACGACGGACTGTGCATTTTTACGTCGGAGACTTTTTCTGGCTCAGGGTTAGCATCTTCCCATTGAGCATCCCCTTCTTCATTGAAGTCATGTACGACGTAGCAGTCACGGAGTAGCTCTCGTTTCTTGGACCGAACGTATCCAAGCCCGATTGCTTCCATTCTCCCATTGGGCAATTTGCGCTGAGTTCCGGGAATGTTCCAGATCCTATCATAGAACTTAGCTTTTCGAGCGGTCTGTTTGAAGGGTATCCCTTGGCGCTTCAATTGCTTTTTCAAGCCTTCTGTATAGTATCTAGGCAGACGGATGGGCCGAAACCTGTTAAGCGTAGGATCCGCACCGTGCCAGATTTCTTTCTCCACTTTGGTTTCCCCGGAGCGGTAGAATAGAATCGCCTTTTCGCCTTCTCTCCTGGGAGGGACATAGAACGTCTGCAGCTCTTCCACATTGTAGGTATCGAGCGCATCTAGTTCTTTATGATGTTTGGGCGGAACCCTGGCAACTTGCAAACTTTGCTCTTCATCAGCGAAAGTTTGTATTGAAGGTCGAGCGGAAAATATAGCACGGACCTCATCTTCCGAGTCACTGCCAAAGATCAACATGGGAGCGGACGGTCCTGGCTTGTTGTGTTGGGGTGGACCTAAATAAACCATCGCTTCTTCCTCCTCAGTATCACTCCCGAAGATTGGAATGGTGGTGATAGCTTTGTTCTCCGGTTTGTGACATCTCTCTGTGTCCTCGAAATCCGGTAAGAAGTATTTTGCATCTTCATATTTGCGGACTTCGTTCACGGAGAATGGGTTCAGCTCTCCTGTTACGGTATACTCGAGACCATCCTTAAAATATTTCATACACTGATACTGTGTAGAAGGAATGATGTTGTACTCGTGTAACCAGGGTCGGCCGAGCAAAGCATTATAGCATGTCTTGGCGTCTATGACGTGGAATTTAATGTCCGTGACGAGTAGCCCAAAGCGTAATGTCAGTATCACAGACCCGAGAGTCTGTGATGATTGAGAGTCGAACCCGGAGATGGTGATCTTATCCCGAGCGAGGTGCTGGACGCTTATGCAGATTTCCTTCAATACCCGTACACTGAGGAGATTGACGGAAGACCCATTATCAACCAAGATTTTGCCTATCTTTATATCGTGGCAGTACCCTGAGAGAGGGGACGGTTGTGTTCGTATGTCCCAAGGAGGAGGTCTTCATCGCCGAAGGTGATACCGGCTGTGTGTACTTCCTCCAGCTCGTCCTTCATCTTTTCTTCGGCAAGAAAAGCTTGGAATTGCTCTGTCTTCTGTTGCGCTTTGATCAATGAATCTCTTGCTTCTTTTGATAGTAAGAGGGCATCGAAAATACTGAGTTGCGAGGGCAACTTCCTTAAGTGCGCCAGAACGTTGTAGTCCGCCTTATTTTTCTTTGGCGGGTCCTTGGCGGTTAGCTCTTCCATGACTTGGTCATCTAGGGCGATATCCTCATAGACCTTTTCTTTTCCCTTATCTTTTTTATTTGAGGGTCCAAGATTCTTTTCGGGTAGCGTACGATTACGCAGCCGTCGCAGGACTTCGGCTCTTCCTCTTTTCCCGAGGCGGACTCTTTAAAGAGAGGGCTAAGAGCCATTTCCTTGTCAGAGTCGCTCCCGAATGTGAGAATTTGCGCTTCCCCGGCGTTAACCATGCGACAATCGCCTGTAGTTCCTCTAAGCTCCTCGGTCGTACTTTTCCGCTCCCGACGAGTTTTGCGCTTCTCCCGCTTAAAATATTGCCGGTGAACAACATACCCCTGCCACCATCTATTGAAAGCTTTGCACTCTTCGGTGGGATGCAAAATCTTTCGATGATATAAGCAGTAGGAAGGGTGCATTTCTGCTTTGCCGGCAATATTTCCTTCAGAGGGTGGTAGCTTCATCCCCATTGATATTGCTTTAGCAAACCTTTTCCTCGTCTTGAACTTGCTTTTATTTGCGGTGGATGTACTTTGATCCGGCGGGAGTGTCTCAACTCTTTTGTCTAGTCGCCGACGTTTGGATTTTTCAAATATGGCCATCTCACGCTCCCGATTGGCTTTACTTTCCAGACGAATCTCATTCAGGAAGGCGTCGATCATTTCATCTGACGGCCATAGCAGTTCCGGTTCGGGACCTGCCCCTGGTCTCTCTGTGCAAGGAGCTTCTTCATTGTCTAGCGATGAATGAGAGATCACATGGCAGCTTGCTACGTAATCCTCAGATCCATCCGACGAGCTTTCTTCATCATCTTCATCCTTAAGGACGTGGCTGAGAAACTCTTGGAGCGTGATTGGGGCTCGCGCTTTCTGGTTGTACTCTTCCAGCGCGTCAATCTGTTTCTGTAGGTCCGTGCGCTTGTCGCCAGGCTTCATGGGCTTTTTGGATTTCTTCTTCTTTTTCGAAGATTTTGACGGCTGTATGTGAACACTTTGGCTATCCCCACCAATCTTTGGAGTTGGGCGTGGTTTCAGCATCCCTTCGATGATCTGGGGTTCCAGCGGGTTTTTCCACCTGATCGCCGGGCATGTTTGGAGATCATTCAGCATCCTTTTGGTTTTGGCTGAAAGAACGACCTCCCATAGGGCTTCTTTAACAAGGGAGCACGTTGCCCCCGGCATATTCACCTTTTTAGGGGTATGAGGTTGCGGCGGGTTCACCTTCCATCTTTCGGATAACGCGAACTTACCTTATTGGTATTGGTCTTCAATCCAGTTTTTGAAGACGTAGCAATCTTCGATCGGATGACCCAATACTCGGTGGTAGGGGCAGTAATTGGGATCATTGACATCGTTTGGCTGCAACGGACGTTTTGAATCTGGCAGATTGATGAGTCTGTTGCGCACTGCCAGCTCGAACAGTCTTCTCGTTTTATTTTGAGGAAACGAGTAAGGACTTCCTAGCCTCTCATCGAAGGATAAGCGTGGACGCATATTGTTTTGACGGACAACCGGCTTTAAATTTCTCGGCTGTTGTTGAGCATTGGCGACGACGATCGCTTTTCCTTTCCCCTTCTCATTTCGAGAGTCCGGCTTTGGAGGAGACGTTCTATGGCCCATCAGGTCCATTTGGGCTAATTTTTCAATCAAGGCCTGGAACCTGGTTGGTGTTGGGGTAAAAATTTGCACCCCGGTTGACCGAGTCAAAGTCAAGGTCAACCCCCAAGCTAGGTGGGCCCAAGCCTAGGTCAAGCGGGCCCATGCCCAAGTCGAGGCCGCGGCCAGCCTCCCCATGCCAACAACAAAATCATGTAATAAATAATTTTATGTAATTTTTAAACATGAATGTATGCAAAATGGGCATAAAGCCAATATTTTGTAAGCCCATGGCTTATGTGCAAAAATGAAATGGCACATGAGCCATGAGATAGGCAAAATGCCATTTTGTGAAGCCCAAGGGGCTATATGTAAATATGTAAGCCTATAAAAGGCAACATGATGATGAATAAAGGGATACTTTTCATTCTCTCAAAAATCTAGGGTTTGTGCCTCTTTCCCTTTTCTGAAGGTTCCAAACCTTCTTCTTTCTTTTGAATTAAATCAAGAGTTTTACTCTTCCTTTTCCAAAACTAAATAGTTTTTCACCACAAAACCCATAAAGGGGAACTTGGATCTGTCATTAGATCTCAAAAAGAAGAGATTTTTAAAATCTCATATCTTTTGATCTTCAAGATCCAGCAACCAGATGAGAAAGAAGAAGAACCCCTTTCATCAACCCCAAAACATCTTAGGAGTTTAACTCCACTCCGATTTCACTTTCGAGAATTTCTGGGGCTAAAAGCTTCTTTTTCTCGCCGGCGCCCAAGCGCTCAAGCGCCCAGCGCTCAAGCGCCCAGCGCCCACGTGCCGATACGTGGCGCGCTTGCGCTCAAGCGCCCTGTGCTCCAGCGCAAAGTGCCTACGTGCCGACACGTGGCGCGCTTGCGCTCGAGCGCCTTATGCTCAGGCGCAAAGCGCCCACGTGCCGACATGTGGCGCGCTTGCGCTTAAGCTCCCAGCGCTCCAGCGCAAAGCGCCCACGTGCCGACACGTGGCACGCTTGCGCTCGAGCGCCCAGCGCTCAAGCGCAAAGCGCCCACGTGCCGACACGTGGCGCGCTTGCGCCGAAGCGCACAGCGCTCAAGGCGCTGACCCCACGCGTCCTTTGGGCGCCTTTTTCCTTTTTTTTATGTATGTATACATGTATATATATGTATAGATACACACACACTCCACAACACTGTCCCCCTCAAAAAAAATTTTGGGCCGGGGCGCTGCCCCGCACCCCGCAAGGGGGCTGCTAGCCCCCTTGACCCCCAGCCCGCTATCCGGGTAGCGGGACCCCCGTAAAAACTCTGCGGGGCCCCCGATATATCCAAAACTCTTTCAAAACACAACACTGCATATTGAGTTCGCATGACCAGTTTAACCCGTCAATCGGAGGTTCTCTCGCTCCAAAGGCGAGGGGTAATTAACGGCAGCTTAGTCCGTGGCTGCCGGAGATTCGGATCCCCACAATCATTAAACCCCCGCCTACCCTAGGCCGGGGGAATCTGTAATGCGCCTGACGAGCACGCGCGTATTCCCGTCTCAATGGGGTGACGAAAAATACCCTACAGATTCTGGCACGCCCGGTGGGACCTATCTCTCCTCCTATATTTCGGGTTAAGCATTCATGCGAACTCAATCAATATACGTATCGATATTTATACTAAAATAATGCCCTTTCATGCAGGTTTTCAAGCAATCACTTTTCGACAATGTCTCTAAGGACGATCTCAGCTCTCAGCATGGCTCCCATCTCCTACACGATGAAGATGGATGCCAGGACGGTCCTCCCGGCCAGTCTCGAGCTACAATGGGAGGAGGAGCCGCTACCATTTGGCTCTATTATGTTCGTGTCAGCTAATGCTATCCCTGCACCTCAAGCTCCGGTAACCGACAAACCGGCCTCGAAAGGCAAGAGGCCAAATGTGGTGGTCTCGAAGGCGCCCTAACCCAAACACAAATCGGTGTCTGAACGGCTTTCCATGGCCCCAGCTGGGGGCAAAGCCGTCAGAACAGAAGAGGTTGCCAGACGTCACGGGCAAGCCCAGGCGATGCCTCCGATGGACAAGCGGGCGGATGTCTTCTCAAGCCTCCTCATCACTCGGCTTATGGTGGCTTCCAGAGAGCAGAAGCCTGCCAAGCTCTCAAGGCAGAGAGGCTGAGGCAGAAGCGGCTCAGATACAGAGCCAAAAAAAGGGCTAGGGCTCCAGCCATGTTAAAATTTATGAATTTCCAAACCCCGGACCGCTCTGCGAAATCAGCTGCCAAAGATAAAGAGATGGCTGGGTATGTGGTCCACACTGTCTACATGGTGGGCACACGCAGCAAGAGCAAGGACGGGGCCACCACATCTCGAATCCAATCTAGCTTGAATGTGGCTGCCGCTTCCCAAGAACAGCCGCCACTGCTGGGCGATGAAAACCTTCTCGATGAGGCCGATAGGCAGAGAGAGCCCTCAGTTCATGAGGAGTCGGGCTCGGAAAGCGAAGATGAGCCAACTTTCCATCCTAAGACCGCAGAGCAACAACTTCTCTAAGAGCTTCGAAAACAGCTCAGAAGCAAAGACAAGGAGATGGCCAAGCTCTACTCAAAGATCGACGACTTGACAAATGTCGTCTTACGGCTTACGGCCCAACTTGCCTCCCAACCGCCCAATCAAGCACAGGGTTCTGCCCATGAACCGAGAAACGGTGTCCCGAGACAGCCGACGCCTATTCCTCCAAATCCAAAGGTGGGCGGACCGCATGAAAGTCAGTCGCATCCTATCTCGGGAAATGTCTTGGCTACCGATGACAGTAGCCCGCTAACTCAAGATCAAATCATAGATTTGGTTGCCAACAAAGTCAAAACATTGGTAGCCGAAGCCGAAGGGCAAAAAGATATCAGCAGCAGTGGGAGACCATACCCTGCTCAGTATAATCTGGTAGAATTTCCTAGCGGCTATGTCATCCCTAAGTTCGGAAAATTCGATGGGACGGGAAATGCGAATCAGCACATCGCCCACTTTAAAGCCTCATGCGGGAATACTGGGGGCAATGACGCGCTTCTCCTCCGCCAGTTCGTTAATAGCTTGACCGATGTTGCTTTCGACTGGTATGCGAGCATACCAGATGGCTCCGTTACTACTTTCGTCCAAATGGAATCTTTGTTTCGACAAAGGTTCATGAGCGTCAGCGATAAGATCACCATTGCCGAGCTCGTAAGGACCAAGCCTAAGAACAACGAAAGCAGCACGGATTTTATAACCCGATGGCGCAATCTCTCCGTCAAATGCGAACCACCGATAGAGCAGGACCAATCTGTCAGTCTCCTCGTCGGAAATCTCAACAATTGGATGGCCCCGTTTCTATGCACCGCGGGTCTCAAAACATTCCAAGAGCTGACCAGGAAAGTCCAGATGTTGGAACGCTCAAAGCAGGAGTCCTCCTCTGACTCCCAAAATAACAATAGGTCCTGGAGAAACCGAAAGGACGATAATCACAAAGGCGGAAATCCCGACGATTCTGAGTCTTTCAACACTTCGGCGAACCAAAATAAGCGAGGGATAAGCGGGCCTAGTGCCAACCAGCCTCGGAAGCCAGTGTTCGGAGAGGGAGGAGAATCTCCACTGAAAGAGAAGCTGGACAAGGTCTATTCCTTCAGAAGGGAGAAAATCCGTAAAATATTCAAAGACGTCCTGAGGAACGGTCTACAACTGCCAGAGTCAAAAAGACCGCAGGAAGCGAATATGACTGACGACCCCAAATACTGCCCCTATCACAGAGTGATAGGTCATGCCATTGAGAACTGCTTTGTCTTCAAAGATTGGGTCAAAAAGCAATACAAGGCAGGAGAGATAGAACTGTCTAAAGGCGTGTTAACAAACAATCCAGCTGCGACCGCCAATTTCATACAAACGGAGACCGAAGTTCTTCGTGAAACTGATTCTCTCAGACATCTGCCTTTCTCTGAAAACAATGACCACCACGTCGTTAAACTGGGAACAATCGACCTCTAAGTCGTTAAACTGGGAATGTAAAAAAAATGTAAATAAACAAAAAAATGTGTAAATAAAAGAAAAATAAAGAAAAGTCGAAATGATGGGGCAACTCGCAATAAAAATCAGCGAGTAAAAATGAAAATGAAAATAAAGCCGAAATGATGGGGCAACCGCGAAAAAATAGCCGAAATGATAGGGCAATCGCGACTTTCGCGATAAGAAAAGCTGAAATGATAGAGCAATCGCGGTATAAAAAAACGGTGAGTGATGAGTCGCTCCTGGTACCATATTCCAGTGCAGCGATGCAGACGCCAACCAAAATCCAATTTCTCAAAATCCTCCAGCCTTACGGCCAGTCCCCAAATTGACTGCCGTATACAATCCACGGGCTCAAATAATTCTCAGCATACCCATGCCCCACCGCAACCACCAGTTACGCGGCTGGTCTCCGCCTTTGGAATTATGCTCCATTGAGAAGACCCACTCATGTGTCCTCACGATACATGAGGAGAACAAACCTTTTGTGGGATCCTTACGACTCACAAAGGAAAAACACACTTAGGAGTCCTCACGACTCCTAAGGAGAAAATACACCTGCGAGATCCTTACGACTCGTAGGGAGAAAATGCTTTTATGGGACCCTCACGGCCCATAAAATTGAAAAGTCTTAGGTGATAGGGATCTAAACCTGTCTCCTAAGCCATCGCTTTCTAAATCCCATACCCCAATGGCGAATGATGAGTCGCTCCTGGTACCATATTCCAGTGCAGCGATGCAAACGCCAACCAAATTCCAAATCCCATACCCCAACGGCGAATGATGAGTTGCTCCTGGTACCATATTCCAGTGCAACAATGCAGACGCCAACAAAGTCCCGAAATGTTTCCGGCCCTACAGTCTGGATCATACATTCTGCAAAACCGTATACAATCCATGGGCGTAAAACAATCCCAATCTCTCCCGAGTCCTGCCGGTGAGACCACATTCAAAGTCCCACCAAAAATAATAAAATAAAAATAAAAAATTTAAAAAAAGGTATGTCCACAAGAAAAATGGGCACGGATGAAAACCCGAAAGGGCTCCGTGAGTAAAAACAGCAGGACTGCCGGCGAGTTTGTGAAAACTCGAAAGGACGCAAACTCGTGAAAAAGAGATGAAATGCACTCACAAAGTCCTCTCGACTTTGTGAGGAGAAAATTCCCACGTGAGATCCTTACGACTCACAAAGGAGCAACACACTTAGGAGTCCCCACGACTCCTAAGGAGAAAATACACCTACGGGATCCTTACGACTTGTAGGGAGAAAATGCTTTGTGAGACCCTTACGGCTCACAAAATTGAAAAGTCTTAGGTGATAGGGACCTAAAACCTATCTCCTAAGCCATCGCTTCCTGATAAGCAAGCGCAAATGATGATTCGCTCCTGGTACCATATTCCAGTGTAGCGATACTGATGCCAAGCAAAAACCAATTTCCAAGCCCTCCCGGGCCAAATGATGAGTTGCTCCTGGCATTATTCTAGTGCAGCAATGCAGATGCCAAACCAAAGCCAAATCCTCAAATCCACTCATGGCAAATGATGATTCGCTCCTGGTACCATACTCCAGTGTAGCGATGCTGATGTCAACCCAAATCAAATCAAACCAACAACCTCTGCGGAGGAATCAAGCTTCGTCCCAGAATTTACCCCGTGTCGAAATCATGCTGCGCCTCAGGATATCCACCTTCCCTACCGGAATTATGCTCCGCCTCGGAATCAAATCAACTAACAAGCTCTGCGTCAGAATCATGCTTCGTCTCAGAATGTGCACCCCGTGTCGAAATCATGCTTCGCCTTGGTGTATCTGCCTTCCATGTCGTAATTATGCTTTGGATCGGAATCAACCAACGACCTCCTCGTCGGAATTATGCTCGGCCTCGGAATCAAGTCAACCAGCAAGCTCTGCGTCGGAATTATACTTCGTTTCAGAATGCACCCCGTGTCGAAATGATGCTTCGCCTCGGTGTACCTGCCTTCCCTGTCGAAATAATGCTTCGTCTCGGAATCAAGTCAGCCAACAAGCTCTGCGTCGGAATCATGCTTCGTCTCAGAATATACCCCGTGTCGAAATCAATACTTCGCCTCGGAATATTTGCCTTCCTTGTCGGAATTATACTTCGCCTAGGAATCTACATCTGCATCAAAATCATGCTTCGGTCAGAATGTCTGCCGCTCTTCGGAATCATGCTCCGATCCCTGGAATGATGCTCTGAACCCTGGAATCATGCTCCGCTCATCGGAATGATGCTCCGATCCCCTGGAATCATGCTCCGCTCATCGGAATGATCCTCCGATATCTGGAATCATGCTCCGCGAATCAGAATGATGCTCCGATCTTGGAATTATGCTCCGCGCTTCGAAATGATGCTCCGATCTGCTCCGATTCCCGGGAATCATACTCCCCGGGATGATGTTCCGCCCCCGGAATGATGTTCCACCTCGAAGTCCAGCTTCAAGATCCATCAATTTCATGCACACAACTCAAATGTACGGTGTGCATTTATTGATGGGGGCAATTTGTTGGGGTAAAAATTTGCACCCCGATTGACCGAGTCAAAGTCAAGGACAACCCCCAAGCTAGGTAGGCCCAAGCCCAGGTCAAGCGGGCCCATGCCCAAGTCGAGCCCGCGGCCAGTCTCTCCATGCCAACAACAAAATCATGTAATAAATAATTTTTATGTAATTTTTTATGCATGAATGTATGAAAAATGGGCATAAAGCCAATATTTTGTAAGCCCATGGCTTATGTGCAAAAATGAAATGACACATGAGCCATGGGATAGGCAAAATGCCATTTTGTGAAGCCCAAGGGGCTATATGTAAATATGTAAGCCTATAAAAGGCAACATGATGATGAATAAAGGGATACTTTTCATTCTCTCAAAAACCTAGGGTTTGTGCCTCTTTCCCCTTTCTGAAGGTTCCAAACCTTCTTCTTTCTTTTGAATTAAATCAAGAGTTTTACTCTTCCTTTTCCAAAACAAAATAGTTTTTCACCACAAAACCTACAAAGGGGAACTTGGATCTGTCATTAGATCTCAAAAAGAAGAGATTTTTAAAATCTCATATCTCTTGATCTTCAAGATCCAGCAACCAGAGGAGAAAGAAGAAGAACCCCTTTCATCAACCCCAAAACATCTGAGGAGTTTAACTCCACTCTGATTTCTCTTTCGAGAATTTCTGGGGCTAAAAGCCTCTTTTTCTTGCCGGCGCCCAAGCGCTCAAGCGCCAAGCGCCCACGTACCGACACGTGGCGCGCTTGCGCTCGAGCGCCCTGCGCTCAGGCGCCAAGCGCCCACGTGCCGACACGTGGCGCGCTTGCGCTCGAGCGCTCAGGCGCAAAGCGCCCACGTGCCGATACGTGGCGCGCTTGCGCTCGAGCTCCCAGCGCTCTAGCGCAAAGCGCCCACGTGCCGACACGTGGCGCGCTTGCGCTCAAGCGCCCAACGCTCAAGCGCAAAGCGCCCACGTGCCGACACGTGGCGCGCTTGCACCTAAGCGCACAGCACCTAAGCGCACAGCGCTCAAGGCGCTGACCCCATGCGTCCTTTGGGCGCATTTTTCCCTTTTTTTATGTATGTATATATGTATATATATGTACAGATACACACACACTCCACAACACTTTCCCCCTCAAAAACTCTGCGGGGCCCCCGATATATCCAAAACTCCTTCAAAACACAACACTGCACATTGAGTTCGCATGACCAGTTTAACCCGTCAATCGGAGGTTCCCTCGCTCCAAAGACGAGGGGTAATTAACGGCAGCTTAGTCCGCGGCTGCCGGAGATTCGGATCCCCACAATCATTAAACCCCGGCCTACCCAAGGCCAGGGGAATCTGTAATGCGCCTGACGAGCGCGCGCGTATTACCATATCAATGGGGTGACGAAAAATACCCTACAGTTGGTTTAAAGAACATCATGAACTGTGAAATAGTTGCATGAGGATCTAGGGTGCCCACGAACATGCCCACCGCTGGCGCTTCTTCGATGCGTTGTTCGCATTTTGACCATAAGTTCCGCCATGGGATTGCATATTGAACCCAAGTTTCGCCCGGCTTTACTCTTGCATTGATCAAAATTGTTATTGGAGTACGCTCGCTGGCGCTTGCATAAAGCTGGGTAAACAACATCACCATTTCAGCGAAAGTTTTGACAGAGTCGTTCGGAAGCTCGGAGTACCATTCAAACACCGTCTCCGATAAGCTGCCGACGAATTGGCGAAGCAGGAGCTTATCATCGCCGCCGGTGTTGCCACAAAGAGCCCTGAACTGGGCAACATATTGATGGGGATTGCCTGTCCCCTTGTAGACATGGAATTTTGGGATCGTGTAGCCCGGCGGGTATTTGATCTGATCATACCAGCTCGGATATGGTTGCCCTGTTTTGACAACTTGACCGGCTGCCTCAGTTGCCTGGTGAACTCGTATTTGTTGAGCAATACAGTCATCCAGGGCAGCTTTGGAAATTGTCTCCTCCTTGGCTGTTGAAAGAGCCAGCGGTGGATTTGGCGTTTCTCCTCTGTCATCTTCAAGGATAATCGGAGGATCTTCGGCTGAGGGATCTGGCTAGATCATCATCCCGACCATGTCTTGAAATAGGAGAGCCATCTGCTTTATATTGGCCGCTTGCTCTGCAGCCTCCTTGTCCTTCTTTTCAAGCACTCTACGAAGGAATTCAGTATCGGTTTCGTGTTCGCGACGCTGCTCCGATGATGCCTCCGGGCTTTCTTTTGGTCCGGTGAGCGCGGCCATTGTAGTCAGCATCTCCAGGAGCTTCTGTTGCTGCTGCTCCTGGGCTCTTGTGATGGATCGGGTGAGTGGTCGGTGGCCCGTTGAAGCGCGGCTATCCTCCTTCTCAGACGCCAAGTAAACGGTAAGGACGACCATGCCCCCAGACTTAGGGCGTTTGGGTTCAGTGTTTTTGGCTTTTGTCGCCGGCACAGGGTTCTTCTCCGGCCTTCTTTTCTCAGGAGCGGTTGAAGTTGAGGGAGCCGTTGAAGTGGGCACCCAGACAGCTTTTCGTGGCTTAGCAGAATGGCTGACTTCCTGTTGGACCTTCAGCTTCTTGTGCTGGCAGGAGAAATTTGGATCGATCACCGAGTCTCGGGCCTGCCGCCAGACTTTATAGATTTTGGAGGACAGCCGTTGAGCGGATTGGGGCTGTTCTGGCTTTGCTTCTACAGCCTTTTCCAGCGGAGGGGGAGACCTCTTCAGTACAGCGGTAGGAGAATTCCTACACACTTTATTTAGCAGTTCAAAGTTGTTCCCATTAGGAACAGCAGCATTAACTTCCGTCGTCGGGGCTGGTGGAGTTAACCCAGAAGGGGAACTACCTCCGGACTTCCTCACTCGGCGCCAGTGGCAACGTCGAGCATGTCGAGTTGTGGGAATTGTCTCGGGGACGGGGACGGCCTTGTCCTGCCCCCTATTCAGGTGAGGGGCTATAGCCGGTGTCAGCCTAGTAAAGACTGATGCCTTTTGAGTAGCCGGAGCGGGAGTAGGAGTTGGGACGGTCAGTCTTGTGAAGACCGGCCTCTTAGCGGGAGAAGCCGTCTTGACGACTTCAAGAGCAGGTTTGGCTACTCTCTTTTGAATAACCTTCTTTGGGACCGCAAGCTTCATCGTGGGCCCGCAGGAGTTTTGGCCTAGTCTGGAGAAGACCAAGGCATTGGTGTTGGGCGACCCATTGAGAGGGGCCGCAACAGCTGTAAGTCGATCGAAGACCGACTTCTTAGGACCTTCCGGTACGGGCACTAGGGCCGTGAAGCTCACTGGCGGGAGCATGGTCCCGAAAAATAGTCCAGTAGTAGCCGGGGTGATTTGTTCCACCGGCATCGTGAACAGTGATGCCGCCTGAGGTCCATAGGCTATACCTCCAGGTGAGGCGGAGCGTCGGTTGCAGTTGCAGTTGGAGCAGTTGAACGCCATTGCTGCTTGCCTTCTGCGCCAAGCAAGAGACCAAATCTTAGTGACTTAAAACCCGAGGGCAACCATTAACAAACCGCGATTCGTTCGCGAATACGACGCATGAAGTGTGGAGTGGAAAGAGGAAAAGATCCCACCAGGCATGCCAAAATCTGTTTACAGCCGGAAACCGAAAAGACGGACTGTCTTGCCTGAATCTGAGGGCAGATACTATTCGGTTCTATCCATCCACCTCTCCGAAGATGCCAAGTTGATTTATGGCACCGTGTATCGAAGGTTTAAACGGATGCGGCCGATATAGCAGACTTCGTCAGATTCCCCCTCGTTTGAGGGGGTTTTGATTGTGGGGACGCTCTTCCCCGCAGGCGCAAGCCCCTGCAGTTAATTACGCTATCGCATCGCGGTAACAACTTTCTCCTTCTCCAGATGGTCACTTCGTGTCGTGGGTGTTTATTTTGTGTTCGGTTGCCCGTGGATTGTTTACGGAGACTAATTTGTGTTGTCGCTCGTAGGACGTGGATTAGTCCAAATCCGTATTTTCTTAGATTTGGGTTTGGGGTTTTGGTTTAAGGATACGTTAGTCTCATTTTTGGACTAAGATCAACTTAAACGTTTGTTAAGGACACGTTAGCCTAATTTCCAGACTAAGATCAACTTAACATGATCATTTAGATCCAACAAAAGAGCATTTGGACTCTATTGTTTTAGTTTAGGGACTTTGCGGTCCATTTTCCAGTTTAGGGACATGGTGGTCCATGGAATGTATGGCCGTCGGGACCCGTCACCTCTCTGACGACGTTGAAGGATTACAACGACAGATATCAGAGGAGTTCAGAGATGTACCCTCGAACCGGGTATAAATTGATTGGGAGAGCGGTTGTGCTCAGTTCAATTTAAATTGAGGACTTATGGCCAGAATTGGGCTAAGTCCATTTGAAAATATTCAACATTTTATTCTTTTTTGCCTATTAGGCTTTTGCTTGGGCTCTGTCCTTTTACAATGCATAGCATTGGGCTCTGTATTTAAATGCATAGCATTTATATTTGGCCTGTTAGGCTTTTACTTGGGCTCTGCCCTTTTTTAAATAATGCACAGCATTTTAATGGTCTGACAGTGCGCCACGTGGCTTTTCAAGCGCTTTGCGCCAATTAAAGAGCGCAAGGCGCTAGCGCATATGGAGGTGACACGTGTCGCGCTCTGCTGAGCGCAAGTCTGTTAGCGCAGTGCGCTGTGCCAGTGCGCTGCGCACACGTGGTGCGCTCTGGTGCAGTGCGCCAATCCAAGAGCGCAGTGCGCTATATTTAGAAGCGCAAGGCGCAGATTGTTCTGTGTCTGACACGTGGCGTACTCTGGTGCAGTGCGCCAATCCAAAGAGCGCAAAGGCGCATTTCAAAAGTGCAAGGCACTGTACAATAGCGCAGAGCGCAACTTGATCCAATTCATATCAAAGAAACAAGTTTTCCTTGTTCTAAAGAGGTTCTACCTCAAGATTCAAGAACCAATGGTTCATCAAAAGGCTGTGCCTTTATATAGATCAAAAGATCTAGGGGTGAAGTAAATTACTTCTTTATTGTTTTTGTGATTAGATCTTTATGATCTTTTTCTTTTTATTGAAGATCTTGATCTTGTTCTTAAATCTTTGATCTTTTTAGAAGAAATTCTTCTTTTCGTGAGGTGTTTTTATCTCTATTCTTCCAAGAATTTAATTCTTTATCTTGAAGAAAATGATCTTCTTTCTTCAAAGGCTTGCCTTTCAAATTTTTCAGAGTTCTCCCTTTTTTTCTATTTTTCTCTGTATATGTGTATATATGAGACTTGGAGTCTGGGGGCCTTTATATAAGGCCGATTGGTTTGTTGAGTTAGTTATAGAGATCTTTCTCTGATTGATCTGGGGATATTTTCCCACCGTTGGATCTTTGATCCTAAGGGCTCTGTTTTACAGAAGATAATTTTCTTATTTTAATAAGATTGGAAAGATCTTTCTAGAATTTTAATTCTGATTAATTAAATAATTTATTATTTAAATTTTAGTGCTGGCGCAGTTGGCACAAGCGCACCTGCGCTTGACAGGTGTCGCGCAGCGCGGAGCGCAGCGCAACTGCGCTAGCGCACCTGCGCTGATACGTGTCTCGCAGCGCAGAGCGCAGCGCAACTGCGCTGACACGTGTCGCTCAGCGCAGAGCACAAGTTATCTGAAGCGTTCCTTCCTTTATTTAAAATTTGAATTTTAAAACAGAGCCTTGCTCTGATCGGGGGTGCGCTGCCTAGGGCGCAGCGCACTTTGCGCTGGCGTGTCTGCTTTTGACACGTGGCGCTCTGCGCGCAGTGCAAGGGATCTGAAGCGTTGCTTCAATTTTTGAATTTTGAAATTCAAACAGAGTTTTTCTCTGAAAGGGAGATTTTCTTCTTTATTATTATTATTTATTTATTTATTTTATGTTATTATTTTATACGAAAGCGGGTTTTGAGCCAAAATTTTGACGGGAACAGTACTAACTGTACATAACGGTCCCCAGGTAGATATCGATAAGAAAGTCGATGAGGAAACCCATCCGAACTCCTACTGAGCATGATGTGACAATCTTCGCACAGTCCGGTCTGTTCGTCTAAGACTATCGCTTATCGGGCATAGGGGGCGGCAAGCGTCAGTCCCCTAAAAGCGGTATAAGTCGTGTCGGAGTGAAGCCCATTACACCTTGAGAAGCTACTGAAAAACCTACCAGTAAATCTCACTTGCCCTGGCCAGAGACCTTGCGTAATGGCTCTCCAAACACAGCGCGATATCAACCCCAACACCGGGAGAGACGAATCCTATCTAACCGCCACTGCCTCCAAGTGCTTCGGGACTGCACCCAACTGCTACCTGTTTGCATGACTCAGTCGAGCCGTGGTAGGGTAGCAATCTAAGAACAGTGGGAACACACTCGAGGCGAAGCAGCAGTGTCAAGTCTACGGACTATGCTGTACTCATGTCACCTGGGAATTGTTAACTGACGATGGGTATAATACCAACCAACAGTTCCCTACGAGTCATGTCCGGTGTACCCGTAACCCAACGAGCACATGCATACTATCTCCAGTACAACGTACTAATGGCTATGGGACACACCATTTCCCCTGCTGGGACGAGAAGCGTACACACTAGTCTACTCCAGAGTATCGATGCCCTGTCTCGATAATCCTACGACTAGGGACCTGAAAAAGGATGTGCTTGTAGACTACCCAGCCCCCACTAGTGTGACTGCCATCACAACGCTGGTAGTCAAGCAAGATCCCATGGGCTCTATCAATATGTATTCGCGATATGCTAAAAGAAACATATACACATATTAAGATAGATATAAACCAAGTAGCATACTACTATGTTGAGCAAGACTGTTAATACAACTGTGAATATCCCAAGCTTCCATTAAGTAATATACAAACTAGTATGATACAATAATGGCCCCTAGGGCATATACACTAACAATCTCCCACTTGCACTAGGGCCATGTACTGGCGTATCGCAGACCTATCATCTCGAATAGCCTCTCAAACTTTGTCTGAGGTAAGGCCATTGTGAATGGATCTGCAGTGTTCTCCTCTGTAGCAACTCTCCAGACCTCGATCTCCCGGCGATCTATGATCTCCCTGATCAGGTCATACCGCCTCAAGATGTGTCTGGACTTTTGATGGGACCTGGGTTCCTTCGCTAAAGCTATAGCCCCGTTGTTGTCACAATACAGAGGTATTGGATCAACAATGGATGGAACCACCTGAAGTTCTGTTAAGAACTTCTTTACCCAGACTGCTTCATTTGTGGCATCAGAAGCTGCGATATACTCCGCTTCCATCGTCGAGTCAGCAACGGTGTCCTGCTTGGAACTCTTCCAGCACACCGCCCCTCCATTGAGGGTAAAGACATAACCTGATATGGACTTGGATTCATCCTTGTCACTCTGGAAGCTGGAGTCAGCAAAAGTCTCGATCTGGAGGTCTTTTCCGCCGTAAACCAAGAACATATCCTTAGTCCTTCTCAGGTACTTGAGAATGTTCTTTACTACTATCCAGTGCTTCTCCCTTGGGTCTGACTGATACCGGCTTACGATGCTTAGTGCGTAAGTTACATCTGGTACACAACATCACATACATTATAGAGCCTACCGCAGAAGCGTAGGGTATAACTGACATGAGATCCCTTTCCAAATCAGTCTTGGGAGATATCTCTTTGGATAGGGTGATTCCGTGACAAGCCGGTAAATTACCGCGCTTTGAATCTTCCATACTGAATCTTTTCAGTATAGTGTTGATATACCTGGACTGTGAAAGTTCCAACACCCTCTTAGATCTATCACAGTAGATCTGGATCCCCAGAATGTAAGAGGCATCACCCAGGTCTTTCATGGAGAACCTGTGTGACAAGAATCCTTTGACAGATTGTAGCATAGGAATGTCATTTCCTATCAAGAGAATGTCATCCACGTACAAGACGAGGAATACGACAGTTCGTGCTACAATCTTACTATATATACATGGTTCATCTGGATTTTTGATAAAGTCATATTGTTTGACCGTTTCATCAAAACAGATGTTCCAACTCCGTGATGCCTGCTTTAGTCCATAAATGGACTTAAGCAACTTGCACACTTTCCCGTTGCTCCCACTCTGATTGAAACCTTCTGGCTGATCCATATAGACGTACTCGTCCAAATTTCCATTTAAAAAAGCCGTCTTTACGTCCATCTGCCAGATCTCATAATCATGGAAGGCAGCAATGGCAAGAAGGATCCGAATGGATTTGAGCATAGCCACTGGAGAAAAAGTTTCGTCATAGTCCAAGCCAGGCCTTTGACGAAAACCCTTTGCAACAAGTCTAGCCTTATAGGTTTCCACCTGTCCATCTGCACCAATCTTCTTTCTGAAGATCCACTTGCATCCTATGGGTTTTACCCCATCTGGAGCAAAGTCCAAAGTCCATACTTTGTTGGTGTACATGGACTCCATCTCGGTCCGCATTGCATCCAGCCATCTTACTGAGTCGCCGCTCTGGATGTCCTGCTGGAAGCTAGTAGGTTCATCATTATCAATGACGCAATCCTCTCTATCCCCGTCTATGAGAAAACTGTAGTATCTCTCAGGTGGATGAGACGGCCTACTACTCCTGCGGAGGGGTGCGGGAATGTCCTGTTCTTCTGGAACTTCTGGTTCTACCAAGCTTTCAGTAGTAGCTTGTGGTTCTGGAATTTCTTCCAGTTCTATTGCGCTCCCACTTGTTTCCTTTTCTAAAAACTGTTGTTCTATAAAATGAGCATTACGAGAAACAAAAACCTTTTGTTCCTCTGCGTAATAGAAAAAATACCCCTTGGAGTTCTTTGGATATCCCACAAACTTACACTGTACTGAGCGTTCCTCGAGTTTGTCCTTATGCTGCTTTTTAACAAAAGTTGGACATCCCCATATCTTGAGATACTGAAGATAGGGTTTCTTCCCACTCCACATCTGATATGGTGTGGTAGGCACAGTCTTGGTAGGAACCCTGTTCAAAAGATATGCAGCTGATTCTAGTACATAACCCCAGAAAGATCGCGGTAACTCAGCATTATTCATCATGGAACGTACCATATACAATAGGGTTCGGTTCCGTCTCTCCGATACACCATTATATTGTGGAGTGTATGGAGAAGTAAGCTGAGAGAGAATTCCATTCTCTTTTAGGTAACCCAGGAACTCGGCACTTAAGTATTCACCACCTCGATCAGATCTCGGTGTCTTGATACTTTTGCCGGTTTGGTTTTCTACTTCATTCTTATATTATCGGAATTTCTCAAAAGCCTCGGATTTATGTTTCATTAAGAAAATGAATCCATACCTAGAGTAATCATCCATAAAAGTAATGAAATATGAAAAACCTCTTCTTGCATGTGTAGATATTGGACCATATACATCGCTGTGTATGAGTCCTAAGAGCTCGCTCGCTCTTACTCCGTGTCCAGTGAACGGAGTCTGTGTCATCTTTCCTTTGAGACATGATTGACAGGTGGCATAAGATTGATATTCGAACGGATCCAAATATCCTTCTCTATGTAACTTAGTTAACCTTGTCTCATTGATGTGACCTAGTCTACAATGCCATAAGAAAGCCTGATTTATATCTGGAGACTTTCTTTTTAGTGTGTTCTGGACATTGAAAATATGTAATTGGTTTAACACGTATATACCGTTATCTAGTGCACCGGACCCAATCAAACCATGATTAAGGTGGATGTTAACAATATCGCTTACAAACGTGAAATCATAACCTTCTTTTGATAACAACGATACTGATATGATATTACACGTTAAACTAGGTACACAAAAACAGTTGCACAAAACCAAAATATGTCCACTCGTCAATCCAAGGTGATAATCCCCTACGGACACAGCATCCACGCTCGCTCCGTTAGCAACCTGGAGGGTCATATCACCAGCTTTCAGTACTCTACGGCTTCTCAGTGCCTGCAATGAATTGCATATATGAGATCCTGATCCGGTATCCAATACCCAGGAAGTAGAGTTGATTGACAGACAATTTTCAATTACAAACACACCTGAAGCCGAAGCCACAACTTGCCTCGGGTCCTGGTTCTTGGCATTCCAAGCTTTGCAATCTTTCTTCCAATGGCCTTTCCTACGACAGTGGAAGCACTCGTCCTTTGCTACTACCGGCACCGCAACCTTTGCCTTTCCCTTGACTCCCACCTTACCAACACCACCTCTTGGTTTGGTAGCGGCCTTCTTCTTCCTTCCTTTGGTCCTTTCCTTGGACCTGGAAGAGGAAGCACCACGAACAAACATAGCGGGTGTTTCCCTTGCTTTCTGCAAGGCGCCCTCTGCACTCCTCAACATGTTAAGGAGTTCTAGAAGTTCTACTTCTTTACCTTGAATATTGAAATTCAAGATAAACTGGGCGTAGGTGGAAGGAATGGACTGAAGAACCAAGTCTGTATACAGCTCGTTCTCTAATGTTGTCCCGAGGTCCGCGAGCTCCTCAATATAGCCAATCATCTTAAGGGCATGTTCCCCTATAGATGATCCGACGGCCATCCTTGACTGAAATAAGTTCTTCGAGGTCTCGTATCTAGCTATACGAGATTGCTCTCCATACAGTTCCTTGGTGTGGAGAAATATGGCTTCAAGATCCATATTCTCGTACCTCCTCTGATGTTCATTATCCATAGAGGCAAGCACGATGAATTTAGCCTTCGCGCATTCTAACTCCCAGGTCTTGCGGATTTCCTTATCCGCGACACTGGATTCTGGACCTGGGACGGCAGGGGCCTTAGTAGTAAGGACATACCCCAATTTGTCATAGGTGATTGCCATCTTGACATTCCTGAACCAATCTTTATAGTTTGACCCTATCAAAATATTTTTATCTAATAATAACTTAAGGCCCGTCATGTTCTGCGTCGCTGCAATTAGGAGAGAGAGAAGAAACACTTTAGTATGATGCTCTTGCAAGTTTAGAGTGGTTTTTAATTTATCTAAACAGGATGGCTCCCACTGTTTCTCAAATCCTTCCTCAAACTAAAAAAAAAGAACTAGTCAGGACTATTCTCACCGTACAATACTTGCTTAACCGTTCAGCCAGACCGGTGTCGGTACTTCGAGGGAGGTTTAGCGACACTTTCGCGAAGTTCCTTAATTAAATAACCTCTTTTCCCTGGGGGGCGTATCCCCGCTGACACCTTTCTCGACACCTACTTGGTTTATAGCATTGATCGTTAAGTGAAAAAATCTCCCGATGAGTAGCATATACTCACAGTAGGATCGGGATCCAAATATCATTGTGTGATAAAGCTGAAGGAATCCTACCAAAATTATCACACTCCAAATGGTATGCAACTCTTGTAAGTTTCAGTTTCTTTAGAAACTCCCGATGTGGATTTTTTCCCCATGCTCTTATGACCTTGACGTTGGCCAAAATGTCATAAGTCACATGTCAAGTTCTACCCGTCATTATCTTGTTAATTTGAACTCACCCGTACATACCCCTGACGTTGGCCAAATGGCAGTACGATTGTCCCAAACCAACTCATCTATTTATGCAACAGATGAATACCCAACAGCTACCAAACACTATGCCTTGGCGTTGGTCAAAATACATAGCTTGAATACTACTGAATACCCAATTAAATGACGGAGGGCTACGAATGGTTTTGGCGAAACCGTGAACGTAGTGAACTTGATATGATCGAAGGAACCTGATAGATTTTAAAAGGAGTGGTTTATGCTCCGCAATTAAAAATCTGCTGTTTTTAAAAATAACCGAGTGGTTTCTTTTAAATTGTTCCAACGATTCATCTTTGGTTTATTTTCTTTGCATTAATATAATATGTCCCATCAATTAACCTATCATTGCATAAAACAACGAAAATACAACGTCCGCTTATGCCATCCACATTCGCCACTGGGCCCCGTCATTCACCCGTTAGGTTACTTAACTAACCACAGAGCGGGGGCTGGGCTAGCGCGGATGCAAAACATAAGCAACGCCTACTGGATATCATATATAGATATTGTACATTTGTCAGACGCAATAATAGGCATTCCAGATCACAGATGAACATATTGGATATTCTAGGAATCCGCATTTCCTTTGAGCCTGCAATGAAAGACGGATTACATAGTCGTGATGAATAGCCAACCCCACCCTAGACCCCTACGGGTACGGCAAACTACCCGCCAAGTACCCGAAGTGAAGCGGTCTCCCTCAACGACATGAGTAGGCCACTAAGCACTTCAAAGTATCCGGTAGTTTGTACACCCCACCTTGGGTCTATCCTAGGAGCAGAAAACAGTAAATGAAATAATACAACGGTGGCTACAACCTCAACCCGGATGTGCCCCGCAAATAAATATTACAACAAATTACAATTTACATTTGAATGAAAGAAACACTCATCTCACATCCCCGGCTATCCATTCACGACAATCCAACAAGTTCATATCCACAAACATAAAGTAACCATTACAGAAATGTGCAACCCCTTGCTAACCGACATATAGCAATTAGGGGAGGTTTACGAACACATAAAACACAACACAGATATAATCCAGTTAGCTAAAGTTCTTAGAATTTCGATCAAGCGCCACATATGAATCTACCCCAAATAATTCTCTGTGCACATAAATCCTGAGCAGAAACAAAACATCCCAGAAAACACAATATCAACACAGAAGAATAACTGAGCAAATTTGGGTTGACTCGGTGTCAACTAGGCCGCGGATCCGCGGCGGATCGCTTGGATCGGCCACGGTTCCGCGACGGTTTGGACGAGTCACGGTCCCAAATTTCTTCACAATTCTTAAAAAACCCTGCTTGTATTTTTTAAGGTCCCTGAAAAATTTTTAGACCCCAATTTAAAATCGGCAGAAACTTGGTGAAAATGTCGTTTTTTCGGGATTAAATTGCGATCGAATTTCTAAAGACTTTGCTAACATGTTAGTTATGGTTTAGCTAGGCTCTGATACCACTGTAAGTCAACGTTACACACCCCACAAGATGCGGGGAGGCGGAATAGGAAAAACAATCATTTTGTTCAAAGTAATATCGACTATCAAACGGATCTTTGCTAAACCCTAACTAACAAGCTATCTAGAAGTAGTTAACTACTATTGTAACACCCGAGCCTAATGCTACTAATTTCAGTTACGGTTTGAGCGTAATGGGGTACTCTTTTCACTTATCTTGCTTGATTGTTATTTACTGTAAATTTTACCCGGCAAATTCATTTCTTCATATAACAATTTATGGCATCTAAAATAAAATTAAAAATATTCATCTTGGCCTACTTGACACCCCTAACCCAGTTGTAGCGTCCGTGCATCGTGTTCTCGTCCCGTTCAGTGAAACGGGCGAGTTTGGATGGCCACGTGCACGTACGTGTGTCCGTTTTGGGGGTATACTTTTTAATCTTGAAACACTTCATTTTAAATTTTGGATCCCGCTTAAAATCCTATTATTTCAATTTCAAATTTTTGGACCCGACCCGGGCGCGATTTAGAAATATTTTACTTTGCGCCAAAATCCTATTTTTTAATACATTTTAAACCATCGATATTTTTCTTAACCATATAAATATTACTATTCCCTTATAATCTTTTAAATCTTTATTAAAATTTTCTTAATCTCTCCCCAGCCAATCACATCCCCCTCCTTCAACACCGTGGGCCCCTTCTCTCTCTCCTCTCTCTTACCTCTCTCCTCTATCTCTCCCCGTTTCTTTCTCCCTCTCTCTCCCTCACCGTCTCTCTCTATCTCTCTCTCTCTTGCTTTCTCTCTCTTCTTTATCTCTCTCTCCCTCTCTCTCTCTCTCATATTTAAACTTTCCCCCTTTTCCTTTTCATTTTTTTACGTAGCCTGCAAACCAAAACCCATCGCGCAGCCTCCGCCTCATCCCCCTTCACCACCGCAGCCCCACGCCGGCACCACCATCGCCTACTCCCCTTCCTCCTCACCTCGACTGAGCCTCCCTCTCCTCGCCACTTTTTCCTTCTTCCTCCGTTTTACCCGAGCCCACGCCTGCAACCCTCAGCGAACCCTAGCCTCGTCCCCGTCGCCGCCGCAGTCCCGACGACGGCGCCAACATCACCTCCATCCTCGCCTCCTCAGCCTAGTCTCACCCACTTCCTCCTTCTTCGACCTCGTACACCCTGCACCTTCGCCGCAGCCACCGCAAACCCCTGCACACCCGTCGCACCGCCTTGAGTCACCGCCGGCGATCTCGATCTGCCTCCCCGGCCTCGCACATCCCCTCAGTAAGCTTCTTCTTTCTCCTCCCTTCTCCTTTTCTTCCCTCCTTCTTTTCTGTGTTCATTTGGTGATCTGCAGGTTTGGCGCGGTCACGGTTGGCCGACCGTCGGAGCTCCGTCGACGAGGTCGACCGTCACCACCCGTCCCACAGATCCTCGTGAGCACCCTCGTCTCTATCCTCCTTCTCTCCCCTCTTCTTGATTCTCCTTTTGGTCGTTCTTGAATTCTTGAAATTGTAGTTTCGCTGTTCGCCAGAATCCGGCCGTGCCGGCGACGAGACCCGACGTTCCAGCGAGGTACCCCGACCCGTGTGGTTCCATTGTTCGTCGTTTGGGTTCATTCCGTGAACCGTGCGTCCGTCGCGAGTTTCCCCGCCGACGTTTTACGTTCCGTTTTTCCCGGTTCGCGACCCGTCGAGGCAAGTACCCCTTGCTACATGCTTTACAATATTTACAGATATATTATGACACCCTAAACCTATAAATTTAACTTTGGTACGATCATTTCTCATTTTCATGTACAATATTGTTATATATCATTTTATCTTTAAAATTGGAACCTACAGCTTGCAATTGAACCTAATAACCACATTTACCTGTTTAAACACATTTTTAATATTAACATAGCTTATGGAATTTATCTCTACAGTTTTGTCCCATTTGGACACTTGTATGCATTTTAATCCGTAATAGCTGTATTGAACCTTTATATAAATCATTGCACCTCTAAAGTGCTTAAACTTGTTAACACGATTAAAAGGCCAGGCCCGCCTCGTGACGATGCTGCTGACATCGTTGGTCTTTATCCTTTCCCTTTTAGTGCCTAGCGGCACGTCTCGGTTTCAGCCCAAGAGTCTTAGACCGTGGTCCCGGGCATGCACGGGATACTATTGAGTTACATCGATGATTCATCAATTGATTTCAAAGACTTTAGAACAGAGAACCTAATAGCACAGTTTAGTTTACCCACTGCACATTACCCTGCACTGCTCTGACTTATATTATTGTTACTATTGTTTATTCATGTTTATATCGCATTGCCTGCTACACTGTTCATATTATATTACTTGATGACTTGATGCGCTGACGTCTGGGTTTTGCATGGCCCAGATTTCGTACCACTGTTGCTGTCCGAGCAGGATTACTTCAGCCAGCAGGCTGAGCTGTGAGGTGTCAGTATTAGTTAGTTTTTCTTTCTTGCATTTCACTCCTGATGTGAGCCCGCATTATGGGACATACATTCCAGTTATTTGTATTGGATCTTTCGCTTCCGCATTTTATTATTCTTGACTCATAATATATTGGTTTATGGACATGTTTAGATAGTTTTATTTTGTTCATGATATCTCTACAGCCGTAATGTGACTGTGGATGGATACTTCCTACCCACAGGTAGCATGGTTGGCTATGTCACGTGCCCATTTTAGCGTACTCTAGGAAGCGGGGCGTGACAACTATGATAGATGATTGTCACGCCCCGCTTCCCAGTGTACGGCGAAGTGGACGCGACGAGGTCCGCTACGTATGTACTCAGAAGTACATACGCTAAGCGTAGCTAAGCAATATAAAATAAATACACAAGAGTCAAGAGTATAAAAAGAACAGCAACTTTTATTTATTAACATTCTTTGTATAATGCATGAAAAAGGAAATACAACTGAAATAAAGATGCCTAAATAGTGGCATAACAGGAAAAGGAAAATACTGAAAAGAAAAGTGTACAATGCAATTATACTGTTGGGTCTTCGGCAAATTGCTCCAAGTCTTCCTGGATTGGCTCAACTTCTGCCGGGTCCAAGTCACCTGACGACATTCAAAGAAGAGAGAATAGAATGTCGTCAGCGAACAGATCGTTCGGTAAGTCCCAAGAGTAAGAGGGAAGTAGAGAGGACAGAATCAGAAGATACATTTTTAAAGTGTAAACTATTGCTGTAATGTTATGTTAACGCTGTTGTTTGTAGCTTGGTACAGAAGAATGCCAGTGTATACGAGGGGAGTCTCACTTGCCAGAGACTAGGGCACGTGTAGTACAAGGAACCATTATGCCACGGTACAACAGCAATAGGATTCAGGTTAGGTGTATTAATCTGACCACCTCGTGCCACCTTTAACACCTTCCGTACCAATCTACCCCTTAAACCCCGCGATATCTTGTTTGTATTGTTATCTTGTAAAATTGTATTGATTGTAAGATTGATTAACTGACTGACCGAAACCATGATATCAGGAAACGATTATAACCGTAGAGTCATGTAAATGGAATACTGGGAAACATGTAAAAGGAATATCCATGGTTCGGTTCAGTCAAGTAGATTGTTAACTGGATTCTGGAATTCATGTATTCATCTTGAGTTGAAATATAAAGAATATAGATTGACTTGAATCATATTCAAGTCAGAAATAGTCAGACTCTAACCCGAGTCAGACTAGAAAAAAGATAATTTGAAGTTCTATATTTGTTAGGGGCCTTATTGTAATTTATAAAACTTGAGGGGGTTTATTGTAAAAAGTAATATTGTATAGTTTTCAAAATACACCTCAAGTAATTATTATTCGTCTTTATAGTTATAATGAGTGTAAATTTTATTTGTGTTATTCTAGTGAATATATCCTAATAAAAGTATTAATTTATTTATTTGAAATTCATGGTATTTTAATGTAACTTTTAATCTTGTAATTTTTAGAAAAAAGTGAAAACTTTATCTTATGATAAAATAGGTGTTTAAATGATAATTATATATATATTAACACATGAATAATTTTAAATAAATATTTTATTTTCCCAAAATCTCATTTTTCTTAAATGCCGTATTTTAAACCTTTCGAGACCGAATGCTCCTTGCGGAGGTCTGAATCTCGCATTACCAGCCCGCGGGTGCACGATGAACCGTACTATCCCTAACGGGTTCCCCAAAGTGGGTTGTAGTGGCACTTTGCTTAGGTTTAACAAATACTATTCATTTAGGAAAACGGTTTTATAAATAAAAGGTATTTATTTGTAAAAGAGTATAGTTTTCTGTATTTTAGTTTCTAGGGTTTCCTAAGCCAACTAGCCTATTTCTAAGGGTCTAAACGACAAGTCATTAGAAGCCTCAAATCGTCTCTTCACCGCCAATTGTGGCCAGGTAAGTACAAGTGAGGAGGGAGGGATCCGCTCACGAATCGTGAGACGGGCCTTTTAAAGTTACCCGAGCTCACTTGCCTAGCCTTGACACCACAAAGTCAGTTTAGATAAACGATCGATGTCCATGATATATCGTATTTTCCTATTAAAAGATATTGTTTTAAAAATTGTAAACAACTTAGAACTTTTTAGAGAAGGTTTATAAAGAAAAGGGTATTTTAGTGAAAAGTCTTGTATTTTCGTATTCTATATTTTGACGTTTATCAATTAAGGTTATATTTGTGTGTGTGTAGAGGTAGGTCATTACCTCGTGACTTATTTTAAATTCTGATGAAGTTTAGAGGTAAAACATGATATATTAAACTTAAAGGTATTAAAGCGCAAGAATACGGTATTTGAAAACGTTATCATTTTATGTGTGAAATTTCATTGAAATTGATTTCTACAAGTTTAGTGATCAAGATAAACATATTTAGGAGTGAGGGATTTATTTAGAACAATAAAAACAAATTTTATGGTATTTTTATGAAAAGAATACGGTTTTACAAGAAAGGTATCATTTCATGTGAGAAACTTTATTTGAATTGGTTTCTAGGTGATTAATAGTCATCATAGATAGGTTTGGGTATTATGTATTAGGTGACAAGTAGAAATTTGTAGAAAAACGTATCGGAAATCGGTTTGTTCCGATTTCCGTCGGGTTCCAAAACGTCGTATTTTCTATTAAAAGAAAAGAGAGATAGAAGAGATGGGACTTACGGTTTTGGACAAACTAAGGAGGCTAAGGGAGGTGGTGATTGTCGGCGCGTCGAAAACGTCGCGAATGTTCTACTACGATCGCCGGAATCCGTCGTCGGTTTCGGCAGCGCTTCGCTTCTCGCTCTTTGTACCGAGTTCTCGAGAATTTGGGAGAGTGGACTTAGAGTTGTGAGGTGAAATAGTAGAGGGTAGGGGTCTTTATATAGGGCTAGGCTAGGGTTAGGGTAGATGAAAAGTTAAAAAATAAAAATGTGATAAAATGTAATAAAAAATGTATTAAAAGTGGAGTAATTGGGGTTTTTAAAGAGTTCTGGAAGTTGTATGAAGCTGAAATTTTTCAGGTGCATAGGGAATATGAAAAGACACAACTTTCATGTTGTGACCATCACCGGAATCGGCCGAATCGGGGGTGACTCGGCCGTGACTCGGTCGGAGCACTGAGTCGGCCGAGTCAAGGCCGAGTTGGCCGATTCCCGGCCGAGTCCGGTGGCCTGGATCTCCCCCGACGGTTCATCTACCCTCTGCAAGTGTTACATCTTTGGGTGTAGTGGGGTTTTTGTGAGATATGCACGTGTAAACTCTTGGTATTCTAAAGGTTTTTAAAAAATCAATATTAAAAATAATGTGGGGTATGGGATTTAAACTCTGGTGGCTTGGTTCAGCAGTGCAAGGTATTACCAATGAGCTACAAGCTCCTTCTTGTAATTATTGTGGGGAAATAGATACTTAAAGTGTTTTCAGCAACATCAATACTCCAAGTATACTTCAAATTTAACTCAAATTTATGTATACAAAAATTGGAGTTGTTACAATCTACCCTCCATACAAAAATTTCGTCCTCGAAATTTACAACTTTTATTTGAGGACTAGTTTACAAAAAGGTGCGGATATCTTGCACGCATCTCATCTTCCCTTTCCCACGTGGATTCTCCTGGAGTGTATTTTCTCCACATTACCCGGACTAAGTTAACTTCCTTGTTCCGAAGTGTCTTCACTTTTCTATCCAGGATCTCCACAGGTTGTTGCTCACAAGACAAATCGGGCTGTATAGTGAGCTCGGAATGATCAAGTACATGGCTGGGGTCACTCACATACCTTCTGAGTTGAGATATGTGGAACACGTTATGCACTCCTTCCAATGATGGTGGAAGCGCTAATCGGTATGCCACTTCTCCGACTCGTTCGAGTATGTCGAACGGTCCAATGTATCTCGGACTTAGCTTACCCCGTCTTCCAAATCGAATCACTCCGCGGTTCGGAGATATCTTCAAGAATACATGGTCTCCTGGCTGGAACTCCAAGTGTCGTCTCTTTGCATCAGCCCAGTGTTTCTGTCTATCTTGGGCTATGCGCATTCTTTCCCTGATAGTACGAACCACATCAACGGTCGCTACTATCATCTCTGGTCCCAGGAGTTCCCTATCTCCGATGTCGTCCCAACTTAATGGCGATCGACACTTCCTTCCATATAATGCTGCAAAAGGTGCCATTCCTATACTTGCTTGGTGGCTGTTGTTGTATGCGAACTCCATAAGGTGCAGGTGATCTTCCCATGATCCTTTGAAGTCGAGCATACATGCTCTGAGCATATCCTCCAAGATCTGAATAGTTCGTTCCGACTGACCATCTATTTGTGGATGATAAGCCGTGCTGAAGTTCAGACTTGTTCCCAAGCTAGCTTGCAGACTCTTCCAAAATTGCGATCGGAACCTGGTGTCACGATCGGAGACAATGCAGACCGGTACTCCATGAAGTCTCACAATTTCCTGTATGAGTTCATGGGTATCAGGGATAGTACATTATGAAGAGTTTTTAAATCTAATTTAGATTATTACCTCCATGTACTTATTCGCTAGTGTCTCAGTTGATTGGCCAACTCGAAATGGGATGAATTGAGCCGACTTTGTGAGTCGATCCACAATGACCCAAACCGCATCGTTACCCTTTGTGCTGCGAGGAAGAGCAGTTACAAAGTCCATCGTGATGTGCTGCCACTTCCATTCTGGGATTGGTAACGGTTGAAGTAGTCCAGCTGTCCTGTGATGTTCAGCTTTTACCTGCTGACACACCAAACATTTTGCGACACTTCTGGCTACTTCACGCTTCATTCCATGCCACCAATAATTCTGACGTAGATCCTTGTACATTTTGGTACCTCCAGGATGTACTGAATAGGGAGAGCTGTGAGCTTCTTTCATTAACTCTTCCCGAACAGGACCTTTTGGTACACACAATCTGCTGCCGTATCTCAAAGATCCGTCTTCATGGATGATGAAATCTGTTCTGAGTCCATTCTCCACTTGTTCTCTGATCTTTTGCAACTTAGCATCGCTGGCTTGAGTTTCTTTGATCTGATTGACAATGGTTGATTGAACTTGGAGATTCATCAAACTTGAAGCATCACCTAGCATGACCAGTTCAATTTCCATCTGATGTAGGTCTTGCTGAAGCTTCCACTGTGCGGTGAGATTCATTGCTAATGGTTGGCGACTAAGAGCATCAGGTACTACGTTCACCTTCCCTGGATGATATTGCAAGTTGATGTCAAAGTCCGCCATGAGTTCTAACCATCTTCTCTGCCGCATATTCAACTCCTTCTGAGTAAACACATATTTCAGACTTTTATGATCTGTGTAGATGTTCACTCGTTCACCAAGTAAGTAGTGGCGCTAAATCTTGAGAGCAAAAATAATGGATGCCAACTCCAGATCATGCGTCGGATAATTGCACTCATGAGTCTTCGGTTGTCTTGAAGCATAAGCCACAACTTTATCGTGCTGATGTAGAACACATCCTAGTCCCTTACCGGATGCATCGCAATGCACTTCGAATCCTTCAGATTGATCCGGTATGACGAGAATAGGTGCAGATGTCAGTCTTGACTTGAGTTCTACGAAAGCTTGCTCGCATGCTTCTGACCACACAAATTCCTCATCTTTTCGAGTGAGCTTGGTCAGGGGTGTTGCTATCTTCGAAAAGCCTTCAATAAACCTTCTGTAATATCCAGCTAAGCCCAAGAAACTTCGAATATCCTTTACTGATTTTGGTGTAGGCCATTCGCTAACTGCCAAAACTTTTGCTGGATCCACAGAAATTCCTTCTCCTGATACGATGTGTCCAAGAAAACCAACCTGTTTTAGCCAAAACTCGCACTTGCTGTATTTGGCATAAAGCTTATGTTGTCGAAGAGTTTCCAGGACAATTCATAAGTGCTCCGCATGTTCTTTCCGATTCTTAGAATATACCAGGATGTCGTCGATGAAGATGACAACGAACCTGTCTAAATATTCCCGGAAAACTTGGTTCATAAGATTCATGAAGATTGCTGGTGCATTGGTCACTCCAAATGGCATTACTAGAAATTCGTAATGTCCATAGCGAGTTCTGAAAGCTGTTTTGTGAATATCAGCTTCCTTGACCTTCACTTGATGATAACCTGAACGAAGATCTAGTTTAGAGAAGACACAAGATCCACTTAGCTGATCGAATAAATCGTCGATGCGCGGGAGTGGATACTTGTTCTTTATTGTGACTTCGTTCAAGGCCCTATAATCGATGCACATTCTGTATGAACCTTCCTTCTTCTTCACCAATAGTACAGGTGCTCCCCAACTTGAAGTGCTGGGACGAATCCATCCTTTCGCCAGTAATTCGTCCAACTGTGTTCGTACTTCCTTCAAACCTTCCGGACTTAGTCTATACGGTGCTTTGATCACTGGTTGTGCTCCTGGAACTAAGTCAATACTGAATTCAAGAGCTCGATCGGGAGGCAAACCTGATATATCGTCAGGGAATATATCATCGAACTCTCGAACTACCTCCGGTCTTGGTTCTTCTTCTGCTTGAGCTGCTGCAACTACTGCTTCCCTTGGCTTTGCTTTGTAAGTACTTGGCTCCAATGTATGATCTCCACTTTTAAAATAGAAGACCGGATGATCTGGAATCTCAAATACTACCCTCCTTTGACGGCAGTCGATGGTAGCATAAAAGGTTCCAAGCCAGTCCATTCCTAGAACCACATCGAAGTTTGGTATATCCAGTACCTTGAAGTCAGCATAAAATTCTCGACTGCAGACGACGACTGGACACATGCTGTATCCCATAGTTGCCTTTAGAACACCATTTCCGGAACTGACGTTCCAGCTGGATACAAGCGGTGAGACTGGAATCGCATGGGTTCGGACAAACCGTTGCGACATAAAGCAGTGGGATGCTCCAGTATCAAACAGTGCAAGTGCAGGTAGTGAAGCTACTAGGATTGTACCTAAGGTATATGGGATAGGTTTTAGGTATAGGGAAATTGTGTAGGTAACCAAACTAAAAGATAAGTTTGAGAAAGAAGATTTACCAGTGATGACTTGGCCAGTGGCCTCAGCTTCTTCAACAGACATCATGAAAGCTTGGCGCTTCGGCACATTCCTTCTGGCCTGAGGAGCATTCCTCGGAACGTTCCTTTGAGCTTGATGGAACTGTCGAGGAGGGGGTGCAGCTTGTGGTCCCCTGGGTGGTGCTGGCAGTGCAAGTCTGGGAGCAGGTGCCTGAAGAGCTGGTCGCTGCTGATAAGTATTAGCTGGCCTGGGTGCAGCAACTGGGTTCTGTCTTTGGGGACAAGATCCAATACCGTGAGTGGCTGAACCGCAGATCAAGCAAAGGCGGTTGGCTCGACGGCAGTCCTTCATCATATGTCCAGTTCTCTTGCAGTAGGTGCAAAAGACTGGGCTAGGACGATGGGTTGGTACTCCGGGTCGCCTGGGCACGAAAGATGGTCTGGACGTGGCTCCACCTGCCATCTGGTTGGCAGGGCGCTTGACTCCTGCAGACTGAGGTCTGCCCCTCTCTTTTATCACTGCCTCATAACTGCGGGCAGCTTCTAGGGCTTCCTCATGAGTCAAAAACTTTCCTGTGGCTAGAGCAGCCTTAATCTCTATGTCCAAACCTTGCTGAAAACGACGGGCTCTGATCTCGTCCGTCGGTATCAAGTGTGCCGCGAATCTGTTCAAAGATTGTGTTAGCTGTGTAGTATGTGATATTTAAAATTGAACTATTGTGACATATCTTACCGGCTCAACATGGTGAACTCAGCGTCGTATTCATCTACCGATTTGTCCCACATTGATCCTTGCTGTAGATGAATAAACTGCTGCTCCATAGCAAACTTGGCAGCCACAGGGAAATATTTCGCGTCGAACTTCTCGCGAAATGTCTTCCATTCAATCGGCTGTACCAGACGGGTTTCTTCCGCCTTCCACCAATTGCGAGCATTATCCGTGAGCTGTAGTTTTGCTACACGGACCCAAGCGTTGTCGGGCACTTGAGCTGCTGCCAGATCGTCTTCGATGCTTTGTGCCCATTCTTCCACTTCAAGAGGGCTTCCTTTACCAGAGAACTGCTTTGGGTGCAAAGCCCTGAATTGCTTTACTCCCGGTGCATCGGCCTCAGGACGGTTCAAAAGTTGTTGCTGTCCCTCGAGAAGACTGCGGATCGCCTCAAATAGCATCGTTTGCTCAGTGGGTGGTGCAGGAACAGCTGGTGTGAGAGATAGTGCTGGAGGGGTGTTGTTAACGTTGGTGCTGGTGTTGTTCGGGGAATCCATGACCTTAAAGAAAAATTTGGATTAGGACAGATTCAAATACATGAAATGATAAGATTCAAAGAATAGAAATTTGCAAGATTCAAGGAACATGAATTGTAAAGAATGTTTTAGTTGCTGGTTCTTGTGTTATATTGCTTAGGTTGTTCACGCAGACCAGAACTGCATGACAGGGATTCATACAGCTCTGACCTGCATGGGCCACCAACAAAACCTGTCACACCCCGCTTCCCAGTGTACGGCGAAGTGGACGCGACGAGGTCCGCTACGTATGTACTCAGAAGTACATACGCTAAGCGTAGCTAAGCAATATAAAATAAATACACAAGAGTCAAGAGTATAAAAAGAACAGCAACTTTTATTTATTAACATTCTTTGTACAATGCATGAAAAAGGAAATACAACTGAAATAAAGATGCCTAAACAGTGGCATAACAGGAAAAGGAAAATACTGAAAAGAAAAGTGTACAATGAAATTATACTGTTGGGTCTTCGGCAAATTGCTCCAAGTCTTCCTGGGTTGGCTCAACTTCTGCCGGGTCCAAGTCACCTGACGACATTCAAAGAAGAGAGAATAGAATGTCGTCAGTGAACAGATCGCTCGGTAAGTCCCAAGAGTAAGAGGGAAGTAGAGAGAACAGAATCAGAAGATACATTTTTAAAGTGTAAACTATTGCTGTAATGTTATGTTAACGCTGTTGTTTGTAGCTTGGTACAGAAGAATGCCAGTGTATACGAGGGGAGTCTCACTTGCCAGAGACTAGGGCACGTGTAGTACAAGGAACCGTTATGCCACGGTACAACAGCAATAGTATTCAGGTTAGGTGTATTAATCTGACCACCTCGTGCCACCTTTAACACCTTCCGTACCAATCTACCCCTTAAACCCCGTGATGTCTTGTTTGTATTATTATCTTGTAAAATTGTATTGATTGTAAGATTGATTAACTGACTGACCGAAACCATGATATCAGGAAACGATTATAACCGTAGAGTCATGTAAATGGAATACTGGAAAACATGTAAAAGGAATATCCATGGTTCGGTTCGGTCAAGTAGATTGTTAACTGGATTCTGGAATTCATGTATTCATCTTGAGTTGAAATATAAAGAATATAGATTGACTTGAATCATATTCAAGTCAGAAATAGTCAGACTCTAACCCGAGTCAGACTAAAAGAAAGATAATTTGAAGTTCTATATTTGTTAGGGGCCTTATTGTAATTTATAAAACTTGAGGGGGTTTATTGTAAAAAGTAATATTGTATAGTTTTCAAAATACACCTCAAGTAATTATTATTCGTCTTTATAGTTATAATGAGTGTAAATTTTATTTGTGTTATTCTAGTGAATATATCCTAATAAAAGTATTAATTTATTTATTTGAAATTCATGGTATTTTAATGTAACTTTTAATCTTGTAATTTTTAGAAAAAAGTGAAAACTTTATCTTATGATAAAATAGGTGTTTAAATGATAATTATATATATATTAACACATGAATAATTTTAAATAAATATTTTATTTTCCCAAAATCTCATTTTTCTTAAATGCCGTATTTTAAACCTTTCGAGACCGAATGCTCCTTGCGGAGGTCTGAATCTCGCACTACCAGCCCGCGGGTGCACGATGAACCGTACTATCCCTAACGGGTTCCCCAAAGTGGGTTGTAGTGGCACTTTGCTTAGGTTTAACAAATACTATTCATTTAGGAAAACGGTTTTATAAATAAAAGGTATTTATTTGTAAAAGGGTATAGTTTTCTGTATTTTAGTTTCTAGGGTTTCCTAAGCCGGCTAGCCTATTTCTAAGGGTCTAAACGACAAGTCATTAGAAGTCTCAAATCGTCTCTTCACCGCCAATTGTGGCCAGGTAAGTACAAGTGAGGAGGGAGGGATCCGCTCACGAATCGTGAGACGGGCCTTTTAAAGTTACCCAAACTCACTTGCCTAGCCTAGACACCACAAAGTCAGTTTAGATAAACGATCGATGTCCATGACATATCGTATTTTCCTATTAAAAGATATTGTTTTAAAAATTGTAAACAACTTAGAACTTTTTAGAGAAGGTTTATAAAGAAAAGGGTATTTTAGTGAAAAGTCTTGTATTTTCGTATTCTATATTTTGACGTTTATCAATTAAGGTTATATTTGTGTGTGTGTAGAGGTAGGTCATTACCTCGTGACTTATTTTAAGTTCTGATGAAGTTTAGAGGTAAAACATGATATATTAAACTTAAAGGTATTAAAGCGCAAGAATACGGTATTTGAAAACGTTATCATTTTATGTGTGAAATTTCATTGAAATTGATTTCTACAAGTTTAGTGATCAAGATAAACATATTTAGGAGTGAGGGATTTATTTAGAACAATAAAAACAAACTTTATGGTATTTTTATGAAAAGAATACGGTTTTACAAGAAAGCTATCATTTCATGTGAAAAACTTTATTTGAATTGGTTTCTAGGTGATTAATAGTCATCATAGATAGGTTTGGGTATTATGTATTAGGTGACAAGTGAAAATTTGTTGAAAAACGTATCGGAAATCGGTTTGTTCCGATTTCCGTCGGGTTCCAAAAAGTCGTATTTTCTATTAAAAGAAAAGAGAGATAGAAGAGATGGGACTTACGGTTTTGGACAAACTAAGGAGGCTAAGGGAGGTGGTGATTGTCGGCGCGTCGAAAACGTCGCGAAGGTTCTACTACGATCGCCGGAATCCGTCGTCGGTTTCGGCAGCGCTTCGCTTCTCGCTCTTTGTACCGAGTTCTCGAGAATTTGGGAGAGTGGACTTAGAGTTGTGAGGTGAAATAGTAGAGGGTAGGGGTCTTTATATAGGGCTAGGCTAGGGTTAGGGTAGATGAAAAGTTAAAAAATAAAAATGTGATAAAATGTAATAAAAAATGTATTAAAAGTGGAGTAATTGGGGTTTTTTAAGAGTTCTGGAAGTTTTATGAAGCTGAAATTTTGCAGGTGCATAGGGAATATGAAAAGACACAACTTTCATGTTGTGACCATCACCGGAATCGGCCGAATCGGGGGTGACTCGGCCGTGACTCGGTCGGAGCACTGAGTCGGCCGAGTCAAGGCCGAGTTGGCCGATTCCCGGCCGATTCCGGTGGCCTGGATCTCCCCCGATGGTTCATCTACCCTCTGCAAGTGTTACATCTTTGGGTGTAGTGGGGTTTTTGTGAGATATGCATGTGTAAACTCTTGGTATTCTAAAGGTTTTTAAAAAATCAATATTAAAAATAATGTGGGGTGTGGGATTTGAACTCTGGTGGCTTGGTTCAGCAGTGCAAGGTATTACCAATGAGCTACAAGCTCCTTCTTGTAATTATTGTGGGGAAATAGATACTTAAAGTGTTTTCAGCAACATCAATACTCCAAGTATACTTCAAATTTAACTCAAATTTATGTATACAAAAATTGGAGTTGTTACAATGATTATACCTCAAGAAACTAATCCTTCTTGTTCTTATTGTTCACCTCCCCGTCGGCCTCCTCGATGTAATAGAAGATCCACCCGAGAGTTCCTTTTTCAAGCTTTAAGCTCTAACTTGAGGTAACTAAGTGGCTAGGATTGCTAATCCAAGTGACCTAGAGGATATAGAGATAGATTAAGGATCTATTAGTCTTGCTAACCCTAGGGTTCTCAACACATGAGAGGATTAGGGTTAGGATGAAGAAGATGAGAGCTTGAGGAGAGAGAATGTGTTTGTGATTATGAAATGAAATATAACTCATTTGTGTATATCATGAAGCATGATAATTATCTAATAAATAATATATCATAATTACAACCATGCTTCATTTAATACAAAAGGATGAATCATCTCATGAGTCATGGTTTCATTTAATTCAAATAACACATCATCTCCTCCACCTCATTAAGCTTAATTCATAAATGAATTAAAACATAACTAGTCACCTTTCTTCTAGAAGATTCCCGACTAATTACGAGAATGCCCCTCCCATCTGTATTCACGAAAAACACGGATATACTGAGACTGCATAAATCCAATAATCCAATACTAGAATCTGGCTTAAACCAAAGCCTGCTAGTATTATCTGTCCGAACATCATACGTGCATAAGTACACGTATATGTCCGAACCCTGTCGTAAAACCATACGACCTCTATATCGTTTCGCCTGAAGCAGGGAAACCCTCTGTATGGGACTCTAAAGACTTGACACTACGCTGGCAGTGGGTTTAACCACAGGCCGCAAGCGGTACTAGTTGTACGTAACGGTCCCCAGGTAGATGTCGATAAGAAGGTCGATGAGGAAACCCATCCGAACTCCTACTGAGCCTGATGTGACAATCTCCGTATAGTCCGGTCTGTTCATCTAAGACTATCGCATATCGGGCCTAGGGGGCGGCAAGCGTCAGTCCCCTAAAAGCGGTATAAGTCGTGTCGGAGTGAAGCCCATTACACCTTGAGAAGCTACTGAAAAACCTACCAGTAAATTTTGCTTGCCCTGGCCAGGGACCTTGCGTAATGGCTCTCCAAACACAGCGCGATATCAACCCCAACACCGGGAGAGACGAATCCTATCTAACCGCCACTGCCTCCAAGTGCTTCGGGACTGCACCCAACTGCTACCTGTTTGCACGACTCAGTCGAGCCGTGGTAGGGTAGCAATCTAAGAACAGTGGGAACACACTCGAGGCGAAGCAGCAGTGTCAAGTCTACGGACTATGCTGTACTCATGTCACCTGGGAACTGTTAACTGACGACGGGTATAATACCAACCAACGGTTCCCTGGGAGTCCTGTCCAGTGTACCCGTAACCCAACGATCACCTGCATACTATCTCCAGTACAACGTACTAATGGCTGTGGGACAGACCATTTCCCCTGCTGGGACGAGAAACGTACACACTAGTCTACTCCGGAGTATCGATGCCCTATCTCGATAATCCTACGACTAGGGACCTGAAAAAGGATGTGCTTGTAGACCCCAGCCCCCACTAGTGTGACTGCCATCACAACGCTGGTAGTCAAGCAAGATCCTATGGGCTCTATCAATATGTATTCGCGATATGCTAAAAGAAATATATACACATATTAAAATAGATATAAACCAAGTAGCATACTACTATGTTGAGCAAGACTGTTAATACAACTATGAATATCCCAAGCTTCCATTAAGTAATATACAAACTAGTATAATACAATAATGGCCCGTAGGGCATATACACTAACAGGCCCGGCCCAGCCTTTTGTACCTACTGCAAGAGAGCGGGACATCTGATAGAAGATTGCAGACGAGCAAATGGTCTTTGCCTGATATATGGATCATCCTCACATACCATTGGAACTTGCCCACACAACCGAACTAATACAAATTCCGCAGCTAGACCAGCTATCCAAGCTCCACCTACTCGGATAACTCTTCCTGCACCACCTCCACGTGGACCACCTTTACCTCGACAACCAGCGATGTACCAGCATGCACAAAGAAATGTGCCGAGACGCCAGGCTTACAATTTGGCGGCCGTAGAAGCTGAGACGGTTGGCCAGGATAATCCTGGTAATTCTCTTCAAACCTTTTCAAACCCTTGTATCTCCTTGTTATACACTATCAGTACTCCAGTCACCAAACTTTCCTTGAATCTGTTACACTTTCCTTTTACAAATTTCGAGGACGAAATTTTTATAAGGAGGGTAGAATGTAACAACCCCAAACTTTCTGTACAATTTTCTGTACAAATTTTTCAAAATTTCAGAAAAGGGTATTTTTGCCTGAGCACAACTTATAAGTTTGTTTTGCTTTTTAATAGCAAGAAGGAGCTTGTAGCTCACTGGTAAGACCTTGCACTGCTGAACCAAGCCACCAGAGTTCAAATTCCATACCCCCACATTATTTTTAATATTGTTTTATTTTGAACTTTTAGAATACCAAGAATCTACACGTGCTAAACCCGTAAAACCCCACTACACATGAAAACCTAACTGTACCAGAGGCTACATGAAGCGGCAAGGGACACTCCAGGCACCGGACTCGGCCGGGATCGGCCGAGTCGGCCGGCGACTCGGCCGACTCGGGCCGGCGCCGCCGGCCGGACTCGACCGGACCGCCGAGTCTCCAACATGAAAAAATTGCCTTTTTGTCTCCCCTGTACTCCTGCACACTTAACTTTCTTGGATCGGTTCCAGAGACTCCTTAAAACCCTAATTACTATGTTTTAATACATTTTATTATATTTTAATACATTTTTTCAATTCAACCTTTCACCTAACCCTAACCCTAGCCTTACCCTATAAATACAACCCCTAGACACACACCCTTCACTCTAAAATTCTAATCAAAACTCTCAAGAAAACTCTAGTGAAATTGTGTGCAATTTAAGTTAGCAAAGGGGCGAACCATCGGCGATTTTCCGACGACGACCTTAAGAGCTCCCGGCGATGAAACGACGCACTGGCGCCTCCTTCCGTTCCCTCTTCCTCTCTTCTAATCTCTAAACCCATTAGTCCCACCTCCCTCTCTCCTTTACTATTCTAAAAAGTTCTTTTTATAAAACCCGACGGAATCGGAGTCAAACCGATTTCCGTTTCGATTCCTTCTAAAAATCCCACTTTTCTTAAACACAACTATATTAAACTCTTACATGTTGACTATTAAATATTAACAATTCATATTGAACAAGTTCCATATCAAAAGAATGTCTATTTCAATTTCTATCGTATTTCTTTCACTAAAATATCATGTAGTCTACTTTTACTTTAAATCATCACAATCTTGCTATACCTTTAAGGAGATCACGAGGTAAAGACCTAGCTCCTCACAACACTCATATGAAACATAGCACAATACTTTTTGGGAATATAGAATACGGGAAACGAAACTTTACATTTTAATACCCTTACTATTAAAACCGTTTTCTACAAGATACGTGTTTTTACAAATCTTTGTAAAGTGCCGCTACAACCCATTTTGGGGAACCCGACTGGGATGGTGCGGATTATCGCACGTCCCTGGGCTTAGTAGTGCGAGATGCAGACCCCGCAAGGGGCATTCGATCTCGAAAGATTTACAAATACAAATATCTTTAGAAAAATGAGATTTCTAGAAATATAACATATATCAAAATTATTTTTATATAAATATATATCTATGTATCATTAAAATATCTATTTTTGAGATAATATAAATATTCCAACTTTTTCCAAAATTACAAGAATCACTTTACAATAAAATACCATGCATTCCAAACAAGTTCAATATTACAATTAAATACCCTATATTATGAAATTAGGTTAATTTCACTAGAAATATCACATATATAAAATCTATATTTATTACAACTCTAAAGACGATAATTAAACACTTGGGGTGTATTTTGAAAGTTATACAAAAATATTTTTACATAAAACCCCCTCAAGTTCTATAAATTACCCTAAGGACCCTAGTAAATATAGGTTTAAGCGGGACCAGTCTCTTGAGCCTCAGAGAGCCGGAGATATGGGTGATTGCCTATCTAAGGTAGACAACTTAACAACGGTGTTATCAATACGGTAATCATCTTTGAAAAAGACATAAATCCTGCCGCTCATGTGCAGTGGTTACCGATAACATCAAAACAATCAGGACTTCAATTTCTTTTCTAAATGTCCTGACTCAGACTGAGTCTCATTAATAATCTGATTTGAATATGATTCAAGTATAATCTACAATCTACAATTCAACATGAATCCATGAATCGATATATTCAATATATTCAATCTATATTGACCGAACCGAACCATGTATATACTTTAATTTACATGATTCTCCAGTTATATCCATTCTACTGATATTATGGTTTCGGTAAGTCATCTAATTATACAATCTATATTACAAGACAATACAAGTTGCAATACAATCATTACTATCAATACAATAAATACACGGGGTATTGGGGTAGTTCATTCGTGAATCCAATAGAATCTCAAGAGTCCCCCTAGATCATGAATCCATGTCCACTAACACAAGCAAGCTATCATGAGGGCCCGTGTTTCCATGCTCCTGGATTACAGCCTGTTGAGTTTGGAATACTTCGACGACGGTCGAAGTCCCGTTACTAACATTTGATTCGGACCCGTGGTTCCCTACCCCTGAATTACAGCCTGTTGGGTTTGAGAACACTCTTGAGATTGGTTGACATTCACCCTTGAACTTACGGTAACAACAGCTCTTAACACAACATTATAACAATATAATACAACCTTAAAAATTACTCCTTCTCTCTCTGTCTATTCTATTTCTCCCTTATCTTTGGGACTTACCGAGCGATTTGTTCGCTGACTACATTCTCTTTCTTCTTCTTTGAATGTCGTCAGGTGATTCAGATCTTCCATAGATCGAGCCCAGCGCTGAAGATTTGGACCAGTTTGCTGAAGACCCAGAGCTTTAGTTTCATTGTACACATTTCCTTTCAGTACTTTACATTTCCGTTATGCCACTATTTAGGCATCGCTTTATTCCATGTATTTACTTTTCCATGTATTGTAAAAAGAATGTGAATAAATAAAGTTGCTGTTTCATTACATCTTGTCTCTTTGCATTTATATTTATATTGCTTAGATACGCTTAGCGTATTTACTTCACAGTAAATACGTAGCGGCCTCGTCACCTCCCCTTCGCCGTATACCGGGAAGCGGGGCGTGACAGAGTCCATCTTCATCGTGTAGGAGATGGGAGCTATGTCAAGGGCTGAGCTTGTCCTTGGAGACATTCTTGCCACGTCCGAAGATTGCAATTTGAAACCGTTTACCTGCACAAAGAAGCATAATTTCAGTACAGGCAATCGATATATATATATGCTGATTGAGTTCGCATGAACGTTTAACCCGAAATATGAGAGGAAAGATATGTCCCACCGGGTGTGCCAGAATCTGTAGGGTGTTTTTCGTCACCCTATTGAGATGGGAATAAGCGTCGCTTATCAGGCGTACTACAGATTCCCCCTGCCTAGGGTAGGCGGGGGTTTATTGATTGTGGGAATCCGAATCTCCGGCAACCGCGGACTAAGCTGTCGTTAATTACCCCTCGCCTTTGGAGCGAGGGAACCTCCGATTGACGGGTCAAACTGGTCATGCGAACTCAATGTGCAGTATGCATATGTGTGCCTTAAGGGGTTTTGGATATATCGAGAGCCTCGCAGAGTTTACAGGGGTCCCGCTATCCGGATAGCGGGCTGGGGATCAAGGGGGATAGCAGTCCCCTTGCAGGGTGCGGGGTAGCGTCCCATTCGAATTTTTTTCTAACGGGGACAGTGTTTTAGAGTGTGTGTGTGTATAAAAAAAGGGAAAAAATAACGTCCAAAGGACGCGTGGGTGCCAGCACCTCACATGCCTAGCACGTGGGCGCCTCATGTGCTTGGCACGCTGGCGCTAGGCGTTGGGCGCTGGAGCCTTACGTGCTTGGCACGCGGGCAAGCACGCGGGCGCTGGGCGCTGGGCGTCAGTAGGAAAAGGGACTTGGTCCTTGCACTAGGAGCTGTGCTCCCGATTTGACTTCTGGAGTTAAACTCCTGAAAAGAGATTAAATTATGAAGTTAAACTCCAGCATATCTTGAATGGAGTTAAACTCCCAGAAATCTTTGTAAAAGATTGAAGGGGACCCCCTTCTTCTCTTATTTAGCTTAGCTCTTCTTTTGAGGCTTAGATCTTCCCAAAATGGGATTTTTGGAGATGGGGCTCCTTCTTCTTCCTCTCGGTTGTCCGGATCTTGGAGGAAAGGGGGTGAGATTTAAAAAATCTCCCCTTTTTGAGATCTGATGGAAGATCTGAGTTCCCCTTCATGGGTTTTATGGTGAAACTGTTTATTTTTGGAAAAGGAAGAGTGGAACTCATGATTTAATTCAAAAAAGGGAAGATGGTTTAGAACCTTAAGCAAGGAGAACGAGGCACAAAAAACCTAATTTTTGGGGAGAATCAATTAATGTTTTCATTTCATCATCATGTTGCCTTTTATAGGTTTAAAAATTTACATATAGCCCCTTGGGCTTTACAAAATGGCATTTTTGCCCATCCCATGCCTCATGTGCTCATTTCTTTTGCACATGAGCCATGGACTTTACAAAAATTTGGCTTTATGCCCATTTTCTTACATTCATATATGAAAAGGACATCAAAATTATTTATTACATAATTTTCATTTTGGCATGGGGAAGACTGGCCGCAGGACTCGACTTGGGCATGGGCCCCCTTGGCCTGGTCTTGGGCCCACCTGGCTTGGGGTTGACTTTGACTTTGACTTGGTCAACCGGAGTGTAATTTTTGACCCCAACAATTTCGTATCATACGCGAAGACTCGCTAGGAGATACTAGTGGAGCGTCATGCCCCATTGCCCCGACAAAGTGACCATGGGAGTACCCTATGGCCAAGAGCATCCACTTGGGTGCTCGCGGCCATGGTGTCCCGTCTAAGGCTACTTCGTTGACGGCTTCGAGGGTGCGGCCATCTCCTAACGTTCCCGACGAACCTTCGATTCCTTCATCGGGAATCTTTTTGAATTCTCCGGTTTTAACTTTGAAAATGGTTTTCAATTCGAGGCTTAAATATAATGTTTATGGGGTTAGGCATGAAATTCGGACTATGAGATAATCCGGGTTTATGATGTCTACAGTTGCGGGTTTTAATTATTGTAGTTTTCATTTCTTTTCTGCGACCGTAAGTGTTATATGTTGATGTATTCCTAATCACGTTGCTATACGTCAACGACATTAAGGGTACGCATATTTACTTACGTTGATGACATGTGATATTATTGTATTGCTATATTGAATCGTCGTGAATGAATAGCCGGGGGTTTATGTGAGATGAGAGTTTTTCATTTTCATTCATATAAATTATTGTATGTAATATTCTTTTATTGGGACACATCCGGGAGTAAGGATGTAGTCACCTTGATATATATTATTTACTTTTCCACATTAGAATAGACCCAAGGCGGAGGGCTTAAGTAACCGGGTTCTAGAATCCAGTGGGAGGCCATCTCGAGGAGTCGAGACCGGTCTCCTAACTCTAGAATTGGCTGGGTTGTTTGCTGCTCTCGTAGGGGTCTAGGGGTGTAGGCTTGGCTATTCATCATGACCGTAGAATCCGTGTTTTTCTTTAATGGCTTAATCTAAAACACAGAACTTCTAATATATCCTATATTTCATATATCTGCTTCTGCTGTATTGTGATGTGATGTGATCATATAAATGCATGAGATGAATGCTACATTTATATATATATATGATATATTAGTAGACACTGTTTTGCATCCACGCTAGTCCTGACCCCGCCCTATCATAAGTTAAGTAACCTTACGGTAAAAACTCGGGTCCTGTGACGAATGCAGATGGCATATATGTGTGTTTTATTTTCGTTTCTTCTGTGATGCTTAGGAAACTTAAATGATGAGACTTCATTAATAAGATTAATGAAAAGAAAAGAAACCTAAAAGATGTTCTGGAACCACATTTTTTCAAAAAAATAGATCTAGTTTTTGCTTCGCATAGAGGTATTCAATTATGAATATCCAGCACCTCGTTCGATGAGGAAAAAGCCTAGATCCCTTCACCGGGAATGACCTCTTTATAGAAAACTAGCATATACTACAACCCACTCGGTTTGTTTTGAAAACTACTTGATTTTAAAGCGGAGCTTAAACCACTCATTTTCAAAGGTTTTACAACGATATCAAGTTCATTATGTTAAATTTTTTCGACAAAACCAGCCGTAGCCCTCCGTCATTTCAGATAAGTATCACTTAGTATTCATGCTACATTTGTTGACTTCGTTAAGGCATGGTGTTCGGTAGCTAATGGATACTTTTTTGCAGCATGTGATGCGATTAGTTGGGACTGTCGCATAGCTTTGTTGACTTCGTTAAGGGCTTATGCGGGTAGGTCTAACTTAATCAATAAATGATAGGTTGAACTTGACTAACGACTTATGATTTGTTAATTTCGTTAGGGTCATAAGCTGTTAGGGGTAAAAACCATTATCGAGAATTTCAAGTGTTGAAATTTGCAATGAGATTGCATACTTTCTATGTGATAGTTGGATCCCGATACCCACTGCGAGTAAGAGTTACTCCCGGGAGAGTTTTTCACTTTACAATTAACTAATCCAGTAGGTGTCTAGAAAGATATTAACGGGATTATGTCTCTGCGGAAACGAGGTTATTTAATTAGTTCTGTGTGAAAGCACGGGAAGACTCCCTCGGAGTACCAACACCAGCCTGGCTGACCGATTGGCGAACTTGTAGGGTGTAATTAATCCCAGCTAATCTTTCCTTTAAGGGTTTGAAGGAAGATTTGATAAAAAAAAGTGGGAGCTATCCTGATTAGATAAGATAACAACCATTCTAATCTTACAAGAGCGCACGCTAAAGTGTTTCTTCTCTCTCTCTCCAGGCAGCGACCATGTCACATCTTAATCAAGATAATAATATGGATGTATTGACCGAACCCGCTTATTATACTGGGCTGGGGAACGTAGGTTCTGCTCTACCTTATGACAATTGTCCTGAGTCTGGACAAGGGATAGGGGAATGCAAGGATTTCCACGTAACCCTGATGAAGAAGGAGTATTCTGATACATCTTTTTCGGGTATGTTAGTCATTGAGAACTGTTTCTCAGTCTGCTCTGCGACCTGGGTATTGGATACCGGATCGGGATCCTATATTTGTAATATGTTATAAGGGTTAAAGAGAAGTAGAGCACTGAGAAAGGATGATGTGTCTCTCAGAGTAGGGAACGGAGCAATTGTTGCTGCCAAAACTGTCGGTGAATATCACCTTGTATTGCCAACTGGTGATACATTGATTTTGAACGACTGTTATTTCGTACCTTTTATGATGTGCAATATAATATTCGTTTCTTTATTAGATAAAGATGTATATAAATTTGCATTAGAGAAGAATGTTATGAATTTTTTTCTAAATCAAGTGTTGATTGGGTTTGATACAATGTGTAATGGTTTATATGTTCTGAATCAAAATACGGTTCTAAACATACAAAACACATGCAAGAGGAAAAGGTCAAACATGAATGAAGCTTTCTTGTGGTATTGTAGACTTAGTCATATCAATGCGATCAGATTAGCTAACTTGCATAAGGATGGATATTTGAATCCATTCAAATTTACATCTTATGAAACCTTTCAGTCTTATCTCAAAGGAAAGATGACCAAAACTCCGTTTACAGGACACGGAGCAAGAGCTGCTGAACTTTTGGGACTGATACATAGTGATGTATGCAGTCCTATGTCTACACATGCCAGGAATGGTTTCTCGTACTTCATTACATTCACAGACGATCTCTCAAGATTCGGACATGTGATCCTGTCGAAACACAAATCTGAAGCCTTTGAGAAATTCAAGGAATATAAGAATGAAGTAGAGAACCAAACGGGTAAAAGTATCAAAATCCTTCGATCTGATCGAGGAGGAGAATACTTAAGCACGAAATTCCGAGATTATCTAAAAGAGAATGGATATTCTCTCAGCTTACTCCTCCGTATACACCACAGCACAACGGCGTATCGGAGCGGAGGAATCGCACCCTATTAGATATGGTACGCTCTATGATGAGTACTACTGAGTTACCTCTATCATTCTGAGCTTAAGCACTTGAGACAGCTGCGTACCTATTGAATTATGCTCCATCAAAATCTATGCCTAAAACCCCATATGAGATATGGAGTGGAAAGAGACCATATCTTAAATGAGTTAAGATATGGCGTTGTCCTGCTTATGTCAAAAGGCAAAACCCGAACAAACTCGAAGCAGGATCAGTACTTTGCAAGTTTGTTGGATATCCAAAGAATTCTCTAGGGTATTTATTCTACCACACTGAGGAACAAAAAGTGTTTGTTTCTCAGTATGCTACCTTTTTGGAAAAGGAATTTCTTGTAAAAGAAATTAGTGGTAGTGCAGTAGAACTGGATGAAATTCCAGAAACATAAACTACAACTAAGGATTTGGTAGAACCGGAAGATTCAATAGTCCCTGATGAATCCCAGCCACTCTACAGATCTAGTTGAGTTTCTCATCCATCTGAGAGATACTATGGGTTTCTCATAGACTGTGGGAGCGATGATTGCATTATGGAAGATGGTGACCTGACTAGTTTCGAGCAGGCCATCATAAGTGGGGACTCTGTGAAATGGCTGGATGCTATACGATCTGAGATGGAATCCATGTACACCAACTAAGTGTGGACTTTGAAGGTTGCTCCTGAAGGGGTAAAACCCATTGGGAGCAAATTGATCTTCAAGAAGAATATTGGTGTAGATGGAAAGGTTGAGACCTTCAAAACTAGACTTGTAGCAAAAAGTTTTCTTCAATGACCAGGTATCGACTATAACGAGACCTTTTCTCCAGTGGCTATACTTAAGTCCATCTGGATCCTACTTGCCATTGCTGCATGCCATGACTATGAAATCTGGCAAATGGATGTCAATACCGCTTTTCTAAATGGTGATTTAGAAGAGAGCATGTATATAATACAGCAGAGGACTTCGTAGACAGTGGGAGCAGCGGAAAGGTGTGCAAGCTGCTTAAATCAATTTACGGATTATTCGCGGAGCTGAAACATCTGTTTTGATGTAGCAATCAAAAATTTTGATTTCATCAAAAACGTAGATAAACCATGTATATATAAAAAGGTAGTAGAGAGTAAGGTTGTTTTCCTCGTATTGTACATGGATGATATACTCTTGATAGGAAATGGTATTTCTATGCTGCACTCGATCAAACTCTTCCTATCACAAATATTCTCCATGAAAGATCTGGGTGATGCCTCCTACATCCTTGAGATAAAGATCTATATGGATAGATCTAAAAGGATGTTGGGATTGTCCCAATATAGGTACATAGACACCATACTAAAAAGATTTAGTATGAAAGATTCCAAGCGTGGTAACTTACCCACTTACTTAGGAATCACCCTTTCCAAAAATATATCTCCCAAGACTGATGAGGAGAGGGCTCACATGAACATGACATCCTATACTTCTGTAGTCGGGTCTATCACGTAAGCGATGTTATGTATTAAACCGGATGTAGCTTATGCACTCAATATGGTAAGTCGGTATCAATCAGACCCAGAGGAGAAGTACTGGATAGCTGTGAAGAACATTCTTAAATACTTGCGAAAGACTAAAGAAATGTTCTTGGTGTATGGTAACAGAGAACTCCAAGTGGAGTTCTTTACCGATTCAAGCTTTCAGAGTGACTAGGATGACAGCAAATCCGCCTCGGGTTTTGTCTTCACCCTCAATAGAGGGGCAGTATGTTAGAAGAGTTCCAAGCAAGATACCGTTGTAGACTCGACGATAGAGACTGAATACATCGTTGCTAACGATGCTACCAAAAAGGTTGTCTGGATGAAGAAGTTCATCACTGAAGTTGGTGTGGTTTCATCCATTGTTGATTCAATACTCTTGTATTGTGGTAATAATGAAACCGTGGCTTTGACCAAGGAACCCTGGTCCCATCAGTGATCCAGATATATTCTGAGGCGGTATCACTTGATCCGGAAGATAGTTGATCGCCGCGAGATCGAAATCAGAAGAGTTGACACGAAGGACAACACGGCGGATCCACTCATGAAGGTTCTTCCACAGACACGGTTCGAGAGACTTTTTGGGATGTTGGGTATGAGATACTACAACAATTGACCTTAGTGCAAGTGGGAGATTATTAGTGACATGTATGCCCTAAAGGCCATTATTGTAAATTATAGTGGATGCTTGGACATATATATATATATATATAGGACTTTCTTGCTCAACATGATAGTATGCTATCTGGTTACTCTTTATCTTAACATGTACATTTGCTCTAGTTTACTATTTCACTAATACATGTTGATAAAGCCCTTAGGATGTTGTGCTTGACTACCGGGAATATGATGTAGATCATACTAGTGGGGCCTGAGTAGTCTACAAGAACATCCTTGAAGTGTTCCTGGTCACGGGAGTATCAAGACAGGCATCGATATTTCATAGTAGACTAGTGTATACGTTTCTTGACCCTGTATGAGGCGATGGTTGATCTCACAACCATCGGTGTTTGACACCAAAGATTGTACATTGGTGCTCATTGGAGAATGAGTACACCAAACGGACTCGCCGAGAACTCCTAGATGGTACCATACCTATCGTCAGATAGCAGTTCTCTGGTGACACTTATACAGGTTAGTCTATAGACCCGAGATCGTCATAGTGTCTTATGTGGTTCCCACTGTACTTTGATTACCTCCCTACCATGTCTCTACTGAGTCGTGCAAACAGGTGATAGTTGGGTACAGTCCCGAGTCACATAGAGGCAGTGAGCGATAGGAGGGATTTCGTCTATCCCGGTATTGAGAGTTGATATTGTGCTATATTCAATTGGCTATAATAGCAAGTCCTTAGCCAGACCTGATGAGATTTACTGATAAGTGTTATCAGTAGTTTATTGATTCGTTATAGGCCATACATCGGCATAACTTATCGAGTTATTGGGGTCTGACGATTCCAACCCCCAGACTTGATATGCAACATATCAGACGAAGAGACCGGACTGTACGGTAAGTGTTGCTTATAGACTCTACGGAAGTATGGATAAGTTTACTTGTTGATCTTCTATTCATTCAATACTTAGGCAGCCGTTACATGTAGCTAGTACCGCTGACAGCTTGTAGGCATTTGATGTGTTCATTACCTACTGCCAGCGTATTGGCGAGTGTTTAGCGTCCCACATAGAGGTTTTCTAACTCAAGCGAAACGAAATAGGGCATGTATGGAGATATATGTGGGAGCTTAATTAAATACGGATATATGATACCGTATTCTAATCTAGCGTAATTTGATATTAGCCGGGTTATATATGATATAACCGGATTATTAAATCAAGTGTTGATTTAATAATTATATATATATATATATATATATATATAAACTAATATTATACTCACTTTAATTTATCATCTCTTTATATATTATTTGTATATGATATAAATAATATATATGTGAAATTGTTGTATATACACAAGAATTTTGTATATGAGAATTACATTGGAGGTTATGATGAGAAAATAATGATTTGCATATATTAATTAAAGAAAAAAAAAGAATGAGTCATTTGTTGGAAGTGTTTAGCATGCATAACTCATTAATCTTTCCTTTTATATTGATATAAGTTTATCATCTGTTCTTATCCCAACGCCAAACTCATTCTCATCACCATCTTCATCTTCTTCACTTCATCTCTTGAGATAATATTTACTCAAGAGAAAAAAGAAAAGAAAGATTTTTTTGTGAGCAAAAATCCTACTTCATAAACTTAAACCTTTCTAACAAATTAGTTTATGTTGTTTATTTCACTAATACTTTGATTAGGAAAGTGTGAGCTTGAGTGTGTGTTGCCTCAAGGTGGATCATCTTCGACAAAGAAAACTTCGAAGAAGCTCATTCATTTCTTCAAGTGAAGCTCAAGGAAGAGTTCAAGGACTACTACTTGGAGTATTTGAAGTGAATGACTTGGCTACAAAGGTTGTAGGTTCTCTTCATTTAGATTAGAACTCTAGTTTGCTTTCTTTATAACCCTAAACCTTTAGTTCGATTCTAGATGGTAGACTTAGCCCTCTAGATTTTTAAAATTGGATACTTGATATTTTTAAAACCCTCATGGAGATGCTAGGATCTACTTTCAGAGACAAGTTATCTTTGGAATATATCAAGGCATGTTGCACAGTGAGGCATTGAGGGATAAGGTGGTCGGTGATAGAAGAAGTTCGGACGACACGATGTTCGCTAGAGGCCGCTTGGTGAAGCGGTCGGATGAAGATTCTAAGGAGTCGAGAAACCGGATGAATGACAAGTGCAGACATTGTAAAGAAAGATGACATTGGAAGATTGTCCGAAATTAAAAGAGAAAGACAAGCAAATTTCTTTCAGCACTGCAGTCATAGGGCATGATTCAGATCAGGGCAGTAATGATTCGGTTCTATCAGTATGTGGGATTTCAGACGTACATGATTCTTGGATGGTGGATTCGGGAGCTCGTTCCATGTGACTCCGCATCGGAGTTGGTTTTCTACATATCGTTCAGTCATTGGAGGCCCGGTCTTCATGGAGAACGATGCGTCGAGTAAAGTTGTTGGGGGTGGGAACAGTTCAGATTCGCATGCATGATGAGATAGTTTAGAGGTGGACAGGTGCGTGCCAGATTTGAGGAGGAGCTTGATCTCTTTATGAGCTTTGGGCAGGATCGGCTACAAGTGCGTGGCTGATAGAGATTCCATGAGGATTTCCAAGGGTGCTCTGATTGTCATGAAGGCGAAGAAGGTGGGAATCTATATTTTCTTTAAGGACAGACAGTTGTAGGATAAGTTGTCGAAGCATCTACCAGTTCAGACGTTTCAAATTCGGTCAGGATGTGACGTCCACGTTTAGGTCATATCCGTCAGATGAGTTTGGAGGTGGCTCGGAAGAGGCAGTTACTAGGAGGTGGGGACTTCGACGGGACATATTTCCATAAGAACTGTGAGACGAAGATACGGGTGTTTCTGGCACCAGATTGTTCTCAAGGTGGAGTTAGGCATTATGTTTCCTTCATGGACAACTTTTTGAGGAAGTTGTGGGTGTACGTTCTCAAATCCGAGACCGAGAACCTTCAAAAGATCAGAACGACTGTGTTGGATTTGCAGTTCGGGAAGTGCGTAGAGGTTTTTCAGTCCAATTTAAACGGAGTGTTCACTTCACAGGCATTCACAGGATTGTGCAAGCCGGAGAGAATCGTGCATCAATACACCACGCTGGGAGATCCTCGGTCAGATGGCATTGCAGGACGGATGGTTCGGATAGTTAAGAAGAACAGGACTTTACGGCTGGTTTTCTGAGGGAGTTTCGGGCTGGAGCATAATCTACTACCGAGTATCTCATCCTAAATCTCATATTAATTGACTCCCTAGGCCTAATAGGAAATCAATCAGAGCCTCTATTAAAGGTGATGAACAATCAATTAGAAGCCTGCAAAAGGTTTAATATAAAAATCCTTCGAGCCTTGAATTGATTTAGAAAGGGGACGGCCAGGAATTAGAGGCTATAAATAAAATCTAACAGAGTCTCAATAGAGAAGTTTGAGGCAGCTTGGCAATAATTAAATCCACAAAGGCCCGGGGGGTTTTAAAGTATGCGCATGGATTTGAATAGAGGTCTGCGGCACTAAATTAAATCCAAATAGGGGCTAAAGTTTGCGGCTTATTATTGGGAGAGAGAGACTTGTATTGAGAGAGATTGTACTTTGTATTTGGGTGAGATTGAGAGGGCAGAAATTATCTCATGTAATTCTTACTCTAGTGAAAGTTCCCGTTGCGAAGGCAGAATTAGGTCCTAATTGCATCGAACTTGGGTATATCGTTGTATCCTTTGTGTTGTTGGTGTGATTTTCTTTTTGTTTGGTGTGCTGCGATAACCGTCGGATATATCTTTTTCATTGTCTTTGTTTACACGCGATTCTGTTTATTTTCGATGCGCCGTACCGCTTGTCCGCGAGATAGGCTTGTATGATCTCTTCGTGGTTCACCGTGCCGTGTAAGAGTAAATTAGGATACAAGAAGGGGCCGTTTGGAATGTGTTAACATAGTCCCGCATCAAGAAAATTATCGGATGCATATGAGTATAAGATATAAAATAGAATAAACCTTAATAAGACTTGAGTTTTTTGGATAGAGTATCGCTATATTAAAATCCCATATGCATTCATGTTTGAGCCCATGTCTTATGGACCCAAACTGAGTTTCACAAAATCCCATGTGAGTGTTCAAGTGCTTGATAGAAGGATACTACTCCCTCTTTTTTAAAGCTGCACTTTGTCGTTTTGTTTAAGTTGTCTTTTTATGCTTATGCAGCTTTTTGTGTGAGATTTGGGATTTATGAAACTCGTGAAATTTTTTTATGTCAATGTGATCCAGGCTTTCCGTTAAATTTCTTAATCTCAAACTATTCCCAAATGTATATTTGCAAATATATCGGCTCTAGCTATTTTATTGTTTCCATAAACAATAAAAGCTCACTCATATTTGGCTTCAAACAAAAGGGTCTATTCGGTTTGGGTATGTGTGTCATAAGCCTATCTGCCCGATCCATTAACAACCTTAAGTTGGAAGATTTAGGTTTGTACCTGTCACTGGCCAACCTTTCTGCATAAAATATTCCTTAAATTAGTTTACATATATGACCCATACAATGTATATTTTTATTTATGATTAATAGAATCAAGATGTCTTGTAAAAAATTTATAATTTATATTTCTTTAATTTATGGCATGACTCATAATATTATAATCTCATGTGCATGCCAACATGAGTCTAGAGAAACATATCTTGATACCATGATTTGAAAAATAAGAATAAACCAATTCCATTGTTATTTCTTGTCTACTCCATCTTTTAGAGTTTTCTTGATGGATAGAAAAACTAACTTAATTCACAAGTCTTAATTATGTATGGGCAAGAACTTTTTTATATAACTCTTCGATCCAAGAGTTATGGAAACTACCACAGCGAGTTATAGAAACCACCTAGTAGTTATAGAACAACCACTTTATTTTATGCCAAAAAACTTTATATAATAATATATAGAGTCATTAAGGTATGATATCTAACATTCTCCCACTTGACTCGAATCATTCTATTAAAGATATAACATTGTTGCAACTATACTTTATGGCCAAATTAAATAGTTGCACTTAACTAAGCAAATATTCTATCTTTTAGAATTTTCAAACATATAAATGTAACTTTATAAGCAATTATTCAGAGTCCAATCTTTTATTGTTTTAATTAACAGTAATCGCATGACTTAAATTTATTGTGCACATCTTATTAGTCATGTACAAAATACTAACAACATCCATATGTCTAGACATACAAATATATAGATCATAGAAAATGGCATACAACTCTTAAATCTTTTTGAGTCATACATTTATTACATAACCCATAAATAGAATGACACATATATAATATTTTAGCCAATGAGCCAATAATTATGAACTCTATTTTTATGTGCTAAAAACCAAATGTGCTCATGAAATTGATCTATAATGTTAGAAATCTTATGTCGATATGTATTTAATCGGCTTTTTATATACCGTTGTTAGCAAACTAAGATTTGTAGTAGTAGATAGTAAAACCTTTAATATGTGTCAGTCTTTTTAAATCTTATGACAAATTTCTCAACCATAACACTTGTGAAAACCTCATAGCAATATATAAATTTATTCCATTACCTTCAGAAATATTTTTCGCTGCAATGACATTTTTTTCTATAACCTCATACTTAAATCTTTCTTATTATCGACATTTATGTCCTTAAGAAAGTAAAATAACTTCTCAAACTTTACATACGAGAAAATTTACTCCCACTGAATTCAAAATTCTTGAACTTTATCATTGGATTCATATGCAAGGATCACAAGCAGGAATAATTTTATAATCAAGTCAATATACGCATCACCGCTATGATATCCTAAGTATGTTAAAATAGACCAATGTCTACTTTTAGTAGTAAATTTAACCTTCATGTAGGTAGAGTTGCTAAATGCATGAATCCACTACAATATATTAAGATTAGCAATTTAATATCAAAATAGAAATCTCTTTTCCCGTGGGCATAAGAAATCTCTATTCTAACATTCTTAATCCAATTAAAAGAAGAAGAAAACTGCATAATAAGACTAGGAGTGTAATATCAGATAAACAATTTCTTTTCCTGTAAACATAAGAAACTTTTATTCTGATATTTCTTTAAGCTATCTTATTCCAATTGAATCACATAAATAATCACTTTCCTGTGGAGCCAAGTAATTATCTGAATGAAAATAATTGCAATATTAGATGTCGTCTAAATACAACAAAACAACTAATAATATGATGTAAAGAAAACCGTCACATGAATTAGGATGTTATGACTACTCCTAACTTATAAGATAATTTAGTCATGAACGATATCTAAACTTTAATCCATCGTTTTAAATATATATAATGAAACAACACATGTTCATAAACACAATATTTATACTTGGTACATAATAATATAAATCGACAATATGTGTTTAGCATGAGAAATAATTTCTAACAAATTTTGGATCATTAAAAACGAATAAGTATATCTTATATAATTTGCAATTCATAAAATTCATCAAATATCATGCACAATCCATATAATTTTCATATAGGATAACTCTAACATGATTATAACATAATAAGCAAGTTATATGAATTATTTTCATCCAAACTTCTATGAAAAAACTAATAAAAATAGGCATAAAACAATAATCTTACTTAATGAATTTAGCCTGTTACAAAACAGCCCTCTAAAATTTGCAAAACAAATATTCTAGTGTAAATACTGAAATTTACTGTAACATTTGCAATAAGACACCTGGATTCAGTTTCTATTCAGATTTTTTGCAAACAGATCCAAATAATTGTGAAAATTACATTCTGTAATTGCAGAAAATATTAAATAATTGCAAAACAACCCAAAATTTGCATAAATAATTTATATCTGAAAATTGACTAAATAATATATTTATCCAAAATAAAATGAATCAATTTTTCCTCTAATTCAAAAAATAGATTTAAAACATTGATCAAGGAAATAAAAGATGTTGGAATATTTAAACAAATTTGAACATATATAAAGATCAATAAACTCAATGAATTAATTGTAGGTTGGTCTTTGTTTGGTAGAGCATAAAGATCAATCTCAAATAGAGTAGAGCATAATCAATTTTAAAATTTACACAAAAAATATCATAACTAAATGTAAGGATTTAGAATGCTGATCTCTCAAGAAAATGGTCGAAACCAACACTCAAGGAGTAGAGCTATATTTTCCATGCTAATAATATATACAAGTTTCAAAACACTATTATCACATAGGCTTTACAAGAGAAATATGATTATTAAAGAAATGAAAAATTAAATAACAACCCAAACAATTTTCAAAGGTTTTCTAATAATTTTCCTTTTCTCCCTATTAGAGTTTGATAGGCTTAACGAACCCATTAAAAATTTGAAGGGTTCTTCTCTTTCTCGATATCATGGTCATCTTATGCCCATGACGGTCATCTCCGATGATACTAGAAGCTTGATGTCGGAGGCCGGCCACTTCAGGTCTCCGTGATGCCATCACTAAAAAATTCAAAAAGAAAGAAAGAAGAAAAAAAATCATTTTCTTATAAATTGATGGAGAATTCGATTTTGATCGGAATTTGATCGAAATCAAATCATTGGGCTCTGATACCAATTGAAAGAAATTTATAATTTATATTTCTTTAATATATATGACATGATTCGTAATATCATAATCTTGTGTATATGCCAATATGAGTCTAGAGAAACATACATTGATACCATGATTTGAAGAATAAGAATAAATCAATTCCATTGTTCTTTCTTGCCTACTCCATTTTCTTTAGAGTTTTATTGATGGATAGAAAAACTAACTTAATTCACAAGTCTTAATTATGTGTAGGTAAGGTCTTCTTTATATAACCATTCAATCTAGGAAAAAATGAGGTACAACACTTTCACCATAATAATTTGATTTCATGTTAGTAATGTATGCTTACACTCTTCTCTATAGCAATTTATAAGAGTGATGTAAACTAGATAGACGATTATGCAAGTTTTATGATATTTATTGCTTTGGCCGTTTGTTTCTTTTATCGAAATAACCTTATTTATTAGATTGTCGTTGTAATATAAATAAATACAAATAGTTTCAATCTGAACATATTGCCTTCATATCCTTATCAATTAGTATTGTATCAAAGATTTGAAGATGGATCTATATCAACTCTTTTATCTAGTATATAGAATCATATTTTGTTATTATTAAGGAAATATACTCGGGCATGATTTGGTAATATACATTTTTAAAAACAATTCCATGCAAATTAAATGAGAACCGTGATTTTGCTAACTTTAAGGACTATTTCATGATATAATTTTTTTCTTTTTTGGGAGGGGGTGGGGGGCATCAGAGGAAACTTTGCCAAAATTTGGTTTTAATATGTTCACACTCTCTTATTTGTCTTGCACATCCCAATTTCATATTTTGGTGGTTGGTGTTAAAAATACCCTAATGTTTTATTTCAGTTATTTATTAAAAACACCCTTTAGTTTATCTGACCGATTAATTTTAATTTCTTATCTAATTTGCAGGCTTCAAATTATCAAGCTACAACAGGTGAGCCAGTAAACTCTTAATGTTTATTTATCATTTTTCTTTTATTTTCTATAATAATGATATGGCCAATAATCTAAATAACTAACAATTCTCATCCAAGTTTGATTAATCAATTTTTTTACCATCAAGACCAACCTGGCATTAGTAAATTCCACAAAAACAACAATGAACCGTATGACTAAGCTCCGAGTTGAAATAAGTATAGTAGACAAGGTAGGTCTGTCATCAAGATAAAAAATAAAAATTCAACCGCTAACTATTTAACTTGCAGGATTATAATAATCATCAAGACGTGCACGAAAGGGAGGACATGAATGCAGAGTTAGCAATGAGGCGAAGAAGACAGGATTAACAATCTCCCCGAGGACGAGAATGTCTGCAGAGTTAGCAATGAGGCGAAGAAGACAGGATTAACAATCTCCCCAAGGACCAGAATGTGGTTGAGTTTGAGGTGTATTGTGATCACTTGGACTTATCTTAGGGTTTAGGAAATTATCTATTGGGCTATGTCGAAGCACCAAATATTGCGCTCCATCATTATCCGAAGCACGGTACTTCCGAACTATGATGGATGATTATTCTCATTGTACATGTGTTATGTCCATTGGCTCTGAACTCAAACCTTGTTTCTTGTGTCAATCATGCAAAATACCAATGTTCTTTTGTTTTGTACATTTATCAATTAACAATGTTCTTTAGACTGGTATTGATATGTATTTTGCTCTTTTTTCTTCTTTTTTCTTGTTTTGTTAATTCTCTTTAATGAAACACAACACGGGGGTTGTTTGTGGTTTTCCTTTTCTAATAATAATTGGTGTTAACCATACCAATATTCATTAAAGATCGATAAGGAAACGCAAAAATTCCAGACCCTCTCCGTGTGTTGTGTATGAATTAATATATACAATCAATATGCTTATTCGAAAATTCTCCAATCCATTGCAACCGATTTTGATGTATAGTTTTTCGAAATTTCAGAGTGGGCACATGCCCCTTCACCTTGGGTTTTGGACCCATCCCTAGTTTTTGTTTCTCAAATAATTGAATCGACATTTTAGGACTTCATCTCCATTTCAAGATACATACCAAGTATTATTTTGAGCGTAAAGGTGTTATTGTTGCTACCTTTAGTCTATTTGCATTTCAATATGGTTTGATGTCTTTTATAATTTATGAGTTCTGAAACTTGTTCTATGCATCACTCAGAAATAACACCGAGTTTTTACTATCGGTAGACAAGTACATGAGCCCTAAATATAAACAAATTTAAGATCCCGAACGTAAAGGAAAATAATTGTAGCTGTTTTTTTTCCTACCTAGACCCCAATATCTAACCCTAATCGGTGGATGAATGTGCAAACACATAGTGAAAACTATGTTTATTTTCTATGGTGTGTTTCTCGCATTTCTGTTTTAAATTTCGACTTTTGATCTATTTGTCCCATTGCCCCCCTTCGATGTCCTATATTTGATTCTGTTTTAAATTTCGACTTTTGATCTATTTGTCCCATTTCCCCCCTTCGATGTCCTATATTTGAACGGTAGGAACCCAAACTGAAATATTGTCTTATCTCTTGTTATTTTAGAGAAAAACAATTTGTTCCACCAATTAAATTAGAATTGGAATTATATATGTGCGCAAATTATTTTTTTCCCCTTGTTATGAAGGAAAGAAAAACGTCACTAATTTTTTCATTACATAGAAGCATAAACAATGATACAATCAAAAGGACAATTCGGATGCTTGCATGGTTTGCAGGAAGATTGTAAATGCAGGCCTATGACCGGTGTTTTATATGTGCGAATTATATGTCTAGCAGAGTCACGGATTTTTCTTGACACCTTTATCATCAAAGACCCTCGATTCTTTTGGGAACTGGTTCTGGAAACAGTTTATTTAACCCCAACATTGTTTATAATTTCTGAAACTGGAATTGAGAATGAGATATTCTGTACTTGTATGTTCAGAACCAAAAGAAGAAAAAAAGAAAGAAAGAAATTCCGTTTCACTCACATGGCTTTCAATTTCCAAGAATAAAAATGCATCAAGATTCTTAATCAAAACACACTTCAGAGATATAAACAAAACAAGAATTGCAGTTACTGAGACCAAAAATTTTGTCACAAATTAATCCTCTCACGGAAACAGGCACACCAAGGAAAAAACAGAAAATTTTAGGCAACAAAAAGATGAAGAAATGCTCAAGTCATGCAATTTTTTCTGCCAAACAAATCCCAATTCTAACTTCCCTGTTTAATATTCACACCAAATTTGGGACCGAAACGGCAAAAGGAAGAATAAAATATGATATTCATCGCCTTACGGCTGAAGCTTGGTTGTCAGTATTGTAATCTTTTACCTATTGTTCGTAACAAGAGGGATAAAGCAAAAATATCTTAGCATCACATCCTCTCCAAAAAAAAACCCACTAATTTTGCACCTTTAAGTTCTTTCTTTTGAAAATCAAAATGAAGCAAAACACTATTACTCTTTCAGCATCACAGCCTCTAAAAAACCACAACTTCCACCTTCAATTTCTTTCTATTAAAATATATATACCTTTAAAGAGAGAGAAATCCTAAGCAGGCCTATAGAGAAACTAGATAGTTTCTTAATGTCTCACAGCTTCAAGAAGTTTGAGCGAGAGAAACGCTAGCGGCTTCAAAGCGCTGCGAAAACTTTGAGTGTGCCCTTCGAACTGAAGCAGCTTCAAAGCGCTCCGAAAACTTCGAGTGTGGCCTTAGAACTGAATACTGAAAATAAATTTAGAGGAAAAGATGAATCATGAGAAACCGGATAACTCGATTTAAGAAAAAAGTTTTTCAAAGGTTTAGAATAGAACGCAGGAGTATGCAGCTAATTTTTTGTAGGTATCACTGGGCTAAATTACTAAAATAGCATTAGCGTTACATTTTTCAGATAATAGCTTTGAAGCTTCAGAATACCATAAACTTCGGCCTTTTTCCATTATAAAATCCTGGACTTTGTTTTCATTCATAAGTTGTTAACAGTTGTTTTACATTTACAAAAAAATTGTTTGCAAGAAAATGACTGAATCCATTATCGAGTTCTGTATAACTAGTAAGGGTTTGGATTCATTTGTTTTTTCGTTTTGAAAATAAAATATGAGGTAAAAGTAAAATAAAGCTCATGGTATTAAAACAAAAAAAGAGTTCATGGTATTTGTGTAATGTATGAAGTTTAAGATATTTATCCACATACGCTTATACTGATAGTATTTTATTAGAATTTCGCATGTGTCTCTACTATAATGATTATAATGCAAATTCAATTGACAATTTGCAATCTGAAAAAAGTATTTCTAATGATAGTCAAAAAATGAAACTAACGGAAAAATCTCTCCAGCCTATCAATTAAAATAATAATTTTTACACCTTTGGCATAGACGTCTTTAAAAATTTTATTAAAAAAATAAATTATCTTTGTATGCTAAAATCCAATTGCAATTCAATTCATTTCTTGCATCACTGGGGGCCAAAAAGACTTAGTACCTTGTTTATGAATCCAGCGATCTCTTCAGCAGTGAGAGCTTCTTCCACTGCATCTTCCTTCCATCCAAGAGATACCAGAAATGCTTTATCTCGCTCGGTCAGGTGGCACTGTTCGTTTTCTCCATCATCATCTCCAAAAGATTGTGACACAAAACTCTCCTGTAACTCCTTTTCCACTACACAAGAGACATCAGCACCATCACCATTGCTGTTCTTTTCTTGATTAAGTACAGAAGCATCAACATTGGCCGTGCCGATTTCCTCCAATGGCAATGACTTCTCCACAGTTGACTTCTTCCTTATTGAATTAAAGAAATCCTGCCGACCTCGAGAGTCGAGTCTCTTATCACCGAAAGAGCTCGAGCTTGGCTTGGACGCCTTGTTGAGGTTTGGATTGATGGAGCTCTTCGAACTACTAACATCTTGGCTACTGACATCTTTGGAAACGGTAGGAGGGATGATGATAGTTTTCTCTCGAGTGAGGATATGGAAATTCCCAGTTTGTGATGATGATGCTTTCGGAGCTTCAGATCTACTATTAGCAGGCTGCACACTTTTGGATGAACCACCCACATGGCCACCCCTTGGTGTTCCTCTAATTTTTGGTCTCTCCAAAGAGTTGAGACCCTGTTAGTAAACAAAATACCCACTTATTAAAAGAAAATTCTTGCCACAAATACAGATATCCTGATCATAACCAGGGGAACCAATGTTCAACATTAACAAGAAAATAGTGAAATAATTATCTGATTAGAGTGGCAAGTAGATACCAACAGAAGCAAAAGCTTACCGATTCAGTGTCAATATATCAAAGAACAAGAAAAAGCAAAATTTAACACAAGGTTATGGAACGGAGCATACACCACCATGTGGTTGAGTGATGAGTGGTGCATACCGCATATATTGTATATGCGCTACATGTGTGGCTGCATATGGTATGGCTATTTGAAGAAGGAAAGAAAGAAAGAAGGTGAAAACTCAAGAGAATATTGAAAATGGAGGGGAAAAAAATAGTTCAGAGCAATAAACTTGAGACTGCAGTAGAAAAAAGCGTGTTACGTAGCATACATAGCCTACTTGGCATATCAATGACTATTTCGCTACATGGCGTGAATACACCATGGCTTTCGCTATTTTTATAAATAGCTTAAGCTATTTAAGCATAAGGCTTTCAGTGGGTATTTTCTTTAAAAAAATCATACCCGAATCCCTTAAACCCATAACAAAAGTATTTAGAAACCAAAATAGATCATCCAGGACCTCAAAGTTGTTCTTTCTCCTCTTCATCCTTTCTCTTAAATCGATCTTCCCAACCAAGGCCATCGTCGGCCATCCAAAACTTCGTCGCATCGTCGATCTATAAGGCCATTGCCTAACTCTTTCGAGTCCATTTGAGGCCATCAATGTGTATGTGACGCTCTAAATACTTAAGTTATTTGTTAATGTTATTTTTTAAAATATTTAAGTTGATTGTCGATTTATATATCGCGGATGGGTATATAACATTCTTGCGAACCATTAAAGATGGATAGGTATGAACCCATGGTTTAAATATTAGGAAAATTGTTGGTATGCTGGTATTTAGTAGTTTCTTAGATATTTAAAAAAATTCCTTAGGTTTAAGAGTAATTCTATTATTTTTTATATTAGAATAACTATATTTATATTTTTAAATTAAAATATTAATACATAGCATACGCTATACGTTACGCTATTTGTGCCTTTTCCTATTGGTGACGGAGAGCTACGCTTTATGCCATCGCTATTTTCAACATTAGTTGAGATACATTTTTATAAACATACCATTTTGAGAAAAGAAGAATACCTGAGAATAGGAAAAATGAAAAGAAGGATAAAAGAAGTAATAAAAAGGGTTCATCAAAGTTTTAATTGGTTAAATAGTAGGTCGAATATAATACTTGTTAGACCCACATAAAATTTCAATCCCAGCTACATAAAACAATGCCCGCATAGTTGTTTTTTAGCATCCAAAATTAGCTTTATCCACATAACGGACCATGCGGTTCAATTTTATTCGCCAGGAGGACGCATAGAGCATATGCGCATAAACGCATTTTACAACAGCACTTGACATATATGGTACTAATATTATAATATTCATTGAAAACCATGATAATATTATTCATTGTCAACTGGACAAATCCGCTTATCAATTAAAGTAAGTTTGGCAGGTATGGAAAAGTATTAGTTGATTTCATAATGAACTAGCAATTCTGGATTAAAAGTAGAATTTTTTTTCTACTTTTAGATTGTTTATATTTTTTCTATCTATTAGTATTTAATATAATGTCATTACATAATCTGTATATATCTTATGTGTCATCATTTTCTTAATAAATGTAATTGATCTATACTATAATTCATTTATTTTCAGGTATCACATTTAAATTTGTTTGTTTAAATTCAATTTTTATTTTGGATGTTATGGTCTTTTCATATCGTTGCCTACATGCATCCAATTTTACCAAGGCGAATAAAAATTATTAATTTTTGATCACTATCCATATTGTATTCATATCCACATCTGTCAACATCTATAGATTTGGATATTGTAACTCCCATAGCTGCTTAATATCTAGTCCATTTACATTCCCAATCGGAGTACGTAATTAAAGGCGAAAAACAATAAAAGAAAACCAAAAAATATAAGAAAGCTTTGGCACATCCATGGTGGAGAAACCTGTGATGTGAAAAGACCATTCATATAAAGTTGAATGATAGGATTTGCACTTGCAATTTCAAGGTTCTTATAATAATGGACATTTAGGTATTTATTATGGACATTTTGGAGTTTATTATTTGACAATTTGGTGTTTTTCTGTTGTCATAAGAGATTTGGTGACTGAATTTCACATTCATATGTTTATACTAATTACTAAAGGCATTCACTTTTGTTGGAATATTTAAATGCAATCATAATTGTGTTATCATAGAACATTAAAGAATTTTCCACGCTCATCGAACAATTAATGCCTAGGTATAAAAGAAAGTCTATATACAATTGTACATATTGTTGTTTTATCATCGCACTTTTAACATAGCTTTTGTAATTTTTGTTTTGTTGCTTCCATGCCACGTGTCAATGTTCATGCTACCCGACTTAACTTCCAAATGAAAACAACCACTAAATGGAATTGGGTGGCATATGTCTTTTTTATCTTATATTATACCTCAAAGAAAGATATAGCTTCATCTAACAAATATATCATTCAACTATTAGTGGATTTCATAGTCCACGGAGGTAACATAATTTGTAACTTTATAGGTTGATGCAAGCTAAGGTCTATTAATATGTTGAAGGGGATGACATAAGGTGGTGAATTGAACTTATGTCTACATGAAAGAATTTTATATCTATACATGTATAGGTTTGTTCGATCAATTGATTTGGGAATTCAGTTATCTTGTGCAAAATTTTAACATCTAATAACAAGAGATTAATCACTCCAACAAAACATCACAAGCATCTAATCCTTGATGTTTGCAATTCCCATCCGACCGAGGAAGAATTTTGCCATGACAATTGGTGACCGGTAGTGTGGGCAAAGAAATAGCTACCTTTATAAAGAGAGAATAATGGAGAAAAAAGGCGATAGGAGACTTTTTCGTCAGGTGGCATCTAAAATCTATATCTTCTGCGGCTTTTTTCGACGATCGACATCCATCATCTTTATCATGTAGGATGTGGATATACCAAATTTCATGTGATTCCACCACATTTTCATCGTTGAATTAGCAATGTAAAAAGTTCTATTGTCGGTAAACCGTTAATTTTGCAACCACTAAATCAACGGTGAAAAAGTGTTGGAATCAAATGAAATTCGGTGTATCAACATCTTAGATGATAAAGATGAAGATGATGGGTGCCAATCGTCGAATAAAATCACGGAGGGTGTATTTTTTCGACGCTATAGAAGGAAATTCCCTCCTATGGCACCTTTCATCCATTATATATATATATATATATATATATATATATATATATATATATATATATAACTGCAACAAGGTGGTATATATGGAAAATCAAATATATGTATATATTACTTACTATAAATATGGAAGGAAATCCCCATTAATACAAAAATGAATAAATGTTTGTGCACCATCTCGATGTAAATTTTCTCGATCATAAGACGGAAAGTGAAATAGAAAAGAAACAAAAGAAGAACGAGGATCCATTTCAAAGTTTGGTTTCAAGAAAAAGATAAAGAAAAGCATTAGAAAAATATAAGTTTCCATGTTTGATTTTACCAAAAATAAGTTTTGGGTGGGAAAGAAATCATGTGAGAGATGACATGGAAAGGAAGGAGGTCGGGAAGAATTTGCTTTCACAAAGTGTCAGGGGAGAAAGGAGAGGAACTTAGATACCATAGAAATTTTTAAAATTTCCTCATTTTTTTCTTTTTCTTTTTCCTTCTTATCAAACAATAGAATTTGGTTTTCTTTTAATCCTTCTTACTTTACTTCCACATTCCTTCAAACCAAAGCCTGAACGAACAATTTAACCCCATCCTTGCATTCTGATTGATAATGAAGATCAAATTGTAAGAAACAGAAGTATATGAACGTACAGGAATGGCTGCGTTGGAGTATTCCTACACCTTTAGTTATAAGTGAGTTTTGGAAAAAATCAAAACAGTCATGTTCATATAGTAGAGTCGGCCTATGCTTTACACTAACCATTATGTTGTTGTGTTAATAGTTTTAATTGGCAAAATTTATAAACCAATCTGAATTAACTACCATTCTATGCTTATTAAACTCAAACTCAAAGTGGATATGGTTTTTTATATATGACCCACATACATTTAACTACCGTCCTACATCCTGAATTCTAATAAATATATGGTTTTTATTCATGTCTAGAACTTTGATTAGTTATTGCACATCATGGAGCTACGGTAAACACTAGATTAAAGATAAAGCATGGACATAAGAACAAACTTTGTATTATCCAAAGCTTGTTCATGACTGAACAAAAATACTAATGTAACTTTTATTTCATGAGCGTAATCACATGAGATTACTAATATTTGATAATTTTGAATAATTCTATACGAGAAAGGATATATCTCTTGGCTTTACTTTTCATCTCCCCTAATAGTGCTTCGTCCATCTAACTTCATAAATTGAAACATATCTCAAATTATTTTCTACTTTCTTCTAACTTAAAGTTAAAGAGACATTATCAAAGATTACTAGCTCATCTGTCCATATTATCCATAGCTAATTTTAGTATCTCATTACGTCTGCCAATTTCAAGGAGGACCAAGCACTTGATCCAATAAATAAACTACAAAGCAAGTTTACCCAAAATGCTTATAGTTTAATAAGAATTTCTGTTTTGGTGGTAGAAGATAAATCAGCATGGGGTAGAGCAGTTTGGTAGCAAGCAGTTATCATTTATAGGGAAACCTTAAGGGTTACTGCAAACTTAAATAAACCAAAGGCTGAGAAGCCAAAGGACAAGTTTGTGTTCCATGAACTTCACATCAAATAGCAATGGCAATTTGCTGTTCAACCTATGGTTACATATTTCATTAAGTCAAGGCTATTCAGACAAACCTTATTCCATTGGTGCTTTGATGTTTGTGCATTGAAGTGTACGGAGTCTACATTGGCTCCACCCTTTTTTTAATGCTATCTCTGTCTTAAAGTGATTTACAGTTTCTCTAACTATAATCAGCGAAAAAGCCACCACAGAGCATTAATGTAACAAATCTTCGCTTCTCTCGCATAGTCTTCTCGCTTTATCCATATAAAGGCATCCAGAATGCTGATTGCTGCATTCCATATAGGAAACTTCTTATTGCTAGCAAAAGCAAGCCCCATGGTCATCCCCTTTTCTCATTTCTTCAATCATGTGCCTATAATGCATCAGTTCTATAACCTATCCCTAGCACAGATTTGGCACCAACACTCATTTCTCGCATAACGTGTTGGGTACATAGATCAATAGCAATCCCTTGACCCTTAGGATGATATGGATTATATTCCTGTAAACAGCTTTTCAATTTTTTAGCTGCTTTATTTTTCTAAGTATTCAACATATATAATTGGCGCTTACTCATGAATATGATTTTACAATTTTCACAATAAAATTGAAACTTGTGGAGCTCAACTTGGTTTAAGGAGAAGAGCTTCACTGTAAACTATCTTTTCCAACCATCGTTCTAGGGACATATGTATTCATTCTAGCCACATTGCATACATCTAGTGGCCCTTGTACTATTTCTATCACCTTTGAGAACCACATTCTCATTAAAGAAGTCATATGTTTTCACTCCTAAACCGCTTAACCAACATACTCCACTTGATCCCAAAGATGATGTTGGCAATTGCCATACAAGGTAATCATAATTATCATTTCTCTGACTCTGGCAATACAAAAGATTGTCACCTTGGCCCCCATTCATCAAAATGGACAAAAAATTGCTGAACCCATCTAGCACGTTCCAATTTTCACTACTAAGTGTGATATAGAAGATGAAATATTCTTCAAACTGATCCATCACTACAATTTGGCATCCCGCACCCGTTGATAGCACCAAGGTTTTAAATATCGGATATTGGAATTGTATGGGACTGAAGCTTCATATCGCCTTTATAGGCAATATTGCCATATCAGCCGATATATCGGGTGATATTATGTCGGTTTTATCATATCGCAAAGGGTCCCAAAATGATATATCGGCCGATATGACCGATATTTGATTCACTGGATAGCACAGATCCAATAGTATCTTTTAACTAGACTTTTAAATGTTCAAAATGATTGACTTACGCATGTGCACCAATGCAAGCAGATTTCACTACAGGCACATGACTATGATCCAGGAGCGTAACTTAATGGTCCGGGGGGCAGCATGTATGTAAAAATGTTGACTGAATGCACAATGAGAGACATAGCAAAGCTGACAACTGGCCAGACGTAGCTTATACACCTGAGTTATCACTGGCCTGCTTAATGGACTTAATTCTACAGCCAAAGGGCAAGCACAAGCTCATTGATGAAACCAAGTATTTTTTTAAAAAACAATTTCAAGGACTTTGATCTTATATTACTGTAGCATGCAGATAATACTCATTACAGTAAATAAGCATTTATCATACTCAAACCAACCTCCATCCTTCACTAAAAATTACATAAACTCCTAAAATTACATAAACTCCTAATATTACCAAGGAGTAGTACATTATCAACAAATTCCAAATACAGTCACCAAGCTCTCATGAAGCTCTCAGCTGTGTTGCATGGATAAAACGGGTTATCCTAGAACACTGGAAATCATCGAGTACCTATGCACTTAGGTCATATCATTCGGTTTAAATATAAATAATTTGAGGATGCTATTCTTGAAAATAGTGTAATCCTAAATTATCTATCTCAATAAACACCTACCATTCACGGTATTTTAAAAGCGGAAAAGAAAAACGGAGTGGTCAAGGAGCCAAAACGCTTAAGCGGCCGCTCAGGCCGCTCAGAAATCAAAACAGCGGTGTTTCATCAATATTCCTTTTTTTGTTAATAAATAACGATTCTCGTTACGTTCTAACTTGCTTTTGTACTAGCAAATTCCTAAATTTAATCCAAAATTTAATAAATTTGCTTAAGACTATATATTGTTTGCTAAAATATACTCAAATAATTCAATATTGAATTTATTAGCTTATATGGTGCTTATAAGCTTTTCGATATCCAGCATCAAGCATCATAACTCAAATAGTAAAAATACTTACCAAAGTATTAAAAAAAAAGTATCTAAAAGATTGTAGCTCAAAACCAAATGGAGTCAAAATCGAATTGGAATTTTAAAATCGAAATTCAAAAACTGCTAGAAATCGAAATAGAAAACTCAAGGATTGCTTGAAATCGATTTAGATCTGACTTCTTGAAGTTGATAAATCTAAAATTTTGGAATTTTGAAACCCAAATATTGAAGTGTCTCAAAGCCGGCTCGACAACCATGGGATATATCGAGTCGAGCACGAAGAATAGAAACGTGGAAAAAAAGAAAATGAAAAATTGGAATGTTGTATTAATTGGTATTTGTGTATTCTTACTCCAATAACAATACTTATATACCCTTTATAACACTTATGAGGTGTATACATCAATAAAATAGCTTAAACAATATCACCCGCTTAAGCGGGATAAAGCGGAGCAGCAAAACCCGCTCGGCCGCTTAAGCGGCTGCTTTTTAAAACACTGACCATTCATCTATCGACTCCTATAATCAGATTCACTAGCATGCTGTTCAACATCGAGCAGTTCTTATATTAATATGTAAACTATCCAATCTCCAACTAATTTTATTTTCATTAAAATTCAGTCAACAGACACTGTAGAATCAAATATGCACGTGTGCATCCATGTGTAAATTTGAAGTCAAGGAAGTACACTTATGCACTGTTTTTACATCCTTACAGAGGTTGAATGGATCAGAAGATCCATGGACATATCCATCTGGCCAAGAGTCTCTTGACTGAGTACATCAACAGCATAAATATTTACAAAGATGAAGAAACAAGAAGATGATGTAAGGAAGTTAAAGAAAACTAAAGGAGAGAAAGGAAAACAGGCGAAAAGTTTCTCAATGAAAAAGGAAGTTCCAAATAAACCAATATATTATTCTCGCAAAAATGTTCCACACAAACTTCCTGATGGAAAATTATTGCCTGTTTAGTGCTGAATCTAGACTAACCCCTTCATCATTTGGCTAGTGTACTTGCTTTAGAAGCTAATTTTATAGGAGGTAATTCAATGTAAAACAAAAGAAGTGATTGTACAAGGCAATGCAGGCAGCAAATCCTTGGAGTGGAAGACGATACTTGTTCTCTCACCAAGGGAAGATGACTACCACATTCTCAGAGGCTGAATGGGAAATAAGAGAAGCATTCTTGTACTATGAAGGGAATGATTAGGAGATAAAGAAAATGAACCAATTGAGTTCAACATGGAAATGACTCTAAACGGCAGCAATCAATTAAAAGGATATAATATGGTAATATAGATTGCTAGGAATCGTTAAGTACTCAACGTTGGGATGATAGATCTAATTGTGCATTTCCCCAACAGAATAACAACAACTTTTGGTTTTGGGTTGAATTTGAAAAACGCAATCCATGAGGTTAGGTTTAAATAAATAAAATAAGCTTCAAACTCCCTATACATGATCTTGATAGCTATTACGCTAAGCAAAAATTCATATTTTGTGAACACCTCTAGGCTTTCCTATTGTAATCTAAACCAAATAATCAGTAAATACGCGTTTGTTTCTATCAATTTTATCTTTCAAATCTATGGGTTACACCAAGAAAAAGAAATAACATGTCGTAAGGAAAACATCCAGACACTGTAAAGAAATATTGCACTTTGTTTAAGAAATAGGTTAAGCGACAGAATTCACAGCAGATTGATTAATTGTAGTTCAAAATTATGAATGATCCAATGCTGCCCAACCCGAGGTTCGGTCTTTTCCATTAGAGTGAGCAAATCTCTGATTGGATACATAATTGCATGTTAGTCCCTGAACCACTGCTCTTTTTTCAGGTGGTTGGTTGACTTGGTTCGATGGAGGGAGGGGGCATTGTATTTCATTACACTATATAATGTATAACAATCAAGTATTGCAATATATCCTAATACAATAACCACGATCGTTTGTGACAAGTAATTCAATCATGACAAACCATGATACGATTCTCCAGCAAGATCGATATTGTTAAAATATACAAATTAAAAGGTTATGTAAGGCTGGGCATATTCTAACTGGTTTCATCACTAAAAAAATACGTATAAGCATAAAAGAAAGGAAGTTAAGGGACCTACACAGTATTTTGGCATCGGAGGTGTCAAGGGTGTCAGCTGCTTGCATTGTCTGATGGTCAATTCTTCAGCCCTAGAAGTAACAGATAACTGCAATGACGGTAGACATTGACAATACGATTTTAAAGACCACGAAACTGAACACGTCATTAAGTACATAATACATTACATTCATGAAATAACCTGAGGAGGGGTTCGAGCTCGTGATGGTGCCTGAATCAATGCCTCGGCCATGTTCAGTCCAGCTGATTTGCTCCTCGTTAAATTTGTCGATGCATTGCTCCCAACTACAACAGGTGCTTCTGCCAAAGGCGAAGTCCAATTTTCATCCCCAGCTTTATTCGAATTCCGATATCGAAGGCTTTGAGTAACTGAAGAGACCCTGCCTGTATCCAAAACACTCTTCGTTTCAATACCTGGAAGTGTCGGAAAATCTCTCTTGATGGAGTAAGACCTTCTAATCCCATTACCAGTCGAACCCGCCGTAGAAGCTCCAGCACTGTTAGAATCACTGTCTAAAGAACGAGAACGCCACGAGGTTTCCCGATCGATCCTACTCTCTTTCAAAGAATCACGACTATCGCGGGAACCAAAATTACTATATCTAGTATCACGGGAATCGGTGTTGTTTCTCCTATCCCTTCTCCCAAAGTTACTATAAGCCTGAGAACTTGAAGAGCTACTATTCTCACTTATCAGAAAACCATTACGCACCGAACTGCTCCTATTAGAATCGCTATCAATCGACCACGGTCTATTTCTCAAGGAAAGACCAACACCATTGTCATCTGCATTCAAAACACACAAATTGCAACACACGAATTTTTTTTTATTACAAAAACACAAAATTTGAGGAAAAATTCGAATTGGCATTGGGAAATTTACCCCCTTTTCCGCCTCTCAACCACTGAGGGACAAACGCCGGCGCTTCACTCCCCATCACCAACACATGAATCCCACGTGCAAAGAACTCAACTTTCTCAATGAGGTTTGATCCAAATTTCAGAAATCTATCAATGGGCAATCAAATTACGATAGATTCTTGCGAAAATTGAAGATATGGGTAATCTCAAGATATTGATAGCAAGCACAATGAACTCACCTAGAGTTATCTGTTGCTCTCTTCTCGAAATCCCCGATGTCTTCTCTCTCCCTCCCTCCCTCCCTCCTCTCTCTGCTTTCTCTCTCCTCTCTCTGCGATTGGAATTTGGAAACGGAAGAAGAAGAAGGAAGAACAATGACGCGGTTTTAAATGAGGGTTTGTAGTAATGTTTTCGTCGGGATCTCTCCCTCTGCCTCTCCCTCTGATTTGATGAAAAGAAAAGAAACGGCGCAGTCTCTGAGGGGAAAACCCTATGCTGATGTTGTGCTAACAAACTAATTCCTTTGCCCGAATGCTTCGGCACCAAGGTATATATCTGGCTGCATCATTGAAAATTTATATATATGGTATTCGACGAGCTTTTTCAGATCCTTAATGGGCTGATGGGCCTTGTTTTTAAAATTTGGGCCTTGGTCTGGTTAGCGTTCTTTATCTGTTATTTTTCAAATTTAAAACTTCATTCAAAGCCTGCGTAAAACTTCATTCAAAGCCTGCGTGTTGATGCTCGAGTGTTTTATGCATGTTATATATGTGAAGATCTTCATAGATTTTTAGATAGAACGATAGCCCTTAATAGATTTTGATAGAGTTTGTTTATCTTAAGGATTTGAGAAGTTTTTCCAATACGAGACTATTAATCCCACATACCATGGTGTACTTTTAGTAAATACTTTATTATTTTTGCCGTCCCATGTGCAAATTAGTAAGCGAATGGTGAATTTTTTTTATGCAAAACGTTTTTTAAGATCTGACAAAGAAGCAAACCTAGCAGCCTGTCCAGATCAGCTGCAATAAAGTCTCTGGAAGGATCGTCTCTACAAACTCGACCACACAATCCAGCTCTTCAGCATCTGCCAAATAATCGGCATCTGCATTTCCTTTACGAAAAATATGAGAGTCTCGAAAACTATCGAACAACTCGATTCAATTACATATATAATCAAGTATCAATTTTGCAATACCAGAATATTAACTTTCATAATTAATGCAGCCTACAAAACGGTGGAAGTTTGATTCACGCTCTACTCTGGCCCATACCCATAGTGCGCAGAATTATTCGTGAATAATATCCGAATTATTCACGAATTATTAAAAAAATCGAATTATTAAAAAAATAGCAAATAATTCACAAAATCAAAATCTAGCATCTCATATATTAATTTTATATTGATTTTTTTCTCGAAATCCTTCCCGAACATTTCCCGAACACTTACCGAATCTTTCCTGAATATCTGCCGATTTTTTCCGAATAGTTCTCCGAATCCGAATTTTCGACCTCGCCGAATTATTTCCGAATCACGAATTTATGACTATGCTCAGGCCATTACGTGCAAGATATTGATAATCCTAATAAATTCGAAACACGCGGCCCTCGCCTTGCATACAACTCCATATATTGTCCAAGATCCAACGGCCAAAATCCTTGTCAAAAAAAAAAAAAATTAAAGGATCGAATCATGAAAACAAATAATAAAAAGTAAACCAAACAGTCTCTCTAATTTCTATCTTGAGCAAAGCCAAAATCCCATCAGCTGTTCAATTTTTTACGAATCTGTTGAGGTTTTGGTTATGACCATAAATCTAGTTTAGCAACCGTAAAAGGTTTAATTGCTTGAATCGGTCAATATAATTTTTTTATTTCTTCGGTTAATGATTCTAATCGAAATAGATTCCTTAGACAAAACCACAACCATTGTTATCAATTTACTTAATTGCTTACTTCGAAAATAACACAAACATATATTGAACAATATCAAAAACGAAACAAACACATGTTCAAACATATATAACATAGCTCGTTTATTTGTTCAAGACATGCTTTTTTATTTGAACATTTGAGATCCAATTGATCCAAATTCAAATTCATAACATAAGATCCGGCAGTTGAAGGGGAGGTTGAAAACGAAAAAAGAAACGAAGAATTTTTCATTTTTATGGTCCAGCTTTAAGAATTCCTTAGATTCGGGACTGTCAGTAATGATTTGCAGCAAACGAAAAGTATAACTTTCATTTCATTTTATAATATTATGATTTTGTTGTTTAAATAAGTTTTATGTTCTTTGGTTTTTTTAAATACTCCGCGAACTTAGCTCGGTCGAGTTACTTTTATTTTGTTTGTACTTGAGGTGTGTTGTATCATGCAATATTGCAGAACAGACCCAGAAGGAAGGATACGAGTACGAGGAATCATGAAAAGGAAATATCGATGTTTGAGCGATCCGTATGCTGACGCGGCCGAAATATCCAAGTATGCAAATAGAACATAACCATACATGTACTCCAATTATATCTTTTAAATAGTCCACACGAACAATTCATCTAAATCTTCCAAAAGGAGATTTTAGTAATTAACCAAATATAATATTTGGGATTAAATTGATAATTTTTCTTACATCTTCAAAATAAAGAGCCTTGAGCATAAGAAAGCATCTATAACCAACAAAATTAAATGAATATTCAAAATTGTAATCACTTTATTTTTATCTTTCATACATAAGTGAAGAACCGTCTGTACTCCCTCCTCGCTCCCTCTCTCTCGCTCCACTTTTAACTTTGGCACAAAACCCCAACCGATATACCCAAAAAAAATCAAAAATCAAAACAAAAGCCCTAACCCTAGCAATGGCGATCAAAATCGCCGCAGCATTACACTTCCTCGCGACCTCGTACTCGAAGTCGACCATTGAGCCCTGCTCCGGCGCCGACACGTGCCAGTCGCTCCTCGGCTACACGCTCTACGCCGACCTCAAGGTGTCGGAGGTGGCCGCGCTGTTCCAGGCCGACCCGTACTCCCTCCTCGCCGCCAACTCCATCGACCTCTCCATCCCCGACGTCCTCAATCGGATCCTCCCCTCCGGCCTCTTCCTCTCCGTTCCCGCACCCTGCTCCTGCTCCAACGGCATTCGCCGCTCCCTCTCCACCCGCCACCGCACCCGCCCCGCCGACACCCTCTCCTCCATATCCGCCTCCGTCTTCGCCGGCCTCGCCTCCCCCGACCAGATCCGGGAGGCCAACTCCCTCGACGGGGTGGACCCCGACGCGTTGCTGGAGGTGGGGCAGAGCCTGGTGGTGCCCATGCCATGCAGCTGTTTCAATAACACGGATAATTTCCTGCCGGCGGTTTACTTGAGCTATGTGGCGAGGGAGCGGGATACCGTGGCGGGGATCGCGGGGAGGTATAGGACCACGGTGACGGATGTGTTGAATGCGAATGGGCTGGGGAACGATAGCGTCAAGGATGGGGATATTCTCGCCATTCCACTTCCGGGTGAGTGGACATTATGCAGTTAAATTGGTTGCTTTGAAGGGTTTTATAAGGTTTTGGATGTTGCAATCATATGGTTATCATGGTTTACAATGTTTAGGATCACTTGAGTTGCTTTGCCTATATCTTTGTGGGTATTTACCGCATTGGTAAAATTGATATATCTTATTGCATTGAGTTTATGACACTATAGACCTGCCTTTAGATTACATCGTGAGATTATCGACCCCAACCCTCTCGTTCCCACCGTCCCTGTTTTGTTGACAAAGAAAAACACATCTTTCTACCTCCAAACATATAGAAAAAACATGTTTCAAAAATGCACATCTATTTATAGTAGATTGGATTTTCTTAGTCAAACTCCAAGCATTTTGAAAGCGCATCATCAAACGCCATCCCAAACCCACAGCTTGCTCCTCTTCCACAAAGTGTCCTGATGGTCTTGTGGAGTTTTGAGTTAGAAGATCGGTGTTATTCCAAGTGTTGCTTGTGTGCACTCCTGTGACGTGTCTTGCGTCGAAATCATGTGTTGCCTATATATGACTGTTTTCTTTCTGTTAATCTGTAATAATATCTGTTATCTCTAATAGTTGTGCAATACGGCTCATGGTTCAACGTATATTTGTGTTGTACTTCATGTATTAATGATGATATATTGATATAATCGGAAGGTGATATTCCTAAAGTAATAGTAGAAATTGCTTCATCCATGAATTATGTTATTAAATGTTGGGAAATCCGGAATACCCGGCCGGATATCAGGATCCGCTCCTAAAATTAATAAGAAACACAAAATCCGGACCTAGATCTGGTCAAACCGGATATCCGTTGAATAAATCGGATATCCGCTCCGTATTGAGTCAAATAATTAACTTTTAACCCGGTCCAAAGCCTATAATATAAATATCCCTTTTATCTTTCTTTTCTCGAAACAAATTTCTAAATTCTTTGTGTTTATTGCTTGTGCTTTTGTGGATGTTTGATTATATGATTCTTTCATCCTACCTTCATTATTATTGTAATCTATTTATGCTATATGGATTATGGCTATGTATAAGTTTCATAATTTACAATGTCCATTAAGTGTCTGTGAAATTGTTTTATTTAAAATGTGAACTATAAAATGAAAGTTGTGTATTGTTTTAACTTTGTTGTTTATAATTATATATAAAGTTATAAACTATATATATTGTAGAATATATTAAATATGTATATTAAAATATTGATGGCCGAATAAACCAGATAAACCGAATAACCATCGAATAATCCGGTTAGCCTGTATCCGCCAGCAAAACGAACGGATACTGAATCCGGATTTTACAACCTTGATGTTATTTCATCAACAAATCATTGGATTTAACTAGGTAGCCTAGGCTTTGTCCTACCTCCAAGGAAGGATGTAATTAATGATTTTTCATTCCGGTCCTAACATATTTGCCTCATTAATTTGGGCTCAAAGTATTAGGAGGACAAGAACAAGAGGTAACACTAGGCATAAAAAGACTGCAGGAGAAAGGAACTTACCTTTTTTTTCTAGGTGACCAAGATAGGAAAAGAGACTGAGATAAATAAAGAGGGAAAGAAAACTTATAGAGGAGAGAGAACCGGGTGCGGTGAGGAATGGGTGAGAGATTTGGTCATTACCCTTTTAGGAAATAAAGGATAGGTATAGGTGTAGGCATAGTAAGTTACAATGACTGATTTGAAATTAAGTGAAATGAAAATTTAAAGAGTTTGCATAAAGCTAAATCCATGCCCATTTGTCATATCTTAAAGATATAATGCTTTTAATAGGTCATTGGCTTGATGTAAATACTAAAAGTAGTTATTCATGTATAATTGATGGTCTCCATTATGTTGTGACTATGTGAGTATTACTAGATTTGCTTTGTTTGCAAATATTATCCATTGAATATTAAATTTGCATCGTGTACAATTGATGATCTGTTATGTTTATATTTCAAGAATCCTTTCGTAGTTTAATATTATTCTCAATGTGATAGCCTTGTTTTGTGTATGTGTAAGTTTTTATCTATGTTTAGCTCTTGTAAATTTCATTCAAAAGATGGAAACATAAAGAATTCCTATTTTTCTTAAGTGAAATAGTCCTTTATGTATATATATATTTCAAAAGAAGTTTTGAAACTGAAACCGAAACTAACGAAACTAACCGAATCCTATCAAAATCAATTAAATTTAGAGAGGCTGTAACCAAAATCGGAACCAACTTCTCCAACCATGCATACAACTGAAAAACCTTGTTACCCTAGAATGACTTTATAGTACCAAGAGGCCATCATGGTATAGAGGATAGAAACCTTAATTGAGAGAGACATTGGAATTGATAGTGTCACTCTAGGAATATAAGGATTCTGTCATTCTGATGCCATTAGTTATGCCGGAAGCCTATTTACTTTTTGTCAGGTATTTAGTTGGAAGGTTTGAACTTTGAACCGGTATGACCCAAAGTTAACACTATAGGCTGTCAACCTATATAACTATCTATTAATCCTTTGTTTCATTTGATGTTGGGACCAATCATTTTTCATTGGAATTTACCCTTATTATCTACTGTGAACATAGATATTTTAGTCTGATTTAGGGCACGATGAATAAGATCTATAACCTAATCTGCGTAAACTGTTTGCTTTGTTACTTCATTAAATGATCCTCAATGTCCTTGTTTATATGCATATACTTGTGGTTCTTATCAATTGGAAACGAATGTGCAATCTCTCTTTCATAAAGCGCAATGCTCATGTTGTATGTAAATAGCGCTTTCTAGTATGAGTGGCCAAGGAAAAAAAATACAAGTCTTAAAGTTATGTTAATAGTGATTTTTAAACCCAGAAAGTAACAACATGTAGCCTCGTGACACTGAGATATGCAAACATAATATGCGCGCGCGTGCATGCTCGTGCACGGGCGTTTACATTGCTTAATTGACACTGTTGACCCACAACCCTTCTGTTTTTCGGTGAAGTGGTTACTAACATGGTAAATAGGTTTTGTCAAGAAAGCTTATACCCTAGCATCATTGGTATCCAAAAAGATTATTAGTATTTCTGCTATTCCGATGGAATGTTTATGCTTATTGCTCTTGGTTTTTATATATGCTGTAGAGCTGGAAATGCAATCTCCTATAGAAAATCTATAATCTTCCCCCTTCTTTCAGACATTCCCCTACTCTAATAGAATATGGAGGGTGACAGCTGGTCATTGGGATTATGACAAGACCACCTTGTCCTTAAACAGCTCAGGCAACAAGTTGGTTTTATTGAGATTCTGACAATCCCGTGTCATCTTTAAATTGCTCAACCAGCCATTAAACCCGGCAAATTAGGTTAACCGGCCTTTAAACTTGTCAAATCCTAAGTGGAGCTTGCTTAGTAGCGGGTTCCATATTTAATGGTGACGGTCTTTGCTGACGTAAATACGGAACGTGACAGCCAATCATACTACTTATGGTGAGAAAATATCCTTCCATAGTTATATTACGGCTGTCAGATACCAAGAACAATAAATAAACATCTACCTATCATATGTTCAAACTGCCACAATAAATAATAACGAAAGATAGCAGAAACAAATAAAGATCCAACAAAATAAATAATATCATATCCTCGTCCCTTATGGGATCACAACGACAAATCCATAACTAAAAAATAAATCTAAAATATCACTAAACTCGGAAAGCTCTTCACTGCTCGGCTTGCCTGTCAAAGTATTCTTGATCTTCCCGTGATAAGGTCAAAAGAACTGGGCCATGCAAAACCCAGACGTCAGTACGTCATAAATATCATAATAGTAATAATAATCTGAAGAGTGCTATATAGGATGTCACGTGCAAGAGTGAGATATGAGTATATAACCAAAATCAATCATATGTATTATAACAGCAGGCTATAGATAGTCAAACATGTCACGTGTATCTTAAGGTCTGGATTTTTAGGTCAACTATCCTACATGTATTTGAAACCAATGAATGTACTGCTCCATGCAACTCAAAAATATATATCCCGTTACCCTACGAGATCACGGACGCAAGATATATACCGTTATCTCCGGGACCACGGATGTAAGATGTATGAATCAAGAATGATTCCGTTCCGTTACTCCCGGAACCACGAAAATATGTAATATCCTTTTAAATTACACTTTAGTTATACTTTTGATTTCCCCAAGTTTCGTTTTCCAAGTTAGGTATGAATAATATCTATTTAATACCAACACAAGAGCATGCATGTACAGGTTATATCTATTTAGACAACATGTCACGTCCATTAGGACAACAAGTCAGGATTGTTGGCATCGGTAAGCATTACATACAACATGTATTAACATGATAACAAAATAGTAATAGTTTGGCAGGTTTCAAATATGTCAGTGATAGTGTATTCAATTAGATAAAGTGTTTATTTGTAATAACATTGTGTAAACATGTAATGATGAAATACAGTTGTAACCGTTATTTAGGTGCGATATGCAATGTAAAGAAATAACCATATTAATTCTTACAAGTTGAATTTATCCATTTGCTCGTATTCTAATAGTTTTGTTATAATTATCAGGTATTATTATTTAAATAGACTTGCATACACTGTATATTGTAAAACCGATTAATGTTAAATAACTACGGTATATAAATTTAGATATAGTTGTATAATAATACGACATATATATGTAAATTGCGTAAACTATAGCATGTAGCAAGTTATAAATTTGCCTTGGTCTCTACGAATGCGGATACGAATACGAACGGAGCAATACGAATACGGAACAATGGAAAACACGAAGCCAAAAATCCAAGGTTGCTCTGCTCGGCGATGAACTCGGCGGCGATTCGCTACTGCTCTCGGTTGATGGTGAGAACTGGGATGAGGTGGCGTTGACAAGTGTTGATCGACGACGATAAGGCGACCGGTGAGGCTACGAGAGGTAAAGCCGCAGGATGAAGGCGACGGCAACCGGAGTTAGTGGCTGCAGTGAGGTCTCAGGAAAGAGGGAGTCGGTAACGGCGATAGGGGAACATGCTTGGTTGTTTTGGGTTGGTCGACGGTGGTGAGGGGATCCCGACGAGGGTGCTGGCGAGGGTTTAAGTTGGGTTTGAGGAGGAAGATGAAGGCAATGGAGTTGAAAGAAGAAGACGAAGGTGATGGTCGGAGGTGGGGGCGGGGGAGACAACGAGGTGATGCTCAGGGCTTGGAGGCGATGACTGGGGATTAGAGGTGTGTTGAGGAAGAGGAGATGGCCTCGGCGATGTTGGGTGCTACGGGTAAGAGAGGAGGGTGGCAATTAGGGTCTCGGGAGAGGGAGTCGGCGACGTGGTGACGGTGATGATAGCGAGATGAATGGGTTGTAGGTGATGGTCGGGAGAGGATGGCGACGAGGGTTTTGGGCTACGAGGGAAGAGAAGGAGATGAGGGAAGAGAGAGAGAGTTTGAGGCAGAGAGAGATGGGTTTTATAAATAAAAAAATATACGCATATTATATATATATATAGATTTGTATAAAATTAAATAACTAAATAATATTATAAAAGTTATTAAAATCCCCTGTCTGTCTCTATTAAATCTCAAAAAATATACTAGAAATTATTTACACATATGTAGCTCACTTAAACTATAAATCTAATGGTTAGAAAAATATATTCTAATCATAATCATACACAATATCTTAGGATGTTTAGGATTTACCTGCAATAGATAATCGTCAATATAATATCATGGGATATTTGAATAAGATAGAAGCATATTGACAATTAATAATAAAAATACCTATATGTATGGCTACCGGAAAATATATCTATATACTTTAAATATTGTATATCTATCATTTGAGATTCATATAGATTTAGTCTATGGATAAATACCAATAAAAATATACTTTATCATCCATAATGGATTTCCCGCAAGCGGGCCGGGTCCGATAAGCATACATACTATCCAAACACCAAACACAACCCAACAATAATAATTAATGAAATTCAAAATACTAATTAATATCGTTAATCGTGCTAGGGTGTTACATTATACCCAACTATAAAAAGAATTTCGTTTTCGAAATTCACGGAAACAGGAAAAAGACAAGAACAAGGAATATACTGATGCAAGGAAAAAGGTGTGGAAACTTTTGTCGCATTTCATCATCAAGTTCCCAAGTAGATTTTCCATGCGAACGATATCCCCACGAAACAAGAATTAGAGGGATCACTCTATTCTTGAGAATCTTTTCTCGTCGATCCACAATAGCCATCGATTGCTTTTCACAAGTCAAATCATCCATCACTGTCAATTCCGAGTGGTCTAGGACGTACGTCTTATCTCGAACATATTTGCGAAGTTGAGATACATGAAACATGCCATGCACATCTGTCAAGGACGGTGGTAAAGCCCATCGATAAGCTACTTCTTCAATACGCTCAATGATATCGAAAGGCCCCACGAATCGAGAACTAATCTTGCCTTGACTACCAAACCGGATTGCTCCCCTGGTCGGTGATATCTTCAAGAACACACGATCACTGGCAGCAAACTCTAAAGGTCTTCTTTCAGTATCTGTCCAACTTTTCTGTCTATCTTGTGCCATTTTCATATGCTCACGAATCAAGCTGACTTTTTCCACAGTTTGCACAATCAGTTTAGGTCCCAACAATCTTTTTTCTCCAACATCGTCCAACATACTTGCGAGCGACACTTACGACCGTACAATGCTTCAAATAGTCATCTGTATAGTCGTCTGAAAACTGTTATTGTACGAGAACTCCACTAAATGTAAATGATCCTCCCACGAACCCTTAAAATCTAGCATGCAAGTTTTCAACATATCTTTAAGAGTTTGGATCGTTCTCTCGGACTGTCCATCTGTTTGAGGGTGATGGGTCGTACTAAATTTCAAGCGAGTTCCCAAACTTTCTTGTAGACTCCTCCAAAAATGAGATAGGACCCGGGTGTCACGATTGGAAACAATACTCAGTGATACTCTATGCAATCTCGCAATCTCCTGCATGTTCTGCTCTGCTAAAGCCTCCGTCGACTGACCGACTCGAAATGGTATAAAATGAGCTGTCTTGGTCAGTCGATAGATAATCACTCATGCTGCGTTATTGCCTTTTGGACTCTGTAGTAATGCTGTCACGAAATCCATGGTTTTATGCTTCCATTTCCATTGGAGAATCAGAAGTGGTTGCAACAAACCAACTATCTTTTTATGTTCATCTTTGACTTGCCGACACACCAAGCATCTCGACACGTAACGAGCGATCTCTCTTTTCATGCCTTCCCACGAAAAGTGCCGTCACAAATCTCTATACATTTTCGTGTCTCCTGGATATACCAAATACGCAGAACTATGAGCCTCTCTCATGACTTCACGAACTTCTCCTTTAGGCATACACAATCGACATCTATACCTTAAAGAACCATTTTCATGAATCAATAAATACGTTCGAAATCCTGCCTTCACTTGTTCTCGAAATTTCTGCAATTTAGGACCGTGCAACTGTGCTACCTTAATACTATCAATCAACGATAACCGTACTCACAACTGTATCAACTGTTCCGAAGAATCTGGTAGTACGAGCTCCAACTCAAATCTCTGAAAATCCGCTGTAATCTCCTTCTACGAAGTCAACATCAGTATTGCTGGCAACCGACTTAAAGCATCCGGTATTACATTAACTTTTCCTGGATGGTACTTTAGATCAAAATCATAGTCGGCCATCAGCTCCAACCACCTACGCTGCTTCATGTTGAGCTCTTTCTGTGTGAACACACATTTTAGGCTCTTTTGATCAGTAAATATCTCGACCTTCTCGCCCAATAAATGGTGTCTCCAAATTTTTAGCGCAAAGATAACTGCTGCTAGTTCCAAATCGTGAGTTGGGTTCTTTTCATGAGTCTTTAACTGCCTCGATGCATAAGCTACAACTTTTACATACTGCATCAAAACACATCCTAAGTCTTTCCCAGATGCGTCGCTGTGAATAACTAATCCTCCGGAACCATCTGACACAGTTAAAATAGGAGCAGTTGACAACTTTTACTTCAACGTCTCAAAAGCTAACGCATACTTTTCAGACCAAACAAACGGTACCTCCTTTCGTGTTAGCTCGGTTAAGGGTTCCACTATCCGAGCGGAGTTCTCCACAAACCTTCGATAGTATCCAGCAAGCCTAAGGAAACTTCTGATCTCCCTTACATTCTTTGGAGTCGACCAATCATGAACAATCTTTTTAGGGTCAAGTGCGATTCCATCTCCAGATACAACATGACCCAAGAACTTCATTTCATCGAGCCAAAACTCTCACTTTCTTATCTTAGCATACAGTTTTTCTTGTCTCAACATTGTGATTCTTAAGTGTTCTTCATGCTCTTCTTTGCTCCTTAAGTAAATCAGAATATAATCGATGAATACTGCCACAAACCGATCTAGAAATGGTGAAAAGATCCGATTCATCAAGTCCATAAATATCGCCGGTGCGTTAGTAACTCCAAATGGCATAACTAAATACTCGTAATGCCCATATCTAGTTCGGAAAGCCGTCTTGCAAATGTCTTCTGTTTTCACCGAACTTGGTGATGACCCAATCGCAAATCCAACTTCGAGAATATTCTCGCGCTACTGATTTGATCGAATAATTCGTCTATATGAGGAATTTGGTACTTATTCTTGATGGTCATCCGATTTAACTCTCGATAGTCGATGCATATTCTTCGCTTGCCATCTTTCTTCTTGACTAAAAGAACTGCAGCTCTCCACGGTGAACCGCTGCTGCGAATCCAACCCTTCTTTAATAATTTAGAAACTTGTCTCTTTATCTCTTCCAGTTCTATTGGTGACATTGGATAATAAGCCTTCGAGATTGGCGCTACTCCAGAAATAAGATCAATCGCGAACTTCATATTTCGTTTTGGCGGTAAACCCGAGATGTCCTTAAACACAATGAAATCCCAAACTACTATTGGTGCTTCCTCCTTGATCACTTACATCGACGAAAAAACAGCATTTGTCGGCTTAGCCTCTCAAGAATTCGAACTCCGGATATCCGGGAATTTGGAAAATCATCTTCTTTGCTTTACAGTCTATGTGGGCGTGGAAAATGCCAAGAAAGTCCATTCCCAAGACAACGTCATAACTACTTATATCTATCACCAATAAATCTGCGAACAACTCCCATCCGCAAATGACAATAGAACAACCCTTGCACTCACTATTAGATATAATTCTTCCATTCCCAGTGTGTATGCCCCAACTGTTAGATTAGGTCGTGTGTGGAATAGAGTGTGCACCAATAAATTTGGACGACATAAAACAATGGGATGCATCGGAATCAAATAATGCCAATGTGGGAAAATTATAGACAAGTAGAATACCTGAAACAATATCGTCTGAAGTTTTGCGGCCTCGGCCGTCAGGGTGAAGGCCCGTTCCTGATTAGGCCTCTGAGTAATCTGCCTCTGTCCATTAGTCTGCTTTTGTGGTGTTTTCTGGACATCGTCTTTCAACTGTAATTTCGAAGGGCACGCACCTATCGAATGGTCAGCTGATCCATAAACTAAACTGAGTCCCAGATTCCTCCGACAATCCTTCTGCATGTGGCCAGGTAGATGGCAGAAATCACAAACCACACACTTTTTCTGATTTGACACGAAATGCCTTTTCATAGGTACCGTCCCTTGTCTATTAACCGAAATGCCCTTACGTCTAGGAGCTCTGGTTGGTGCATACAAGGTCTTCCGCACTACAACCTCTTGCTGTTGAGTATCCTTTACTCTCACTGTTAATCTCTGTTGTTTCCTAACCGCCGTGAGAACTTAAGAGAAAGTGGTCAACCCAACGAAATGATGTCTCTGAATCTCTACATCCAAACTACGCATGAACTGCCTCGCCTTATCTGCCTCGTTGGCAACCAAGGACCTTACAAATCGACTAAGCTAGGTCCATTCAGCCGCATGTGTATCATCAGATCCGCTATTCTACTTTAAGCTAATAAACTTCTCTTCCATTTTCTTTCAAGCAGATTGCGGAAGGAACTTCTCCAAGAAACTCCGTATAAAAGTCGCCCAGCTGATCTGCTTTGCCAAGCGGGTCTCCTCAACAAGCCACCATTCGTGAGCATAATCCACCAACTGGATGCGTACCACATCCACCTTTTTCTCGTCCGGAATACGTGCGTCAACTAAAATATTCTTTGTATCCACCGGCCATAGCTCTGCCGGTAATGGCTCCTTCAATCTTGTAAACATGGCCGGACTAAGCTTCCTGAAGTTTGCCACAGTGCCCTCACGCTGAGTTGGTCTAGGAACTGTTGTCCTCTCAGTTGCTATGATAGCAGTCAGTTAGGCCGTCTTCAAGCTCTCTTGGAAAGCTTCGGCCTGTCGCTGGTTCAGTTTTGTCCGGCGTTTCTGGTTCTCCAGCATACCGCGTATGACCCCAAGTAATGTGGTGTCTTCTACACGCTTATGATATACCCGTGAATCTTTTCCTGCCATGATTATGAAGTCAAGAACATTTGGAGAGGATTAGCAATGAAAACATGATTCAATAAAACAAAGAATCGATAAAGTATAGATTTAAGAATGGTAAGGTTGTAATGTGGCAGGACACATTCCTAATTCCGGATTTTCAGAGCAGTGTATTGGGTACAATACCCAACTACAAATTAAAACAAACCCATTTAACCTAAAACCCAGGCTCTGATACCAACAAAACCTTATCACGTCCCGCTTCCCAAAATACGTAAATACGGAACATGACAAAGCCAACCATGCTACCTATAGTGAGAAAATATCATTCCATAATCACATTATAGCTGTCAATCAGATATCAAGGACAGTAAATAAATATCTACCTATCACATTTCCAAACTGACACAATAAATAATAACGAAATGTAGCAGAAACAAATAAAGATCTAACAAAATAAATAATATCTTAGTCTTGTCCCTTATGGGATCACAACGACAAATCCATAACTAAAAAATAAATCTAAAGTATCACTAAACTAAATCAGCGGATAGCTCTTCACTGCTCGGCTTGCATGTCAAAGTATTCTTGATCTTCCTGTGATAAGGTCAAAAGAACCGGGCCATGCAAAATCCAGACGTCAATGCGACATAAATATCATAATAGTAATAATAAACTGAAGACTATACTATATAGGATGTGACATGCAAGAGTGAGATATGAGTATAAACAAAATCAATCTCGGGTGTTATAATAGCAGGCTATAGGTACTTAAACATGTCACGTGTATCCTATGGTCTGGGTTTCTAGGTTAACTATCCTATAGGCACTTGAAACCAATGAATGTACTCTTTTATGTAACTCAAAAGTATATATCCCGTTACCTCCGGAACCACGAACACAAGATATATCCCGTTACCTCCGGGACCACGGATGTAAGATGTATGAATCAAGAATGATTCTGTTCCGTTACCCTTCGGAACCACGGAAACATGTAATATCCTTTTAAGTTACACTTCAGTTACACTTTTGATTTCCCCAGGTTTTGTTTTTTAAGTCATGTATGAATAATCTATATCTAATGCCAACACAGGAGCATGCATGTATATGTTATGTCTATCTAGACGTATCACGTATGTAGGGTGTTTTCGTCACCCCATTGAGATGGGAATACGCGTCGCATGTCAGGCGTATACAGATCCCATGTCTAGGGTAGGCCGAAGTTTATTGATTGCGAAGATCTGAATCTTCGGCAGCCGCGGACGAAGCCGCCGTTAATTACCCCTCGTCTTTGAAGCGAAGGAATCTCCGATTGACGGGTCAACTAGTCGTGCGAACTCAATATGCAGTGTGTGTATGTGTGTCTTGAGGGGTTTTGGGTATATCGGGTGCCTCGCAGAGTTTATGGGGGTCCCGCTATCCGGATTGCGGGCTGGGGGTCAAGGGGATAACAACCCCCTTGTGGGGTCCTGCTACCCGGAACGCGTGCGTGGCGTGTGGGCGCCTCATGGGTTACGTGCGAGGCGCTGGGCACCCACGCGCTATGTGCGAGGCATGTCGGCGCCTCACGCGCCCAGTGCGAGGGTGCCCGGCGCCTGCAGGAAAAAAAGGACTTAGCCCCGGAATTAGGAATTAAACTTCGAGGGACTTTGGAAACTCCTAGAAAAAAAGGAGGATTTTTATTTTTGTGGAGTTAAACTCTCAAAAGGATTTTGAATGGAGTTAAACTCCCAAAAGGGTTTTATTTACGGAGTTGAACTCCAAAAGATTTTGAATGGAGTTAAACTCCTAAAAAGATTTTATTTATGGAGTTAAAAGCCTAAAAGATTTTGACAAATAGAGTTGAACTCCTAGAAATCTTTGGAGATGATCAAAAGGATCCCTTTCTTCTTTCTTGAGCCCCTAATTCTCTCCTAAACCTCGAATTTTCCCCAAAGTGGGATTTTTGAAGATGAGTCTCCTTCCTCCTCTCTGTTGACTGAATCTTGGAGAAAAGAGGTGAGACTTAAAAATCTTCCCTTTTAGAGATTTGATGGGAGATCTGAGCCCCCCTTCGTGGGTTTTATGGTGAAAAACTATTTATTTTTTGGAAAAGGAAGAGTAAAACTTTTTATTTAATTCAGAAAAGAGAAGAAACTTTAAAACCTTGAGAAAGGAGTAGGCACAAAACCCCTAATTTTTAAGTGGATGAATTATGGTCCTTCATTTCATTATCATGTTGCCTTATATAGGCTTACAAGTTTACACATACCCCTTGGGCTTTACAAAATGGCATTTTGCCGATTCCATGCCTCATGTGTTTATTTCTTTTGCACATGAGCTATGAGTTTTACAAAAATTTGGCTTTATGCCCATTTTCCTCACATTTGTTCATAAAAATTACATCAAAATTATTTATTACATAATTTTCATTTTGGTATGGGGTAGGCTGGCCGCGGGGCTCGACTTGGGCATGCGCCTACTTGATCTAGGCTTGGGCCCGTTTACTTGGGGTTGACTTTGATTTTGACTTGGTCAACCGGGATATAATTTTTGACCCCAACAAAGTGCCCCAATCAATAAATGCACACTGCGTATATGGGTTGTGTGTTCGGAGCATCATTCCGATGTGCGGAGTATAATTCCACTGGGAGGATATATTCTGAGACGAAACATAGTTTCGACGCAGGGTTTCGGGGCAAAGCATAATTTCGACACAGGACAGGTGTATCCTAGAACGAAGCTTAATTCCGGCGAAAGGCAGACATTTTGAAAGAAACATGGTTCCGATGCAGAGGTTGATTCCCAGACGAAACATAATTCCGACAGGGAAGGCAGATACTCCGAGGCGAAGCATGATTCCGCCATGGAGAGGATATATCCTGAGACGAAACATAATTCCGGCGTAGGACAGACATTCTGAATGGAGCATATTTCCGATGCCAATTATGATTCCAAGGCGAATCATAATTCCGACATGGAAGGTGGATACTCCGAGGTGAAGCATGATTTTGACACGGGGCACATTCTCTGACGGAGCATGATTCCGACGCAGAGATTGCTTCCAAGACGAAACATAATTCCGAAAGGGAAGGCAGATACTCCGAGGCGAAGCATGATTTCGACACTGGATACATTCTGAGACGAAACATGATTCTGACGCAGAGGCTGTTGGAATTGGATGGTTTGATTTGTTTCCTGTTTTGACGACGTGGAGGTCGGTGCTGCCCTTTTTGCGACTTAGAAATTCGGTGCTGTCCTTTTTGCGACTTGGACGGTCGGTGGATTGGATTTGACTTGCTCCACTTTCTGCGGTGTCGGATTGGATTTGACTTGCTCCGCTTTCTGCGGTGTCAGCATTCGACTTGTTTCCAAGGTGGAGCTTGATTCCGCCAGGGAGGTCGTTGGTTGACTTGATTCCGAGGCGGAGCATGATTCCGACGGAGAAGTCGTTGGTTGACTTGATTCTGAGGCAGAGAATGATTCCGACGGGGAGGTCGTTGGTTGACTTAATTCCGAGGCGGATCATAATTCCGACGGGGAGGTCATTGGTTGACTTGATTCTGAGGCGAAAGGCAAATACTGCGAGGTGAAGCATGATTTCGACACAGGATACATTCTGAGACGAAACATGATTCCGACGCGGAGATTGTTGGTTAATTTGATTTGGGAGTTTCTTATCCATCCAGCGGGGCTTTTGAGCCTGGAACTTGGAATTTGGATTTTTGTTCGGCATCAGCATTGCTACACTGGAATATGGTACCAGGAACGAATCATCATTTGCCGTGGAGAACATCAGATTTGGGTTAACATCAGCATCGCTACACTAGAATACGGTACTGTGAGCGAATCATCATTTGTCATGAGAGGATTTGGGGATTTTGGTTTTCATTTGGCGCTACACTGGAATATGGTAACAGGAGCGAATCATCATTTGCCGCGAGGGTATTTTCCTTGTTCCCAGTTTAACCATTTAGGGGTCATCTGTTCCCAGTTTAATGACTTAGAGGTCATTTGTTCCCAGTTTAACGACTTAGGGGTCTATTGGATCGAAAGTTTGGAATTTTGGGGTTGGGGTCGGCATCAGTGTTGCTAACACTGGAGCACAAGTGCCAAGAGCAAAGCCTGTTGGGGAGCGATGGCTTAGGAGACATGTTTAGGTCCCCCTCACCTAAGGCTTTTCAATTTTATGAGCCGTAAGGGTTCCATAAAAGCATTTTCTCCCTACGAGTCGAAAGGATCTCGTAGGTGTATTTTCGCCTTAAGAGTCGTGGGGATCCCCAAGTGTGTTTTTCCTTTGTGAGTCGTAAAGATCCCACAAAGGTGTTTTGTTATGAGTCGAGAGGATTTCGTAAGTTTTGTTCTCCTCATGCATCGTGAGTACACATGAGTGATTCTTCCCAAATGGAGCATAATTCCGATGGCGGAGATCGGCCGCGTGACTGGTGATTGAGATGGGACATGAGTGTGCTAAGAATTATTTGAGCCTGTGGATTGTATACGGTAGTCAATTTAGGGACCGACCGTAGGGTCGGTGTAAATTTTGTGAATTTGGGTTTTGGTTGGCGTCTGCATCGCTACACTGGAATATGGTATCTGGAGTGACTCATCATTCGCCGTTTGGGGATTTGGATTTTGGTTGGCGTCTGCATCGCTAAATACCGGAGTGGTTTTAGAAGCGACTCATCATTCGCATTTGGAGGGTTTCTTTTACCGCGATTGCTCTATAATTTCAGCTTTTCTTATTGCGAAGGTCGCGATTGTCTATCATTTTGGCTATTTATTTGCGGTTGCCCTATCATTTCTTTTTTCTTTTTTTTTATTTACAATTTTTTTACACTCCCAGTTTAATGATTTAGGGGTCGATTGTTCCCAGTTTAACGACATGGAGGTCAGTTGCTTCCAGTTTAACGACGTGGTGGTCATTTGCTCCAACTTTAACGACGTGGATGTCAGCTGTGCCCAGTTTAACGACGTGGTGGTCAGCTGTTTCCGATGTGGAGGTCAGCTGTGTTTGCTTATCCCAGCGCCTCGAACTTTAATCTCGATGGTGCCGCGTGGATGATCGTAACTTTGTGGCTTGCCGGTACATCCGAGGACGATAAGTTCTTCCCAGCCATGTATTGGTTCTCTACCCAATCTTTGAAAACATAGTTGTCTTCAATTGTATGATTCACCATTCTATGATATGGGCAGTATATAGGATTGTCGGTCATGTTCATTTTATGTCGCCTCTTTGGAATAAGCAGTTGCAGACCGTTATTCAAGACATCCTTGAATATTTTGCGGACTTCGTCCCTTCTGAAGGAGTAGACTTTCTTCCTTCTCTCTATTGGAGTCGGTGCCTTTCCCGATCCTGGTCCTTGAGGCCGATCGATATTTGGTTCGTCTACTGTCGGCTTACCACGTTCAGTGTACGTATCAGAGGGACTGGAGGCTGATCGCGGTCGTTTTTCGTAAGGGTGATCTGCTCTTAGGCTGGAGGGGGTATCGGTTGGCTGTTTCAGAATATCAATCCCTGGCTCATGAACCAAATTTTGATTTTGCTGCAATTGCAATCGGACGACTTGGGTTGTGAGATCTGCCACGACGTTTGCCAGCTCGTCGACTTTGGAATGGACCTTGGCCAACTTTTCATCTCTGTCCTGAAGCTGCTTTTGAAACCATTGGAATAATACTTGCTTTATAGTTCCGGGTATGATGACTGGGTCATTCTTACTGCATGAGCTCGATTCCGCAGGAACCACGGGCTCCTTTGGCTTAATGGCCTGAACAGGCTCTTCATCATTTAGACCGAGCCGATGTTGGGTAGCAATAGCCACGTCATCGTCATGGGAATGAGGCGTAGGACTTGTTCTTCTGGGCTCCACCATGTAGATCGTATGGATTGTGTATCCGTTTACTGTCTCTTCATTGGTAATGTTGCTCGTTGGGCTTTTAGCTTGTTGTCTTGGCCTGCTCCTTTCTAAGAAGGGCATTGAGAGCAGCAGATTCCCGAAGGGTTTCGGTCTCCGTTTATATGAAATTGACGGTCGCAGCTTGATTGTTCGCTAACACGTCTTTAGACAGTTCTATCTTTTCTGCCTTGTATTGCTTTTCGACCCAATCTTCGAAGACGGCAGTCCTCAATGGCATGACCTATCACTCTGTGATAGGGGCAATATTTGCGGTCATCGGTCATATTCGCTTCTTGCGGTCTCATCGATTCTGGCAAATGTAGACCGTTTCTTAGGGCGTCCTTGAATATCTTGTGGACTTTGTCCTTTCTGAAGGAATAGACCCTTTCCAGCTTCTCTTTCAAAGACGATTCTCCTCTCTCCCAACATTGGCTTCCCAGGCCGGTTTGCATTAGGCCAGCTCACCCCTCGCTTATTTCGGTTAGCCGAAGTGTTAAAAGATTCAGTATCGTCGGAATTTCCGTCTTTACGATTATCGTTCTTTCGATTTCTCCAGGATTTATTGTTATTTTGGGAATCCGAGAAAGATTCCTGCTTTGAGCGCTCCAACATTTGAACTTTCTTGGTCAGTTCTTGGAACGTCTTGAGACATGCGGTGCATAGAAAAGGATTCATCTAGGTATCGAGATTTCTGATGAGGAGATCGACGGATTGGTCTTGTTCCAACGGTGGCTCACATTTGACGGAGAGATTGTGCCATCGGGTTATAAAATCCGTGCCGCTTTCGTTGTTCTTTGGCATGGTCCTTACGAGGTTGTCGTTGACACTCATGAGCCTTTGTCGAAACAAAAATTTCATTTGGACGAAAGTAGTAACGGTGTCATCCGGTATGCTCATGTATCAGTCGAAAACGACATCGGTTAAGCTATTAACGAACTGGCGGAGGAGGAGCGCATTATTGCCCCCAGTATTCCCGCATGAGGCTTTAAAGTGGGCGATGTGTTGATTTGCATTTCCCGTCCCATCGAATCTTTCGAATTTAGAGATGATATAGCCATTAGGAAACTCTACCAGATCATACCGAGTAGGATATGGTCTCCCATTACTGCTGACATCTTTTTGCGCTTCGGCTTCGGTTATCAATGTTTTGACTTTGTTGGCGACCAAATCCATGATTTGATCTTTGGTTAGTGGGTTGTTGTCATCGGTAGTCAAGACATTTCCCGAGATAGGATGCGACTAACCTTCATGCGGTTCGCCCACCTTTGGATTTGAGGGAATAGGCATCGGCTGTTTCGGGACACCGTTTCCCGGTTCATGAGCGGAGCCCCGTGCTTGATTGGACGGCTGAAGAGGCAACTTAGGTCGTGAACTGCATCACGACATTCGTCAAGTCGTCAATTTTGGAGTAAAGTTTGGTCATCTCCTTGTCTTTACTTCCAAGCTGTTTTCGGAGCTCTTGGAAGAGCTCCTGCTCTGCGGTCCTAGGATGGAAAGTCAGCTCTTCTTCGCTGTCCGAACTAGATTCCACATAAACCGAGGGTCCTTTTGTTTTTCAGGCTCATTGAGGGGGTTTTCTTTATCCTGCGGAGGAGGCTGGTCTTGGAAAGGGGCGGCCACATTCAAGCCAGATTGGGCTTGAGATGTGGTGGCCCCATCCTTACTTTTGCTGCGAAAGTTGTCACGGGGATGCGTGCCCACCATGTAGAATGTGTGGATAACACATTCGGCCATCTGTTCATCACTGACAGATGATTTCGCGGACCGTTGTCGCGACCCTTCCACTTCAGGAAAGGACAATCGACTAAAAATAGTCTACCTGGCCGGGTTCTCGGGTGGCGCCGGTACAACTTTTCTGGCCTTACCCCGCTGCTTTCGCGCTGCACGAAGTGCTTGGTAGACTTCTGAAGAGAGGCTATCACGTCTTTTGTGCTGGGGCTTGGACACATCCCTTCGAAGCACAGTACGAATTGCGGTCCTCTTGATTTTGGCAGACATCGCATTCTTCTGGACCTATTTTAAGGGTTCAAAAGAATTGCGGATTTTCACGGCTGACTCGACTGTGGTTGCGGAGTAGTCCGAGCTTTGGAACTTCATAAATTTTAACATGGCCGGAGCCCTGGCCCTTTTGTTAGCTCTGTATCTGAGCCGCTTCTGCCTCAGCTTCTCTGTTTTGAGCGCCTGGCAGGCTTCTGCTCTTCGGGAAGCCGCCGTGGGCCGGCTGGTAGAAAGCCTTGAAAAGACATCCGCTTGCGCACTCGTCGAAGGCATCGCCTGAGCTTGCCCGCGACATCTGGCGACTTCTTTTGTTCCGACGGCTTTGCCCCCAGCTGGGGCTACGGAGAGCCGTTCGAACACCGACTTGCGTTTGGGTTGGGGTGCCCTCGAGACCACCACATTTGGCCTCTTGCCTTTCGAGGCCGGTTTGTCTGTTGCCGGATCTTGAGGAGCTGGGATGATGTTAACTGGCATGAACAAAATAGAGCCGAACTGTAGCAGCGGCTCCTCCCACTGTTGCCTGAGACTGGCCGGAAGGACCGTCCAGACGTCCATCTTCATTATGTAGGAGATGAGAGTTGTGTCGAGAGCTGAGCTTTTCCTTGGAGACATTTTGTTGCGTCCGAAGATTGCAATTGGAAAATGTTAACCTGCACAAAAAACATGATTTCAGTACAGGCAATCGATATATACGTTGATTGAGTTCGCATGGATGTTTAACCTGAAATATGGGAGGAGAGAAAAGGTCCCAGCGGGCGTGCCAGAATCTGTAGGGTGTTTTTCGTTATCCTATTGAGATGGGAATACGCGTCGCTTGTTAGGCGTATACAGATCCCTTGTTTAGGGTAGGCCGGGGTTTATTGATTGTGGGGATCCGAATCTCCGGCAGCCACGGACTTAGCTGCCGTTAATTACATCTCGCCTTTGAAGCGAAGGAACCTCCGATTGACGGGTCAAGTAGTCGTGCGAACTTAATGTGCAGTGTGCGTATCCGTGTCTTGAGGGATTTTGGGTATATCGGGGGCCTCGCAGAGTTTACGGGGTTCCGCTACCCGGATCGCGGGCTGGGGTCAAGGGAGCTAATAGCCCCCTTGCGGGGTCCTGCTACCCGGAACGTATGCGTGGCGCGTGGGCCCTGGGCGCCCACGAGCTACGTGCGAGGCGCGTGGGCTCCAGCGCCTCACGTGCCCGACACGAGGGCGCCGGGTGCTAGCGCCTGCAGGAAAAAAAGGGGACTTAGCTCCGGAATTAGGAGTTAAACTCTTAGAGACTTTAGAAACTCCTTGAAAAAAGGAGGATTTTTATTTTTATGGAGTTAAACTTCCAAAAGGATTTTGAGTGGAGTTAAACTCCCAAAAGGGTTTTATTTACAGAGTTGAACTCTAAAAGATTTTGAATGGAGTTAAACTTGAGGAAGGAGAAGGAGGCGCACAAAAACCCTAATTTTTGAGAGGATGAATTATGGTCCTTCATTTCATTATCATGTTGTCTTATATAGGTTTACAAGTTTACACATACCCCATTGGGCTTTACAAAATGGTATTTTACCAATCTCGTGCCTCATGTGTTTATTTCTTTTGCACATGAGCTATGAGCTTCACAAAAATTTGGTTTTATGCCCATTTTCTTTATATTTGTTCATAAAAATTACATCAAAATTATTTATTTCATAATTTTCATTTTGGTATGGGGTAGGCTGGCCGCGGGGCTCGACTTGGGCATGAGCCTTTTGACCTGAGCTTGAGCCCGCTTACTTGGGGTTGATTTTGACTTTGACTTTGACTTGGTCAACCGGGGTGTAATTTTTGACCCCAACATCTTTCCGGATAACAAGTCAGGATTGTTAGTATCGGTAAGTATTACATTCAACAGGTATTAACATGACAAAATAGTAATAGTCTGACAGATTTCAAACATGTCAGTGATAGTGTATTCAATTAGATAAAGTGCTTATTTGTAATAATATCGTGTAAACGGATCATGATGAAATACGATTGTAACCGTTATTTAGATGTGATATGCAATGTCAAGAAATAACCATATTAATTCCTACAAGTTGAATTTATCCATTTGACCGTATTCGAATAGTTTTATTATAATTATCAGGTATTATTATTTAAATAGACTTGCATACACTGTATATTGTAAAACTGATTAATGTTAAATAACTACAGTATATAAATTATATAGATATAATTGTATGCTGATAATAATAATAATAATAATACGACACATATATGTAAATTGCGTAAACTATAGCATGTAGCAAGTTATAAACTTGTCTCGGTCTCGACGAATGTGGATACGAACACGAACGGAGCAATACGAATACGGACAACAGAAAACACAGAGCCAAAATCCAAGCTTGCTCGGCTCGGCGAAGTCGGCGACGATTGACTACTGCTCGTCTCGGTTGATGGTGAGAACTGAGATGAGGTGGCGTCGATAAGTGTTGATCGATGGCGACAAGGTGACTGGTGAGGTCTCTGCTAGAGCTGAAGCTACATGATGAAGGCGACGGCATCCGGAGTTGGTGGCTGCGGTGAGGTCTTGGGGAAGATGGAGTCGGTAATGGCGATAGGGAAACGCGCTCGGTTGTTTTGGGTTGGTTGACGGCGGCGAGGGAATCCAACGGTGGTGAGGGAATCCCGATGAAGGTGCTGGCGAGGGTTTAAGTTGGGTTTGAGGAGGATGATGCAGGCAATGGAGTTGAAGGAAGAAGACAAAGGTCATGGTCGAAGGTGGAGGCGGGGTAGACGACGAGGTGATGCTCGGGGCTTGGAGGCGATGACCGGGGATCGGAGATGTGTTGAGAAAGAGGAGGTGGCCTCGGCAATAGTGGGTGCTACGGATAAGAGAGGAGGGTGGTGACGAGGGTCTCAAGAGAGGGAGTCGCGACATGGTGAAGGTGATGATGGCGAGATGAATGGGTTGTAGGTGATGGTCGGGAGAGGGCGGCGATGAGGGTGTCAGGTTACAAGGGAAGATACAAGGGAAGAGAGGAGATGAGGGAAGAGAGAGAGAGTTTGAGGCAGAGAGAGATGGGTTTTATAAATAAAAAAAATATATGTATATTATTTAGTTATATATATATATAATAACTAAATAATATTATAAAAGATATTAAAATCCTCGATCCGTCTCTACTAAATCTCAAAAAATATACTAGAAATTATCTACACATACGTAGCCCACTTAAACCATAAATCTAATGGTTAGAAAAATATATTCTAATCTAACATATCATACACAATATCTTAGGATGTTTAGGATTTGCCTGCAACAGATAACCGTCAATATAATATCATGGGATATTTGAATAAGATAAAAGTATACTGACAATATAAAAAATATCCATACGTATGGCTACTAGAGAATATATCTATATAGTTTAAATATTGTATATCTATCATTTGAGATTTATATAGATTTAGTTTATAGATAAATACCAATAAAAATATACTTTATCATCCATAACGGATTTTACGCAAGTGGGTCGGGTCCGATAAGCACACATACCATCCAAACACCAAACACAACCCAACAATTATAATTAAAGAAATTCAAAATACTAATTAATATCGTTAAATAATCGTACGATCGTGTTAGGGTGCTACATGAGGCCTTTCTGCAAGGCTAGAAATCCTACGTGAGGGATAGTGCTGATATTGATTGATGAAACAAATTTTTGCCCACACCGAATCGTCTTATACTTTTTTATGAAACAGTAATGTTCGATGTATGGGGGTGTTTCATAAGTAATAACTGGAAAATTTCTACCAGCTGTATAATAGATGTGGCCACATATACACCATTAGCTTAAGCTATATGGATAGAAATGGGGATCGGCTTGGATAATTTATCAGTTGGATTGGCCTAATGCTTCAATGTTAATTTATGTCTGAATGCTCAATTCTTGATTTTGAAGGCTGTAGATTGTTCCTGAACTGGATAGTACACATCCCATTGACGTAAGCTACTTGAATTGTGTAGTGTTTGGGCAAGGGATCTGCAGATTCAATTGGTTTGAGGCTGACCGTCATCTGAATCTTCCTGCCTGATCTTATATGCTAATAATTAATATTGCGTCCAATATCTTAATGCGATCAGATATTCATTGTCAATGTCTCAGATGCAGCCTTGAACTTAGATAAAGAAAAGAACAGATTGATGATTGATTATATGGATGCCATATTGTCACGCCCCGCTTCCCAAAATACGGAATGCGGAAAGCGACGAAGGCCAGCCGTACTACCTACGGTAAGGAAAAATCCTTCCATAGTCACATAAGCCTGTCTAGATTAACCTGTCAAAAATAAAATCCAATACCAAAAGGAACAATACTGATAATCATGCTGCAATGAAACCACAAGAAATCCTAAAAATGGGTCCACTAGATAATTGATGCAATTAAAGATCCAATACAATAGGTTCAGAAATAAAATAAGATCCAAAAGAGATACATAAGTCCTAATATCTCAAAAGGGCGCATATACTAAATACTAGCAGAAAAGGAAAATAAACCTACGGTTCACCGATCTTCAGCAAAGTCCTGATAGTTGCTGCGGTCCTGCTCAGCCTGAAAATCTGTCTCTAAACCTGAGAGGACAAATCTCAGGAATGTTAGAACATCTCAGCAAGTACTCAACGTATAAAGTGTATTTGTGGTATGATAACATGAATATATGAATGTAGTGAAGCCCATGTGCGCAAGTAAAACAGATATATATAAATAGATGCATTAATACTATGAAACTAACATATAAAAAGGTCAAGTCATAACATAACCGGTCACTAAAAGGTAAACCACCCTATCGTAAGCTCGAGTATGTTCGTCAACCTCTGCAGGAGTATTCCCAACCCAAGAATGGTGCCTCAGGGACTAGGAAACATAGGCCCAACTGTGGAATGAACATGAGACCGATATAACTCGGTACGAGCTGTAAACATGAGACCGATATAGCCCGGTACGAGCTGCCGGCATGGGACTCCTGAGATCCTGTTGTACGAACGCACACTCAAACTATTCCAACACCCGCGCATTTATAGCTAATATGGTAATGACTAGAGCACTAATTAAGAATGCTGAAAAGACTGGAATTATGGTATGGTAATTGTATAGAGATGAAACTGGTAAACAGTAGTGTGTCGTGGCATGTAGTTCAGCATTCAAATTAGAGATCTCTTTTTAATATGAGTAGTCCGGAACAATGAGTAGTCATGGCATGTCAAGTAAAATAGCTATAAAATGATAGTGTCCATAAACAAGAATAGCATGTTAAGGTTTCTCAAGCATGCCAACAATGATAGTCTCAAGTAAAATTGTAAATATAGACGATAGGATATGATAAGGTCAAAAATGTAAACAAAACTCAACATAAATATGCAAGCATCGGTATTTAACATCCGGGTTTATTTATTGAAAAGAATAATAAACTGAAATATGGTTTTAAAGGGTTAATATAGTTAAATATGAATGACAAATTACAGATGCATAAAGCAGATAGTGGTAATAGTATAATTACGAGATAATAATAAGATAAAATAAATGACAGATTGACTAGTCATCATGTAAGTGCTAATAATAAGTTTTATAATTATGTGATAATAGAAAATATTAATACAAATTATAATATCAAAATAATTTATATGACTAGGGCACATAGAGTGCAGCGATATTATAAGGAGTGATAGTGTAGAAAATTTAATTTATATATATAAAATATTAAGCCCAAAGCGTTTATTGATTAACAGTAATAATGGTATATTTTTATGTTTTAGATTAGGATGTAAGTGTTGAAATTTTGCATGCTAGTGTATGCCAATATTGTTGCAACAGAAACATATAATTACTTATAAAACTTTATATAAATTAAACCATATTTATATGTTAAAAGTTATTTTATTATGCTTGCACTTTTACAGTTGTTCACTTGATGAAAGGATTAATAGGTATTCTAGATCTTGAGGTTTTCATCATATATACAAATATTATAAGATTTATTAATAAAGCGGCATAATATTATAATTTTATTTAAATACTGTAAATTAATAATTTATTTAGAGAATTGCCGATGTTACTTCGACTAAAAAAATAAAAGAGTAAGAGTACTTGCCTCAGAGACGGATAAACACGACGACACGAAGAACAACTCCAAAATTTGATTGCTCGGCTAAATTTGAAGAAAAAAATATTGTGATGGGAAAAAGAGAAAGTTAATTTATATGAGAAGGGAAGAGATGATAATAATTAGGTTGCTATTTATAGGGAAGAGAGATTTTGTTAAAGACCGGAGAGATTATTATAATTGGAGAGAAATATTCTGATGAGATGAGATTTGGATTTGATTTTATAAAAGAGAGATGATAGGTTGTTATATACTTCTATAAGATATTAGAAAAGTTGTATATATACGTATTAGTTTGTATATAGTTAGAATAATAGAAAAGCATATGTATATATACATATTAGTATATAGTGAAAATATATGTGGTTATGTATATGGTTATGGGTTAATGAAAATAAATATAATTAGTTATATATATAGGATTTTATGATATCAACCACCTAAAATATATTTTCAGTTAAACTATCATAATAAAATATTTTCAATTATATATATGTATGTATGTATATATGTTTGTAGAAAATTAATTAAAGAGAATACATTTGAGAAAGAGAATCTGCTGAGAGATATTAGATTAGATTGGAGAGAAGGATTTTGTTGGGGAATATATATAGAAAGAGAGCGGAGGTTTGGTGAAATATAATTAGTGATATAGAAAAATACATGTAGATAGAATAGAATATGGAGAGAAAGAAATCTGTTGGAAAAGATATTTGTTTGGAGAGAGAGGATGGTATTTGTTTTAAAAGAATAAAGTTATCAGGTGAGACATATATGGTGATTGGAGAGATTGGAGAGAGAAAATTGAGTTAGTTTAGGAAAAATATTTATATGCTTAAAAAATTTAACAGGGGCTCTCATGACTTTTCAAAATTAAATATTTTAACCAAATAAATATCGTAAGACAAAATATCTTATAAATATAATTTAAAAAGGGGTAAAATCTTATGTATATGTATTGTTTAAAGAAGTACCAAATAAAATATCTTTTGTTTAAACTATAATACTAAAATATAAATATGGTTATAAAATAGTGTTAGACAAATAAATATTTAAATACTCATAATATGCCAATTTAACAAATTTGAAAAACCATAATTATATGTATATATCTTAATTAAAAGTATTAAACTCCAAATTATAATAATAATAAAACAAAACCCAATATATCCAAGAAAAAGAAACGTACGATCAGACTAGGGTGTTACACATATGGTTCAGACCAGAAGCAAATGTACCTTAAAGCGATAATTTTTTTGATTTCTCCATCAAAAGATGAGTCCACTTTGATCTCGACATATGCATCTTATATCATCGATAAATTTCATGGTTCACATGATAGTATCCTTTGCTTATATGTTAGCTTACTGCACTAGAGATAACAATCTGGAGGAGCAGAATGAGCATAATGTATCGACAAGAACTTAGACGTTTGTGTACTTGCCATAGTCTATCACAATGTTACCTGGAACGCGGAACGTTTCAATACGAAAAACGAAAATAGGAACACGGAACGCCACTTGTTGTGGAACATGGTATGATAAGGGTTTTTGAATAATATACATAAATATAATTCAATTTGTTTTGCTAAAAAATAAACTTTTTAGTATAATCTAACATGAACCTGATTATATGTTCCATTTAACTTGAGCTTTGATCGGAATGGTGTTCTTCCAATCTGGAGCGCTGGTGTTCCCAAATTGGGAACAATATTTCCAAATCGCAATTTGCTAACGGTTTCGCGATTTATGGTAACATTGGTCTATCACAAGCTGTGACAATTATTATTTTCCCCAATTATTCTCCAAGCTCATCCTGGCACTTGAAGTTCAATTATACTTGATCATTTCTCTTGAATAGGTATACACCTCGGTGTTCATATAATAATTACGAAAAATTGTAATCTGAAACTTTAAATGTCATATGTTCATATTATATGCATTCTCAACTGTGCATGTCACCAATCACCATGTCTTTTTCACTCTCTGCTTATGATTCATGATTTGTAGGTTGACTGATTAAATCTGTCCTTCAGATCCAGCACGCCATATTTATTCTTTTCATATTCAAGTTTCCTTCAGTTTACAATATTTGCTTAAAATATTTGCTTAGTTGTTTTCTTCCTTTTCATGCTGTAGCTTGTCCATCCAAGTTCCCAAGATATTCCTCAGATTTTGGTATGATTGTTGCAAATGGGAGTTACGCTGTCACTGCTGATCACTGCGTCCAGTGCAGTTGTGGTCCAGGAAATCTTAAGTATGCAACTCTGATCTTTCATATAACACCTCTTATTTCTTCTAAGTTTATTTCCCCTGAATTCGATTCTTTTTTCTGACCCCTTTGTCTATTGATTTTTTTTGCAGCTTATACTGCATTCCGGCTTCTTTATCATCGGTATCATGTTCAAGCATGCAGTGCCGGAATAGCAATCTGATGCTCGGAAATGTTACCTCTCAGTCCACTAGTGCTGGTTGCAATGTTACATCTTGTTCATATGACGGTTTTGTAAATGGAACCATTCTTACTATGTGAGCTTGCTGCCATTTAGTACCCCTTTTTTCTTCTTTATACAACGTCAGGAACTGGCCCGTTGAGTTTTGTTTGTTACTTTGTAGGTTGGCCACATCTCTTCAACCACAATGTCCAGGTATGCAATCTTGATTGTAACTCTATTTTGCAAGTTTTCTGTACATTATGTTTAGCCTAAATTGCAAGAAACCTTGTCTCTGCCTTTATAAAGGCTAAATCACACTAAACTTTTCCTTTGAGTTTTCTTTTCCAATAAACTTCCTTAAAGTTTTGTTTTGTTATATTAACACCTTGAATTTTGGCTTTAACGGGGTTTAAGGGATCTCTTCTTCTTCTTCTTCTTTTGGTGGTGATGTTGTTATAAATACCAAGATCGTAGCGAGAGATAACATTGCAAAATTCTAATGTTGTTAATACGATATGCACTTCTATTTGTTATTTTTATTTTGCATTTTACTGATCTATTGATGGTAAGGATAAAATGGGGTCGTAGAATACTATAGCCCCGTCTCTTTCACCCCCTCAGCAAAAACTGGGGAACAGACCCAAGCCCTACTTAGCGCAGCGAGCGGTGCTGCAGCAAAACAATCCCTCACGATAATATCTTGTACTACTATTAAGAAAACAAACATTTAAAATAGGTTGGCAAGAGAAAGACCCAACATCAAAGTTGTTTTCATATGGACCTCATTCAGGTACAAGTGCACTAATAACAACAGTTGAGCAATACCCTACATGTCTCAATAATTTCATCCTGGAGTTAATGGGTGTCAATCAAAATAGATTTATTGTTCTATGAGTCATTGGCTCCTGAGATATGACCCCACGATCAATAATATATCTAGCATCGATTTTTTTTATTTCTCATTTTTTTTTTCTTCAAATCACAATGATATTTGGGACAGGAATATGGATGATTAAGCAGCTTGATCGCGGTGGTGGGCTCCGGGGGATTGGGCAAGACAACGATCGTGAAGAAAGCTTGCGAGAGCCCAGAAATTGCCAGCGGCGCAATTTTTGGGCTCTCGCAAGCTTTCTTCATGATCGTTGTCTTGCCCAATCCCCCGGAGCCCACCACCGCGATCAAGCTGCTTAATCATCCATATTCCTGTCCCAAATATCATTGTCATTTGAAAAGAAAAAAAATGAGAAATAAAAAAAATCGATGCTAGATATATTATTGATCGTGGGGTCATATCTCAGGAGCCAATGACTCGTAGAAATGAAAAATAAAAAAAAAATTCAGCAACTTTAACTGGGATGCATTCATCAGCTTAGAAAACTACGACGCTTCAAGTGAATCGAGGTACTGAAAACCCGACGGCTGAATGTCCACCACTGTCGACTTAATTCTACATTCCTATGTCCTAGTTTATTTTATGTTAACAAAAGATCTCTCGTCCATAACTTTTGATCCGGACATCAGAATGGCTATTACTATGCCATTTCGAAAACGAAATCGAAAATTAGGGCCGACCGATAACAACACCACCACCAAAAGAAGAAGAAGAAGAAGAAGAAGAAACTTTAAAGTAATTAACTGAAAATGCACCCAGTTACGAGTAGTTAGTGTAACCTAGCCCTTTTTTATTATTATAAATACACTACTTTATCCCCAATTTTAATGTATGTCAATTTTTTCCCCATCTATTCTTTCTAAATATCCTTTGTTTCTCCTCAGTTCTTTTGCCACAATTTAACTAAAACTGCATTTTTAGTACTTTAACCAAGCGGAGAAAGTTACAGATAAAAATGTATATTAAAGTTGAGGGTAAGATTAAACTTTTAAGAAGTTAGACAAACAAATTCAGTGGTTTTCCTGCAATTTGGCCGTACATTAATCAGTTATTCATTCATTTGCTTCTGTTTAATTTGTACAGGGGCCCACCAGTTTCCCGCTGTCATTCCGCCACCAACCGAAGCAATCCGTGAGTTATTCCTTGCACCCTCACCGTTGCCATTTCCGGCACAATCAGGTGGGCCCGTCTCAACTCCAGTATCTTCAGTACCCGGAAGTTTTTCATTGCCTGGTGTTTCTCCTGCAAACGGCCCTGCAGGAAGCATCTCTGCGGCTACTTCATTGGTTCTCGATCCATTAAATCGCATGGTTTTCATGTGCATTTTGATTTTGTTTCTTTATTTTCTGATTTAATCGGGAATGTAACTGGTTTCGTTGAACGTGTGCTGCATTTATTCTGTGTATTCTGATTTTTGGCTTGGCGCCTTAGGTTTCTGTATCTCCTGCCTAGCTTAGCTTGTTGTATCTCACACTTGTAATTTAGGATTGTTTAGATTTGCTTCTTGTTAGATTTGTATCAATTTTTAGAAGCTCTTCCTCCAATTTAATGGTAGCATCTCTTGCGTATTTCTTGTGTAATTCGCAGATAATCTTGTTAATATTGCTGATTTGTTCATCTCCAACAGATTAAACTGGGAGTATAGATTACAGTACTTGCATTATATATGAAAGCTTGCTGCACTTAGCAGTGCAACTTTCGTTTATTCATCTCCCAGATATCAAGCTAGGAGTACAGATCAGTGATTCCATCATCAAAGTTCGTCGCACTTGGCGGGCGCGAACGAAAGCTTCTGATTCTTCACATCATAGAGCACATGCATGTTCTGTGTCTGCACATTACCGAGTATCGTAAGACCAGACGATTCCTTGGCAACCAAACAGTACAAACCGTCCTCATCATCAAGAAGGAAATAATTCCTCGGCGGCATCTCCCAGTCTGCTCCCTCGAAATGAAACAACAGCCTTGGCACTACCTTCGGAGCCTCCGAAGCTCTATAACAAACCTCAAATGGTTGGCCACTATTGTTTACACTAGGCACCTTGATCTGAGATACAAAAGCATTGATAAATGGCTTGTAGGCTGCTGTATCCAAATGAAGAAACGCGGTTCCAGAGTCTATTATAGCACCCCCGCTTCCGTCTTTTTGGATTTGGAAAGTATCTTCTGGTATCGGTAGCAGCGTATTTCCAACTGTTATCCCTTTGAGTGAGAGATGATAATACGTAGAATACGGTCGAATCGCTGGGTTCACAGGGATTAGTGGAGTCGTACGGACGTTAGGACCTGTCAGGCTCGCCACGGATCCAACGAAAAGTGGGCTTTTCTTGGAATCGTCTAGAAAATTGTCGGTGAAGCAGTAGGAAAAGGCTGATACACCTAGTTGAGATATCAGAGAAATGGGTCCTCGCCCGAACCCGATAATTCCAGAGGAGTTTTGAATGTCGCCGTTGTTGAAGACTCCGCAGCCGAAACCTAGGCGGATGCGGGTTTTCTTGGTTGCAGAAATACCTGTTGAAGATAGTATCTTCAAAATCTCTCGTGACGAAAATAAATCATCAAATTAATATGCCAACATATATGGCTAAATAAGGCTATTCTATATAACTATATTACAGTTGATTCAGAAGCTTTTACTTGAGGCTAATTTTTAATTCTTACATTGAGTCTTAGGTCAAATTTGAAATTTTATTTCATATACCATTTAGCCTTATTTGTATAAATAGGATATCATGAATTAGTAAAATGACCGTGTGTTCTGCAATACCAAAAGTGAAGGTTTCGGTGCCCATAAAGCCTATCGAGTCCGTGTTGTCCCCATAGTGGTAGTGGTAAATGCAGTTAGGCACACACGAGGAGTCATTATCGAGCTTAAGAGCACGGCAGAGTTTGTGAGTGCAAGGCAGGGTGGAGAAGGAGGGGGAGCGGAACGGGTCGAATAGCGGGCTGGGTTGGGGTATGCATTTCATGCAGGGCTTGCATTGAGTCCACATGAGATCGCTGCCAGTGTCGAGGATACCTGTGAAGGAGAGAGGTGGCGTCCCGATAGCGAGGTCGAACACATACTCGCCTGTACAAAATATATGATTTTCAAAATACATTATGCATTATAATTTATGGAATTTTCCAACGTTACCTTGGCTTGGGTGGACAGTAGCCGGTCCGAATCCGCCTGCAGCCAAGTTTGCCGATCTGACTTTACTACGCTCAGCTGCTCGACGTAGAAGCTCGGCTCGAGTGTAACTTCTTCCGGCGTCAGACGTGGGTGAGATCTACGCGAAATCCTGCAGAGCTTTCAAAAGCAGCAGAATATGCAGTTGAAGAAGAATGCAATGAGGCAAACAATGTTTGCAATGCCACAAACGACAATACAACCTGTGAGAGTTCCATAATTCCTGAGGTTGAAGATTGGATATATATATGCTTCATATGTATATATATAGCATTCCCAAATGGGCGATTAATACAAAAAAAAGAAAGATTAATTACCTATGGAAAAAAAGTTATGTCCCTACATTAATTATTTGGAAGGGAACATTCTGTTTTGCTCCCATACGTTGATGGGAATTTAATAGTGGGATCTGAGCCCCACTTGTGCACTTAATAAAAGTTTTAAAAAAGTAATCGCACTTGCACTCTGCACCACATGTTTACGATGCTAAAAGTAACAAAGATTGCATCGCACTGATTAAACTTCAAGATTGTAGATTACTTATATGGTGTTATCGGAAAAATGCAGCCTTCATATTCGTTTTCGACGATCGACATACATTACCTCCATCTTTATCAACTAAGATGTGGATACATCAAATTTCATGTAATTATACCATTTTTTTCACCGTTGATTTAGTTGGTGCAAAATTAATGGTTTACCGAAAATAGAACTTTTTACATTACTAATTCAACGGTGAAAAAGTGGTGGAAACACATGAATTTGGTGTATGCATATCTTAGATGATAATGATGATGATGATGGATGCCGATCGTCAGAAAAAATGGTGGAGGTTGTATTTTTTTGACGCCATAAGAGGAAATCTCCTCCTATGGCCTCTTTCCTTCATTATTCTATATACAGAGAGAGACACACATATACACTTCTTTGTCATGTTGCAGTGACATGAGTTTTATAATTGTATAAACTTACCTTAGGTTTCAGCCTCATGTGGTTTAGCTTTAGGACGTGCAGGAATGTAAAACTAGGTTCTTCATCATAACTTTATAGTCTTGTATCCTTTTGTATTTCTACTAGCACTGTACCCGCGCTATGCGCGGGGATAGCATTAATCAAAGAAAAATGAGACGATGAAGTAGTTTTCAAGTAAAAATTTAAATTCTATTTAGTTTCTCGTACTCTCGACTTATCTTGGTTATACTGAATAATTAATAGATACTTAAGAGACTATAAGTTATATTTTTTATTTTAAATTAGAATTAAGAATGTCTTTGTTTCTCTGAATTGAAAAGACATGCAAGGCATTAATGGATGATAGCATAATAAGGTACATGATATTTATTTAATCTAAACATATAAAATGTGAAAGCATAAAAATATTTTAAGGAAATGCACATTATTAGTCATCCATTTCATTGAAATGGACATATAATATAAGCAAAAATTCATGTCCTAAATATTCATAAAGTACATCATAATATCCGTATTACATAAAAAAAATAAAACAACACTAACTAACAAACTGGAAAAAAAACTTACAATCTCACAGCGGCCTAATATAATGGAATACTTGGAAAATGAATAAAGTGACCTTATACAGGAGAGTAAGAGTTCAAAAAGTAATAGCAAAATAAAATATTATTAAATATATCATTTTAGTTTGTTAATAATGTGTTACTTTTTGAACTCTTACTCTTATCATAATTCATTCTGTATTTGAACGGTTTTCAATAAAGTAGATTTGACAAAACATAACTTGACTGATTTGATAGCATTGTAACTTGAGTAAATTAAATAAAAATATTTGAAAAAGATAATATTTGATGTTGTATAGTAATGAAGAACACAACAAAAAATAAATGGCACCAATATTTCCAATTTCAATGTTTTCTGCTGAGACTATTATCATTCAACAGCAAACTAAAATCGGTTACGATATGAAAATTATATTTAGCAACAAAAGGAGATATTGGTTTCTTACTTACAAAAACGAACCATTGCAAAGTGATCACAGATTTCAACATCCTACCCAGCAAATATGACACATACTTTTGAAACCTAAAAATTGAAGAAGAAAAATATGGAAAACACAATCAGTTAAGAGATGGTAGCAATATTTCCATTGGCATTAATTTCCAAAGAATTTATAGCACCCGTCCATCCATCGGCAAAACTGACCGCAAAATGCCCTCGGAAGTAGATCATTATCAACCCAGTAGCCATCACTTTTTGCCTTCACAACCCTTCCACACAGCTTATCCTTGCAGGGAGATCTCGGTTCCATCTTCAACATCATCCTCGTCCAACTTTTATTCGTAATCTACAAAGCATCTCTTCTGCATCTGTCTATTATCAGATTGCCCGATCTCATGCACTCTTTAACTTCATGACCAGCGTATAAAAGATCGCCGCAAGAAACCTTGTTCAGAATTTCCATGGCGTGTGTCCGTGTATATGCATCAAAAAACAGTATGATCCCGACCACATATGCCGCTGCAAAGTGGCCACCAGTCATCGCTGTCTTGAGATGCTCCATACCAAAAGTCAACCTTCCTAAATTGTATATCTCTTCCTAAAGGTTTAAAGAAAAACCCAACATCGATGAATTAGACAATTTATATATATATACAGGAAGATATGTATTAAATCAAATTATTTACCAGTCCAAGAATAAAGTTGGTATCAAGATTGCCACTATTTGCACAGTTTCGAAGCAAAATTAGACATGCACCTTTTTCCCACCAATACATTCTCAAGTACTCCTTAATCACCGAGATTGAACGCCCAACCATTTTATCTTTGGAGGCACGGTAAAAACTCTTACATCTAAAATGCATACAAAACAATATTAGATAATTTATATGTTGGTTCTGAAATTATAAAAAGTAATAAATGCTTATGTTGCACGTAGGTTTTTAATATCATCGAGAGGAGACGAGGACTTGGAGACAACTTGCATGGCTATTTCGATGAGCATATCTTGTGGGAGAGAGGTCACGGTCGACGTCTTACTTTTTTTATGGCCTTTCTTCATTACTGACGGACTAAGTTTAAGTTTCATCATGGACAACTTGAGTATTTGAAATAGTTAGGCACAAGTGTTTGTGAGAAAATGCATGATCATGGTATATATATATATATATATATATATATATATATATATATATATATCACCAAGTCAGTTTGAAATTTAAAATTAGCTAGTAGCGAATGCAAATATGGTGAATTGGAAATGTATAGCTGCATGTGGTCTTATCATGTACTTTTTTTTTCATTTTGATGTCATATCATATATAAATATGCATGAAGAAAATACACATGATTGGATGGATGAAATATATGCATTTATAGCTCTTATCATAATTGCACTATGCATGTGAAAAATTCTCAATAAAACATATTCTGATAAAATATAATTTGACTGGTTTGATAGCATCGTAAGTTGAGTAAATTAAATAAAAATATTTGGAAAAGACATTACTTTATGTTGTCTGGAGACAGAAAAGACAACAAAAAGTACTTCAGCCGTGAAAAAAGGGAATACAATTAGGGTGAACTGGAAATGCTGGCTTCATGTGTCCAATCATGCATTTTTCTTCATTTTGATGTCGTGTCACACACACACACACACACATATAGAGATGAAAAAAACGCATGATTGGACGGATGAAATATATGTATTTATAGATCATATCATAATTGCACTATACATGCGAAAGATTTTCAATAAAGTATATTCTGGTAAATGTATAATTTGACTGATTTGATAGCATCGTAACTTGAGTAAATCAAATAAAAATATTTGGAAAAGGTAATATTTGATGTTGTCTAATAGTAGAGAAGACAATCAAATGCGTTTCAACCGTAAAAATAGGGAATGCAATTATGGTGAATTAGAAATGCTGGATTCATCTATCCCATCATTCATTTTTCTTCATATATCTATATATGATATTATATAAACAATTATCTGTCCAATCAATGTTATACTTTCTATTCAGTATATAACTTAATATTTAGAATAAATGAATATATATTGTTTGGCTTATTGATTTTTATTTTCTTTTAGACTTATTATTTTTAATTTCTTATTAACAACAAATATTATATAGCAAGTAAGGTATCATAAGTATAATGATTGCAAGAATTTATAAAATATTCATATAACTAAAGTTTACATAATTGTATAAAAATAACTTATAACTGACATGATCAAAAATGAAAGATAAATATCACTTAAACTCTGCGATACTATATCTTGATTTTAGAATTTCATTATACATAGCAAAATACTTTTACATCAAGGATAATCTCCACGCATTAAAGAAGCGACAGTTATTGCATGCTCGAACACTTCATAAGACGGAGTGATAAATGTGCAATGATGTTCATTCTTACGAACATCACTTTCGCGATATATTCGGACCGGACAGGTTCCTTGATAGCAATAAAACATGCAGAAATCATCAAGATCCGATCGCAAAGAAACATAACTATGATTTTCAGACAACTGATAACATATCCCACCTAAACTAAATCCAACTGGATAGTATCCATTGGTTATGAAATCATGAAACATAAAGCATAATATACTAAAATTGACAATATCAACTCTCGCTGTCCATTTAGCAGTATATTTTTCTGTAATGCACAATTCCAACTGCATTCTGAGTACATCCTTATGCCCATCCTGAAATTAAAAATTTGAAGTTATATATAGTTAAGATTTTTTTTTTATTAAATTTTTTTCTTTCTAATAAAAATTTTAATATAATAAAGTTGAGCTTAACATATTTCATGATTTTTATAAAAATAGTATTAGAAAATTATAGAATAATACAGAAATTGTTGATTATACTCTACCGTTATACAATTCTATATATGGAAGAGAACTTACATTTCCGGTTGATGGAGATGACATTCCAGGAAGCCCAATGGTTAGATCCATTCAATGCAATACTAATCGTTTATCTAAATCCTTATCATTGTATTAATATTCCATTAAACTAATTTTAGATACTGCTATGTAGTTGAAATCATATATATATATATATAGTATTGATTTATTATTGTTCTTCGTTTCAGCAAGTATACTCAACTAAGTAATTATTGTTACCTTAAAGAAATAAAAATGAGTTGTATAGGCAAATAACAAAAAAATATCAAAATGGATATTACTTCAAAGAAATTAAATGAACGATATAAACAAATAACACAAAGTACCATACATGAACTTAAATAAAAACATTTAAATAAGCATAATATTTTTATAATATCAAAATTGTACTCTCGAAGAAAAAAACTATGCATCCAAAGTCAGTGAGATATTTTTTTATGAAACTTAAGAGAATTTTAAACTCTTCATTTCAAACTCTAGCATAGAGACATAATCGACTAAGAAGGCAGTAGAGTAAAATATAAAAAAAAAACTTTAAATTTTATTCAAGTATAATAAAAATTGACTTACAATAATATCTGTTAAGTTGTTGAACTATGAAGTGACAATAACTAAAATTACCTCCCATATATATAGATAGAAGTATAACTATAGCACAGAAAGAGTTGGTTGTATTTGTTAATAGGAATCTTCGAAAAAGTAGAGTTATTTTAAAATGACTTTCTAGGTAACTCATAAAAGTTATATCAACTTATAATATTACGATACCCAGTTTATGATTTATATGAACTCTCTAACATGTAATACTTTTGTCTTATATCTTATAAATCGAAAAATCAAGTATGGATAGTCCCGATAACTTTTTATCCAACACTTATGTGTTTTCTCTATACATTAGTTGTTTTTGCTCTACTTATGATAACCTCTCTATGTTGAAAACGGTTTTCAATAAAATATAAATAGGCGTCAAGAATTAATGTATTCTCTGTTAAAAAGAGAAAAGAAAATCGAAATATGCTCTAGTCTAAACGACTATTTTCGATATCATATCATGTATAAATAGGCATAAAGAAAAAATGCTTGATTAGACGGATGAAATATATGCATTCAACTCATATCATTAATACACTCTGTATATAAACGGTTTTCAATAAAATATATTTTGACAAATGTATGATTTGTCGGATTTGATAGTATCGTAATTTGAGTAAATTAAATAAAAATATTTAGAAAAGATAATCCTTGATATTGCCTAATAATAAAGAAGAGAACCAAACGTGCTTCAACCGTGAAATCATGGAATACAATTATGGTGAATTGGAAATGCATAGTTTTATCTGTCCCATCATGCATTTTTCTTCATATTTCTATTTATGATATTATACAAACAATTATCTGTCCAATCATGCATTATCTATCCAATCGTTATCTCCAACATCGCTTTCACAATCTATTCGAAATTGGACAGATTTCTCGATAGTAATAAAATATGCAGTATATATCAAAATCTGATTCCAGAAAAGCAAGTATTATTTGTCATAGCAACCAAGTGGTGAATTTTGCAACAAAGTTCTTTTGAATATATGAGGTGATAAGGGAATAAAGAGATAAAAACAATTAATATATTCTCTGTTAAAAAGAAAAATTAAAGTCGAGTTATATTTTAGTCTAAATGACTATTTTGATGTCATATCATGTATAAACAGGAATGAAAAAAAATATATGATTGGACAGATGAAATATATACATTTACAGCTCATATCATTATTGCACTCTGCATATAAACAGTTTTTAATAAGGTATATTTTGACAAATGTATGATTTGACTGATTTAATAGCATCGTAATTTGAGTAAATTAAATAAAAAATATTTGAAAAAGACAATCCTTGATATTGTCTAGTGAAAAAGAAGACAACCAAACATGCTTCAACCGTGAAAACAGAAAATGCAATTATGGTGCATTGGAAATATATAGCCCCATCTATCTCATCATACATTTTTCTTTATATTTCTATATATGATATTAAACAAACAATCATCTGATCAATCACACATCATCATAACTATATCACAGAAAGAGTTGATTGTATTTGTTAATAGGAATCTTCGAAAAAGTAGAGTTATTTTAAAATGACTTTCTAGGTAACTCATAAAAGTTACATCAAGTTATAATATTACGATACCCAGTTTATGATTTATATGAACTTTCTAACATGTAATACCTTTATCTTATATCTTATAAATCGAAAAATCAAGTATGGATAGTCCCGACAACTTTTTATCCAACATTTATGTGTTTTCTCTATGCATTAGTTGTTTTCGCTCTACTTATGATAACCTCTCTATGTTGAGGACGGTTTTCAATAAAATATAAATAGACATCAAGAATTAATGCATTCTCCGTTAAAAAGAGAAAAGAAAACCGAAATATGCTCCAGTCTAAACGACTATTTTCGATGTCATATCATGTATAAATAGGCATAAAGAAAAAATGTATGATTAGACGGATGAAATTTATGCATTCAACTCATATCATTAATACACTCTGTATATAAACGGTTTTCAATAAAATATATTTTGACAAATGTATGATTTGTCTGATTTGATAGTATCATAATTTGAGTAAATTAAATAAAAATATTTAGAAAAGATAATCCTTGATATTGCTTGGTGATAAAGAAAAGAACCAAGCGTGCTTCAACCGTGAAATCAGGGAATGCAATTATGGTGAATTGGAAATGCATAGCATTATCTGTCCCATCATGCATTTTTCTTCATATTTCTATTTATAATATTATACAAACAATTATCTGTCCAATCATGCATTATCTATCCAATCGTTGTCTCCAACGTCGCTTTCACAATCTATTCGAAGTTGGACAGATTTCTCGATAGTAATAAAATATGCAGTATACATCAAAATTTGATTCCAGAAAAGCAAGTATTATTTGTCATAGTAACCAAGTGGTGAATTTTGCAACAAAGTTCTTTTGAATACATGAGGTAATAAGGGAATAAAGAGATAAAAACAATTAATGCATTCTCTGTTAAAAAGAAAAATTAAAGTCGAGTTATGCTTTAGTCCAAATGACTATTTCGATATCATATCATGTATAAACATGAATGAAGAAAAAATACATGATTGGATAAATGAAATATATACATTTACAGCTCATATCATTATTGCACTCTGCATATAAACAGTTTTTAATAAGGTATATTTTGATAAATGTATGATTTGACTGATTTAATAGCATCGTAATTTGAGTAAATTAAATAAAAAATATTTGGAAAAGACAATCCTTGATATTGTCTAGTGAAAAAGAAGACAACCAAACATGCTTCAACCGTGAAAACAGAAAATGCAATTATGGTGCATTGGAAATAAATAGGTCTATCTATCCCATCATACATTATTCTTCATATTTCTATATATGATATTATACAAACAATCATCTGATCAATCACGCATCATCATAACTATATCACAGAAAGAGTTGGTTGTATTTGTTAATAGGAATCTTTGAAAAAGTAGAGTTATTTTAAAATGACTTTTTAGGTAACTCATAAAATTTACATCAAGTTATAATATTACGATACCCAGTTTATGATTTATATGAACTTTCTAACATGTAATACTTTTATCTTATATCTTATAAATCGAAAAATCAAGTATGGATAGTCCCGACAACTTTTTATCCAACACTTATGTGTTTTCTCAATGCATTAGTTGTTTTTGCTCTACTAATGATAACCTCTTTATGTTAGGACGGTTTTCAATAAAATATAAATAGGCGTCAAGAATTAATGCATTCTTCTTTAAAAAGAGAAAAGAAAACCGAAATATGCTTTAGTCTAAACGACTATTTTCGATGTCATATCATGTATAAATAGGCATAAAGAAAAAATGTATGATTAGACGGATGAACTATATGCATTCAACTCATATCATTAATACACTCTGTATATAAACGGTTTTCAATAAAATATATTTTGACAAATGTATGATTTGACTGATTTGATAGTATCGTAATTTGAGCAAATTAAATAAAAATATTTAGAAAAGATAATCCTTGATATTGCCTAGTGATAAAGAAGAGAACCAAACGTGCTTCAACCGTGAAAGCAGAGAATGCGATTATGGTGAATTGGAAATGCATAGCTTTATCTGTCTCATCATGTATTTTTCTTCATATTTCTATTTATGATATTATACAAACAATTATCTGTCCAATCATGCATTATCTATCCAATCGTTGTCTCCAACATCGCTTTCACAATCTATTCAAAATTGGACAGATTTCTCGATAGTAATAAAATATGCAGTATACATCAAAATCTGATTCTAGAAAAGCAAGTATTATTTGTCATAGCAACCAAGTGGTGAATTTTGCAACAAAGTTCTTTTGACTATATGAGGTGATAAGGGAATAAAGAGATAAAAACAATTAATGCATTCTCTGTTAAAAAGAAAAATTAAAGTCGAGTTATGTTTTAGTCTAAATGACTATTTCGATGTCATATCATGTATAAACAGGAATGAAGAAAAAATACATGATTGGACAGATGAAATATATACATTTATAGATCATATCATTATTGCACTCTGCATATAAACAGTTTTCAATAAGGTATATTTTGACAAATGTATGATTTGACTGATTTAATAGCATCGTAATTTGAGTAAATTAAATAAAAAATATTTTGAAAAGACAATCCTTGATATTGTCTAATGAAAAAGAAGACAACCAAATGTGCTTCAATCGTGAAAACAGGAAATGCAATTATGGTGCATTGGAAATACATAGCTCCATCTATCCCATCATACAATTTTCTTCATATTTCTTTATATGATATTATACAGACAATCATCTGATCAATCACGCATCATCTATCCAATCGTTGTCCTGAACAGCGCTTTCACAATCTATTCGGAGTTGGACAAATTTCTCGATAACAATAAAATATGCAGTATACATTAAGATCTGACTGCAGAGATGCACAAGTATGACCCTTTCTAGATAGCTGATAACATAACTCATCTAAACTAAACACAACAGAATGGTACCCATTGGTTATGAAGGCATGAAGCTGCAAAATATGTTGAATCTTATAAGTCAATATCTCTTTTGGAAAAATGATAAGCGAGAACGTATTAAGTAAACCTAGCTAGTGATAAATCTAAAATTTGTTTAAAGGTGTAAAGTTCGATTAAAAGTTTTCAAGATGATCCTGAAATTTTGGAATCTAAATTTTTTGAGTAAACAAATAAATTGGGCGAGAGGGGGTTCTCATGGAAATAGAATTCTAAATCATATATTTCTATAGATTTTTACTTAGTAATTAAAAAGATCCTCTATATGCATAAGCAATGTGTAACATAAACCAATTTAAAATTAATCTGAGGCATGCTAATAATTTGTTTCATTCAGCAATTAAGAATTATTGTTTTCCTAGAAGAAGACATGCACAAAAACCTTGTGAAACACAATTTAAACATGAATCTACAACTGCTTTACCAAAACCCTAAATTTAAATGCAAACGACATTTAGAACTCCACTGTTCTTAGTTAAGAACCATAAAAATTCGTTCATATGCTAATGCCATACCAAAACTTTAGCCTTTCAACTATACCAAATATTCGATCATCTAACAAAACCATAATCTAAATTAATGCAATCTACATCATCACTTATATATTGAAGATTTTTCTATATTTCAACTAAGACACATTTACATAAGAAAACCCCAATCTAAAGTACTGTATATTCTACTTTGTAGCCTATATATAGATTAATCACCCCATAACCCTTACCATCTTCACTCTCATTTCCGGTAGCCAAATGGAAGATCACCTCTCACAAATGCAACTTCCAAACCAAAACCAACCACAGAGAAGAACAACCCGAGGCTTCACCGGATACTTAGGCGTCCGCAAACGTAATTGGGGACGATATTCAGCAGAAATCCGAAACCCCCACACCAAAAAAAGGCAATGGTTAGGCACATTCGACACGGCTGAGCATGCCGCTATAGCTTATGATCTCTATTCGATATCGTTCAGTGGGCCTGAATTGGCAAGAACCAATTTTGTTCATTACTCGGGTTTTTCCAATTCCCATGCTTCTTATTCACCGCCTCCTCCACCGCCGCCATCGGAGGAGTTGATCGTGAATGACAGTCTCTCTTCGATATTGTTCAATGGATCTGAAGGGGCGAGAAACAATTTTCATTATCGGGGTTTTTTCAATGACCGTGTTTCTTATTCACCGCCTCCTCCACCGCCACCGTCGCCAGAGTCAATAGAGATTTATGGAGGTTTAGATGAGAAGAAAGATGATGAATCTATGACCATTGCGGCTATCTTGTAGACCTTTGGACAATCAAAATATATTTTTTCTTTTTATATATGAAGAACTTTATGATTATTGTTTGACAACTTTGTATTGGAGAACTTACACCACTCAATTATTGAGTGTTCTAGTTGTTGGTGGTGTTGCTGATATCTTATCTATAATATGAATTTTCTTTCCATCTCATTTTACTTTTTTGGGGATATTGCAATCATAAGTTTTTAAGTATATTTTATGCGTGGAACATATTTTCAGATCCATTTATCATAAGTACATGATTTGTTTTAAAATGTTAAGATGAATTAGCTTTATTTTAGCGATTACTTAATGGAATCCTAAGAATAAGATAGTTATGCTATTAATGATAATGTATTTTGATGAATTGAGGGGTTCAAGCTAGTAAACTAAGGTTCTAATTTGAACTATAGAATTTTTTTTCAAAAAGTATATTGATAAATACCGAGAAGTTTCCTTCACGGACAAAAGAGGGCAACGATCGTTTGGAGATAAGGTAACTTTTAAGGCACAAAAACACACGACATCAAAAATATTGTTTAATGGATTTGTTACAAATTTTTTCAAATGGAAAATTTAACAGAACAAACACAATCTCAAAATATTTCATGGTTTTCATTAAAAAAATGTGTTAGAAGATTTTAGAATAATAAAGGAACTATTAACCATATTTTGTTGTCATACAATTTTATATATTTTTGATTGGAAAAAATAAAATTCCAGAAATACCAATACTTAGATCCATTTACTGTATTTATGTTTTTTTCAGCGTTTGTTATCTTTACTCTACTTGTAATAATTTCTCTGTGCTGACCATTGCTTGTAAAATTCTGTTACTTTTTCTTTCTTTATTTGGATAGACTATTGAAACTTTCTAGGCTTATAATAATATAACGCTTGTTAGTTGTGTATAACAACCATTTGGAGATAAGACAACTCTGAAGACACAAAAACACACGACTTCAAAGATATTGTTTAAGTGGAGATATGGAGTTACGAATTAATTCTAGTTTGCATACACCATTAGATATCTATTATAACTAATTGTTTAATTGAGGGTTTTGGAATATAATATTGTGTAATTATATTCTCCCATAATACAGAGTTTTAAATGCATTCTGATAGAAATTTATACTCATTCTGAAATTAAAAGCTCATAGTCGCATGCTATTATTGATTAAAAAGTAGATTATAAATTAATATCACCTTATATGCCCGCAATATGAATAAAAGCAAGTATAATTTTGCCCAGACTGCACCATTATATTTCGCTTGCATTTAGAATATATATAACATAGTTTATCGAGAAACATGTAAGAAACTGTGGCATTAACTATAAAATCCAGAACCGATATAGAATTATAGAGTTTTTAATCTTAATTAGTTTCCTCTTCACTTTCTTGGCATTTTTTTAACGAAACTGGGAAAGCCCGGTTATTTTATTAAAAAATAATAGATTTTGTGGGCCAGGCCCAATACATCAACGCCCAAATATAGGTTATACATACATATGAAGAGAGTTAGGGTTTATTAAATAGATCGAGAGAGGCGGAAGAGAGAGAAAAATATCCGCTCTCTCTCTATTTCTCACTTTTTCTCTTAAATGAAAAAATAACCTAATATCTCAACTTCTCCTTTCCACCATTTTATTTGTAAATCATTGCAATCTTCACTTTCTTGCCATTAAAAAGGTTTTAATCAAAATTTTGATAAATAAAGAAGCTTTTTTTTTTCTCAAACGATCTTCCAATTTATATTTTTTAAAAATTAAATCGGGAGTAGACCCAGCTGAATTTTATTAAGAAAAATATTAAGTGGGCTTTAGCCCATATACCATGACCTTTATAAGGGATATATATACATCGCAGGAATTAGGGTTCCCGTAGAAAAACCTAGAGGCAGAAAATATTTTCATCTATCTTTTTCTTCATGATCTTCGCCCCATTCCAACTCCAAAGTTTATAAATTTCCACCAGTCTTCAAAAATCTTTTTAGTAGATCTGATCTCTCCACACCGATATCACTCATCTCTCCTTTCCTTCATCCGTTTCGCCTCATCCCAACTTCAGATCTTAAAATTTTTCATTATTTTTCAAGAGTATTTTGAGACATCTGAGCTTTTCAATCTTGGGAACTATATAGGTAAGCATAAAATGGGCAAAAACACTTGGCTTGCTAAACTTTTTTTCGTCTCTAGTATTGTGATTATCAGATCCAGTCTCTACTCTTAACGGTCTCTCTTCTAAGCAACCAAGTTACAAATATCCACCCGTCTTCAAAAATCTTTTTAGTAGATCTAATCTCTCCACACCGATATCATTCTTCTCTCCTTTTCTTCGTCCGTTTCGCCTCACCCCAACCTCAGATCTTAAAATTTTTCATTATTTTTCAAGAGTATTTTTAGAGAACTGAGATTTTCAACCTAGGGAACTATATAGGTAAGCATAAAATGAGCAAAAACACTTGACTTGCTAAATTTTTTTTCGTCTCTAGTATTGTGATTATCAGATCCACTCTCTACTCTTAACGATCTCTCTTCTAAGCAACCAAATGTCCAACCTTGAGGCTTTTTATGATTTCTCCTGCTTTATAAATCATTAGATCTATACTTTTTCTCAACAATTTTTTGATGCTAAAATAAAAAATGCAAACTTAAACTTCAGAATTTCAGAATCCGCAAAGAAAATCCTCAAAGCTGACATTTTTAACTCTAAGAACTAATTTTTATTCTCCTCGGCTTAATAAAACTTGATTTTTGATTTTTCCAGCATTCTTCGTGCTACCCAGTTTCCTAATCAAAGAAAAAAAGAAACTCTTTGCTTCATTCTTCTCAATCTCGGTAGGTGAGATAAATCCAACTTTATAAATATTTTTATCTCCTCTAAAAAAGGTAAGTAATTATTTAGAATTTTCAAATCATGTCTACTCTAGTTTTTTTGATTCTTCATTGTTTGTCCCTTTCTTTTATTGTTAGGATACTGATGATACTTGTTTTTGGATTAATTTTTCTTTGGATTACTCATAATGATGGTAAGCGTAGTGATGTTCATCGCAAGGATAGTAAAAAAAAAAGTTAATAATTATTATTTGCTTGCTAGATGAGTGGATGTGGTTTAAAGGATTGGTTTTGATTTCTCACAATTCTTTGATCCAACTTTTTAGAGAATCGAACTTGAATTCGGTCATGGGCAAGATAATCGCATGGGTTTCCAAATTACTTCGTCAATCTGTATTTATATATTTTTCAATGTTTATTGTCTTTGCTCTACTTGTAATAATTTCTATGTGTTGAGAATTGCTTGTAAATTTTTGTTACTCTTTCTTTCTTTATTGGGATATACCATTGGAACTTTCTAAGCTTAGAATAATGCAACAGCTGCTAAATGTGATTGATGACAAAATGTTTCTCATAAACACCCTTATAATAACCACAACTCCACATATAATTATACAATATCATACTGAAATACCGGAAGCAATAATACTTAATTAAACATCATTATATAAATACCCTAATCTTAGGACTAATCTTCACCATCATCTTCTCCAGTTGGCTCCAAAGCTGGGGCTTTATAAAATTGGCGGACAACCCTTTCCAGACTATTGACGGTAAATTCTCCACTTTGGATAAATTTATGATTATTATTAGTCACTCTTATCTTTATCTTATATGCAATAGATGCACACTTATCAAGATGTTTCTCATAGTCATACGAATCTTTACTCTGCATCAACGAAAAAAGAATTGTTAGACATACATTGATTATTATGTTGCATTTGAAATTATTTTAACAATCTATGTCATACCGATGAATAAAGTTGCATCATATCATCCAATGGATAATGGAGAAGTGTCTGAGCATGCTGATCAAAAGCTACCATATTTGTTTCATCAATTTTGTCCTCAATTCTTGCTTTAATTCGGTACCTACAATATGTATATATTGATCAAATAATATGTATTAATTTTATTCAGCAACCTATAAGGTTTTCTTTAAAAAATACATATTCCTAGAATCCGACCCCATATGCCCGCAATCCGAATAAATGCAAGTATAATTTTGCCCAGGCTGAACCTTTACACTTCGCTTGTATTGAGAACATACATCATAGCATGGTTCATCGGGAAAGATGTAAATAATTGTGGCATTAACTATAAAATGCAGAACCTATATAGAAAAATAGAGATAAACAAACCCTTTTAATAAAACAAAAATATAAAAATATAACTTACTTTAGATTATATGTTAAATACATGTTAATATTAAATTATATATCATATATATTACATATAAATTATCATTTCATACCGTATTAGGTGGAGGACAAATTCTTGTTTCATTGATTAGATGTTCAACGGTACACGTTTCTACCATTTGATTTGCATTATTACTGCTGCTTCCTACTTGTCTCAAATACCCAATTTATTTTGTTGGCAGATCAAATCGAACCCTAAAAGCATGACACTCTTATCAACATTGCTCTTAACAAATGTAAAAATGTAAACTCGAAATATAATAAATATATGATATACTACTATCTCATCAGCCGTTCTGCTTCGGGGATACCATCGGCTTTAAATCTCATTTTCATAAAGCCTGTTGTTTCTAACATGTAACTTCCTATAATTGTATCATTTGCCATATTAATAGTGCTACACTTGTAAAAACTTAATAACTATTGATAACCGCTAAACTTTAATTTTATTTTTAAAATAACAAAAATTATATGGGTGCAAGTAAAAAATTTACCTCTGAATTCTTTTGCACGCACACCTATCGCGGCAATTAAGAAACTATCAGTGTATCCTTCCCCAAAAATACTCATGTGCTTTGTCAGAAAATTCTCCCAGATCGTTAAGGTGACTGGTTTCTCGTAACAACCATCATCAATGAGTGATACTTCAAATAATTTACTTATACCTTCAGACTTTAAAGAGATTATGCGTTCATGGCTCACATCAACGACATATCCTACTATATCTGCAATTCACATAATGAATATAAAAGGTCATGAATATATAATGTTGTAATGACTTATAGTAAAAATTAAAAAGCTTAACGGTTATGAGTACACATTATCTTACCATAAACACATTCAGGCCTACGAGCAAGATCGCGTATTTTGCACAACTTTTTAAAATGGTAAGTACGGCCAGCCAATATTTCTTTCACAGAAACTTCATCAACCTCTGATTGTCTTGTCAATGATAATTGCCATCTGTTTTCCAAAACTTTAATAGATTTACCGGTTATCAAATTCACAACATTTTTTATCACGTAAACTTTACCAACGAATATCATGTTTTTCCATTTGTCAGCATATAGATCATCAACTAACACCTCTCGTTCAGCGTCCTGCATAAAGTCGTAAAATTAATATTTAAATAATAAATTTTACGTTGAAACGATAACTGCTGTTGTAAACAACAACTCACTTGTTCGTCTCTAGCCACAAATGTAAGCGAGTTTGATGACTTTGCATACAATCGACCATACCACAATCGCGTGATACGTACCTTAATATTATACAATTTACCTCGTTCTATAATTTTTTCAAAAGCGGTGATCTCTAAAGGTGTAGGTAGCATTTTCTTCTTACTTGCTGGATAAGATTCGTCAGAAATCAAAGTCGATAGATTCTTCTCTTTCTTTCTTTTGCTTTCATGTTGGCTACTGGTTTCTTCGTCTTTTAATATAAGAAAATTCGTTAGTAAAATTAGAACGAAGTTTTTTTTTATAATAAATAAAACAAATAATCGGTATACACATACCGTTTTTATAATTCTTCTTTAAAGGAGTCACATGAGCAATTTCTTTTTTACTACTTTCACTTTGTCTCCATGATCCTTTTGCTCTTTTACTTGCAAATTTTCCTTTGTTTTCACCTGCACAATGAGCTTGAATATTACCAATATCACAGTCGTCACGATCCTCCAAATCTGAAACTGACATGCACAATAAAATATAAGTAATTTATTAAAATCCAAATATAATAAAATATAAAATTTGAAATAATATTGTAGGAGCTCATACCTTTTTTTGACTTATGAACCGGTTTAATTTTTTTCCCACGTTTATTCAATGTTTTCTCTCCTTTTAAAACGTCATGCTCTCTTTTCCGAGATTTCTTATCATTAATACATTTATTTCTTATTTCCCCAATGATAAGATTAACACCATCACTGTCATCCCCACCTTCATTACTACTGTATTGATAATTGATCTCATCTTCAAAATTTTCAAAAAGAACAGACTCTTCATTTAAGAATATATTTCCATCACAATCATTTGAATTATTCTTTTCCATCCTACACAGAAAATAGAAAAAATAAATCAATAACAATAAACTTCATGATATAAAAAAAATCTGACAAAAATGAATAGATCAAGTGAATGCATATATTATATAAAATTTAATGTAAGAACTACATATATACAACAAATGAAATCGAGTATTAATTCAATATTGGAAAGCAACACTCTGAATTAAAAATAAATTTACTGTAAAAGTATTTTTAAATCAAAGCGATACTTTCCAATATTGGGATTAATACTCGATTTCATTTGTTGTGTATATAGTTCTTATGTATCTTTACATTTATGAGAACGCTCTGTAGAACTTCTTTATAAACAACATTTTGTGTACAATTTTTTGGAATGTCAATTTGTTCTTCTAGAAAAACTTTTGAGGATGAAGCGGATCTAGCTCTTGAGAATGCAACATACAATTGCCCATGACAAAAAACTGGTGTACGTAGATATAGTCCAACTTTTCCCAAGGTTTGTCCTTGACTTCTGTTTATAGTCATAGCATAAGCAACACGAACGAGAAATTGACGCCGTTTAAGAACGAAAGGGAGATCTTCATTATCACTTGACATAATTATTCTTGGGATTGCCACACATTTTCCAATATTTGTACCAGTCATGATTTCTGCTTTTATGACCCTTTCACCTAACTGTTTAATGATAAGACGTGTGCCATTACATAAACCAATACTTTGATCTAAATTACGAAGTAGCATAATCGGTGCATTTACTTTAAGCTCAAGCGAATGAGGAGGCAATCCAGAGCATATCAACGAATTTAAAAATTCCGTTGTATGTAAAAAATCATTGTAAGCAGAATCATCAGCAACAGAAACCTTCGTGTCTGCACTCAAGTAAATCCGACTTTCTTCTCTAATTTGAGATATGACTTTCCTATTAATTTCATCAACTTCTTCATTTCTACATGCAAGTATTGCTCTTGATTCCAAATACCGCGGATTTTGATAATTATCATTTAAATCTGTATATTTTTCATTTATTAATCCACTAATACCAAGTCTGTGATTAGATAACATTGAATCCGGAATCTCTATCCAATTATCATCACAATCGTTGCCCATTTGAATTCCTTTAACATCACCATTACCAATATCGATTAGCCATTTTGCAAAATTTTCGCTGTCTTCTTCTGACCCTGTGTTCGTATGAACACGCATATTTTTTATCAGTATAAACATCTCACATTGATCCCATAAATATGATTTATGTAATGTAGCGGACACAATTTGTTGTCTCCTACCTTTACGGACGACTGGTAAAATCTGTCGAAAATCACCACTAAGAACAACAGTCTTTCCACCAAATGGTTTATTCTCAAGTTGTGCATTAATATTTGATAGAATATCTTTGAAAGTTCGATCTACGGCTTCAAATGCAAAGCGATTTATCATCGGAGCTTCATCACAAATAATCAGTGTTGCTTCTTTGATTAGAGAAGAAAGATTAGATTGGCGAGATATTGCGCAAGATGAAAATTCATGAAGATCGATAGGAATTTTGAAACTTGAATGTGCTGTACGTCCTTCCGGTAGTAACAAAGAAGTAATGCCAGAAGATGCAACTGCAAGAACGATTTGTTTCTTACTACGCAACTTCGCTAAAATTGCATTCCAAAAGTATGTTTTGTCAGTTCCACCACCTCCATACACAAAAAATAGCCTTCCAATATTTTTTTCGCACGAATTTATAACCGCATCAAAGATTTTTCTTTGTTCATCATTTAAACCACATTCCAATTCAATAGGTTTTTTCGACAACTCAAAAGTATCATAATTTAGCTCCTCAAATATCAATCTATTGTTCTTGTTTAAATTGCTAGGAGAGGGTATCGGCATAAATGGAAAATCTCTCAACCTTTTATTATTATATGACAAAATCACATCTATATCATGAAGCGCAAAATCTCTTAATTGTTCGTTACCGAGTACAATTTTTAAATCAGGATGCAAATTTTTCAAACGTCTTTCATAATCATCACTCATGGCCTCCCAATGTAAATCCCATAGTTCTCGAGGATTCATAACTTCGTTAAAAAGTAACATCATGCAAAACATGCGACGAAGTTGATTAGCCGTAGCCCACTTAGACGCTTCTTGGAGTGCTAAGTTCCATTCATTATCATCATCAAGAAGTCCAAGTGCTATACATGCTGCCTTATAAGTTTCATGTTCAACACCATCAATTGTTCTCATATCAATAAAATTAATCCTTCCTTTCACTATTATCAACAAAATCCTGAAATAATATCTTTCACCAGCGGCAGGATGTGCATAAGGTAATCTACCTATCGCTTTCCTTCTTTTTCATTGCTTCCAACATAAGTTTTTTTATTCCAAACAAAATGATTTGGAAACTCAACATAAGTATAGTTTCTTGCATGAGGAAATTTAAGATTCATGATAAACCATTCAGTTAACATTGTTTTATTAGCTCGCTCAGACTCCATTATTTCTTGAACGCTTTCATCTTCTCTAAAAAAACCATTTGTTCACCAAAAAGATGATACTGCAACCGTTCAACGGCAGGATGACGTTTATTTATTTTAAATTCAAAAAGCCTCCATGAAGCTTCAGATGCTGTAATATATCTAGAATCTAAATATAATTTGACCTCGTCATATCTTTCGACCACATTTTGATGAATGATAGCTGTTGCAAAATCAGATCCTTTATTCACATATTTAAATAAATATTTTATTGCTCGTCTATGATTGCATATTTCAACATTAATATATGATTGGTATTTCAGTAGCAGATTTGCATTGTAAGGAACAACCCAACTGTTATCAATATCCTTTCCATTTACCGTGTAGGATCTTGATTTGCGTCTCCGGTAAATTGCATATCCATTTTCATCAATAATAGTATGGTCATTGAACATTTTAGGGAATTTTTTTGAGCATTTATTATTTTTCATGCAAATACATTTTGGATTATGTGTACCACATGGTCCATGAATCATATAGGTAACTACCAAATCATGAAGTAAATGTTCCATTTTAATGTCAGGAAACTTAGCTCTAATTAAATTATCAATATCCTTTGCGAGTTTTATTTTTTTGAACTTTCCAATGTAATAAGGATATGAGAATGTGGTAATTCTCGTTTTTGAAATTCTACCACAGATAGATCTACAAATGGAAAAATTAAACTTTTAAATAGAAACATATAACAATATACAAAACATATATCAACAAATAATGACAATAACCTACCAGAAATTACTCGTCCAAAATATTTATGTTTAATCAAATCATCAAGAAGCTGCATAAGTTTTGAGTGAAAAACTCTGGCAACAATATCAAACCTATCAGATGCACTTTGACCACCAGCAATCAATAAAAAATCATGTATTTCTTTCCAATTAGGATTCCATGTAAAAGTAATGAATAAATCCGGAGGCCCGGCCCATGCACAAATTGCCATAGCATCTTGATAGTTTTGAATCATGTATCGTGGACCTCCAGTAAAGGATGAAGGCAAAATGATTTTTTTACCAATTGTGTGAGCATCATTATCACCATCGTCAACAACATCCTGCAAGCCTTGATATAACTCACATCGTAAAGTTTTTTGATTATTACGAATCCATCCAAAACGATTCCCTTCAACAGACGCATAAGCATCAACTGTATATTGCTGTAATAATTTTCCACCTCTCAACAACGTTGTTCCTTCATAACAACGCTGTTGTAACCTAAATGCGTAGAAGTCCTTCATTCAAACTTTATTCCTTTTTCTCTTCGTATTGTTACCTTAAATATAATTATGCCAACTATCTTCTCCATATGGGAATAATAAGGGATATTGCAATGCCATGTATGCTGGATGAATCTCATTAATTCTTTGATATCCTTTTTTTCGATCGTTGACAATAACATCTCGAGTAGATGAAGGAAAAAATTCATCATCAATCATCAGAGCAGCTATTTCTATTGAATTTGGTTTATTATATTGTTGACCCTTATGATTTCTATCCTCAAGAATGCATAAACTAAACTCTTTATCCTAATTGTTCTCATACCAATCACGTACGCATCGAAATTTCTTAACATATTTGTTGTATTTATCCAATATTTCCTTTAAACTTTTCACAGTTTTTGAATCATATTCCGTAGCATTACAATTATCTCCAATAGATGCAATTCGATTTTCAATTTCATGGTCGGTATCATATATATAAAGCTGTGCATATTTAGGTCGACTTTCGATAGCCGGTAGCAATGAACCTATTCTATGATAGTTTTGTCCATGAATTCGAAATGTATATGTTCCCTTTCCTTTCAAAATTTGATAATCTATCTTTGCACCAATAGATGTAAAAGCAAACATAGAGTTGAACGAACGAATTTTTTCCGAAATTGTTTAGCTTGTTCAGAAACATTTTGATAGTTCAATAAAGAGTCCAGCATTTCAGGTGTCTTCTCAAGAAGAGGCAGAGAAAATTTTCCACTCTTGCAAGAAAGTGAATAATTTATTTTTTTCTTATCATTAGTTCTAACTCTTTCTTCTTTCCATACAATTGCATCACATCTAGAACATTTTTCAGTAGGAGGTCCCAAATAATGGAAACGACTACGCCAATCTGTTAAATAATTATCGTTAAAACTTTCTTATCATGTATCATTATAAGACATACATTAGAATTTAATCAGTAATAAGAAAATGTAATATATTATATTATTATATTTATAGAGGGTTTTATTTAAAATAATCTTATATCTTTTAAAACATGTAAAATATTTGTAAATCAAAAAAATTAAAAAAATTTAAGATTTTTAAGTAATATGTTCTTTAAATATAATTAATACCAAACATTCAAGTAAAATTAGATAAAACTTTGTGTTTTATAAGAATATATAATGAGGATGAAGCGTGCTCTTACTATCATTATCGTTTTTTTGACTGCATGACAAATCTTGATGAATATCTTTATTAACTATATGGTGATTATCCAAAAAGCTCACTTCCGTAGAATGATACAAAACGGTATCATCATCCATCAAAGATGTGTTGCATTCAACATTGGTAGAAAAATTATGAATTTGTTCTAATGGTGTTTTGAAGTGCGGGATACCAAAATCAAATACCTCTCGCTTTCGCTTGAAAGAAAATTCATCATTTTTAGTATTAGTGTTGGATGACTGTTTTTTTGATATCTTATTCTTTCACGTTCACGTTTACGTTGTTTTTATGCTTCTGATAACGGTTTGCGAATGTGTTATGATTTATTCCCATGCATAGCTAAATAAAAGACAAAAGATAATATCACAATAGAAACAATTATAGAAATCAACATAAATGATTAACTAATAACAATAAACATGTCACATCATTTATTAATAATTTAAATGGAAAACTATACAAATACCAATAGGAATTTAAATTTAGAGAACAAATAATTTACTTCTACATATAAGCATAAATAAATAAAAATCTTAAATATTGAATTTTTCGAATAATAGATTTTTTGTTACCTTAGTTTTTACTCCATTTTTTTGTTGACCAAATCAAACGAACACTTTCCTGCAAATGGAAAAAAATATCAATTCAATTCAAGTATTGCATTAATAATGACAACTTTTAAAAATATTCCCATCAGTTAAAAAAATACTAAATGAAGAATGAAAAATAATACGTTGAAAAAGAAAAGTTTAGTTATGGAAAAAAAAGTTTAGAGCAAACCATCCTGATTCATGATCATATATGTTGAAGAAGAGAATAAAGAAAGACATAAAAATATTTACTGAAGATATGGTGCCTTGAAACGATCCAAACCAAGAATTTAAGTTTCAAAAGTGTAGGAAAATCTAGAATTTGGTAAGAATAGGATCTCTCTCTTTCTCTATTTTCTCTTTTTTCAATATTTTCCCTTTTTTCTTCAAGTGAGAAAGAAGATGAAAAACGCTGGATTAAATAGGGGAAAGAAATGATGAGGCATGACGTCAATAGGAGGTGGAGACAAAAACAAATTCAATTCATTTTTATTTTTTTAAATTTCTGATAAAATATTTTGGTTTTATCATATGAATTTATTTTATTTACTATGTCTCATCACTACTAACGTTTTTATTTTTCTACCGTCCTTTTACATCTTGTAACGTGTCTCTCTTCTTCATTACATCAGCACTATTTTTCTACAGTCGATCGTGACTGATTTCTTTTTCTGTCAAATTATTTTCTGTCAAATCACGGTCAATATTAACGTCACTGTTGTTCTGCAGTCCGATGTCCTTTTTCTGTCAAATCACGGCCAATATTAACGTCACTGTTGATCTGCAGCCCGTCATGACTGATGTCCTTTTTTTGTCAAATCATGAATAACGTTGACATCACTGTTGTTCTGCAGTCCGTCATGACTGATATCGCTTTCCTTCAAATCATGAATAACGTTAACGTTACTATTGTTATACAGTCCGTCATGACTAATGTCATTTTTCTGTCAAATCGTTACCAATATTCAGATTACTATTTTTCTACAGCCCGTCATGATTATTGTCCTTTTTCTGTCGTCAACACTATTTTTCTACAGTCCATCATGAATAATGTACTTTTTTTGTCAAATCACGGTGTCAAATTATGATAACGTTAACGTCACTGTAAATCTGCAGTCCATCATGGCTACCGCCTTTTTTCTGTCAAATCATGAATAACGTTGACGTCACTGTTATTCTACAGTCCGTCATGACTAATGTCCTTTTTTGTCAAACATTACCAATGTTCAGGTGACTATTTTTCTACAGTCCGTCATGACTATTGTCCTTTTTCTGTCGTCAACACTATTTATCTACAGTCCATCATGACTAATGTATTTTTTCTATCAAATCATGTCAAATGTCAACGTCACTATTTTTCTACAGTCCGTCATGACTATTGTCCTTTTTATGTCATCAGCACTATTTTTCTACAGTCGATCGTGACTGATGTCCTTTTTCTGTCAAATCTTTACCAATGTTCAGGTGACTATTTTTCTACAGTCCGTCATGACTATTGTCCTTTTTCTGTCATCAGCACTATTTTTCTACAGTAGACTGTTGTCCTTTTTTTGTCAAATCACGGTCAAAGTTAACGTCACTGTTGTTCTGCAGTCCTTCATGACTGATGTCCTTTTTGTGTCAAATCACGGTCAAAGTTAACGTCACTTTTGTTCTGCAGTCCTTCATGACTGATGTCATTTTTCTGTCAAATCATGAATAACGTTAACATCACTGTTATTCTGCAGTCCGTCATGACCACTGTCTCTTTTCTGTCAAATCATGAATAACGTTAACGTCACTGTTGTTCTACAGTCCGTCATGACTACTGTCATTTTTATGTCAAATCACTACCAATATTCAGGTCACTATTTTTCTACAGTCCGTCATTACGAATGTCCTTTTTCTGTCGTTACCTTTTTATGTTAAATCACTATCAATGTTAACGTCACTATTTTCTACAGTCTATCATGACCAATGTTCTTTTTCTGTCAAATCGAGACTAATGTTAAGGTCACTATTTTCCTATCGTTAACACTATTTTTCTTCCATCGTGACCAATGTCCATTTTCTGTCCTGTTTGTACCTGATAACGTTTTTCCTCATATACGTACTCAACTGGATGCACTTGCACGCGAGCCTTTGTCCTTTATCAATTTATGCGCTAGTCTTATGCCTCATTGATGCACGTCACGTTTAGTTTAACCCGAAAATTCCGAAGTTGGTTTTATGCCTTATTTTTAGCAGTTTTTCTATTTTTAGCAGTTTTTCTTTTATTAGAAAATTAGTTGTGATTTACAGTTTGCAATTATAAGAGGCAAATTTTAATTAAATAAAACCCTAGTTTGGTGAAATTGCCATTGTCATCTTTCTATTCTTTCAATTTCTCTTAAATCTGTTTAGAAGCGCTGCATCCCAAAACAGAGCTGCACCACTTACCAATTAAAAAAGAGTATCATGACTAATGTGTTTTTCTGTTTAATAATACTTAATTATGATTGTTACGAATTATGATTATGACATGCATGTTTTCCAACCAAAGAAGTATCCGTTGAAACCAATTGGTAATATCATTATTCCTTTTTATTTGAGTTTTTCTATACCTGGACGTTGTCACCTTCTCAATTTTTTGTTCTTTTCTGTCCTTTGTCAAAATTGATTGCAAAAATACGACCGAATTAGAAAATTAAGTGATTTATACTATATATCCAAATATATCATATGATCATCATATTAAATATATTAAACCATTGAAAATATTTGAAAACACAATCAGAACTTGTGAACATTGTTCATCCCTTCTTCGAAACTTACATGCCAAAATAACAGAAATAACAGAAGGTTGACCAATAAAGAAAAACTAAAATTAACATCCTAATCTATTTTATATGGGTTCTCATATCGACATAGCGGACATGAGTTATTGTTAAACAACCAAGGAACAATGCAATTCATATGGAATGCATGGTCACAACACAACTGCACTCCTTCGAACAAATCACCACTGCTATTCTTCTCAATTTCTTTGAAGCACACCGTATAAACAATATCGTCAATCCCGTCCTTCAACTCTTGTTTTTTTCGCTTACGTGATCTTTTAATTGTCACAGTCCTATCAACGCTAGTATAAACATATATCTTGATATGAAATTTAGCATTTGCTACCTCCATAGCTTCATGGACGAATTTGCTGATCTCCGTTTCAAGATACATGCGATGCTGATCTTGGATGGGGCATTTACGATGCACCACCCAGCCGGCGAAGCTACGACAGTTCTCGGGCGAACGTAATTTAGAGGCTATATATTTGCGATACTTAAAAGATGGCATTTCATCCAAAATACACTTTGTACCATCACGAGGGCCAACGGGAGAGGGAATAATCACTTGGACGGAGTCTTCAATGTACCCGTGGGTCCAAACGGAAGGATCAACACCGTCGGCATCCGACGACATGGGCGTCAGTTTTGCATGGAGTAGGAGAAACAACGGCGGTTTGTTATACTCTTTGACCATTGAGAGAGGCAATGGCTGTCCTGCATCAATATTTTGTGCCATTAAGAGATGCAAAATATTTCTGGCTTACCCTTTTTTTTTATCCTTTCTCTTTTGTATGGATAAAAAATGAAGTGCCTTAGTTTAAATAGAGTAGAGGTGGGGATAGGTGCCAATAAGACATGGGATATGTGGCAATAGAAGGTGGACATGACTAATGTCCTTTTTCTGTCAAATCATGACCAATGCTAACGTCATTTTTTTTCTACAGCCCGTCATGACTAATGTCCTTTTTTTGTCAAACGATAGCCAATGCCAACGTCACTATTTTTCTACAGTCCATCATGACCAATGTCTTTTTCTGTCAAATCATGCCTAATGTCTTTTTTCTGGCCGTCATGACTAATGTCTTTTTCTGTCAAATTATGATTAATATTAACGTCACTATTTTGCGACCGCATGCACTTGCACGTGGGCATTTGTACCCTCTTAGTATATACGCTGGTATTATGCCTTATTGACGCAACCCTAGCCTACTTGGAGTTGCTCGACCGATCCAAAACACGTCGGGTCTAGTTCAACCTGAGAATCCCAAACTGTCAAATCTTGTCCGATTCGCGCGTTCCACCAGCCAAATCAAAGATCTCGCAAAATCGTCTGGGTCAATGGATTGCCATAGGCACATTGACGTCTCCCGGAATCGCGAAAATCCATCATTTAAGGTCCCGAAATCGCGATCAAAGATTTGCTCCGAACTTTGATTTTCGAATTAGGAGTGAAATTAGCACCCGAATCAGTTAAGATTCGACAGGAAGTATCGGGAATCAATTTGGGACGCAATCAAATAATTAGTTTTTTGTTCCAACAACTTTTTATTTTTAGCAGTTTTCTAATTTTAGCAGTTTTTCTTTTGATCTATTTCGTCCGACTTGTCATTTCTGTCCTATTTCTATCTGATAACGTCCCTATTTTTTTAAAGTATTTTTGGAAATGGTAACGTCTTTCTCTTTTTTCATGACTACTGTCTTTTTCGGTTTAATAATTCTTACTTATAATTGTTACGAATTATGATCATAAATCTGTTGTTCCTAACAAAGAAGTACCGATTAAAACCAATTGGCAATCTCATTGTTTTTTTTCATTTGAGTTTTTTCTACACTTGCATGCTGGCATCTTCTCAATTTTTTTCTTCTTTTTCGTTATTTGCCAAATTTAATTGCAAAAACACAACCGAGTTAGAAAATTAAATGATTTATACCATATATCCATAAAATGTATCATTTGATTATCGTATTAACCATATTAAACTAATTGAAAATATTAGAAAACACAATCAGAACTTGTTAACATTGTTTATTTTTCTTCGAATTTTACATGTCAAAATAATAGAAACAACAGACGATCGATCAATAAAGAAAAACTAACAGTGATATCTTAAGTTATTTGGCGTGGCTTCTCACATCGACATAGTGAGCATGCGTTTTTCTTGAACAACTAAGAAACAATACACTTCATGTGGAATGTATGATCACAACACAACTGCACTCGTTCGACTAAATCATCGTTGCTATCCATCTCAATTTCTTCAAAACACACAGCACAAATATTGCCATTCTCGTCCTTCAATCCTGAATGCAAAATAGGAAAAGAAGATCGGTAGAATTTTAAAGGTCTTTCTCTCTTCACTCTCTCAACTTTTTTTTATTTTTTGTTTTTCTCTTTTGAGTAGAGAATGAGGATGAAGTGCTCCATCTTAAATAGAGCAGGAGGTGGACAAGAGCGCCAATAGGAGATGGGACATGTGGCAATAGAAAGTGGAAATACCAAAATTTGCGAGGGCAAAATTAACATTTTGAAAAGGAGATGGGACAGACGGCAGTAGAAAGTGTAAATCCCAAAATTTATGAGGGCAAAATTGGCATTTTGAAAATTCTGCCACCTTTCTATACCTTTATATTATGTATATAGGATAGTGTGTTGATATCTTAAAGTTATATTCCTCGTCATAACTTTGGAGGTTTATTGACAGTGCTGAATACTTTAAAATATTTGTTGCACGGGCTAGCCATGTTCGGAGCTTTTCTAATGTATTTCTTTTACTGGTATATAGTCATATTTCAAATACCATAACTTTTTCCTAATCTAAAATTGAATGCCTATATAACAACTTTTAAGCCCCTTCATAACTTACATGTTACCATTTACCCTTGTAGACTAATTATTTACAATTTACATCTTCAATACATTCTACACATTAGTTTCATGTAGGGCTTTATGAGATTCTCATCGCTCAACTTCAGCTTTACGACACGGACGACACCTTTCAAATTATTGGGGTTGGCTATATGAATCTGTATATTCTATACAGTTCTATTATAGGCCATCTTTTTGCTAAATTGGCAATTAACAATATAGAACGTGGTTATATATTGGCAATTAACAATATAGAACGTGGTTATATATATATATATATATATATATATATATATATATATATATATATATAATGTAATGATTTTTTTTCTGAAGCTATTAAAAGTTGAAATCGGAGAGATTTAATCAAAGATTGTTAGTTTGACATGTAGAGAGGCAGCCTATGTTATAGAAAAACCTAGAATGTTTTATTATGTGCACTACTCATGCGACATGAAAATCAAGGAATTTATTTCTGAATTTATACACGTGGCATGAAAATCAAGGAATCTATTTGTGAGTTTATATAATATAAGTCGAATAACATGATTAAATAATTTTACACAAGGCAAACAATGGAAAAGTAAGCTCTAGATTCTAATGATGTTATAACTTAGTAATAAGAAAAACGGTATATGATAGAAGAAAACTAAGAAATATGCTATATTCTCTCTTTTTTTATATTTTAAATATCATACTTTCATACTGAAATGACCACGGCCCTGGAAGCCTTTAACGGCATGACTATTTCATGCAACCGGAAAACGGTATATGCTCTTTATAAAGTAGTTAATGTGATTCAGGCTTGTCGCTGAAGTGTTCTCTCTCTCTCTCTCTCTCTCTCACACACACACACACACACACACACACACACAATATATATATATATATATATATATATATATATATATATATATATGCCTAAATATATCGGTTCTAAGGTCTATTCGGTTCGGGTATGTGCTCAATAAGCATGTCTGCCCGATACATTTACATCCTTAGATGCATGGAACATTTAGGTGTTGTACTTCTCTCTTGCCAACCTTTTTACCGAAACCCTTCCTTAATTAAGTTAACACATAAGACCGGTACAATGCATATTTTTATTTATGATTAATAGAATCAAGATGCCAGTTCATCTTAATAATTAAAATTCTTGGACTCCACTCACATATGAAAGTTACATACATGGAATGGTAATCCATTTACATTTCTGTTATGAAGATACATTCCCCATTCATAAAATCAATTAATTCATATAACCATTTTTTATATATATGTGATACGCCCAGCTTTTCAAGATACAAAAATTTCGGGACGTAACTCGGCTAGGCATACTATCTACAGTAAGAAATTATTCTTCTATAATCGTATTATGGTTGTCATGCAATAATCAAGCAAAATATAAAATATCTAACACTAAACATATGTCCAATGCCATAATAAACAATAGTAGAAATCAAGACAATAACGGAGATAAGATCTGGAATAACAATTCTCAATATGATCAATGGGATAAATATGAAATAATAAAAATTTGGTCCCTTATGGGCTCACAAGATAAAACCAATAAAAGAGTTCAATACAAGAATTAGACCTAACTATCAATAACTAGATAAACGGGAAACACCTCATTGCTCGGTAATCTTCTCGAAGTAATCCTGTTCCTACGGTGCTAAAGACAAAAGATCTGGGTCATGCAAAACCCAGACATCAGAGCATCATATTTAATATAATATCATAAGAAATATAACCGAGATGAAATATATCATATACAGGAAATCAATGTTAGGTGAGCATATTTAACATGAACAATACATGATGATATAACAATCAGGATATAATCACGGCAATCATATCAAGTGTAAATCCAAGATGTCGATATCTCTAAATTATCTATTCTACAAGTATTTAAGAACAATCAATGCAATTATTTAATAGTTCATTCAGGGTCGAACCTATGACCTATGAAAAGGCAATACAATGTGATAAGCAGGATATACAAGAATGGACTATCGAATGATGTTAACGCATCATTCCAAGACACGGGTGTTTATTTCCGCAACGAATGGAAGAATAATGACAACATCACTATTCCAAGGCACGAATGCCCCTATCAACGTACCATCGATTGATGTTGGTGCATCATTTCCAAGACACGAATATCTCTTCTCGCAATGTATCATCGAATGATATTGGCGCATCATTTCAAGACATGAATGTCTATTTTCACAACAGGGGTACCATCGAATGATGTTAGCGCATCATTTCAAGACATGGATGTCTATTTTCGCAACAAGGGGACGAATGATATCAGCTCATCATTCCAAGATAAGAATGTCTATTTTCGGATAATCAATTTCTAACTGCTGACAGGTGACAGGTCATGTCTAGTCAAGTTCAGTCAATCAAGTCTAGTCAAGTCAAGGATATAATGAATATGTTAGTATTAGAAAACTATTATATGGCATGAGTCTTAACAAGATAACTAGTGAACACGTTCAAGTATAAATACAAGTAGCAATGAAGTATTAGCATTAACGGGAAACATCATGGTCAAGGAATGCAATATCAAGTCAACATCCGACATGTTCACGATAACAAAATAACATGGATACATAAAACAATCTGTACTTTAGCATGTCAGGCATAACATCATCAATCAGGATATATAATACAATTATAATACGTGTCGGGTAGTGTATTGCGCATGTGTAATATGATCTAGCATATTGCATAGCATATCAGGTTTAAAATCGGTTTCATGTCAGTTTGAGACGGCTCATGTAATGTTGAGACGGTTCAAATGTATTAGAGATGGCTCATGTAAGATTAAGACGTCTCACAAGTGCTTCAGAATAGTTATATGTTTTCTGGTTACATGAGACAGCTCATCACGGTCTTGAGCGGGCTCATAGCCTGTCTTGAGACGGTTCACAGTATTTTGAGACGGCTCGTGCTATGTCTGGAATTTATATTAATTTTCTTTATGCATGAGACGGCTCAGATAATTCTGAGCCGGCTCTTGGCCAATTTCTCTGATATAGTTAGACTTACAATTTCGATTATATTCAATTCAAGTTCAAATACCATAGCAACTATACTTACGCCAATTACCCTATGTTCCAACATATCGTGTCATGCCCCGCTTCCCAAAATACGGGATATGGGAGGCGAGTAGGCCAGCTATATTCTACAGTCAGAGGACAATCCCGCTGTAGTCATACTTCGGTTTCTAGTATTACATGGTAATCAGTAAACACATCATAGAAGTAAAGGAAACGCATCACTAGTTTATTACATCAACTATCATTGTCCACAGTTTACAATAGTTCGAAAGAAAAGGAAACTACTAACCAAGTGTGAATATAAGGTTGATTTGTAGAAAGCAGTAAAAGCACTGGATGTACGACTGTATGGATCTCTGCGAGCTCGAATGGTAGGTCTGACTCCTAAACTGGGTCCTCTCCAAGCTCCCAGAATGCATACTCAGGCCGTCAGAGAGACGCAATAGAAATAATATGATAACAATCATGAGGCATGATATAAAAGTAATAACAGTGGAGACAGTAAATGCAGGTAATCGATATGTCTACAATGAATGCAATGTATGACCTGTGTTCCCACTGGTCTTTAAGTCAATTTTGAAATTGAGTTTGCAGAAAGTAGTGATCATGTTTAACGAGGGTCTCGTACGTATCCGAGACAACGGCCCATTGTTGCCCAGGACATAACCCTGTCAGTTGGATCTCTAAGTCCAAACCTAATATATATAAGAGTCGCTATTCGAATGATCATCCTCTAAATCACTAATCTCGCTAAATACAGGTTTCTTTCCACTTCGATTTCCCCATTTTCTCCAGGATTCAATAAATGTATGTATGTGTTTGTTGTGTACAAGTATGCACCAATAATACTGTTCTGTTCGCTATTCACTGTATATCACAAATTGTTCACTTTTCACTGACGTGCTCGATATAACTAATCCAATACTACTCACGTTCGACAATACAATACACACTAATAATTAATAAGGGCGCTCACTATCGCTAAAGGTATCACAGTCGGATGAATATTTGAATTATGCCGCTAAGCAAGTCATATGCAATAAGTCATTATGCGTCTTAGGAATTTAGAAAAATTCACATTAAATCGTATGATCAGAATTAAGCAAAATGATACAAAAGGGGTAAAAAGTAAATTTAATTAGAGATTCAACAAAATTAGTTTCAAATCAATCGGGTTCCGGGTTTGCGAATTACGGTCATTACTTTTTAACTGTTCTTTGCTGGAAATTCGGTTCCTGAACTGAAAGTCCGTTTTGTAACACAGTTTTCACCCTGTTAAGATCATAATTATGCAACCCTATTATTGGGTAATATTTAGATCTATTAATTAGATTTCCAACGCACCAGACGGATCGACAATATCCACTGTGTACTGGAAGATATGCACTGTTTAAGATCAGGGTATACGTTTTGTCCCTGCTTGGGACTGCAGTACGTAACAACGATTTAAAATATGATTAAAATAGAAAACAACAGTAAAAAAGATGAAACCACCACCAATAGTTAACTAACAGAATAATCTTCGCAATGGTATAGGTTTCCATATAATATGATTTTCGCACAGAGTTATAAGAACATTTTTAATTTAGGTGTCGACAAGCAGTACTGCTCTGGACTGCAGTCCAGAGCCGCATTCCCGAACAGTTTTCGTCATCGGATTTTAACAGTATCGAAATATAATTTATAGAGAGTTGTATTTTGTCGAGTTGGATTCAATACGGGCCCTCGAACACTGCATTCCAGTATGTATCCAAATTACTATGATTTTTACAAGTTAGGTGTACGGGGAATTTCAGATTTGGTGGGTCTAAGTGTGGGTGACACTTCACGGTGTTAGGGTCCGTATTTTCGTCCCAACTTTCTACATATCGTCCGTTATCCCTAAAAGAATCTAGCAACCATAAATTTCGCCACACTAGATTTGGTTTTCGCACAAGATACGCATTGAACAACAAATATAGGCATTCGGTATCAACAAAACACACGTTTTCATAGATTTCTCGTACAGGTTGTTATCTCTAATATTTTCAAGTGATATCGACTTGTCATAAGTCCTAGTGTGGATTTACTCAGATTATGTCATCACGAGGGTTTGTTATACCACATTCAAACACATACACACACACACATAAGCATGTCGATATAGTTGCATTTGTTTGTATATCTAGCTCTAATATGATTTCTTATATTGTAGCATGAAAACAAGCGAAGATTTTCACTTGCCTTTTTTACGATATCACGGAGATGATAGATTGATCGGGTGCTGCAACGCACGTCACGGACGCGAAAACAGTCGCTGCGACGAAATCGGGTTCGTGAGCCTTGGAATCGTAGTGGCATCACCTCAAATTTTTACTTTTGATCGGCTACAACTTGCACGGATCGACTTTGGTGGCGGTACTTGGTGGCTCCGAGTTCGCAGAGATGAGACCGTCGATGGTGGAGTGGTCGTTGCGCGGTAGAAGCTAGGTGCTTGAGTGAGGGAAACTTGGAAGGGAAGAGAGGAGCTTGAGTTTGAAGGGAGGGGTGCAAGAGAGGGAGAGAGAGAGAATGAGACGGTGAATGAGTGAGAAGAGAGAGATGTGAAGTTATAAGGGAATTATACAGGAATTAATTGTGAATTAAATGTGAATGAGTGAGAAGAGAGAGATGTGAAGTTATAAGAGAATTATACAGGAATTAATTGTGAATTAAATGGGAAAATGAATGGAATAATGGTTGGAAATTTGAAAAAAAAAGAAACTGTTTAAATGAAGAAGGGAGAGGGAGCATGGGTTAAAGAAACTATGAAATTTTATTTGGTGATTAAAAAGAATGAATAGAGAAATAAATAAGAATAATTTGGTTCAAAGGAATTGAATGAGACTTATGAGATGAGTAACTAGTTTTTAAGAGGGGATTTGAATTTTTTTTTTAAAATGACATTTTGGGTTTATAGAAAGGTGGGGATCAGGCTGGGTTAGATGAATAGGAAAAGGTTGGGCTTAAGAAAAATTTGAGTTAGAATAATTATTAGGATATTGGGTTGGGTTTTAAAAAGGAAAATAAGACAGCATAATTTAATTGGAAAAAGGAAAAGAAACACTAGGCAAATTATAGAAAGTATTTGGAAAATATTTATTCGAATACTGATATGTACAAGTGGAACTGGATGTCACATATCGATTAATCAACATAAAAGGATAGTGGTTTTAGGTTCGATGATACATATCATGTTGGATCCAGATTCAATGATGCATGTTTAATGGATTAGAATTTATCGATACACCGAGATTCAGATCTTGGTGCAACGTCAGTTTGGTTTAATAACAACAGATCAAGAACATGACTTGAATACAATACAATACAATACCCTATAATTTGACATAATATAATGTAAGCGACAAGATCTGGTCTTGCCGTTAGCATGTACAAAGTATCGAATACTTGCCTCGATGACGAGCGGAGACGACAATGCTTTGAAGAAGAAAATAAGATCTTGGATTTAGATTTGCAACTGAGTTGACGAAACCGTGGCGAGTATCGCATCAAGAAGAGGAAGAAAATATTAACAATGATGATTATGGCGATGAAGATCCCCCCGAGAGTACGAAGATTCGCAACGACGACGAAGTCTGGATCAATGGCTAGGATTGGGGTTTCGGTTAGATGAGATGAAAGGAAACTAGGGTTTTGATTGTGGCAATTATGAACAATAGGGTTTGCATGAAAACCAAAAGGGTTTAAATAGGATGGCAATAAACATGGACCAGATATATCACGAGTGCTAGCTTGAGCCGGCTCATACATTCTTGAGCCGGCTTACAAGTCTTTCCTAACTATCGTTTCCTCTCTGGCTCCATGAGATGGCTCAAGCTTCTTTGAGCCGGCTCAACCTTCTTAAGAAATAAACCCACATGTTTAATAATAATAACTTTACTCCAACAACTATCGTATCAAGAGTCCAGAGTGTTACAATATGGCTGGCTTTTATATCATTAATCTCTTGATAAATTTAGTGATTTCTAAATTCATTGCTTGATAATGAATGTTAGGCATATAAAAGACGTGCGTGACAAACGTTTTTCTCACGACTCCATGAAAATAATTTAGCTTATGAAATTCCCAATTCTAAACGTGATGATGCTTAAGAGTGGTATCTCCTCAGATTGCGACACATGGCCGATGACGTGTCCCGAAGGCTACGGAGATGGAATAAATGAGTTGCACCAGGAGAATTCCTCGGGACCTCGTCTTCGAGGACTGATCCGACCTTTCAGGAGACCCACTGAATACATTCCACCTTCACCCAGCAAACTACCAACAGCTCGTCTCCGAGCTTCCTCAATCTCCTTGCTCGTCTCCGAGCCATCTGACAGGCCTAGCTTCTTGGGCCAGCTCGTCTCCGAGCTCCTGATGGACCGAGCTTCCTCAGCCTCCCAGCTCGTCTCCAAGCTCCTGACGGACCGAGCTTCCTCGGTCTCCCTCGATCAATAGCGCGGAGCCCATGCACCCCCGCAACGGCTTCGCGTATATCGCCAGGGCGAGATACCCGCCTCCACACGTTCCGCGTCTCGCGCTAACGCATCCCCCCATTAATGCGCGCATACCGCCATTAAAGGCGAGGATAATACGGGGGCGTAACTGATGGCAAGGATCTCACGCTTGCTCGCTACACGCGACCACTGTATAAACCCCTCTCTCAGATGACTCGGGTAACTTGAATTCATTCCAATACGCCGTTACTCTGCAATTATACCCCGGCACTGACTTGATCGTCGGAGGGTCCCACGGTGGTCACCCACCCCGAGACTTCTTTGCAGGTAGCTCGGCGTCCACTTCAACCCACCGAGATCCACACTCAACAACTCCTAGATCGAATCTCAGCCATACAAGATCGCCCTCTCCAGATCAACGGAGGACAATGTCTGAAGGAGATCTCGCCTCCATCAGTGGGCGCCGTCTGTAGGAACGAAAGACTTTTCCACCATAAAAGTTGATCTTCCGCCTTCGACTTGATGGCGAGCGACGACCGCAACGATCTGAACACGAGCCGCCATACTCCCCACAACGGAGGCGGGGCGTTTCGTCTCCCCCTCCTAACGTCATCAACGCCTTATCTGCTTGGATAGACAGGCTCACTTCACTGGTGGATGCCCTCGTCCGCATTCAAGCGGCGAGCCCTACCCACCAGGCTGTTGTTCCCCCTCCTCTGGACCACGGCGCCCGCAGAAGAACGGACGTGCACGCTCAAGCCCTCCATCCCACTCATGCTCCTCTCAGCGCCGCCAAGCACCGGTGCGCTAACTCTGGCCATCATGACCCACATGCGGCGATTGATTCCATGACCCGCTGGGCGCCAGACAGCTCCATGCCACGATCGCAGGGAAGAATGGGCCGTTGCTCCAATTCCCGACGCGCGTTCTCTCCCTCTGAAGAGGTGTCGGTCAGCTCGCCTGCTTCCAGGCATGACCAACGCCCCCACTCTCTCCGGGGGCGCACGAACGACGAGCGCAGGGACTACTCAAGAAAGGCCTCGCCCGAGGATTAGAGAAATTTGATATAGCGGAATCGGAGCCGCACAATCGCGCATACCTATTGCGGGGGTAGCCATCACTCCGACTGTGCAGAATCCTCGGGGTACCACTACCGGCTTGAAACCCTCGAGAAGAAAATCGAAGGGATACGACGGGACGGCCATGCCTCCGGCAAAAGGGCCAGGTACTTCGCTGATTCGCTCATAAAGCCCTTCATGGAGGAGCTACTGGCCGAGCACGTCTCGTCATGGAACAAGCCAACGAAAGTGGCCCTCTTCGACAAGAAATCCAACCCGAAGGACCACTTGGATGCATTTATGACGGGCATGAGCTTCCAAGATAACTCGGACGCGGCCTAATGCCGAGCTTTCCCCGCCACCCTGATCCGAGCTGGACGGGATTGGTTCCGAGGACTTACGCCATACTCCATCTCGACCTTCGACGAACTGGCCACCCAATTCTTCGGTCGCTTCGTCGGGAATCGATGACAGAAGAAGACGGTCGACTACCTATTCACTGTCAAGAGTGGAGACAAGGAATCCTTCGAAGGATACGTCACCCGCTTCTACAACGCCCTCCTAGAAGTCCCCGAGAACCGAGATGAAACAGTTATCATTGCACTGAGGTCAGGTCTTAGGCATAAAGAGTGGCTCCACTCTTTTGCATTAGCGCAACCTAAGACCATGGCCGAAGTGAAAGCCTGGACCGAGTGCGAAATCCAACTCGAGTTCGAGGTGAACTCTAATTTGCCCCGAGCCGACCAAATGGATCGAAAGAAAAGGGACAGAGAAGAGAAAAAGAAAGCTGACCGCCCAAAGCCTTACTCCCTGAAGTTCCAGGAGTACACTCCTCTGAACATCTCCCAGACCGAGCTGCTGGAGGAGGCTAAGGGTGAGAGGTTCTTCAAGCTCCCACCGGTTACTCAAAGGGGCAACAAGCGCCTCTGCGGACCATACTGCACCTTCCACAGGTCGTAGGGTCACCCGACCGAGAACTGCAAACAACTCCGTGACTATATCGAGGAGTTGATTCGCTCTAGCCATCTGGCGAAGTATCTATGGGACAAGCGGCAGGCAGAGCGGGAACAACAGGACCAAACCCCTCCCAAGGAATTAATAATCGGGCAAATCATGGTCGTTATCTCGGATCCAGCTCGGAAAAGTGGGGGGTGCCATCACATCCTCCCGGTCAAGGGTACAAGCGATATACCACACAAGAGATGCAGGAGGAATGAGCCGATCATTTTCATCGATGAAGATCTCCACGGCATATCGCTCCCTCATATTGACCCTCTCATGATAACGACCAGAGTCCACCGTTACGAGGTCCAGAGGATATTGGTCGACTCAAGGAACTCGGCGGATATCCTATTCTATGGCTGCTTCCAGCATATGGGGCTAGAACCGTCTGACCTTCGCCCTACCTCCCACGTCCTCTCAGGGTTCACCAATCATTCCATACAGGATTGGTCACCCTCCTCTTCAACATCAGAGAAGTGGGCCATACGCGAACCATACCAATGGACTTCCTCGTCTCTAAGGTCCCTTCATCCTACAATATTCTCATGGGGCATCCTACATTAAACGCTCTCCGGGCCCAAATCTCGACTTATCACCTTGCGATCAAATTTCCTTTGGATCAAGGGGGAATAGGCCGGGCCTATGGAGACCAGCAAACCGCCAAGATTTGCCTCGCTTCAACATCCCCTGCCGGGGAGCAGGACAACGATTTTGAGGACTTGCGTGATATCCTGGGGTTCTTGGATACGCGCGACGACCGGAAAGAGATTCGAGGCACCCCTGTAGAAGCAGTAACGGAAGTCCCCCTCGAAGAAGGGGTCGATGGCCGAACAGTCCAGATCAGCTCTCTCCTGACCAGAGACCCCTACGAAGACTTGATCTGATTCCTCTGAGGAAACTCAGATGTGTTCGCTTGGGCGCCGGCGGACATGCCCGAAATCGACCCTAGAGTGATCTTCCACAAGCTCGGGGTTGACCCGAAGGCGAAGCCCGTCCGACAAAAGAAGAGAAGCTTTGCGCCAGCGAAAAAAAAGCGATAGAAGATGAAGTGGATCGATTACTCGCCGCCAACTTCATCAAAAACCTGGACTACTCAGATTGGCTGGTGAACATAGTCATGGTCAAAAACACGAATAGGAAATGGCGCATGTGCGTCGATTTTACGGATTTAAACAAGACCTGCCCCCATAGACAACTATCCGCTTCCTCGAATAGACCAGCTGATAGACAGTTTGGCCGGCCACGAACTATTGAGCTTCATGGACGCTTTCTCCGATTACAATCAGATCAGGATGAACCCTGCCGACAAAAACTCACCGCCTTCACCACTGACCGGGGGTATACTGCTACAAAGTGATGCCCTTCGGACTCAAAAACACCGGGGCCACATACCAGCGCCTGATCAATAAGCTGTTCAAATCACAGATTGGGAGAAACATGAAAGTTTACGTCGACGACATGCTCGTGAATCCATCTCGACAACTGGGCACATTAAGGACCTCGGCGAGACATTCGACGTCCTGCGCAAATACATAATGAAGCTCAACCCGGCCAAGTGTGCATTTGGAGTCACCAGCGGGAAATTCCTCGGGTTCATGGTAACCCATCGAGGAATTGAAGCAAACCCAGAAAAGATCAGCACCATCCTCAATATGGAGACTCCCAGGAGTAATGTAGAAATCATACGCCTCACTGGGAGGGTTGCTTCCCTGAGTCACTTCATGTACAGATCCGGGGAAAAGTGCATACCGTTCTTCAAAGCCCTAAGAAAGATTCCCAAGTTTGAATGGTCTGAGGAATGCCAGAACGCCTTCAAGCAACTTAAGGCGCACCTAACGACTCCCCCTCCTCACTCAACTATTATTTTACCTAGCCGTTTTGGACCAAGCTGCTGGATTGGTGCTTGTCAGAGAATTTGAAGGCATACAGAGGCCGGTCTACTACGTGAGACATGTCTTCAAGGATGCAGAGACAAGATACCCCACCATTGAGAAGATAGTTCTAGCACTTGTCATCGCTTCCAGAAAACTTCGGCATTACTTCCAAGCATACACATCCTCGTCCTCACCAAGCAACCTTTAGGGTCTATTCTCGCCACCCCCGAGTCATCAGGTTTTCTGGAGAAATGGAGGTGGGAATTGTCCCAATTCGATATCAAGTACCGCCCCCGACAAGCCATCAAAGCGCAGGTCTTAGCCAATTTCGTTGTCGAATGCACCATTCCCACTAAAAAAGGAACGACAGCGCAAGGCCCCGAACCACGTCCCTCGATCGAAGAGGTATCCGACCCCATCCTGGACCGGGTGCTCTACGTGGACGGATCCTCTACCGAGGAAGGGGGCGGGACTGGCTTAATCGTATGCGGCCCGAACGAAGCAGAAATGGAATACTCCTTAAAGCTCGGGTTCAGAGCATCAAACAACGCCGCGGAATACGAAGCTTTATTAGCAGGACTGTGAATTGCCTCCGGGGTAGGGCTGAAGACCATCAGAGTCCGCAATGACTCTGCACTAGTCGTCGTCCAAGTAACCGGGCGCTTCGAAACTCGATAAAGTATCTAGCGAGGTAAAAAGACTTCAAAAAAATTTCGACGAAGTCCAAGTAGAGCAAATCCCCGGGAACATGAACACCCGAGCCGACGCATTAAGAAAGCTAGCTTCTTTCACTTCGGCCAGCCATAAGAGGAACATCCTCTTCGAAGTCTTACCAAAGCCCAGCGTGGAAGACGAAGAGGTGACACTCTAGATCTACACAACTCAAGAAGAAGGTCAGGACTGGAGAAAGCCCCTTGTGGAGTTCCTAAAGGACGGTGTAATTCCCGAAGACCGAGGAGAAGCTCGCCGGCTTCGGGCTAAGGCACAACATTTCGTCTGGAGCAACGGAAACCTATACAAGAAATCATACACTCAACCTCTGCTCTGGTGCATCGACCCCCATGAGGTTGACTACGTTCTGTGAGAAATACATGAAGGAGTTGGCGGAGCACATCAAGGGGCCCGAACCCTGGTCCAAAAAGCACTACTGCAAACTATTGGCCTACGTTGCACCAGGACGCCGAGAAGCTGGTCAGAAGATGCAAGAACTGTCAACTCTTCGGCAGCATTCCTCGTCTTACCGCCACCGAGCTAACTCCACTCAGTTTCCCTTGGCCATTTGCACAATGGGGGATGGATATGGTGGGCCAACTCCCCACCGGAACGGGCTATTACAAATGCATCCTCGTCGCTGTGGACTATTTCACAAAGTGGATAGAGGCCGTACCCATCAGGAAACCGGACTCTACCTCCACGATAAAATTCCAGCAGAATAACGTAATTTCTCGATTTGGGATCCCAAGGTGCATAATCACCGACTACGGGACCAACTTCGAAAATGATAAAGTCAAGGGGTTTTGCAGCGACTACCATATACTGATGAAGTTTGTCGCCGTCGCACATCCTCAATGCAATGGGCAGGCCGAGATAGCGAACCGAGGTGTAATCTACGGTCTTAGAACCCGTCTAGAAGGAAGGCAAGGCGGATGGGTCGAGGAACTGCCTCGGGTCCTATGGGCATTGCGAAAGTCAAAGAAAACACCCACGGGAGAAACCCCGTTCAGCCTTTGCTACGGTACCAAGGCAATGGTCCCCGCAGAGATTGGACTACCCAGTTACAGGGTTGAGCACTTCAACGACGAAGCCAACACCTCAGCGCTCCGAAGCAACTTGGACGTCTTATTGGAAAAGCAGGACCGAGCACAAATCAGAGCGGCCGCCTATCAACAGCAAACCGCTCGCTACTACAACGCCCGGGTTAAATATCGGGCCTTCAAGACGAGAGATCTGGTCTTACGAAGAAACGATTTTGTAGACCCGAGCAGGCTACATAAGTTCTCCCCGAAGTGGGATGGACCGTTCCTCGTGAAAGAAGCGTTTCCCGGCATGGCATACCGCCTGCAGGACGCCCGGGGCCATAATTTTCCCCGGCCTTACGACACTGAAAAGCTTAAATTGTACAAATAAACATGTATTATCGTTCTGAAATAAATAATGTTATTCATGTTGGCATTTAGTTAAAGTCGATAAATTGTACAAGAAGAGAAAAAGAGACGACACAATACTGCCAGAAACAAAGTTTATTTATTAAAGAGGTATTATGGGCTCTCCAGCCTTACAATAATTACAACAAAGGGGGACAGGGGTTAAGGAAATATTCTCGGTGATACTCAGAGGAAATCTCCTCTAGCCGAGCCCAAGCTTCCTCGGCCTGCTCCCTCTGACAGTTCATGTGGACCCTAGAAGCCACGGAGCCGCAGGGGACCCCAGCCGCCGAACAGGAGGCAGCAACCTGACGTTTCTGAAAGCACTCGAGAAGAAGACCCACCGATCGATCCCGCCTGTTCTTCGAGATCAACCCAAGATGGTAGATCATGTACATATTGTCTTACACCTCATCCATCAGCTGCGGAGACAGGACATTGTACAGACCCGGGGAAGTCTTCCAAATTGTGTACATCAGCACTTGGAGGAGAGGCGATCGCCGAGGAAGTAAGCATCCAAAATGACCCTCCACGCACTCAATCACCACCTCGTACGTCTCCTCGGATCGATCGAGGTTGTAAAAGTACATGTCATTACGATAAATGATCTCCCTGATGAGGAAAATACGCCCCGTCATCTTCGAAGGAACGCAAGATTGATAGGAAACTAGCACCCCCTCAAAGGTGCACCTTTGGTATTTATAGCTTCTATAAAAATCTTCTAACGGCCAAGATTTACTCATAGAGCAACGCGAATCATGGGATATCTTAATTTCCCGATATAGAACTGCCACGTGTCAACCATGCCGGTCGGCACTCCTGCCTATGCGGACCACGGAAGGTTGAACGATGCCATCACTCCCGCCAATGCAGGCCATGGAAGGTTGAACGACGCCATCACTCCCGCCAATGCAGGCCAGGGAAGGTTGAACGACGCCCCATGAAGGCACAAGGGAGTCCAGAAAGCCTTCCTCGCAAGGCCACCGAGTATATTCCTGCTCGGTTCATCCGCAGTGGGTAGCTTCCTGCCCGACAAATGATGTGGGTCAAATCCCTCTTCATGAGGCCACCAAGTAGCTTCCTGCTCGGTCCATCCGCAGTGGGTAGCTTCCTGCCCGACAAATGATGTGGATCAAATCCCTCTTCATGAGGCCACCGAGTAGCTTCCTGCTCGGTCCATCCGCAGTGGGTAGCTTCCTGCCCGACAAACGCTGTGGATCAAAGCCCTCTTCACGAGGCCATCGAGTAGCTTCCTGCTCGGTCCATCCCTAGAGGGTAGCCTCCTACCCAACAACGCTAAGGATTGAAAGCCCTCCTCACGAGGTCACCGAGTAGCTTCCTGCTCGGTCCATCTGCAGTGGGTAGATTCCTGCCCGACAAACGTTGTGGATCAAAGCCCTCTTCACGAGGCTGCCGGGCAGCTTCCTGCTCGGTCTATCCCTAGCGGGTAGCCTCCTACCCAACGACGCTAAGGATCTAAAGTCCTCTTCATGAGGCCATTGAGTAGCTTCCTGCTCGGTCTATCCCTAGCGAGTAGCCTCCTACCCAACAACGCTAAGGATCGAAAGCCCTCCTCACGAGGCTTCCGAGTAGCTTCCTGCTCGGCGCATCCGCATCGGGTAGCATCCTACCCAACAACACTGTGGATCTAAAGCCCTCCTCGCGAGGCCACCGGATAGCTTCCTGCTCGGTCCATCCCCAGCGGGTAGCCTCCAACCCAACAAAGCTAAGAATCTAAAGCCCTTCTTATGAGGCCATCGGGTAGCTTTCTGCTTGGCGCACCTACAGCGGGTAGCTTCCTGCCCGACAAAGCTGTGGATCTAAAGCCCTCACCGCGGGGCAGCTGAGTAGAAAGGAAGATACCGACCTTCCTACACTTGGCCATCAATCGACTCATACTCGATGCACGATTGCCACATCGACTCCGGGGAATGGGAGGATACCGACCTTCCTACACTTAGCTATTAATTGATTTGTACTCGACGCGCGATCGCCACCTCGACTCCGGGGAATGGGAGGATACCGACCTTCCTACACTTGGCTATCGTTCGACTCATGCTCTTCGACTCATGCTCGGTAAACGACCGTCACCCTGGAAGGGTGGACACCGGCCTAAATACCTATGAGTTAAAAGTACTTGTGGTATGAAGATTCGAACAAAAATTATACGAGCTAAAGTACTTGCACAATGAGCAGACATTTGGGAAAAAGAAAAAGATGCAGACATTTGGGCAAAAGAAAAATATATACTTTATTTATAATCAAAATAAATACAAGGTATTCTGTGCTCCTCAGCCTTACAAAAAGTGCCCGGAGGCTTACAAAATTTTTAAGAACAGAAAAAGAATCTCCAAGGAAGGGAAGCTCAGGCCACCCCCTCAGCCGGGATCTCTCCCTGCTCGACGCCTTCATCAGGGCCCGAGGCTGCGACCTCAGGGTCGACGCTTCCGTTGGCAACCTCGCCCCCAACGGACGCCTCGTCGACTTCCCCTTGCGGCACCTCCTCGGATAGGGGGTGATGGGTATGGAGCTCGCGATCATCGAATCCCGGCATTTTCTCCTTGACGGCGTCTAAGGCACTGTGCCACACGATGGCCGCAGAGTCGGTGAGGTCGGCGTAAAATTGATCTGACGCCTTATATGCCTCCACGGCCTTCGCTTCCCGGCACTCGGCGAGCTTCATCGTGTCCATAGCCACTAGAACGTCCCTCTTAAGGGCGTCCCTCGACTTCTTTTCCGAGTGGTAGAAGCCAGTCACCTCCTCCAGCTTGGCTTGAACAGCCCGGTTGGACTCGTCCAGGAGCCGATAAGACTCCAGCAGCTTGGAGTTCGTCAACCCCTCGGCGATCAGATAAGGGTCGAGGAGAGCCACCTTATCCTCCGCCTGTCGCAGTTAGAGGCGGAGTTCCTCCTCCACCTTAAAGGACTCGCCCGCCTTTCTCAAGGCCGGGGCTACCTCCTCAGACTCTATAGCAACGAGGAGGGCGCAGTGATGAAGGACCTGAGGAAAGCAGCAAGCGGATTAGAAAACTCAAACCGAGGAAATAAGACTTAAAGAAATTTTGAAAAAACAAGTACCGACCTGAACCGCCTCTTGTACTATGGCGGCCACCTGGGCCTTCATGGTTCCATGGGGTATTTTAATCCCGGCTGCCTGCTCCATGTCCGAAAGCAGGCTGTCGGCGACGGAGAGACCGGAGGGCACCTCTATGCAGAAATTGCCCTCCTGCACCGGGGTCCCGGCAGAAGGCGTCCGAGAGACCGTCCTCTTCCGTCTTTTGAGGGGGACTTCGACGGCCCCAGCCTCCTCCTCCTCCCCCCTCGCCCGGGCCGACGAGTCCCGCACATGCTTATGGCCCCCACTGCGGTTTCCTTCTGAGGCTCGGGGAGCGGCGGTAGGCTTGGAAAGGGGAGCTGGATTTAGAGTCGAGCTTGGACCGGGTAGGGACGAGCTTGTGCCACCGGCCTTTTTCCCTCGAGTCTTGGCAGCCAGGGAAGCTAGGATCTTTGCTTGGTCCATGGGCTCTGCAAAAAGAACGTGCAAACAAAGGGGTTAGCGACACTGAAAAGGCGAAGGAAGTTTAACTAAGTCTAGACAGATCGTCGAAAGTCCTAACTTGCCCAATAAATGCGCAGGACTAAGCTCAGCCCAGCTCAGAACACGCTCGGACAGCAGGACATCCGCCCGTTGAATCGGTTCCCACAGGGACACCGCCCTCGCCTCAGGGGATGTCGACTGCTTTACCCTCGGGCAGTCAGCCCTGTGCCACTGTATAGGCACAGGCCAATCCTCGCCCTCAGGTGGTCTGACGAATACAAAATTCTCCTTCCATTAGTGGATGGAAGAAGGTACGACCACTACTCCCGACCCGGCCACCCCACCCTTACGTTTTTTGAAGGAAAAATATACCCAGCTCGGCTCCCCTTTGGCAGTGCCGGGGTGATTTTTATAACAGAGGAAGGAAACAAGGAGGGTCAAATTAAAGGGAATCTGTTCAAGTTTTAACCGGGCTAGAAACCCGAGGAGGATCCTCCACGAGTTCGGCGCTAGCTGACCCGGTGCAAGTTGGAAGCAACGAAACACCGCACAAATCTCGGGTGAGAAGGGAAGACTCATTCCTGCCGGAATGCTTCCACATACAGGGCAATCTCTTTTCCCTGCACCTGATCCGCCCGCTCACCCTCTCTAGCTAAATGGAGAGAATAGCCAGAGTGGGCATGGAATCGAGTCTAGATCTCGGAAAGCTCGACCATGCGATTCAAAACGGAGGGCACATCGTGGATATTACTGATGCGCACCTTGGGAGCCCTTACCGCCACCCGACGGGGAGAAGCACGGGTGGCCCTGACTCTACAGGGCGAGCCCGACACAGAAGAGGAAGCGGAAGAGGAACCCTCTCGGCTATCTGAAGCCGAAGAGGAGGAAGACCTACTGAACTGGGCCCGGGCAACCGGAATCTTATCTTCCGACTCTACCCTTACTATCTCTATAGACTCCTCGGAGGAAGACATCTAACCTGATTCAAAGGAGAGACTCGCCGAGGAAAGATCAACAGGGGATCCGAGCTAAATGAGGAGCGCCGGGCAATATTCAACAAATGAAAGTGGATTTGAGCAAAGTGTTGGCCCTAGGATAGCCCCCTCCTATTTATACAACCTAAAGGAGAACATCCAACAGCCTAAATTCATTCCCGCCAAAACGAAACGTCGCACCCGGCGGCCGGCGGAGCTCCACGTGGCGATCGACTATTGGGGACGTCTCTTTGACTGCAGTTGTTAGAAACAGTCTGTCACCTCCACCAACCAACACCCGACACGTAGCTTGTACCCCAACGGGTGAATCGATTGAAATGGCACCCCCTCTTTAATGCGCAGTCTAGTCATCGATTTGCTGACGCCACCAGAGATACGCGCGAAAATTCAAGCACATGACGAGACGACACGGGGCCCCAAAAATCGAAACGACACAACAGCTAAAAGCCATGTTGTTCCTAAGCGATCCGCATTATGATTCTCGGCGCCAAACCAAGCAGGCCACTCTTGACCCGACCCATGAATAGGTCGGAACGAGAGTGGGGGCTAATGTTGTTGGGGTCAAAATTTGCACTCCGGTTGACCGAGTCAAAGTCAAGGTCAACCCCAAGCCAGGTGGGCCCAAGCCCAGGTCAAGCGGGCCCATGCCCAAGCCAAGCCCACGGCCAAGCCTCCCCACGCCAACAACAAAATCATGAAATAAATAATTTTTATGTAATTTTTTATGCATGAATGGGCATAAAGCCAAATTTTTGTAAGCCCATGGCTTGTGTGCAAAAAGAAATAGCACATGAGCTATGTGATGGCTAAACATTTTTGTAAAGCCCAAGGGGTTATATGTAAAGTGTATGGCCTATAAAGGCAAAGATAATGAAATATCTCAAGAAATTTTTTCTCTCTCTAAAGAAAAATCTAGATCTGTGATCTTCTCCTTCCTCAAGGTTTTAAACCTTCATCTTTTTTTTAATTAAACCAAGGGTTTTACTCTTTCTTTTCCAAAACTAAATAGTTTTTCACCACAAAACCCACAAAGGGGAACTCAGATCTGCCATCAGATCTCAGAAAGGAGAGATTTTTAGAATCTCATATTTCTTGATCTTCAAGATCCGGCCAACAAAGGAAGAAGAAGGAGACCCATCTCCAGAAACCCTACTTTAGGGAAGAACTAGGGCTCAAGGGGAGAAGCCCTTCATCAGCTTCAAAACATCTTAGGATTTTAACTCCTCATATATATATATATATATATATATATATATACAGAATAATAAGTGCTCCTTTCTGGGAGTACAACTCCCATTGCAGGGACCAAGTCCTTTTTACTGCTCGAGCGCCCACGTGCTGACACGTGGTGCGCTAGCGCTCTTGCGCCCAGAGCGCTAGCGCTCGAGCGCCCACGTGCTGACACGTGGCGCGCTAGCGCGCTTGCGCTCAGAGCGCTAGCGCCCAAAGCGCTTGCGCTCGAGCGCCCACGTGCTGACACGTGGCGCGCTAGCGCTCTTGCGCTCAGAGCGCTAGCGCCTAGTGCGAGCGCCCACGTGCTGACGTGTGGCATGCTAGCGTTCTTGCGCTCAGAGCACTAGCGCCCGAGCGTCCACGTGCTGACACGTGGCGTGCTAGCGCTCAGTGCGCTAGCGCCCGAGCGCCCACATGCTGACACGTGGCACGCTAGCGCTCAAAGCGCTGCCGCTAGCCCCACGCATCCTTTGGATGCCTTTTCCCCCTTATATATGTATGTATGTATGTATGTATACATATGTATACATATGTACACACATACATACTTCACGACACTGTCCCTGTTAGAAAAAAATTATAACGGGGCGCTGCCCCGCATCCCGCAAGGGGGCTGCTAGCCCCCTTGATCCTCAGCCCGCTATCCGGGTAGCGGGACCCCCGTAAAACTCTGCGGGGCCCCCGATATTTCCAAAATCCCTTCAAAACACAACACTGCACATTGAGTTCGCATGACCAGTTTAACATGTCAATCGGAGGTTCCCTCGCTCCAAAGGCGAGGGGTAATTAACGGCAGCTTAGTCCGCGGCTGCCGAAGATTCGGATCCCCACAATCATTAAACCTCGGCCTACCCTAGGCAAGGGGAATCTGTAATGCACCTGATAAGCGCGGGCGTATTCCTATCTCAATGGGGGGACGAAAAACACCCTGCAGATTCTGGCACACCCGGTGGAACCAATCTCTCCTCCCATATTTCGGGTTAAGCGTTCATGCGAACTCAATCAATATACATATCTATATTTATACTAAAATAATTCTCTTTCATGCAGGATTTTCAAGCAATCACCTTTCAACAATGTCTCCGAAGATGAACTCAGCTCGCATCTTCTACACGATGAAGATGGACGCCAGGACGGTCCTTCTGGCCAGTCTCGGGCGACAATGGGAAGAGCCACCGCTACCATTCGGCTCTATCCTGTTTGTCTCGGCTAATGCCATCCCTGCACCTCAAGGCCCGGTGACAGACAAGCTGGTTTCGAAAGGCAAGAGGCCAAATGTGGTGGTCTCGAAGATGCCCCAACTTAAACGCAAGTCGGTGTTTGAATGACTTTCCTTGGCCCCAGCTGGGGGCAAGGTCATCAACACCAGCAAAGCAACAAGGCATCCCAAGCAAGCTCCGGCGGTACCCCTGACAACTGCTCGATCGGGTGTCTTCTCTAAGCTCCCCGCTAATCGACTCATGGTGGCTTCCCAGGAAACAGATGCCCGCCAAGCCCTTAAAATTAAGAAGCTAAAGCAGAAAAGGCTCAGATACAGAGCCAACAAAAGGGCTAGGGCTCCTGCTAGGCTGAACCTCATGAGGTTCGAGGAACAGGGTTACCCCGCTAAAGACGAGGAAATGGCCGGATATGTGGTCCACACTGTCTACATGGTGGGCACGTGCAGCAAGAGCAAGGACGGAGCCACCACATCTCAAATCCAATCTGGCTTGAATGTGGTTGCCACTTCCCAAGAACAGCCGCCTCCGCTGGATGATGAAAACCCTCTCGATGAGGCTGATAGGCAGAGAAAGCCCTCAATTCATGAAGAGTCAGGCTCGGAAAGCGAAGATGAGCCAACTTTCCGTCCTAAGACCGCAGAGCAACAACTTCTCCAAGAGCTCCGAAAGCAGCTCAGAAGCAAAGACAAGGAGATGGCCAAGCTCTACTCAAAGATCGACGACTTGACAAACGTCGTCTTATAGCTCACGGCCCAACTTGCCTCTCAGCCTCCCAATCAAGCGCAGGGCTCTGCTCATGAACTGGGAAACGGTGTCCCGAAACAGCCGACGCCCGTTCCCTCAAATCCAAAAGTGAGCGGACCGCATGAAGATCAGTCGCATCCTATCTCGGGAAATGTCTTGGCAGCCGATGATAGAAACCCGCTAACTCAAGATCAAATCATGGATTTGGTTGCCAACAAAGTCAAAACATTGGTAGCCGAAGTCGGAGAGCAAAAAGATGTCAGCAGTAGTGGGAGACCATATCCTGCTCGGTACGATCTTGTGGAGTTTCCCACTGGCTATGTCGTCCCCAAATTTGAAAGGTTCGATGGGACAGGAAATGCGAACCGGCACATTGCCCAATTCAAAGCATCATGCGCAAATACTGGGGGCAATGATGCGCTCCTTCTCCGTCAGTTTGTTAATAGCTTGACGGATGTTGCTTTCGATTGGTATGCAAGCATACCAGATGACTCGATCACGACGTTCACTCAGATAGAATCCATGTTCAAGCAAAGGTTCATGAGTGTCAGCAATAAAATCACCATTGCCGACCTCGTAAGGACAGAGCCAAAGAACAATGAAAGCAACATGGATTTTATAGTCCGATGGCATAATCTCTCTGTAAAATACGAACCGCCGTTGGAGCAAGACCAGTCCGTCAGTCTTCTTATAGAAAATCTAAAGGACTGGATGAAACCTTTCCTGTGCACCGCAGGCCTTAAAACATTCCAAGAGCTGACCAAAAAGGTCCAAACGTTGGAACGCTCAAAACCCGAGTCCACTCAAGATCTTCAGTTCACAAACAGGCCGAAGCCTTGGAGGGACAACAACCGAAAATGCGGAAGTTCTAACAGCACGATTCTCTAAATAAGCAGAGAGTGGGCGGAGCCAAAACTAACAAAACTCGAGAGCCAACTTTGGAGGAAAGAAGAAATAAGGTCTACTCATTCCGAAAGGACAAGGTCCACAAAAATTTTAAAGATGCTCTGAAGAATGGCCTGCGGCTACCAGAACCAAAAATGCTAAGTGAAGCGAACAAGACCGATCATCCCAACTTTTGCCTATACCACCGAGTGCTGGGACACACTATTGAAGACCGTTGCATCTTCAAGGATTGGGTCGAGAAACAATATAAGGCGGGAGAAATATCATTGTCCCTTGGCGTGTTAACAAACGATCAAGCTGCGACCGCCAATTTCATAAAAACGGAGACCGAAGTTCTTCGTGAAACTCATTCTCTCAGACATCTGCCTTTCTCTGAAAAAATTCGACCACCACATCATTAAAGTGGGAACAGTCGACCACCACATCATTAAACTGGGAACAATCGACCTCTATGTCGTTAAACTGGGAATGTAAAAAAAATGTGTAAATAAAAAATGTGTAAATAAAAAAAAAGAAAAGCCGAAATGATGAGGCAACTCGTAATAAAAATCAGCGAGTAAAATGAAGATGAAAAATAAAGCCGAAATGATAGGGCAACCGCGAATAAATAGCCGAAATAATAGGGCAATCGCGACCTTCGCGATAAGAAAAGCTGAAATGATAGAGCAATCGCGGTAAAACAAAAAAAACAACAGCGAATGATGAGTCGCTCCTGGTACCATATTCCAGTGCAGAGATGCAGACGCCAACCAAAATTCAAATTCCCAAAACTCACCCGGCCCTACGGCCAGTCCCCAAATTGACTACCGTATACAATCCACGGGCTCAAATAATTCTCATCGTGCCCATGCCCCACTATAATCACCAGTTACGCAGCTGGTCTCCGTCTTTGGAATTATGCTCCATTGAGAAGACCCACTCATGTGTCCTCACGATACATGAGGAGAACAAACCTTTGTGGGATTCTTATGACTCACAAAGGAAAAACACACTTAGGAGTCCTCACGACTCCTAAGTAGAAAATGCACCTACGGGATCCTTACGACTCGTAGGGAGAAAATGCTTTTATGGGACCCTCACGGCCCATAAAATTGAAAAGCCTTAGGTGATAGGGATCTAAACTTGTCTCCTAAGCTATCGCTTCCCAATCCCCAAGTGGCGAATGATGAGTCGCTCCTGATACCATATTCCAGTGCAGCGATGTAGACGCCAACCAAATTTCATACCCCAACGGCAAATGATGAGTCGCTCCTGGTACCATATTCCAGTGCAGCGATGCAGACACCAACAAAGTCCCGAAATGTTTCCGGCCCTACGGTCTGGATCGTACATCCTGCAAAACCGTATACAATCCACGGGCGTAAAACAATCCAATCTCTCCCAAGTCCTACCGGTGAGACTACTTTTAAAGTCCCACCAGCACAAAAAAAGGTATGTCCACAAGCAAAATGGGCACGGATGAAAACCCGAAAGGGCTCCGTGAGTAAAAACAGCAGGACTGCCGGCGAGTTTGCGTAAACCCGAAAGGGCGTAAATTCGTGAAAAAGAGATGAAATGCACTCGCAAAGTCCTCTCGACTTTGTGAGGAGAAAATTCCCGCGTGAGATCTTTATGACTCACAAAGGAGCAATACACTTGGGAGTCCTCACGACTCCTAAGGAGAAAATACACTTACGGGATCCTTACGACCGGTAGGGGGACAATGCTTTGTGAGACCCTACGGCTTACAAAATTGAAAAGTTTTAGGTGATAGGGACCTAAAACCTGTCTTCTAAGCCATTGTTTCCTAATAAGCAAACGCAAATGATGATTCTCTCCTGGTACCATATTCCAGTGTAGCGATACTGATGCCAAGCAAAAACCAACTCCTAAATTTTACCAGGGCAAATGATGAGTTGCTCCTGGCATTATTCCAGTGCAGCAATGCAGATGCCGATAGAAAACCAATTCCCAAATCCTCTCATGACAGATGATGATTCGCTCCCGGTACCATATTCCAGTGTAGCGATGCTGATGTCAACTCAAATCAAACAAATCAAACCAACCAATTCCAACATCGACCTTTGCGTCAGACAACGACACTCCGTACCGGGGATACGTCAACCAACCGACACTCCGCCTCGGGGAAACGTCGACCAGCGACACTCCGTATCGAGGAAACGTCACAGACAGACACTCCGTCTTGGGGAAACGTCCAACACAGACACTCCATACCGGGGAAACGTCCAACAGCGACACTCCGTCTTGGGGAAACGTCCAACAGCAGACACTCCGTACCAGGGAAACGTCCAATAGTGACACTCCGTCTCGGGGAAACATCAAGCAGACACTCCGCGCTAGGGACACGTCGACCAGCGACACTCCATCTCGAGGAAACGTCCAACAAAGACACTCCGTCTCGAGGAAACGTCCAACACAGACACTCCGTCTCGGGGACACGTCAACCAGCCGATACTCCGCATCGGGGAAACGTCAAGCAGACACTCCGTGCCGGGGGCACATCGACAACAGGCACTCCGTCTCGGGGACACGTCAACCAGCCGATACTCCGCCCCGGGGAAATGTCAAGCATACACTCCGTGCTGGGGGCACATCGACAACAGACACTCCGTCTCGGGGACACATCAACCAGCCGATACTCTGCCTCGGGGAAACGTCAAGCAGACACTCCGTGCCGGGGGCACATCGACAACAGACACTCCGTCTCGGGGATACGTCAACCAGCCGATACTCCGCCTCGAGGAAACGTCAAGCAGACACTCCGTGCCCAGGGCACATCGACAACAGACACTCCGTCTCGGCGACACGTCAACCAGCCGATACTCTGCCTCGGGGAAACGTCAAGTAGACACTCCGTGCCCGGGGTACATCGACAACAAACACTCTGTCTCGGGGACACGTCAACCAGCCGATACTCCGCCTTGGGGAAACGTCAAGCAGACACTCCGTGCCGGGGGCATATCGACAACAGACACTCTATCTTGGGGACACGTCAACCAGCCGATACTCCGCTTCGGGGAAATGTCAAGCAGACACTCCGTGCCGGGGGCACATCGACAACAGACACTCCGTCTCGGGGACACGTCAACCTGCCGATACTCCGCCTCGGGGAAACGTCAAGCAGACACTCCGTGCCGAGGGCACATCGACAACAGATACTCCATCTCGGGGACACGTCAACCAGCCGATACTCCGCCTCGGGGAAACATCAAGCAGACACTCCGTGCCGGGGGAACATCGACAACAGACACCCCATCTCGGGGACACGTCAACCAGCCGATACTCCGCCTCGGGGAAACGTCAAGCAGACACTCCGTGCCGGGGGCACATCGACAACAGACACTCCGTCTCGGGGACACGTCAACCAGCCGATACTCCGTAACGGGGAAACGTCAACCAGCGACACTCCGTGCCGGGGGCACGTCTACTAAATCACTCCAGGCCAGGGAAACGTCTACCATGGACACTCCGTCTCGAAGACGCGTCAAGCGTCGACCGTCCACGTCGTAAAAAGGGCAGTGCATCCCAAAAACTGGGAACCAAAGCAAGTCGCCTCCACATGAAAGAAGATCCATCAATTTCATGCACACGATCCACATATGTGGTGTGCATTTATTGATGGAGGGCACTTTGTTGGGGTCAAAATTTGCACCCCGGTTGACCGAGTCAAAATCAAGGTCAACCCCAAACCAGGTGGGCCCAAGCCCAGGTCAAGCGGGCCCATGCCCAAGCCAAGCCCGCGGCCAAGCCTCCCCATGCCAACAACAAAATCATGTAATAAATAATTTTTATGTAATTTTTTATGCATGAATGGGCATAAAGACAAATTTTTGTAAGCCCATGGCTTGTGTGCAAAAGGAAATGGCACATGAGCTATGGGATGGCTAAAATGCCATTTTTGTAAAGCCGAAGAGGCTATATGTAAAATGTATGGCCTATAAAGGCAAAGATAATGAAATATCTCAAGAACTTTTTTCTCTCTCCAAAGAAAAATCTAGATCTGTGATCTTCTTCTTCCTCAAGGTTCTAAACCTTCCTCTTTTTTTTTTTTAATTAAACCAAGAGTTTTACTCTTCCTTTTCCAAAACTAAATAGTTTTTCACCACAAAACCCACAAAGGGGAACTCAGATCTGCCATCAGATCTCAGAAAGGAGAGATTTTTAGAATCTCATATTTCTTGATCTTCAAGATCCGGCCAACAAAGGAAGAAGAAGGAGGCCCATCTCCAGAAACCCCACTTTGGGGAAGAACTAGGACTCAAGGGGAGAAGCCCTTCATCAGCTTCAAAACATCTTAGGAGTTTAACTCCTCACACACACACACACACACACACACAGAGAGAATAATAAGTGCTCCTTTCTGGGAGTACAACTCCCATTACAGGAACCAAGTCCCTTTTGCTGCTCGAGCGCCCACGTGCTGACATGTGGTATGCTAGCGCTCTTGCGCCCAGAGCGCTAGCGCTCGAGTGCCCACGTGCTGACACATGGCGCGCTAGCACTCTTGCGCTCAGAGCGCTAGCATCCAAAGCGCTAGCGCCCGAGCGCCCACGTGCTGATGCGTGGCACGCTACCGTTCTTGCGCTCAGAGCGCTAGCACCCAAAGCGCTAGCGCCCGAGTGTCCACGTGCTGACACGTGGCGCGCTAGCGCTCAGTGCGCTAGCGCCCGAGCGCCCACGTGCTGACACGTGGCGCGCTAGCGCTCTTACGCTCAAAGCGCTGGCGCTGGCGCTGGCCCCACGCATCCTTTGGATGCCTTTTCCCCCTTATATATATATATGTACACACACATACTCAACGATACTGTCCCTGTTAGAAAAAAATTTCTAACGGGGCGCTGCCCCGCACCCCGCAAGGGAGCTGCTAGCCCCCTTGACCCCCAGCCCGCTATCTGGGTAGCGGGACCCCCCGTAAAACTCTGCGGGCCCCCCGATATATCCAAAACCCCTTCAAAACACAACACTGCACATTGAGTTCGCATGACCAGTTTAACCCGTCAATCGGAGGTTCCCTCGCTCCAAAGACGAGTGGTAATTAACGGCAACTTAGTCCGCGGCTGCCGGAGATTCGGATCCCCGCAATCATTAAACCCCGCCCTACCCTAGGCAGGGGGAATCTGTAATGCGCCTGACAACCGCGTGCGTATTCCCATCTCAATGGGGTGACGAAAACACCCTACAATGATGATGCTCAAGAGTGGTATCCTCTTAGATTGCGACACGTGGCCGATGACGTGTCCCGAAGGCAACGGAGGTGGAATAAATGAGTTGCACTAGGGGGATTCTTCGGGACGTCATCTCCGAGGACGGATCCGACCTTTCAGGAGACCCCCTGAATAGATTCCACATTCACCCAGCAAACTATCAACAGCTCATCTCCGAGCTTCCTCAGTCTCCTTGCTCGTCTCCGAGCCATCTGACAGGCCTGGCTTCCTGGGCCTACCAGCTTGTCTCCGAGCTCCTGACGGACCGAGCTTCCTCGGCCTCCCAGCTCATCTCCGAGCTCTTGACGGACCTCCGAGCTCCTGACGGACCGAGCTTCCTCGGTCTCCCCCGATCAATAGCGCAGAGCCCATGCACCCCCGCAACAGCTCCGCGTATATCGCCAGGGCAACATATCCGCGTCCCCACATTCCGCGTCTCGCGCTAATGCATTCCCCCATTAATGCGCGCATCCTACCATTAAAGACGAGGATAACGCGGCGGCGTAACTGACGGCGAGGATCTCGTGTCTGCTCGCTCCACGTGACCACTATATAAACCCTTCTCTCAGACGACTCAGGTAACTTGAATTCGTTCCAATACGCCATTACTCTGCATTTATACTCCGGCACTAACTTGATCGTCGGAGGGTGTAGGGTGTTTTTCGTCACCCAATTGAGATGGGAATACGCGCGCGCTTGTCAGGCGCATTACAGATTCTCCCTGCCTAGGGTAGGCCGGGGTTTAATGATTGTGGGGATCCGAATCTCCGGCAGCCGCGGACTAAGCTGCCGTTAATTACCCCTCGCCTTTGGAGCGAGGGAACCTCCGATTGACGGGTTAAACTGGTCATGCGAACTCAATATGCAATGTTGTGTTTTGAAAGGGTTTTGGATATATCGGGGGCCCCGCAGAGTTTTTACGGGGGTCGTGGTGTATGTGTGTGTGCACATATGTATGCATATGTATATATATATGTATATATGTATATATATATAAAAGAAAGAGGGGGAAAAGGCATCCAAAGGATGCGTGGGGCCAGTGCCTTGGGCGCTGTGCGCCCAGGTGCTATGCGCTCAGGCGCTAGCGTGCCACGTGTCGGCACGTGGGCGCTCTGTGCTTGAGCGCAGGGCGCTGTAGCGCAAGCGTGGCACGTGTCGGCACGTGGGCGCTTTGCGCTTCAGCGCCTGATGCTCGAGCGCAAGTGCGCCACGCGTCGGCACGGGGGCGACTTGCACCAGAGCGCTGGGCGCTTGAGCGTAAGAACGCCACGTGTCGGCACGGGGGCGACTTGCGCTTGAGCACAAGCGCGCCACGTGTCGGCACGTGGGCGCTTTGCGCTCGAGCGCAGGGCGCTGTTGTGCAAGCGTGCCACGTGTCGGCATGTGGGCGCTGTGCGCTTGAGCGCTGAGCGCTTGAGCGCAAGCGCGCCACGTGTCGGCACGTGGGCGCTCTGCGCTTGAGCGCCGGCGAGGAAAAAAGGCTTTTAGCCTAAAAAGATTCTCGGAAGAGAAATCAGAGTGGAGTTGGACTCCTAAGTGTGTTTTTAGGGTTAATGGAAGGGGTTCTTCTTCTTCCTCCTCCTCTGTTAGCTGGATCTTGAAGATCAAGAGACGTGAGATCTCAAAATCTCTCCTTTTTGGGATCTAAAAACAGATCCAAGTTCCCCTTTATGGGTTTGGTGGTGAAAAACTATCTTGTTTTTGAAAAGGAAGAGTAAAACTCTTGATTTAATTCAAAAGAAAGAAGAAGGTTTGAGACCTTCAGAATAGGGAAAGAAATACAAACCCTAGGTTTTTTTTTGAGAGAATGAAAGTGTCCTTTTTTATTCATCATGTTGCCTTATATAGGCTTACATATTTACATATAGCCCCTTGGGCTTTACAAAAATGGCATTTTAGCCATCCCATGGCTCATGTGCCATTTCATTTTTGCACATAAGCCATTGGCTTACAAAATATTGGCTTTATGCCCATTTTGTTTACATTCATGCATAAAAAATTACATAAAAATTATTTATTACATGGTCTATATTTGTGCATGGAGGAGGCTGGCCGCGGGCTCGACTTGGGCATGGGCCTGCTTGACCTGGGCTTGGGCCCACCTAGCTTGGGGGTTGACCCTGACTTTGACTCGATAAACCGGGGTGTAAATTTTTACCCCAACAAAGTGCCCCCCATCAATAAATGCACATCGCACATTTGAGTTGTGTGCATGAAATTGATAGATCTTGAAGTTGGACTTCGAGGTAGAACATCATTCCAGGGGTGGAGCATCATCCCGGGGAGCATGATTCCCAAGGATCGGAGCATCATTCTGATTCGCGGAGCATAATTCCAGAGATCAGAGCATCATTCCAATGAGCGGAGCATGATTCCAAAGATCGGAGCATCATTCCGATGAGCGGAGCATAATTCCATAGATCGGAGCATCATTCCGAAGGGCGGAGCATAATTCCAGGGATAGGAGCATCATTCCTAAGGGTGGAGCATAATTCCAGAGATCGGAGCATCATTCCGATGAGCGGAGTATAATTCCAGAGATCGGAGCATCATTCCGAAGGGCGGAGCATAATTCCAGAGATCGGAGTATCATTCCGATTCGCGGAGCATAATTCCAGAGATCAGAGCATCATTCCAATGAGCGGAGCATGATTCCAAAGATCGGAGCATCAGAGCAGAGCATAATTCCAGAGATCGGAGCATCATTCTGAAGGGCGGAGCATGATTCCAGAGATCGGAGCATCATTCCGAAGGGCAGAGCATGATTCCAGAGATCGGAGCATCATTCCGAAGGGCGGAGCATAATTCCAGGGATCGGAGCATCATTCCGATTCGCGGAGCATAATTCCAGAGTTCCGAGCATAATTCCGATGAGCATAACTTCGGGGATCGGAGCATATTTCCGAGGATCGGAGCATATTTCCGAAGAGCGGAGCATGATTCCAGGGTTCGGAGCATCATTCCGAAGAGTGGAGCATGATTCCAGGGATCGGAGTATCATTCCGAAGAGCGGAGCATGATTCCAGGGGATCGGAGCATCATTCCGATGAGCGGAGCATGATTCCAGGGTTCAGAGCATCATTCCGAAGAGCGGAGCATGATTCCAGGGATCGGAGCATCATTCCGAAGAGCGGAGCATAATTCCAGGGGATCGGAGCATCATTCCGAAGAGCGAAGCATAATTCCAGGAGATCGGAGCATCATTCCGATGAGCGGAGCATGATTCCAGGGTTCGGAGCATCATTCCGAAGAGCGGAGCATTATTCTAGAGAGTGGAGCATCATTCCGAAGAGCGGAGCATCATTCCAAGGATCGGAGTATTATTCCGAAGGGCGGAGCATGATTTCAGGGATCGGAGCATTATTCCGATGAGCGGCATACATTCTGACCGAAGCATAATTTCGAGGCAGAGGCTGATTCCCAGGCGAAGCATAATTCCGACAGAGAAGGCAAATACTCCGAGGCGAAGCATGATTTCGACACGAGGTACATTCTGAGATGGTGCATGATTCCGGCGCAGAGCTTGTTGGTTGACTTGATTCCGAGACGAAGCATAATTTCGACAGGGAAGGAAGGTACACCGAGACGAAGCATCATTTTGACACGGGGTGCACATTCTGAGACGAAGCTTGATTCTGACGCATAGCTGGTTGGCTGATTTGATTCCGAGGTGGAGCATAACTTCGGCAGGGAAGGTAGATATCCCGAGGTGAAGCATGATTTCGACATGGGGTAAATTCTGGGACGGAGCATGATTCCGCCGCAGAGGTTGTTGGTTTAATTTGATTTGGGTTGACATCAGCATCGCTACACTGGAATATGGTACCAGGAGCGAATCATCATTTGCCATGAGTGGATTTGAGGATTTCGGTTTTGTTTGGCATCTGCATTACTGCACTGGAATAATGCCAGGAGCAACTCATCATTTGCCCCGGGAGGATTTGGGAATTGGTTTTTTTGTTTGGCATCAGCATCGCTACACTTGAATATGGTATCAGGAGCGAATCATCATTTGCGTTTGCTTATTAGGAAACGATGGCTTAGGAGACAGGTTTTAGGTCCCTATCACCTAAGACTTTTCAATTTTGTAAGCCGTAAGGGTCTCACAAAGCATTTTCTCCCTACGGGTCGTAAGGATCCCGTAAGTGTATTTTCTCCTTGGGAGTCATGGGGACTCCCAAGTGTGTTGCTCCTTTTTAAGTCGTAAGGATCTCACGCGGGAATTTTCTCCTCACAAAGTCGAGAGGACCTTGTGAGTGCATTTCATCTCTTTCTCACGAGTTTGCGCCCTTTCGGGTTTTCACAAACTCGCCGGCAGCCCTGCTGTTTTTACTCACGGAGCCCTTTCGGGTTTTCATCCGTGCCCATTTTGCTTGTGGACATACCTTTTTTTTTATTTTTCTTTTATTATTTTTGGAGAGATTGGGATTGTTTTACGCCCGTGGATTGTATACGGTTTTGCAGGATGTATGATCCAGACCGTAGGGCCATAAAAAATTTTGGGACTTTGTTGGCGTCTGCATCGCTGCACTGGAATATGGTACCAGGAGCAGCTCATCATTCGCCATTGGGGTATGGGATTTGGAATTTGGTTGGCGTCTGCATCGCTGCACTGGAATATGGTACCAGGAGCGACTCATCATTCGCCATTAGGGCATGGGATTTGGAATTTGGTTGGCGTTTGCATCGCTGCACTGGAATATGGTACCAGGAGCGACTCATCATTCGCCATTGGGGTATGGGATTTGGAATCTGGTTGGCGTCTGCATCGCTGCACTGGAATATGGTACCAGGAGCGACTCATCATTCGCCATTGGGGCATGGGATTTGGAATCTGGTTGGCGTCTGCATCGCTGCACTGGAATATGGTACCAGGAGCGACTCATCATTCTCCATTGGGGTATAGGATTTGGAATCTGGTTGGCGTCTGCATCGCTGCACTAGAATATGGTACCAGGAGCGACTCATCATTCGCTATTGGGGCATGCGATTTGGAATTTGGTTGGCGTCTGCATCGCTGCACTGGAATATGGTACCAGGAGCGACTCATCATTCGCCACTGGGGCATGGGATTTGGAATTTGGTTGGCGTCTGCATCGCTGCACTGGAATATGGTACCAGGAGCGACTCATCATTCGCCATTGGGGTATTGGGGAGCGATGGCTTAGGAGACAGGTTTGGATCCCTATCGCCTAAGGCTTTTCAATTTTATGGGTCGTAAGGGTCCCATAAAGTATTTTCTCCCTACGAGTCGTAAGGATCCCGTAGGTGCATTTTCTCCTTGGGAGTCGTGGGGACTCCCAAGTGTGTTCTTCCTTTGTGAGTCGTAAGGATACCACAAAGGCTTGTTCTCCTCATGTATCGTGAGGACACATGAGTGGGTCTTCTCAATGGAGCATAATTCCAAAGGCGGAGACCAGCCGCGTAACTGATGATACGGTGGGGCATGAGTATGCTGAGAATTATTTGAGCCCGTGGATTGTATACGGTAGTCAATTTGGGGACTAACCGTAGCGCTGGGAGAATTTTGGAAATTTGAATTTTTGTCGGCATCTGCATCGCTGCACTGGAATATGGTACTAGGAGCGACTCATCATTCGTCAGTTTTTTTTTGTTTTTTTTATTTCTGTTTTACCGCGATTGCTGTATCATTTTAGCTTTTTTATCGCGAAGATCGCGATTGCCCTATCATTTCGGCTTTTATTCGCTGTTGCCCCATCATTTCGGCTTTATTTTCATCTTTATTTTACTCGTTGATTTTTATTGCGAGTTGCCCCATCATTTCGGCTTTTCTTTGTTTTTCTTTTATTTACACATTTTTTTTTGTTTATATATATTTTTTTACATTCCCAGTTTAACGACTTAGAGGTCGACTGTTCCCAGTTTAATGACGTGGTGGTCGATTGTTTTCAGAGAAAGGCAGATGTCTGAGAGAATCGGTTTCACGAAGAACTTCGATCTCCGTTTGTATGAAATTGGCGGTCGCAGCTGGGTTGTTTGTTAACACGCCTTTAGACAGTTCTATCTCTCCTGCCTGGTATTGCTTTTCGACCCAATCTTTGAAGAAGAAGCAGTCCTCAATGGCGTGACCTATCACTCTGTGATAGGGGCAGTATTTAGGGTCGTCGGTCCTATTCGCTTCCTGCGGTCTTTTTGACTCTGGCAGTTGTAGACCGTTCTTCAGGGCATCTTTGAATATTTTACGGATTTTTTCCCTTCTGAAGGAATAGACCTTATCCAGCTTCTCTTTCAGTGGAGATTCTCCTCCCTCTCCGAACATTGGCTTCCGAGGCTGGTTGGCACTAGGCCCGCTCTTCCCTTGCTTATTTCGGTTAGCCGAAGTGTTGAAAGATTCAGAATCATCGGAGTTTCCGCCTTTGCGATTATCGTCCTTTCGGTTTCTCCAGGACCTATTGTTATTTTGGGAATCCGAGGAGGACTCCTGTTTTGAGCGCTCCAGCATCTGAACTTTCCTGGTCAGCTCTTGGAATGTTTTGAGACCCGCGGTGCATAGAAACGGGGCCATCCAATTGTTGAGATTTCCGACGAGGAGACTGACAGATTGGTCCTGCTCTATTGGCGGTTCGCATTTGACGGAGAGATTGCGCCATCGGGCTATAAAATTCGTGTTGCTTTCGTTGTTCTTGGGCTTGGTCCTTACGAGCTCGGCAATGGTGATCTTATCGCTGACGCTCATGAACCTTTGTCGAAACAAAGATTCCATTTGGATGAAAGTAGTAACGGAGCCATCCGATATGCTCGCGTGCCAGTCGAAAGCAATATCGGTCAAGCTATTAACAAACTGGCGGAGGAGAAGCGCATCATTGCCCCCAGTATTCCCGCATGAGGCTTTAAAATGGGCGATGTGCTGATTCGCATTTCCAGTCCCATCAAATCTTTCGAATTTGGGGATGACATAGCCGCTTGGAAATTCTACCAGATCACATTGAGCGGGATATGATCTCCCGCTACTGCTAATGTCACGTCCCGAAAGTACGGAATATGACCGGCACTTAAACTACGAAACGTCTCGAGGCGTACGTAATCCAAGTAAGCCGAAAACCCAGAAATGCAAACCAAGAAAAGTAGTAGAGTGAAGGAAAACCAATTTAAAACAAGTAGTTTTAATAGCATAAGCCGAATTATGCGGTTTAAAAAAAACATCAATATTTCCCGAAAATTTCGGCAGAGTCTCCTTTGTAAATACTCGCTCCCAAACGGGATACAACATGAATAGTATACGAAATCAATAAAAGGCATCCCCAAGCGGGAGCTAGCTCTTCGTCAATCGACGGTCACAACCACACAAGCAATATAATATACAACGCCAACGGCGAGAATCAAAAACTCAAAACCATAAGAAAACCACAGAAATAAAACGCGCGACTCTAAGGTCGAAAGAATAACATCACTGGTCTCTATCTCTGAAATAAATACATGTTTGGTTGATGGAACTTCTAGATACAACAGAGTAATAATATACAAGTTATATAATGGGGGGTTCGATACAAATAAACCCACCTACTAGCAAATCACCCGAACGAAACTATGCCCGCAAAGCCGTAAAGAACCTGTACGGCAAACCTGTAAGAAACTGGGGCACAACGGGGGTGAGTTGCCAACTCGTGAATAGAAAAACATCTACGAATAGAAAATCGCATATATGACGCAATCCTAGGTCATACGATCAATATATATAATCCTCAAATAAAACCAGTAGTCTATAACAATGACTAGGGTAAATATCTAACCCGAGTGTAATCTCATGTGCCCGTGTCAGTGCCTCAGGTAGCAATATATCATATGAATGAGGTATGAATGCATGAAAACAGAATACATGTAAATGAAGAAACTGTTTTCATAAATTAGTGAGATTTCCTTTGTATTTTTAAAATGAGGTATCATAAATGAAATCAGCATCAACAATGTCTAGCATCGACACAAAACATAAATCTCAATATCTCAAAACCTCAGGCTCCGGCTATCCGGACTGGCCTGTATCATCAAATCTCAGTACCTCAATATCTCGAAATCTCAATGTCTCAATCTCAATATCTAGGGCGCCGTCAGTCCAGACCGGCCCCTACCATCCATCTCAAGACCACGACGGTATCCTCCGGATATCCGACGCGTCGGGTAAAATCACCGGTAGGTAGTCTCCCCCTGCCAGGCTCATCGTCATCACCACGAGCTTCTTGCCCCAGGGTACCTTACCGGGTCCACCATGTACCCGAAACGGTTCATCCAACTCCTCGAATCGGGTCTCGAAATCCATCAGCAAACTCATGGTGGACGACTCATACATCATGGGAAAACCCGCGCTTTTCATTCAAAAAGAGAAAGAAGAAGTTTGTATATGTTTTGCGGTTTTCCCCAATTCCAGAAAATCTCATGGAAATCCGAATCCAAAACCTCAATAGCACGTAAAAAGTGAATATATGCATGAGAATCCATGAATGCGGCATAACAATAAATAACAGTATGCATGAAGTAGCAGGTAATAACTACAATGTCTAAACTAACATATAAGGCAAGTACACTAATATCATGTCTAAACTATTAGCTAACAGGCTATGTCAAGCAATAATATTTTCTAAGGTGTACGTGACATGGCAATTACCGATGAAGATGTGTGTGAGCCGGCAAGTAAGTGTACGTGGTACATACGCATCATCGGTAATGGTGCTGGTGTCCTAACCACAAGATATCAACAGTAGAATATGAAGCATAATATAAGCATGTGATGTGGAGCGAACAACAATAATGAGTGGGAGCTGAATACTAGACGCAACGACAACTAATTTGCATTAACCTGATATAAGTCCTACAATGGTGCCTTTTGAAATAACACGAATTGTGGGGTTTTGAAAATAGGGGCTACGGTGTTTTTAAGAAAAGATACGTTTTTTGAAATATCCGTAGAATCCCTTGACCTGTGTTTTAAAATACGCACGATTCGTAAGCTTTGAAATAGGTAGGAACCGAATCTAATCTAACAACTAACTAAACTAAAGGGCTAAGCTACAAGCTAGACTACAGGTAAGGAAACCGCCTAACATCTGAGTCGATACATATACATACCTGTATATATATTAGTCGGTGATCCCGCCTCAATAATATCATATCCGATACCATATCTATAATTAGACATCCCAAGTCAAGAGTGCGGATCAATCATCAAGATATAGCTCGTACGTAAATCCATCGTACGGCATCCCCAAATCTGGGTACGGGTCAATATCATATTCCTCACACTGTTCCTCTGGTATCCTCTTTATCCATGATCATAGTCTATGGTACTGACCTATGTCTAGTACAATACTAATATCCTCAATATACTCATGATCTGACTACTGATCGACAATCTCGTACAAACCGATATCGTCAGCACATATCATTATCAAGGGGTATACATCGCCCGATACGGCCTAATATCAATATCCTAGCATATCATGCCTCATATCACGATCACATGTCGACCATTTTATTTATAACACTATTCACCCGTATCGCCGCCCCAAGATCCGCTATAACACCAGGACGTACCTCAAGTACGAATCCTGCCATATCACCGATATCACAACCTCAACACAAATCTCATCGACTCAGCTCAATCCCAAGTATCATCCTCAAATCCGTATGTGAACACATAGTCCCATACCCATGTGAACACATAACTATAAAGAATCCCATGAGCACATATAAATAGGAATGTATGCAAGTATGTATGTGTGTATGTGTAGTGCAACACTACCCTAGGGTTCGCAACACTAAAATAATCCAACACCCCAATATCCATCCTAAACATCGTTATTAATCCCAAATAACATATAATAATTGTTGGTGTGTATACGCATCCGTACACACCACCACGGACTGCGGGGGTGCTATACGCCATCCACCCGACTTCTCCCCGTAGATATAAATCTACTCACCTGGTCCTCGCTCGCCGGTGTCGACGTCGCCACGCGCTTGCTTGTCGTCTCGAAGTCCACATGGGGTACCTACATATCATAACGCACCATATCGCATTAAAATCCGACTCATGACCAAAACGACGCACGAATCCCACATAGGTCAAAACCTATGGTTTGCTTCCACAAATCAACCTAAAAACCCTCGACGTCGGCGTACAAACGCCAAACCATCGAGAAAAACCCAAACACGCTCATTTGTACAATCACAAGCACTAATTATAATATAAAATAGCTTAAAATTCAAAAAAACCCCAAATTCACTTAAAAAGCCATTTTTCCGAAAATTTAGTAAGCAAATATTACCCGTTTTAGTACAAAACCCGACGTTTAAACAAATCTAATGGCCATAATACTTATTAAACATCTTAAATAAGTCATAAAAACAATTTCCACAATTTAATCTCATTAAATTCCATTAACCCCAAAATTCTAGTTTACAAAATACCCAAATTTTAACAATTTTATAGCAAAATGCACAAACAACAATTTAGGTTGAATTTGCAAGATCTAAGTTGCTAAAGAACAAATTAAGATGTTAATAATGTGATAAAAACCCTAACCATAATTTAATCTCACCTATATATGCATTTCATAAAAAACCTAGTTTGCATAAAAAGCTTATTTATTGCAAATTTTTAAATTAACAAATTGCAACTAGCAACTAGATTAGGTTTTACATTCAATAAGATGTTAAACTAAACATTGCATTTCTAATGATATAATAAAAACCCTAATTGAAATCACAACTCTTACTAGATTTTTCAAAACATTCAATTAATCCCAAACTATTAACTAATTATGCTTGATTTAAAGTATTCAAACAACAATTAGCCATAAGGTTAAGAATTTATCCCACAATTATCTTGAGATCTAGCACAAATCTAGCCTCCCAAACATGCTTCCCTTCACCAAGATCAATACTAGAATGGTCAAGTATAAATGGGTAGGGATTCGATTTTGATTTTGTGGAATTTTTGAGGCATTTTTGATGATTTTTGATGGAATTTTGAAGAGAAAAGAGAAGAAGAATGAGGTGGGGCTGAAGAAGAGGGGGGCTCGGTCAAGTGTAGGTGGGGGAAGTGTGGGCGGTGTGTGAGGTGGGGAAAAGTCAAGTGGGGAAGGTTCAAGTCAACACAAAAGTCAAAAAGTCCATACTCATTTATCTATTTCTTTTCATTTCCCTTTTCTTTTCATTTGTTTTGCTTCTCTCATTTTTTTTTGTGGGAACTTGGGTAATGGGCTGCCATGGGCTCAGCCAAGGAGGGGAAATTGAGTTTGTGTGGGTGAGGGAAAAATAATAAATGATATACGCCAATTTCCATTAACACTAAATTCACCGGAAAAAGCCTTTTTCTTCGATATTTTCTAAACCGTTTTGGCAAACGATTTCGTTTCAAAAATCACATGATAAAATTTTATTTAAAGTTTTATGATGCACAAAATTTGTTTCAACTCATTCCAATTTGTAATTTTCCCTAATTAAATGTATTAGTGACGGCTTAAAATAATAATAAAATAATTTTTTTCCAGAAAATTTGAAATTTCACCAGTGGCTCAATAAACACCAAATACTAGAAATTACATAGCTAGAATATGTATATTTAATTTTTATAATAAGATATTTTTATTTTGACTTTTTACAGAAACCCCCTTATTTTACTGTTTTTTCGAAATTTCACCGAAACGATTTTCAAAATGTTATAATCTTCCCCCCTTAACGAAATTTGGTCCCCGAATTTAAATTAAAACTCCCCCTAAATATTAAAACATCTAAACCAAAACCATCAAGTCGTCGGGGCTCCGAAATTGTAAATATATAAAACAAATCGTAGCGCAGCGCATGCGCATGAAAAATGAGCATATAACTCAAATCAAAACTCCGTCAAGCATCCCGCAATCATCGGAGTCATGGGGAAGACATCAATGCCAAATCCAAAGCAAAACCAATATGATATAACTCGAAACTATACATGTAAATATCGAATCTATATATATAAGTATCTGAAGGTAATGCATGCCAAATCTCTTTAAGTCGCCGTGCAACGCGTATAACACTGCACAGTGGCAGACGTCTATCATAAGAAAATAACTATATACATATATACCTTTGTTTGAAATGTACGTTACGCCGTTTTGGAAACAATTTAGAAGGGTCTCCTTGTTTTAAACATTTCGTGTCATATCAGATACGTAGGTAAATACTGAGGCTATAGCTCGCTTTTTGGAAATCCCTTCAATAATTATCAATGCATGCAAAATATATTCAGGTACTGTCTTCTGACTAGTCCTGCTCAGTACGAAAACACATAGCAATATCATAAAAACGTACTGCTCTATAAGAAAAATCAATCCCAAAATACGCGTATGAATACTACGTGCGTCTGGTGCGCACGGAAATCAAAATCCAAATATGTGTCATACATATGCACAGAAATAACATCTAAGTGCATCGGGTGTGCACGAAACATCTGTCGTAGGCAACATGTGTGCCTGACAGCAAAATCAGGTGCATCTGACATGCACGAAAAATCTCGATTTAGTGCATCTGGTGTGCACCAAAATCACATCTCAAAACATGCGCTCAACATGTGCGAAAATCCAAGGCAGGTGCATCCATCATGCACGAAGTCATGAAATCCAATATCAAGCTCCGAACATGCGCAAAATCAAATCAGGTGCACAAAGTGCACAAAACAAATATCGAGTATCACAATCGAAATCGAAGTCCAGTGCATCTAAGTGCACAAAATGCGTATCACTGCACTGCAAGCATATGTGAATCATACCGAGTGCAAAAACCAAATTATATGTGTATATACGTACAATCAACTCAACTGTATGAAATCCATATAATCACAAACATGAGGAACCAAGGCACGAAAACTATCTCAAGTGCAACAACTGTGCAAAAATCGTGAATACTCCGTAGGTGCAACCATGGTCCATGGAAACAAATATCATGAAACTCAATCATCAAAATCAATCATGCGAATAAATCTCCCAAAATACGCAAATCAAGTATGGCGGAATAGTCCCGCTCAAGCACATCCTCCAAGAATCTCTGGCCAATTGCCGTGGTCACTCATAGCATGTCTCGTCGACGATCCTGAACTCTGGCCTGCCGGTGTGCATAACATGACCACTACTGGGTCCAAGTCTTCTCGTAATTTATTCCAGATAGGTCCTATCGAGATCTCTCTCAAATCTCGTCTCTGCCGAACTGTCCGGAAGTCATCGTCCCTTACTAGATCTGTTCTCGTTCTGGAACGGCTGCATACTCAACGCGACTCCTTCTGGAAGGTATATCCAAGTACAATGCCTCTTCATGCGTATCGCATCTTTGATGTCGGCGGAGTGGAATGTCGTCTCATCAAGATCTCGTACGAACCTCTTACTCCACCTTCTCTACTGTCGACTGCTTCGGACTCGTCTCGTCGTGGTTGCATGGACTGAGCTCCAACGGCTATCCTCGTATCTGGAGTCTCCCAAGAAATGCATCTCACCACCTAGCATCCGATTGCAGTCGAACCATTCGATCGATTCGTCAAAACCTCATAATCCCCCAAGAGCTCGACATCTTGGGTACAGTTTAATAGTATCGAATACATACCACAGCATCGGTGGTCCAGCCGTAGAAGGGCAAACCCAAGCCTCACTAATGGCGCCGCGGAACTGCCGCAAACCCTAAGGTTCAAAGGTTTTCACACGGTCATTATGTCGAGTTAGGGTTTCATTCTTCTAGAGGGACCATAGAATTGCCTGCATGTCTTTCCGACTACTTAAACTTGGAAAAATAGGTTTCTGACATTCGATCGTCTCTGTCGACTCTCAACGTCTCCGCGTGAAGTCGTGTTTAGCTGGAATCAATCTATCTAATGACCTCGCATCGGGGTAGGTGAACGATCCATATGTCCTAGTCATTCATCCTCGATGACTAGCGACCTTCTATCCTCTCTTAGTACAACTCGTACTGCAATAGCTCTAGCATCTGGGGCAATATCTCGTCGTTCGCAGCAATAACTGGCTCGCTCGTCTGCACGCTGAACAGTGCCTCGACCATCATGAATAAGCAATACACCAACGGTCATCAAAATCTGGCTGGCCTCTGTCGGTGGCCCAATCCTCTGGTACCGATCGGCACGTCCGAGAAATCTCATAAAGGCGATCCGCCAAACGCTCGTGGCGCGAAACACAGTAAAAAGAGACACATTTCCGCAATCGTGTGTCGCCAAAATTACGCCCTGATCAGTCCTCGTTCGTGACGAGCTTGTGCTGACCGCAATTCTAACCGTAGCTCTCCCTGCCCGTAATCGTGGCAGCAAACCGTAACTGGTACCGATGAAGCTAGATCAGGAATGAATATAATACTGAGCAAAGAAATGTACATCCTAAGGCTTCTTAAGTGGAGTAGCATATCGTAAATATGCCGCGGAACATACCCACGGTACGTCACTCTACTTAGTCACCTATTCCATTAACCAAGGGTCATCCTACGCTCTGAAGGTAAAACCTAACGCTCTGATACCAACTTTGTCACGTCCCGAAAGTACGGAACATCACCGGCACTTAAACTACGAAACGTCTCGAGGCGTACGTAATCCAAGTAAGCCGAAAACCCAGAAATGCAAACCAAGAAAAGTAGTAGAGTGAAGGAAAACCAATTTAAAACAAGTAGTTTTAATAGCATAAGCCGAATTATGCGGTTTAAAAAAAACATCAATATTTCCCGAAAATTTCGACAGAGTCTCCTTTGTAAATACTCGCTCCCAAACGGGATACAACATGAATAGTATACGAAATCAATAAAAGGCATCCCCAAGCGGGAGCTAGCTCTTCGTCAATCGACGGTCACAACCACACAAGCAATATAATATACAACGCCAACGGCGAGGATCAAAAACTCAAAACCACAAGAAAACCACAGAAATAAAACGCGCGGCTCTAAGGTCGAAAGAATAACATCACTGGTCTCTATCTCTGAAATAAATACATGTTTGGTTGATGGAACTTCTAGATACAACAGAGTAATAATATACAAGTTATATAATGGGGGGTACGATACAAATAAACCCACCTACTAGCAAATCACCCGAACGAAACTATACCCGCAAAGCCGTAAAGAACCTGTATGGCAAACCTGCAAGAAACTGGGGCACAACGGGGGTGAGTTGACAACTCGTGAATAGAAAACATCTACGAATAGAAAATCGCATGTATGACGCAATCCTAGGTCATTCGATCAATATATATAATCCTTAAATAAAACCAGTAGTGTATAACAATGACTAGGGTAAATATATAATCCGAGTGTAATCTCATGTGCCCGTGTCAGTGCCTCAGGTAGCAATATATCATATGAATGAGGTATGAATGCATGAAAACAGAATACATGTAAATGAAGAAACTATTTTCATAAATTAGTGAGATTTCCTTTGTATTTTTAAAATGAGGTATCATAAATGAAATCAGCATCAATAGTGTCTAGCATCGACATAAAACATAAATCTCAATGTCTCAAAACCTCAGGCTCCGGCTATCCGGACTGGCCTGTATCATCAAATCTCAGTACCTCAATATCTCGATTTCAATCATCTTAGTATTGTATCTAAAATCTGAAACATGTCGGTACTATCTATTTTATGCAGTATATTGGTATCATATTTTGTTAAGTTTAAAGAAAAATATTCGGGCATAATTTCATAGTATGATATTTTTAAAAGAACAATTTCATATAAGTTCAAATGGAAGGTGCGGTTTTGCTAATTTTAAAGCCTCTTTTGCGATATGGTATAATTTACTACAAAAGACAAAGAGGTTGGATTTGGGGGAATTTTTTTTTCGTGAGATCTAATCTTGGTTTTAATAGGTTTTCGCTTTCCATCTTTTATTGGAAAAACTCTTCATGTTATTACAATTTCATAGCGACGGTGATAAAGGCCACGACTATAATGCCAAATTTATCCTCGATGTTTTATCACGATTATTTCTTGGCATATAACACTCACCTTATTCGATCCATAAGTAGTTTAAATTTCTTCCTAATTGCACTCTTTAAAATTAGAAACTAATGAGGATCTTGTCTCGCATTACACTGAAGCGCGAATGAGCAAGTAAACTCTTTATGTTTATTTATCTTCTTTTCTATAATTATGATATAATTGTTCGCGTTTTTATGTAGCAAAGAAAAGTGTAAGAACGGAATCGTTGAAACTAATCCTAAAGGGGGGTGAATAGGATTATGCTACGATTATGCCCAAATTAAAAATTACGTTTGCTAATACGATATCACAATTGCAAGATAAAGATAGCTAATAATGCACAACTACAATTGTAAGAACATAAACAACAAGCAAGAATAAATAAGAAGTATGAGCAATCAAAGAGAATATAAAGCAAAGAAGATAGAAGAAGTGCAAACTCAAAAACAAGCTCTTTTAAGAGAGGTTCGGCCATTGATCATGTCTCGGTCCATAGTCCTTTTTCTTTAGGCCCGCAAGCCCGTTCCACCATTCGTCAACACGTTGTCTCACCAAGACTACAATTACACCACGTCTCCACCGAGACCGCCACGTTGCACACTTGCAACTTCTCACAATCATGTCACTCGACATACGAGTGACTTTTCCCTCTACAATGAATCCTTCCTTTATTTACAATACAACTCTTGTACTCAAGAGCTCACATACAAAGACAAGGAGAATGGCAAATGAAGCAAAAACACTTTTTTGAAGAGTTTCTCTCAAAGCTCAATCTAGTACTCAAAATGTATGGATGATCAGCTTAAACACTTGATGATTTTGAGTGTATGAGAATGAAAAGATAAGCAAAATCAAGTTTTTCTCTCACAAGAACTGAGTAATAACACTTAGGAAATATTAGCAAACTTCGGTGCTCAAAACTTGGTGAAAAATCCAAAGGAAACTCAATACATAGCACCCAAAACAAAACTAGTCGTTATTACATTTAATGCACATTTGACAGTGACAGAAGATATCTGAAGTTCATCGAGGCAGATGTCTGCTGCCTAAAAAATATAGCCGTTATACTCATTTAATGCACTGTAACGGTCGAATTTTTGAAGAAATTTTAACCAAAGACGTATGTAGTAGAAATGGGGAAGACGTTTGAAGAAGGGAAATAGCAACTCAAAATAAATTCAGACGTTTTTCCAAATGTGCTCCAGACGCATGGTCTCTCAAGAAAAATAACAGAGCGTTATCCAAACGTATGAAGTTCAATTTGGAAGACATATGAAGTTCAAAAACACCATTTTTAAAAACTTTATTTTAAGCCTTCAGACGTATGGATGAAATAACTTCAGATGTCTCGCAATAAGAAAATTTTCTGACATTTCAGATATCCAGACGTCTGAAGTTATAAAAGGAGAACGTCTGGCCTTACAAAAAAACTGATATTTAGGCATTTTAAAAATATAAAACTTAGAAAACTTTTGCTTAATGTTTTAAGCAATATGGAAACATGTTTTTGTGCAGGTGAGTGTATGAAATCAAGAGCTTAAATGATTATCCATAGACTTATAGAGTACTTACAATATATCCTATGTCGATATCGCTCGTCTTCAAATCTTGAATTCTTCGATACTCGACTTGAGCTCTTGAAACTCAACGCGCTTGAACTTCTTGAACTTGTTTTGAAACTTGAATGGCACATCTTAATCATATTTGCGTCTTGAAATCGCTGTTGAAATGCAATTCTTAAACTTTGACTTTGACGTCTAATTCTCAGACTTTTGCTAGAATTTGACATCTTGAGTTGCATTTGTCCCATATCCACCATCCTCCATAAAATTTGCCATTTATGTTTACTAACCGCCATCCTCCAACTATAGCTTGCATCGTGAGAATAACTTGCAAACCAATCTCAGCCACGACCAAGCTCATATACAGTGTTATAGAATATGCAAAATGAAGTGCAAACACATGTGTGTGTATAACATCATCAAAACCAAATGATTGGATTACGAAAATCCTCAAGTCAACAATCGTGTGTAGTGTAGTTTTTATCGCAACAAATAGCTTTACGTTTAAATAAAGTAGTGAGTATGAGTCTTTCCAACGGAGTTCGAATGTTTAGAATTGCGTTTCCAACACGAGTTATAAGAGTTTGTGTTTTAAGAGAGTTCTTGTGAACGTTTTTAGGAAGAGACGAATATGCAAGAGAAAGGGAATTTGCTCGGGCATTCAAAACTAATGAATAATTTCAAGATAACTTAACCCACAATCCACTCTTAATCACTTCACTAAGCTCAAGTTGATGGTAAGAGTATGGATCATCAAACACTCACCACTAGGGTGGAGGAGCATAATCCATTAAGTACCAATCTAACCTAACCTTAGCGAATTAAGTACAAGCTAGGTGCAACCAACATATTATGAGTACAAACCATCAAATATGCACCACTAAGGTGATGGAGCATGGAATGTTCAATTTGACACATTAAATTGAACTTATCTTGATTAGGATGATATTAGGTCAATTCTAAAAGACAGTGTTAAAGGACTGTTTACCGTCGAAAACCGGTCAGACAACTGAGATAGGAGTCTAGCCTAAATGTAACGACCCTGAATTTTCTGTACAAAAATTTTCAAGTTAATGTACAGAATGGAGTTGCAAGCCTGAGCACAAGTTATAAATTAAATTTGTTTAAGAATAACAAGAAATAGCTTGTGGTTTACTGGTAAAGCCTTTCACTGCTATGACGTAGCCTTGTGTTCGAATCCCATCAGCCACATATATTTTTTTACTGATTTTTTATAAAATTTTTGGAAGCCCAAAATTTTACACGTGCAATACACATAAAAATGAAAAGTCAGATAAAATAAACATGTGTAAAATATTGTGTACACTGAGTAGGACAGGTGGAATCAATCCGACGGCCCAAGGCAGCAAACCGACCGACGAGATCGGCCATTTTCCCGGCGCCGACGGTCCCCCCATGGGTAAAAGCCTCCGTGCTTCGCCTACATGACTCTTGGCCTACCCCCACTACGCCAGTACTGTTTGTTTTTCATGCATTTATCCAGAGAGTTTAAATTCACCATTAATCCTATTTTTAATACATTTTTTAATTCTCACTTCAATTCCAAAACCCTAATTTTACCCTATAAATACAATCCCATACCCTAGCCCTCTTCGTTCTGAAATCTTTTGTCAAAAATTCTCAAAATTTCCTAAGTCAAAGAAGAGTACAAGTGGAGTTAGCCTAAAGTCACTTTCCGACAAGGATTCGAGACATTTTCGGTGACCCCGCGACTCCACGAAGCTACCAATTTCATCTTATACCTCTCCTCTAATCTTTTAGCAAGTAAGTCCCATCTCTTTTCCTCTCTTCCTACCTTAAAATGATCTCTTTTCAAAATATATCGGTAAGTGGAGTTATACCGACTTTTGTTTCTAAAACTTTGAAAACTATAATTTTTTTCTTAATAACCACTCATCCATATCACAATACTTTGCTTGTTAATCATTAACTAATTTAGTAAAACAAGTTTCACTTTAAAACTCCATGTAAAACAATTTTATTTAAGCTTTTTCGTTTAAATACCACAAACTTTATATACAACATCTTTTAATTACTTTGCTCAGCATACCTTTAGAAAACATCACGAGGTAATGACCTACCTCTCACATACACACATCTTGATATAGCACGATTCTCTTGAACAATATTTTTGTAGCAAAATACGACTTTTCATCAAAATACCCTAAACTATTAAAAAACTGGATTTCTTTAAATTGTGTTACTTAATTCTTTGCGGTTGTGCCTCTATAACCCATTTTAGGGAACCCGGTTAGGATGGTGCGGATTATCGCACATCCTCGAGACTAGAAGAACGAGATGCAGACCTCCGCAAGGAGCATACGATCTCGATGGAATTTTTAATACAATTTTCAAGAAAAATGAGATTTTCTAATAAATAAATAAAATTAATTTTTTAATAATTATATAAATATTATCAAACCAAATATTTCTAATATATATTAAAATCCCATGTTTTCTAACAAAATAAAAGAATTACAAGTTTCATGAAAATACCATCAAGAAGCAGTACAAGTCAAACTTTACACTAAAATACCTTGAACTATTCAAGCTAGATATATATTCATTAATATACCTCACCCTTTAAAAGTTGCATCCATGAAAACCCTAAATACGATTAATATATACTTGAGGTTTATTTTGAAAGTATACTAAAAAAAATATTTTTCATAAAAATCCCTCAAGTTATATTAAATTACAATAAGGACCCTAGTAAATATAGGTTTAAGCGGAATCCGTTCTCTTGAGCCTCAGGGAGCCGAAGAATGAGAGTACTTGCCTATTTAAGGTAGAAAACTAAAACGGAGTTATCAATGGTAATTGTCTTGGAAAAAGACACAAATCCTGCCGACCATGTGCAACAGTTACCGATAACTGCTAAACCTAATTCAGGATCCAAATCTGTTTAAAGTGTCTGACTCAAGTCTGAGTCTGAGTTTAATCTGAATACAATTCAAATATGAATCCAATTCAACATGAATCTAATATACCAAACATGAACACTTGAACATGAATACCAGAACAATATTAAACTTGCAACATGACTTGACCTGACCAAACCATGGCTATATCTTGAACTTGACTACTTTTCATCCTGAATCAGTTTACATGAACAACTTATACCATGGTCTTAGCAAGTCTAATAACTACAAATCAATACAATCAATACAATATACACTACGGGGTAGACTGGTACGGAATGCATTAGAAGTGGAATGAGATGGTCAATAAAAGACACCTACATGAACATCCATCGCTGTTGTCCCATGGCTTGACGGGGCCTTGTACTACGGGTTACCATAGTCCACGGATCAAATTGGACTCCTCTCTTATACACTGATACCTTCTGTACCAAGATACAAACAACTACGTTAGTATAATAAACATAAATCTATGCAATTACAAGTTCTATTCTCTTTACTTGTTCAATTCCATTCTATCTTTTGGGATTTACCGAGCGCTAGTTCGCTGACTACATTCCTATTTGGAATGTTGTCAGGAAGACCCAACTCTCAGGAGATCGAGCCTAACCGGGACGACTTGGAGCAGTTTACAAAGGAGGCAGATTTTTAGGTCTTACTTGTACTATTTTCTTTTTGGTTCATATGCCATTGTTTAGGCACCACTTTCTATCATTGTACTTTCTTTTCAGTTTTATGTAAAGAATGATTATTAATAAAAGTTGCTGTTTATATTACATCTCTTGTCATTCTTGTGATTTCATTTATATATTACTTATTTACACTTAGCGTGTTTATTTCTGAGTAAATACGTCGTGTATCTCACCACGTCCTCTTCCCCGTACACCGAGAAGCGGGGCGTGACACTAAATTTGGGGACAGATACATAGTTTTGATCCATCCACCTTTACGAAGACACTAAGTTGATTTATAGCGTCGTATATCGAAAGTTTTGAAGGATGCGACCGATGTAACCGACTTCAAATTCCCTCTCACGAATGAGAGGTTTATTGATTGTGGGGACATATTTTTCCTTCAGGTGCAAGCTCCTGTAATTAATTCTGTTGTCGTGAATAACAACAACTTTCTACACTCCAGGCTTTTTGCTTCGTGTGTCACATTTTTTGGTTTATTTGGTTTTCCCTTGGATTGATAGCATAGGATATTGAGATTTCTGTTGTCTTTATATGACTTGATTTTTGTTTAGAGGAATATACAGGACAGTTGCTTGCAACTTGTAAGCAGTTGCCTGTAATATCTAAGCACTTGCCTGTAATTTCTAAACAATTGCTTGTAACTTGTAAGAACATGCCTGTAATTTGTAAGAAGTGCTTGTAACTTCTAAACAGTTGCCTATAACTTGTAAGAACTTACCTGTAATTTCTAAGCAGTTGTTTGTAACTTCTAAGCGGTTGCCTATAACTTTTAAACAGTTTTCTATAACTTGTAAGAACTTGCCTGTAACTTGTAAGCAGTTGCATGTAACTTCTAACCAGTTGCCTATAATTTCTAAGCAGTTGCATTTCTAATATCTAAGAAGATTTTCCTTTCATATCTAATAAGTTTCTTCTAATTTCTCCATGGACGCAAGTAATAATATGTTAACAAAAGCGTTTTTTGTAACAGTCAACACGTATCATCGTCTTCCACTCCAGCAATTGCGCATGACCGAGTACATGACTTGGAGTCAAGCTTACCACCAGTGAGGCAAGATGATCAATTAATGAGGAACAATATCCCTGTTGTATGGCATGAAGCAATTGAGTGCATATCTCAAATATTCAAGGGATTTTATGAAGTTAGGATGGCTCTTTGCCAATTTGTTATTGCAGAACAATTCAATTTCGACTACATTAAGAACGATGGATTAAGAGTAATAGTGGCTTGTTTTCAAAGGGATAAAGGATGCCAATGGAGATTGCATACTTCGCCTTGTACTCGGAGGTATAGAGTTAACATATACGTTAGTAATATAAAATGTAATTGTCGTATTTTCAAATTGTTGACTGTTTTAGCTATCAAGTTACGCTAAGTTTTGTATGTTTGTCATATTTGAACAGTTTTCTATGGGCTATAAAGAGAAAATACCCGACGTACACATGTTCCGGAGGAATTTCAAGCGACGGATATCTCTGGACTACGAAAAATTTGGTAGCCGACATACTTGCAGATGTTTTGAGGTTACGACCAGGCTATCGGCCAATCGGGGCTAAGAAAGACTGCCATCAAAGGTTAGCGGTGGAGATTTCATATAATATTTTGTGGCATGCAAGAGAATTGGCACAAAAGACCGTCTTCGGCAATAATCGTCATTCTTATAACTTTTTGAGGTGGTATCAAAACAAGTGCATGAAAACCAATCCCGGAAGCGTAATTAGCATCGAAAAATCAATGGATGATAGATTCAAGAGGCTATTTTTAGCTATAGTGCTTGTATTGACGGGTATTTAAATGGTTGCTGACCTCTCATATTTCTTGATGGAACATTCATCAAAAACATGACAAAAGGCCTTCTATTGGCGGCGACTACTTATGACAGAAACAATGGTTTGTATTCGTTAGCTTTCACTATTTGCGATTAAGAGAACATCACAAATTGGAAATGGTTTTTAGATCAATTGAGAGCTGTGTTGGTTGATGGTCCTAGGGCCTACCACCTACTGCATACCCTTGTGTTTGTATCAGACACTGACAAGGAAATCAAAGAAGCGGTTAGGATATGCTTTTTTACCACATTGCATTCATTTTGCATTCTTCACTTGAAGCAAAATTTTAAAAATAGGCTCAAGGAGCTTGGTATGAAGAATTCGGAAGCCGAAACTTGTGCGCATATGATGGAGACAGCGTATTACCAATACACGATGGTTTAGTTCTTAGGGAAGATGAACCTATTGAAGAAGGAATCGATGGTTGCATATAACGCAATGGTTGAATATTACAATCCTCAACATTGGGATAATTGTTACTTCCCTGAAATAAGGTACAATTTCAATTCTTGCTCCTCAATACACCTGATTTGGCTATGAACGTGATTGACATAGATATGTATAACATCAGAGCAGCTGCCTGTAAATTCTAAGCAGTTGCCTGTAACATTTAATAAGTTGCCTGTAACTTCTAATAAGTTGCATGTAACATCTATTAAAGTTGCTTGTAACATCTATTTATGTGTATACTGAATGCAGGTATGGTCATGTTACATCCAATGCTGCTGAATCATATACTAACGGGATACGTGAGACCCACATATTTCCTATTCTTTAAATGGTGGACCACATAAGGGTATGTTTGATGGATCGCTTCAATAGTCGACGAGAAAAAGCCGAAGGGTGGAATAGAGTGTTGTGTTCCAAGTCGGAGTAAATTTTGAACAAAAATTTGGACGCTACTAGGTTTTTTATGTTCATCAAGCTGATACAGAGCATTATGAGGTGTTTGAGATTAAAACTGTTCGGATCAATGTGTTGGCTCGATCATATACATGCTGAGAATGGGAAGTTACTTGGATTCCTTATAGGCATACTTGCGCCGTTATCAATTTCTTGAGGCAATCAATCTATAACTATTGTGACCCTTTCTTGAAGATCGAATATTTCACGGCTAACTACGGAAATACAATTTACCCAATACCTACATTTGACAAGCCAATGGTCACGGAAGAGAACACTGAGATCCAGCCTCCTTTGATGAAAAAACGACTGGGAAAGCCCCCTACAAGGCGCATAAAAAACATGGATGTTCAAAAGAGAAAGATGAATTGCGGTAGGTGTGGAAATGAGGGTTAGGATATGCTCTGCTCCTATTGATTAAGTGTAAAATTGCTACATGTTGGTCGTTTGGTATTTTGTTTTATGTTTATATATCCACCGTCAAGTTTCGTGGATTTTTTGTACTGAACATTACAATATTCATTATAATTTTGCTATAAATTTTTCTATTGGTTAAGTATGCATCTAAATGAAATATAGAAATTTTTTTATGAATCCCTTTATTTTCCGTTGCCTGTAACATCTAAGTACTTGCTTATAACTTCTGATAAGTTGCCTGTAACTTCTAGGCAGTTGCCTGTAGGTTCTAAGCAGTTGCCTATAATTTCTATGCACTTTCCTTTAACTTTTAATCATTTTCCTGTAACTTTTAATAAGTTTCTTGTAACTTGTAAGTACTTGTCTGTAACTTATAACAACTTGTCTATAACTTATAATAAGTTACTGTAACATATAAGCACTTGCCTATAACTTCTAACAACTTGTCTGTAACTACTAAGAAGTTGCCTGTAATTTCTAATAAATTTTCTGTAACTTCTAAGCACTTGCCTGTAAGTTCTAACCATTTTCCTGTAACTTCTAATTAGTTGCCTGTAACTTGTAACCAGTTTTCTTTAATTACTAAGCAGTTGCCTGTAACATCTAAGCAGTTGCATGTAACTTCTAAGTATTTGCTTGTAAATTCTAACCACTTGCCTGCAACATATAAGCAGTTGCCTGTAACTTATAGACAGTTTCCTGTAACTTCTAGACAGTTGTATGTAACTTCTTCTAATTAGTTGGTTGTAACTTTTAAGCAGTTTCCTGTAACTACTAAGCAATTACTTGTAACTTTAAACATTTGCCTGTAATTTCTAGGTTGTAATACCCCAGAGCAATGCGGTCTTCGGACATCATGGTGATCTGCTCTGTCCATACTCAGCGCGGTCTGTTGCGGATACATAGTGATCTGTGTATGGAGCCGCTTCAGAACAATGAGATCGGGTCCCTAAAATACATTCCGAAAGAGAATCGAACTGCATTATAAATGTAATGATACCACCCTCAATTACAGAAGCGCCTTTTGGATGAATCGGCACTCCGGAGTTTGAAGAGCTCCATAGTTAAGCGTGCTCGGGTTAGGAAAATCCTAGGATGGGTGACCTCCTGAGAAGCGGGCCCTTCTCAAGTCTGGTTTGCCCCAAAGGACAAACCGTACGGTTTTTACCAGAGCGGACAATACCATCCGTATTGGGGCGTTTCATTTATGGTGTCCCATGCAGGACCCTCGGTAGTAAGTCTTTGGTTCGAGGAAGAACCATTGTTCTTAAGTGGGGGATGTTTACCGCCGAAAACCAGACTGAGACGTTGGACATCTAGCCTGAATTTGGGGGCATATACTATTTGAATATATCCATCCACCTCTCCGAAAATGCCTAGTTGATTTATGGCACCGTATATCGGAGGTTTGGATAGATGCGACTGATATAGCAGACTTCATCAGATTTCCCATCATTTGTGGGGGATTTTTGATTGTGGGGACGCTCTTCCTTGCAGGCACAAACCCCTGCAGTTAATTACGTTATCGTGTTGCGATAACCACTTTCTCCTGCTCCTGTAGTTCACTTCGTGTTGTGTGTATTTTGTTTGTTTTGGTTGCCCGTAGATTGTATATGAAGACTAGTTTATGTTTTCCCCCGTAGGGCGCAGATCAGTCCAAATCCGTATATATTTTGGGTTTGAACTTAGGTTGTATGTATTCCATCAGTTCAAAAATATTTTATTTTATTTAAGGACCGTTAATCTAGTTTGAGATTGAGATCGACTTAAATATACGAGTATTTGGGCTCAGTTTATTTTAACTAAGGATACATTAGTCCTATTTGAGACTAAGATCAACTTAGCAATATTTTAAGGATCATCAAATTTTAGTTAATATCCAACAACGGCGTATTTGGGATCAGCTGCAAGAAATTTCAAAGACTTAGGTAATTTAGGCTTAGTCTTGGGCTTTTTCCTTCATTCAGAAGTGCTAAGCACTAATTTGTGGCTCTGGCACTCACGGGAGGCGCTTAGACATGGGCACTGTCCAATTGGTGCTAAGAACTTAATCGTTTTGATTAAATTTAAAGTGCTCAGCACTTTTATACAGCGCTCACATGGGTTTCACGTGAGGCGCTCAGACATGGGTGTTGCCCAATCAGTGTTAAGCACTTAATCGTTTTGATTAAATTTAAAGTGCACAACACTTTTATACAGCGCTCACGTGGGTTTCACGTGAGGCGCTCAGACATGGGCGTTTCCCATTCAGTACTAAGCACTTAGTCATTTTAACTAAGTATATAGTGCTCAACACTTTTATGCAGCGCTCACGTGGGTTTCACATGAGGCGCTGAGTCTTCTGTTTTGGGCGCTCACGTGAGAAGCACGTGAGGCGCTGAGCTTTCTGTTTTGGACACTTACGTGGGAAGCACGTGAGGCGTCGAGCTCCTTTTATTCGGCACTCACGTGGGAAACACGTGAGGCGCTGAACTCCTTTCTTTTAGAGATTTAATCTCTGTTAATGGCATTTTGGCCTTTAATGATCACCAAGATCTCTGTTTTGAAGATCTGAGATCGATTTTATTGGAGAACTTAGTTCGTTTGTGGAAAGTTAAACCCTTTTCTTAGAGGAATTAAATTCCTAGAACATATGTTCTCTTTTTTTTCACTTTTTCTTTTAATCTAGTTATTTCCCCTACATTCCGAGTCTGAGGAACAGAATCTCCCCGATAAGAATTAAATTCTCAACTTGTTGGGATATTTGCTTTGTAAATCTCAGATCAGAGGAAGAACAAAATTTTTTAATGAAGGGTTAAACCCTTATTTTTTAATTTTATACTAGGCAAAGGTGAAATGTTTATCTCCGCTTTTCTTTACCCAGCGAGAATCTTCCTCTTTTTTCTGGGGAATTAAATTCTTAGTTTTTTTTTTGTAGAGAAGCTTATGGGGTTGATTCTCTCCATGAGACTTGAAGTCTCAGATCCTTTATATAGGATAATCAAATTGTTAATTAATTTGAGAAAATCTCTCACTTGAGAGATACAAATTAATTTAATTGGTCTCAAAGATTATTTGGAGGATTTTATCCACCGTTGGATTTTTGATCCAATGATTTTTGTTTTACAGAATATATATTCTTGTTTTTAACAAGTTTATGGAAATATTTTTCCATATACAAAATTTAATTCTGTCAATCGGTGATTTTTAATCCAAGGGTTCAGAGTATATCTTTCTTATTTGGAAAGATTAGGGAAATATTTTCCCATTGGATTTTTGATCCAACAACTCTCTGTTTAACAGAGAATTATCTTTCTCTTTAGAAAGATCAAGAGAACTATTTTCCCAAAAATAGAATTAGAATCTATCATTTGATAATTTTTTAATCACCATTGGATTTTTGATCCAACAGCTCTGTTTAACAGAGAATATCCCCAATTATTTTAGGAAAATATTGCCCATGTAAAATTTAATTCTACCCTCTTTAATTTGGGCGCTGATGCTCATGTGTTGTCCACGTGGGCGCCGCCTAAGAATTTAATTCTTACGGAATCATGCACCACGTGTTTTGCACGTCGGCTCTCATATGAGTTTCACGTGAAGCGCCTGCTATAGGATTTAATCCTATAAGAGGTCGGCGCTGGCGCTGACGTGAGAAGCACGTGAGGCGCTGCCTTATTGTGTTTAATTAAAATAATTATATGAGGGAACAGGGGGAATGTAATACCCCAGAGCAGTGCAGTCTTCGGATATCATGGAATCTACTCTGACCATACTCAGTACGTTCTGTTGCGGACACATGGTGATCTGAGTGTGGAGCTGTTTCAGAATAATGGGATCGGGTCCCTGAAACACATTCCGAAAAAGAACCGAACTGCATTATAAATATAATAATGCCACCCTCAATAATGGAGGCTCCTTTTAAATGAACCGGCACTATGGAGTTTGTTAAGCATGCTCGGGCTAGGAAAATCCTAGGATGGGTGACCTCATGGGAAGTGGCCCTTTCTCGAGTCCAGTTTGCTCCAAAAAACAAAACCGTGCAGTTTCAACCAGAGCGGACAATACCATCTGTACTGGGGCATTGGGCATGACATAGGCAGTTGCCTTTAATTTCTAACCACATGTCTGTAACTTCTAATTAGTTGCCTGTAACTTATAAGAACTGTTGGATATAAGTGTCCTTGTTCCCGCCAAAAATTTCTGCACAGAAGAACCCAATGTATCAAATGGCAGCAATACGCTAAAGATAATGCAAACCAGTATTTTTCGGGCTTTATTTTTCTAAACTACTGAATGAGAATCAGGTAAATTCTAATGGCATCGAAAACGTCTCGAAAAGTCCTTCGATTTGATATATTACGAGCCTCATAACTCTTCCGGAATCAAAAGTTATGAACAAATGTGTTATGCACGTATAGTCTAAGTAATGCTCTACCACATAGGAGATATATTTTTAGTCCCACATCGGGGAAAAGAGAGATCCCTTCTTTACTATTCCCCTATAAATAAGAGGGGATACCTCTTAGAAAAAATGGGATTCAATCCTCGAAGGAGCTTAGTTCTCCAAGTTTGGGCCTTAACTTCCCCCATAATGCGCATATGCGCAAGCGCACGTGCGCACCATGCGCAACGCACGTGTGCCCGCTACGTGCATACCACGTATGAGGATTCAATTCTCAAAGGAACTTAGTTCTCCATAGGAGCTTAGTTCTCCAAGTTAGGGCCTTAGCTGCCCCCCATGATGTGCAAGCGCCACATGCGCACCACATGCGACGCACGTGTATCCACCAAGTGCACAACACATATGAAGCACGCGCGTCCACGTCGTGCGTCCGCCACGTGCAACACACATGCACCCAACACGTGCGACTCACGTGCGCGAACGCAAAGAAATCATTTTCAAGCAGTTAGAAGTTTAAGCACCAACATGTTCTTCCTCCTGATGAATGAGACATGGTTCAAAGGGTACATCCCTCTATACCTTCGATATATGGCGCTGTAATCCCTTAACGTCGTTGGAAAGGTGGTGGGTCCCAATGACCAATGATCTTTCTTTCAAAATAAGGGAGAGATCCCCCATAAACTTCTGTAAAAAAATACATAAGGCACTCCAAAAGCTTCCAAAAAGAAAAAAGAATAAAAAATTTAATTCTCAAAGAAGAAGATCTTTCCCCTCAAAACCCTAGGTAAAGAAAAAAGAAGAAATCAAAATATCTCTTTTACCTGTCATATCACATCTAAGGGTTTTACCCTTTTAAAAGAACTTAGTTCTTTTTCTGGATCTGAGATCCAGAAGACAAGTCTCTCACAAGTTGAGAATTTAATTCTCATCGGGAAGATCTTGATCTTAAGAATCAAAGATTCAGGGAAGAACAAAGTTGAAAAGAAAGAAGATGGAGTCCATAACACTTCAGGAACTTCGTTCCTTCAAATCAAGAACTTAGTTCTTTAAATATCCGATCTAAGATTCTCAAAATAGCGATCTTGGTGATCGTTAATGGTCAAAATACCATTAAACCTCTCTGAAATCATGAACAAGAGAATATGGAGAAAATGGAGTCTATAATACTCCAGAAACTCAGTTCCTTCAAATCAAGAACTTAGTTCTTTAAGAACCCGATCCCAGATCCTCAAAATAGTGATCTTGGTGATCGTTAATGGTCAAAATACCATTAACAGAGATTTAAGTTCTCTAAAAATATCAACAGAGATTAAATCTCCAAAAAGAACTCAGCGCCTCACGTGAAAAGCACGTGAGCCGCCAAAACTTAGCGCCTCACGTGAAAAGCACGTGAGTGCCCAAAAGAAGCCAAAACCTCAGCGTCTCACGTGAAAAACACGTGAGTGCCATAAAAGGCCGGTGCTTAGCACTATTATAGCGCCTCACGTGAAACACATGTGAGCGCTATATGCAACTGAGTGCTTAACACTGCTAGGTAGTACAGAAACCCAGTCTTAGCCCAAATTGGCTAAGTTTCTTGAGGTTAAACCTCATTGATTTTTCAAGGGAGACCATATGCTCATGATTTCCAAACTGATCTTAGTCTCAAATATGACTAATGATCTCTTATTGATGATATCCAAAATGTTATTCATCCCATATCTCCTAAGATAATCTTACTCTCAAATAAGGCTAATGATCTTAGATGATCCACCATGATCTTTCCCTCAAACATGGGATTTGGTTCAAGGAAACATCTCTTCAGATCTCTGATATATGACGTAATTCCTCAATGTCTTCAGAGAGGTGGCGGGTCCCGACAACCAACAACTCTTTTCCCGTCCCAACTTGATATAAAATTTCATCAAGACAGGGAATGATACATCCCACATTGATACACTTCTAAATTGACATGCACACCTCAAATTGGGTCACACTCCAAATTGAGTGCATTCCATGTCACCATCATTCACTTTTCCACGTAACAAATACACGTGCGCACAAGATGAATGTTGGACCGAAATGTCCTTAAACTAACATTCGTCCCCAAATCGGGAATATTGGACCGAAATGTTCTTAAACTAACATTCGTCCCCAAAACGGGTTCGTCCCCAAAACGGGAATGTTGGACCGAAATGTCATTAAACTAACACTCGTCCCCAAAATGGGAATGTTGGACCAAAACGTTCTTAAACTAATATTTGCCTCAAATATGGCAATAATGGACCGAAATGTCCTTAAATTAACATTCGTCCCTAAAACGGGACTGTTGGACCGAAATGTCCCTAAACTAGACATCCGTCCCAAATACAACGATAATGGACCAAATGTCCGTAAACTAACATTCGTTGGACCATGATGTCCTTAAACTAAAATAATTGAGCTCATATGCTCATTTGTTTCTAAGTTGATCTTAGTCTCAAATATGACTAACGATCCTTAGATCAAATTTTAATATCTTATGAACGGATGGACCTCACAAATGTGAGAAATACGTCCTAAGTTCATTCCCGTTGGCAAACCAAGCTACCAACGTGGACTCCGTCAAGCAAATCCTTGACCCAAACCCAAATCTCAAATATACGGATTTGGACTAATCTGCGCCCTACGAGCGGCGACATAAATTAGTCTCCGTATATGATCCATGGGCAACCCAAAATAAAAAAACACGACACGACACGAAGTGAACCACCGGAGAAGGAGAAAGTGGTTATAGCAACGCGATAACGTAATTAATTGCAGGGGCTTGCGCCTGTAGGAATGAGCGTCCCCACAATAAAAAAACCCCACACAAACGAGGGGGAATCTGATAAACTCTGCTACAACGATCGCATCTGTCCAAACCTCCGATATATGGTGCCATAAATCAACTTGGTATATTCAGAGAAGTGGATGGAGAAGTTCAAATAGCATCTGCCTCCAAATTCAGACTAGACGTCCCAACGTCTCAGTCTCTATCTTTTGGCGGTGAACAGGTTCTGGCACACCCGGTGGGACTTTTTCCTATTTCCACTCCACACTTCGTGTGTCGTGTTTTTCCGTGATCAAATAATCGCGGTATATATGTTTTTTGTTGCCCTTGGGTGATGAGATACTGATGCTGGCGTTCCATCTTTTCCCTAGAATGGCGTTTGCTTCCACCCACAGCAACTCAGGCTCTGTCACATCTGGTGGAGTCAAATATGGGCTATTTGCAGTCCCAAATCTCTACAATTCAGCTCTTCAAGAAATCAATAGGCTTATCTTTGGGTCTATGCTTCCACCTCCCACCCTCGGTACCTCAACACCGAAGGAGGAAGCCTAGAAGAAGCCTATCTTCCACAGGATGGCTCCTCAAGCTTCTACTTTGCCGACGGAATCGATCTCCAAACAACTAGTACCTTCCAAAGGCCAAGGTCGACGCATGGGGCAGAATACTCAAGCTCTCAATGAAAACAGGGGGCAGGATCAGCAAAATCTTGAGGTTAATCAAATTCCGATCGCAAGACATCACCGACGCCGATATCGGCGTCAAATAAGACAAGCTGGGGGCAGTTCTCCGTATGGTCTTGTTTCAACCCTAGTGGTGAATGCTGCTGTTCCAACCGGGAACAGTTTCGAATTGCTGCGAAGGGTCAGACAAAATTCTTCCACCGCAATATTGAAGAAATCTCCGTAGTCCATGGAGATCCCACAAGAACAACAACCGGTTCGCTCCCTAAAAGAACTTTCCTCATCTATATATAAGGTGCAGAAGCAAGTGAAGGACTCAGTCGTCAACCGCGGATCTTTCCCTAAACGTCAGCCAAATTCTGACAAATCCTCTTTCAAATACATGGGGACTCATCCTAAGACAGATCCTGATATAATGGTTCCTTCTAAAGCAGCTTCTCATAAAAAAGAGAGGTCTGATAAAGCCCAAATTCCCGAGGCAAAATCCGAGGGTTAAAGCTCCAAACGTCCTAAGCCTGGGGGCGTAGTAGTTCACACAGTCAACATGGTGAACTCCAAAGATGAATGTCAAACTTATACTAGTCACGGACCGCATACTCGGTCCCTGATAAAGGCTCAACTACAACGTGAAAAGCTGCAGGAGATACTTGCTCAGACGGCAGCACTCGCTAATCCATCGCCTAAGGAAAATCCTGAGGGCTCACCCGAAGAAAGAGTAGGGAAGGAGTCGGATATTGATTTTCTAAAGCGCGCTCTCAAAAAGAGAGATGAAGAAGCGGAATGTCCACTAAAATGAACCAGATGACCCTTCTGAACCAGAATATGGCTGAAATGATAATCCATTCGGAACCACTAATAGATGAAATACCAGTAATCGCTTTTAAAGATAAGGGTGACATTTCAAAGCCTCTGCGAGCCACATCAACGGCTGAGGAGGAAATGATCCCAAAAGTAAAATTGGACGCATAAATCGCTCAGCAAATCAAAGCTCATTATGCCAGTGAAGTCGCAAATAGTTCAATCAAGACTGGTTGACCGTATCCGGCGTGCTACGATCAAATACAGTACCCGCAAGAACATATACTTCCGACGTTCCACATATACAAAGGAACCGGGAACCCTAGCCAGCACATTGCGTGTTTTAAATCCATGTGCGGCAACACTGGAGGAAATGATATACTGCTCCTCCGACAGTTCGTGTCACGCCCCGCTTCCCGGTATACGGGTAGAGGACGCGACTGGCCACTACGTATTTACTCTGAAGTAAATACGCTAAGTGTATCTAAGTAATATAAATGAAAATGCACAAGAGACAAAGACAGTAGGTATAACTGAACAGCAAATTTATTTATTAACATTCTTTTGTACAATGCATGGAAAAGTAAATACATCTGAATGAAAGCAATGTCTAAACAATGGCATAACAGAAATGGAAAGTACTGAAATAAAATGGAAAATGTACAAGTGAAACTACAGCTCGGGATCGTCAGTAAACTGGTCCAAGTCTTCATTGCTGGGCTCGATCTCTGTAAGGTCCGAAACACCTGACGACATTCAAAGAAAGAAAGAGAATGTCGTCAGCGAAAAAATCGCTTGGTAAGTCCCAAAGATAAGGGAGAAGTAGAATAGACAGAGAGTAAGAGAGAGAGTGTAGCTTTTAAAGTTGTCTTATATTGTTATAATATTGTATTTAGTATTAACACTGTTGTTTGTAGCTTGGTACAAAAGGATGCCAGTGTATACGAGAGGAGTCTCTATATGCCAGAGACTAGAGGCAAATGGAAGTACAAGGATCCGTTAGAAAGCCCGGAACAACGGCGTGGTATTCAGGTTAGGTGTCTTAAATCTTGCAGTCTCGTGCCACTTCTAACACCTTCCGTACCAATCTACCCCTTAAACCCCGCGAAGTATCGTTTGAATTGTTTGTATTGTATTGCAACTTGTATTGTCTTATAATATAGATTGTATAATTGGATGACTTGCCGAAACCATGATATCAGTAAATGCATGTAACTGGAGAATCATGGATGTAACTGGAGAATCATGTAAATGGAAGTATATCCATGTTTCGGTTCAGTCAATATAGATTGAATAGTTTGATCCGATTGATTATATGGATTCATGGATTCATATCGAATTATAATATTGTAGATTTTACTTGAATCATATTCAAGTCAGATTATTTATAATGAGATTCAGTCTGAGTCAGACAATTAAAAAAGAAATTGAAGTCTTGAATTAGGTTTTAATGTTATCGGTAACCGCTGCACATGGGCGGCAGGATTTGTGTCTTTTTCAAAGATGATTACCGTGTTGATAACATCGTAGTTAAGTTTTCTACCTTAAATAGGCAAGCACCCACTTCTCCGGCTCCCTGAGGCTCAAGAGATTGGTCCCGCTTAAACCTATATTTACTAGGGTCCTTATGGTAATTTAAAGAACTTAAGGGGGTTATATGTAAAATTACTTTGTATAATTTTCAAAATACATCCCAAGTATTTAATTATCGTCTATAGAGTTTTTCTTAGATGTAGATTTTATATATGTTACATTTTTAGTGAAAATAACCTAATTTCATAATATAAGGTATTTAATTGTAGGTATTGGACTTGTATGGAATTTCATGGTATTTTAATGTAAAGTGATTCTTGTGATTTTAGAAAAAAATTGGAATATTTATATTATCATAAAATAGATATTTTAATGATACATACATATATATATATATAATTTAATATATATATTATATTTCTAGAAATCTCATTTTTTTAAGATATTTCTATTTTTAAATCTCTCGAGACCGAAAGCTCCTTGCGGAGGTTTGAATCTCACACTACTAAGTCAAGGATGTGCGATAATCCGCACCATCCCAGTCGGGTTCCCCAAAAATGGGTTGTAACGGCGCTTTGCAAACATTTATAAAAATACGTAATCTTGTAGAAAACGATTTTTATAAGTTAAATCTAGTTTTGTGTAAAACGGTATTTCCCGAATCTATATTTACCAAAAGATATTGTGCTATTTTGCATATGAGAGTTGTGAAGAGGTAGGTCATTACGTTGTGATCTATCTAAAGGTATAGCAAGATTTATGATGTTTTAAAGTCGAAAGTATACTACATGGTATTTTATTGAAAAAGAGCGGTAAAAGTTACAAAATAAAATGTTTAGCTATGAAACTTGTTCAACATGTCTTGTTAATGATTAATGGTCAAGATGTAAGAGTTTAATATGGTTGTGTTAAGGAAAAAGTAACTTTATAAAGAAAACCGAATCGGAAGTCGGATTTAACTCCACTTCCGTCGGGTTTTAGTAAAAGAAATTTTAAGAATAGATTAGAGAAGAGGGAGGTGGGACTTACTGGCTTAAAATCAAGAGGAGAGGTAGAGGAGAAAGTAGAATTCGCCGGTGCGTCGTTTCGTCGACGGAAACTCCTAGGGCCGTCGTCGAAAGTTCGCCAGAGTTTCGCCCTTCGCTAACTTCACTTGTACACAAAAGTTCTAGGGATTTTCTTGAGAGTTTTGGACAGAAATTTGTAGTGAGGAGGGTTTGTTTAGGGTTGATATTTATAGGGAAAGATTAGGGTTAGGGTAGGTGAAGGGTGTAAAGAAAAATGTATTAAATTATATTAAAATTATGGTTTAATGGATTTTAAAGAGCTCTGTTAAATTGCAGAAAATTTAAAGTGTACAGGGGTTTAGGGAAGACCAAGAGGCAGAACTTTCATGTTGGACAATCGGCGATCTGGCCGAGTCCGGCCGGCAGCGGCGGGCTGAGTCGGCCGAGTCGCCGTCCCGAGTCGGGCCGGGGCTCACCGCTACGTGTCCCTCGTCACTTGGTGTAGCCCCTGGGTCAGTTTGTTTTACATGTGTAATGGGGTTTTTACGAGTTATGCACGTGTAGACCCTTGGACTTCTAAAAATTCAAAACAAAACAATATTAAAAATAATGTAAGGGATGGGATTTGAACTCTGGTGCTTTGGTTCAGCAGTGCAAGGTCTTACCGATGAGCTACAAGCTCTTGCTTGCTATTAAAAACCAAAACAAACTTATAACTTGTGCTCAGGCTAATGTACCTCTTTCTGTATTTTTGAAAAATTGTACAAAAATTTAGGGTTGTACATTCTACCCTTCTTATAAAAATTTCGTTCTCGAAATTTGTAAAAGGAAAGTGTAAGAGATTGAAGGAAAGTTTGGTGATAGAACTATTGATAGCGTATGAAAAATTTATAAAGGAATGAAAGAATGCGAATGGTTTTGGTAAAATTGTAAAATAGGTGAGGGAATTTTGGGTTATGACAGATTCAAGGTATATGAAATTGGAAAATTCAAAGAATATGAATTGTAAAAAATGTTTTAGTTGTTGTTTCTTGTGTTATATTGCTCAGGTTGTTCACGCAGAGCAGAACTGCATGGTAGGGTTTCATACAGCTCTGACCTGCATGGCCCGCCAACAAAACCTGCCACGCCCCGCTTCCAGGTGTACGGCGCAGGAGACGCGACTGGCCGCTACGTATTTACTCTGAAGTAAATACGCTAAGCGTATCTAAGCAATATAAATGAAAATTCATAAGAGACAAAGACAGTAGGTATAACTGAACAACAACTTTATTTATTAACATTCTTTTGTATAATGCATGGAAAAATAAATACATCTGAATGAAAGCAATACCTAAACAATGACATAACAGAAATGGAAAGTACTGAAATGAAATGAAAAATGTACAAGTGAAACTACAGCTCGGGATCTTCAGTAAACTGGTCCAAGTCTTCAGTGCTGGGCTCGATCTCTGGAAGGTCCGAAACACCTGATGGCATTCAAATAAAGAAAGAGAATGTCGTCAGCGAACAAATCGCTCGGGAAGTCCCGAAGATAAGGAAGAAGTAGAATACACAGAGAGTAAAAGAGAGAGTGCAGCTTTTAAAGTTGTCTTATATTGTTATAATGGTGTATTTAGTATTAACGTTGTTGTTTGTAGTTTGGTACAGAAGGATGCCAGTGTATACGAGAGGAGTCTCTATATGCCAGAGACTAGAGGAAAATGGAAGTACAAGGATCTGTTAGAAAGCCCGGAACAACGGTGTGGTATTCAGGTCAGGTGTATTAAATCTTACAGTCTCGTGCCACTTCTAACACCTTCCGTACCAATCTACCCCTTAAACACTACGAAGTATCGTTTGAATTGTTTGTATTGTATTGCAACTTGTATTGTCTTGTAATATAGATTATATAATTGGATGACTTTCCGAAACCATGATATCAGTAAATGGATGTAACTGGAGAATCATGTAAATGGAAGTATATCCATAGTTCGGTTCGGTCAATATAGATTGAATAGTTTGATCCGATTGATTATATGGATTCATGGATTCATATTGAATTGTAATATTGTAGATTGTACTTGAATCATATTCAAGTCAGATTATTTATAATGAGATTCAGTCTAAGTCAGACAATTAAAAAAAGAAATTGAAGTCCTGAATTAGGTTTTGATGTTATCGGTAACCACTGCACATGGGCGACAGGATTTGTGTTTTTTTCAAAGACGATTACCATGTTGATAACACCGTTGTTAAGTTGTCTACCTTAAATAGGCAAGCATCCACTTCTCCGGCTCCCTGAGGCTCAAGAGATTGGTCCCGCTTAAACCAATATTTACTAGGGTGCTTAGGGTAATTTATAGAACTTGAGGGGTTATATGTAAAAATACTTTTGTATAATTTTCAAAATACACCCTAAGTATTTAATTATCGTCTTTAGAGTTTTTCTTAGATGTAGATTTTATATATGTTACATTTTTAGTGAAAATAACCTAATTTCATAATATAGGGTATTTAATTGTAAGTATTGGACTTGTATGGAATTTTATGGTATTTTAATATAAAGTGATTCTTGTGATTGTAGAAAAAAATTGAAATATTCATATTATCACAAAATAGATATTTTAATGATACATACATACATACATACATACATATATATATATATATATATATATATATATATATATATATATATATATATATATATAGATACACACACACACACATACATATATATATATATATAATTTTAATATATATATTACATTTCTAGAAATCTCATTTTCTTAAGATATTTCTATTTTTAAATCTCTTGAGACCGAATGCTCTTTACGGAGGTCTGAATCTCGCACTACTAAGTCCTGGGATGCGCGATAATCTGCACCATCCCATTCGGGTTCCCTAAAAATGGTTTATAGTGGCACTTTGCAAAGATTTGTAAAAATACATAATCTTGTAGAAAACGGTTTTAATAAGTTAAAGGTAGTTTTGTGTAAAACGGTATTTCCCGAAAGGTATTGTGCTATGTTGCATATGAGCGTTGTGAAGAGGTAGGTCATTATCTCGTGATCTATCTAAAGGTATAGCAAGATTTATGATGTTTTAAAGTCGAAAGTATACTACATGGTATTTTACTGAAAAAGAGCGGTAAAAGTTACAAAATGAAATGTTTTGCTGTGAAACTTATTCAACATGTCTTGTTAATGATTAATGGTCAAGATGTAAGAGTTTAATATGGTTGTGTTAAGGAAAACTTAACTTTATAAAGAAAACCAAATCGGAAGTCGGATTTAACTCCGCTTCCGTCGGGTTTTAGTAAAAGAAGTTTTAAGAATAGATTAGAGAAGAGGGAGGTGGGACTTACTGACTTAGAATCAAGAGAAGAGGTAGAGGAGGAAGTAGAATTCGCCGGTGTGTCGTTTCATTGCCGGAAGCTCCTTGGGTCATCGTCGGAAGTTCGCCGGAGTTTCGCCCTTCGCTAACTCCACTTGTACACAAAAGTTCTAGGGATTTTCTTGAGAGTTTTGGACAGAAATTTGGAGTGAGGAGGGTGTGTTTAGGGTTGATATTTATAGGGAAAGATTAGGGTTAGGGTAGGTGAAAGGGTGTAAAGAAAAATGTATTAAATTGTATTAAAATTATGGTTTAATGGGATTTTAAAGAGCTCTATTAAATTGCAGGAAATTTAAAGTGTACAGGGTTTTAGGGAAGACCAAGAGGCAGAACTTTCATGTTGGACAATCGGCGATCCGGCCGGCAGCGGCGGGCCGAGTCGGCCAAGTCGCCGTCCCCAGTCGGCCGAGTCGGGCCGGGGATCGCCGCCACGTGTCCCTCGTCGCTTGGTGTAGCCCCTGGGTCAGTTTGTTTTACATGTGTAGTGGGGTTTTTACGAGTTATGCACGTGTAGACCTTTGGACTTCTAAAAATTCAAAACAAAACATTATTAAAAATAATGTAGGGGATGGGATTTGAACTCTGGTGCTTTGGTTCAGCAGTGCAAGGTCTTACTAATGAGCTACAAGCTCCTGCTTGCTATTAAAAAGCAAAACAAACTTATAATTTGTGCTCAGTCTAATGTACCCCTTTCTGTATTTTTGAAAAATTGTAAAGGAATGAAAGAATGCGAATAGTTTTGGTAAAATTGTAAGAGAGGTGAGGGAATTTTGGGTTATGACAGATTCAAGGTATATGAAATTGGAAGATTCAAGGAATATGAATTGTAAAAAATGTTTTAGTTGCTGGTTCTTATGTTATATTTCTTAGGTTGTTCACGCAGAGTAGAACTGCATAGTAGGGTTCCATACAGTTCTGACCTGCATGGCCCGCCAACAAAACCTGTCACGCCCCGCTTCCCGGTGTACGGCGAAGGGGACACGACTGGCCGCTACGTATTTACTCTGAAATAAATACGCTAAGCGTATCTAAGCAATATAAATGAAAATGCACAAGAGACAAAGACATTAGGTATAACTGAACATCAACTTTATTTATTAACATTCTTTTGTACAATGTATGGAAAAGTAAATACATCTGAATGAAAGCAATGCCTAAACAATGACATAACAGAAATGAAAAGTACTGAAATAAAATGGAAAATGTACAAGTGAAACTACAGCTCGGGATCTTCAGTAAACTGGTCCAAGTCTTCAGTGCTGGGCTCGATCTCTGGAACGTCCGAAACAACTGACAACATTTAAAAAAAGAAAGAGAATGTCGTCAGCGGACAAATCGCTCAATAAGTCCCAAAGATAAAGGAGAAGTAGAATATTCAGAGAGTAAGAGAGATAGTGTAGCTTTTAAAGTTGTCTTATATTGTTATAATGTTGTATTTAGTATTAACGCTGTTGTTTGTAGCTTGGTATAGAAGGATACCAGTGTATACGAGAGGAGTCTTTATACGCCAGAGACTAGAGGCAAATGGTAGTACAAGGATCCGTTAGAAAGCCCGGAACAACGGCGTGGTATTCAGGTTAAGTGTCTTAAAATTTGCAGTCTCGTGTCACTTCTAACACCTTCCGTACCAATCTACCCCTTAAACCCCGCGAAGTATCGTTTGAATTGTTTGTATTGTATTGCAACTTATATTGTCTTGTAATATAGATTGTATAATTGGATGACTTGCCGAAACCATGATATCAGTAAATGGATATAACTGGAGAATCATGTAAATGGAAGTATATCCATGGTTCGGTTCAGTCAATATAGATTGAATAGTTTAATCCGATTGATTATATGGATTCATATTGAATTGTAATATTGTAGATTGTACTTGAATCATATTAAGGTCAGATTATTTATGATGAAATTCAGTCCGAGTCAGACAATTAAAAAAAGAAATTGAAGTCCTGAATTAGGTTTTGATGTTATCGGCAACCGCTGCACATGTGCGGCAGAATTTGTGTCTTTTTCAAAGACGATTACCGTGTTGATAATGTTAGGTCCACGTTACCTCTCCCGGTTCTTTCGGGGTTGCGGAAACTGTGAAAAATGATTTTTGAGGTTTTGGTAACATGGACTAGAAAACCCGGATCTTTGCTAAACAACACACTAGCAACAACTACGAGTTTTAGCTACTCGGTTAGGGGGTTATACCTAGTCTTGAGCTCCTTCTCTTCTTGTTGTTCTCCTCCTTGCTAGCTCCTGGTAGTAGCTTGAATGGCTCCTCCTCGTCGTCTCCTCTTTGCCGAAGATAGATCCACCCGAGGGCCTCGAACTTTAGCTCCTACCTCAACCTTGAGGTAACTAAAGTGTTAGGTTTGCTAGACCTTCAACCTTAGGATGAGTAGAAAGTAGTTTTGGTGTTTTATCTCCAAAGCAAATGGTTCTCAACTCATGAGAGATTTTGCCTTGAGCTAGAGGAAGAAGGAGAGCAAAGGATGAGAAAGAAGGTGCAAGTAAGAATGATCCCATTTTTACAACCATGCTCTCATATTTTTAGAAAAATGATAATAATAATAATAATTAACAATTTGTGATGGTGTGTTGATGAATGACCATTATCATTTCATTCATTAAATGCTTTTGCAAAGAATAAGAAGCATCTTTGAAAACAAATGATGATGGTCAACAAGTCCACTTTGGTCAACCGGTCAACAAAGTCAACAAGTCAACAAAAGTCAAGAATTCAACTCAACCATCGCACAATAATTGTTAACTAATATTATTAATCATATTTCCTATTCTCATTAGGGTTTAGAAAAAGACAACAGTCAACTGTGCATACACACCCGTACCATAACCCTAATGAGAATCCTCTGTCTCTGCCTCAGTCAACTGTGCATACACACCCGCATCCATGTTCCGAGGAACACGAATACAATGAGATAAAAACCAATCCCAAAACATATACTAGGATCTGGCTTAAACCAAAGCCCGCTAGTAATAACTGTCCGGACATCAAACGTGTACAAGTGCGCGGATGTGAACGAACCCCGTCGCAAAACCATGCGACCTCTACTCTGTTTTGCCCAAAGGCGAATAACGCTCTGTGTGGGACTCTAAAGACTCGACCCCACGCTGGCAGTGGGGTTAACCACAGACCGCAATCGGCATTAGCTGTACGTAACGGTCCCCAGGTAGATGCCGATAAGAAGACCGATGAGGTGAACCCATCCGAACTCCTACTGAGCCTGTATGTGACAATCTCCATACAGTCCGGTCTGTTCGTCTGAGAATATCGCATGGCGGGCCTAGGGGGTGGTAAACGTCAGTCCCCTAATAGCGGTACAAGTCATGTCGGAGTGTAGCCCAGAACACCCTGAGATAACATTGGAAACCTACCAGTATATCTCGCTTGCCCTGCCCAGGGACGACTATGTGTAATGGCTCTCCTAGACACAGTGCGATATCAACCCCCAATACCGGGAGAGACGAATCCTGTCTAACCGTCACTGCCTCCAAGTGCTTCGGGACTGCACCCAACTACTACCTGTTTGCACGACTCAGTAAAGCCGTGGTAGGGTAGTAATCAAAGAACAGTGGGAACACACTCGAGGCGAAGTGACAGTGTCAAGTCACCGGAATAAGCTGTACTCATGTCATCTGGGAACTGTTAACTGACGATAGGTATAATACCAACCAACAGTTCCCGACGAGTCCTGTCCAGTGTACTCATAACCTAACGAGCACCCGCATACTATCTCTAGTACGACGTACTGATGGCTGTGGGACAGACCATCTCCCATACTGGGAAGAGAAGCGTATGCACCAGTCTACTCTGGAGTATCGATGCCCTGTCTCGATAATCCTACGACTAGGGACCAAGAATAAGGCTATGCTTATAGACTATCCAACCCCCACTAGTGTAATCGCCATCACAACGCCGGTAGTCAAGCAAAGATCCTAAGGGCTCCATCAATATGTTTCAGCGATATGTTAAAAGAAACATATACACATATTAAGATAGAAACAAACCAAGTAGCATACTACTATATCGAGCAAGACTGTCGTAAAACCGTATATATATCCCAAGCCTCCAAAATGTATTATAAAAACTAGTACTATACAATAATGGCCTCTAGGGCATACATATCCAACAATCTCCCACTTGCACTAAAGGCCAGTAATTGGTGTACCGCATACCCAACGTCTGCACTAGGGCCAGCTGCTGGCGTACCACATACCCAATAGCTCAAAAAGTCGCTCGAACTGTGTTTGAGGGAGGGCCTTTTTGAATGGATCTGTCGTGTTTTCTTTTGTGTCCACTCTCCGTACCTCGATCTCCTGGCGATCAATGATCTCCCTGATCAGGTGATACCGCCTTAAGATGTGTCTGGATTTCTGATGGGACCTTGGTTCCTTCGCTAAAGCTATAGCCCCATTGTTTTCGCAATACGAAGGTATTGGGTCAACAATGGACGGAACCACCTGAAGTTCACTAATGAACTTCTTCATCCAGACCGCCTCTTTTGCGGCATCGCTTGCAGCAATGTATTCAGCCTCCATCGTTGAGTCTGCGACGGTATCCTGTTTGGAACTCCTCCAACACACCGCCCCTCCGTTGAGGGTAAACACAAAACCCGAGACAGATTTGTTGTCATCTTTGTCACTCTGTAAGCTTGAATCGGTAAAGGACTCGACCCTGAGGTCTCCATTACCGTAAACCAGGAACATCTCCTTAGTCCTTCTCAGGTACTTGAGAATGTTCTTCACTTCCGTCCAGTGTTCCTCACCTGGGTCTGACTGATACCGGCTCACCACGCTCAGCGCGTAAGCTACATCTGGTCTTGTACATAGTATCGCATACATTATAGATCCTACCGCCGAAGCGTAGGGTATAGTGCTCATGCGAACTCTCTCCTCGTCAGTGTTAGGAGACATTTTCTTGGAGAGGGTAATTCCGTGCAATGCGGGTATGTTACCGCGCTTGGAATCCTCCATACTAAATCTCTTTAGTACGGTCTCTATGTACCTGGACTGCGAAAGTCCCAGTAGTCTCTTAGATCTATCTCTGTAGATCTTGATCCCCAGAATGTACGAGGTATCACCCAGGTCCTTCATGGAGAACCGTTGTGACAAAAATAGCTTGACCGATTGTAGCATAGGAATGTCATTTCCTATCAAAAGAATGTCGTCCACGTACAAGACTAGGAACACGACAGTTCGTCCTACAATCTTCTTATAGACACAAGGTTCATCTTAGTTCTTGATGAAATCAAATTCCTTGATTGCCTCATCAAAATAGATGTTCCAGCTCCGCGATGCCTGCTTTAATCCATAAATAGATTTAAGCAACTTGCACACCTTCCCGCTGCTCCCACTGTCTACGAAACCTTCTGGTTGATCCATGTAAACGCACTCTTCCAAACAGCCGTTTAGAAAAGCCGTTTTAACATCCATCTGCCAGATTTCATAGTCATGGAAGGAAGCAATGGTAAGTAGGATCCGAATGAATTTGAGCATAGCCACCGGAGAAAAAGTTTCGTCATAGTCCACACCAGGTCTTTGACGAAAACCTTTTGCAACGAGTCTAGCCTTATAGGTTTCCACCTGCCCATCTACACCAAGTTTCCTTTTGTAGATCCATTTGCATCCAACTGGTTTTATCCCAGGTGGAGCAATATCCAAGGTCCACACTTTATTGGTGTACATGGACTCCATTTCGGATTGCATTGCTTCCTGCCACTTATTAGAGTCCCTACTGATAATGGCCTGCCTGAAACTGGTAGGGTCATCTTCTTCCAAGATGCAATCCTCTCGATCCCCGTCTAAGAGAAAACCGTAGTATCTCTCGGGCGGATGAGAAATCCTACCAGATCTGCGGAGTGGCTGAGGTTCGTTTGGGTTATTGAATCCTGAGGTTCTGTCAAATTTTCAGTTTCAGTTTGTGGTCGCTGAATTTCTTCCAATTCTACCGTGCTCCCACTGATTTCTTTTGCAAGAAACTCCGTTTCTAAGAAAACGGCATGCTGAGCAACAAACACCTTCTGTTCCTCGGTGTGGTAGAATAGATATCCATAACCATTCTTTGGATATCCCACAAACTTACATAAAACTGACCGTGCCTCTAGTTTATCTGGTTTATGCGTTTTAACATAAGCCGGACAACCCCATATCTTAAATCTTTTAAGATATGGCCTTTTTCCATTCCATATCTCGAACGGAGTCTTAGGCACTGATTTAGACGGTACATCATTCAATAGATATGCTGCTGTCAAAAGCGCATATCCCCAAAATGAAAAAGGTAACTCGGCACTACTCATCATGGAGCGAACCATATCCAATAGGGTACGATTCCTCCGCTCCGATACACCGTTGTGATGTGGTGTATAAGGAGGAGTAAGCTGAGAGAGAATACCATTCTCTTTTAAGTAATCTAGGAATTCCGTGCTTAAGTACTCCCCTCCTCTATCAGACCGGAGGATCTTGATACTTTTGCCAGTCTGGTTCTCTACTTCGTTTCTGAATTCCTTGAATTTCTCAAAAGCTTCAGATTTGTGTTTCATCAGATACACATATCCGAACCTAGAGAGATCGTCAGTGAATGTGATGAAGTACGAGAACCCACCCCTTGCATGTATAGACATTGGACCACATACATTACTATGTATGAGTCCCAAGAGCTCTGTTGCTCTTTCTCCATGTTCGGTGAACGGAGATTTGATCATCTTCCCTTTAAGACAAGACTGACAAGTTTTATAAGATGAAAACTCGAATGTATTCAAGAGTCCATCTTTATGCAATTTACTTAGTCTTTTCTCTCCGATATGACCAAGTCTACAATGCCACAAGTAGGATTCATTCGTATCTGAATTCTTCCTCTTGCGTGTGTTTTGTACATTGAAAACTATATTCTGATTTAGAACGTAGATATCATTACAAAGTGTACCTTCTGCAACCAGTACTTTATGAAGGTAAATGTTCATGATATTTCTATCAAGAACAAAGTTATATCCATCTTTATCGAGTAAAGAAACTGATATGATGTTGCAAACCATGGAAGGTACATAGTAGCAATCGTTCAAAATCATAGTGTTGCCATTTGGCAACACTAGGTGATATTCACCGATGGCTGCAGTATTAACTTGTGCTCCGTTCGCTACTCTGAGCGACATATCACCAGGTGCAACTTTCCTACTTTTTCTCAGTCCCTGCAATAAATTACAGATATGAGATTATGATCCGGTATCAAGTACCCAGGAGGTACGGCTGACCGTAAAGCAGTTCTCAATTACAAGAATACCTGAAGTAGATGCAAAACCATGCTTCTTCTTCAACTGGGTATCCTTGGAATCCATACAATCCTCTTTCTCTTGCTCAAACTTATGACTGTTGTCACAAATTAGAGCCGAACCAACGTTCCCCAGCCCCGAATAAGAATTCGGATCGGTCAAGCGATACATTTTATTATCTTGATTAGGGCGTGAAATGGTTGCTACCTGGAGAGAGAGAAAAGAAACACTCAGCGTGCGCTCTTGCAAGATTAGATTGGTTTATTAATTTATCTAACCAGGATGGCTCCCACCGTTTCCTCAAATTCTTCTTAAAACCTTAAAAGAAGAACTGGTCGGGATTAATTGCATGTCACAATACTTGCTTAACCTTTCAGCCAGGCTAGTGTTGGTACTTCGAGGGAGGTTTTCCAACGTTTTCGCGAAGTTCCTTAATTAAGTAACCTCTTTTCCCTGGAGGCGTAGCCCCGCTAACACTGTTCTAGACACCTACTTGGTTTATAGCATTGATTGTTAAGTGAAATAATCTCCCGAGAGTAATCCAACTCATCAGTGGGATCGGAATCCAACTATCATTGTGCGATGACCTAAATGGAATCCACTCTAGTCACCACACTCCAGAAGGTATGCTAAATCTGCAAATTTCAGTTTCTTTAGAAACTCCCGATGTGGATTTTTGCCCCTAACGGTTTATGACCTTGACTAGGTCAACAAACCATAAACCGTTAGTCAAGTTCTACCGGTCATTATCCTGATTGCATTAAACCCACCCGTACGCGCCCTTGACTAGGTCAACAAGGCCGCATGACTGTCCTAACCAATCCCATTTGCAATGCACAGAAAAATATCATCTATCTACCGTTCACTACGCCTTGACTAGGTCAACAAACGCAGCATGAATACTAAATAATACCAATCCGGAATGACGGAGGGCTACGGCTGGGTTTTTGGCGAAAAACCCGTTAACGTAATGAACTTGATATCGTTGAAGGAACATGATTGCCTTTTTGAAAATATAGTGGCGAAAACTTTTGCTAAAGAGGTCACTCCCTGTGAAGGGATCTCGGCTCTTTCCTCATCGAATGAGGTGCAGGATATTCTAAACTGAATATCTCTATGCAAAGCAAGAATAATCGACTACAGTGAAGTTATTACCCTGACGCAAACTTTTGTCCAAGGGGTCACTCCCGATGAAGGGATCTCGGCCCTTGCCTCGTCGAATGAGGTGCTGAGCATTCATAACTGAATACCTCTATGCAAGAACCTCCTTGCAATAACAGCTTTTTGAAAATTGTTCCAACAACGTCTTTTAGGTTTGTTTTCTTGCATTAATTTAATGCGTCCCATCATTTAATCCTACCATTGCAGAAAACAACGAAAATATGACGTACGCTTATGCCATCCGCATTCGCTACAGGGTCCCGTCATCACCCGTTAGGTTACTTAACTAACGACAGAGCGGGGGCTGGACTAGCGCGGATGCAAAACATAAGTAACGCCTAAATAGATATCATATATAGATATATAGATCCATTCGTCAGATGCAATGATAGCCATTCCAGATCACAGATGAACACATTGGATATACTAGGAATCCGCGTTTCGTTCGAGCCCGCAATGAAAAACGGATTACACGGTCGCGATGAATAGCCAATACCCCACCCTAGACCCCTACGGGTGCGGCAAACTACCCGCCAAGTACCCGAAGCGAAGCAACCTCCCTCAACAACGTGAGTAGGCCACTCGGCACTTCGAGATACCCGGTAGTTTGTGCATCCCACCTTGGGTCTATCCCAGGAGCAAAAACAGTAAGAAGAAATTATACAATGGCGGCTACAACCTCATCCTGGATGTGCGGCCATACAAATAATATTACATCAATTTACATATTACATGAATTGAAAGATAAAGAAAACTCTTATCTCACAACCCCCCGGCTATTCATCCGCGACAATCCAACAAATTCATATACACAAACCATCAACATTACAGATCACAGATATGTATAACCCCCACTAATCGACGTATAGCGATTAGCAGACGTTCAATACATATATCTCATCACAGATATAACCCATTAGCCAAAGTCTACAGAAATTCGATCAAAACACGGATTTGTAACCGCCCCAAAAACAAATTTTGTTCTCTGGAAATTCTGGGAAGAAACAAAACATCCAAAAAATCACAAAACACTAATATAAGAACACTGCAAGAGGTTTGACCCACGGCCGAGTCAACTCGGCCGCGGATCCGCGGCAAGAGCATGCTCTTGCCGCGGTTCCGCGGCGTGTTAACCGACTCACTGGATCAAATTTCTTGCTTGTTCTGTAAAAACCATGAGCCGATTTTTAGTACACGATTTATTATTTTTAGAGCAGAAAAAAAATCGGCAGAAAGTTAGCATTTTCGGGGTGTTTTGCGGTTTTTTCTCCGATCGAAATTCTAGACACTTTGCTAATATGCTAGTGTGTGTTTAGATAGGCTCTGATACCACTGTTAGGTCCACGTTACCTCTCTGGGTTCTTTCGGGGTTGCAGAAACTGTGAAAAACGATTTTTGGGGTTTTGGTAACATGGACTAGAAAACCCGGATCTTTGCTAAACAACACACTAGCAACAACTACGAGCTTTAGCTACTCGATTAGGGGGTTATACCTAGTCTTGAACTCCTTCTCTTCTTGTTGTTCTCCTCCTTGCTAGCTCCTTGTAGTAGCTTGAATGGCTCATCCTCGTCGTCTCCTCTTTGCCGAAAATAGATCCACTCGAGGGCCTCGAACTTTAGCTCCTACCTCAACCTTGAGGTAACTAAAGTGTTAGGTTTGCTAGACCTTCAACCTTAGGATGAGTAGAAAGTAGTTTTGGTGTTTTATCTCCAAGGCAAATGGTTCTCAACTCATGAGAAATTTTGTCTTGAGCTAGAGGAAGAAGGAGAGCAATGGATGAGAGAGAAGGTGCAAGTAAGAATGATCCCATTTTTACAACCATGCTCTCATATTTTTAGAAAAATGATAATAATAATAATTAGCAATTTGTGATGGTGAGTTGATGAATGACCATTATCATTTCATTCATTAAATGCTTTTGCAAAGAATAAGAAGTATCTTTGAAAACAAATGATGATGGTCAACAAGTCCACTTTGGTCAACCGGTCAACAAAGTCAACAAGTCAACAAAAGTCAAGAATTCAACTCAACCATGGCACAATAATTGTTAACTAAAATTATTAATCATATTTCCTATTCTCATTAGGGTTTGGAAAAAGACAACAGTCAACTGTGCATACACACCCGTACTATAACCCTAATGAGAATCCTCTGCCTCTGCCTCAGTCAACTGTGCATACACACCCGCATCCATGTTCCGAGGAACACGAATACAATGAGATAAAAACCAATCCCAAAACATATACTAGGATCTGGCTTAAACCAAAGCCCGTTAGTAATAACTGTCCGGACACCAAACGTGCACAAGTGCGCGGATGTGAACGAACCCCGTCGCAAAACCATGCGACCTCTACTCTGTTTAGCCCAAAGGCGAATAACGCTCTGTGTGGGACTCTAAAGACTCGACACTACGCTGGCAGTGGGGTTAACCACAGACCGCAAGCGGCACTAGCTGTACGTAACGGTCCCCAGGTAGATGCCGATAAGAAGACTGATGAGGTGAACCTATCCGAACTCCTACTGAGCCTGTATGTAACAATCTCCGTACAGTACGGTCTGTTCGTCTGAAAATATCGCATGGCGGGCCTAGGGGGTGGTAAACGTCAGTCCCCTAATAGCGGTACAAGTCGTGTCGGAGTGTAGCCCAGAACACCCTGAGATAACACTGGAAACCTACCAGTATATCTCGCTTGCCCTGGCCAGGGACGACTATGTGTAATGGCTCTCCTAGACACATCGCGATATCAACCCCCAATACCGGAAGAGACGAATCCTGTCTAACCGTCACTGCCTCCAAGTGCTTCGGGACTGCACCCAACTACTACCTGTTTGCACGACTCAGTAGAGCCGTGGTAGGGTAGTAATCAAAGATCAGTGGGAACACACTCGAGGCGAAGTGACAGTGTCAAGTCAGCGGACTAAGCTGTACTCATGTCACCTGGGAACTGTTAACTGACGATAGGCATAATACCAACCAACAGTTCCCGACGAGTCCTGTCCAGTGTACTCATAACCTAACGAGCACCCGCATACTATCTCTAGTATGACGTACTGATAGCTGTGGGACAGACCATCTCCCATACTGGGAAGAGAAGCATATGCACCAGTCTACTCTGGAGTATCGATGCCCTGTCTCGATAACCCTACGACTAGGGACCAAGAATAAGGATATGCTTATAGACTATCCAGCCCCTACTAGTGTGATCGCCATCACAACGTCGGTAGTCAAGCAAAGATCCTAAGGGCTCCATCAATATGTTTCAGCGATATATTAAAAGAAACATATACACATATTAAGATAGAAACAAACCAAGTAGCATACTACTATATCGAGCAAGACTGTCGTAAAACCGTATATATATCCCAAGCCTCCAAAATGTATTATACAAACTAGTACTAGACAATAATGGCCTCTAGGGCATACATATCTAATAGATAACACCGTTGTTAAGTTGTCTACCTTAAATAAGCAAGCACCCACTTCTCCGGCTCCCTGAGGCTCAAGAGATTGGTCTCGCTTAAACCTATATTTACTAGGGTCCTTAGGGTAATTTATAGAACTTGAGGGGGTTATATGTAAAAATACTTTTGTATAATTTTCAAAATACACCCAAGTATTTAATTATTGTCTTTAGAGTTTTTCTTAGATGTAGACTTTATATATATTATATTTCTAGTGAAAATAACCTAATTTCATAATATAGGGTATTTAATTGTAAGTATTGGACTTGTATGGAATTTCATGGTATTTTAATGTAAAGTGATTCTTGTGATTTTAGAAAAAATTGGAATATTTATATTATCGCAAAATAGATATTTTAATGATACATATATATATATATATTTATATAAAAATAATTTTAATATATATATTATATTTCTAGAAATCTCATTTTCTTAAGATATTTCTATTTTTAAATCTCTCGAGACCGAATGCTCCTTGCGGAGGTCTGAATCTCACACTACTAAGTCCAGGGATGTGCAATAATCCGCACCATCCCAGTCGGGTTCCCCAAAAATGGATTGTAGCGGCGCTTTGCGAAGATTTGTAAAAATATGTAATCTTGTAGAAAACGGTTTTTATAGGTTAAAGGTAGTTTTGTGTAAAACGGTATTTCCCGAATCTATATTTCCCAAAACGTATTATGCTATGTTGCATATGAGTGTTGTGAAGAGGTAGGTCATTATCTCGTGATCTATCTAAAGGTATAGCAAGATTTATGATGTTTTAAAGTCGAAAGTATACTACATGGTATTTTCCTGAAAAAGAGCGGTAAAAGTTACAAAATGAAATGTTTTGCTATGAAACTTGTTCAACATGTCTTTTTAATGATTAATGGTCAAGATGTAAGAGTTTAACATGGTTGTGTTAAGAAAAACTTATCTTTATAAAGAAAACCGAATCGGAAGTCGGATTTAACTCCGCTTCCATCGGGTTTTAGTAAAAGAAGTTTTAGGAATAGATTAGAGAATAGGGAGGTGGGACTTACTGGCTTAGAATCAAGAGAAAAGGTAAAGGAGGAAGTAGGATTCGCCGGTGCGTCGTTTCGTCGCCGGAAGCTCCTTGGGTCATCGTCGGAAGTTCGCCGGAGTTTCGCCCTTCGCTAACTCCACTTGTACACAAAAGTTCTAGGGATTTTCTTGAGAGTTTTGGATAGAAATTTGGAGTGAGGAGGGTGGGTTGATATTTATAGGGAAAGATTAGGGTTAGGGTAGGTGAAAGGGTGTAAAAAAAATATATTAAATTGTATTAAAAATATATTAAATTGTATTGTAATATAGATTGTATAATTTGATGACTTGCCGAAACCATGATATCAGTAAATGAATGTAACTGGAGAATCATGGATGTAACTGGAGAATCATGTAAATGGAAGTATATCCATGGTTCGGTTCGGTCAATATAGATTGAATAGTTTGATCCGATTGATTATATGGATTCATGGATTTATATTAAATTGTAATATTGTAGATTGTACTTGAATCATATTCAAGTCAGATTATTTATAATGAGATTCAGTCTGAGTTAGACAATAAAAAAAGAAATTGAAGTCCTGAATTAGGTTTTGATATTATTGGTAGCCGCTGCACATGGACGGCAGGATTTGTGTCTTTTTGAAAGACGATTACCGTGTTGATAACACCGGTGTTAAGTTGTCTACCTTAAATAGGCAAGCACCCACTTCTCCGGCTCCCTGAGGCTCGAGAGATTGGTCCCGTTTAAACCTATATTTACTAGGGTCCTTAGGGTAATTTATAGAACTTGAGGGGGTTATATGTGAAAATACGTTTGTATAATTTTCAAAATACACCCCAAGTATTTAATTATCGTCTTTAGAGTTTTTCTTAGATGTAGATTTTATATATGTTACATTTCTAGTGAAAATAACCTAATTTCATAACATAGGGTATTTAAATGTAAGTATTGGACTTGTATGGAATTTCATGGTATTTTAATGTAAAGTGATTCTTGTGTTTTTTAGAAAAAAAAATAACCTAATTTCATAACATAGGGTATTTAAATGTAAGTATTGGACTTGTATGGAATTTCATGGTATTTTAATGTAAAGTGATTCTTGTGTTTTTAGAAAAAAATTAGAATATTTATATTATCACAAAATAGATATTTGAATGAGACACACACACAGATATATATATATATATATATAATTTTAATATATATATTATATTTCTAGAAATCTCATTTTCTTAAGATATTTCTATTTTTAAATCTCTCGAGGCCGAATGCTCCTTGCGGAGGTCTGAATCTCGTACTATTGAGTCCAAGGATGTGCGATAATCCGCACCATCCCAGTCGGGTTCCCCAAAAATAGGTTGTAGTGGCGCTTTGCAAAGATTTGTAAAAATACGTAATCTTGTAGAAAACGGTTTTTATAAGTTAAAGGTAGTTTTGTGTTAAACGGTATTTCTTTAATCTATATTTCCCAAAAGGTATTGTGCTATGTTGTATATGAGTGTTGTGAAGAGGTAGGTCATTACCTCGTGATCTATCTAAAGGTATAGCAAGATTTATGATGTTTTAAAGTCGAAAGTATACTACATGGTATTTTACTGAAAAAGAGCGGTAAAAATTACAAAATAAAATGTTTTGCTATGAAACTTGTTCAACATGTCCTGTTAATGATTAATGGTCTAGATGTAAGAGTTTAATATGGTTGTGTTAAGGAAAACTTAACTTTATAAAGAAAACCGAATCAGAAGTCGGATTTAACTCCGCTTCCATCGGGTTTTAGTAAAAGAAGTTTTAAGAATAGATTAGAGAAGAGGGAGGTGATACTTACTAGCTTAGAATCAAGAGAAGAGGTAGAGGAGGAAGTAGGATTCGCCGATGCGTCATTTCGTCGCCGGAAGGTCCTTGGGTCGTCGTCGGAAGTTCGCCGGAGTTTCGCCCTTCGCTAACTCCACTTGTACACCAAAGTTCTAGAGATTTTCTTGAGAGTTTTGGACAGAAATTTGAGTGAGGAGGGTGTGTTTAGGGTTGATATTTATAGGGAATGATTAGGGTTAGGGTAGGTGAAAGGGTGTAAAGAAAAATGTATTAATTTGTATTAAAATTATGGTTTAATGGGATTTTAAAGAACTCTGTTAAATTGCAGGAAATTTAAAGTGTACAGGGGTTTATGGAAGACCAAGAGGCAGAACTTTTATGTTGGACAATCGGCGATCCGGCCGAGTCCGGCCGGCAGCGGCGGGCCAAGTCGGCCGAGTCGGGGCGGGGCTCGCCGCCACGTGTCCCTCGTCACTTGGTGTAGTCCCTGGGTCAGTTTGTTTTATATTTGTAGTGGGGTTTTTACGAGTTATGCACGTGTACACCCTTGGATTCTAAAATTTCAAAACAAAACAATATTAAAAATAATGTGGAGGATGTGATTTGAACACTTGTGCTTTGGTTCAGTAGTGCAAGGTCTTACCAATGAGCTACAAGCTCTTGCTTGCTATTAAAAAGCAAAACAAACTTATAACTTGTGCTCAGGCTAATGTACCCCTTCTTGTATTTTTGAAAAATTGTACAGAAATTTGTACAGAAAATTTAGGGTTGTTACATTCTACCCTCCTTATAAAAATTTCGTTCTCGAAATTTGTAAAAGGAAAGTGTAACAGATGCAAGGAAAGTTTGGTAATAGAACTATTAGTAGTGTATGCAAAATATGTAAAAGAATGAAAGAATGCGAATGGTTTTGGTAAAATTGTAAAAGAGGTGAGGGAATTTTGGGTTAGGACAAATTCAAGGTATATGAAATTGGAAGATTCAAGAAATATGAATTGTAAAGAATGTTTTAGTTGCTGATTCTTGTGTTATATTGCTTAGGTTGTTCACGCAGAGCAGAACTGCATGGTAGGGTTCCATACAGCTCTGACCTGCATGGTCTGCCAACAAAACTTGTCACGCCCCGCTTCCCGGTATACGACTAACGGGACGCGACTGACCGCTACGTATTTACTCTGAAGTAAATACGCTAACGTATCTAAGCAACATAAATGAAAATGCACAAGAGACAAAGACAGTAGATATAACTGAACAACAAGTTTATTTATTAACATTCTTTTGTACAATGCATGGAAAAGTAAATACATCTGAATGAAAGCAATGCCTAAATAATGGCATAACAGAAATAGAAAGTACTGAATGAAATGGAAAATGTACAAGTGAAACTACAGCTCGGGATTTTCAATAAACTGGTCTAAGTTTTCAGTGCTGGGCTCGATCTCTGGAAGGTCCGATACACCTGACGACATTCAAAGAAAGAAAGAGAATGCCGTCAGCGAACAAATCGCTCGGTAAGTCCCAAAGATAAGGAAGAAATAGAATAGACAGAGAGTAAGAGAGAGTGTGTAACTTTTAAAGCTGTCTTATATTTTTATAATGTTGTATTTAGTATTAACGTTGTTGTTTGTAGCTTGGTACAGAAGGATGCCGGTATATACGAGAGGAGTCTCTATATGCCAGAGACTAGACGCAAATGGAAGTACAAGGATCCGTTAGAAAGCCCGGAACAACGGCGTGGTATTCAGGTTAGGTGTCTTAAATCTTGCAGTCTCGTGCCACTTCTAACACTTCCGTACCCTTAAACCCCGCGAAGTATTGTTTGAATTGTTTGTATTGTATTGCAACTTGTATTGTATTGTAATATAGATTGTATAATTTGATGACTTGCCGAAACCATGATATCAGTAAATGGATGTAACTGGAGAATCATGTAAATGGAAGTATATCCATGATTCGGTTCAGTCAATATAGATTGAATAGTTTGATCCGATTGATTATATGGATTCATGGATTCATATTGAATTGTAATATCGTAGATTGTACTTGAATCATATTCAAGTCAGATTATTTATAATGAGATTCAGTCTGAGTCAGACAATTAAAAAAAGAAATTGAAGTCCTGAATTAGGTTTTGATGTTATCGGTAACCGCTGCACATATGCGGAAGGATTTGTGTCTTTTTCAAAGACGATTACCGTGTTGATAACACCGTTGTTAATTTATCCACCTTAAATAGGCAAGCACCAACTTCTCCGGCTCCCTGAGGCTCAAGAGATTCGTCCCGCTTAAACCTATATTTACTAGGGTCCTTAGGGTAGTTTATAGAACTTGATGGGGTTATATATAAACATACTTTTGTATAATTTTCAAAATATACCCCAAGTATTTAATTATCGTCTTTAGAGTTTTTCTTAGATGTAGATTTTATATATATTACATTTCTAGTGAAAATTACCTAATTTCATAATATAGGGTATTTAATTGTAAGTATTGGACTTGTATGGAATTTCATGGTATTTTAATATAAAGTGATTCTTGTATTTTTAAAAAAAAAATTGGAATATTTATATTATCACAAAATATATATTTTAATGATACACACACACACACATATATATATATAATTTTAATATATATATTATATATCTAGAAATCTCATTTTCTTAAGATATTTCTATTTTTAAATCTCTCGAGACCGAATGCTCCTTGCAGAGGTCTGAATCTCGCACTACTAAGTCCAGAGATGTGCGATAATCCGCACCATCCCAGTAGGGTTTCCCAAAAATGGGGTAGCGGCGCTTTGCAAAGATTTGTAAAAATACGTAATTTTGTAGAAAACGGTTTTTATAAGTTTAAGATAGTTTTGTGTAAAGCAGTATTTTCCGAATCTATATTTCCCAAAAGGTATTGTGCTGTGTTGCATATGAGTGTTGTAAAGAGGTAGGTCATTACCTCGTGATCTATCTAAAGGTATAGAAAGATTTATGATGTTTTAAAGTCGAAATTATACTGCATGGTATTTTACTGAAAAAGAGCGGTAAAAGTTACAAAATAAAATTTTTTGCTATGAAACTTGTTCAACATGTCTTTTTAATCATTAATGGTCAAGATGTAAGAGTTTGATATTGTTATGTTAAGGAAAACTTAATTTTATAATGAAAACCGAATCGGAAGTCGGATTTAACTCCGCTTCAGTCGGGTTTTAGTAAAAAAAGTTTTAAGAATAGATTAGAGAAGAGAGAGGTGGGACTTACTGGCTTAGAATCAAGAGAAGAGGTAGAGGAGGAAGTAGGATTCGCCGGTGCGTCGTTTCGTCACCGGAAGCTCCTAGGGTCGTCGTCTGAAGTTCGCCGGAGTTTCGCTCTTCGCTAACTCCACTTGTACATAAAAGTTCTAGGGATTTTCTTGAGAGTTTTGGACAGAAATTTGGAGTGAGGAGGGTGTGTTTAGGGTTGATATTTATAGAGAAAGATTAGGGTTAGGGTAGGTGAAAGGGTGTAAAAAAAATGTATTAAAATTCTGATTTAATGGGATTTTAAAGAGCTCTGTTAAATTGCAGGAAATTTCAAATGTACAGGGGTTTAGGAAAGACCAAGAAGTAGAACTTTCATGTTGGACAATCGGCGATCCGGCCGAGTCCGTCCGGTGGTGGTGGGCCGATTCGGCCGAGTTGCCGGCCCGAGTCGGCCGAGTCGGGCTGGGGCTCGCCGCCACGTGTCCCTCGTCGCTTGGTATAGCCCCTGGGTCAGTTTGTTTTATATGTGTAGTGGGGTTTTTACGAGTTATGTACGTGTAGACCCTTGGACTTCTAAAAATTCAAAACAAAACAATATTAAAAATAATATGGGGGATGGGATTTGAACTCAGGTGCTTTGGTTCAGCAGTGCAAAGTCTTACCAATGAGCTACAAGCTCTTGCTTGCTATTAAAAAGAAAAACAAACTTATAACGTGTACTCTGGCTAAAGTACCCCTTTCTGTATTTTTGGAAAATTGTACAGAAAGTTGTACAGAAAATTTAGGGTTGTTATAATTCGTCAGCAGTCTGGTGGGCATCGCCTTTGAATGGTACCCGGGACTCCCAAATGATTCCGTAAAGACCTTCAACGTGATGGATATGCTCTTCTGTAAGAGATTCGCTAGTGTGAATAAACACACTACTGTGGCGGCGTTGTTCAACGAAAGGGTTAGACCAAATGAGACTTGGGTTCAATATGTAACCCGATAGCGAAATCTCTGGTCAAAATGCGAGCAACGCATCGACGAAGCTGCAGCCGTGGGAATGTTCATAGCCACCTTTGACCCAAATTCAAAGGTGTTCCCATATATGGCCCTCTTCAAGCCGGCGGCCTTCCATGAACTCATGGATAAAATGGCTCGAATGGATCAGATGGGTCAAGACTCTTCCTCATCCAATGAAGTTATATGAAAAGCAAAGACAAGATGACGTTTGTCGCCAACACTCAATAAAGAATGAGCGGCTCCGAAGCAACCTGTCGCCAAAATAGCGACGACGCGGGTACTCGCACCCCCCAAAATATATGCAGGGGGTATATTGCTCACTGGCAGAATAATCTCTACACCAGATGGTCTTTTTTCAGGAAGGATATTAAGAGACCTACAAACGGGTCCTACAATCAAGTGGAATATCCCGCCTGAAGCAAAAAAACCATGGGAGGGATGCACTCCGAATCAGACGATGAGGAGAAAAAACCCCGAGTCACGTTCATTATTCCAAGAAGGAGGAAGACTCAGCAGAAGGAATACCATGATATCTCATTCCTTCGTATATGAAGAAGACGCTCCATCTGTATCGGAAAGAGACATTGATGAGCAAGGGGCAGGTGCCATTTAAAATACTCGGTATTTCCCGCAAAACAACCCGATGCTGCAATGCTAAAATAAGCAGTCCAAGTGGGTGAAGACAGCCTAAGGTGTAAAGTGTCCATGCATACAAAAAACATGCAGCAGTGCCTCGGAAAGCAAGCGTTGGAAGGAATGAGTTATGTAACTCCCCGACCAAACGCCGATAATGGACCGTGATGTCCTTAAACTAATATTCGTACCAAACATGGGAATAATGGACCGAGATGTTCCTAAACTAGCATTTCGTCCCGAATATGGGAATGATGGACCGGAATGTCCCTAAACTAACGCGTTGCCTAAAAAATGGCGATAATGGACCGGAACATCCCTAAACTAGCGCATCGCCCCAAAAAAGGCGATATGCTCCCTTGAGATCTATATTGCAATTGAAGTCCTAACGGCGAAGATTGCAACTCAAGTCCTACCGGCTAAACAGCTACTCCAGCGATGAAGCCACTCCTAAGTCCCACCGGCAAACAGACGGGTCACCTGCGGTGAACCTATTTTCGAGAGTTCCATCGTTCACAAAAAAAGGTATGTCCACGAGCGAATTGGGCACAGATGAAAACCCGAAAGGACACTGTGAGTAAAAACAGCAGGACTGACGGTGAGTTTTTGAAAACCCAAAAGGGTGCAATCTTGTTTAAAAGAGAGAGAGAGAGAGAGAAAAGAAAAAAGAAAAATGGTATGTCCACAAGCAAAATGGGCACGGATGAAAACCCGAAAGGGCGCCGTGAGTAAAGTAGCAGGACTGCCGGCGAGTTTGTGAAAACCTGAAAAGGGCGCAAACTCGTAAAATAAAAAATTCATGTACACTTGCAAGGTCCTCTCGACCTTGTGAGGAGAAAAAAAACCCGCGTGAGATCCTTACGACTCATAAAGGAGAAATATACTTAGGAATCCCCACGATTCCTAAAGAGAAAATACACATACGAGATCCTCAAGACTCGTAGGGCAAAATGCCTTTATGAGACCCTTACGGCACATAAAGTCAAAAAGTATTAGTCGACAGGATCCTAACCATGTTTGCTAAGCCAACTTTGTTCAAATCAATAAAGGCAAATGATGAGTCGCTCCTGGAAATATTCCAGTCGTAGCGATGCTGATGCCTAAAAAGATATCAAACTTCAAGTTCTCTCACGGCAAATGATGATTCACTCCTGGCAATATTCCAGTCATAGCGATGATGATACCAAGGTTGGTATTAGATTCCAAACTCGCAATAAAAACAGCAGCGAGTAGAAAAAAATGCATATGAAATAGCCGAAATGATGGGGCAACTCGCAATAAAAATCAGCAAGCAAAAAATATATGTATATAAAACAGCCGAAATGTTTGGGCAACTCGCAATAAAAAATAGCGAGTAAAAAAATGATATAGCCGAAATGATTGGGCACCGCGATAAATAGCTGAAATGATTGGGTAATCGCGACTTTCACGATATAAAAGCTGAAAAGATAGAGTATAGCGGAAAGAAATAAAAAAATGAAAATGAAACTTTCTACCCTGTAGGTAAGTCCACACCGACCCCTGTATACAATCCATGGGCACAAATGAAAAAAATGGTACTATATATTTCCACCAGGCTCCGTCAAAGGGAAAACCATATCTTAATGGAAACATGTACATCCTAGAGGTCATCCCGACGTTCCTTCTCGGTGCAGATGCGACGTCAACAAAGGCTCCAAGGAGCTAAATCAAAAAGGAGTGACGGAAAAATCCTAACTCCAGCTTGACGTGCTTCTCATGCTAGCAAGATGTAGACGCAATGTCATCAAAGACCCAGGGCTCAAACAAAAAAGGAGTAATGGAAAAATCCTAGATCTAGATCTATGTTCCTTCTCGGTACAGATGCGACGTCAACAAAGGGTCAAAGGAGCCAAATCAAAAAGGAGTGATGGCAAAATCGTAACTCCAGCTCAACGTGCTTCTCATGCCAGCAGGATACAGACGCAACGTCAACAAAGATCCAAGAAGCCAAAAAAAAAGTGGAGCAATGGCAAACTCCTAGCTCTAAATCTCAATGGCAACATCAACAGCCTAGAGGTCAGCTCGACGTGCTTCTCATGCCAGCAGGGTGCAGACACGACGTCAACAAAGACCCAAGGGTCGAACAAAAAGGAGTAATGGCAAAATCCTAACTCCAGCTCGACGTTCCTTCTCAGTGCAGACACGACGTCAACAAAGACCCAAGGGTCGAACAAAAAGGGAGTAATGGAAAAATCCTAACTACAGCTCGACGTTCCTTCTTAGTGCAGACGCAACGTCAACAAAGACCCAAGGGTTGAACAAAAAGGAGTAATGGAAAAATCCTAACTCCAGCTCGACGTTCCTTCTCAGTGCAGACGCAACGTCAACAAAGACCCAAGGGTCGAACACAATGGAGTAACTGCAAAATCCTAACTCCAAGTCTTGACGGTTCATATACAACCTAGGGACTATCCTGGCACTCCTCCTCATTTCAACAGGATGCGGACATAGCTATCAAATGAAATAGGAGCAATGGCATATTCCTAGCTCCGGACTTCAATTGCAATACATACAGTATTGAGGTCCTACAGATGTCTACCCTACTTCAGCAAAGAATCGGCGCGACATCATCAAAGCAAAAAAAAAACCGAAGTGACGGTATATTCCCAGCTTCGTGTTTTTACGGCAACTCATATAAAGCCTAAAAGACCATTGAAGATCATTCCACCCCAGAAGGGTGCGTTTATGACTCATCGGGGCTCCAAATTGAGTCTAATCTCAAGTAAAAAAAGCGTCATGGCAAATTCCTAACGCTTGTTCTTCTAATGGTAATATGATCTAAGAAGATTATTTAAAAACGTCTTGTCCAGCCTCAGAAGGGATTTTTCCCTCATAAAAAAGGAGGAAAAGGGGAGAAAATTCCCCACGACTCAAATCTCACGTGTTAAACACGTGCGTGCCTATAGGTAAAGCATATAGGCGCTGCAATCAAACAACTGATAGGCTAAATGAAGCCTCACGTGTTAAACACGTAAGCGCTTATATGCAAAGCATATAGGCGCTGCAGTCCAACAACTGATAGGCCAAGTTGGTCTCACGTGTTAAATACGTGAGCATCCATATGCAAGGCATATGGGCGCCAGTTAGACAAGCAAAATAAGCCTCACGTGTTAAACACGTGAAGGAACATCCTTACGTAGAATTAAATTCTACTCGAGAAAGATCCTCTCTGTTAAATAAGGAACCGTTGGATCAAAAATCCAGTGGTGATTAAATATAGAATTAAATTCTATTGGGAAGGATTTTTTCTGTTAAACAGAAAGTCGGTGGATCAAAGATCCAATGAAATGGAAAATATTTTCCCTATCTTCCTAAACAAAGAAAGATTGTGCTTTGTTAAACCGAGCACTCTTAGATTAAAAATCCAATAGCGATAAATATCACCGTTAAATAGAATTTTATTCTGTATATGGGAAAATATTCCCTCAATCTTGTTAAAAACAAGAAAATATATTCTGTAAAACAGATGTTCTTGGATCAAAGAACCAACGGTGGGTAAAATTCCCAAATCAATTTTGAGACCAATTAAATCAATTGGTATCTCTCAAAGAGAGATTTTCTCAAACTAATTAACAATTTGCATCCACTATATAAAGAGACCGAGACTTCAAGTCTCACAGAGACGCGTACAAGGAGAGAGTAAGACAGAGTGATAAAAAACCTAAAAACTTCTGCAAAAGAACAGAGAATTCAATTCTCAAAGAAGAAGATCTCCTTCCTCTCCAAAACCCTAGGTAAAAAGAAACGCAGAGACCAAAATATCCCTTTTTACCTATCTAAGGTTCTAACCCTTCATAAAAGAACTTAGTTCTTCCTCTGGTTTGAGATTTGCAAAAACAAATCTCCCCACAAGTTGAGAATTTAATTCTCATCGGGGAGATTCTGTTCTTCAGACTCAAAACTTAGAGGAAAGAACTAGATTAAAAATAAAAAAAAATAAAAAAGAACATATGTGCTGGGAATTTAATTTCTCTGAAATTAAGGTTTAACCCTACATAAAGAACTCAGTTCTTATAAAAATAAAAGAACTTAGTTCTCCATAAAAAAAAGGGGATTAAAGAACTTAGTTCTTTTCCTGAATTAGAGATCCACAAGACAAGTCTTCCCATAAGTTGAGAATTTAATTCTCATCGGGAAGATTTTGTTCTTAAGAATCAATGATTCAGAAAAGAACTAGGTTAAAAAGAGAAAGGAAAAAGAAAAGAATATATGTTCTGGGAATTTAATTCCCCTGAAATTAGGGTTTAAACCCTACATAAAGAACTTAGTTCTTATAAAAATAAAAAGACCCTAGTTCTCCAATAAAAGAAACAATGATGATGATCCAAGATCTTCAAAACAGAAATATTGATCATCAATGACTAAAGATATCATGAACAAAGACCAATATCTCTAAAATAAGAAGAGCTTAGCACCTCATATGAAACACACGCGAGTAAAATTAGTGCTTAGCATTGTTATAGTGCCTCACGTGTTTCCCACGTGATTGCCTAAAGAAAACAAAAGAAGAGATAAAACGCCTCACGTGCTTCCCACGTAAGCATCCAAAAACAAAGAAAACTCATTCCTAATGAAAAGGGAGAGGCTGAATGCCTCACGTGCTTCACACGTGAGCGCCAGAACTCTAGCCAAGTGCTTAGCACTTCTGTCTACGGAAAGGATGACCAAACAAAACTCAGTGCTTCACGTGCTCCCCACGTGAGTGCCATGTAAAGTGCTTGGCACTGATTGGGCAGCACCCATATCTGAGTGCCTCACATGTTTCACATGTGAGCACCAGAAAAGATTAGTGCTCAGCACTATTCCAGTGCCCTGCGTGAGACACACGTGGGCACTGCATATATTAGTGTTTAACACTACTGGGTAGTATAGAAACCAAATCTCAACCCAAATGGGCTAAATTTCATGAGGTTAAACCTTTTTGATTTTAAATCAACCGACCCCATATTACTCCTGATCTCTAAACTGATCTTAGTCTCAAACATGACTAATGATCTCCCATTGATGATGTCCAAAATGATATTCATCTCGTATCTCCTAAGTTAATCTTAGTCTTAAATATGACTAACGATTCTTAGGTTGACCACAATATTTTCCCTCAAATACGATATTTGGTTTAAGGGTACATCTCTCCACACCTCTGATATATGTCGTTATAATTCCTCAACGTCTTTAGAGAGGTGGCGGGTCCCAACAACCAACAACTCCTTTCATTGTATTGATGCATTTCCAAATTGACGTGCACACCTCAAATCGGATCGCGTCCCAAATTGGATGCATTCCATGCTACCATCATTCACTCTGCCATACAATAGATACACGTGCGTGCGGGATGAATTGATGGACCGAAATGTCCTTAAACAAACATTCGTCTCCAAAACGGGAATGATGGACCGAGACGTCCTTAAACTAACATTCGCCCTAAACACGGCGATAATGGACGGAAATGTTCTTAAACTAACATTCGTCCCCAAAACGGGAATGATGGACCGAGACGTCCTTAAACTAACATTCGCCCCAAACATGACGATAATGGACCGAAACGTCCTTAAACTAACATTCGCCACAAACACGGCGATAATGGACCGAAATGTCCTTAAACTAACATTCTTCCTCAAAACGGGAATGATGGACCGAGATGTCCTTAAACTAATATTCGCCCTAAATACGACGATAATGGACCGAAATGTCCTTAAACTAACATTCGTCCCCAAAAAGGGAATGATGGACCGAGACGTTCTTAAACTAACATTCACCCCAAATACGATGATAATGGACCATGATGTTTTTAAACTAAATAATTGAGTCCATATGCCTATTTGTTTCTAAATTGATCTTACTCTCAAATATGACTAACGATGCTTAGATCAAACCTAAATATCCCATGAATTGATGGACCTCATTTATATGAGATCTACGTCCTATGTTCATTCCCGTTGGCAAACCAAGCTACCAACGTAGACCCCGTCAAGAAAATCCTTGACCCCCCAAATCCAAATCTCAAATATACAGATTTGGACTGATCCGCGCCCTACGGGCGACGACATAAATTAGTCTCCAAATACAATCCTCGGGTAACCAAAACAAACAAAATAACACACGACACGAAGTGAACTGCTGGAGAAGGAGAAAGTGATTATCGCAACGCGGTAATGTAATTAACTGCAAAGGCTTGCGCCTGTAAGGAAGAGCGTCCCCATAATCAAAAACGCTTCGTAAAACGAGAAGGAATCTGATGAAGTCTGCTACAACGGCCGCATCTGTCCAAACCTCCGATATACGGTGCCATAAATCAACTTGGTATTTTCGGAGAGGTGGATGGATAAATCCAAATAGCATCTGCCCCTAAATTTAGACAAGACGATCCATCCCAGTTCGTCTCTATTTTCGGCGGTAAACAGATTCTGGCACGTCCGGTGGGATCTTTTCCTCTATCCACTCTACACTTCATGTGTCATGTTTCGTGAACGAAATCGCGGTTTGCTGTGGTTGCCCTTGGATTCGAGGTACTAAAACTTGGTGTCTTGCTCCTGTACAGAAAATCAATGGCTTCTCAATGCACTGCATGCAACAGCGACTCTCGCTCCACCCCAACTGGAAGAGTGACTTACGGGCCCAACGCAACCTTAATTTTCTCAATGCTGTTCCCCTCCGAGCAACGGCCGACGATGCGAGGACGTCTCGCCTGAGGTTCGGGGCAGATGCTAATTGGTGCTATCCGTCTACCTCTCCGAAGATGCCAAGTTGATTTATGGCACCGTATATCGAAGGTTTAAACGGATGCATCCGATGTAGCAGACTTCGTCAGATTCCCCCTCGCTTGAGGGGTTTTTGATTGTGGGGACGCTCTTCCCTGCAGGCACAAGCCCCTGCAGTTAATTACGCTACCGCATCGCGGTAACCACTTTCTCCTTCTCCAGATGGTCACTTCGTGTCGTGTGTATTTATTTTATGTTTGGTTGCCCGTGGATTGTATACGGAGACTGAGTTATGTCGTCGCCCGTAGGGCGTGGACTAGTCCAAATCCATATTATCTTAGATTTGGGTTTAGGGGTTTGGGTTTAAGGATACATCAGCCTCATTCGAGACTAAGATCGACTTAAACCCTTGTTAAGGATACGTTAGTCTAATTTTCAGACTAAGATCAACTTAACGGGATCGTTTAGATCCAACAATAGAGCAATTAAGGGAGCCCTGTTGTTTAGTTTAGTGACATCACGGTCAGTAGGTAATTTAAGGACGTTGCGGTCCATGGGTAGTTTAAGGACATTGCGGTCCAATGTTAGTTTTAAGACGTTGCGGTCAAGGTTAAGGACCTCATAGTCCGTGGATTTAAGGACTCCACAGTCCAAAGTTAGTTTTAAGACATCTCGGTCAAGGTTAAGGACCTCATAGTCCGTGGATTTAGGGACTCCACAGTCCGATATTAGTTTTAAGACATCACGGTCAAGTTTAAGGACCTCATAGTCCGTGGATTTAGGGACTCCACAGTCCGATGTTTGGTTACAGGGACCCGTCACCTCTTTGAAGACGTCGAGGAATTACAACGTCAGGCATCAAAGGAGTGAAGAGATGTACCCTTAAACCAAGGTAGAATCAGTACAGAATCAGGGTGGTTGATTGTTAGTTTTAAGACATTACGGTCGAGGTTAAGGACATCATAGTCCATGGATTTTAAGGACTCCACAGTCCGGTGTTTGCTCTGGATGCTTCACACGGGTTCACTGCCGTGCTTGGCGAGGACCAGGCTCCGCTCCGGGCGTTTTCCGCGGGGTCAAAGAGTGACATTATCCGCGTTCCACGTGACCAGGAATTTTGCACTAGATGCTTCACACGGGTTCACTGCCGTGTTTGGCGAGGACTAGGCTCCGCTCTGGATGTTTCACACGGGTTCACTGCCGTGCTCTGCGAGGACCAGGATCCGCTCTGGACGTTTTCCACGGGGTCAAAGAGTGACGTTATCCGCGTTCCACGTAGCCAGGAATTTTGCACTAGATGCTTCACACAGGTTCATTGCCGTGCTCGGTGAGGACTAGGCTCCACTCTGGATGCTTCACACGGGTTCACTGCCGTGCTCTGCGAGGACCAGGATCTGCTCTGGATGTTTTCCGCGGGGTCAAAGAGTGACGTTATCCGCGTTCCACGTAACCAGGAATTTTGCACTAGATGCTTCACACGGGTTCACTGCCGTGCTCGGCGAGGACTAGGCTCCGCTCTGGATGCTTCACACGGGTTCACTGCCGTGCTCTGCGAGGACCAGGATCCGCTCTGGACGTTTTCCACGGGGTCAAAGAGTAACGTTATCCGCGTTCCACGTAACCAGGAATTTTGCACTAGATGCTTCACATGGGTTCACTGCCGTGCTCGACGAGGACTAGGCTCCGCTCTGGATGCTTTACACGGGTTCACTGCCGTGCTCTGCGAGGACCAGGATCCACTCTGGACGTTTTCCACGGGATCAAAGAGTAACGTTATCCACGTTCCACATAACCAGGAATTTTACACTAGATGCTTCACACGGGTTCACTGTCGTGCTCGGCGAGGACTAGGTTCCGCTCTGGATGCTTCACACGGGTTCACTGCCATGCTCTGCGAGGACCAGGATCCGCTCTAGACGTTTTCCACGGGGTCAAAGAGTGACGTTATCCGTGTTCCACGTAACCAGGAATTTCGTTGATTGTATTCGCATTTCACGGAGTTGGGATTTGACTTTTCGGTGGTCAGGATATCGCCGAGCCATGGACTTGGGAGTTGCCGCTGTTCCATTTCGCTTGAAGTCATGTTCGTTGTTACGAGACGAGTGCTGAGATGATCTCTAAGTCATTCGCGGCCCGTCGAGATTTTGCTTCTTCTTATGATGAAACCTGGGGGAGAAGTATGATCCCTTTTTTGTTTACGCCTTTGGATTGTATACAGGGTTTGATGGAACATCACTTGTAGGGCATAAATTAAAACTTTTTTTATTTTATTTCTTTTTCCGCGATGCTCTATCATTTCAGCCATTTTTCGTGGTGCCCAATCATTTCGGCTATTTATTTTATTTTTACTCGCTGCTTTTTATTGCGAGTTGCCCAATCATTTCGGCTATCTGTCATGCATACATTTTTACTTGCTGCTTTTTATTGCAAGTTGCCCCATCATTTCGGCTATTTCGTATGCATGTGTGGCTCGCTAGCTTTTTTGCTGCAAGCTTGGATTTTAGACACCGATTTCGGCATCAGCACCGCTACAACTGGGATGTTGCCAGGAGCGAATCATCATTTGCCTCTGTCGATGTTGAACAAAGGTGGCTTAGTAAACAGGGTTAAGGGTCCTGTCGACCAAGGCTTTTGACTTCATGAGCCGTAGGGGTCTCACAAAGGTATTTCTCCCTACAAGCCGTGAGGATCTTGTAGGTGTGTTTTCTCCTTGGGAATCGTGAGGATTCCTAAGTGCATGTCCTCTTGCAAGTCGTAAGGATCTTACAAAAGGGTCTTCTCCTCATAAGTCGAGAGGACTTACAAGGGTTGCTCACTATATGGACATATCCCTAGTCACGGGTGGGACTTTGCTGGGGAAGTGTTTATTCGCCCCCGTGGATTGTATACAAGGGTCAGTATTGAGCCACTTGTAGGGCAATATCGAAGGTTGTGGGGGATTTGCTTAAGAACAGGTTTAGGTTTCTGTAACTTAAGACTTTCAAATCTTATGGGCCGTGAGGGTCCCATAAGAGAGTTCTCCTTACGAGTCGTGAGGATCTCGTAAGTGTATTTTCTCCTTAGGAATTATGGGGATCCCTAAGTGTGTCGCTCCCTTGTGAGTCGTAAGGATCCCACGCGGGTGGTTTCTCCTTACAAGGTCGAGAGGATCTTGTAAGCGTCTTTTAACGAGGTTGCGCCCTTTTGGGTTTTCACAAACACTCGCCGGTAGTCCTGCTGTTTTTACTCACGGAGCCCTTTCGGGTTTTCATCCGTGCCCCTTTTGCTTATGGACATACCGTTTTTTTACTATTCTTTTTCTCTTTTTTTTACAAGGTCGCGCCCTTTCGGGTTTTCACGAACACTCGTCGGTAGCCCTGCTGTTTTTACTCACGGAGCCCTTTCGGGTTTTCATCCGTGCCCATTTTGCTTACGGACATACCGTTCTTATTTTTTATTTTTTATTTTTTTTATATATCTTTTTTCTCTTTTTTTTATTCATCTCGTCAGCCTAAGGATACTGCGGTAGTAGTTTAAGGACGTTTCGGTCGCTTGCAGGTTTTAGGACATTGCGGTCCATCATTAGTTTAAGGACGTTTCGGTCCGTCGTTAGTTTAAGGACGTTTCGGTTCGTCGTTAGTTTAAGGACGTTTCGGTCCATCATTAGTTTAAGGACGTTTCGGTCCATCGTTAGTTTAAGTACGTTTCGGTCCATCATGGGGAAGGCCGGCTACTGCTTATAAAGTCTGAGCTTTAGGAAGATAGCGAGCGGACATAGTCGTCGTCATCTATCATTGACCTAGGCTGTGGCTCATTAAGCGTAGTATTTCTTTAGGAAGCGGCTGTTTATTGGCCTGAAAGGCCTTTCACCGTGCATGTCCATGAGTAAATAGGCTCCACCCTGGTAGACCTTGTCTATGATGTACGGGCCTTCATAGTTTGGCTCAAGTTTTCCCCGCTTGGCACGATTGGGGATCATAGGTCTTTTGACCACTAGTACGAGTTTGCCTTGGCGGAATGTCCTCGGGCTGGTCAATCTTTCGTACGAGCGCGTCATCTTTGCTTTGTAGGCCTCCAGATTTTGTTGCGCTATGAGCCGGGTTTCATCGAGGGCATCAAGCTCCTCAAGCCGAAGGTGAGTATTTTCTTCATTTGTCAATTCGTGGTGGACTGCCACTCGCAGAGAAAGCAGCTCTATCTCGAGGGGGAGTACCGCTTCCGTACCGAATACCAGTGCGTATGGCGTTGTGTTCGTGGCCGTCTTGAACGTAGTTCGATATGCCCAAAGTGCCTCTTGCAGTCTCTCATGCCAGTCCTTCTTATTTCGGGACACCGTCTTTTTTATGATCTTTGTCAAGGTCTTATTGAAGGCCTCGGCCAGACCGTTAGCTCGTGGATTATAAACTGAGGAGTATCTCCTGTCTATATTATGCTGTTGCGCGAAGCGGCTAATTTTATGGCTTCTGTAGGCTGGCCCGTTATCGGAGATAATCCGCCGTGGAGTTCCAAACCGATAAATGACGTGCGTTTTGAAAAAGTGGAGGATATTCTCCGTCCTCACTTCCCTCAGCGGTACTGCTTCTGCCCATTTAGAGAAGTAATCAGTCGTCGCCAGGATGAAACGATGTCGCCCGGACGATGCTGGTTCGATGGGGCCGACTATGTCAGTCCCCCACATTTCGAATGGCCAGCTAGCCACCGTTGGATATAGTGGATTCGGATGCTGGTGGATGAAATCCCCGTGGATTTGGCATGAGTGGCATTGCTTCGCATATTCGAGGCAGTCCTGGATCATCGTAGGCCAGTAGTAACCCATCCGTTTAATTTTTAACTTCATCTTCGGGCCCGCTTGATGAGAACCACAGATTCCGTCATGAACTTCTTGAACGACTCTTTCTGCTTCGTCGGGTCCTAAACATCTCAGCCACAGAGAATCAAACGTCCTCTTATACAGAGTATCATTGACGAAAGCAAAAGATAGAGCTCATTTCATAAGCTGATGTCTTGAGGACGCTTCTTCGGGCATTCGGTGGGACTTAAAGTAGTCTATGAAGACTTCCCTCCAGTCCTCAGCCTTCTCACGGTCTTTTATTTGTAGGGTCGTCTGCTCAGTCGCTCCCTTTTCTTCGTATGATTCCGGGGATATTTCTGCTGGGGCGAGCACTCGACGGCTTTGTACCATGATTTTAACGTCATCGAGGTTCTCGTCAGCCAATTCTTTAGCGAGCTTAGCTAACGCGTCCGCTTTGCTATTTTCCGCGCGTGGTATGCTTTCCAAAGTATAGGAGGGAATTTGGGTCAACAGTTGTTGCACCTTTTCGCCGTACTTCACCAACTCCGGTTTGCACGTTTGGTAGCCACAATTTACTTGACTAACGACCAGTTGAGAATCCCCGTATATAAGGAGGTCTTTAATTCCCATGTCAATGGTGATCTCGAGGCCCGCTATCAAAGCTTCGTATTCGGTTTCATTGTTCGTCCTTGATTCCGTTAAGGAGAAAGCAAAGCGCATTATCCCTCCTTGTAGGGTCACGAAGATAAGGCCTACTCCCGACTTGACTATAGGGGTACTTTGTTTGCGCTTTTTCATGGAAGATGCTCCATCGAAATAAAGTTCCCATTGGGTATCACCACCGTCGACCGCGTCAAATGCATGTTCGTCTAGCAAATCGCAATTTAGAGGAGAGCCGGCAGGTACTGGATGTTCAGCAAGGAAGTCGGCAATGGCTTGGCCTTTCACTGCCTTAAGAGAATGATAGGTTATTGAAAACTCCATCAGGAGTAAGGCCCATTTAGCGAGTCTCCCCGTCAATATGGCCTTCGACATTAGATATTTTAGGGGGTCCACCTTTGATATAAGACGGACTTCATGTGCCAATGCATAGTGCTGGAGTTTTGTTATCGCAAAGATTAGCGCCAGGCAATGTTTTTCGATCGGGGAGTAATTGCTTTCTGGCCCCAGAAGAACTCGACTTAAGTAGTAGAGTGCCTTTTCTTTCCCCTGGTCATTCTCTTGCACCCATAAGGCGCCTAAAGAACCTTCGAGGGCGGTTGTATAAAGAATGAGAAGCTTTCCCTTAATCGGAGCAGCCAACACTGGGGGGTTCTGCAGGTACTGCTTGATCTCGTCCAGTGCGCCTTGACATTTGTGATTCCAAACGAATGGAATTCCCTTCTTCGTCAGGTGACTGTAAGGACGGCACTTGCCTGACAGGTTGGCGATAAACCGCCGGATGTACGCGAGCTTCCCCTGGAGAGACCGCAGCTGTTTGAGAGTCCTTGGAGGTGGCATTTCCATGATCGCCTTAATCTTAGATGGATCTATTTCGATACCTCGGTGTCGGATGATGAATCCCAGGAATTTACCCGAGGAGACTCCGAACGCGCATTTGAGGGGATTCTTCTTCAAATTATATTGCCGAAGGCGCTGAAATACGGTCTTCAGATGCTCTAAATGCTCTTCGTATGACATGCTCTTCACTACGAGGTCATCGATATAGCACTCGACGATTTCATGTATGAGATCATCGAAGATCTTTGTCATGGCCCTTTGATAGATGGCACCGGCGTTCTTTAAACCGAAGGGCATCACCTTGTAGCAGAATATACCCAAAGGAGTCCTGAAGGCGGTGTGCTTTTGGTCTTCGGGATGCATCTTTATCTGATTGTACCCTGATGAACCGTCCATAAAGGAGAAAACCTCGTGAGTGGACGTGTTATCTATCATTAGCTCGGTTACCGGTACTGGGAAATCGTCCTTCGGGCAGGCTTTATTGAGATCCCTGAAATCCACGCATATGCGCACCGTCCCATTTTTCTTCATTACCGGGACGATGTTGGCAATTTATTCAGGATATTGGACTTCTTGGATAAATCCAGAATCGATCGGCTTCTTGACTTCGGCGTTGATGCTCATCTCAAGCTCGAGCCGCATCCTTCTCGGCGCCTGTTTGACTGGCTTAATATCCGGGGATATTGCTAATTTATGCACAGCGATCTCCGGATCTAATCCCGGCATCTCGGAATAGTTCCACACGAAGCAATCTTTATGATGTAGAAGCACGTCCTTTAACGCAGCCACCCTTTCTTCAGATAGCAGCTCGCTGACGAATGTCGGTCGCCCGATCCCAACTCAATCTTCTTGAGGTTATCTGCAGTAGTATGTATGCCATCTTCCAGTTCTTTCGGAGCCGGTGGAAATTCTGAGATTACCTCATTGTCATTGTTTTCGAAGCACCAAAGGAGCTCATCTATGTTCTCGGGCTCTTCTTTTAATATTGTAATCATGTAACAGGTGCGAATCCGCTTCCAAGATTGATGTGGATCTGGTTCTGCTCTTGCGGCTTTGGGTTCGTGCTTTTATGGCGGCGTTACCCTCCAGCTGCTGGATAAAGCAAATCTGCCTTGCTGGTACTGGTTTTCGACCCAGTTCTTAAAGGTGAAGCAGTCTTCGATAGGGTGTCCTATGGCTCGGTGATAAGAGCAATAGCCCGGATAAGAAACTTTGTTAGCTTGCTCAGGGTGCTTAGACTCTGGAAGTGCGATCATTTGATGTTTTATAGCGAGCTCGAGTAACTTCTTCGTCTTGTCTCGGGGGAAGGAATACGCTCGACTCATCTTCTTCATAAGGGACAATTCCGGGCCGCGCAATACCCGATCACATAACTCTCTAATCCTGCGTCGTTGTTGTTGGCTCCTCTTTCTGCTTCTTGATTTACTTCTGCCTCTGCGTCGAGCCTTTTGTACAACGGGTTGACAGGGAGGAGCATCTTTGTCTTTTGCAGCCTGTTGAAACAGACGTTGCGTCCTGGCCTTCTCGTAGATGGCCATCCCGCGGTTGTGGTCTTCTCGAGCCTTTTGACCTGCTTTCTTGATAAGCTTGTCCACTTGTTCTTCAAATGACGGACTGGGCACTTCACTCGCGGGATCCAGTTTTGACGAGGGGTTAGCATTCCCCGATAGGGTGTCCTCCTCCTCATCGAAGTTATATATGGTGTAGCTGCCGTGGACTCGCTCCCGTTTCCCGGATCTCACATATCCAAGCCCAAGCGTTTCCATTCTCCCGTTGGGCAATTTGCGCTGAGTCCCAGGGACATTCCAAATCCTGTTGTAGAACCGAGCTTGTCGAACAGTCTGTTTTAAGGATACCCCTTGGCGCTTCAATAGCCTCTTTAGTCTATTTGTGTAATATCTGGGCAAACGGATGGGTTGGAGCCTGTCAAGTGTAGCATCCGCGCCATGCCATGTCTCCTTCTCCACTCTCGTTTCTGTGGATTGGTAGAATAGGATCACCTTTTCACCCTTTCGCCTGGGAGGGACGTAAAACGTCTGCACGTCCCGCACATTGTAAGCTTGAAGTGCGTCGAGATCCTTATAGTGTTTCCGCGGCACCATGGTGATTTGCAAACTCTGATCATCGCTAGGGGATGCTTGTATTGACGGCCGACTGGAGAACACAGCATTAACCTCATCTTCCGAGTCACTTCCGAAGATCAACATGGGGGCGGACGTTCCCGGGTTGTTGCGTCGAGACGGCCCAGCACAAACTATCTCTTCTTCTTCTTTGGTATCGCTCCCGAAAACAGGGATGGTGGCGGCGACTTTGTTCTCCGGCTTGCGACTCTTTTCTGTATCCTCGAAGTCTGGCAAAAAGTATTTTGCATCTTCGTACTTGCGGACTTCGTTCACGGAGAATGGGTTCAGCTCACCTGTTACGGTATACTCGAAACCATCCTTAAAGTACTTCATACACTGATGTTGTGTAGAAGGGATGATGTTGTACTCGTGTAACCAAGGACGACCGAGCAAGGCGTTGTTCCAGGTCTTGGCGTCAATGACGTGAAACTTGATGTCCGTGACGAGCAGTCTGAAGCGTAATGTTAGTATTACAGATCCGAGAGTCCGTGATGACTGGGAGTCGAAACCGGAGATGGTAATTTTGTCACGAGCGAGGTGCTGTACGCTCATGCAGATTTCCTTCAACACCCGAACATTAAGGAGATTGACGGAGGATCCATTATCCACCAGGATCTTGCCTATCTTGATATTAAGGCAGTATCCAGAGACATATAGGGGACGGTTGTGGTCGCACATCCCGAGGAGGAGGTCTTCGTCACTGAAAGTGATGTCGGTCGTATGCACTTCTTCCAGTTCATTCTTCATCCTTTCTTCGGCGAGGAAGGCTTGGAATTGCTCGGGTTCTTGTAATGCCTTGATTAATGAATCTCGCGCTTCTTTTGATAATAGGAGGGCATCGAGAATGCTGAGCTGAGAAGGTAGCTTCCTTAGGTGCGCTAGGATGTTGTAGTCCACCTTACCCTTCCTGGGAGGGTCCTTGGCAGTCAGCTCTTTCATGACTTGGTCATCTAAGGCGATATCCCCAGTGACCTTCTCCTTTCCCTTATCTTTTCTATTTGCGGGCCCGAGATTCTTTTCCGGGAGCGTGCGATTGCGCAGCTGAATGTTTTCGCAGGCCTCTGGTTCTTCCTCTTTCCCTAAAACAGATTCTTTAAAGAGAGGGCCCAGAACCATTTCCTCATCAGAGTCGCTCCCAAAGGTGAGAACTTGTGATCCTCCGGCGTCGACCACGTAACAGCTGCCGGTAGTTCTTTTGTGCCTGTCGGTTGTACTTCTTTGCTCCTGATGAGTTCTGCGTTTCATGCGCTTAAAATGTTGCCGGTGAGCAACATATCCCTGCCACCATATTCTAAAGGCGTCGCACTCCTCCATAGGGTGTGAAATTTTCCGATGATATGAGCAATAATTAGGGTGCCTCTCCGCCCCATTGAACGCGTTCTCTTCTGAAGGTGGTAGCTTCATCCCCATTGACATGGCTTTGGCAAACCTTTTTCTCGTTTTGACCACGTTTTTATTCGCATCGGATATCTTTTGATCTGGCGGGAGTGCTTCGACTCTTTCGTTTGGTCGCTTGCGTTTGGCTCCTTCCAATGCGGCCCTCTCATGCTCCTGATCGGCTTTACTCTTCAAACGAATCTCGTCTAGAAAGGCGTCGATTATTTCATTTGTTGGCCATACAAGTTCTGGCTCAGGCTGTGCCCCCAGTTTCTCAGTGCCAGGAGTTCTTTCATCGTCTGTAAATGAATGGGAGATCATATGATAGTTTGCCACATATCCCTCGGATTCATCTGACGAGCTTTCTCCATCATCTTCCTCCTGAAAGACGTGGTTGAAGAACTCTTGCAGTGTGACGGGAATCTGCGCCTTTTGATTGTGCTCCTCCAGCGCATCAATCTGTTTCTGTAAATCCGTACGCTTGTCTCCAGGCTTCACGGGCTTTTTGGATTTCTTCTTCTTTTTCTTCGAAGATTTTGACGGTTAGGTGTGAGTATTTGGGCCATCACCACGAATCTTTGTAATTGGGCGCGGCTTCAACATCCCTTCGATGATTTGAGGTTCAAGCGGGTTCTTCCATTCGACCGCCGGGAACGCATGAAGGTCCCTAAGCATTCTTTTGGTTTTAGTTGATAGCACGACCACCCATGGAGCTTCTTCAATAAAGGAACAAGTTGCTCCCGGTGCGTCCGTCTTCTTAGGAGTATGCGGCTGTGGTGGGTTCACCTTCCACTTTTCGGATAGTGCAAACTTTCCCTGGAGGTATTGATCTTCAATCCATCCTTTGAAAACGAAGCAATCCTCAATCGGATGGGTTACCGTTTGATGGTAAGGGCAATAGTTGGGGTTATTCACCTCAGTGGGTTGTGGCGGTCGCCTTGGATTTGGCAAGTTTATAAGTCTGTTGCGTACTGCCAGCTCGAATAACCGTTTCGTCTTGTCCCGTGGGAACGAGTAGTGGCGCTTCATCTTCTCATTATAATACCGGCGTCTTTCTTCCAGTTGATCCGCCAGCTTTGGGGCACTAGGTTGCTGCTGAGCATTCGCGACGAAGGTTGCCTTTCCTTTACCCTTGTCACTCCGAGGCTCGGGCTTCGGGGGAGACGGTCTATGACCCATCTGGTCCATCTGGGCCAATTTGTCGATTAGAGCCTGGAATGTGGTTGGCTTAAAGAACATCATAAACTGGGAGATAGTTGCGTGAGGGTCTAGGGTTCCCACGAACATGCCCACCGCGGGCGCTTCCTCAATGCGTTGCTCGCATTTCGACCACAAATTTCGCCAGCGTATAGCATACTGGACCCACGTTTCGCCTGATTTTATCCTGGCATTAATCAATGCCGTTATTGGAGTGTGTTCGCTGGAGCTCGCGAATCGCTGAGTGAATAGCAACTCCATTTCAGCGAACGTCTTGATAGAATCGTTAGGGAGTTCCGAATACCATTCGAACGCTGTTTCTGATAAGCTGCCCACGAACTGGCGAAGCAACAGTTTATCATCACCGCCGGTGTTACCGCAAAGGGCCCTGAACTGGGCAACATGTTGATGGGGATTGCCGGTCCCCTTATACACGTGAAATTTTGGTATTGTATAACCTGGCGGATATTTGATTTGGTCGTACCAGCTCGGATATGGTCGCCCCGTTTTTACGACTTGACCAGCTGCCCCAGTCGCATGATGAACCCGGATTTGCTGGGCTATATAGTCGTCTAAGTCAGCCTTAGAGATTGTCTCCTCCTTGGTCGTTGAGAGAGACGGTGGTGGATTTGACGTTTCTCCCCTGTCGTCTTCAAAGACGATCGGAGGATCCTCAGTGGGTGGGTCTTGTTGGATCATCATTCCCACCATGTCCTGGAATAAGTGGGCTATCTGCTTTATATTGGCCGCTTGTTCCACAGCCTCTTTATCTTTCTTTTCCAATATTCTCCGAAGGAACTCAGCGTCAGTTTCCTGTTCTTGTTGCTGATCCGAGGACGCCTCAGGGCTTTCTTTTGGCCCAGTAAGCGCGGCCATTGCAATCATCATTTCCTGGAGCTTTTGCTGTTGCTCCTGAGCTTTGGTTACTGACCGTGTAAGCGGTCTATGACCTGTAGACGCACGGCTGTTTTCCTTCCCCGATGCCATGTATGCAGTGTGGACCATCCTGCCCCCAGCCTTAGGGCGTCTGGGTTCAGCGCTTTTAGCTCTCGTTGCAGGCCCGGGGATCTTCTCCGGCCTCCTCTTTTTATGAGCAGTGGAAGTTAAGGGGGCCGTTGAGGTGGGCACCCAGACAGCTTTTCGTGGCTTAGCCTGGTGACTGGCTTCCTGTTGGATTTTCAGCTTCTTGTGCTGGCGGGAGAAATTTGGATCGATCATCGAATCTCGGGCCTGCCACCAGACTTTATAGATTCGGGAGGATAGCCGTTGAGGAGATTGGGGCTGTTCTGGCTTTACTTCTATAGCTCTTTTCAGCGGATGGGGAGACTTCTTTAGCGCCGCGGTAGGAGAATTCCTACGCACCTTATTTATCATCTCAAAGCTATTTCCAGTTGGAACAGCAGCATTAACTTCTGCCATCGGGGCTGGAGGAGTTAGCCCAGAAGGGGAGTTGCCTCCGGCCTTCCTCACTCGGCGCCAGTAACGACGTCGAGCGCGTCGTGCTGATGGAACCGGCTTGGTGAGGGCGATAGTCTCGTCTTGCCCCCTGTGTAGGTGGGGGATCGTTGCTGGTGCCAGCCTGTTAAAGACTGATGTCCTTTGGGTAGCAGGAGTGGGAGCTGGAACAGTCAATCTTGTAAAGACCGACTTTTTGGAAGGAGAAGCCGCCTTGACGACTTCAGGAGCGAGACTGGTTATTTTCTTAGGAGCAGCCTTCTCTGGGATTGCAGGCCCCATTGCGGTTCCACAGGAGCTCTGGCCCAGTCTGGAGAAGACCGAGGCACTGGTGTTGGGCGACCCGTTGAGAGGGGCCGCGGCAGGGGTAAGACGATCAAAGACCGACTTCTTGGGAGCTTCCGTTGTCAGCACCGGAGCGGTGAAGCTTGTCGGTGGGAGCATGGTCCCAAAAAACAATCATGTAGTGGCTCGAGTGACCTGTTCCACGGGTATTGTGAATAGTGAAGCAGCTTGGGGTCTGTAGGCTATACCTTCTGGCGAGGCAGAGCGTTGGTTGCAATTGCAGTCCGAGCATGTCGCACAAGTGGAGGCCATTGATTCTTTGCTTTCTGCAGCAAACGAAACACCGAATCTTAGTACTTCGAAACCCAAGGGCAACCATTAGCGAACCGCGATTGGTCCGCGAATCACGACACGCGAAGTGTAGAGTGGAAAGAGGAAAAGGTCCCACCGAGCGTGCCAGAATCTGTTCCCCTCCGAACGACGGCCGACGACGCGAGGACGTCTCGCCTGATGTTCGGGGCAGATGCTAATTGGTGCTATCCGTCTACCTCTCCGAAGATGCCAAGTTGATTTATGGCACCGTATATCGAAGGTTTAAACGGATGCGTCCGATGTAGCAGACTTCGTCAGATTCTCCCTCGCTTGAGGGGTTTTTGATTGTGGGGACGCTCTTCCCTGCAGGCGCAAGCCCCTGCAGTTAATTACGCTACCGCATCGCGGTAACCACTTTCTCCTTCTCCAGATGGTCACTTCGTGTCGTGTGTATTTATTTTATGTTTGATTGCCCGTGGATTGTATACGGAGACTGAGTTATGTCGTCGCCCGTAGGGCGTGGACTAGTCCAAATCCGTATTATCTTAGATTTGGGTTTGGGGGTTTGGGTTTAAGGATACATTAGCCTCATTCGAGACTAAGATCGACTTAAACCCTTGTTAAGGATACGTTATTCTAATTTTCAGACTAAGATCAACTTAACGGGATCGTTTAGATCCAACAATAGAGCAATTAAGGGAGCCCTGTTGTTTAGTTTAGTGACATCACGGTCAGTAGGTAATTTAAGGACGTTACGGTCCATGGGTAGTTTAAGGACATTGCGGTCCAATGTTAGTTTTATGACGTTGCGGTCAAGGTTAAGGACCTCATAGTCCGTGGATTTAAGGACTCCACAGTCCAAAGTTAGTTTTAAGACATCTCGGTCAAGGTTAAGGACGTCATAGTCCATGGATTTAAGGACTCCATAGTCCAAAGTTAGTTTTAAGACATCTCGGTCAAGGTTAAGGACGTCATAGTCCATGGATTTAAGGACTCCACAGTCCGGCGTTAGTTTTAAGACATCACGGTCAAGGTTAAGGACCTCATAGTCCATGAGTTTAAGGACCCCACAGTCCGTATCAATATGTGGTCATCGGGACCCGTCACCTCTTTGAAGACGTTGAGGAATTACAACACCACGTATCAAAGGAGTGAAGAGATGTACCCTTAAACCGAGGTAGATTAAATAATCTTTGGCCCAATTTGGAACCAAGACCAATTAATTATATTATGAGCCCATTGGCTCAGTTGAATTTGAATTGAGGACTTATGGCCAGTTTGGGCTAAGTCCAATCATGTTTAGGATATTGGCCCTCTGTTGGTCCATTAGAGGAGAGGCTTTGCCTCTGGACACTTAGCCAATGGGGCTAAAGTTAGTGTTAAACACTAAAGATCAACCAGTGTTGAACACTGAGAATGAGATTGACAAGTTAGTGTTTAACACTAAAAGATAGTTAGTGTTAAACGCCAGCAACAGGGCTTTCAAATTAGTGTTTATACACTAAAGCAAATCAGTGTTAAACACTGGCAGTGGAGATTTCAAATTTGTGTTTAACACTAAGGCAGATCAATGTTAAATACTGGAAACAGAGTTTTCCAGGTTAGTGTTCAACACTAAGAAAGTCAGTGTTAAACACTGTAATAGAGTTTTCCAAATTAGTGTTTAAACACTAAGAAAATCAGTGTTGAACACTGGATGTAGAGGTTTCAACTCTAGTGTTAAACACTAAGGCAAGAGGGGTCATGTGGTAGCACGTGAGGGCGCCCTCGATTCATTTTATTCTGTCAAAAGTATTGAATGCTTTGGAGCATCACGTGCTGTCATGTGATGGGCATTTTGGTGCTTGTCCGTTAAAGCTTCAGCCAAGGGGTCACGTGGTAGCACGTGATAGCGCCCTGTTTCCCTTTATTTTGTTCTACAGATAAGTGTTTAACACTTTTAATTCTAAAAGCCATCACGTGTGGGCACGTGATGGGGGCTTGCGCTTTGATCTGTTAGACCATTCATTAAGGGTCACGTGGTGACACGTGAGGGCGCCCCAGAGCTTCTTTTCCTTTGCTTTTTCTTTGCGCGCTTTGGGGGTCACGTGAAGCAAGTGAGGCGTTGCTTCAAAGTTTTAGCGGTGGCTCTTTACAGGGGTCACGTGGTAGCACGTGACCCTGCCTGTTTGAAGATGTGTTTATCTTTTTAAGAATCAAATTCTTCATAGGGTTAAACCCTAGCAACAAACTTTAGAGGAATTAAATTCCTGTTATTTTGACAGATTTGAGTTCTTAACTAGGGTTAACCCTGGTTCTATTCATTTTGAAGGAATTAAATTCCTATGACATAGGGTTAAACCCTAATTTTATCTTAAAAGAATTAAATTCCTATGGTTCTGTGAGAATTAAATTCTCAAACTTCCATTCCCTCCCTATGCTTTGGATCTGCATGGCAGGATCTCAACCCAATGAGAATTAAATTCTCAATTCATGGGGAGATGTGCACTTTGCAGATCCTTTGCTAAAGAGAGAACTAAGTTCTTCTTTTTTAATATCAGAGTTAAACTCTTTCGAGAATTAAATTCTCTTTTTTCTTGAAAGCCTCCCCCTTCTTACCTAAAGTTTTCTTTGCAGAAGATCCAAATTCCTCTAAAGTCTCAAGGCTTTATTTTTCTCTCTCTCTATGTATCGATCTCTGTATATCCTCTTTGTGTGTCTCTTGGCTCCTATTTATAGGAGAAGAAGTAGAATCAATTAGTTTTGATGATCTTTCATTGAGAGATTTGATTTGTATTCACCATTCGTTTGGTCCTTTGGATTATTAGGTGAATTTTATTCACCATTGGATTTTAAATCCAGAGATTTCCCTTTGTTATTTCAGTTAGATTTTAAAGGGGAAATCTTTCCAAGTTCAAGATTTTTCCATAGATAGGTGATCTTTAAATCTTTAATCCAATCGGTTCCAAATAATCATTCTCCTTTGGAAAAATTTGATTGATCTCTTCAGAATTTGATTCTGTTAAATAAATAGGCTTTGAAAGCCGGTCACGTGTGGCCACGTGACCCCTGGTCACGTGTAGGCACGTAACCCCTTGGAACGAGCTTTCCTCTGCTTTCTGTGCTTTGTTTCCTAGCCGTTGTTCAGCCGTCACGTGCCAACACGTGACCCCTGGTCACGTGTGAGCACGTGACCTTTTCTGAAGCCTTTTTCTTGATTTGATCAGGGAACTGATGTGCCTTTGCCGCTGCTTTTAAATGTCACGTGCCAACACGTGACTGCTGGTCACGTGTTAGCACGTGATGCCTCTTCCGTAGGCTTTCCTGATTTTAAATCAGGAAACAAATGCCAGTAGGGCAACTAACACAGGCCACTACTGGATTGTTCTTCGAGACCATGCTCCCACCCGTGAGTTTCGGTGCCTCAGCACTGCAAGAAGAAGCTCCCATGAGGTTGGTCTTCGGTCGACTGGCGTCCAAATCTGGCGTCTCAGTCTTCAACAAGCTGAGCCAAAGCGTAAACAGGCCCGCAAATAAGCTCGTAATACCTGAAGGGGCTGCCCCAAAACGGATAGCCCTCCCAACTCCTGCAGGTGAAGCCGTCAAAAGCGCTTCTCCCATCAGAAGATTGGTCTTCGAAAGATTGGCCAGCCCTCCCCAAACTTTAATCAGGACGTCAGTCTTTAACAGGCTGACACCAACAACAACCCCTCACCAAAGCCAGGGACAAGATGAAGCCGCTTACAAAACTGAGGCTATCCTGTGTGCAAGAAACGCTCGACGTCGTTACTGGCGCCGGGTGAGGAAAGCTAGGGGTAACTCCCCTTCTGAACTCACCCACCAGCTCCAGTGATAGAAGTTGATACTGTTGTTCCAACCGGGAACAACTTTGATCTGCTCAGGAGGGTACGAAAGAACTCTCCAATGGTGGTGCTAAAGAGAGAGCCCCCGCTTGCAGAAGCCATAGTGCAGAAAAATACGGAGCAGCCCCATCAGCGGCTCTCCTCGCAAATTCACAGGGTGTGGAGAAAAGTCCAAGACTCTGTGATCGACAAAATCTATCCTTATCGGCCGAAGAAATTGAAGGCTCGACAAGAAAAAGACCATCCTTCTGTCATACAACGAGAGACTTCTTCTACACAGGTGCCTGTCATAACGGCTCCTTCAACTTTGACCTCCCACAAAAGGATGAGGCCGGAGAAAATCCCATCGCCGGCGGCAAATTCCAAAGGTGATGGACCCAAACGCCCCATGTCTGGGGGCATAATTGTACATACGGTCTACATGGCTTCACGGAAAGAAGAAAGCCGTATCTCCGTGTGTCACCGACCGTAAACTCGGTCGCTGACCAATGCTTAGGAGCAACAACAAAAACTCCAGGAAATGCTGACCAAAATGCCAGCACTTACCGGGCAAAAGAAAGCTCAGACACAGCAGCTGAACAGTGCCAAGAGCAGGAGACCGATACAGAGTTCCTAGGAAGGGTGTTTGAAATAAAAGATAAGGAGGCCGCTGAACAAACCACTAACATAAAACAGATGGCGCTCTTGTTCCAGGATATGGTTGGAACGGTGATCCAGCCAGAACCCCCAGCTGATGATCCGCCAATAATCATCGAAGATGACAGAGGGGAAACATCAAACCCTCTTCCGGCTTTATCAACAGCCAAGAAGGAAATGATCTCCAAGGCTGCTCTTGTTGATTATATAGCTCAACAAATAATAGCTCATCAATCTAATGAAGCGGCTGGCCAAATCGTCAGAACTGGACGACCATATCCAGGCTGGTATGACCAAATCAAATACCCGTCGGGATATACAATCCCCATGTTCCATGTATACAAAGGGATAGGTAACCCCCATCAGCACGTCGCGCAGTTCAGAGCTCTGTGCAGCAATACTGGAGGCGACGATAAACTATTGCTTCGCCAGTTTGTTGGTAGCCTGTCAGAAATGGACTTTGAATGGTACTCAGAGCTCCTAAATGACTCCGTGAAAACATTCACAAAAATGGAACTTCTATTCACACAGCGGTTCGCCAGAGTAAGCGAGCACACCCCAATCACAGCATTAATCAACGCCAGGGTAAGGCCAGGAGAAACTTAGGTCCAATACACGATTCGGTGGCGGAACTTATGGTCAAAGTGCGAATAGCGCATTGAAGAATCTCCTGCCGTGGGCATGTCCATTGGGACTCTTGATCCTCAAACGACTGTGTCCCAGTTCATAACATTCTTCAAACCAACCACCTTCCAGGCTTTGATCGTTAAACTGGCTCAAATGGACCAGATGGGCCACGGGTCTTCCTCCTCAAACAAGGACCCTTGAAATAACAAGGTTAAAGGGAAAGAGGCCTTCGTTGGCAATACTAAACAACAACCGAGTGACCCAAAACTGGCTGCTCGCCAAAACAACGCGCGTCTGCGCCCATCCTTGGAGGAAAGACTAGGACACGCTTACTCGTTTCTCCGCGACAAGACGAGGAGACTGTTCGAATTGGCGATGCATAATAAACTCATTACATTGTCAGATTCACGGTGTCCACCACAACATGGCGACGTCAATAACCCTAACTGCTGCTCCTATCACAGAATAGTGAACCACCCAATTGAAGATTGCTACGTCTTCAAGAACTGGGTCGAGGACCAGTATCAACAGGGGAAGTTCATGCTATCTGAGAACTGGAGGGTAAATTCACCACAGAAGCATCCTCCCAAAAAGATGGATGCGCTAGGGGCATCATGCTCACTTATGGAAGAGACTCCATGGGAAGTCGTTCTTTCAGCTAAAACCAAAAGAATGCTGAAGGATCTATATGCATGTCCAGCAGTCAGGTGGAAAAGCCCACTTAAACCTGAAATCATCGAAAAGATGCTGAAACCGCGTCCCGTACCGAAAGTTGTTGACAAAGGGCAAAACCCCCAAGTCGAGCCTTTGAAGTATTCGAAGAAAAAGAAGAAGACCAAGAAGTATGTGCAGTCTGTCAAGTATGACGACAAGCGCACGGACCTATAGAAATACATTGACGCGCTGGAAGAGTACAACCAGAAGGCGCGGACACCGTTCACGCTCGAATAGTTCCTCAAGCATATCCTTGAGAACGAAAACAGTGAGGACGATGAGGAAAATGACTCATCAGGAGATACCGAAGACCATGTAGCAAGTTGCCGCATGGTCTCCCATTCGTCGTTAAATGACGAAGAAGCTCCCTTAGCGTCAGAAAACAACCCAGAGGAACTGGGGGCAGATTCGGTGCTAAAATTCCTGGAACTGCTAGAAGAAGACCCGGTCGATAGGCTGTTAAACGAAGCCTTTCAAAAAAGTAAAGCTGATCGAGAACGCAAGACAACCATATATGAAAGGGCTAAGCGTCAGCGTTAGGGTAAAGAAGCTGTGGCAAGGAAGAGTCGTAAATTACTCCCACCAAACCAAAGCACACCTGCTACAAATAAAAGCAGGATTAAGGCAGAGAAGCGGTTCTCCGAAGCCCTGCCAATGGGGATGAAGCTGCCACCTCTCATAAGAAATACTCCTGGGGTCATATGCCTCAACGGAGAGGATTCATGTTCAGACTACTGCCTATATCATCGGAAGGTTACCCACCCTACCAAGGAATGCAGTGCCTTCAACAAGTGATGGTAAGAATATGTTGCCCATCAAAAGCACTTCAAGAGGATGAAACACGAAGCTCTTCGACGGCAAAAAAGTGCAACAGATGCGCATGAAAAAATGACTGGCAACTGTCATATGGTTTATACCAGTCCGGAAGAGAAAAACCCCAAGTTCTTACTTTCGGGAGAGATTCTAAGGACGAAATACCCCTCAGCCCTCTCTTTGAAGACTTCGCCTTAGGAATAGAAGAAGAAGAGAAGAAATGCGAAAATATTCAGCTATGTAACCGCGCGCTGCTTGAAAAGAAGCTCGAACCCACAAACAAAGGTTCGAGCAGGAAAGACAAAGGGAAAGAGAAAATCTCTAAGGGGATTTCCCTCGACGATGGAGTTGTCAAAGAGCTCGCAGAAAACCTAATAAAAATAAGGTGGATTACAACGTCCTAGCACATCTGAGGAAAATACCCTCACAACTAAGCATATTGGATGCTCTACTTCTGTCCAAATAGGCACGAGAGTCTCTGATCAAGACATTACAAGAGCCCGATCAGTTCCAAACTTTCCCCGCAGAAGAGAAGATGAAGGATGAGCTGGCAGAGGTCCACACGGCTGACATTACATTCAGTGATGAAGATCTTCTCCTCCGTGCGTGCAAATATAATCGCCCGTTATACATCACCGGGCACTGCCACGACATCAAGATAAGAAAAATCCTTATCGATAACGGTCCTCCGTCAACCTTCTCAACGTGTGGGTGTTGAGGAAAATTTGCATGGATGTTCAGCATCTTGCCCAAGACAAAATTATCATTTTCGGGTTCGACTCACAGTCGTCACGGATACTTGGGTCCGTAATACTGACGCTACGCTTCGAGTTGCTCATCACTGACATCATATTTCATGTCATTGACGCCAAAACTTGCTACAACGCTTTGCTTGGAAGGCCTTGGTTACACGAGTACAATGTCATTTCTTCTACACAATATCAGTGTATGAAGTATTTCAAAGATGGGTCAGAGTACACCGTCATGGGAGAGATAAATCCGTTCTCCGTAAACAAACTCCAGAAATATGAAAACGCAAAATACTTCCTACCAGACTTCGAAGATACGGAAAGGTGCCATAAGCCGGAGGATAAGTTTGGGTATCAAAATGCACATCCACATCTTCTTTTGTAGGTACCGAGAATTTGAAACCAAGAAGAATTTAACAAAGGTATGCACAACTATGCGTGTGTAACAAGATATGTACTCTAACACAATGAGGTCATTGTTTGATTTAAATGTGGGGGTGGTTTTGTACAAAAAATTTCTTTTATTTTTAGGTTCTTTAAAAAAATTAGAAAATTTTGAAAATTAAAATTAAAAAGTGAAAATGTATATAAAAGAGAGATTTTAAGAAAATAAGAAAAATTGATGGTTAAATGGATCTAGTAATAAGCCGTCATTAGCCCGTTCCCAAAAGGCTAGTAGTATAAAGGAGAAACTAGATTTAAGAAAATATAAGTGAAGCCTATTTTTAAGCCCAAACATTTGAAGGTTGATACCCTACTATACGCACATGCATATATCTTGAAGTTTGTGATAGTAGAAGAGACTTGTTATGCTCTTGTCTGTAATGCCCTAATACGAAGAAAAATCAAAATTTTAATATAAAAAATGAACATTGTCTTGCAATTATCAAGGTAGCATAAAAAAAATTCAGCGAGGGTGCTTTATTACCTAATGATTTAGACCAACTGGTTTGGGATCATTTGTTGTGTCTTAGATGTTGCAAGATTAGGATATCGCTATTTACTCGCCCAATAAATGATCACATTCGGCAATCGATTGGTTAGTGCCTCACGAAACATTAACGGTCGCATGAAAAATGTGGGAACAAATCCATCAATTTGATCCGTCAATTAAAAAGTAATAGGGAGCTAAGGGCAAGAGTATGAGAGCTTGAATTGAATTCTTCGAGTGTAGAGATGACTTTTTTCACACACGTAGGGGTACATGATCATATTTGGAAACAAAATAGATAGGAAAGATTGGAAGAATTATGAGGAAGTAATTTTCGGCATAGATCAAAGTCTATTAAGGCATGGTTCATGACGAATGAAAATCTAGTAAAGTTTAAACTCTTAATTTTCGTATTTTTTTTTATCTATTCCTAACTTTATATATAGTTTTCATTTTCTTATTTTTGTTTCATTTATTTTCTTTTATAGGAATAGGAGAGTTAAATAGTAGTTTAGTTAAAACCCTAGATTTGCTCGAGAACTAGTAAAAGATAAGTGTGGGGGTATTTGATAAGTGTAATTTATTGCATATTTTTCTAACCCATTTATCATGTTATTGTCATATATTATGCTATTCCGGGTATCTTATGTGAATTATTACAGATAACAGGATTGAATGCAAAAAGACGGAAAATTGTCCTAAACGAAAGATTACGTGCGTATAATAGAAACTTAAGGAAATTATTCAGAAAATCAAATGGCAATTTGTAAATTTGGAAATATCATCACAAATCAGCAAAGGCTACAATAAATAGAGGTGAATCAATCATCACAACAACAAATCAGTTGGAGAAATCAAACCAAATCAAAAGCAACAATCAATCTTCCTAATTATATGCCAAATTCAGGAACAATTCGGAGATCCATGCAACCATAGAAATACAGAGAGATATTCAAGATTTTATGAGCTAAAAAAATCATCTAAATTGATGATAAAACCACAGAAAAAATCTGGAGCCACGAAACCAAAAAAAAATAAATCAACGGCCGATTTTGGGCCGCTCGATGAGATTTTTTATGGGCACGATCGTTTTTCCACATAGATTAATATGAGATATAGGGTTTCGTCTTTTGAAGATTCTAAAATCACACAACAGTATCTAACAGAGCAATTAGATTAGATTATCATAGTTGTTAGCAAGTATATTCTCTTGTATCTTCTATTACTTATTCTCCAATCTTCCTTAGCCCTATATAAGCATCTGTATAGACTTAGGGTTTGATATCTCTCTCATAGAATTCTATTGTAAGTACTCTTGATTTTGAATAAGATTTTTTTTTTATAAACATGAGTGACTAATTCTTTTCTGGGGTTTTATTTGTACTTATTTTGTAGTTGGGTAATCTTTTATCTCTTCTTTTCTATACTTTTATGATGAATGTCCAATGATTTAATTATCCTTGGTATAGTTTTTCATCTAATAAACTAATCTCATAAGTTGACACCTAGAATAAAATTAAAGAAGGGTGATAACACCAATAATATAATTAGCTTAAGAGAAGTTTGACAAACTAGAAACTTAATTAGGGAAGATAAAAAAATAATTTAATCATAAGATATTCAACCTAGGTAGTTAAAAATAATCTAGATTAATCGATAAAATATTAATTGTAGACTCATGACCTACATGCTTTTGTGGAAAAATAAAACTATATTACTTCTAATTACCTAGAATTAGGGTTTTAATATGATCTAGATGATATTTTAATTTTGATAGGCTATGTTTATAATTTAAATATAACATATGCTTAGTTATAATTAATGGAAATGTATTAGAACTAGATTAGAAAAGAAAATGAATGTTTTAAACCAACTATAGAAATAAAGCAAATAAAAAGCCTAAATTTTTCTCTCTCTTGAAAATCAACTTTTATTTTATTTTGCATTTAAATCTTTAGATTTTAAGAACAACTCAATTTTAACTTAATTTAAAAGCAGTTAACACATCTCTCTGTAGAAACGATTCTCAAGTACAACTGCGATAAGCTGTATACTTGCGGTTAAATTTGGAGACTAATAAAATCCATCTCAATAGCATATCAATATTTTATACCATTGTTGTATTTGTAGTATATTGTTTGTTTCATCATATTTTATTAGTATTTTAATTGTACTTAATTTGATTGTTATGTGCGGGAAAATTTCTAAGTTATTCTGTAAAATCTTATAATTATATATATATATATAAGTGATTATATACGTATATATGTACCCTATGTTTTCATATAGGGAAGACTTAACAATTATTTTGATTTCGTAATAATCCCCATGGTCAGTACGAAGTTCATAGTTTAGGTTAAGTCAGGTTGCTGCATTGTTTTTTTTTATGTATGAAATCTAAGTTTCTGGAAATGTTGAAACTGATTATACCTACTTTAAAATAGGCATAACTCCTAATTTTGATGTCCAAATTGAGCAAACTCAAGTTCTGGGACATATACTGAGAAATAGCTATAGTTTTATTCTAGGTTAATTTTACTGAAAACTAACGGAAACCATCCTAAAACACGTTTTAAAATATGTATCGAATCTGGACCGCGGCAGGAATTAATTGCGTAGCTGTCATAAAACAGTCATAACTCCCTTTCTGGTTATCATAACCCAGATATTTTTATGGATAATCGTTCACAACTCACAGACTCTCATTTCTTGTTTAATTTTGGAAACTATAACCTAAACATAAGATTCTAAAAAATGCAAAATACCACCAGCGCATGTATTCTGAAGTCTACACTTGCCTGCTCTGTGCAGCGTTATGAAAACTCCCGTAACTCTCTCACCAGGAACCCGATCGAGGCAAACTCAGCTCATAATTTACACGACACGCTGAACTGCAACTTATTCCTTGTGTAAAATTTCCACATTCCAAAAAAAAAACTACTATTTTCTGCATGCGAACTTATAGTTGATTTCTGTTCTGAAACTCGGCTATGTTTCGTGCACATATAGATACTTGGTATTATATCTCGGACTTGACATGATTTTCTCTACACATGTACCTATGAACATGTGCCAAATTATAAATTGGTTAACTATCTGTATTCTTGTATTCCTATACTCATGTATTCTTGTATTATACTATCATGTACTTGAAGTTGTGTTAGCTTATAAATTGCTTGACTAATGCTTGCCGATGGTGTTGGGATAGTTAAGGATGAGTAGTTCAGCTGCTTCGGAGACCCTTGCCAGTAATCTTGTACTCCTGTATTCCTGTAATCTTGTATAAAATCTCATGAAGTGGTTGAACACACCATAGCTTAACTTACGTTAGAAATGGTCATGACCGATATTTACCAGGGGTGTTGGGAGTTGAGAATGCGTCGTCCAATTGCCTCGAAGTCTCTATCTGCATGTACTCTACCATCATAAAGAAAAAACCTCATGAAGCGGTTGGACACCATGTCTTAACTTGCGTTAGTATAGAAAACCAACACTTTAATAACACTATAATACTTATTTATCCCTGACATGTTCACTCTCTACTTGTATATAAATTTCCGGATCTCTATTGTCATTGTTTACATGTACCATCATATGAGTGATCGCCATGTCTTGATTGTGTTAGAATAACAACCCCATACATATACAAAGTCTTCTTCTTTTCATGTGCCATGACATGTTTACCCATGAGGGTACGTTGCTCCTATGATTCATACCATCATGTATGTACTACTATTTTATGTTTAGTTGCCATGCAAATTCTGGTACTGTGCTTGTTAGTCTATATTCTTTTTAGGTGTGTTACTTCTCTGCAATTCTTCCGTTTCCACTATTATTTGCTTCAACCTACATCTAATGACATGCAATATATCATATTTACATATTTTTATTATGTGGGACTTACCGGGCGTAAGTTCGCTAACAGACATTCCATTTTGGTTTTTTTCTTAGGGATGTCTGTCAAAAGGTTTAAGGAAAGGTGACATAAGGCAGGTGTCGAGACTCAGGTATCTATCGAGACGAGCGAGGAGGACATTTAATATCTTTCTAATCAAGCCGAGCTCTAGTTTTCCTTTTAAGTTAGTTTGCCTAAAGGTTTAAGTGTTTTCGTTTAACTCTTGTTTATTTATTTGAAGTCGTTAAACTTTTATCAGTGAACTTAAAATTTGTAATAAATGTTGATAGATAATATTTAGTTATTTTAAATTTTTGTTGGTTTTATATTTATTCTGCTTAATCCAGACGTTTAGTGTATTCATATCGGAAAGGGGTGCTTCTCGGTATGAATACGTTACGGGCTTGTCGCTCTCGTTTGTCGTTTTGGGTAGCGGGGCGTGATAGTTATAACCTTTAACAATCAGAAATGTTAAAAAAATTGTAAAGGAAATACTGCTTATGAATTATTTTGTATCGGGCAAGGGACGGTCGTAAAGTGAAATGCATTGTAGCCCCCATGCCCATCGAATTTCTTAGCCTCAAAATTATAAATGTATCACAAGTATAGCCTAGCTCCTTCCTCCCAATGGGGGTCGCACGCAAGTGAAGAATAATACCGCAATTTATTTTCGGCAAAGTATATAATGAGCAACTTTCAATGTGAGTTATGACATATCGGGGTCATAATATGAGTACTGGTGGAATGCCATGCATCGTCAATATATATATTCTATCCACTACTATTCATGTGCACTTTTCCGGAGTCAAACGGATCAACAATCACGCCCTGCCAGAAGTATTTAACTTGTTAATAAATTGATGAATGTAATCAGGAGAACTGGATAAGATGAGTAGGCATTATCATTATCCATGGCCTCACGAATGCAAATGGAGGTTATCACATCCCGCTTCCCATAATACGGAATACGGGAGGCGACTAGGCCAGCCGTGCTCCTACGGTCGGAGAATAATCCTGCCGTAGCACGGAAGTAAAGGAAACACATCACTAGTTTATTACATTAACTTTCATTGTTCACAATTTACAAAAGATCAAAAAAAGAAACTACTAACCAAGTGCGAATAAAAGGTTGATTTACGAAAAGCGGTAAAAGTACTGAAGGTACGACCGTCTAGATCTCTAGGAGCTCGAACGGTAGGTCTGACTCCTGAGCTGGGTCCTCTTCAAGTTCCGAGCAAGCATACTCAGGTCGTCAGGATGACGCAATAGCAATAATATGATAACAATAAGGAGGCATGAAATAAAAGTAATAATAGTGGAGACAGTGAATGCAGGTAATCGATATGTCTACAATGAATGCAATGTAATACAGGGTTACCTAGCACGGCAGCAAGATTTCGGGAGGCATCGTCCATGCCAAATTAAAAAATTTGTCGTTCTAGCTAACCCTAGCCCTAGAATCGTATACTAGAAATCGACGGAATCGAAATGCAAACACTTTACATTCTAAGTGAGCAAATATTATAACCATTGTAGACCGGTCCTTCACTTCAATAGCTCCGTGTAGTAGTCCCTTCGCTGCGATCAAGAAGTCCCGGACTCTAGAGAGGTTCCGATGAAGAAACGAACATGCTTGCTTCGAATTCTTCGAGGCCGAAGATGATCTACGTCGAGGAGACACTAACCCAAGCTATCTCTTCACTAATTACGGAATTAGTGAAGCAAACACTCTATACTAAATGGCAAGTAGTAGAGGATAATGAAGTAGGAAGTGGGCTCACTTTAGATTTGATTTTCTCACACTTTTTCATCAACTCCATGGAAGCTAGAAAGGTTTGAGGAAGAAGAAGAAGAAAGAAGAATGAACTCATCATATGAATTATTGTTGATGTTAAAAATGCAACCAAGGGTTAAGCATGTCATGCTTAACCCTTGTAGAGAGTTAAGCATGAGCTAGGGTTAAAGGTTAGCTCAAATAATATCTTAAACTAGACAAAAGGAGTAGACAAAGTCAAAGATGCTTACAAGCTTCTACAAGCTTTCAACAAATATCGACCATGACTAATTCCACAATTTTTGAATTACTTAATGATAAAATTATAAACCCCAATCTTAACCCTAGCATGGTTTAACCCTCATTAACCCTAGTTGTATTTGTAACCTAGCATGATGCATTTAACATATATCACATATACATTAATGTATCCAAAGTGAGAAAAGAAATCATAAGTGAGCTAATACTAGCTAATGTAATGTAATATATCAAATATATAATTATACATTAGATTATCAAATCAACTCTTGATTCAATAATCCGGCTATATCACCTATAACCGACTAATATCATATGAATCAACTTATTGAATCAACACTTGATCCGATAACCCGGCTATATCATATATAACCGACCGATATCTCATATCGCGAGAATAGAATACGGTATCTTATATCGTATCAATCTCGGTCCCGCACATATCACATATGTGCTCCTACTCCATTTCGCTTGAGCCAGGAAACCCCTGTGTAGGACTCTAAAGACCCGTCAATACGCCGGCAGTAGGTGATGATCATATCAAACACCCACAAGCCGCAAGCAGTCTGCTAAACGTAACGGCCACCCGGGTATTGAGCGATAAGAAGATCAACAAGCAAGACTGCTCACACTCCTGCGAATCCAATCAGTAACACTACCGTACAGTCCGGTCTCTTCGTCTGATATGTCGCATATCTCGTCTAGGAGTGGTAAACGTCAGACCCCAGTAACTCGATAAGTCGTGTCGATATGAGGCTCATAACGGGTCGAGAAACTACTGATAACACTTACCAGTATATCTCTGAAGCAGCCTTGGCCAAAGACTTCCTGTTATAGCCAATCGAGTATAGCGCAACATCAACTCCTAATATCGGGAGATACGAAACCCCTCCTATCGCTCATTGTCTCCATGTGACTCGGGACTGTACCCAAAAGCCACCGTTTCGCACGTTCTCTTGAACGTGGTAAGGTGGAAATCAAAGCATAGTGGGAATCATACAAGACTCTATGACGATCTCGGGTCTACAGACTAACCTGTATCAGTGTCACCAGAGAATTGCCATATGACGTTAGGTATAATACCATCTGGGAGTTCTCGGTGAGTCCGTTTAGTGTACCCAATCTCCATTGAGCACCCGTATACCGTCTTTGATGTCAAACACCAATGGATATGGGATATCCATCGCCCATCTACATGGGTCGAGAAGCTATATGCTAGTCTACTCTGGTATATCGATGCCCTGTCTCGATACACCCACGACTAAGAACATTTGAAGGATGTACTTAGCGACTACACTGTCCCCACTAGTATGATCTGCATCATAGTCCTAGTAGTCAAGTACTCATCTTAAGGGCTTTATCAACATGTAATATAGAGACAATCAGCGTACATGTTAAGATAAAGAGCAACCAGATAGTATACTATCATGTCGAGCAAGAAAGTTCTCCCTATATATGTCCAAGCATCCACTACAATATACATCATATGTACAGTAATGGCCTTTAGGGTATACATATAACTAACATGCATGACCTGTGTTCCCACTGGTCTCTAAGTAAATTTTGAAATCGAGTTTGCGGAAATGAGTGGTCATGTTTAACGAAGGTCTCGTGCATACCCGAGACTACGACCCACTATTGCCCGGGACATAACCCTGTCAGCCAGACCGCTAAGTCCAAACCTAATATATATAAGAGCCATTGTTCGAATGATCATCCTCTAAATCACTAATCTCGCTAAATACAAGTTTCTTTCCATTTCGATTTCCCCCTTTTCCCCATATTTGAATAAATGTATGTATGGGCTAGTTGTGTATAAGTACTCACCAATAACACTGTTTTGCTTGCTATTCACTGTACTGTTCGCTATCATTAATTGTTCACTTCTCACTGGCATACTTGACACAGCTAATCCGATACCACTCACGTTCGACAATGCAATATACACTAAAAATTAATAAGGGCGCTCACTATCGCTAAGGTATCACAGTCGGGTAAATATGTGAATTATGCCGCTAAGCAAATCATATGCAATAAGTCATTACGCATCTTAGGAATTTAGAAAAATTCACATTAAATCGTACGATCAGAATTAAGCAAAAGGGATAAAAAGTAAACTTAATTATAAATTCAACGAAATTGGTTTCAAGTCAATCGGGTTCTGGTATTGCGAATTACGGTCATTTCTTTTTAAGTGTTCTCTGCTGGAAATTCAGTTCCTGAACTGAAAGTCTATTTCGTAACACAATTTTCACTCTGTTAGAATCATAATTAGGCAACACTACAGTTGGGTAATATTTAGATCTATTAATCAGGTTTCCAACACGCTAGACAGATCAACAATATCTACTGTGTGCTGGAAGATATGCACTGTTTAAGATCAGGGTATACGTTCTGTCCCTGCCTGGGATTGCAGTACGTAACGACGATTTAAAATATGATTAAAATAGCAAACGATAGTAAAAACGAATGAAACCATAACCAATAGTTATCTAAAAAAATAATTTTCACAACGGTATAAAGTTCCGCATAATATCATTTTCACACAGAGTTATAAAAACATTTTAATTCAGGTGTCGACAAGCAGCACTTCTATGGACTGCAATCCAGAGCTGCATTCCCGAATAGTTTTCATCATCGGGTTTTAACAGTATCAAAATATAAATTATAGTTGGTTCTAGGTTGTCGAGTCTTCTTCTATATGAACCCTCGAACATTTCATTCCAGTATGTATCCAAATTTCTATGATTTTCACAAGTTAGGTGTACGGGAAAATTCAGATTTGATGGATCTAAGTAGGGTGACATTTCACGGTATTAGGGTCCGTATTTTCGACCCAACTTTCTACGTATCGTCCGTTATCCCTAAAAGAATCTAATAACCATAAATTTCACCACACTAGATTTAGTTTTCGCACAAGATACGTATCAAACACCTAATATAGGCATTCGGTATCAACCAACCACGCGTTTTGCTTAGATTTCTCACACAGGTTGTTATCTCTAATATTTTCACATGATATCAAATTTTCATAAGTCCTAGTGTGGCTCTACTTATATTACATCACCGCGAGGGTTCGTTATACTGCATTCACACACACACACACACACACACACACACACACACACATAAAAGCATGTCGGTATAATTGCATTTGTTTGTAAATCTAGCTATAATGTGATTTACTATATTGTAGCATGAAAAGAAATGAAGATTTTCACTTGCCTCTTGACAAAACAACCACGATGATAGCGGCGACGGATCACACGAGTACGGCACGGCAACACAACAGTAACTGCAAAGTGGTTTGGCCTTGGCTCAAGCTTGGGTTCGACGTTGATATTGCGTAGCAAGGGGCTCGTGGGTACGGCTATGTTGTGATGGTGTCTGGAGTTCATCGGCGATGAGTGTTCAACGACGGTGAGAGCTTGGCAGCATACAAAGGGGGGGAGCTCGGCTTGGAGCTGGAGGTGATGGGCTTGGGAGCTTGGTTAAGGAGAAGGGGCTGTTGGGTATGGCAGCAAGGGTCTCGGGCATTGCAGAAGACGGGGAAAATGGGGTCGTCGACGGTTGGGGATGCTGGCGAGGGGTGATCTCGAGGTTGCAAGGCGAGTTGGTGAAGGTGGTAGGTTGAGACGAGGAGGAAGGGGGTCCAGCAGTGGTGAAAATGAGGGCGGTTCAGAGGAGCTTCGGCATGGTGGGGAGCTCGGGCGATCGCCAGTGGTTGTTGGGATGCGGAGCGACGATGGTGGGACGATGGGGATGGTGACGGTGAGGTGCAGTGGCGGCGAAGGAGGGAACGTGGCTAAGGAGGAGGGGGTTCGGTGATGGTCATCGGAGGCGTTGGTAGGGAGCCAGAGGTGATGGCGGTGGCTCCGGTGCTTTAGGTGAAGTTTGAAAGGGAAACGAGGGGGAGAGGGAGATCGAGATGAGAGAGAGGGGGGAATGAGCGAGAGATAAAGAGAGAGTGTGTGAACAGGGAAGGGAGAGTGAGAGACGAAATTTAAACGAGGAGAGAGAGATTTAATATAATTAAATATGAATTAATAGGATATATTTGGGTATTAAGAAGATTAATTAGGAATTAAGTGGGTTTTAAATAGGGGAAATTCAAAAAGAAAGTGGTAGTTGGGGGACGGGATTGGGTTTGGGATAGTGGGGCTTGGGCTTTGGGCTTGGGTGAGATTTTAGTGAAACCATTTGGGTAAAATGTAGATTATGATGTTGGAAAAAAAATAAAATATTAGGTTATAGGAAAGGCATAAATGAAATAATTAAAATTAAAAAATGGGTAAATTATTTGGTACAACATTTTATTTTAAATACTGGTATTAGCGTACAAAGAGAACTAGGTATTACAGAAGTACTACTGCAGCAGGGGCCAAAGATTTCATCAAGTTATCTGTCAACTTGACAAAGGATCCCATCACGTATAAAGAGTTTACATAATTATAAGTTGCCTGTAATATCTATAAAAGTTTCCTGTAATCTCTAATAGTTTGCATGTAATTTCTATAGCAGTTGTCTGCAACCTTTAATAAGTTGCTTGTAATTTCTATAGCAGTTGCATATAATCTCTAATAAGTTGTGTATATATAACGCCTTGAAAAGTCGTTTAGGTATTTTCCCGATAATCGGTAAATATTTGGTATTTTCCGTAAATCGTCATTATAATTATTTTTCAGTATAGGACTATTTATACCTAATTTGGATAGGTAATTGCTAGTATTTTGTAGCTAATGAGTCACTTATAAATTTCTGGTCGTTTAAATTTTTTCCCTAATTTGCTATTTTTAATATTATTTTAAGCTGTTAAAAATACATTAAATTAACGATAAATACAAATTTGAATGGGCTAATCACATACTTTAGAACCATGACAACTAAAATCTAGTTTGTAATATAATTTTTTTAGTATGTTATTTTCAAGTTCTAATTAGTTATAATCAAAGGAAATTAAAATTTAAATAAATTAAACTAAAACTTGCAATTTTGTAACCTGAGGGGTTCTTTTTGCATCGAATTTTCTTTGCAAACTTTCACAATTCCTCACCTCTCCCATTTGGCCGACCCCACCAAGGCAGCAGCCCATTCCCTATTCAATTTGTCTCTTTCTCTTTTGAATGAAACCTTATGTTTGATTAAAAATATATTAATTTGAGTATGTTGTACTTGGGAATGGTTGGCTTTGACCTTTGAAATTTTTCACACAACACTCCCTCACTCTTCCCCATTTCCCTCAAGGCCGAGAGCATCAGCAGCAGCCCCATTCTTTTTCCCCAAATTCTCCTTCTCATTTTGCCTCTAAATTCCATCAAAATCCATTAAAAATCCACAAAATCCTTCACTAATTCAAAGCAAATCTTTATGCTATCCCTTCTCAAACCCAAATTGGTTTAAAACATGGAGAAAGGAGGTGTCTTGGAGGCTAGTGCAATCTAGGGTTCAAAACTTGTAAGGTATAATTCTAATTAATTGGTTAATTTATAGTTTAAGTGTGCTAAATTAGAACTTTGAAGTGTTAAATTTAGTGTTAATTTCTAATCTAGGTTTTAAAGAGAGTGGTTTGATTTGAACTAGGGTTTTAGCACACCATTACTAGGTTAATTAAATCTATTTTGATATCTAGTTGTTATACTAACCTAATCAATGAGGTTACTTTACTTAAGTGGCTTCAAATTATGCTAATCTAGGTTTTTCTAGTGTGAAATTTTGATTGTAATTGCTAGTTATAAAAATCAAGAAAGAGTTTTTTTATGGAAAATAGGTTTTGAAGTATGGTAAATGGGTTAAATTTAATTGTAGTGGCTTTCTAATGATTTAACTTGGGTGATTATGCTTGTTAGTAGTCATTTTGTTGTTAATCTACGATGTTTGCACGAATTTGGAATTTTTAGTGCTTACTAGGTTTTTTTTATAAAATTATGTGATGAATTATTTATGATATCTTGATTATATTATTGGCATCTCCTACGACTTTTAGGGTATGAGAATGCGCAACTTGGTTTGATCGGGTTTAGTTTTGGCGGTTGATCCGAAACGACAATTTTAGTTAAGGTTGTAGTGTTTTTCGTGTGTGTTCCGCGCGTGTGTTCCGCACACCTTGTGCACAATATGCCTAACTCGTGGACGTTGACCCTTTCATTTTGTGACATGTATCGTTTCATAATGTGTAACCTTATGTTTTGTGTTGTGCAAATTCCAGGATCGGTCGCGGAGATTTCGGACGCGACACGAAAAGGGAAAGCGGTGATTGGATCTAGCTAGCTGGGGATTTCCGGTGAGTAGATGTATACATCTACGGGGAGAATCTTTTGGATGGGGCGAGGCGCCCGAAAATTTAGAATTTCTAGTAATACCAGCTTGTTGCTTGTAATTCCTAGTTACCTATTTTACGGCACTGCATGACCTGTATATCCATATTTGTGTTAAATTCATCGTATAAAAACCATTGAAACCATTCAACGAGATATGCGACACGGGAAATAATTGGCTTGCTTAATTCTTTATATATAATTGTGCAACTTCATCGCATATGACACTTGCACCATTACCAGGGTTTTATGCTGCACGAGCACTATTCATGCGAACACACACGTCTTGGTAATTGCTATGCCATAAACACTAGATAACTTGTTTAAACTAGAATTTAGAATAATTTCACCATATACGACGTATAAACCAGTAATAATATATTAAATTCCGCAAGATGAACATGTAGAATTGCTAGTCATATGCGTGTACCTCATTACATCATTCGATCATACATAGTCTTTTAGTCGTATATTGCAGTCCGCATTGTTGATATCATAGGCATTCATCATCATTGACATGTGCACTTGTGGTACTTTCTTTCTTGAGGATTTCAACATTTGAGATTTATGAGATTTTGGAGAAACCGCAAGGATTTAATAAAACTGATATCATTTTAAATAATGCAAGTTGCGGTTTTCTCAAGATATGATACTTGTGTCGTCCACCATAAGTTTTCTGTTATTTTTCGAGACCCGTTTCGAGGAGTAGGATGAACCGTCTCGGGTACATGGTGGGCCCGGTAAGGTACCTCGGGGCAAGAAGTTCGAGTAGTAGACGATGAGCCTGGCAGGGAAAAAATACCTACCGGTGATTGTTGGCGCGGCGGATATCCAGAGGATACCGACCATGGTCGTGAGATACTGAGATATTGATATTTTGAGATGAACCAGCCGGACGGCAGGGGCTGAGATATTGGATACTGATACTTTGGGACACTGAGATATTCATTTGAGGTGCCGATGCTGGGCACGGATTTCTATTGATTTCATTGATATTTCCTCAGATATTTCACAGGAATTTTTCTAAGATGAAATTAATGACTTTCTCATATCAAACATACTGGATTACATGTTAAATAGCATTCATGCCGCATACATACCAGTACATCATACCATATCAATATTGTAGAATTGTGACACTTTGCGTTCATGCTTACGATAGTCTTTATAGATGATATATATTACTCATGAGTTGGCAACTCACCCCCGTTATGCCACAGCCTTTTTGCTGGTCCGATCCGTCAGCACTGTACCGACGAACACACTTCCTCCTTTTGCTTGGATTTGAGGTTTTTGCTCGTAGGTGGGTTATATGATTATTTTGTTTCCATCTTGTATATTCATTGTATCTAGTGTACTCCATCTACTGTATCATCTACCAGTACTGATGTATATTGAGTTAGAGACGAGACAGTGAGATTTGTAGGCATATATATTGTTTCTTTGGGTCGCGCTCACTTGAGCCGACATGTTGCCTATTACTTGTGCCTTTTATGCTTATTTTGCACATTGCTGATTTATATTGCGTGGGATTTGTGTCCGCCTTGGGGCGAAGAGCTAGCTCCCGCTTGGGGATGCCTTATTTCATGTTATTTATATATATATTCATGTTTGTACCCGTTTGGGGGCCAATATTTACAAAGGAGACTCTACCAAAATTTTCGGAAAAATTTGTTGCTTTAATAAAATGTTTAATGCGACTTGTTTTGGTTTAAAATCGCTTTCAATAAATTGGTTTTCCTTCACTCTACTGCTTATTTGGTTTTGATTTCTGGGTTTTGGCTTACTTAGATTACGTCCGCCTTGAGACGTTCGTAATTTAAGTGTCAGTCACGTTCCATACCTTTCAGGTCATGATAATATAACTTCTAGATCAGTTGCTTGTAACTTCGAATAAGTTTCCTGTAACTTCGAATAACGTGTTGTATCTCTCACCTGCTGCTCGGTTAAGAAATCGAAGAGTTCGAAGTGGGAAATAAAAACGTGGTTAGTACGGTCAAAGGGTATTGCCTTCGACGAAATACGCTCCTTCAAAAATGCATCGACGGCGTCCTTTTGAACCTTCCTGGGCTCTTCGATGTGTTCTATTATGGGATAAAGAACAAATGTCTCATCCCCGTATACATTCGCCCGCATGTCTACAGACAACGAAAAGAGTTTCGGTTAAGACACTAAAGGGTATTGCATAAAACATTCAGATAATTTCCACACATAAGAATTATAGTTTACATGGATAGTACTGATATACAAAGAATTATAGTTTACAAGAAACAAAAAAACATATGATAATTTCACAACTGTTTCCCACCTTGCGACTTAGGATCATCTACTTTTTTAAGGCGTGTCTCCCCGTAATAGCCGAAGGACTTATGCATCTTGGTCAATGTCTCGTCCGCGGTGATGGCACGTGCTTTGCCGACGGTGCCGTCGACGCTGGAAATTTCAATCACGGTTTGGGTTTCCGCAATCCCTGTGTTCTTTTTTTCCGCTGCGACCCATACTTTCAAAATTTTCGCAGTCACGTACTCGTACTCATTTAGATACCTGGACGGCTTTCGGCCCTGCCTATTCTTCACTCGTTTCTCGAGACTTTTGGTGGTGGACTTATAGGTGACCGCTTTCCTTTTGAGTGCCGATAGAGGGATGACCACGGAAGATTGCAACACATCATCGGCACCCTCAATAACGGGCTCCTCAACAGCAGCACAAATGTTTCCTTCATTAGAAGAAGTCACAACCGCTTCCTCCTCCATTCGAGCAACTGGCCGGGATACAGTAATAGCAAAACTGTCATCGAAACCACCATCAGACTTGCCAATTTCTTCCTCATCCTCACTCTCCTCCTCTTCTTCCTCTAGCTCATCCATTTCGACTCTCTCCTCCTCCTCCTCTTCTACCTCATCCACTTCCTTGCCCCTCACTGGCCCAGAAATGGAAAACTCTTGGCATCCTAACCCACAGAGTAGGATACGCAGACGTTGAATCTCGACTTCCGCTGCCTCCAATGCCGCTTGCTGCTTGGAAATGAACGTTTTATGAAGCAACTCCTTTTTCACACAAACATTCTTCTAATGCTTCGCTTGTGCTTCAAAGGGCATGCTCTTCATATTATCTTTCTCATCCGGCTTCTCACCAAATCGTTTCTTCAGAATATGCACCAATGAAAACCACAATATGTTATAATCAAGTTAAATGTTACATGCAACTCTGTAAACCCCAGTTCATTTATACCAGTTCTAGTTCACGTATTTCTTTATTTATGGTATTTTCCTGATTTACTGTATTTTGGGTGCGAATAGAATATTTGACATTTGTATTTGCATCCGACCCGACCCGCTTGCTTGAAACCTGTCTTGATTCATGTTTATGATCTATCTTGACTTGTTACGTAGACTCGTGCACTTTCATTTTAATTTATACATTGCATACTCGTATTACATCTGGCATCTACATTTTTATATAACATTTAAAGTCACATAAAATATTTTAAAAATACATTGCATGGTCGGCATGATACCTCTAACCTGTCGTAGCATCCGCGCATTTTGTTCTCGTCCCGTTCAGTGAAACGGACTTGTTTGGATGGCTACGCGCACGTACGTGCATCCGTTCTTGGGGATATGCATTTTCGTTACCCGGATATCCAATTTTAATTTTGGTCGATATGTATATTTTTCATATTTTGAAACTGAATTTTTAGACCCGACCCGGGCATGTTTTGGACTTAGTTTGTATTTACCAGAAAATCAAATTTTATTAATATAATATTTTTATTAAAAATTATCACAGTTTAAATTTAATTAACTAAATATATCTTTTTCAATTTTAATCCTAACAATTTTACAGCTAACTAACTACCCCTCTCTCTCACACACTCACTGACATTATCTCTCCTCTCTCCTCTTTCTCTCTCTTTTCTCTCTCCTCCTCTCGCTGACTCTCTCTCTCTATCTCCCTGTCCCCACTCACTCTCTCTCTTCTTTCTCTCTCTCTCTCTCACACACACACACAGAACACACACACTCTCTCTCTTCTTTTTCTCTCTCCTCTTGATCCCTCTCTCTCTCATCTCGCGGTTACTGTTTGTTTCTCGAGTCGCATCACCTCCCTCCTCTTACACTCACCTCCCTTCTCTTCTATTCTCTTCATCTTCTATTTAAAGCCCGAGCTCACCATGAGAACCCACTGCAAAAGAAACCCTAACCCTACTCCTCTTCCCTCCCTCCTCTTACACTTACCTCGGTTACTGTTTGTTTCTCGCGTCGCATCACCTCCCTCCTCTTACACTCACCTCCCTTCTCCTCTATTCTCTTCATCTTCTATTTAAAGCCCGAGCTCGCCATGGGAACCCACTGCAAAAAAAACCTTAAACCTACTCCTCTACCCTCGACCTCAACCCGAGCCTCCATCCTCATCTCCTCCACCTCGCCGTCACCACCCCATTCTCCTCTCCTCCTCCTCTTCATCCTTTTCTCCTCCTTTTCTTTTCTCCTTCTTTCTTGAACTCTACACCAACAGAAACCTAGCCTGCACCATCACCCGAGCACCCTGCACCCTCGCCGGAGCTCCGTTGATCCCATCGTCGCCCTCACCTCTCTTTTGTTCCCTGCGCAAAAACCCCAGTGAGCCAACCCCTCTTCTCTTTCTTCTTCTTCTTCTTCCTCTTCTTATTTTTCTTTGTCTTTCTCTTTTTCTTGAAATCTTGTTTTTCCAGCGATCGTCGGAGTCGCGTCGCCACTGCCGATCCAGACGATTCAGTGAACGTTCCTTGCTCGCGTGATCACCCTCTTGCCTTGTCTGGACCCGTCCCACGTGCCGTACGTATCCGTATTTTGATCCATCGAGGCAAGTTTACCTTGCTAAATGCTATGTTACTATATTTACATCCATTTGAATAAATATAATACATGTATTTAAAATTATGCAGCCCATGTTGTAGTTTTACAGTTTTACGACATCCGTTTGCATCCGTACAATTTATTTCGTATCTAGTGCATGCAAATTTATCTTGTTACATGTTAGACTACAATATATTGCACCCATTTGGATTATAACATTTCATATTGTTTAAGTTATACATCCCATATTACCATTTTATCATTTTATTGTTATACGACGTCTGTGTGCATCTATATCATTATTTACATATCTAGTCGCATGCTAATTCATCTTGCTACATGCTAGGATAGTATTATGCATCCATATGAGTAAAATGTTAACCGTTTATCACATTATACATCCATACTAAAGTTTTACCGTTTTCGGATACCCGTTTGCATCCATATCATTTAATATATATGTAGCTGCATCTACAGATCATATTATCTCATATTATTAATACATTAGTACCCCATGCTAGATAATGTGCATCCCATTTAGTTTTGGAACTATAGTTGTAACCCCTGATAGTTAGTTATTCATCCATGTCCATTTGTGTATCCATACCATTAATTCTGCATACCTAGTTGCACCTCATATTACATTAACTCATATTATTAATACATTAGTACCCCATGCTAGATAATGTGCATCCCATTTAGTCATGGTGTAACCCCTGGAAGATATTTGTGCACCCATGCTTTTATCGTACATCCGTATTCTACCATGATTCAATACTGCTACATTTTACTGTTGGGCACCCACTTGATACATGTACATTACCTGACATGACCTGATATATCATTACTTAACTTGATACCTGATCCTGTTCCTAATGCCGACAATTCTGACATGTTGTCCCGATGGACATATCCTGTTGTCTGTATAGACAAACATGTTCCTGCTTGATCCTGTGTTGGTATTAGCTTCAGATTTATCAATATCTGACTTGAACACATAACTTGGGGGTATGGGGAAATCAATGATGAAATCTGACTTGTAACTCGACAGTTCGATACTTATACTGATCGATTTTATGGGCTAGGCCAGCCCTGGGATGATGCTGCTGATATCATTCATCTGTACATGTTTCCTGTTTAGTGCCTATCGGCATGTCTCGGTTTCAGCCCAAGAATCTGGATCGTGGTCCCGGGCACACACGGGGTACTATTGAGTTACATCGACGATTTATTAAATTGATTTCAAAGACTTGAGAGTAGTTAACCCAGTAGTTTAGTTCAGATTACTCACCGCACGTCACATGTGCTTATACCCTTCACTGTTTCTTATTCGTGTTACTGTTATACTTTTGTTATTATTTATACTCATGCCTGCATGCCTTGTTACCTCCTGATTGCATTATTGTTGATATTATGACGCACTGACGTCTGGGTTTTGCATGGCCCAGATCCTCTATCTCTATCACAGGCCGTTCAGGAGTACTTCAGTCAACAGGCCGAGCAGTGAAGACCTGTTAGTATTTTAGTTTAGTTTTCTTTTAGTATTTTTCATTCCTGATTTGCGCCCGTATTTTGGGACGTACTTTCCAGATGTTATTGTTATTTGGATCTATTGCTTCCGTATATTATTTCTTGACTCGTTATTTCTGGCTCATGGACATGTACTAGATAGTTTATTTTATTTCTACTGTTCTTGATATCTTCTAGACAGCCATAATGTGACTGTGGAGGGATTTTTCCTAGCCACAGGTAGCATGGTTGGCTCTGTCACGTGCCTATCTTGGCGCACTCTGGGAAGCGGGGCATGACAGGGTTTGTTTGGTATCAGAGCCATAGGATTTAGGTTAATCGTGTTTGATTCTTTTGTAGTTGGGTATTGGACCCAATACACAAATCAGAATACTCGTAACTAGGAACATGTCCTACCACATTGTTATCGTGATTCTTGAATCATATCTTTCTATTGACTCTTGTCTTGACGATATGCAAACAACTTTGCATCTCGGCTCGAAACCTTTTGGTTCCCTATTGTTTCTCCCTATTCCTTTGATTCTGACACTAGGATTTGTGCGACTTGAGTGGAGTTATGTGATTGTAAGTATGTACCGCGGGGCATGGTTACAATGCGGTACTCTATTTAAGTAACTTGGAGTTCTAGTCTTGATTCATATCCTTGATTTATGGTCATTATTCATCGCAAGTTTTGAATCTTGTTATCATACTTATCCTTTTTGGTGTCTTGGTTGCAGGATCATGGAAGACAGGAATCTACGATCGTACCAGAGGCGTGTTGATGACGCCGCTTTGCTTGGAGTAATTCGTGGGATGCTTGAGGACCAGAAGCGGCAGACCGAGCTGAACCAGCGGCAAGCCGAGGCTTTTCAGGAAGGTTTGCGGACCGTCCAGCAGTCCGTAAACAATGTTGCGGCCAAACCAGTAGAGCATGTAGGTACCGTGGCGGATTTCAGGAGACTTGATCCGTCCATTTTCACTGGTTTGGAGGAGCCATTGCCAGCGGAGCAATGGCTAGTCGATACGGAGAATCTGCTCGTTGCAGCACAGATTCCAGAGGACAAGAGAGTGGATGTCGTACGCATCCAATTGGTGGACTATGCCCGCGAGTGGTGGCTCGTGGAAGAGACCTGTTTGCCTAAGCCAATCAATTGGGCAACTTTCTCACAGAGTTTCTTGGAGAAGTTCTTTCCGCAGACTGCACGGGAAGAAATGGAAGAAAGTTTTATTAGCTTGAAGCAGAATGGCGGATCCGTGGATGCGCATGCGGCTGAATAGACACGGCTCAGTCGATTCGATGGACCTTTGGTGGCCAAAGAGGCTGATAAGGCACGAAGGTTATGCACAGTTTGGACGTGGAAATCCAGAGGCACATTATATCTCTGGGATTGACCACTTTCTTACAAGTGCTTAAAGCGGCCAGAGAGCAGCAGAGCTTATCAGTGAAGACAGGGGGTACGCAGCAGCAGGTAGTTGTGGTAAGGAAGCCGGTGTTTGCGCCTAACCGAGCGCCTATACGCAGAGGTATTCCGGTGAACCGACGTGGCATGGTGCCAATGAAGAAGCCCGTCGTAGCCAATCAAAGAAAGAGCGTGATTTGTCACTACTGCGATTTACCCGGACACGTGCAGAGGGAGTGTCGAAGGATGCGGGGAATTTGTTTGGTGTGTGGATCAGCGGATCATACTATCAATGCTTGTCTGTCGAAGCTTCGTTTGAAGGATAATGTTCAGAAGCCACCGCAGAGGCAGTTTCAGGGGTAGAAGCAGAAAACTCAGGGACCTAATCAAGCTCGAGCCTTTACTCTGACGGCTGAAGAGGCCAAGGCTTCAGATGAAGTTGTTTCAGGTATCCTACTTGTTCATGATTTTCCCGCATTAGCATTATTCAATTCTGGTGCATCCCATTGTTTTATGTTGTCCAAGTTTATTGCTGCACACTCGATTTCTTGCACGACCCTATCTAGTTATTGGGACATACACACTGGGAATGGAAAGATCATATCTAGTAACGAATGCAAGGATTGTTCTGTTGTTATTTGCGGACGGGAGTTATTTGCAGATTTCTTGGTGATCGATACCGGCAGCTATGATATTGTCTTGGGAATGGATTTTCTCGGCACTTTCTACGCTCACATTGATTGTAGGGCAAAGAAAGTGATTTTCCAGATTCCCGGACATCCGGAGTTTGTTTTTGCTGGAGGAAGCAGTTCTGTCGGGCCAGTCGAGTTTAGGGCTAGGCCGACAAACAGTGTTCTTTCGTCAATGAAAGTTGATAAGGAGGAAGCACCAGCTGTAGTTCGAGAGTTCATGGACGTGTTCAAAGACATCTCGGGTTTACCGCCAAAATGAGATGTGGAGTTCGCAATCGATCTTGTTCCTGGTGCAGTGCCAATCTCAAAAGCTTACTATCCAATGGCACCGGTGGAGTTGGAAGAAGTCAAGAAGCAGTTTACCGAATTGCTTGAGAAGGGTTGGGTTCACAGCAGCAATTCACCTTGGGAAGCTCCAATTCTTCTAGTCAAGAAGAAAGATGGCACAAGGAGGATGTGCATCGATTATCGAGAATTAAACCGGGTGACTATTAAGAACAAGTACCCGATCCCTCGCATTGGCGAACTATTCGAGCAAATCAGTGGCGCAAGGGTATTCTCAAAGCTGGATTTGCGATCTGGATATCATCAAGTCCGAATTAAATCAGAGGATATTTGCAAGACTGCGTTCCGAACTCAATATGGACATTACGAGTATTTAGTGATGCCATTCGGAGTCACGAATGCACCAACGATATTTATGGACTTGATGAACCGAATCTTTTCACCATTCTTAGACCAGTTTATAGTGGTGTTCATCGATGATATTCTGGTCTATTCGAGGAGCCTAGAGGGGCATGTAGAACACTCGAAGATCGCACTGCAGACATTGAGGCATGAAAGATTGTATGCAAAGATGAGCAAGTGCAAGTTTTGGTTTGAAGAAGTGAAGATTTTGGGACACGTCGTATCCGAGGATGGAATTGCCGTTGATCCCAAGGAGATTGCCCGCTTTGTGGCGAAGTGCTTGGTGTGTCAGCAAGTTAAGGCTGAACATCAAAGGGTTGCTGGTTTATTGCAACCACTTCCAATTCCTCAGTGGAAGTGAGAACATATAACCATGGATTTCATGACAGCTTTACCGCGGAGTCCAAAGGGCAACAATACAGTTTGGGTGATTGTTGATCGATTGATCAAGGCAGCTCATTTCATACCATTTCGAGTTGATCAATCAACGGAAGCATTAACGGAACGGTACATGCAAGAGATTGTAAGATTGCATGGAGTACCGGTGAGCATCGTGTCCGACCGTGACACCCGATTCTTATTGCACTTCTGGAGGAGTTTACAGGAAAGTTTGGGGACGCGATTGAAGTTTAGTACAGCTTATCATCCTTAGACAGATGGTCAATCGGAGAGAACGATCCAAACTCTTGAAGATATGTTGAGAGCTTGCATGTTGGACTTCAAGGGTTTGTAGGAGGATCATCTACACTTGGTGGAGTTTTCGTACAACAACAGTTTTCAGGCGACTATTCAGATGACTCCATTCGAAGCGTTGTATGGTCGCAAGTGTCGCTCACCCGTTTGGTGGGACGATATTAGGGAGCGAAGATTGTTGGGACCGGATTTGATCATGCAAATAGTAGAGAAAGTTAACACTATCCGGAATCACATGAAAGCAGCATAAGATCGACAGAAGAGTTGGGCCGATATATCGAGAAGACCTCTAGAGTTCGCTGTTGGTGATGTGGTATTCTTGAAAATATCACCAACTAGAGGAGTGATTCATTTTGGGAGTCGAGGCAAGCTTAGTCCTCGATTCGTAGGGCCTTTCGAAATTATGGAGCGTGTTGGAGAAGTGGCTTATCGATTAGTGTTACCACAATCCTTGGCGAATGTTCATGACGTGTTTCATGTATCTCAACTTCGTAAGTATGTTCGAGATGAAACACACATGCTAGATCATTCGGAGCTGCTGTAAGAGAGCATTTGACCTTTGAGGAACGACCAATATCGATTGTTGATCGAAGAGAAAAGGTCCTTAAGAACAAGGTTATCCTTCTCGTACTTGTTTCATGGGGGAATCACTTGCACGGAGAATCCACTTGGGAGCGTGAAGACGAGATTCGACAGAAGTTTCCACACCTATTCCTGTAGTTTCATGGTTGTTTATCTTTTCTTGTTTTAGGAATTTCGAGAACGAAATTCTTTTTGTAGTTGGGTATAATGTAACACCCTAGTTCATTTATACCAGTTCTAGTTCACGTATTTCTTTATTTATGGTATTTTCCTGATTTACTGTGTTTTGGGTGCGAATAGTATATTTGACATCTGTATTTGCATCCGACCCGACCCGCTTGCTTGAAACCTATCTTAATTCATGTTTATGATCTATCCTGACTTGTTACGTAGACTCGTGCACTTTCATTTTAATTTATACATTGCATACTCGCATTATATCTAGCATCTGCATTTTTATATAACATTTAAAGTCGCATAAAATATTTTAAAAATACATTGCATGGCCGGCATGATACCCCTAACCCCATCGTAGCATCCGCACATCTTATTCTCGTCCCGTTCAGTGAAACGGACATGTTTGGATGGCTACGCGCACGTACGTGCATCCGGCCTTGGGGGTATGCATTTTCGTTATCCGGATATCTAATTTTAATTTTGGTTGACATGTATATTTTTCATATTTTGAAGCTGAATTTTTAGACCCGACCCGGGCATGTTTTGAACTAAGTTTGTATTTACCACAAAATCAAATTTTATTAATATAATATTTTTATTAAAAATTATCACAGTTTAAATTTAATTAACTAAATATATCTTTTTCAATTTTAATCCTAACAATTTTAGAGCTAACTAACTACCTCTCTCTCTCACACTCACTGACATTATCTCTCCTCTCTCCACTTTCTCTTTCTTTCTCTCTCTTTTCTCTCTCGTCCTCTCGTCGACTCTCTCTCTCTCTCTTTCTTCTCTCTCCCTCTATCTCTCTCTCACACAGAACACACACACTCTCTCTCTTCTTTTTCTCTCTCCTCTTGATCCCTCTCTCTCTCATCTCGCGGTTACTGTTTGTTTCTCGAGTCGCATCACCTCCCTCCTCTTACACTCACCTCCCTTCTCATCTATTCTCTTCCTCTTCTATTTAAAGCCCGAGCTCGCCACGAGAACCCACTGCAAAAGAAACCCTAACCCGGTTTTATGGGCTAGGCCATCCCTGGGATGATGCTGCTGACATCATTCATATGTACATGTTTCCTGTTTAGTGCTTAGCGGCATGTCTCGATTTCTGCCCGAGATTCTGGACCGTGGTCTCGGGCACGCATGGGATACTATTGAGTTATATCGACGATTCATTAAATTGATTTCGAAGACTTGAGAGTAGTTAACCCAGTAGTTTAGTTCAGATTTCTCACCGCACGTCACATGTGCTTATAGCCTTCACTGTTTCTTATTCGTGTTACTGTTATACTTTTGTTATTGTTTATACTCATGCCTGCATACCTTGTTACCTCCTGATTGCATTATTGTTGATATTATGACGCACTGACATCTGGATTTTGCATGGCCCAGATCCTCTATCTCTGTCACAGGCCGTTCAGAAGTACTTCATTCAACAGGCCGAGCAGTGAGGACCTGTTAGTATTTTAGTTTAGTTTTCTTTTAGTATTTTTCATTTCTGACGTGAGCCCGTATTTTGGGACGTACTTTCCAGATGTTATTGTTATTTGGATCTATTGCTTCCGCATATTATTTCTTGAATCGTAATTTCTGGCTCATGGATATGTACTAGATAGTTTATTTTATTTTTATTGTTCTTGATATCTTCTAGACAGTCATAATGTGACTGTGGAGGGATTTTTCCTAACCACATGTAGCATGGTTGGCTCTGTCATGTGCCTATCTTGGCGCACTCTGGGAAGCGGGGCGTGACAAACTCTTTAGAGGTTACGGGCAACTCCTTAGAGGTTACAGGCAACTTCAAAGAAGTTACATGAAAATACCCATATACACAAGATACTTTTTTAATATAAATAAAGAATATACAACTTATTGATACAGTTGTTGCGTTATCGTCTCCATTGCTCTTCTCTTGCACTGCTCTTCTCTTGTAATATAGGAGCAGAGGATCAATGTAATGTTTCAACGCGTCCACGTCCCCCTTCGGCATAAAAACGGACCTTTTCTCTTCATTGCCTTCTCCAATCCCAGCATCTTCAAAGATGTACTGAATTCCGACCCACATAGGGCCGGTTTATTGGCGTCTATGTTTGTCAGTTGCCTCAAACCCATGATGGTATAAAACCATAGCTGCAAACAAATATACATCATATTCGCATTATTAATATTAAATAATCAAAACACATCTATAATAGTTTGCATATACTTACGGCAAGAAGGATCTAACACCTGGGTAACTGTGCAAAGCCGGTCTTCGAGCTAAGCTTAGTCATGACACCGTCCATTATCATTTCGTGCACCGCTTTAGCCTAGTTCACACTCGGCACTACCGATAGCTCAACGTATAGAAATGCATATTTAGGGACGGTCGGGGAACCAAAGTAAAGAAAGCTGATAAAGAATTAGCAAAGACATGAAATCGTCCATCACTTCTGGAGTTTTATCCTTCACAGTCCGCTCCAAAGCAGCCTCTAATATTGTGATGAACTTCCTTTCACCCTTCTCTACGTTAAAGTACTTCTTTCAAAACTGGGTGATATCACGGTTAGTCTTGATATCTTTACCGGCCTTCAACAAGCCGGTATGCTCGCTAACCCAATCTACAATTAATTTATGTGAGGTGCCTCCAAAAGAGAACTTTCCGGTGACTCAATCATAGCAAGAAATAAGCCTACCTAAGGTTGGCCTATCTTGACCCAAAGTTGGAAGCTTCATATAATGGCGGAACGGAGTTTTATTTAGCCTCCGTATATGCTGATGGTGAATGTGTGCCTTTGTCACTCCCTGCTTCCTAAAATATGGAATACGAGGGATGATTAGGCCAGCCATACTCCTACGGTCAAGGAATAATCCCACCGTAGTCACACTTCGGCTTCTAGCATTATATGGTAAACAGTAAATACAACACAGATAACGAGAAATGCAATCACTAAATTTATTACTTCTAAATGAATCAAAGTGAAACGGATACAATGGTTTAAGAAATTAGGGAAACAACTAACCAAAAGATAACAAAGGAACGATAAAGCTGATGTCGCTGGTCTAGAGCTCTGCAATCTCCTCGAACTAAGGTAGGTCCTGATCTGGGCTGGGTCCACTTCTTTCTCTGAGCATGCATACTCAGGTCGTCAGGGCGACGCAATAATATAATATAATGATACACAGTATGTTGCAGAACAATAAGAATGAAGAAATTATAAAGCAATGACCCGAAGACATGAAGCAATACGAACATGTGGGTAGTGTAACATATGGGTCATGAAAAAGTATCATAATCTGGTTGTTCTATTCTAACTTATTTGTTTATAGTTCAATTATGAAAGTATGCATGTATACGAAAGTAGTCAGTCAATCGCTACGAACCAACAACACGTTTAGTACAAGTCCCCGTCAAACCCTACGGGACAACGACACACGGGATTCATGTTAGGTGATTTTTAAATAGACTCTCGTGCCACGACATACATTCATTACTAAACTACCCCTTATCCCAGGTTAAAGTATAAGTTCATGTATCAGATTGGTTGTATATAAGTACGCATCACTTTCATAGTTTAATCACGCTTTCACTTATATCACTTTCACTTGTAAACACTTTCACTAACGTACATGTCATAACCCAATTGATACCACTTATTACTCGACAATGCAATACAATGATTAGGGTATCAATGTAAGTGTTCACTAATCACTAGGTGTAAAGCAGTCATCAATATGATATAAATGCAGTAAATACACTTTAAATAAAATATGGGCAGCCAGTGTCATTCATGTTCCTACCAAAAATTTTGGCTCAAAGCTTATTGTTCCCTTTATAAAATAAGAGGGCAGCCCCCACGTATTACTGTCACGCCCCGTTTCCCGATGTACAGCGAAGGGGACATGACGAGGCCGCTACGTATTTACTATGAAGTAAATACGCTAAGCGTATTTAAGCAATATAAAAGTAAATGCACAAGAGACAAGATATAATAAAACAGCAATTTTATTTATTCACATTCTTTCTGTACAATGCATGGAAATGTAAATACAACTGAAATAAAAGCGATGCCTAAACAATGGCATAACAGAAATGAAAGTACTGAATGGAAAGTGTACAATGACTAGAGCTCGGGGTCTTCACTGAACTGGTCCAAGTCTTCAGTAGGGGCTCGATCTCTGACGGGTCCAAATCACCTAACGACATTCAAAAAAGAAAGAAATAGAATGTCGTCAGCGAACAGATCGCTCGGTAAGTCCCAAATATAAGAGGAGAAATAGAATAGACAGAGAGTAAGAGAGAGAGAGGGTAGCTTTTACAGTTGTATTATATTGTTTTAGTGTTAGTGTTATTGTTATCGTAAGTTCAAGGGTGAATATCAACTAATCTCAAAAGTGTTCTCAAACTCAACAGGCCACAGTCCAGGGGTAGGGAACCATGGGCCCGAATGATATTTTAGTAGCGGGACTTCGACCGTCGCCGAAGTATTCCAAACTCAACAGGCCACAGTCCAGGAGTATGGAAACACGGGCCCTCATGATTGCTTGCTTGTGTTAGTAGACATAGATTCATGATCTAGGGGGGCTCTTGAGATTATGTTGGATTCACGAATGAACAACCCCAATACCCCGTGTAGTTATTGTATTGATAGTACTGTATTGCATTGTAATGTCTTGTAAATTGAATTGTATAATTGGATTACTTGCCAAAACCATGATATCAGTAAACGGATGTAACTGAAGAACCATGTATGTAATTGAAGAATCATATAAACTGGATGATCATGTAAATGTAATGTATATCCATGGTTCGGTTCAGTCAAGTTGTATAGATTGATAATTGGATTCATGGATTCATGTTAAATTGGAATATTGTAAATTGTAGATTGTAGATTGTACTTGAATTGTATTCAAGTCAGATTATAGAGAGACTCAAACCCGAGTCAGACAATTATAAAAGTAAATTGAAGTCCTGATTGTTTTGATGTTATCAGTTCCGTTTATTAATTGTCTAGCTTAGATAGGCAAGCACCCACTTCTCCGGCTCTCTGAGGCTCAAGAGATTGGTTCTGCTTAAACTTATGTTTACTAGGGTCATTATTGTAATTTATAGAACTTGAGGGGGTTTTATGTAAAAATACTTTTATATACTTTTCAAAATACACCTCGAGTATTTATTATTCGTCTTTAGAGTTATAATGAATGTAGATTTTATATTGTGATATTTCTAGTGAAAATATCTTATTTTCAGAAATAAAGGTATTTATCTGTAATATTGATTTGTATGGAATTCATGGTATTTTAGTGTAAAATGATTCTTGTGACATTTTTAGAAAAAGTGGAATATTTGTAATAATTCAAAATAGATATTTTTATGATACATATACATATAGTTATATGAAAATAGTTTTAATATATATATATATATATATATATATATATATATTATATTCTAGAAATCTCGTTTTTCTTAAGATGTCGTATTTTAAATTTTTCGAGATCGAATGCTCCTTGCGGAGGTCTGAATCTCGCACTACTAAGCCCGAGAATGTGCGATAATCCGCACCATCCTGAACGGGTTCCCCAAATGGGTTGTAGCGGCGCTTTGCAAAGATTTGTATAAATACTAATCATTAAGGAAAACGGTTTTATTAATTATGGTATTTAAATGAAAAAGTGTCGTTTTCCTTATTCTATGTTCTAGGGTCTCCTAAGTCAACTAGACTGTTCCTAACTGGTCCAAAGCGACAAGTTGTGAGATACCTCAATCGCCTCTTCACCGCTAATTGTGGCCAGATAAGTACAAGTGAAGAAAGGAGGGATCTGCTCACGAATCATCATGAGACGGGCCTTTTAAAGTTATCTTTCTCACATGCCTAGCCTAGACACCATAAAGTCAGGTTTAGATAAACGACTGATGTCCACAACCTATCCTATTTTCATAAGAAGTGGTATTTATTTGCAAAGATATTTCAATACTAAATCTTTTAGAAATGATTTTATTAAGTAAAAGGTATTTAAATGAAAATGTTTGTTTTCCCGTATTCTGAGTTCTCGAGGGTATCATGTTATATTGCATATGAGTGTGTGAGGAGGTCGGTCGTTACCTCGTGATCTACTTAAAGGTATAGCAAGTTTAATGGATTTAAATGTAGAATTGAAATAATGTGGTATTTAAGTGAAAAATACGATGAATGGAAATAGCTATCATTTTATGTAATGAAATTTGATCAGTTTGTTTGATTAGTATTTAATAGTCAACATGAGAAAGTTTAAGTATGATTGTATTAGTGAGAAGTAGAATTTTATAGGAAACCGAATCGGAAATCGGATTTGTTCCGATTCCGTCGGATTTTGTAATTCCGTAATTTTAGGAAAAAATAGAGAAGAGGGATGGGGACTTACGGGTTTGAGAAAATAAGAAGAGTGAGGGAAGTAGAGGAATCGCCGGGGTGTTGCTTCATCGCCGGGGTTCCTAGAACGATCGCCGGAAGTTCCGCCGGGAATTCGTCGGAGCTTCATCTCGAGCTCGTTTTCAAAGTGCACAAGATTTTTGAAAATTTTTAGAGAGTTGGCTCAGAATTTTGGGGTGAGAAGGTAGGGGGTATGGGTGTATTTATAGGGTTAAGCTATGGTTAGGGTAGGTGTAGGTTTTTTAATTAAAAAATGTAAAAAGATATGTAAAAATCATTAAAAATTGGAGTAATTGGGTGTTAATGTGCTCTCTAGAACCGATCTCATAAATTGGAGTCTGCAGGGGAATGGGGAAGCCCAAGAGATAAATTTTTGGTGTTGGGGACTCGGCCGAGTCGGGGTGCCAGGGGGTGGGGGTTCGTCAGGTGTGGCCTCTGGTATTTTTACATTAGTGGGTGTAGTGGGAAAAATGGGAGTTATCTTGTGTGGACTGTTGGGCTTCTATAAAATTTAAAACAAATAAATATTAAAAATAATATGGGGCGTGGGATTTGAACTCTGGTGGCTTGGTTCAGCAGTGCAAGTTATTACCAATGAGCTACAAACTTCTTCTTGTAATTAAATTGCTAATTAATTACTTAAGTCTTGTGCTCAGGCAATAAATACTCCTTTATTGATTTTTGAAAAAATATTTTGAAAAAGTTTGTATAGGAAATTTGGGGTTGTTACATTCTACCGTCCTTATAAAAATTTCGTCTTCGAAATTTGTAAAAGGAAAGTGTAACAGATTCAAGAAAAGTTTGGTGATAGTGTGTGAATAATAAAGGTGTGAAAAAGGTTGAAGAGAATTACCAGGGTTATCCTGACCAACTGTATCAGCTTCTACAGCCTCCAAATTGTAAGCCTGGCGTCTCGGCACGTTTCTTCGTGCAAGCTGGTACAATGCCGATTGTCGAGGTAAAGGTGGTCCACGTGGAGGTGGTGCAGGAAGAGTTAACCGGGTAGGAGGGGCTTGGAAAGCTGTTCTAGCAGCGGAATTAGGATTAGTTCGGTTGTGTGGGCAAGTTCCTATGGTATGTGAGGATGATCCGCATATCAGGCAAAGACCGTTTGCTCGTCGGCAAACTTCCATCAGATGTCCAGCTCTCTTGCAGTAGGTACAAAAGGCTGGGCTGGGCCTGTTGATTGGTACTCCCAGTCTCCTTGGTATAAATGATGATCCTGATGCGGCTCCTCCTGCCATCTGGTTGGCAGAGCGCTTCACTCCTGTAGACTAAGATCTGCCCCTCGCCTTTATCCCTGCCTCATAACTACGGGCAGCTATCAGAGCCTCTTCATGAGTCAGAAATTTCCCTGTGGCTAGTGCAGCCTGGATTTCCGTGTCCAAACCTTGTTGAAATCGACGGGCTCTGATCTCATCCGTCGGTATCAGGTGTGCCGCAAATCGACTGAGCATGGTGAACTCGGCGTCATACTCATCTACTGACTTGTCCCATATCGAACCTTGTTGTAGATGAATGAACTGTTGTTCCATGGCAAACCTGGCAGTCACAGGGAAGTACTTCACGTCGAACTTATCGCAAAAAGTCTTCCATTCTATGGGCTGATCAAGACAGCTTTCTTCTGCCTTCCACCAGTTCCGTGTATTGTCCGTGAGCTGTAATTTTGCAACACGAACCCAAGCTATTTCTGGCACTTGTGTTGCTGCCAGATCATCTTCGATACTTTGTGCCCATTCCTCAGCTTCAAGTGGGCTTCCCTTTCCTGAGAACTGTTTGGGATGTAAAGCTCTGAATTGCTTTACCCCAGGTGCTTCAATCTCGGGTTCAAGAGCTGCTGCTGTCCCTCAAGGAGGCCACGGATTGCTTCAAGCAGAACCGTCTGCTCGTTGGGTGGAGCAGGAACGGCAGGTGTGATTGGTAGTAGTGGTGGAGTGTTGTTGAAGTTGGTGCTGGTGTTGTTTGGGGAATCCATAACCTTGAATGAAAAATTTAGGTTAGGACAGATTCAAAGTATAGGATTCAAGGAATATGAAATTGTAGGATTCAAGGATCATGAATTATAAAGAATGTTTAAGTTGCTGGTTCTTGTATTTATATTTCTTAGATTGTTCACGCAGAACAGAACTGCATAGTATGGTTCTATACAGCTCTGACCTGTATGGGCCACCAACAAAACCTGTCACGCCCCGCTTCCCAATGTACGGCGAAGGGGGCATGACGAGGCCGCTACGTATTTACTGTGAAGTAAATACGCTAAGCATATTTAAGCAATATAAAAGTAAATGCACAAGAGACAAGATATAATAAAACAGCAACTTTATTTATTCACAATCTTTCTGTACAATGCATGGAAATGTAAATACAACTGAAATAAAAGCGATGCCTAAACAATAGCATAACAGAAATGAAAGTACTGAATGGAAAGTGTACAATGACTAGAGCTCGGGGTCTTCACTGAACTGGTCCAAGTCTTTAGTAGGGGCTCGATCTCTGACGGGTCCAAATCACCTGACGACATTCAAAGAAGAAAGAAATAGAATGTCGTCAGCGAACAGATCGCTCGGTAAGTCCGAAATATAAGAGGAGAAATAGAATAGACAGAGAGTAAGAGAGAGAGAGTAGCTTTTACAGTTGTATTATATTGTTTTAGTGTTAATACTGTTGTTATCGTAAGTTCAAGGGTGATTGTCAACTAATCTTAAGAGTGTTCTCAAACCCAACAGGCCACAGTCCAGGGGTAGGGAACCACGGGCCCGAATGATATGTTAGTAGTGGGACTTCGACCGTCGCCGAAGTATTCCAAACTCAACAGGCCACGGTCTAGGAGCATGGAAACACGGGCCCTCATGATTGCTTGCTTGTGCTAGTAGACATAGATTCATGATCTAGGGAGACTCTTGAGATTATGTTGGATTCACGAATGAACTACCCCAATACCCCATGTAGTTATTGTATTGATAGTACTGTATTGCATTGTAATGTCTTGTAAATTGAATTGTATAATTGGATAACTTGCCGAAACCATGATATCAGTAAACGGATATAACTGAAGAATCATGTATGTAATTGGAGAATCATATAAACTGGATGATCATGTAAATGTAATGTATATCCATGGTTCGGTTCAGTCAAGTTGTATAGATTGATAATTGGATTCATGGATTCATGTTAAATTGGAATATTGTAAATTGTAGATTGTAGGTTGTACTTGAATTGTATTCAAGTCAGATTATAGAGAGACTCAAACCCGAGTCAGACAATTATAAAAGTAAATTGAAGTCCTAATTGTTTTGATGTTATCAGTTCCGTTTGTTAATTGTCTAGCTTAGATAGGCAAGCACCCACTTCTCCGGCTCTTTGAGGCTCAAGAGATTGGTTCTGCTTAAACCTATGTTTACTAGGGTCCTTATTGTAATTTATAGAACTTGAGGGGGTTTTATGTAAAAATACTTTTATATACTTTTCAAAATACACCTTGAGTATTTATTATTCGTCTTTAGAGTTGTAATGAATATAGATTTTATATTGTGATATTTCTAGTGAAAATATCCTATTTTCAAAAATAAAGGTATTTATCTGTAATATTGATTTATATGGAATTCATGGTATTTTAGTGTAAAATAATTCTTGTGACATTTTTAGAAAAAGTAGAATTTTTGTAATAATTCAAAATAGATATTTTTATTTTACATATACATATATTTATATGAAAATAGTTTTAATATATATATATATATATATATATATATATATATATTCTAGAAATCTCGTTTTTCTTAAGATGTCGTATTTTAAATCTTTCGAGACCGAATGCTCCTTGCGGAGGTCTGAATCTCGCACTACTAAGCCCGAGGATGTGCGATAATCCGCACCATCCCGAACGGGTTCCCCAAATGGGTTGAAGCGGCGCTTTGCAAAGATTTGTATAAATACTAATCATTAAGGAAAACGGTTTTATTAATTATGGTATTTAAATGAAAAGTGTCGTTTTCCGTATTCTTTGTTCTAGGGTCTCCTAAATCAACTAGACTGTTCCTAACTGGTCCAAAGCGACAAGTTGTGAGATACCTCAAATCGCCTCTTTACCGCCAATTATGGTCAGGTAAGTACAAGTGAAGAAAGGAGGGATCCGCTCACGAATCACCGTGAGACGGACCTTTTAAAGTTACCTTTCTCACTTGCCTAGACTAGACACCACAAAGTCGGATTTAGATAAACGACTGATGTCCATAACCTATCCTATTTTCATAAGAAATGGTATTTATTTGCAAAGATATTTCAATACTAAATCTTTTAGAAATGATTTTATTAAGTAAAGGGTATTTAAATGAAAATTTTTGTTTTCCCGTATTCTGAGTTCTTGAGAGTATCGTGTTATATTGCATATGAGTGTGTGAGGAGGTAGGTCGTTACCTCATGATCTACTTAAAAGTATAGCAAGTTTAATGGATTTAAATGTAGAATTGAAACAATGTGATATTTAAGTGAAAAATACGATGAATGGAAATAGCTATCATTTTATGTAATGAAACTTGATCAGTTTGTCTGATTAGTATTTAATAGTCAACATGAGGAAGTTTAAGTATGATTGTATTAGTGAGAAGTGGAATTTTATAGGAAACCGAATCGGAAATCGGATTTGTTCCGATTCCGTCGGGTTTTGTAATTCCGTAATTTTAGAAAAAAATAGAGAAGAGGGATGGGGACTTACGGGTTTGAGAAAACAAGAAGAGTGAGAGGGAAGTAGAGGAATCGCCGGGGTGTTGCTTCGTCGCCGGGGTTCCTAGAACGATCGCCGGAAGTTCCGCCGGGAATTTGTCGGAGCTTCGCCTCGAGCTCGTTTTCAAAGTGCATAAGATTCTTGGAAATTTTTAGAGAGTTAGCTCAGAATTTTAGGGTGAGAGGGTAGGGGGTATGGGTGTATTTATAGGGTTAAGCTAGGCTTAGGGTAGGTGTAGGGTTTTTAATTAAAAAATGTAAAAAGATATGTAGAAATCATTAAAAATTGGAGTAATTGGGTGTTAATATGCTCTCTGGAACCGATCTCATAAATTGGAATGTGCGGGGGAGTGGGGAAGCCCAAGAGACAAATTTTTGGTGTTGGGGACTCGACCGTCCGGCCGAGTCGGGGTGCCAGGGGGTGGGGGGTCGTCAGGTGTGGCCTCTGGTATTTTTACATTAGTGGGTGTAGTGGGAAAAATGGGAGTTATCTTGTGTGGACTGTTGGGCTTCTATCAAATTTAAAACAAATAAATATTAAAAATAATATGGGGTATGGGATTTGAACTCTGGTGACTTTGTTCAGCAGTGTAAGGTATTACCAATGAGCTACAAACTCTTTCTTGTAATTAAATTGCTAATTAATTACTTGAGTCTTGTGTTCAGGTAATAAATACCCCTTTATGGATTTTTGAAAAAATATTTTGAAAAAAATTGTATAGGAAATCTGTCACATCTGGTGGAGTCAAGATATTACCATTCTACAAATGGTATTTGCTTCCACTCACCGCAACTCAGGCTCTGTCACATCTGGTGGAGTTAAGTATGGGCCATTTGCAGTCTCAAATCTCTGCAATCTGGCTCTTTAAGAAATCAATGGACTTTTCTTTGGGTCTATGCTCCCATCTCTTACCCTCGGCGCCTCAATGCCGAAGGAGGAAACCTAGAAGAAGTCTGTCTTCTGCAGGCTGGCTTCCCAAGCTTCAGCTCTGCCAATGGCATCGGTCTTCATACGAATAGCTCCTGCCGAAGAACTAGGTCAACACAGAGGATATAATATTCATGCTGTCAAAGAAAACAGGGGGCAAGCTCAGCAAATTCCTGAGATTGATGAAGCTCCTATCGCAAGAAATGATTGACGTCGATATCGGTGTCATATACGACAAGCTGGGAGCGGCTCTTCGTCTGGGCTGGCTCTGACTCCAATAGTGAATGTTGTTGTTCTAACCGAGAACAGTTTCGAATTGCTGTGAAGGGTCATACAAAATCCCCCCACCGCAATACTGAAGAAGTCTCCGCAGCCCATGGAGATCTAACAAGAGCAGAAAACATTTCGCTCCTAAAAAGGACTTTCCTTATCTATATATAAGATGTGGAAGGAGGTGAAGAACTCCGTCGTCCTCTGCGGCTCTTTCCCTAAACATCAACTAAACTCTGACAACTCTCCTTCCGAATAAAAAGAGACTCATCCCAAGGCGGTTCATGTTACAATGGTTCCTCCCAAAGCAGCTTCTCACAAAATAAAGAGGCCAGATAATGCTCAAGCGCCCGAGGCAAACTCCAAAGGCCAAAACTTCAAACGCCCCAAACCTGGGGCCATGGTAGTTCACACAGTCTATATGGTGAACTCTAAAGACGAAGGTTGTGCTTCTACTATTCATAGGCTGCATACTCGGTCTCTGATAAAAGCTCAACAGCAATATGAAAAGCTGCAGGAGATGCTTGCTCAGGCGGCGACACTTACGAGTTCACTGCCTAAGGCAAATCCCGAAGATGCACCCGAAGAAAGGACAGGGCAGGAGTTGGATATTGATTTCCTGAAGCGCTCTCTCAAGAAGAAGGATGAAGAAGAGGAAGCGATGTCCGCTAAAATGAACTAGATGGCTATTCTAATCCAGAATATGGCTGGAATGATGAGAACTACCGGCAGATGAACCAACGGTAGTCACTCTTAAAGACAAGGGTGACATTTCAAATCCTCTGCAAGCCTCATCAATGGTTAAAGAGAAATGATCCCAAAAGCAAAGCTGGACGAATATATCGCCCAGCAAGTCAAAGCTCAGTATGCTAGTGAAGCTGCAAATTGGTCGATCAAGACTGGTCGACCGTATCTGGCGTGCTACGATCAAGTACCGTACCTGCCAAAATACATACTTCCGATGTTCCACATGTACAAAGGAACCAGAAATCCTCGCCAGTACATCGCGCAATTTAAATCCATTTGCGGCAATATTGGAAGAAATGATATGCCGCTCCTCCGACAGTTCGTTAGCAGTCTGGAAGGCACTGCGTTCGAATGGTATGCGGAACTCCTAAATGACTCCATGAATACCTTCGACGAGATGGAGATGCTCTTCTGTCAGAGATTCGCTAGTGTGAATAAACGCACTACCGTGACAATGTTGGTTAATGAAAGAATTAGACTGAACGAGACTTAGGTTCAATATGTTACCCGATGGCGAAATCTCTGGTCAAAATACAAGCAGCGTATCGACGAAGCTCTAGCCGTGGGAATGTTCATAGCCATCCTTGACCCAAATTCAAAGGTGTCCCTATATATGGCCCTCTTCAAGCCGACAACCTTCCAAGAGCTCATAGATAAAATGGCTCGATTGGATCAAATGGGTCAAGACCCATCCTTTTCCGATGAAGATATATGAAAAGCGGAGTCACAACGGTATTTGTCGCCAATGCTCACCAATAAAAAATGAGCGGCTCTGAAGCAACCTGTTCTCAAAACAGCGACAGTGTGGGTCCTACCCTTGAAGAGATAGGGACGCGAATACTCGCTCCCTAAAATATTCGCTGGGGGCATCTTTCTTGTTGGCGGAGGAACCTCTATGTGAGGTGGTCCTTTCTTCATATAATAGAAAGGATATTGAGGGGCCTATAAGCGGGTCCTTCAATCAAGTAGAATAGCCCGCTTGAACCAGAAATCATGGAAAGGACATAGAAGCCATGTCCCACTCCTAAAATGGATGATGAGGGGAAAAGCTTCCAAGTCAAGTTCATTTTTCCAAGGAGGAGGAAGACTCAGCAAAAGAAGATGTGATATCCCGTTCCTTCGTATATGAAGAAGATACTCCGTCAGTGTCAGAAAGCGACATTGATGATTGATGAGTAGGGGGCAGGTGCCGTGTAAAGTGCCCGATATTTCCCGCAAAAACAACCTGATCGGTACGATGATAAATGAAACAGTCCAAGAGGGTGAAGATATCTTAAAGCATGATGTGGCCACTGATACAACGGCCAGACAACAATCCCTAAGTAAGCAAGCATTGGAAGAGATGGGTTATGTAACTCCCCGGCCGAATGATACATGTTGGACCGAAACGTCCCTAAACTAGCACTTCACTCCGACCATGGAGATGCTAGACCAAAATGTCCCTAAATTAGCATATCGTCCTAAACACGGGGATGTTGGACTGAAATGTCCCTAAACTAATAATGGACTGAAATGTCCCTAAACTAGTGTATCGTCCTAAACACTGCGATAATGGACCGCAATGTCCCTAAACTAATATGCTCCCTGAAATCGACATTGCAATTGAAGTCCTACCGATGAAGATTGCAACTCAAGTTCCCATCGGCTACATGGCTAGTCCTGCGATGGGGTCACTCCTAAATCCTATCGGCAAACAGATGGGTCACCTGCAGCGAAGCTACTTTTGAGAGTTTCACCATTCGCAAAAAAAAAAACGGTATGTCCACAAGCAAATAGGCACGGATGAAAACCTGAAAGGACGTCGTGAGTAAAAACAGCAGGACCGTCAGCGAGTTTGTGAAAACCCGAAAGGGCGCAAACCCGTTAAATAAAAAAATGTATGTGCTTGCAAGGTCCTCTCGAGCTTATAAGGAGAAAATACCTGCGTGAGCTCCTTACGATTCATAAAGGAGTAACATACTTAGGAATCCATATGATTTCTAAAGAGAAAACGCACTTCCGAAATCCTCGTGACTCGTAAGGAGAATATAACCCCTATGAGATCCTCACGGCTCATAGAATCCAAAAGTCTTAGGTTACAGGGATCTAAACCTGTTCTTAAGCTGTCATATCTCTCAAGTTGCTCTACAAGTATTTCGATATTGACTCTTGTATACAATCCACGGGCACAAATAAAATATGTTCCAACCAAGTTCCACCAATGGCGAGAAATATCCGTATATGGTAAACGACACTTGTAATTCCTCTCGACTTAGATGGAGAAAATAATTTTGTAAGATCCTTACGACTTACAAGAAAAAACACACTTAGGAATCCCCGCGATTCCTAAGGAGAAAATATACCTACGAGATATTCGCGACTCATAGGGAGAAATACCTTTTATGAGACCCCTTACGGCTCATAAAGTCAAAAGTCTTAGTCGACAGGATCTTAACCCTGTTTACTAAGCCACCTGTCACGTCCCGCTTCCCGGTGTACGGCGAAGGGGAGCGACGAGGCCGCTATGTATTTACTCTGAAGTAAACACGCTAAGCGTATCTAAGCAATATAAGTAAAATGCACAAGAGACAAGATATAATAATACAGCAACTTTATTAATTCACATTCTTTTTACAATACATGGAAAAGTAAATACAACTGAATGAAAGCAATTCCTAAACAGTGGCATAACAGAAATGAAAAGTACTGAAATGTGTACAATGAAGCTAGAACTCTTGGTTGAAGGCAAGCTGGTCTAAGTCTTCAGTGCTAGGCTCGATCTCTGGAAGGTCCGAATCACCTGACGACATTCAAAGAAGAAAGAGAAAGATTGTCGTCAGCGAAGAATCGCTCGGTAAGGCCCAAAAGTAAGGGAGAAATAGAATAGACAGAGAGAGAAAGTAGCTTTTAAAGTTGTATTATATTATTATAATGTTGTATTTAATATTAACGTTGTTGTTTGTAGCTTGGTGTAGAAGAATGCCAGTGTATACGAGAGGAGTCTCACTTGTCCCGGAGACTAAGGTATCAGGAACTCAAGGAACCGTTTATGCCACGGTACAACAGCAACGGAATATAGGTTAGGTGTCTTATGGTTGCAGTCTCGTGCCACTTCTAATACTTTTGTACCAATCTACCCCTTAAACCCCGCGATGTCTTGTTTGTATTGTTTGTGTTGTATTGTAAATTGTATTGTCTTGTAATATAGATTGTTCAATTGGATGATTTGCTGAAACCATGATATCATTAATTGGATGTAACTGGAGAATCATGTAAATGGAAGTATATCCATGGTTCGGTTCAGTCAATACAGATTGAATAGATTGAATATATGTATTCATGGATTCATGTTGGATTGTAGATTGTACTTGAATTATATTCAAGTCAGATTATTTATAATGAGACTCGATCTGAGTCAGAACAATTAGAAAAGAAATTGAAGTCCTGATTGTTTTGATATTATCGGTAACCGCTGCATATGGGCAGCAAGATTCGTGTCTTTTTCAAAAACGATTACCGTGTTGATAACACCGTTGTTAAGTTGTCTATCTTAAATAGGCAAGCACCCACTTCTCCGGCTCCCTGAGGCTCAAGAGATTGGTCCCGCTTAAACCTATATTTACTAGGGTCCTTAGGGTAATTTATAGAACTTGAGAGGGTTTTATGTAAAAATAATTTTGTATAATTTTAAAAATACACCCCAAGTATTTAATTATCGTCTTTAGAGTTGTCATAGATATAGATTTTATATTTGTGATATTTCTAGTGAAAATAACCTATTTTCATAATATAGGATATTTCATTGCAACATTGAACTTGTATGGAATTTCATGATATTTTAATGTAAAGTGATTCTTGGAATATTTAGAAAAAAATTAGAATATTTATATTATCACAAAATAGATATTTTAATGATACATATATATATTTATATAAAAATAATTTTACCATATATATTATATTTCTAGAAATCTCATTTTCTTAAGATTTTCGTATTTTAAATCTCTCAAGACCGTATGCTCCTTGCGGAGGTCTGCATCTCGCACTACTAAGCCCAGGGATGTGCGATAATCCGCACCATCCCAGTCGGGTTCCCCAAAATGGGTTGTAGCGGTGCTTTGCAAAGATTTATAAAAATATGAATTCTTATAGAAAACGGTTTTAATAGTTAGTGGTATTTATATGTAAAGTTTCGTATCCCCGTATTCTATGTTCCCGAAAAATATTGTGATATATTGCATATGAGTGTGTGAGCAGGTAGGTCATTATCTCGTGATCTACTTAAAGGTATAGCAATATTGTGATGTTTTAATGTCGAATTTAAACTACATGGTATTTTAGTGAAAAAGTATGATAACAATTGAATAGAAATCTTTTTGATATGGAACTTGTTCAATATGACTTGTTAATGTTTAATAGTCAACATGTAATGGTTTAGTATGATTGTATTTAAGAAAATGTTGAATTTTTAGGAAGAACCGAATCGGAAATGGGATTAACTCCGATTCCGTCGGGTTTTGGAATTACGTATTTTTAGAATAGAAAAGTGAAGAAAGAGAAGGGACTTACTGGCTTTTGGTTTGGAGGAGAGGAAGACGGAGTGGACGTAGGTTTCGGTGCGTCGTTTCATCGCCGAGAGCTCCTAGGGTCGTCGTCGGAAAATCGCCGGAGCTTCGCCCTTCGCTAACTCCAAAAGTACACCAAACTTCTATGGTTTTCTTGAGAGTTTTGATCAGAATTTTGGAGTGAGGAGGGTGTGTTTAGGGGTTGTATTTATAGGTTAAGGGTTTAGGGTAGGTGAAAGGGTGTAAAGAAAAATGTATTAAATTGTAATAAAATATATTAAAATGGAGTAATTAGGGTTTTAAAGGATCTCTGGAACCGATCCAAAGAAATTAAGTGTGCAAGAGTACTGGGGAGATGAAAAGACAGAACTTTGGTGTTGACGACTCGGCGGTCCGGCCGTGTCCGGCCGGCAGCGGCGGTCCGAGTCGGCCAAGTCGCCGACCGATTCGGCCGATTCCGGCCGAGTCGTGGGTGCTTTGGGTTCTTCGTCATTTGGGTATACTCCTGGGACAGTTTGTTTTATTAGTGTAGTGGGGTTTTACGGGTTTAGCACGTGTAGACTCTTGGAATTCTAAAAATTCAAAATAAAAAAATATTAAAAAATAATGTGGGTGATGGGATTTGAACTCTGGTGGGTTGGTTTAGCAGTGCAAGGTATTACCAATAAGCTACAAGCTCCTTCTTGCTATTAAAAAGCAAAACAAACTTATAACTTGTGCTCAAGCAAAAGTACCCATTTCTGTATTTTTTGAAAAATTTGTACAGAAAGTTGTATAGGAAATTTAAAGTTGTTACATTCTACCCTCCTTATAAAAATTTCATCCTCGAAATTTGTAAAAGGAAAATGTAACAGATTTAGGGAAAGTTGGTGACTGGAGTACTGATAGTGTGTGAAGAATAACAAAGTGGTGCAAGGGTTTGAGAATGTGAAAGTGAACTACTAGTGTTATCTTGGTCAACTGTTTCGGCTTTTACGGCTGCTAAGGTGGAGGCTTGGCGTCTCGACACATTTTTCTGTGTATGTTGGTACATCGATGCCTGACTGGGTAGAGGTGGTCCAGGTGGAGGTAATGCTGGGAGTGCAAGACGAGGTGCGGGAGCCTAGATAGCTGGCCGCTGCGGGTAGTTGGCGGATGTGTGAGCTGAGTTGCGTCTATAGAGACAATTTCCAATTCTATGATCGGATGCTTCATAAACTAGGCACAGGCCTTTTGCACGCCTACAGTCCTTCCACAAGTGTCCCTTTCTCCTGCAGTAGTAGCAGAAGTCTGGACTCGACTGGTTAATTGCTTCTTTCTGTCTCTTTGGTTCAGAAGGTTGTATAAGGTAGGCTCCTCCTGCAATCTGGGTGGTAGAGCGCTTTATACCGGTTGCTTCTGCTTCTGATCGGTTCACTAATATAGCAGTCTATTGCTGCAATCCAACCAAGAGGCTTCGGATTTCCTCAAGCAGAACCGTCTGCTCGTTGAGCGGAGCAGGGACGGCATGTGTGATTGGTAGTGGAGGTGGAGTGTTGTTGAAATTGGTGCTGGTGTTGTTTGGGAAATCCATAACCTTGAAGAAAAATTTGGGTTGGGACAGATTCAAAGTATATGATTCAAAAAATATGAAATGATAAGATTCAAGGAGTATGGATTGTAAAGAATATTTTAGTTGCTGGTTCTTATGTTATATTGCTTAGGTTGTTCACGCAGAACAGAAATGCATGGTAGGGTCCCATACAGCTCTGACCTGCATGGGCCGCCAACAAAACCTGTCACGCTCTGCTTCCCGGTATACGGCGAAGGGAACGCGACGGGGCCGCTACGTATTTACTCTGAAGTAAACACGCTAAGCGTATCTAAGCAATATAAGTAAAATGCACAAGAGACAAGATATAATAATACAGCAACTTTATTGATTCGCATTCTTTTTACAATACATGGAAAAGTAAATATAACTGAATGAAAGCAATGCCTAAACAGTGGTATAACAGAAATAAAAGTACCGAAATAAAAAAGTGTACAATGAAGCTAGAGCTCTAGGTCAAAGGCAAGCTGGTCCAAGGCTTCAGTGCTAGGCTCGATCTCTGGAAGGTCCGAATCACCTGACTACATTCAAAGAAGAAAGAGAAGGAATGTCGTCAGCGAACAATCGCTCGGTAAGTCCCAAAGGTAAGGGAGAAATAGAATAGACAGAGAGAGAAAGTAGCTTTTAAAGTTGTATTATATTGTTATAATGTTGTATTTAATGTTAACGCTGTTGTTTGTAGTTTGATACATAAGAATGCCAGTGTATACAAGAGGAGTCTCACTTGCCCCGGGGACTAAGGTATCAGAAACTCAAGGAACCATTTATGCCACGGTACAACAGTAACGAAATATAGGTTAGGTGTCTTATGGTTGCAGTCTCATGCCACTTCTAACACCTTCCGTACCAATCTACCCCTTAAACCCCGCGATGTCTCATTTGTATTGTATTGTAAATTGTATTGTCTTGTAATATAGATTGTTCAATTGGATGACTTGCCGAAACCATGATATCATTAAATAGATGTAACTGGAGAATCATGTAAATGGAAGTATATCCATGGTTCGGTTCGGTCAATACAAATTGAATAGATTGAATATATGTATTCATGGATTCATTTTGGATTGTAGATTGTACTTGAATTATATTCAAGTCAGATTATTTATAATGAGACTCAGTCTGAGTCAGAACAATTAGGAAAAAAATTGAAGTCCTGATTGTTTTGATATTATCGGTAACCGCTGCACATGGACGGCAGGATTCGTGTCTTTTTCAAAGACGATTACCGTGTTGATAACACCGTTGTTAAGTTGTCTACCTTAAATAGGCAAGCACCCACTTCTCCGGCTCTCTGAGGCTCAAGAGATTGGTCCCGCTTAAACCTATATTTACTAGGGTCCTTAGAGTAATTTATAGAACTTAAGGGGGTTTTATGTAAAAATGCTTTTGTATAATTTTTAAAATACACCCTAAGTATTTAATTATCGTCTTTAGAGTTGTCATAGATGTAGATTTTATATTTATGATATTTCTAGTGAAAATAACCTATTTTCATAATATAGGGTATTTCATTGCAACATTGAACTAATATGGAATTTCATGGTATTTTAATGTAAAGTGATTCTTGGAATATTTAGAAAAAAATTGGAATATTTATATTATCACAAAATAGATATTTTAATTATACATATATATATTTATATAAAAATAATTTTACTATATATTATAATTCTAGAAATCTCATATTTTTAAGATTTTCGTATTTTAAATCTCTCGAGACCGTATGCTCCTTGCGAAGGTCTGCATCTCGCACTACTAAGCTCAGGGATGTGCGATAATCCGCACCATTCCAGTCGGGTTCCCCAAAATGGGTTGTAGCTACGCTTTGCAAAGATTTATAAAAATATGAATTCTTATAGAAAACGGTTTTAATAGTTAATGGTATTTATATGTAAAGTTTCGTTTCCCCGTATTCTATATTCCCGAAAAGTATTGTGATATGTTGTATATGAGTGTGTGAGGAGGTAGGTCATTATCTCGTGATCTACTTAAAGGTATAGCAAGATTGTGATATTTTAATGTCGAATTTAAACTACATGGTATTTTAGTGAAAAAGTATGATAACAATTGAAATTGAAATCTTTTTGAATTTAAACTACATGGTATAGTCAACATGTAATGGTCTAGTATGATTGTATTTAAAAAAAATGTTGAATTTTTAGGAAGAACCGAATCGGAAATCGGATTAACTCCGATTCCGTCGGGTTTTGGAATTACGTATTTTTAGAATAGCAAAGTGAAGAAGGAGAAGGGACTTACTGACTTTTGGTTTAGAGGAGAGGAAAATGGAGTGGACGTAGGTTCTGGTGCGTCGTTTCATCGCCGGGAGCTTCTAGGGTCGTCGTCGGATAATCGCCGGAGCTTCGCCCTTCGCTAACTCTAAAAGTACACCAAACTTCTATGGATTTCTTGAGAGTTTTGATCAGAATTTTGTAGTGAGGGGTGTGTGTTTAGGGGTTGTATTTATAGGGTAAAGCTAGGGTTTAGGGTAGGTGAAAGGGTGTAAAGAAAAATATATTAAATTGTAATAAAATGTATTAAAATGGAGTAATTAGGGGTTTAAAGGGTCTCTGGAACCGATCCAAAGAAATTAAGTGTGCAGGAGTACTGGGGAGATGAAAAGACAGAACTTTGGTGTTGACGACTCGGCGGTCCGGCCGAGTCCGGCCAGCGGCGGCGGCCCGAGTTGGCCGAGTCGCCGTCCGATTCGGGCGATTCCAGCCGAGTCGTGGGTGCTTTGGGTTTCTCGTCGTTTGGGTATACTCCTGGGACAGTTTGTTTTATTGGTGTAGTGGGGTTTTACGGGTTTAGCACGTGTAGACTCTTGGAATTCTAAAAATTCAAAATAAAACAATATTATAAAATAATGTGGGTGATGGGATTTGAACTCTGGTGGGTTGGTTCAGCAGTGCAAGGTATTACCAATGAGCTACAATCTCCTTCCTGCTATTAAAAAGCAAAACAAACTTATAACTTGTGCTCAGGAAAAAGTACCCCTCTCTGTATTTTTTGAAAAATTTGTACAGAAAGTTGTACAGGAAATTTAAGGTTGTTACACCACCTCTGTTCAAATAAACAAAGGCAAATAATGATTCGCTCCTTGCAATATTCCAGTTGTAACGATACTGATACCTAATCAGGTATCAAACTCCAAGTTCTCTCACGGCAGATGATGAGTCGCTCCTGGAAATATTCCAGTTGTAGCGATACTGATGCCAAGATTGATATCAGGAAGTCCCTGACTTGTAATAAAATCAGCGAGCAAAAAAATGCATATGAAATAACCAAAATGGTGGAGCAACTCGCAATAAAAATCAGCGATAAAAAATATGCATATGAAACAGCCGAAATGTTTGGGCAACTCGCAATAAAAAACAACGAGTAAAAATAAAAAATAACATAGCCGAAATGATTGGGCACGCAAAAAATAGTCGAAATGATTGGACAATCACGAATTTCGTGATATGAAAAGCCGAAATGATTGGGCAATTGCGAAAATAGAAAAGGGGAAAAAAGAGAAAATAATTTTTTTTCCTTGCAAGTAGGTCCATACTGACACTTGTATACAATCCATAGGCACAAATGAAAGAAAGGGAATCATATTTTCCCACCATACATCGTCAAAAAAAGTTCCAGATCTCGATGGCAACATCTACAGCCTAGAGATCAACTATTCTTCTCATTCAAGCAGGATGCAGACACGACGTCATCAAAGACCAAAAAGTCAAATCAAAGCAGAGTAATGGCAAAATTCTAGCTCCGGATCGACGTTCTTTCTCGGTGCAGATGCGACGTTAATAAGGATCCAAGAGTCGAAAAAAGTGGAGTGACGGCATATTCCTAGCTCCAGACCTTGATGGCAATATCTACAGCCTAGAGATTGTCTCCACGTTCTTTTCATTCCAGTATGGTGTAGATGCAACGTCATCAAAGACCAAAAGGTCAAATAAAAGAGGAGTAATGGAAAAATCCTAGCTCTAGCTCGACATTCTTTCTTGGTGCAGATATGGCGTTAATAAGGACCTAAGGGTCAAACTAAACTGGAGTGATGGCATATTCCTATCTCTAGATCTCAATGGCAACATCTACAGTTTAGAGATCATACCTACGTTCTTTTCATTCCAGTAGGGTGCAAATGCAACATCATCAAAGACCAAAGGGTCAAATAAAAGAGGAGTAATGGAAAAATCCTACCTCTCGGTGCAGATACGACGTTAACAAGGACCCAAGGGTCGAACAAAAGTGGACTGACGACATATTTCTAGCTCTAGATCTCGTTGGCAATATCTACAGCTTAGAGATCATCTCCACGTTCTTGTCATTCCAATAGCGTGCAGATGCAACATCATCAAAGACCAAAGAGTCAAATAAAAGAGGAGTAGTGGAAAAATCCTAGCTCCAGCTCGACGTTCCTTCTCAGTGCAGATGTGACATCAACAAGGATCCAAGGGTCGAACAAAAGTAGAGTGACAGCATATTCTTAGCTCCATATCTCGATGGCAACATCTACAGCATAGAGATCATCTCCACTTTCTTCTCATTCTATTAGGGTGCAGACACAACGTCATTAAATACCAAAAAATCAAATAAAAAGGAAGTAATGGAAAAATCCAAGCTCCAGCTCGACGTTCCTTCTCGGTGCAAATATGAAGTCAATAAGGACCAAGAGTTGAACAAAAGTCGAGTGATAGCATATTTCTAGCTCCAGATATCGATGGCAACATTTACAACCTAGAGATCGTCTCCACATTCTTCTCATTCCAGCAGGGTGCGGACGCAACGGTCAAATAAAATTGAAGTGACGGCAAAATCCTAGCTCCAGACCTCGATGGTAATATATACGGCCTAGAGGTCATATGGACATTTACCCTACTTCAGCGAAGAATTGACGTGATATCATCAAAGCAAAAGCGAAGTGATGGCATATTCCTAGTTTCGGGTCTTGATGGCAACATCTACAGCCTAAAGACCATTGGATGTCATCCCACTCCAGAAGGGTGCGGTTATGACTCATTGGGGCTCCAAATCGAGCCTGACCTCAAGTAAAGCGCCACGGCAATACCTAATACTAGATCTTCTAATGGTAATGTGAATATTCCAATCTGAGAAGATTACTTGAAGACGTCTTGTCCAGCCTCAAAAAGGATTAGAGACAAGACAGACACGGGGCTACTCGAACAGCAACCTAAGGGACTGCATATCGAGAATATATCAGCTAACACGACGGTACGGTGGACTTAACCCAGTACCACAAAACTAAAAGACTCCTGTATCGAAAGGGGTCATCTATATTTCACGTTAGGATACACCTGCGAGATTTTCTCGACTCGTAGGGAGAAATATCTTTATGAGACCCTCGATGCTCATAAAGTTGAAAAGCCTTAGGCGATGGGGATGTCATCCTATTTCTTAAGCCACTGTTGCCCTACAAAGAGATCAGGACTGATTCTTGTATACTATACACGGGCCACATTCGACAAAGTTTCATCCAATGTGGAGAAGAAGCCACTTATAGGTCCTCTCCTTTCATAAGGGGAAAATATCCTTACGACTCTCAAAAGAAAACACATTTAGGAGTCCTCACGACTTTTAAGGAGAAAATACACTACGAGATTCTCTCGACTCATAGGGAGAAACATCTTTATGAGACCCTCACGGCTCATAAAGTTGAAAAGCATTAGGCAAAAGATCTAAACCTATTTTCTAAGCCATGGCTGTCGTACAAGGTGGTCAGTACTGACTTTGTATACTATCCACGGGTCACATTCGTCAAAGTTGCATGCCAATGAAGTGAAGAAGCCACTTACGGGTCATCACGACTCATAAGGAAAAAATACCCGAGTGAGATCCTTATGAATCACAAAGGAGATGGACACTTAGGAATCCTCACAATTTCTAGGGAGAATATGCACCTATGAGATCCTCATGACTCATAGGAAGAAAAACATGCTTAAGACATCTGCGACTCATGAAAATGGAAAAAGCCTTAGGCGACAGAGACCTAAATCTGTCTTCTGAGCCATCAATTCTATAGCGATGCATAATTTTGCACTTAACCCACATACATACCTATGTGGGCAAAGTAGTGAGGGGCATTTGTTCCCGCCAAAAATTTTGGCTCAAAACTTGTTGTTCCCTTTATAAAAATAGAAGGCAGCCCCCACGTGTTAAACACATGATCACTCACATGCAAAGTATGTGAGTAGCGGTTTCAGATAGATTTAAATCCTATGACAACCCCCATATACAAAGCACGTGAGCACTCACGTGTAAAACATGTGTGTACCTGCTGCGGTTAAGATTAAATCTTATAGCAGCGCCCACGGGTTAAACGTGTGGGGACTCACATGCAAAGCATGTGAGCACTGGCTTTAGTTAGAATTAAATCCTATGATAGCCTCCACGTGTTAAACACGTGAGTTCTCTTGCCGCATTCTTGTGGTAGCACTCACATGAAAAGCACGTGAGCGTCGCTGCCATATATGTATATGGCAGCACTCACATGATAGCACGTGAGTGCTCCAATTTGAAACGCTCTCATATGATAGAATTAAATTTTATTTAAAAAAAATTCCCCGATCTTTCTAATATGGAAAGATCTTTCTCTAATAGAGAATTTTTGGATTTAAAATCCAATGGTGATAAAATGTCACCAATTAAACCATATGATAGAACTAATTCCATGGGGAAATATTTCCCTGATCTTTCTAAAAGAAGAAAGATCTTCTCGGTTAAATAGAATTAAATTCTATGGTTATGAAAATATCTTCCTAACAAGATATTTATATGATAGAATTAAATTCTATATTAGGAAAATATTTTCCTAATTCCTAATCTTTTTAAAACAAACAAGAAATCTTCACTGTTAAACAAAGAGTCTTTGGATTAAAAATCCAAAGGTGAATAAAATTTACCGGTTGATTTTTAAAATCAATTTGATTGATTATGAAATCAATCATGATCTCTTAATTAAAGATTTTCTCAAAACAGATTGATTTTTCTCTTCTCCTATAAATAGGAGTAAAGAGATTAAATCTAAAGAAAAGACCCCCATAAACTTCTGTAAAAAAATACATAAGACTCTCCAAAAGTTTCGGCAACAAAGAATTTAATTCTCAATGAAGAAGAAAATCTTTCTCCTTTCAAACCCTAAGTAAAGAAAATATAGAGATAAAAATATCTCCACTTTACCCATCATATCATATCTAAGGGTTTAATCTTTCATAAGAACTTAGTATTTTCTCTAGATCTGAGATTCAAAATACAAGTCTCACACAAGTTGAGAATTTAATTCTTATCAGGAAGATCTTGTTCTTGAGAATCAAGAATTCATGGGAGCACAAGGCTGGAAAGAACAGTGATGAAAGAAGAACATAAAGAAAATGGAGTTTATACTCTGGGAACTTAGTTCCCAAACATGACAAGAACTTAGTTCTTAAAGAAATTTGATCTCAGATCCTCAATATAGTGATCTTGGTGATCGTTGATGGTCAAAATATCATTAACAGAAGTTTAACTTCTCTAAAAAACATGAACAGAGATTAAATCTCTAAGGACACTGCGTCTCACGTGATATCCGCATGAGCGCTCAAAAGAAACCTTGAAGACAACGCCTCACCACGTGAGCGCTCAAAAGAAGCGGATGATAGCGTCTTACGTGATATCCACATGAGCGCACAGAAGCTCAGAGACTCAGCGTCTCACGTGCCATACATGTGAGTGCCTAAGGCCCATGATAACAGCACCTCACGTGCCATACACGTGAGCGTTTGAAAGACGTCAGAGACTCAGCGCCTCACGTGATATTCATATGGGCACGACGTAACTGAGTGCTTAGCACTGCTGAGTGGTATAAAAACCCAATCTTAGCCCTAAATTGGCTAAGTCTATGAAGTTTAAGCTTCTTCTTTGATTTTAAATCAACTGAGCTCATATGTTCATGATATCCAAGTTGATTTTAGTCCTATATACGACTAATGATCTTTCATCGATGATATCCAATCTGATCTTAGTCTCATATACGACTAATGATCTTCATCCCATATCTTCTAAGTTAATCTTAATATCATATAAGACTAACAATCTTTAGATCAACCATGATCTTTTTTCTCATATATGGGATTTGGTTCAAGGGTATATCTTTCCACACATTTGATATACGTCGTTGTAATTCCTCAACATCTTCAGAGAGATGGAGGGACCCAACAAGCAACAACTTCTCGTCCCAACTTGATGAAAGATATAAAATTTCATTAAGACATGTAATGTCCTAATCCTCATATTGATACACCCCATATTTATTGACTTCCATATTGATGTGCACACCTCATATTGGCACGCATCCCATATAGATGCGCATCCCATATCGAGCTCTGACTTTATACATATATATATATATATATATATATATGTATATCTTTGAAGGAAAACATAAATGCCTTCAAATTGGATCGCACCCTAATATTGGGTGCATCCCATGTCACCATCGTTCACTTCGCCGCGTAATATATACACGTGCGCATAAGTTGAAAGATGGACCGAAACGTCTTTAAACTAATACTTCGTCCCGAACATGAGAATATTGGACCGAAATATCCCTAAACTAATATTGGACCGCGATGTCCTTAAACTAATATATGTTTGGCCCTATAGCTGGTCTCCATATTGGCCCCCGTATATAATCCACGGGCACAAACAAGTCATATTCCATCTATGTCTCACATGTACCGCGGTGTCCTTAAATTAATATGTTTTGTCCTACGGATTGTCTCCATATTGACTACCGTATACTATCCATGGGCTATTCATATATGATCTGATGATCAGTTGAGCCCATATGCTTATTGTTTCTAAGTCGATTTTAGTCCAATATATGATTAACGATCCTTAGATCAAACCCATATATCCCATGAATTGATGGACCTCATTTATATGATATCTACGTCCTAAGTTCAAAGCCTCAAATCTAATATACGGATTTGGACTAATCCGTGCCCTACGGGCATGGCAAGATTAGTCTACGTATACAATCCAAGGGCAACCCTATAATAAACAAATATAACATGACACGAAGTGATGTGCCAGGAGCAGATGAAAGTTGTTATCGCATATGATAGCGTAATTAACTGCAGGGGATTGCGCATGCAGGGAATAGCGTCCCCACAATCAAAAACCCCCCAAATAGGAGGAATCTGATAAGCCACGCTATATCGGTCGCATCTGTCCAAACCTCCAATATACTGTGTCATAAATCTACTTGGCATTTTCTGAGAGGTGGAAAGATATGTTCCAAATAGCATCTGCCCCTATATTCGGGCTAGACGTCTCCCGCGTTTCAGTCCAGTCTTCGGCGGTAAACAATTCAATTTACAAAATTCACTATAATTTATACATGCGGAGTCAGGAGAAACAATATAAAATTCATAAAATTTATACTCATTTATCTAAACAGTAAAATTTGTTTCAACTCAATTGGGGTACTGGTTAGGGAGATACGATCAGTTTAAAACAGGTGTTCACTGCTGGAATCCCAGTTCCAGAACTGAAAGTCCAACTTCGAATGTATTTTGCCATTAGTTAAGTTTAGAATTAGGCGTCGCTAAATTTCAATGAAATATAGGTTTATCAGTTAAGTTTTCGACACAATATATGTATCAGTAATAGCCATTGTATACAGGGAGTTATGTTCTGTTTAATGTCAATACGTATAAATGGTCACCGTAGAAAATAGCAGAACACACTAAAAGTTTAAAATACTTTTAAAATATCAAACGACAAATAATTTTAATGAAACCAATATCAAAGTTAGCTAACTTGATTATATAAGTAATGATATGGGCTTCCTCCTATTATCAGATCTTTAGAGTGATATATGTATGTTTCAATTTATGCATTGACAGAAAATATTGCTCTGGACTGCAGTCCAGAGCTGTATTTCCTCCCATTTTTCAATAACATAACAAGGATTTATCCAAAAGAGATTTGCATAGGTTTGTAGTTCATTTAATTATCTTCGATGCGAGCCCTAGAACGTATTACGAGTTATATGGAATTGACTATGAATTTTACACTACGACTTGTACGGTAAACTCCAGATGTAATATCGCCAATTGGGGGTGTCATTTCATGATCTAAACGTCAATATTTTTAACTCGAATTTCTACACGATAATCATTAATATTAAAAAGATTCATTGATCACAAGGTATATGCATTCTAAATAGGGTTTTCATTCATGTAACGCGTCGAACACCTAGGTTATGTGTACGGGTATCAATCGAAACATCGATTTCATTTGATTGATCAAACGATATTTAATTCATATAAATTCCAAATGATATTAATAAGGGATAGTAGATGTGTCGGGTTTTAATCAATAAAATTAACGACGTTGGTTCGCTAGAAAATGATTTGATTATTAGCTTGTTCACTCTTAAAAAAATACAAAGCAGTGCCTCATGTACAAAGCACGTGAGCGGCGCCTGCAAAGCACATGAACGCTAAGGCCATATAATATCGCGGCATCCGCATGCAAGGCATATGGGTGCTAAGGCCATATAATATGACAACGTCTCACGTGCAAGGCACGTGGCGTCATTTTAGATAGAATTAAATTCTATATGGGAAAATATTTCCATAATCTTTCTAAGACGAGAAAGATTTGCTTTGTTAAATAGAGAAACTTTGGATTAAAAATCTAATGGTGATAAAAAATCACCGTTCAAATCAAAAGATAGAATTAAATTCTATACATGGAAAATATTTCCTTCAATTTTGTTAAAAATAAGAAAAATATACTCTGTTAAACATAATGGATCTAAAATCCAGCGGTGATTAAAAATCCCCACTTGATTATGAAATCAAGTTGAGACCTCTTAAATGGGAGATCTTCTCAACTAATCAACAGTTTCTCATACCCTATAAAAAGGACCCATGAAATTAAATCTGATAAAGAATACCTCCCATAAGCTTCTAAAAGGAAAAATAGAGAATTGAATTCTCCTTAAAGATCATCTTCATCCTTCCAAATCCTAGGTAAAAACAATGGAGAAATATCTCTCCTATACCTATCACGCATGTCAAAACAGGGTATAACCCTTCGTTAGAACTTAGTTCTTTCTCTGGATCTAAGATCCATAAGACAAGTCCTCCATAAAAGGAGAATTTAATTCTCACAGAGAGATCTTGATCTTAAACTTAAGGTCCAGAGAAAAACTTTGGTGTTCTGCCCACCGTCAAACAAAAAAATAATAATAATAAGGAGAAAAGAAAGAAAGATGGAGTTTCTATCTTCAGGAACTTAGTTCCTTTAAAAAAATGTCTAGAACTTAGATCTTACAAGAACAGGGTCTTCAAGTTCTTAAAAAACATGCCTTCCCTTGATCCCATATCCTCAAAATAGTGATCTTGGTGGTCGTTAATAGTCAAAATACCATTAACAGAAGTTTAACTAAAATATGAACAGAGATTAAATCTCTAAGAACTCAGTGCCTCACGTGACATTCACATGAGCGCTCACAAAAAATTAAGACTTAGTGTCTCACATGATGTCCACATGAGCGCCTGAGATTGAGTGCCTCATGTGATATGCACATGAGTACTCAAAAGCCATAAAGACAGCGCTTCACATGATATCCGTGTGAACGCTCAGATGCTGCGGACTTAGCACCTCACGTGCCATACACATGAGTGTCTGAGTGTGAGCACCTCATGTGATGCACATGTGAACGAAATATATATCTGAGTGCTTAGAACTACTGGGTAATATAAAAGCCCATCATTTAGCCAAAAATGGGCTAGGTTCGCAGAAGTTAAACTTCTCTGATTACAAATCAACAGACCCCATATGCTCACTATATCTGAGTTGACCTTAGTCTAATACATGACTAACGATCCTTAGACATATATCCTGGATTGATGGAACATATGACCTAGGTTCAAACCCAAGTTTGATATGTATGGATTTGGACTAATTTGCACCCTACGGGCGATGACATAAACCAGTCTCCGTATACAATCCACGGGCAACCTCATATAAACAAACATAACACGACATGAAATATTTTTCCTGAAGAAAGTGAAAGTTGTTATCGCAATGCGATAATGTAATTAACTAACCCCTCAAAGAGGGGGAATCTGATAAAGTTATGCAACATCGGTCGCATCCATTCAAACCTCTGATATACGGTACCATAAATCAACTTGGAATATTCGGAGAGGTGGATGGATATGGCCCAAATAGCATCTGCCCCCAAATTCAGGCAAGAAGTTCTAACCCAGTTCATCTCTGTTTTCAGCGGTAAACAGATTCTGGCACACCCGGTGAGACCTCTTCCACTTTCCACTCCACACTTCGTGTGTCGTGTTTTTCCGCGATCAAATAATCGCAGTATATATATTTGTAATTTTGCCCTTGGATGATGAGTTACTGAAGCTAGCGTTTCGTCTATTTATACAATGGCGTTTGCTTCTACTCACCGCAACTTAGGCTCTGCCATATCTGGTGGAGTCAAATATGAGCCACTTGCAGGCTCAAATCTCTGCAATCCGGCTCTTCAAGAATCAGTGGGCTTATCTTCGGGTTTATTCTCCCATATTTTACACTTAGTTCCTTAACGCCGAAGATGAAAGCCCATAAGAAGTATGTCTTCCACATGCTGAATCCTCAAGCTTCAGCTTTGCCGACGACATCGGTCTCTAAATAGCTGGCTCCTACTAAAGACCAAGGTCAACACAGGGGGCATAATATTCATGCTCTGAAAGCAAATAGGGGGTAAGCTCAGCAAATTCCTGAGACTGATGAAACTCCGGTCGCAAGACATGATCGACGTCAATATGGGCGTTGTATAAAACAAGCTGGGGGTAATTCTTGTAAGCCGATGTCGCGCACCTGGCGGGTTCGCGGGGAGGTGGAATTTTCAAAAAATGATTTTAACAAACTTCGCAACACCGGCTAACTCCAGAATCTATACTAAAACCTTAACTAACTAAACTATCTAGGAGTTTTAGCTACTCGGTAAGAGTGTTATACCTCCTAGAACCGGTCCTTCGGGTCTTCTTGTCCTCCTCTCCTTGGCTCCTCGAAAATTGGATCGAGCTTGTGACATCAACCTCCTCACGTCAAAGATGATCCACCCGAGAGTATGTGCTTAAAGCTTCAACTTCAAAACCGAAGTAAGTAGGGTACTTAGTTCGCTAATCTAAGTAGCATGTTAGTAGTATGTATGCCCTAAAAGCCAGTATTGTACAGATGATGTATATTATATTGGATGCTTGGACATATATAGAGATGACTTTCTTGCTCGATATGATAGTATGCTATCTGGTTGCTCTTTATCTTAACATGTATACTTGTCTCTTTATACTGTCTTATGGTTACATGTTGGTAAAGCCCTTAGGATGTGTACTTGACTACCTGGACTATGATGCGGATCATACTAGTGGGGACATGGTAGTCCATAAGTACATCCTTCAAAGTCCCTGGTCGTGGGTGTATCGAGACAGGGCATCGATATACCAGAGTAGACTAGCGTATACGCTTCTCGACCCATGAGATGGGCGATGGATGATCCCATATCCGTTGGTGTTTGACATCAGAGATGGTATACGGGTGCTCAGTGGAGACTGGGTACACTGGACGGACTCGCCGAGAACTCCCAGATGGCATTATACCTCATGTCAGATGGCAGTTCTCAGGTGACACTTGTGCAGGTTAGTCTGTAGACCCGAGATCGTCGTAGAGTCTTGTGTGATTCCCACTGTGCTTTGATTTCCACCTTACCACGTCCATAAGGGCATGCAAAACGGTGGTTTTTGGGTACAGTCCCGAGTCACATGGAGGCAATGAGCGATAGGAGGGGTTTCGTCTCTCCCGGTATTGGGGGTTGATGTTGCACTGTGCTCGATTGGCCGTAACAGGGAAGTCCCTGGCCAGGGCTGATTGGATATTTACTGGTAAGTGTTACCAGTAGTTTCTCGACCCGTTATGAGCCTCACAGCGGCACGACTTATCGGTTATTGGGGTCTGACGTTTACCACCTCTAGACTTGATATGCGACATATCAGACGAGGAGACCGGACTGCACGATAGTGTTGCCGGTTGGCTCAACGGGAGTTGTAGCAGGTTCGCTTGTTTTCTTTTGATCGCTCAATACCCGGGTGGCCGTTACGTTTAGCTGACCGCTTGCGGCTTGGGGGTGCTTGATATGATCATCACCCACTGCCGGCGTATTGACGAGTCTTAGAGTCCCACAAAGGAGTTACCTAGTTCAGGCGAAACGTTGTGGTGCGCGTATGCGATATGCGCATGGACCCGATTAAAATGCGCGTATAGGATACCGTATATTGATCGGGCGGCATGCTTTTGGTGGGGTCATATGTGATATGGCCGGATTGATAAATCAAGTGTTGATTTATCATTTAACCATTAGTTTTCTCACTTGAAACCTTTTCTTGTACATGATGGATGTATGCATGCATGTATGCTTTCTTTCTTTTAGTTTCATGCACATGTGGATGTGCATACACACATACATACATGCATCATCCTTCATGGTTGCTTATACATGGAATATGATGGCAATATAAGACTCACACCATGGTTTTTAATATGGATTATTATTGTATTTATACTAAAACAAAAAAGGAAAGAAAAAGGGTTAATTATTGGATTGTTTCTACACTCTTCTTCATCTTACCATGCTCACCCACTCTTTAACCCTTGGTTATTTTTCCTTAGGTGTTTTAAATTATGATACAATAATATCTTCATATTCTAACCATGGTTTGAGATGAGAAGAAATAAATATATATAGATATATTTTCATTTCTTTTCTAAGGTTAATCTTTTCTCTTCTTGAAAAAAAAAGCCATCATCTTCTTTCTCCTTCTTCTTTTGCTATCTAGTATTTTATAGTGAGCAAAATACACATCAAGAAAGGTTTTTGAAGTGAGAAAGAGAACCACAACACCATTCTACACAAGTCTAGCCCACTTGTTTGGAGTGTTAGCTTCATTTCATTCTCTTGATCGGGTGAAGTTGCAAGCTTGGACAAAGCGGACTCCGGGTGGATCATCGATGACCTAGAGGAGTTCAACCGGACCCGTTTCCAAACCCCAAGTAGCCGAGGAGTCTAGCATAGGGAGCTACAAAGGTTGTACTCTCAAAACCCTAGCTTTTCTTGCTTATGTTGATATGCAAAATTTCGAAACCCTAATTTTCTAGGAACGATTCAATAATCATTAACTTAGCACCCTAAAAATTCCATCTTTGGTACATGTGATGTTTCCAATCCCTTCATGAGGTGCTAGGCTAACCCAACATTGGTATCAGAGCTACTAGGCATTGGATGTCGACCTATGGGGGTTCTCACTGTGTGACAGTGTGGCGAAGCATAGGCTCTTACCCCCAGGGTGTCCCGAGACCGGAAGGTGTTCCGGCGGGTTGTAGTCCTCGCGAGGGGGCATGCGTAAAAAGTAGCTGCTGAGGGACCCGTTGGTGCCACGGTGACCCCATTGGATGGGGTGGCTACCTGACCAACATTGGTATCAGAGCTACTAGGCATTGGATGTCGACCTATGGGGGGTTCTCACTGTGTGACAGTGTGGCGAAGCATAGGCTCTTACCTCTAGGGTGTCCCGAGACCGGAAGGTGTTCCGGCGGATTGTAGTCCTCGCGAGGGGGCATGCGTAAAAAGTAGCTGCTGAGGGACCCGTTGGTGCCACGGTGACCCCATTGGATGGGGTGGCTGCCTGACCAACATTGATATCAGAGCCGACCAAGAACATTAGACGACACTTTAGCGAAGTCAAAACTCTGATCGAACCGAAATACGACCTTTTCGGACACTCTCTGGACATTTTTTAAAACCTGCTTATTTTCAGAATTAAAAATATGTAAAAAATTCAACAGGTAAATATAAGAATTACTGTAAAAAACAATGCAGTGAACAGTCTTTCTTGCCGCGGAAACGCGGCCTAAGCTTGCTTGTGCCGCGGTTCCGCGGCCGTACACATCAATCACTGCATGATTTTTATACAGTAATGCTTCTTTCTGCTTGTATATTTTTTAGGGTATTTTTAATCTGAATTTTGTGCTGTTTGTTCTGGAGATGGTTTTGGACTCGACGATTCGATCGGAATTTTCATTTCGTTGCTTTTCCGGATAAATTAGAAAGTATTGAAGTGTTTGAACGAGTATCATTTGCTCACTTTTTACGGGGTTTAAATATTTTGGAGATACGTGCAAGTTTTTGTGGTGGACCCTCTAGAAGACAACAAACCTTAACTCGATTATGTGACCGTCTTGAACTGCCCTTTGAACCTTAGGGTTTGGGGCAGTACGGTGTGCCACATGTGAGGCGTTGGCTTGACCCTTCTACGGCTGGACCGCTACTACTGTGTCACACTCCGGGTTTTTTGAACTCCGCTCAAGTGTTGAGCTTGAGGGAATCTTGGGTATTTGATCGTTCGTTCGAAAAACTTTAATACTGTCTATTTATCTGGAATGTGATTCAATGTGTGGAATTCATATAGCTAGACATGAAATTCGAAGTATGTGATATTTCGCGTTTACGATGTCTAAAGAGAATGTGGATTCCAGATATTGCAGTTTTACACTTTCTTTTCTGTGACCGTAAGTGTAGTATGTCGATATCGCCGGTTTCGTTGCTATACATCAACGACAATTGGGGTATGCATACTTGCTTACGTTGATGATATGAGATATTATGTGTTGCTGAGATATGATGTGCAGGATTGTCGCGATTGAATAGCCGGGGGTTTTTTATGTGAGATGAGAGTTTTATATTTTCATTCATGTAAATTCAAATGTAATGTAATATTCTTTTATTTGGGGCACTTCCGGGTTGAGGTTGATGCCACCAGTGTTGTATATTATTTACTTTTCCGCATTAGGATGGACCCAAAGAGGGGAGCACGGGTGACCGGGTTCTGGGGTTCAGTGGGAGGCCATCTCGAGGAGTCGAAACCGGGTCTCCTAAACTCCAGAATTGGTAGGGTCGGTTGTCGCTCTCGTACGGGTCCAGGGTGTGGGCGTGGCTATTCATCGCGACTGTGGAATCCGTATTTTCTATTGTTGATTAAATACTAAATACAGACGTCCTAGTATATCCCACATTATATCTATGTTTCTGCTGCGATATCTGTGATGTGATCATGTGATGTGCTGTGATAGATACAGTATATAGTATATTTGATATATTATATAGACGTTACTTATGTTTTGCACTCGCACTAGCCCTGTCCTGCTCTGTCGTTAGTTACCTAACCTAACGGTGCACGAGGGGACATCGAGACGAATGCGGATGGCATAAGTGTACATCATATTTATCTGTGATGTTTAGGTGACTTAAATGATGGGACTTCATTAATGTGATTAATGAAAGAAAAGAAACCTAAAAGATGTTGTAGAATCAAATTTTCAAATAAAAGGGTAGCTACAGTTTTGCTTTGCATAGCGGTATATATGATATACCCTGCACCTTATTCGATAGGGAAAGAGCCGAGATCCCTTCACCGGGAGTGACCTCTTTAGCAAAACTGGCAGATGCTACAAAACTCGGTTTGGTTTTTTATTACTTTTGGAGTTTTGCTTTGCACAGTGATATATATGATATATCCCGCACCTTATTCGATGAGGAAAGAGCCGAGATCCCTTCACCGGGAGTGACCTCTTTAGCAAAACTAATAAAAACCTCAAAATCACTCCATTTCAAAATTTCATTTGATTCTACAACGATATCAAGTTCATTACGCAATAGGTTTTCAGAAAAACCTGTCGTAGCCCTCCGTCATTTCAGATAAATCCTACTTAGTATTCGTGCTACGTTTGTTGGCCTACGTCAAGGCGTAGTGTGCGGTAGCTAACTAGTATTTATCTGTTGATGCATATGATGCAGATTGGATTAGGGTAGTCGTGCGACTTTGTTGGCCTGCGTCAAGGGTCGTACGGGTGGGTTTAATTCAATCAAGAAATGACGGGTTGAACTTGACTAGCGCACTATGGTTTGTTGGCCTGCGTCAAGGTCATAGCACGCTAGGGGCAAAATATTATCGGGAATTTCAAATGTTGAAATTTTCAATGAGATTGCATACCTTCTATGAGATAGTTGGATCTCGATACCCACTGCGAGTAATTGTTACTCCCGGGAGAATTTTACACAGGACAATTAGCTGATCACGTAGGTGTCTAGAAAGGTGTCAACGGGGTTACGCCTCTGGGAAAACGAGGTTTACTTTAATTAGGTCCGTGCGAAAGCACGGGGAACCTCCCTCAAAGTACCGACACTGGCCTGGCTGAAAGATCGGCGAAGTTGTAGGGTGTAATTAATCTCGGCTAGTCTTTTCTTTTAGGGTTTGAAGGAAGATTTGATAAAAAACAGTGGGAGCCATCCTGATTAGATAAGATAATAACCAATCTGATTTTGCAAGAACATACGCTAAAGTGTTTTCTTCTCTCTCTCCAGGTAGCGACCATGTCATGCCTTAATCAAGATAATAATATGGATGTATTGACTGAACCCGCATGTTATACTGTGCTGGGGAACGTTGGTTCCGTTCTTTCTTATAAGAGTTATAGGACTAAACAGGACATAGGGGAATACCAGGATTCCCATGCCACCCGAATGAAGAAAGTACATGATGATGCATTTTCTTCGAGTGTGTTCGTTACAGAGAACTGTTTCTCCATTTGCCCTACGTCCTAAGTATTAGATACCGGGTCAGGATCCCATATATGTAATCAGTTACATGGGCTTAGGAAAGGTAGAGAACTTGGAGAAGGTGATAAAGACATAAGAGTTGGAAATGGTGCAATTGTTGCAGCTAAGACTATCGGGGAATATCACCTTGCATTACCAACTGGTAATACATTGGTTCTGAACGAATGTTATTACATGCCGAACCTGATATGCAACATTATATCGGTTTCTTTGTTGAGTAAAGAGGGATATAATTTTGTATTACAAGATAATATTATGAACATTTTCCGTAACCAAAAGTTGGTTGGATCAGGCACGTTATGCAATGGCATTTATGTTCTAAATCAATCAACAGTTCTAAACATAACAAACACACACAAGATGAAGAGTTCAAAACTGAACGAATCCTTCTTGTGGCATTGTAGACTGGGTCACATCAATGCGACACGACTATCTAACTTGCATAAAGATGGATATTTGAATCCGTTTGAATTATCATCTTATGACACTTGCCAGTCATGTCTCAAAGGCAAGATGACCAAAACTCCGTTTACGGGACACGGAAAAAGAGTTACGGAACTCTTGGGACTGGTGCATAGTGATGTATGCGGTCCAATGTCTACACTTACCAGGAATGGTTCTGCATACTTCCTTACATTCACTGACGATCTCTCTAGATTCGGATATGTGTTCCTGATGAAACACAAATCGGAAGCTTTTGAGAAATTTAAAGAATATAAACAACAAGTCGAGAACCAAACCGGGAAAAGTATTAAAATCCTTCGATCTGATCGAGGAGGTGAATACTTGAGCATTGAATTCCTGGACTTCCTAAAAGAGAATGGGATTCTCTCTCAGCTGACTCCTCCATATACACCATAGCACAACGGTGTATCAGAACGGAGGAACTCCTATTAGATATGGTGCGCTCTATGATGAGCACAGCTGAGTTACTGATCGCATGCTTTTGGCGTGTCGGATGTTCAAAGTTCTAAAGTTATAACCGCGATCAGGACGGTGTCGCTTTGCAGCTAGCCGGTTGAGCACGGGTCGATCCACAGGGAGATGGTTGTATGTCCGTTCTTGTTTTAGACGAGTCAATAAAGAATGTGTATATGTTTGTTCATACTAACCTATGTGTGTTATATGCAAGTATAAAGTTGTTAAGAAAAAGATAAGAAATTGTTAGCTAAAGAAATCCGTACTCAAAACCTTTGAGCCGAGTCTTGACCAATTGAAGCTAGAGCAATCGGCAACAACGTGGATTAGGGGATTTAAGCACGGTATTCGTGGAATCCAGCTTATTTACCCTTGTCCTTCCGTCTCTTGCTTTCACCTCCGGCCAAACCGAACGCAACCGGTCGCAGTTAGGAATCACCGTTACCTTGGTAGGGTAGGGTGCCTAACGGAGCGCTTGCGTATCGTTTGGGCGGAGTTCAATGGAAAATAACGGGAAAAGGAAATGAGCAAAGAAATATTAACTTACAATATCATATTTATTCTTAACAACAATAATTATAACCATTCACAAAACGAACAAAAAAGAGAGAACAAAAAGAACAAAGAAAAGAAAAGATTACAAGTAAGTAAGGGCATGGAATTTAAAGTGCAAGGTAATAAATTGCAAGTAATAAAAGACAAGAATGAAAAATGCAAGAAAAAGAAACTAGGAACCATGGAACAAGTTACACACCATGGGTTTAATAACCCAAACTTAAACGTGCAAGCTCAATTAAGAGGTTGCAAGATCAAGAGAGAGCTAAAAACCCAAGGGAAAATGAAGCACAAATTCCATATGAAGATACAACCCTTGAGATCAATAACCAACCCTTAAATTTTCAAGCTCAATGAAGAGGTTGAAAGATTAAGAGAAAGCAAGGATCTCAAGGGGAAGCTAACAAAAGAATGATACAAACACTCTCATCTTCATTTCATCATCCACTCAAAAAGCTCTCACTACAATTTTCATGGGGGAAAGAATGAAGAAGAAACTAAACTAAACTACACTAAAGAGAGAATGGAAATCAAGACATGAAGGAGACTTGGCTTGGAACAAAACCGGGGTATTTATAGGCTGGAAACAGAGAACCTAGGGCAACATTCTGACAATATATGAAATTCCAAAACTGCCCGTGAAATTTGACCAAGTGAGGAGCCTATACGGCCGTGGAACCGCGGCCTAAGCGTGCTTATGCTGCGGAACCGCGGCCGTTTAGAGGAGTTAGGCCATGAAATTTGGTGGTTTCCCTAGTTTTTAGTACTCTTCAGTGTGGTATATGACTTTTTCTCAGAAACTCTTCCCATTTCTTCCAGAATTTCAGTAGATCAAAAGGTGATGTGATGTGGATCTTTTGCCAAGATTTCCTCGAGCTCCGCGTAGATATGTTGGATCTTGTGTTGACATTGAGCTTTGTGCACGAAAATGACATCGATTTGCCATTTTGTCCCTTAAACTGGAGTGTGGCAACATACGGATAGAGAGCGGAGACCCGTGTTTTATCTGTATTGGCAGTAATCCGGAATTTGACGTACTTTTCCATGAATTTCACTGTTCAGAGCCGAGAACCTGTATTATGCAAATATGTAGCAAACACTGATCAAAAGCACCTGCCTATAAACAAACGAGCGTAAGAATGGGCGGTATAAAATGCAATATTCTGGTATGAACAAATACCCCCAAACTTAACTTTTGCTCGTCCCGAGCAAAACCAATTATTCACAAAAATAAAATCCTAACCGCACTTCCGCAGGGAACGCGATTGCACTGAGCACGTGCAACAAGCCGTTAAACCTCTAGGTGTCCCTAGTAGGAGGAGTGTTGTCTCCTGAGGGTTTTCAGCGGATTACACCCACAAAATCCCGTCAAGCTAGTGTCATAAGTTAACGTCGATTCTACTCCTACAGTTTAGTATTTACGTTAGAAATTCTATTATCCTAAGTTAGAAATATCCAACCCTTATTTTTCACACCTCCTATCTATTTAACCTTGGATCTCCTGAGTTTTCCTTCTAAAGTGCGGCCTCAAATCAGGGATTTTTATCAACTTTACAGAAAACACAAGTCTTATTCTTTATTTCTATCTTTTATCCAAATATCGATTGTATACCCCTACGTGTGTGTGTATTTGCACCCCTACACTCAAGAATTCAATTCAAGCTATAATACCCTTGCCCTAATACCTAATACTACTTCTTTTCATTAAAGATGGACAGATTTGCTCATACACCTTTCATGCGACTATTAATGCTTCTTGAGGCACTAACGACCGATTACTGAATGTGTGAACTTTAAAGCGTAAATAGCAGTTTCCAGGTCTTGACTTTATTCTATTTTTCTTTTTCTTTTTCTTTTTTTTCTTTTTCTTTTTCAAGACCGGATATTTTTTTCAATATGCTCTTTTGGTGTTTAGCTTTAAATACCGTTTTTTCTTTCATACTAGGCTTTCAGGCAAGAGTATTTCTAGGTATCCTCTACTATCCCAAGTTTCAAGGTGTGTGTAAGTGCAGTTTGTAAGGTATATACTTTCTAAATTTGAACTCAAGAAAAGAAACTATTTTTTAGACTTATCCTCCAGTAAAGCTTCAATACTTTCCCTTCATCTTGACTTAACTCAAGAACTGAACTCAAAAAACTGTAAGGACGTATACTTACCAAAGTTAGACAGAATGAGGGTTATTTTAAGGATTTTCAATTCCTAAGTCTAGAATTTAGTTATTTCTAACATATCAACTAAACTTTCAGAATAAAAATCTAAGTTACCCTATTAGCTAACTTGACGACAAAGTTTTTATATTTTTGGGAAAATTTTCAATTTTTGTGGGTTTTTAATAAGGTATGCAAATGCAAAATATACAAATGAATGCGAAGAAAGAAAGCTTACTGAGCACACCCCCAAACTTAAACTTGACAGTGCCCTCACTGTCAGGCTATACCAAGAGGGTCAAAATTGTCGGCGCTCCCTAGAAACAAATTATATACAAAACAAAAACCAAAAAGATATATACAAAAAATGTTTCCCCCCAAACTTAAGTGAAATGGTGTTTCCACTGTTTAAGCGGTGAAGTTCAGGATTAGGGGGAAAGAAAACAGTATCAAGCTATACAAGGCCTTACACAGGCCAAAAGTTAGTACCAACCATTCAAAGATTTTATCTCTATAATGTGCTGGTTGGTGAAAGAAGGCGTAGAGAAAAGAAATGGAGAATAGGCGAGACCGTATGTAGATAGAAGCGGGATACGGTCTCGGTATATGAGAAGAAGAATGGCGGAAGGGAGAAAGAAGTGGAATACGAACTTGAGGGTGGAAATGGAGTGAATAGATTAGCACAATTTGTGATGACTGATGTGTGAAAAGCGATTGTGCTAATATATTTACTCGTCGAGAAATGGGGTCAAATCCCTCAAGATTCGTGAGAAACCATGGGTACGCCGAACTTGGTAAACCAGACACAGGAAGTGAAAATGATACGGTTTCTTGCATTGTCGGAACGATGGAAAGGATGGGGGGAAGTGATTGAGGAAGGGTATCGGTTAAGGGTTCTGGAGGGTGTACACAGTCAGTGAAAGGAACATGATGAATTGGAAAATCCGACTCATCATCTAGATGTAAGTGCACGGCGGCGCCCCGGCCTCCATCCCGAGGCCAAATGCGGAAGCGATGGTTAACTTAAATTTTTCATGAACTGGCACCACCGCGCACTAATACCCGGATCGAACCATTAACTAGTCCTAGCTAACTACAAGATGGGGAAGAGAGATATACCGACTGATCCAAGTCCTCCGGTCTTCTCGTCGTCGTCTCGATCTCCCGCGGAATGTCCTGTCTCCACCTCGTCGCCGGAAGTGCACCACATCGCCTACATCTTTTACGGGCTCCCACCTCAATGCCGAAGCAACTCGGGCTCGAAGCGGCTAGTCGACGTGCCCAAGATTTGCTGTAGAATGGTGTGTAGAACTTGTGTCTCATTTTGGGGTTGTGGATGTTGCCATTGGTGGAGGAGAATGAAGTAGTGGAGATATGAACTTTTGTGACCAACTTGGGGATTTTTGCAAGCATCAAGAGAGTGAAAAATCCCACACCAAAAATGAAATCCCCCCTTCCCTCAAGTGGCCGGCCCATGCATGGAATGAGAGAGGGAAAAAGTCAAGGGGGAGGTGACCAAAAGAATAATGCAAGAGAGAGAGAGAGGAATGGTTATCATATGGAAAAATGATCACAAAGAAACACCAACACTCAACAACCAAATCATGCAAAGAAATGATCACCAAAAGAGAACCTCACTCCACCACAACCATCATGAAAACCATGTCATATAAAAGTCAAGCCATGATGGATGAAGAAGTCAAATGGTCAAGGGATGGTTCATCATCATGATACAAAGAAATGCAAATACCCCCTCCACAAAAGCTTATTTGCAACAATGCAAATAAGCCCTCCTCCACCAATCTTCGGCCAATGAACGATACAAAGGAAATCGGCCGAAACGGAAAGCAAACTGGCAACTCCAGAAAACTGGTCCCGTAATAAATTACAGGAAAACCCCGATACTGTGCATACACACCCGCATTTGTATTCCGACCGAAATACAAATGCAATGAGACAAAATCTCCACTGTACTATACTAGGATCCGGCTTAAACCAAAGCCGGCTAGTAATATCCGTTCGATCCTGATCCGTGCAATACCGCACGTATCTGATCGAACCCTGCCATATATCCATACGGCCTGTAGTACAAACTGTCCGATCCTGATCCGTGCAATACCGCACTTATCTGATCGGACCTTGCCATATCTCCATACGGCCTCTACAGCTTTTCGCCCGAAAGCTGAGTAACTGAATGTGGGGGACTCTAAAGACTCGTCAACACCTTGGTTGTGGATTTAACCACTAGCACGTCAGAGGTATAAGCCAATACGTAACGGGATACCAGGTATTGACTAAAAGGGACGTCTGTGAGCGAACTCAGCCTGACAACCCTACTGAGCCTGTCAGTGACAATATCCGTACAGTCCGGTCCGTTCGTCTATGAGTATCGCATGGCGGGCCTAGGGGGTTGGTAAAAGTCAGACCCCCAAAAGCGGTACAAGTCGTGTCGGAGTGTAGCCCAGAACACCCTGAGATACTACTGGAATACCTACCAGTAAATCTCCTTGCCTCGGCCGAGGGCTTTGTGTAATGGCTCTCCTAGACACAGCGCGACCTCACCCCCAATACCGGGAGAGACGAACCCCTGAAGATGCGCTCACTGCCTCCATGTGGCTCGGGACTGTATCCAACTAAAACCTGTTTGCACGACTCCTTTGAGCCGTGGTAGGGTAGTAATCAAAGTACAGTGGGAACTCACACAAGACAAGTGACGATCCCCAAGTCGATGAACTAACCTGTACACATGTCACCAGGGAACTGCCATCTGACGTCTGGTATATGACCAATTAGCATGTTCCCGACGAGTCATGTCCGGTGTACTCATAACCCAATGAGCACCTGTATACATCTTAGGTGATCCAACTGACACCAGTGGCTTATGAGACCGGCCACCGCCCCTCGTCGGGGTCTCGACTGTATACACTAGTCTACTCTGGAGTATCGATGCCCTGTCTCGAAACTCTCACGACTAGGGACCAATTAAGGATATGCTTATAGACCCCAGCTCCCACTTATATGATCGCCCTCATACTGCTGGTGGTCAAGCAAGAATCCTAGGGGCTCTATCAACGTGTAATAGCGACCTGTCAGGTCACCTAAAACAGTACACGATGATAAAGGTAAACCAGATAGCATACTATCATCTCGAGTAAGATTGTCCTATCGGGATAGGTCCTCCCTCAATCATTACAATCACGTGCCTGTGATCCAATAATTGACTCTGAGGGCACTATCTCCAACAATCTCCCACTTGCACTCAAGGCTAATTATTGCGATGTCGCATACTCACAGCCCGTGTGGTGCCGAACACCCAACTCCTCTACTAGTCAGTCTCACAAAGCCTGTTTGAGAAACTATTGCGTTCGAGGAATAGCCTCAGTGAGTGGATCCGCCTTGCTGTTTCTTTCTATGTCTCTCTATATCTCAAGTTCGCGGAGAAAACCATCTCCCGAAAAGAGCAATACCTGTCTTAGAATATGTCTGGATGCCTGATGGGACCTAGCTCATAAATGAACTCCAAATCCAAACTTCTTAGACTGTATCGTCAACTGAACTTAATCAGTATCTTGCGCCATGCCACCCTCAGTATTGCCTTGGATCACCTGTCCAAAATACTGCCCCGCGTCAGAAGGAAAACTATAATTCTGACAACCTCCTTGTCGTCCATGTCACCTTGGAAGCCTGGAATGATAACTGTCTCCTGTATGAGGCTATCGTTATCATATCCCTAGAACATCCACTTATGTTCTAAAACTGCTTCCGACTGTTTCTCCATGATTGGATCAATGTCAACTTATTGCATCTAGTGCAAGAACAACATCTAGTGTGGTACTTGACATCTCATGATTGACTCAATTGCCTGAGCAAGTGATCTGCCAATCATGCACATCCCTCTCCCCTTTAGTCTGTAAGACACCTTTTGAAAGGGTGACTCCATCACCTGCTGGTACACTACCATGCCAGGAGTCGTCCATTCTAAATACTCTTAGAATGCTGTCTAAGTACCCTGATTGGGAAACCACCCAAATCTAGATCTAAAACCATAGATCTAGTAACCAGTATGTCTGATATAATGTCCAAGTCCCATGTGGAGAAATCACTGTGTGACGACCAAAGTATAACTGATCGTAGTATAGGAGTTTCTTTTCCTATTCTGTGTATGTCATCCAAATACCAGGATATCATACCCTACTACCTTCTCAACAGATCCATCCCCTATTCTGATGAAGTCAAACCTATGACTGTCATACCAGAAATAGATGATCTATCTCCGCTACATTTGCTTTAGTCTATAAATAGACATAAGCTACCTGTCCACCAATGCTTCCGCTGCTCTCACTGACTACGACAACCCTCTGGCAGAGTCATATACACGTACACTTCTGAAGCGAGTTCAGAACGACGCTATACTCATCCTCCTGCCGGGTCTCACAGTCTGGAACAACAGCAATGGCAAGTGTGGGTAAACAAGAACTTCCCTGTCACCGTCCTTGAGGCTACCGGAGTGCCTCTCGGGTGCCTGAAGTTACCCACCAAATCTGTGGAGTGGCCAATGGAATGTCAAACCAGATTGAATCTCTAGGTTCCTATCAAATCTTCAGTAATCGTTTGTGGTTCTGGAATCACTTCCAGTTCTACCATACTCCCACTACTGTTTTTCTGAAAAAATCCATTTTTAATAAAACTATGGCGAGTCTAGAACAATATTTCTATTGATCTACCAGATGGTAGAAAATCAACCCTCGTCATAGCCTGGGTCAACCCACAAACAGCCATTACATAAACGTGCCTTGAGTTATCCAGAGTCTGGTTTTAATCATAAGCCAGACAACTCCCCGTACCTTAACAACGTTAAGATATGAACTGTTCTATATCCAATATAGAACCAGAGGCACTGATTTAATTGAACCAGATTCAAATCATGCAGCTATCTCCAGTGCATGTCAACTAAATGGAAAGAGGCCGATCAGCGTTACTCAACTTAGGAATATTTCCAATTATGAGTAATCTGAAGGAGAAGCAAGTTCTCTTAATCATTACTATCAACTGAATACCATACTCAAGTATCTACATCTTCGATCACTTTGAAGAATCCCGATACTTGCAATACCTGGTTCTCTACTTTATTCAAATACCTATAACTTCTCAAAATTCGGACCCTGTGTTTCCACGAAACACCTGTCTAAAAACTCGAGAAGTCATAAGTAAGCCGAATATAGTACGAGGACCAACCCCTCTGTCCTGATGGACCCTGGACAACATACAATACTCTGTATAAGTCCCTTGAGTCTGATAACTCATTCACTGTGTGTCGTAGGTTGAAAACTGCACTTATGGTTAAGAAGAATTACACCGCTGTTTAATGCTCCTTACCTAACCATCCACTGATATAGGTAAATGTCGTAGACATAATTTCATAAAGGTATATCTCACTCTATGAAAATAGACGTACAGATATATCAATTTGAAATTGGTGCATAACAGCGGATATTCAAAACCAAATATTTGCCGACCGGCAAACAGCCCAGGTGATCTCCTCAAATATCACTGATTACGATGAATCCCGATATAATGAGGATGATCACCCAATTCCCAATAACTTACTCCCACTCATCATCTGTAAAACCATACAGATGTGAGAATCATACCTGGTAAATACATACCCTGGAGTAAGTGTCTAATCGGGAAATCAGTTTTCCTTTAACAGTACACAGTGAGACTGAAACATTGAAATGTTTCGATGGGGTATCCCGGTATTCCTAGTAATGCCTCTTCCAGATTCACGACTGTAACCGTATAATTCTTTGCCACCTCCCCAAATCCCTTTATATGTCTTTAGTCATTACCTTCTGCACACCCCTTAGGCCAAATGGTTTTCTTCCTTCCCTACCGTTCGGCACCAGCCTATGGTTTGGAAGAAGACTATCCAATAAGCATAATGGGTGTACTATCCCAATCCTAGGAACACTCGCAATACGAGAGAAGGTGAAGATAAATGACACCTGAATAAATCTTATTCCTATTTCTCCTGAACCAGAATCCATCCCCGAACTGGAACAAGTTCCTTTCGAGTTCGTATATAACCATACGATGGAGTATCCAATAAACTGTGGATCTTCGTAGTGACACGGAGTGTTCTGGAGAAATACAAAGGTGATTCAGGATTGGCGAAGGAATACTTGGTTTGGTCGTGAATAGCAGTCGCAATTTACTTTGCCCTCTTACTAATCCCTTGCTTTGTCTTAACTTAATACCTTCTGTACACCATCGTTAGGCTAATTGGTTTTCTTCAATCCCTACCGGTCGGCACCTGCCTATGGTTTGGAAGAAGACTATCCAATTTGCGTAATAGGTGTACTATCTCCTAAACCAAGGAGTACTCACAATCTGAGAGAAGGTAAAAAGGAAAAGACAACTGAATAATCCTATCCGTTTTCTCCAGAACCGGAAACCATCCTCGAATTCCTTCGAGTTCGTATCTAACCATACGATGGTTTTGTCCAATGGAAGTGGACGTTCGTAGTAATACGGGGTGTCCTAGAGAAAAGGGTAAAAGTAGGAGTGGCAATGAGGTTTGCAACTCTGACAATCCAAAAGCCAGTGTTAAGAAGGTTCGGTTAATTTTGGTCTCTGAGTCATAGTCTTAGGGTCGGGTCAATGGTCGCTGCCAGAGAGAGAGAAAAGAAACACTCAGCGTGCACTCTAACCTAGATCAGAATGGTTACCAATTTATCTAATCTGGAAACCTCCCACTGTACCTCAAATTCTCCTCCAAACTTGAAAGAAGAATTAGTCGGGGTCACCCGAGGAGTAAACTAACTCATCAGTGGGAATCGGGATCCAACTATCACCGCATGATAACGTGACGAAATCCGCTCACGTCATCACACTCCAGAAGGTATGCGCATATCTGGCAAGTTTCAGTTCTTTTGAAACTCCCGATGTGGATTTTTGCCCCATGCTCTTATGACCTTGACGAAGGCCAACATATCATAAGTCACATGCCAAGTTCTACCCGTCATTGTCCAGGTTAATTTGAACCCACCCGTACATACCCTTGACGAAGGCCAAAATAGTAGTACGACTGTCCCAAACCAACGCATCTATCTATGCAGCAGAAAGGTAACAAGCAGCTACCATACACTATGTCTTGACGAAGGCCAACATACATAGCATGAATACTACGTGCTACCCATCTGAAACGACGGAGGGCTATGAATGGTTTCTGGAGAAAACCTTTAACGTAATGAACTTGATATCGTTGAAGGAACGGATAGCTTTTAAAAATATAGTGACGAAAACCGTTGCTAAAGAGGTCACTCCCGGTGAAGGGATCTCGGCTCTTTCCCCGTAGAATGAGGTGCAGGATATTCCAACTGAATACCACGGTGCAAAGCAAAAGTAATCGGCTATAGTGAAGTTATTGCCCTGACGCAAACTTTTGTCCAAGGGGTCACTCCCGGTGAAGGGATCTCGGCCCTTGCCTCGTCGACTGAGGAGCAGGATATTCCAACCGAATACCACGATGCAAAACAAAAGAGAACGTCCTTGCAATAACAGCTTTTTGAAAAGTGTTCCAACAACATCAGAATAGGTTTGTTTTAACTTGCATTGATCCGAATCAACGCAGTCCCATCAATTGATCACACCACAAAGAACGAAAATATACTGATGTACGTATATGCCATCCGCATTCGCCACTGGGTCCCGTCATTTCCCGTTAGGTTAGCTAACTAACGACAGAGCAGGGACTGGACTAGCGCGGATGCAAAACATATACAACATCTACTAATATATATACCAATATATTATATTCGCTCAAGGCGTGAAAAAAAAATGCAACATCACAGAAATGTACAGCATCACAGAACAATACAGATATCTGGGATCCCCGGGTTTCACAGAGCCACTACTGAAACCCGACGTTCCCCTGGTCGTGTGGATAGCCTGTGCAATGAAATCCTAGACCCCTACGGGCGCTGCAAGTTACCCGCCAAAACCTGAAGCGAGGCAGCCCCCTTCAGCAACGTGAATAGACCACCCAGCACTTCACGGAATCCGGTAACTTGGGCACCCCTCCTGGGTCAACCTGTACCCCCTACAAGTGCGGCGAATAGCCCGCCAATCCTAGAGTGAAGCCCCCTCCGTCTCAATGCCATGAGATGCGGGCTTGTTGCCCTCTAGAACCCGGCTATCCGTGCACCCCTCCGCGGGGTAATCCTAGTACAGAAAGTAAAATATACATACAACGGGTACATCGACCGCAACCTGGTCGTGCCCCAAAATAATAATACAAACAGGCAGTGACGGCAGTCCACATGTTGGACGCTCGTCCCGCAATATCAAATGTACATAATACAACAAAACTGTACTAGCACTGCATCCAGGCTATCCCCCACGACCGATCCGCAACAACACAGCAAAATCACAAAACATCAACGTGAAAGTCACGTTCGCAAATCCGTCTAACCGGGCTATAGCAGTTAGACAGGATTTACCGATCAAGTGACATTCACGGTCGTAGATATAATGTAAATACTGTGAAATAATGTGTTTAAAATATCCGATCGATCAAATTTTAACAAGTGGGCCCCAAATCATTACTGTAGCAGATCAAGAAATTCTGGGCCCAATGTTATTATTCCAAAACCCCTATTTTCAGCCCAAAAAGATACTGCAGAAATTTGATGCAGCGACCCCAAAATAGTGCGGCAGAACCGCGGCCCAAAGGGGTGTTTGGCCGCGGTTCCGCGCTCCTGTAGTGGAGTTAGTGCATCGAATTTTCACAGAACTCTTATAACTTTCAGTACATCACTTTTCTGCAACCTGAAAAAAATTTCGACTCCAAAAAATTTCAACAGAAAACTGATGTGAACAAAAATGCGGATTTTGGAATTTTGCTCGATCGGAAATGTAAACACATTAAACAAAGCTAGACTAAGTTAATGGCGAGGCTCTGATACCACTGTAAGTGCACGGCGGCGCCCCGGCCTCTATCCCGAGGCCAAATGCGGAAGCGATGGTTAACTTAAATTTTTCATGAACTGGCACCACCGCGCACTAATACCCGGATCGAACCATTAACTAGTCCTAGCTAACTACAAGATGGGGAAGAGAGATATACCGACTGATCCAAGTCCTCCGGTCTTCTCGTCGTCGTCCCGATCTCCCGCGGAATGTCCTGTCTCCACCTCGTCGCCGGAAGTGCACCACATCGCCTACATCTTTTACGGGCTCCCACCTCAATGCCGAGGCAACTCGGGCACGAAGCTGGCTAATCGATGTGCCCAAGATTTGCTGTAGAATGGTGTGTAGAATTTGTGTCTCATTTTGGGGTTGTGGATGTTTCCATTGGTGGAGGAGAATGAAGTAGTGGAGATATGAACTTTTGTGACCAACTTGGGGATTTTTGCAAGCATCAAGAGAGTGAAAAATCCCACACCAAAAATGAAATCCCCCCTTCCCTCAAGTGGCCGGCCCATGCATGGAATGAGAGAGGGAAAAAGTCAAGGGGGAGGTGACCAAAAGAATAATGCAAAAGAGAGAGAGAGGAATGGTTATCATATGGAAAAATGATCACAAAGAAACACCAACACTCAACAACCAAATCATGCAAAGAAATGATCACCAAAAGAGAACCTCACTCCACCACAACCATCATGAAAACCATGTCATATAAAAGTCAAGCCATGATGGATGAAGAAGTCAAATGGTCAAGGGATGGTTCATCATCATGATACAAAGAAATGCAAATACCCCCTCCACAAAAGCTTATTTGCAACAATGCAAATAAGCCCTCCTCCACCAATCTTCGGCCAATGAACGATACAAAGGAAATCGGCCGAAACGGAAAGCAAACTGGTAACTCCAGAAAACTGGTCCCGTAATAAATTACAGGAAAACCCCGATACTGTGCATACACACCCGCATTTATATTCCGATCGAAATACAAATGCAATGAGACAAAATCTCCACTGTACTATACTAGGATCCGGCTTAAACCAAAGCCGGCTAGTAATATCCGTTCGATCCTGATCCGTGCAATACCGCACGTATCTGATCGAACCCTGCCATATATCCATACGGCCTGTAGTACAAACTGTCCGATCCTGATCCGTGCAATACCACACTTATCTGATCGGACCTTGCCATATCTCCATACGGCCTCTACAGCTTTTCGCCCGAAAGCTGAGTAACTGAATGTGGGGGACTCTAAAGACTCGTCAACACCTTGGTTGTGGATTTAACCACTAGCACGTCAGAGGTATAAGCCAATACGTAACGGGCTACCAGGTATTGACTAAAAGGGACGTCTGTGAGCGAACTCAGCCTGACAACCCTACTGAGCCTGTCAGTGACAATATCCGTACAGTCCGGTCCGTTCGTCTATGAGTATCGCATGGCGGGCCTAGGGGGTTGGTAAAAGTCAGACCCCCAAAAGCGGTACAAGTCGTGTCGGAGTGTAGCCCAGAACACCCTGAGATACTACTGGAATACCTACCAGTAAATCTCCTTGCCTCGGCCGAGGGCTTTGTGTAATGGCTCTCCTAGACACAGTGCGACCTCACCCCCAATACCGGGAGAGACGAACCCCTGAAGATGCGCTCACTGCCTCCATGTGGCTCGGGACTGTACCCAACTAAAACCTGTTTGCACGACTCCTTTGAGCCGTGGTAGGGTAGTAATCAAAGTACAGTGGGAACTCACACAAGACAAGTGACGATCCCCAGGTCGATGAACTAACCTGTACACATGTCACCAGGGAACTGCCATCTGACATCTGGTATATGACCAACTAGCATGTTCCCGGCAAGTCCTGTCCGGTGTACTCATAACCCAATGAGCACCTGTATACATCTTAGGTGATCCAACTGACACCAGTGGCTTATGAGACCGGCCACCGCCCCTCGTCGGGGTCTCGACTGTATACACTAGTCTACTCTGGAGTATCGATGCCCTGTCTCGAAACTCTCACGACTAGGGACCAATTAAGGATATGCTTATAGACCCCAGCTCCCACTTATATGATCGCCTTCATACTGCTGGTGGTCAAGCAAGAATCCTAGGGGCTCTATCAACGTGTAATAGCGACCTGTCAGGTCACCTAAAACAGTACACGATGATAAAGGTAAACCAGATAGCATACTATCATCTCGAGTAAGATTGTCCTATCGGGATAGGTCCTCCCTCAATCATTACAATCACGTGCCTGTGATCCAATAATTGACTCTTAGGGTACTATCTCCAACACTATAACTGTTTCATCCTCAAAAATATCCTCAAAATTCTCCTTAAAGTTAAGCTCATCCATGCATATTTCATCAAAATCCATACGCATATGGGGTTCGGGAAAAACATTTAATGACTCGGGATGATGATTTGAAGAGAAAAACTCAGCCAAATCTATGGGTTCATCATCAAAAATATTCCCAGCGTCAATATCCTCAATCAAGTGAAAATCAATATTCTCAGACACCTCATCAAAAGCATGGATTTCAATCAATTTTGGTTCTAAGATGGAGGTGTAGAGGTCAAAAGGTTTGGGTGTGGTTTCACTTGGAAGGGTCCCTTCACAATCAGGTAAATCAAACACTACAAAGTCGCACAACTCATTCATCATTGTATCTTCAATTGATAAATCATGTGGGATACTCGATAGACTTTCAAAACAGGAGTTGTGGGATTCAACTTGGGACGGGTAGATTTGATTTGGAAGGGGGTACATCTCACTCTTTCCACTCAAATTCACAGCCTGTCCTGCCGCCTCATCATACATTGGGAAATGTGGAGCTAGCTGGAAACTAGCTACCGGGTCAGTAGGTTGTATCAGGGAGGCCATGGACGCATTCAAATCCATCATCTGTTGGCATGACGCTACCCTAAAGTCTTCCAACGACTGTTCCAGACTAGACATGGGTTGTGATGGAGTTTCAGTAAAAGATTCAAAGTTGTTTAGATACTGGAAACTCCCAAATGGCGGTTCTGAAGCAATGTCTAGGGAAGGTGCAAAAGTTGGGTAGGATTGATAGGAATTGAATGGCTGGACAGGAGCAGGATCAACATTTGGATAAAAAGGCGAATGGAATTGTTGATCCCAAGAATCTGTAGTGGTGAAAGGAGTGAAAGATCGGTACAGGATTGTTCAATACGTTCAGCGATGGACAAAGGACGACTTGCAAAAGGGGTATCAACATAAGAGGGTGGGGGAGGTTGAAAAGGTTGATACAAAGTGGATTGCGGAATGCAAGTGTTTGTCCTAGACGCTTCTATCCGATCTTTCAAAGAGATTTTGGGCATGGAGGGATCGTTCGACGTTCGACCAAAGCAAGAACTGTAAGAAGTAATGTCTGGTTGTGGGTACCAAAGTTCGGCAAGAGTTTTACGAGGTGGAGTACCCATGATATGAAGAGAGAAAGAAAGAAAGGCAGAGAAAAGGAGGGGAAAAAGAATGTGATTTTTTTTAATTAGTTTTTTTTTTAGTTAGTTATGAACAAAAGAATGAAATATACAAAAAAGAATCTGGACAAAATAATCACGACACAAAAATACCACACCTAATCGTTCTAGGGTTCACCTAGGTCAACTAGACCTGCTCCAGAACTTGATTGTCGAAGTAAAACTGTATCGAGAAACGGGCTCAAGATACACTGATCACGAGGCCAGGTAAGTGCAGAGATAAGGGGAGATTTTCCAACGCTTTCGCGAAGTTCCTTAATTAAATAACCCTTTCTCTTTTGGCGGTTTCGCCGTTAACACTTTCCTAGACACCCCGTAAACAATATACCGTTAAGCGAGCTTCTAAACACAGTTAACTTCTCCTAGTGAGTGCGAAGTCCTTAAGTCTTAAAGTCTAGTTTCTTTTAAAATTTGTGCGGGTAAACGTTATGCTCAAGTTCGTGATTTGTGGGCCACGGAAAAGGTGATGAAATCCTTTACCGTATGTTGTGGGGTTCGCTTGCCCTTAAATCCGTATTAATGTATGCAATGTGCAATTCAATAAAAATTCTATAAAGAATCAAACAATCGTTTTTTAGTTTAAGCACGGCATTGCAACAAATACGGGTTAGTCAATTTTTAGCATTTGCTAGCGAACTTGTAAAGAATCCTGCAAAGAATGGTATATTGGATGCGTCGGATTTGAGAAGAAGGTGTTAGTAAAGTACGTACCGTTAAGTTTTTGGCTTAGGAAACCCCCGTTGAATCAAATCCGGTAAGCTTGAAAAGTTCGCTTGCGCGGGTCAAACTACCCGGATCTTTGGCACTGTACTTTGCAATCACCTTATCCTTGAACGTACACTTTGCTTCCCATAATCGCCGTTTGCAAATCCGCAAAAATCTGCAGACTTGCTCACAAAAATTATCAAAAATAACAAAAAGATTTTTTTTATTTATAAATATATACAAAAAGAATATTAACCCGAATAACAAGAAAGAAAATACGCTACCGTCTCCCCGGCAACGGCGCCATTTGATCGCACGCTTTTGGCGTGTCGGATGTTCAAAGTTCTAAAGTTATAACCGCGATCAGGACGGTGTCGCTTTGCAGCTAGCCGGTTGAGCACGGGTCGATCCACAGGGAGATGGTTGTATGTCCGTTCTTGTTTTAGACGAGTCAATAAAGAATGTGTATATGTTTGTTCAGACTAACCTATGTGTATTATATGCAAGTATAAAGTTGTTAAGAAAAAGATAAGAAATTGTAAGCTAAAGAAATCCGTACTCAAAACCTTTGAGCCGAGTCTTGACCAATTGAAGCTAGAGCAATCGGCAACAACGTGGATTAGGGGATTTAAGCACGGTATTCGTGGAATCCGGCTTATTTACCCTTGTCCTTCCGTTCTTGTCTCTTGCTTTCGCCTCCGGCCAAACCGAACGCAAACGGTCGCAGTTAGGAATCACCGTTACCTTGGTAGGGTAGGGTGCCTAACGGAGCACTTGCGTATCGTTTGGGCAGAGTTCAATGGAAAATAACGGGAAAAGGAAATGAGCAAAGAAATATTAACTTACAATATCGTATTTATTCTTAACAACAATAATTACAACCATTCACAAAACGAACAAAAAAGAGAGAACAAAAAGAACAAAGAAAAGAAAAGATTACAAGTAAGTAAGGGCATGGAATTTAAAGTGCAAGGTAATAAATTGCAAGTAATAAAAGACAAAAATGAAAAATGCAAGAAAAAGAAACTAGGAACCATGGAACAAGTTACACACCATGGGTTTAATAACCCAAACTTAAACTTGCAAGCTCAATTAAGAGGTTACAAGATCAAGAGAGAGCTAAAAACCCAAGGGAAAATGAAGCACAAATTCCATATGAAGATACAACCCTTGAGATCAATAACCAACCCTTAAATTTTCAAGCTCAATGAAGAGGTTGAAAGATCAAGAGAAAGCAAGGATCTCAAGGGGAAGCTAACAAAAGAATGATACAAACACTCTCATCTTCATTTCATCATCCACTCAAAAAGCTCTCACTACAATTTTCATGGAGGAAAGAATGAAGAAGAAGAAGAAACTAAACTAAACTACACTAAAGAGAGAATGGAAATCAAGACCTGAAGGAGACTTGGCTTGGAACAAAACCGGGGTATTTATAGGCTGGAAACAGAGAACCTAGGGCAACATTCTGACAATATATGAAATTCCAAAACTGCCCCTGAAATTTGACCAAGTGAGGAGCCTATACGGCCGCGGAACCGCGGCCTAAGAGTGCTTATGCCACGGAACCGCGGTCGTTTAGAGGAGTTAGGCCATGAAATTTGGTGGTTTTCCCTAGTTTTTAGTACTCTTCAGTGTGGTATATGACTTTTTCTCAGAAACTCTTCCCATTTCTTCCAGAATTTCAGTAGATCAAAAGGTGATGTGATGTGGATCTTTTGCTAAGATTTCCTCGAGCTCCGCGTAGATATGTTGGATCTTGTGTTGACATTGAGCTTTGTGCATGAAAATGATATCGATTTTCCATTTTGTCCCTTAAACTGGAGTGTGGCAACATACGGATAGAGAGCGGAGACCCGTGTTTTATCTGTGTTGGCAGTAATCCGGAATTTGACGTACTTTTCCATGAATTTCACTGTTCAGAGCCGAGAACCTATATTCTGCAAATATGTAGCAAACACTGATCAAAAGCACCTGCCTATAAACAAACGAGCGTAAGAATGGGCGGTATAAAATGCAATATTCTGGTATGAACAGTTACCTATTTCCTTCTGAGGATATATACTGGAAACAGCTGCAGACCTATTGAATATGGTTCCCACCAAATCCGTGCCAACCACCCCATATGAGATATGGAAAGGAAAGAGATCATGTCTTAATTATGTTAAGATATGGGGTTGTCCGGCATATGTAAAAACGCAAAATCCGGACAAACTCGCGGCAAGGTCCATTCTGTGTAAGTTTATTGGATATCCCAAACATTCGCGCGGGTATATCTTCTACCACACCGAGGAACAAAAGGTGTTTGTTTCTCGACATGCCACCATTTTAGAAAAGTAATTTCTTGAAAAAGAGATTAGTGGCAAGGAGGTAGAACTGGAAGAGGTTCCTACAGACTACGACAGAAGATTTAGTTGAACCAGAGGATTCGGTAGTTCCCAACGAACCTCAGCCTCTCCGCCGATCTAGTAGGGTTCCTCGCCAACCTGAGAGATACTACGGTTTTCTCATGGATGGTGGCAGCGAGGATTGCATCATGGAGGATGATGACCCGATTAGCTTCGAGCAGGCCATCACGAGTGGGGACTCAGTGAAATGGCTGGATGCTATGCGGTCCGAGATGGAATCCATGTACACCAACAATGTATGGGCTTTGGAAGATGCTCCTGAAGGGGTAAAACCCATTGGGAGCAAGTGGATCTTCAAGAAAAAGCTTGGTGTAGATGGAAAAGTGGAGACTTTCAAAGCTAGACTTGTTGCAAAGGGTTTTCGTCAAAGACCAGGTGTAGACTATGACGAAACCTTTTCTCCAGTGGCTATGCTTAAATCCATCCCGATCATGCTTGCCATCGCTGCATATCATGATTACGAAATCTGGCAAATGGATATTAAGACCGCCTTTCTAAACGGTGATTTAGAAGAGTGCGTGTACATGACTCAGCCAGAGGGCTTCGTAGATAGTGGGAGCAGCGGGAAGGTGTGCAAGCTGCTTAAATCCATTTATGGATTAAAGCAAGCATCGCGGAGTTGGAACATCTGCTTTGACGTCGTTATCAAAGAGTTTGATTTCGTCAAAAACGTAGATGAACCTTGTAATTACAAGAAGGTAGCAGAGAGTAAGGTTGTCTTCCTCGTATTGTACGTGGACGACATACTCTTGATAGGAAATGACATTCCTATGCTGCAATCGGTCAAGCTCTTCTTATCACAAAGATTCTCAATGAAAGATCTTGGTGATGCCTCCTGCATATTGGGAATTAGGATCTATAGAGATAGATCCAAACGGATATTGGGATTGTCCCAATCCAGGTACATTGACACCATACTAAAGAGGTTTAGTATGGAAGAATCCAAGCGTGGGAACTTACCCACGATCTCTGGAGTCACTCTCTCCAAAGAGATGTCTCCCAAGACTGATTTGGAGAGAGCTCGCATGCAAGGGATACCCTATGCTTCGGCTGTAGGCTCTATCATGTACGCGATGCTATGTACCAGACCCGATGTAGCATACTCACTAAGTGTAGTGAGCAGGTATCAAGCTGATCCTGGAGAGAGTCACTGGACAGCTGTGAAGAGCATTCTCAAGTACTTGCGAAGGACTAAAGGGATGCTCTTGGTGTATGGTAACGGAGAACTCCAAGTGGAGTCCTTTACCGATTCCAGCTTCCAGAGTGATAAGGATGACTCTAAGTCGCAGTCGGGATTTGTCTTTACCCTTTTCGGAGGGACGGTTAGCTGGAAGAGTTCCAAGCAGGAAACCGTGGCAGACTCGACGATGGAGGCTGAATACATCGCTGCCAACGATGCTGCCAAAGAGGCTGTCTGGATCAAGAAGTTCGTTACTGAACTTGGAGTGGTTCCATCCATTGAGCATCCAATACCTTTGTATTGCGATAACAATGGAGCGGTGGCTTTGGCCAAGGAACCCAGGTCCCATCAGCGATCCAGGCATATTCTGAGGCGGTATCACCTGATCCGAGAGATAGTTGATCGCCGGGAGATCGAGATCAGGAGGGTTGACACGAAGAATAACACAGCGGATCCACTCACGAAGGCCATTCCCCAGACACAGTTTGAGAGACTCTTCGGGATGCTCGGTATGCGATACTACAGCAGCTGGCCTTAGTGCAAGTAGGAGATTGTTAGTTGTATGTATTCCCTAGAGGCCAGTATTGTACAGATGATGTATATTATATTGGATGCTTGGACATATATAGAGATGACTTTCTTGCTCGATATGATAGTATGCTATCTGGTTGCTCTTTATCTTAACATGTATACTTGTCTCTTTATACTGTCTTATGGTTACATGTTGGTAAAGCCCTTAGGATGTGTACTTGACTACCTAGACTATGATGCGGATCATACTAGTGGGGACATGGTAGTCCATAAGTACATCCTTCAAGGTCCCTAGTCATGGGTGTATCGAGACAGGGCATCGATATACCAGAGTAAACTAGCGTATACGCTTCTCGACCCATGAGATGGGCGATAGATGATCCTATATCCGTTGGTGTTTGACATCAGAGATGGTATACGGGTGCTCAGTGGAGACTGGGTACACTGGACGGACTCGCCGAGAACTCCCAGATGGCATTATACCTCACGTCAGATGGCAGTTCTCAAGTGACACTTGTGCAGGTTAGTCTGTAGACCCGAGATCGTCATAGAGTCTTGTGTAATTCCCACTGTGCTTTGATTTCCACCTTACCACGTCCATAAGGGCGTGCAAAACGGTGGTTTTTGGGTACAGTCCCGAGTCACATGGAGGCAATGAGCGATAGGAGGGGTTTTGTCTCTCCCGGTATTGGGGGTTGATGTTGCACTGTGCTCGATTGGCCGTAACAGGGAAGTCCCTGGCCAGGGCTGATTGGAGATTTACTGGTAAGTGTTACCAGTAGTTTCTCGACCCGTTATGAGCCTCACATCGGCACGACTTATCGGTTATTGGGGTCTGACGTTTACCACCCCTAGACTTGATATGCGACATATCAGACGAGGAGACCGGACTGCACAGTAGTGTTGCCGGTTGGCTCGACGGGAGTTGTAGCAGGTTCGCTTGTTCTCTTCTGATCGCTCAATACCCGGGTGGCCGTTACGTTTAGCTGACCGCTTGCGGCTTGGGGTGCTTGATATGATCATCACCCACTGTCGGCGTATTGACGAGTCTTAGAGTCCCATAAAGGAGTTACCTAGTCCAGGCGAAACGTTGTGGTGCGCATATGCGATATGCGCATGGACCTGATTAAAATGCGCGTATAGGATACCGTATATTGATCGGGCGGCATGCTTTTGGTGGGGTCATATGTGATATAGCCGGATTGATAAATTAAATGTTGATTTATCATTTAACCATTAGTTTTCTCACTTGAAACCTTTTCTTGTACATGATGGATGTATGCATGCATGTATGCTTTCTTTCTTTTAGTTTCATGCACATGTGGATGTGCATACACACATACATACATGCATCGTCCTTCATGGTTGCTTATACATGGAATATGATGGCAATATAAGACTCACACCATGGTTTTTAATATGGATTATTATTGTATTTATACTAAAACAAAAAAGGAAAGAAAAAGGGTTAATTATTGGATTGTTTCTACACTCTTCTTCATCTTACCATGCTCACCCACTCTTTAACCCTTGGTTATTTTTCCTTAGGTGTTTTAAACTATGATACAATAATATCTTCATATTCTAACCATGGTTTGAGATGAGAAGAAATAAATATATATAGATATATTTTCATTTCTTTTCTAAGGTTAATCTTTTCTCTTCTTGAAAAAAAAAAGCCATCATCTTCTTCCTCCTTCTTCTTTTACTCTCTAGTATTTTATAGTGAGCAAAATACACATCAAGAAAGGTTTTTGAAGTGAGAAAGAGAACCACAACACCATTCTACACAAGTCTAGCCCACTTGTTTGGAGTGTTAGCTTCATTTCATTTTCTTGATCGGGTGAAGTTGCAAGCTTGGACAAAGCGGACTCCGGGTGGATTATCGGTAACCTAGAGGAGTTCAAGCGGACCCGTTTCCAAACCCCAAGTAGCCGAGGAGTCTAGCGTAGGGAGCTACAAAGGTTGTACTCTCAAAACCCTAGCTTTTCTTGCTTATGTTGATATGCAAAATTTCGAAACCCTAATTTTCTAGGAACGATTCAATAATCGTTAACTTAGCACCCTAAAAATTCCATCTTTGGTACATGTGATGTTTCCAATCCCTTCATGAGGTGCTAGGCTAACCCAACATAGCCTAGGTGATGTAGAGTAGCTAATGGATTGTTTTATCTCCTAGATCCTTTGTTTCACAACACATATGAGGGTAAGGATCACTTGAGGAAGAAGGAGAAAACTTGGAGAGAAAAAGGAGTGAAAGCAAATCAGCTAGTGAATGCAAGTGAGGAGAATGGCTCATACAAAACCAATAATGAAGCATGTAATAATTTCTCAATTGAAAATACTCACCATGCTTCAATAGTGATCACAAACAAATAAAAAACTCCATAAGCCATGCTTCACACCCATACCTAAAATATCTCTCCCCTTTCCACCTCATTAATCCATTAAATAAAATGGATAAATCAATATTGAGGTGTCCCTTCTAGAAGCATGTCTTGCCAAATTACAAGAATGCCCTCACCGTATATACATACTCGTATTCGTATTCCGAAAAATACGAATACAATGAGATGGTAACAATCCAATAATATAATACTAGGATCCGGCTTAAACCAAACCCACTAGTATTGTCCGCCCGAATATCATCCGTGTACAAGTACACATATGTGATCGAACCCTATCGTAAAACCATACGGCCTCTATATCGTTTCGCCAGAAGCAGGGAAACCCTCTGTATGGGACTCTAAAGACTCGACAGTACGCTGGCAGTGGGTTTAACCATAAGCACGTCAGCGGTACTAGCTGCACGTAATGGCTACCCAGGTATCTATCGATAAGAAGGCCGATGAGCAAACCCATCCAAACTTCTACTGAGCCTATCTGTGACAATCTCTATACAGTCTGGTTTGTTCGTCTGAGATACTCGCATATCGTACCTAGGAGATGGTAAACGTCAGACCCCTAACAGCGCAATAAGTCGTGCCGGAGCAGAGCCCAATACTCCTAAGAAACTACTGGAGTACCCACCAGTAAATCTCGCTTGCCTTGGCCAGGGACTTTGCGTAATGGCTTTCCGAACACAGGGTGATATCAACCCTCAATACCGGGAGAGACGAATCCTATCTAACCGCTACTGCCTCCAAGTACTTCGGGACTGCACCCAACTACTACCTGTTTGCACAACTCCTTTGAGCCGTGGTAGGGTAGTAATCTAAGAATAGTAGGAACATACTCGAGGCGAAGTAGCAATGTCAAGTCCATGGACTAAGCTTTACTCATGTCATCTGGGAACTGCTACCTGACGATAGGTATAATACCAACCAGCAATTCCCAACGAGTCCTGTCCAGTGTAACTCATAACCTAATGAGCATATGTATACTATCTCCAGTAAGATGTACTAATGGCTATGGGACTGACCATCTCTGCTGCTAGGATGAGAAGCGTATATACTAGTGTACTCTGGAATATTGATGCCCTGTCTCGATAATCCTACGTCTAAGGACATGTATAAGGATGTGTTTATAGACTACCCATCCCTTACTAATGTGATTGCCATCACAACGCTGATAGTCAAGCAAAGAACCTAAGGGCTCAACTAATATGTATTAGTGATATGTTAAAAGAAACATATACACATATTGAGGTAGATCAAATCAAGTAGCATACTACCATTTTGAGCGAGACTGTAATCATAACTGTGAATATCCCAAACTTCCAATATGTAATATACAATCCCGTATGATACAATAATGGCCTCTAGGGCATATCTCACTAACAATTTCTCACTTGCACTAAGGCTATGTATTGGCATATCGCAGACCTATCATCTCGATCAGCCTTTCGAACTGCGTCTGAGAGATGGCCTTTATGAGTGGATCTGCAGTGTTGTTCTCCGAGTCAACTCTCCGCACCTCGATCTCCCGGCGATCTATGATTTCCCTGATCAGGTCGAACCATCTCAAGATGTATCTGGACTTCTGATGGAACATTGGTTCCTTCGCTAAAACTATAGCGCCGTTGTTGTCACAATACAGCGGTATTGGATCAACAATGGACGGAACCGCCTGAAGTTCTATCACGTACTTCCTGATCCAGAATGCTTCTTTCACGGCGTCATATGCAGCGATATACTCCACTTCCATCGTCGAGTAAGCAACGGTGTCCTGCTTGGAGCTCTTCCAACAGATCGCCCGTCCATTGAGGGTAAAGACATAACCCGACATGGACTTGGAGTCATCCTTGTCACTCTGGAAGCTGGAGTCGGCGTAGGCCTTAACCTGGAGGTCTTCTCTGCCGTACACCAAGAACATACCCTTAGTCCTTCTCAGGTACTTGAGAATGTTCTTTACTGCTGTCCAGTGCTTCTCACCTGGGTTTAACTGATACCTTCTTACAACGCTAAGTGTGTAAGCTACATCTAGTCTGGTACATAATATCGTATATATTATAGAGCCTACCGCAGAAGCGTAGGATATAGTAGACATGCGATCCCTTTCTAAATCAGTCTTGGGAGACATCTCTTTGGAGAAGGTGATTCCGTGACAAGACGGTAGATTGTCGTGCTTTGAATCTTCCATACTGAATCTTTTCGGTATGGTGTCGATGTACCTTGACCGTAATAGTCCCAACATCCGCTTAGATCTATCACGATAGATCTGGATCCCCAGAATGTTGGAGGCATCACCCAGATCTTTCATAGAGAACCTTTGTGATAAGAATCCCTTGACTGATTATAGCATAGGAATGTCATTTCCTATCAAGAGACCGTCATCCACGTACAAGACGAGGAATACCACATTACTCACTACAATTTTACTATAGATGCATGGTTCATCTGGATTTTTGATAAAGTCGAATTCCTTGACCGTCTCATCAAAATAGATGTTCCAACTCCGTGATGCCTGCTTTAATGCAAAAATGGATTTAAACAACTTGCACACTCTTCCGCTGCTCCCACTCTCTATGAAACCCTCCGGCTGATCTATATAGACACACTCTTCTAAATTTCCATTCAGAAAAGCGATCTTTACGTCTATCTGCCAAATTTCATAATCGTGGAAGGCAGCAATGGAAAGAAGGATCCGAATGGATTTGAGCATAACCACTGGAGAAGAAGTTTCATCATAGTCCAAACTAATTCTTTGACGAAAACCTTTTGCAACAAGTCAGCCTTATAGGTTTCAACCTGTCCATCTACACCAATCTTCTTTCTGAAGATCCATTTGTAGCTTACGGGTTTTACCCCTTCTGGAGTAATGTCCAAAATCCATACTTTGTTGGTGTACATGGACTCCATCTCGGTCCGTATTGCATCCAGCCATTTTATCGAGTCTCTGCTCTGAATGGCTTGCTGGAAGCTAATTGGCTTATCATCGTCGATGATGCAATCCTCTCTATCCCCGTCTATGAGAAAACCGTAGTATCTTTCGGGCTGATGAGACTTCCTACTAGTCCTGCGGAGTGGCGCGGGGATGTCCCGTTCTTTCGAAACTTCTAGTTCTACCATACTTTCAGTAATAGCTTGTGGTTCTGGAATTTCTTCCAGTTCTATTGCGCTCCCACTTATCTCTTTTTCTAAAAATTGAGTTTCCATGAAGTGGACATGCTGAGAAACAAAAACCTTTTGTTCCTCTGCGTAATAGAAAAGATACCCCTTGGAGTTCTTTGGGTATCCCACAAACTTACACCGTACTGAGCGTGCCTCGAGCTTGTCCGTATGCTGCTTTTTTACAAAAGCTGAACATCCCTATATCTTAAGGTACTTAAGATTGGGTTCTTTCCCACTCCACATCTGATATGGTGTGGTAGGCACAGTTTTGGTAGGAACCTTGTTCAAAAAATATGCAGCTAATTCTAGTGCATAACCCCAGAAGGATCGCGGCAACACAGCGTTACTCATCATAGAACGTACCATATCCAATAGTGTTCTGTTCCGCCTTTCCGATACACTGTTGTATTGAGGTGTGTATGGAGGAGTAAGATAAGAGATAATTCTATTCTCTTTTAAGTAATCCAAGAACTCGGCACTTATGTATTCACCACCTTGATCAAATCTAAGTGTCTTGATACTTTTGCTAGTTTGTTTTTCCACTTCATTCTTATATTCCCGGAATTTCTCAAAGGTCTTGGATTTATATTTCATCAAGAATACATGTCCATACCTTGAGAAATCATCCGTAAAAGTAATGAAGTAGAAATAACCACTTCTTGCATGTGTAGACATTGGATCACACACGTCATTGTGTATGGGTCTCAAGAGCTCGCTCGCTCTTTCTTCATGTCCAGTGAACGGAGTCTTTGTCATATTTCATAATTGACAAGTTGCATAGGAATGATATTCGAACGGATCCAAATATCCCTCTTTATGTAACTTCGTTATTCGTGTTTCATAGATGTGACCCAGTCTACAATGCCATAAGAAAGTCTGATTTAATTTCGGAGACTTTCTTTTAAGTATGTTCTGGACGTTGAAAACCTGAGCTTGATTTAATAAGTATATACCGTTATCTAGTGTACCTGACACAATCAAATTTTGATTTAGGTGGATATTTACTACATCGCTTACAAATATAAAATCATAACCTTCTTTAGAAAGTAAAGATACAAATATGATATTACAAGCCAAACTAGGTACATACAAACAGTTACGTAAAATCAATATCTGCCCACTTGTCAATCCTAGGTGATATTCCCCTACGGATACAGTATCCACGCTCATTCCGTTAGTAACTATGAGAGTCATATCACCTGCCTTGATAACTCTACGGTTTCTCAAAACCTGTAATGAATTACAAATATGAGATCCTGATCCGGTATTTAGTACCCAGAAAGTAGAGTTAATTGAAAGAGAGTTTCCAATCATAAACGCACCTGAAGACGAAGCCACAACGTGCTTCGAATACTGGTTTCTGGCTTTCCAAGCCCTGCAGTTCTTCTGCCAATGCTCCTTCCCGTGACAATAAAAACATTCCTCCTTTCCTACTATTAGCCCTGAAACTTTTGCCATGTCCTTTCCCTCTACCTTACTGACACCGTCTATCGGCTCGGTGGAGACCTTCTTCTTCTCTCCCTTGGCTTTCACCTTAGTTCTAGAAGAGGAAGATTCTCCAATGAGCAGAGAGGGTGTCTCCCTAGATTCCTGCAGGGTGCCCTCTGAGCTCCTTAAGATGCTGAGGAGTTCTAGAAGTGAAACTTCCTTTCCTTGAATGTTGAAATTCAAGATAAACTGGCCGTAGGTGGAGGGGAGTGACTATAGAATCAAGTTAGAACATAACTCGTTCTCCAACGTAGTCCCAAGGTCCCCGAGCTTTTCAATATAGCTAATCATCATAAAGACGTGGTCCCCTATAGATGACCCGACAGCCAACCTCGCCTGAAGCAATATCTTCGAGGTCTCATATCTTGCGATACGAGATTGCTCTCCATATAAAACTTTGGTATGGAAGAAGATGGAAGCTAAGTCCATCTTCTCGTGCTACCTTCGGTGTTCATAATACATTGAGGCTAACATGAGGCACTTGGCTCTCGCACAATCCTTTTCCCATGTCTTAAGGATATCAACATCCGCTACGGTGGAATCTGGACCTGGGACGGCGGGGGCTTTAGTAGTAAGGATGTAGCCCAGGTTGTCATAGGTAATGGCCATCTGGACATTCCTTAGCCAATCTTTATAGTTTGTCCCAGTCAATTTATTATTATCTAGCAGTAACCTAAGTCCGGTCATTGTGGATGCTGCAATTAGAAGAGAGAGAAGAAACACTCAGTATGATGCTCTTGCAAGTTTAGATTGGTTATTAGTTTATCTAAACAGGATGGCTCTCACTGTTTTCTCGAATCCTCCTTCAAACCATAAAAGAAGAATTAGTCAAAATTAATCTCACTGTTACAATCCTTGCTTAACCTTTCGGCCAAGCTAGTGTCAGTACTTCGAGAGAGGTTTTCCAACGCTTTTGCGAAGTTTCTTAATTACATAACCTCTTTTCCCTGGAGGCGTAGCCCCGCTAATACCGTTCTAGACACCTACTTGGTTTATAGCATTGATTGTTTTAGTGAAAAAATCTCCCGAAAAGTAGTCCTACTCATTAGTGGGATCGGGATCCAACTATTATTATGTGATGACCTAGATGTAAGCCACTCGAGTCACCACACTCCAGAAGGTATGCTAAATCTGCAAGTTCCAATTTCCTTAGAAACTCCCGATGTGGATTTTTGCTCCAAGCTCTTATAACCTTGATGAAGGCCAAAATATCAAAAGTCACAAGTCAAGTTCTACCCGTCATTATTCAGGTTAATTTGAACCCACCCATACATACCCTTGACAAAGGCCAAAATAGTAGTACGACTGTCCCAAACCAACGCATCTATCTATGCTGCATATGAATACCCAGCAGCTACCAATCACTATGCCTTGGCGAAAGTCAAAATACATAGCTTGAATACCACTGAATACCTATATGAAATGACGGAGGGCTACGAATGGTTTTGGTGAAACCGTGAACGTAATGAACTTGATATAATCGAAGGAACCATGATAGCTTTTTAAAAAGAGTGGTTTAAGCTCCGCATTTAAAAATTGCTTTTTGAAAAAAACAGAGTGGTTTTGAAACTGTTCCAATGATTTAAGCTTTGATTTGTTTTTCCTTACATTAATCAATGTTAATGCGGTCCCATCATTTAACCCTATCATTGTAGAAAGAAACAAAAATACAACGTACGCTTATGCCATCCGCATTCGCCACAGGGCCCCATTATGCATCGTTAGGTTACTTAACTAACGGCAGAGCGGGGACTGGACTAGTGTGGGTGCAAAACATAAGCAACGCCTACTATATATATATATATATATATATATCCATTCGTCTCACACAATAATAGACATTCCAGTTCACAGATGAATATATTGGATATATTAGGAATTCCGCGTTTCATTTAAGCCTATAACGAAAGACAGATTCCACGGTCATAATGAATAACCAAACCCCACCCTAGACCCCTACGGATGAGGTAAAATACCGGCCAAATTCCCGAAGTGAAGCAACCTCCCTAAGTAAAATGAGTAGACCACTCGGCACTTCAAGAACCCGGTAGTTTGTGCACCCCACCTTTGGTATATCTTAGGAGCAAAAATAGTAAAAGAAATAATACAACGGTGGCTACAATCTCAACCCGGATATGCCCCGCAAAATAATATTACATCACTTTTACAAATTACATGAATGAAAGAAAAGAAAACACTCTTCTCACATCCCCCGGCTATTCATCCACGACGATCCAATACTCCATATACACAAACCATCATCACAAATCACAGATATGTGCAACCCCCATTAATCGACGTATAGCGATTAGCAGACGTTCAGCATCATATATCAAACAAAGAAAACCCGTTAGCCAAGTACCTTTGGAATTTCGATCGATAAACTTAACCATGTCTACTCTATGCACAATCCAGTACACAAACCAATCTGGGTAGAATCCACATATGCCAAAAATCACAATTCAACATGAGAAACCTACAGAAGAAAATCAGACCGAGTCACCCTTGACTCGGCCGCGGAACGACAGCCAAACACACTGTTTGGCCGCACTTCCACGGCGGTCTTGGGGATAAGGGTCTCATTTTTCTTCAGTGTTCTTAGAAAACCCTGCTTGTATTATTAAGGACTCTAAAATAATTTTTAGAGCACTTTTGATAATCGACAGCAAGAAAGGTCCTGGATTTTGATTTTTGGCAATTTTCCAACGATCAAACTTCTAACTACTTGCTAACTAGCTAGTTAAGATTTTGTAGTCTCTGATACCACTGTAAGCCGATGTCGCGCACCCCTCAGGTTCGCGGGGAGACGGAATTTTCAAAAAACGATTTTAACAAACTTCGCAACACCGGCTAACTCCAGGATCTATACTAAAACTTTAACTAACTAAACTATCTAGGAGTTTTAGCTACTCGGTAAGAGTGTTATACCTCCTAGAACCGGTCCTTCGGGTCTTCTTGTACTCCTCTCCTTGGCTCCTCGAAGATTGGATCGAGCTTGTGACATCGACCTCCTCACGTCAAAGATGATCCACCCGAGAGTATGTGCTTAAAGCTTCAACTTCAAAACCGAAGTAAGTAGGGTACTTAGTTCGCTAATATAAGTAACCTAAGTGATGTAGAGTAGCTAATGGATTGTTTTATCTCATAGATCCTTTGTTTCACAACACATGTGAGGGTAAGGATCACTTGAGGAAGAAGGAGGAAACTTGGAGAGAAAAAGGAGTGAAAGCAAATGAGCTAGTGAATGCAAGTGAAGAGAATGGCTCATACAAAACCAATAATGAAGCATGTAATAATTTCCCAATTGAAAATACTCACCATGCTTCAATAGTGATCACAAACAAATAAAAAAACTCCATAAGCCATGCTTCACACCCATACCTAAAATATCTCTCCCATTTCCACCTCAATAATCCATTTAATAAAATGGATAAATCAATAATGAGGTGTCCCTTCTAGAAGCATGTCTTTCCAAATTACAAGAATGCCCTCATCGTATATACATACCCGTATTCGTATTCCGAAAAATACGAATACAATGAGATGAAAACAATCCAATAATACAATACTACGATCCGGCTTAAACCAAAGCCCACTAGTATTGTCCGCCCGAACATCATCCGTGTATAAGTACATGTATGTTATCGAACCCCGCCGTAAAACCATACGGCCTCTACATCATTTCACCCGAAGCAGGAAAACCTTCTGTGTGGGACTCTAAAGACTCGACAGTACACTAGCAGTGGGTTTAACCACAAGCACGTCAGCGGTACTAGCTGCACGTAATAGCTACCCAGGTATCTGTCAATAAGATGGCCGATGAGCAAACTCATCTGGACTCCTACTGAGCCTATCTGTGACAATCTCTGTACAGTCCGGTCTATTCGTCTAAGATACTCACATATCGTGCCTAGGGGATGGTAACGTCAGACCCCTAATAGTGCAATAAATCGTTCCGGAGCAGAGCCCAATACACCATGAGAAACTACTGGAGTACCTACCAGTAAATCTCGCTTTCCCTGGCCAAGGACTTTGTGTAATGGCTTTCCGAACACAGCGCGATATCAACCCTCAATACCGGGAGAGACGAATCCTATCTAACCGCTACTGCTTCCAAGTACTTCGGGACTGCACCCAACTACTGCCTGTTTGCACGACTCCTTTGAGCTGTGGTAGGGTAGTAATCTAATAACAGTGGGAACACACTCGAGGTGAAGTAGCGATGTCAAGTCCAAGGACTAAGATGTACTCATGTCATCCGGGAACTGCTACCTGACGATAGGTATAATACCAACCAGCAGTTCCCAACGAGTCATGTCTAGTGTAACTCATAACCTAATGAGCATCTGTATACTATCTACAGTAAAACGTACTAATGGCTGTAGGACAGACCATCTCCCCTGCTGGGATGAGAAATGCATACACTAGACTACCCTGGAGTATCGATGCCCCGTCTCGATAATCCTACGACTAGGGACCTGTATAAGGATGTGCTTATAGACAACCCAGCTCCCACTAGTGTGACTGTCATCACAACGCTGGTAGTCAAGCAAAGATCCTAAGGGCTCTACCTATATGTATAAGTGATAAACTAAAAGAAACATATACACATATTTAGGAAGAATCAAACCAAGTAGCATACTACCATTTTGAGCGAGACTGTAATCATAACTGTGAATATCCTAAGCTTCCAATATGAAATATACAATCCAATATGATACAATAATGCCCTCTGGGGCATATCTCACTAACAATTATCTGTCTAGGCTAACTCCAACTTCGACGGCGAATGTTGTTGTTCCAACCGAGAACAGTTTCGATCTAATGCGAAGGGTCAAACAAAATTCCCCCACCGCAAGACTCAAAAGGTTTCCGCAACCCATGGAGATCCAAGGAGAGCAAAAACCAGATCGCTCCCTAAAAAGTTTTTCCTCATTTATTTATAAGGTATGGAAGAAGGTGAAGAAATCCGTCGTCGTCCGCGGCTCTTCTCCTAAGCGTCAGCCAAAATCTGATGACTCCTCTTTCAAATACAAAGGGATTCATCCCAAGACGGTTCCCGCTATGATGGTTCCTCCTAAAGCAGCTGCTCACAAAAAAAGAGGCCCGATAAAGCCCAAGCATTCAAAGCAAATTCCAAGGGTCAAGATTCCAAACACCCCAAGCATGGAGGCATAGTAGTTCACACAATCCATACGGTGAGCTCCAAAAATGAAAGTCGGACTTCTACTAGTCGCGGACCGCATACTCGGTCTCCGACGAAAGCTCAACTGCAACATGAAAAGTTGCAGAAGATGCTTGATCCGACAGCGCACTTGCTAGTCCATTGTCTAAGGAAAACCCTAAGGTCTCACCTGAAAAAAGGATAGGGCAGTAGTCGGATATTAACTTCCTGAAGCGCGCTCTCAAGAAAAGGGATGAAGAAGTGGAAGCGATGTCCACTAAAATGAACCATATGGCCCTTCTGATCCAAAATATGGATGGAATGATGGTCTATTCAGAACCATTAGCAAATGAACCGCCGGTAGTCACTCTTAAAGACAACGATGAAATTTCAAATCCTATGCAAGCCCCGTCAATGGCTAAGGAGGAAATGATCCTAAAATAAAAGCCGGATGTATATATCGCTCAACAAATCAAAGCTCACTATGCCAGTGAAGCTGGAAATAGGTCGATTAAGTCTGATCGACCGTATCCGGCGTGCTATGATCAATTACAGTACCCGCCAGATTACATAATTCTAACGTTCCACATGTACAAAGGAACCGGGAATCCTTGCCAGCACATCGTGCGATTTAAATCCATATGCAGCAACACTGGAGGAAATAATATACTACTCCTCCGACAATTTTCCAGCAGTCTGGCGGGCATTGCGTTCGAATGGTATGTGGAACTCTCAAATGACTCCGTGAATACCTTCGACAAGATGGAGATGATCTTCTATCAAAAATTCGCCAGTACGAATAAACGCATCACCGTGACCACGTTGGTCAACGAAAGGGTTAGACCAAATGAGACTTGGGTTCAATAAGTTACCTGATGGCGAAATCTCTGGTCTAAATGCGAGCAACGCATAGACGAAGCTCCAGCCATGGGAATGTTCATATCCATCCTTGACCCAAATTCAAAGGTGTTCCCATATATGGCCTTCTGCAAACCGACGACCTTATAAAAGCTCATAGATAAACTGGCTTGATTGGATCATATGGGTCAAGACCCTTTATCTTCCGATGAATACGTATGAAAAGCAAATGCAAGATGGTGTTTCTTGCAAACGCTCAACAAAATGAGCTGCTTCGAAGCAACATGTTGCCAAAATAGCGACAGCGCGGGTTCTACCCTTCGGAAGATTGGGACGCGAATACTCGCTCTCCCGAGATATACGCAGGGGGCATATTGCTCGTTGGTAGATGGATCTCTACGGAGGTGTTCCTTTCTTCAAATAACAGAAAGGATATTAAGGGACCCACAAGAAGGTCTTGCAATCAAGTGGAATAGCCCGCTTGAACCAGAAATCCTAGAAGGGATGTAGAAACCATGTCCTATTCCGAATCAGAGGATGAGGGGAAAAGCCCCCAAGTCAAGTTCATTCTTCCAAGAAAGAAGAAGACTCAGCAGAAGGAGTGACGTGATATCTCATTCCTTCGTGTATGAAGAAGATGCTCCATTAGCGTTAGAAGGCGACATTAATGAGCAGGGGGTAGCTACCATGTAAAGTGCTCGATATTTCGCGCAAAACAACCCGATTGCTATGATAGTAAAATAAGCAGTCTAAGAAGGTGAAGATAGCTTAAGGTATGAAGTGTACATGCAAACAAAGAACAGGCAGCAGCGACTCAACAAGCAAGCATTGGAAGGGATGAGTTATGTAACTTCCCAACCGAATGATGTATGTTGAACCGAAACGTCTCTAAACTAGCATTTCGCTCCGAACAGGGAAATGTTAGACCGAAACGTCCCTAAACTAGCATTTCTCTCCGAGCACGGAGATGATGGACCGAAACATCCTTAAACTAGCATTTTACGCTAAACACGGAGATATTAGACCGAAACGTCCCTAAACTTGCATTTCTCTCCGAACATGGAGATGTTAGACCGAAACGTCCCTAAACTAGTATATCGTCCCAAACAAGGGAATGTTGGACCAAAATGTCCCTAAACTAATACGTTGTCCTAAACACGGGAATATTGGACCGAAATGTCCCTAAAAGTAATATGCACCTTGAGATCTATATTGCAACTGAAGTCCCACTGACGAAGATTGCAACTCAAGTTCCCGCCGACTACACTGCTACTCCAGCAATGAAGTCACCCCCAAGTCCCACCGTCAAACAGATGGGTCACCTGCGGTGAAACTACTTTCCAGAGATTCACCGTTCGTAAAAAAACGGTATGTCCACAAGAAAATGGGAATGAATGAAAACCCGAAAGGACGTCATGAGTAAAAACAGCAGGACAGACGGCGAGTTTCGGAAAACCCGAGAGGGCGCAAACCCATTAAATAAAAAAAATGAGTGCACTTATAAGGTCTTCTCGACCTTATGAGGAGAATTTACCTGCGTGAAATCTTTACGACTCACAAGGAGAAACATACTTAGAAATCTATACGATTCTTAAGGAGAAATTACATTTACGAGATTCTCACAACTCGTAAGGACATTTCCCCCTATGAGACCCTCGCGGCTCATGGGATTCAAAAGGCTTAAGTTACAGGGATCCAAACCTGTTCTTAAGCCATCATGCCCTACAAGTAGTTCAAAACTGACGCTTGTATACGATCCAGGGGTACAAACAAAATATGTTCCCATAAAGTTCCACTGATGGCAAGAAATATCCGCATATGGTGAACAACACTTGTAAGACCATACGATTTGCAAGGGGAAAACTCTCTTGTAAGATCCTTACGACTTGCAAGGAAAAATACCACTTAGGAATCCCCATGATTCCTGAGAAGAAAATACACCTATGAGATCCTCTCGACTCATAGAAAGAAATACCTTTATGAGACCCTTACGGCTCATAAATTCAAAAGCCTCAGTCGACAGGATCCTAACTATATTTACTAAACCACCATTGTTCAAATCAACAAAGGCAAGTGATGATTCTCTCCTGAAAATATCCCAATTATAGCGACGTTGATACCTAAACAGGTGTCAAACTCTAAATCCTCTCACGACATATGATGATTCGCTCCTGGCAATATTCCAGTTATAGCGATATTGCTGCCAAGATTGGTATTAGATTTCAAATTCCCAACTCGCAATAAAATTAGCGAGCAAGGAAAATATGCATATGAAATAGCCGAAATGATGGGGCAACTCGCAATAAAAATCAGCGAGCAAAAAATATATGCATATGAAACAGCCGAAATGTTTGGGCAACTCACATTAAAAATAGCGGGTAAAATTAAAAAATGACATAGCTGAAATGATTGGGCACCGCGAAAAAATAGCCGAAATGATTGGGCAATCTCGACTTTCGCGATATGAAAAACTGAAAAGATAGAGTATCGTAGAAATATAAATAAATAAAATAAAATAAATAAATTTCTACCGACTCTTGTATACAAGCCATAAGCACAAATGAAAGAAAGGGAACCATATTTTCCCACCATGCTTCGTCAAAAGAAGAACCGAGTCTTGATGGCACATCTACCGTCTAGAGACTATTTGGATGTCTCTTTTACTCCAGCAAAATACAGACGTGGTGTTGACAAAGCTCTAATGAGCCAAATCAAAATGGAGTAATGGCGAAATCCTATCTCCAGCCCAACGTTCCTTCTCGGTGCATACGCGACTTCAACAAGGACCCAAGGGTCAAATAAAAGTCAAGTGGGGGCAAAATCCCAGCTCCAGATCTTGATGGCAATATCTACAGCCTAGAGATCATCTCTACGTCATTCTCATTCCGACAGGGTGCGGACACGACGTCAATAAAGACCCAAGGGTCAAATAAAAGTGGAGCAATGGTATATTCCTAGTTCCAGATTTCAATGGCAACATCTACAGCCTAGAGATAATCTCGACGTTCCTTCTCATTCCAGCAGGGTATGGATGCAACGATCAAATAAAAGCGGAGTAATGGCATATTCCTAGCTCCAAATCTCAATGGCGATATGTACAACATAAAGATCATACGGATGTTTACCCTACTTCAGCGAAGGATCGGCGCCACACCAAAGAAAAAGCGAAGTGATGGCATATGTCTAGTTTTGGGTCTTAATGGCAAGTCTAGAGACCATTAGATGTCATCCCACCCAAGAAAGGTGCGGTTATGACCTATCGGGGCTCCAAATCGAGCCTAACCTCAAGTAAAGCGCCACGGCAATGCCTAACGCTGGATTTTCTAATGGTAATATGAATATTCCAACCTAAGAAAACTACTTGAAGACGTCTTGTTCAACTTCAGAAGGGATCATAGACACGACGGACGCGAGGCTACTCGAGCAGCAATCTAAGAGACTGCATGTCGAGAATATATCAGCCAACACGACGGTACGATAGACTTAACCCAGTATCACAAACCTAACGGACTCCTGTATCGAAAGGGGTTATCTATATTTCACGTTAGGATACACCTGCGAGATCCTCATGACCCGTAGGGAGAAACATATTTATAAGACCCTCACGGCTCATAAATAGGAAAAACCTTAGGCGACGGGGATATCAACCTATTTCCTAAGCCACGGTTGCCTTATAAGAAGGTCAAGATTGATTCTTATATACTATCCATGAGCCACATTCACCAATAAAGTGAAGAAGCCACTAACGGGTCCTTATGACTAGTAAGGAGAAAATACCCGAATGAGATCTTTATGACTCATGGAGGTGATGGACACTTAGGAATCCTGTCAATTTCTAAGGAGAATACGCACCTTTGAGATCCTTTCAACTCATAGGGAGAAAACCCTTCTTCAGACCCTTACGGCTCATGAAGATGAAAAGGCTTTAGGCGATAAGGATCCTAAACTTGTCTTCTAAGCCATCAATTCTATGGCGATGTATTACTTTGCACTACTTAACCCACGTACATATCTTACGTGGGCAAAGTAGTGGAGGCATTTGTTCTCTCTTAAAAAATACATAGCAGTGTCTCATGTGCAAAGCACGTAAGTGGCGCTGCGTGCAAAGCACATGAATACTAAGGCCATATAATATGGCAGCGTCCGCATGCAAAGCACATAAACGCTAAGGCCATATATTATGGAAACGTCTCCCGTGCAAGGCATGTGAGCGCTATAGGCTATATATATGGTAGCGCCTCAGGCGCAATATATGTGAGCGTCATTTTAGATAGAATTAAATCTTATATGGGAAACTATTTTCCTAATCTTTCTAAAACGAGAAAGATTTGCTCTGTTAAACAGAGAACCCTTGGATTAAAAATCCAATGGTAATTAAAAATCACCATTCGATTCAAGAAATAGAATTTAATTCTATACATGGAAAATATTCCTTTCAATCTTGTTAAAAACAAGAAAAATATACCCTGTTAAACAGAAAGCCTTGGATCTAAGATCCAGCAGTGATTAAAAATCACCACTTGATTATGAAATCAAGTCAAGATCTCTTAAATGAGAGATCTTCTCAACTAATTAACAGTTTCTCATACCCTATATAAAGGCCCATGAGATTAAATTTGATAGAAAGAATACCTCCCATAAGCTTCTAAAAGGAAAAATAGAGAATTGAATTCTCCTTGAAGATCATCCTCATCTTTCCAAACCCAAGGTAAAAATAATGGTGAAGTATCTCTCCTATACTTATCACGCATGTAAAAACAGGGTATAACCCTTCGTTAGAACTTAGTTCTTTCTCTGGATCTAAGATCCATAAGACTAGTCCCCCACAAAAAGAGAATTTAATTCTCACAGAGGGATCTTGATCTTAAACTTAGGGTCCAGAGAAGAACTTTGGTATTCTGCCTACCGTCAAACAAAAATAATAATAATAATAATAATAATAATAATAATAAGGAGAAAATAAAGAAAGATGAAGTTTCTATCTCTAGGAACTTTAGTTCCATTAAAGAAAATGGTAAGAACTTAGATCTTACATGAACAAGATCTTCAAATTCTTAAAGAACTTGCCTTCCCTTGATCTCGGATCTTCAAAATAGTGATCTTGGTGATTATTAATGGTCAAAATACCATCAACAGAGATTTAAATTCTCTAAAAACATGAACAGAGATTAAATCTCTAAGGACTCAGCGCCTCACATAATATTCACGTGAGCACTCATAAAAAAATTAAAACTCAGCGTCTCACATGAGCGCTTGAGATTGAGCGCCTAACGTGATATATACATTAGTACTTAAAAGACCTGAAGACAGCGCCTCACATGATATCCGCATAAGCGCTCAGATACTGCAGACTTAGCGCCTCACGTGCAATACACGTGAGCGTTTGAGTGTGAGCACCTCACGTGATGCATATGTTAGCAACATATATATATGAGTGCTTAGCACCACTAGGTAACATAAAAGCCCATCATTTAGCTCAAAATAGGTTAGGTTCCCAGAAGTTAAACTTCTCTGAATATAAATCAACAGAGCCCATATGCTCGCTATATTTGAGTTGATCTTAGTCTAATATATGACTAGCGGTCCTTAGACATATATCCTGAACTGATAGAACATAAGACCTAGGTTCAAACCCTAGTTTGATATGTACGGATTTGGACTAATCCGTGCCCTACTGGCAACGACATAAACTAGTCTCTGTATACAATCCACGGGCAATCTCATATAAACAAACATAACACGACACGAACTGATCTGCCTAGAGCAGGTAAAAGTTGTTATCGAAACTCGATAGCGTAATTAGCTGCATGGGCTTGCACCTGCAGGGAAGTGTGTCACTACAATAAAAAAACCTCAAAGAGGGTGAATCTGATAAATTCACGCTACATCAGTCGTATCCATCCAAACCATCGATATACGGTGCCATAAATTAACTTGGAATTTTCGAAGAGGGGGATGGATATGTCCCAAATAGCATCTGCCTTCAAATTCAGGCAAAACGTTCTAACCCAGTTCGTCTCTGTTTTTTGCGGTAAACAGACTTTACGTTTCTCTCTCTTTCTCTCACACACACACACACACACACACAAACACCTATATTTAACATCATATATTATGCTTAACTGCTATATTAGCATGAGGAATGAGTTAAGGGTTTTCACTTGCCTTGGTCGTTCATATAGAAGCGACACAACGTGCGAATGTTCGCGTCGACACACGAGACGACGTGACGTAGCTCGAACGTGATATGGGTTGCGACGGACGTGCACTGGAGTTGAGACGGCGACTGCGTTAACGATGGTGATTGTTACAAATACCGAGGTATCGGCTTAGATAGAGATGACGGCGACGTGGACTGCAGTGAAGGTGACCGCCACAGGTGCTCGATGAAATGACTAGGGACTTGGCTTGCTTGATAGAGTGGGGTTCGGTGGTTGGGAGAGAGGAGGTTGGAGGGGACGAGGGTTTTGGTGATGATCGACGTTGGAGTTGGTCGCTAGAGGAGGGTTCGTCGGCGACGATGGCAATGGAAGGAGATCGAGGCGGCGCCGGCTGTGACGTAGCAGTAGGGAGCTCGGCTGGGATAGGAGGGTGATGGTGGTGGTTGGAGCTCGGGTTCGTGGGTGGTTGCAGGCGTCTGCGGCTATTCATGGTGGCAGTGGAAGAGGTGGTCTTAGTGCTTAAGGGGCTCGGCTTTGAGAGGGGGGTAGTTGCGGCGGCAGCGAGGCGCCGGGGAGGTTTTTGAGAGAGGATCGGTGAGTGAGAGAGAGAGAGTTTTGTATTTTTAAAATAGGGAGATATATATATATATAGGAATTAATGAAATTAATAGATGATTGAAGGAGGAGTTAAATTGGGTGTTTTAAGAATTTATTGGTGAAATTTATTAAGGATTTTTGATTTTGATTTGAGGAGGGGAGAGGAGGAAATTTAAAAAGAGAGAAAGAAGAAGAAGGGATGAGAGAGAGAAAGAGGGACCGGGTTCAAGGTTAGGGTGTGGGTTTGGGTTAGGGTTTGGGTTATGGGAAATAAGAAGGAAGGAAAGAGAGAGGGATTTGGGCCTGGGCTAGGATTAGGGTTAAAAGAATTAGGAATTTACATAGAAATTAGGAAAAATATTATAGGGAAAATATTTTATCAAAATACAGATATAAGGAAAATATTTAGGGAAATTATTAAAAAATTATTAAAATATGAAATACTTCATACAGCAGATACCGGTTTTTACTATCTTCAACCTCTCAAAGAAGCTGTTGTAGCGAGCGACGTCGACATACGTCCGAATGGCGGGCGTGTTCCCGCCAGAAATTTCTGCGCAAAAGAGTCCAAGGTATCAAATGGCAGCGATATGCTTAAGGAAATGCGAACCAGAATCTTCCGGGCTGTTTTTTGACAAACTCTCGAATGAGAAACAGATAAATTCTAATGGTATCGAAAGCGGCTCGAAAAACCCTTCGATTTGAAATATTATGGGCCTCGTAATTCATCCGGGATCAAAAGTTATGAGGAATTACGTGTCCACACGTGATGGACTTTTAAGAACCCGCTGGAGGAGTTAAAAAATATAATAAAAACTCAGAAAAGACCCCAATGGGGCATCACGTGCTCACACGTGACTATGGGTCACGTGCAGACACGTGATGGGCTTTTAAGGCCTCTAAAATAATGAATAGAATTAAATTCTAAAATCTGTTCCCTGATTAAAAATCAGGAATCACGTGCTCACACGTGACCAATGGTCACGTGTTGACACGTGAAGGTTAAAACTGAAGCGTAAACAAACAGCTGAAGGAAATACCTCAATGAGGTGTCACGTGCTCACACGTGACCAATGGTCACGTGTTGACACGTGATGGTTACAACTGAAGCGTAAGTAAACACTGAGAAAAGGACTCAATTGGGGGTCACGTGGCAACACGTGACTGGCTGTAAAAGCCTTGCTGTTCAACAGAATTAAGTTCTAAAAAAAAGATCATTTACATCTTTCAAAATAGAATTAAAATTCTAAAAGCTTCTAAATCTTTCCAAATGGAAAAGGATTATGGGGACCGTTGGATTAAAGATCCAAGGGTGATTAAAAATCACCAATTTATGGAAAAATCTTAAATAAGGAAAGATCTCCCAAAATCTCACCGAAATAACAAACAGGATATCTTTGGATTTAAAATCCAATGGTGAATAAAATTCACTTAACAATCTAAAGGCCCAGATTAATGATGAATGCAAATCAAATCTCTCAACATACAAATCAAATCTCTTAATGAGAGATTTGTTAAACAAATTGATTCTCTTCCTCCTCCTATAAATAGGAGCCAAGAGAAGAGAAAGAGGATCGACCTTTTGGAGAGAAGAAACAGAGAAAGGAGAATTTAATTCTCTGCAAAAGAAAAACCCTAGGTGAGAAAAGGGAAAAGATTAACTTCAAAATGAGAATTTAATTCTCAAAATTCAAGAGTTTAACTCTTATAAAAAAAAAAGAAGAACTTAGTTCTTCTTCTGGTTGAAGATCTGTACAGAGCACATCTCCCCATAGGATGAGAATTTAATTCTCATCGGGTTGAGATCCTACCATGCAGATCCTAAACTTAGAAGGGGAATTGAGTTTTGAGAATTTAATTCTCCTAAAACAAAACTAGGGTTTAACCCTAATCAAGAATTTAATTCTTTTACATATCTGGGAATTTAATTCCTTTGAAAAGAAATCAGGATTTTATCCTAAATTTAATTCTTTCACGATAGGAATTTAATTCCTCCAAAATCATAATTAGGGTTTAACCCTACAAAGAATTCAATTCTTAAAAGATCTCTGTTCATGAAAAGAACTAGGGTCACATGCCCCCACGTGACCCTTGAAAAGATCCCCTGCAAAGAACTTTGAAGCATCACCCCACGTGCTCCCACGTGACTCCCAGAACACAGAAAGAAAAAGCAAAGGGAATGAAAGCTTTGGGCGCTCTCACGTGTTATCACGTGACCCCTCAGCAAATGCTTTAACAATTGGCGCACAGATCCCTATCACGTGCCAACACGTGATGCTCTAAAATAAAAATAAACGTGTTTAACACTTGTTCGCAGATTTGAGGATAAACCAAAAGGAGATCTGGCTCCACGTTTAGGGCGCCCTCACGTGTCACCACGTGACCCCTAATGAGCATTCTAACAGACCAGAGCGGGGGCCTTTATCACGTGCTCACACGTGATGGCCGCCAGAATTAAAAAAGTTAAACACTGATCTGCAGAATAAAATAAAGGGAATCAGGGCGCTCTCACGTGTCCACACGTGACCCCTCTCTCCTTAGTGTTTAACACTAATCTAAAGACTTTGTCCTCAGTGTTTAACACTGATTTTCTTAGTGTTTAACACTAATTGGAAAACTCTATTTGCAGTGTTTAACACTGATTTTCTTAGTGATTAACACTAGTTTGAAATCTCTGCTGCCGGTGTTTAACACCGATTTGCTTTTGTGTTAACACTAATTTGAAAGCCTTGTTGCTAACACTGATTATCTTTTAGTGTTTAACACTAATTTGCTAATCTTATTCCCAGTGTTCAACACTGTTGGTCTTTAGTGTTTAACACTAGCTTTAGCCCAATTGGCTAATTTTCTAGAGGCAAAGCCTCTCCTTCAATGGACCAACAGAGGGCCAATATTTCAAATATAATTGGACTTAGCCCAAACTGGCCATAAGTCCTCAAATCATCTTGAACTGAGCACATCTGCTCTTTCAACCAACTCATTGGTTCAAGGGTACATCTCTGAACTCCTCTGATATTTGTCGTTGTAATCCTTCAACGTCTTCAGAGAGGTGACGGGTCCCGACAACCACACATCAACACGGACTGTGGGGTCCTTAAACTCATGGACTTATGCGTCCTTAAACTAAGATACGGACTGTGGGGTCCTTAAACCCGCGGACTTATGCGTCCTTAAACTAACGGACTAATGCGTCCTTAAACACACCCATATGGACTGTGGGGTCCTTAAACCCATGGACTTATGCGTCCTTAAACTACCGACGGACCGAAACGTCCTTAAACTAACGACGGACCGAAACGTCCTTAAACTAAAGATGGACCACCACGTCCCTAAACTGGCGATGGACCACCACGTCCCTAAACTGGAACATGGACCACCACGTCCCTAAACTGGCAATGGACCACCATGTCCCTAAACTGGCAATGGACCACTATGTCTCTAAACTAGAACAATAGAGCCCCCAAATGCTCTTTTGTCGGATCTAAACGATCCCGTTTAAGTTGATCTTAGCCTCAAATATGGCTAACGCATCCTTAAACCTTCAAACAGACTTTAGTCCCAAATTGGACTATAGATCCCCCCAATTAACTCTGGTTCAAGGGTACATCTCTGAACTCCTCTGACATCTGTCGTTGTAATCCTTCAACGTCGTCAGAGAGGTGACGGGTCCCGATGGCCATAAATTTAATGGACCACTATGTCCCTAAACTGGAACATTAGAGCCAATTGCTCTTTTGTCGGATCTAAAAGATCCCGTTAAGTTGATCTTAGTCTCAAACTGGACTAACGTATCCTTAACAAACGTTTGAGTTGATCTTAGCCTCAAATATGACTAACGTATCCTCAAACCAAAACCCCAAACCCAAATCTAAGAAAACACGGATTTGGACTAATCCACGTCCTACGGGCGACGACATAAATTGGTCTCCGTATACAATCCACGGGCAACCACAAACAAAAAAAACACCCACGACACGAAGTGACCATCTGGAGAAGGAGAAAGTTGTTACCGCGATGCGGTAGCGTAATTAACTGCAGGGGCTTGCGCCTGCAGGGAAGAGCGTCCCCACAATCAAAAACCCCTCAAACGAGGGGGAATCTGACGAAGTCTGCTACATCGGCCGCATCCGTTTAAACCTTCGATATATGGTGCCATAAATCAACTTGGCATCTTCGGAGAGGGGAACGGATAGCACCAATTAGCATCTGCCCCGAATCTCAGTGCCAAGACATCGCAGACTTGTGCGCCGTCTTTCGGAGGGGAACAGATTCTGGCACGCCCGGTGGGACCTTTTCCTCTTTCCACTCCACACTTCGTGTGTCGTGTTCGCGAACGAATCGCGGTTTGCTGTGGTTGCCTGTGGATTCGAGGTACTAAGATTCGGTGTCTTGCTCCGTGCAGAAAACAGAAGAACAATGGCTTCAAACTGCACTACCTGCAACTGCAACTCTCGCTCCGTCCTTGCTGGAGGAGTGACTTATGGGCCCCAAGCGGCCTCCATCTTCGCTATGCCGGTGGAACAGGTGACTCAGGCTACCACTGGGCTATTCTTCGGGACCGTGATCCCACCAATGAGCTTCAATGCCCCATTACCATCGCAAGAAGCTCCGAAGAAGTCGGTCTTCGATCGGCTTACAACTATCGCGGCCCCTCTCAACGGGTCGCCCAAGCCCAATGCCTCAGCTTTCAGCAAACTGGGCCAAATCTCATGTGGGCCCATGAAGAAGCCTGCAATACCAGAAAAGGTTGTTCCGAAGAGGATAGCCATCCCTGTTCCTGAAGTCGTCAAGGCGGCTTCTCCTGCCAAGGGGTCGGTCTTCACAAGACTGACTATTCCGGCTCCCGTTCCTGCTCGAAGGTCTGTCTTTGACAGATTGGATACCGCTACTCAAAAGACATCAGTCTTTTAGAGACTGACACCGGCAGTGCTTCATCTGGACGGGGGGCAAGACAAAGCCATCCCCATTGCTGAACCAACGCCGTCCGCTCGACATGCTCGCCGTCGTCACTGGCGCCGGGTAAGGAAGGCTGGGGGCAACACCCCCTCTGGGATAACTCCGCCAGCTCCGATGGTGGAAATCAATGCTGCTGTTCCTGTTAGTTATATGTATGCCCTAGAGGCCATTACTATACATACGATGTATATTGTAGTGGATGCTAGGACATATATAGGGAGGACTTTCTTGCTCGACATGATAGTATGCTATCTGGTTGTACTTTATCTTAACATGTACTCTGATTGTCTCTATGTTACATGTTGATAAAGCCCTTAGGATATGTACTCGACTACTGGGACTATGATGAGATCATACTAGTGGGGTCACGGTAGTCGATGAGTACATCCTATAACTGTTCCTAGTCGAGGGTGTATCGAGACAGGGCATCGATACACCAGAGTAGACTAGCGTATACGCATCTTGACCCATATGATGGGCGATGGATGATCCCATATCCATCGGTGTTTGACATCAAGGATGGTGTACGGGTGCTCAGTGGAGACTGGGTACACTGGACGGACTCGCTGAGAACTCCCAGATGGTATTATACCACACGTCAGATGGCAGTTCTCCGGTGACACTGGTACAGAGTAGTCTGTTGACCCGAGATCGTCATAGAGTCTTGTGTGATTCCCACTGTGCTTTGATTTCCATCATACCACGTCCAAGAGGGCGTGCAAAAAGGTGGCTTTTGGGTACAGTCCCGAATCACATGGAGGCAATGAGCGATAGGAGGGGATTCGTCTCTCCCGGTATAGGGAGTTGATGTTGTGCTGTGTTCGATGGGCTATAACTGGAAATCCCTGGCCAGGGTTGCTGAGATTTACTGGTAAGTGTTATCAGTAGTTTCTCGAACTGTTATAGACCTCATATCGACACGACTTATCGAGCTACTGGGGTCTGACGTTTACCACCCCTAGGCGAGATATGCAACATATCAGACGACAAGACCGGACTGTACGGGAGTGTTACTGTTTGGATTCACAGGAGAATGTACAGGATTGCTTGTTGATCTTCTGAGCGCTCAATACCTGGGTAGCTGTTACGTTTAGCTGACCGCTTGCAGCTTGTGGGTGTTTGATATGATCATCACCTACTGCCAGCGTATTGACGATTCTTTAGAGTCCTACACAGAGGTTTCTTGGCTCAGGCAAAACGGAATAGGGGCACATATGTGATATGTGCGGGACCGAGGATAATGCGATATGTGATACCGTATTATATTCTCGCGATATTTGATATCAGCCGGGTCATCGGATCAAGTGTTGATTCGATGAATCGGTACGGATAAATATTAGTCGGTTATATGCGATATAGCCGGATTGCCGGATCAAGGGTTGATTCGATAATTTAATGTGTAATAATATATATGATATATTAAATTACATTAACTAATATTTGCTCACTAAAAGATTCTTTTTCTCACTCGGATAATACATTGATATATATGCGATATATGTTAAATGTATTATTTTATTTTGTTACAATAAATATTGTATATGTGATATATAATATTGTAACATATTATAATTATTAATGCAACATATTTAGAGGAGTTTAAACATGATTAGGGTTTGGATTAGGGTTAAACCTTCTAGTTGATTCTAGAAGCTTTTCTTTTGTCATGATAAAGATATTTGTGTGTGACTCATGCTTTAACCCAACCCAAACCCTAACCCTAGTAAACTCTTTACAATGGTTATTACAACCATGGTTGCATAAATGATTATGATAACTTTTTATTATTCATCACAAATGAGAATTCTATTATTATTCATCTTCTTCTTCCTTCATTCTTTCATGAAAAAGCTTTCTAGATTTTTCCAAGTGATGAATAAATGTAAGAAAAAGATAAATAAAGAGAGCAAAAATCCTACTTCATCATCCTCATCTTCCCTTGCCCTTTAGATGAGAGTGTTCACTCAATTTTAGTGAGTGTTAGCTTGTGTTAATGAAACTTCAAGGTAGATCATCTTTGTATCGAAGATCGGAAGCAAGACTGCACCTTTCTCTTCGTGAAGCCTCTCGAGAGTCCGGAGTACGATGATCGCAGCGAAGGGACCTCAACACGGAGCATATGAAGTGAAGGACCGGATCTATAAAGGTTGTAATCCCTCTCACTTAGTGTTAAAGTGTTTAGCATGTTAGTTTTCGCCTAATCTCTAGTTTAAAGATCCGTATTCGGGTTGTTCGGCACGGCTAAAATTTTAATCGGGCATGGTTGATACCTAGTAGACCCTTGTGCGCGTGCATATCAACCCTACAGTGGTATCAGAGCTACTAGGCATTGGATGTCGACCTATGGGGGGTTCTCACTGTGTGACAGTATGGCGAAGCATAGGCTCTTACCCCCAGGGTGTCCCGAGACCGGAAGGTGTTCCGGTGGGTTGTAGTCCTCGTGAGGGGGCATGCGTAAAAAGTAGCGGCTGAGGGACCCGTTGGTGCCACGGCGACCCCATTGGATGGGGTGGCTGCCTGCCCTACAGTGGTATCAGAGCCAAGCTAGAGCTTTAGACGAAGTCTAGACGAAGTTTAAAGTTCGATCGAACGCCAAAACCCCGACACGGAACCATCTCTGTACATTTTTCAAAAATGTGGTTTTTTCTGAATTAAAAATTCTCAGAAAATTAAGCAGGACAAACTAAGAATTACTGTGAAGTACGGACCTCTAACTCGAAAATTTGACCGCGGAACCGCGGCGAAACCATGGGTTTTGCGGCGGTTCCGCGGCCAAAATTTGGACTTAATCCCTGAAATTTCATGTAATTATTTTTAGGCCCTTTCTTGTTAATTTTTTCTGGGAATATTTTAATTCCACTCAAGTGTTGAGTTTTCAAGGGTTATATTGGGGAATCGTTGATTCGATCGGATAATTTAACTTTGTTTAGTTTGTCCGGATAATTTTTAGAAACTGTTAAAAAGTTCGAACGGATATCAATAACTCACTTTTTCCCCTGTCGGAAAATTTTTCAAAAGTTGGATTTTTTCTCGTGTTTAAGAATGCTCTAAGTCGTGCAAGTAACGCGGTGGACCCTCTAGAAGACAACAAAGCTTAACTCGATTATGTGACCGTCTTGAACTGCCTTTTAAACCTTAGGGTTTGGGGTAGTACGGCGTGCCACATGTGAGGCGTTGGCTTGACCCTTCTACGGCTGGACCATTGGTACTGTGGCATGTGATGGATGTTTTTAAACTGATTTCAAGTGTTGAGATATATTGGGGAAATCTTGGGTGTTTGATTATTCGATCGGAAAGTTTAACATTGTCTATTTATCTGGAATGTGATACAATATTTGGAATCCACAGGTAGTTATAAGATAACTAATTTGAATATTATAAACATAGCAGTTTAGTCTCAAATGATCGGTTGCCACGAAATTTTGATGTGATCAAAAGTCCGTCGCAATCACGTAGTGTACGCGGATACTCGCCGGGTAAACTTAATAGACAGCTACGCCCCATAGCCCCGACCAAGTGACTGTAGGAGAACCCCATCACTGAAAGCATCCGTTCGGGTGCTCGCGGCAGCGGTGTTCCGCCTTAGTGCACTTCGTCGAGGGCATCCAGGGGTGCGGCCGTCTACTAAAGTTTGCGACGAGCATTCGATCAGGACGTCGGGAATCTTGTTGAATTGCCCGACTTGATATTGAAAAGAGTTTTCGATAATGAGACTAAAATGCGGGGTTTATAATTGTTAGGCATGCGATGTCTAAAGGTATTCATTTGGTTAGGCATGCGATGTCTAAAGAGGTTGCGGATTCCAACTGTTGTAGTTTTACACTTTTTTTTCTGTGACCGTAAGCGTAGTATGTGGTGTATCGCCGGCTTCGTTGCTATACATCAACGACAATCGGGATACGCATACTTGCTTACGTTGATGATATGAGATATTATGTGTTGCTGTGATATGTTGTATTGGATCGTCGCTTTTGAATAGCCGGGGGTTTTATGTGAGATGAGAGTTTTTTTTCTTTTTCATTCATGTAAAATTCATTTGTATGTAATATTCTTTTATTGGGGCACTTCCAGGTAGCGGAAGATGTCACCGTTGTATATTATTTACTTTTCTTCATTAGGTAGACCCAAGGCGGGGAGCACAAGTAACCGGGTTCTAGGGTCCAGTGGGAGACCATCTCGAGGAGTCGAGACCGGGTCTCCTAACCCTAGAATTGGCAGTGTTGCTTGCCGCTCTCGTAGGGGTCTAGGGATGTGGGGTTTGGCTATTCATCGCGACCGTGGAATCCGTGTTTTATACAGGCTTGTATTGAAAACACGGACGTCCTAGTATATCCAATATTTCATATATGTTTCTTCTGCTGCAATGTTCTGTGATGAGATCATATTACTGCCTGAGACGAATGTTTATATTATATATATATGAGATATATGTTATATTGCAGATTTCGTTTCAAATGTGATGCTTGCGAAGCATATTAAAATGGGACTTCATTAACGAGATTAATGAAATAAAAGAAACCTAAGATGTTGTAGAAACTTGTTTAAAAACCAGGTAGCTACAGTTCTTGCTTTGCATCGCGGTGTTCCTTGTAGAACATCCAGCACCTTATTCGATAAGGAAAGGACCGAGATCCCTTCACCGGGAGTGACTCCTTTAGCAATAACTGGAAGATGCTACAAACTCGGTCTGTCTTTTGATTGCTTCTATAGTTCTTGCTTTGCATAGTGGTATTTGTGAAATATCCTGCACCTTATTCGATGAGGAAAGGGCTGACGATCCCTTCACCGGGAGTGACCCCTTTAGCAAAACTAGAAAAGCCTCAAAAACACTCCATTTAAAATCACTCGATTCTACAACGATATCAACTTCATTACGCAAAGGGTTTTCTGAAAAACCTGTCGTAGCCCTCCGTCATTTCAGATAAGTAGTAGTTAGTATTCGTGCTACGTTTGTTGGCCTGCGTCAAGGCGTAGTGTGCGGTAGCTAACTAGTATTTATCTGCTTATGCATATGATGCAGATTGAGTTAGGGTAGTCGTGCGACTTTGTTGGCCTGCGTCAAGGGTCGTGCGGGTGGGTTTAATTCAATCAAGAAATGACGGGTTGAACTTGACTAGCGCACTGTGGTTTGTTGGCCTGCGTCAAGGTCATGGGACGCTAGGGGTAAAATATTATTGGGAATTTCAAGAGTTGAAATTTGCAATGAGATTGCATACCTTCTATTAGATAGTTGGATCCCGATACCCGCTGCGAGTAAGAGTTACTCCTGTGAGAGTTTTACACATTACAATTAGCCGATCAAGTAGGTGTCTAGAAAGGTGTTAACGGGGTTACGCCTCTGGGAAAACGAGGTTTACTTTAATTAGGTTCGTGCGAAAGCACGGGGGACCTCCCTCAAAGTACCGACACTGGCCTGGCTGAAAGATTGGCGAACTTGTAGCGTGTAATTAATCCTGGCTAGTCTTTCCTTTTAGGGTTTGAAGGAAGATTTGATTAAAACAGTGGGAGACATCCTGATTAGATATATTAGATAACCAATCTAATCTTACAAGAGCATACGCTGAGTGTTTTCTTCTCTCTCTCTCCAGATAGCGACCATATCACGCCTTAATCAAGATAATAAAACGGATATATTGACCGAACCTACTTGTTATACTGAGCTGGGGAACGTTGGTCCCGCTCCAACTTATAATTGTTATAAGACAGAGCAGGAAATTGGGGAATACCAGATTTCCCGTGCCGCCCAAATGAAGAAAGTGCATGTTGATGCATCATCTTCGGGTGTGTTCATTACACAGAACTGTTTCTCAGTATCCTTTACGTCCTGGGTATTTGATACCGGATCAGGATCCCGCATATGTAATCTGTTACATGAGCTACAGAAAGGTAGAGAACTGAGAACGGGTGATAAGTTTCATGAGACAGAAAACGGTGTAAGTGTTGCAGCCAAGTCTGTTGGTCACTGTCACCCTGTATTACCGGAATACATTGATTCTGAACAAATGTTATTAGATACCGAACCTGATATACAAAATCATATCAGTCTCTTTATAAGTAAAGAAAGGATATAATTTTGTATTGTTGGATAATGTTTTGAACATTTCCTATATCAAGAGTTGATCGGTTCAGGCACGTTATCTAAAAGTATTGACGTTCTAAATCAAACCACAGTTCTTAGTATACAGAACACACACAAGAGGAAGAGTTCAGAAATGAACGAATCCTTCTTGAGGCATTGTAGACTAGGTCATATCAATGCGACCCGGCTAGCTAAGTTACATTTAGATGCAGATTTAAATCTGTTTGAATTTACATCTTGTGAAACTTTCCGGTCATGTCACAAAGATAAGATGACTATAGCTCTGTTTATTTGAAACAGAGAAAGAGTTAGTGAACTCTTGGGATTGATACATGCTGATGTATGAAGGTCCCCTATCTACACATGCCAAGACCGGTTCTTTTTACTTCATTACGTTCTCTGATAATCTCTCAAGATTCAGACATGTGTTCCTGTTGAAACATAAGTCCGAAGCTTTTGAGATATTCACAGAATATAAGTTAGAAGCAGAGAACCAAAATACGGGTATAAGTATTATGTCCTTTGATGAGATCAAGGAGGAGAATACTTGAGCACGGAATTCCTGGACTATTCTAAAGGAGAATGAGATTCTCTCTCAGCATTACTCCTCCGTATACACCATAGCACGTCGGTGTATCGGGGTGGAGCAATAGCACCCTATGTGATATGGTGTGCTCTATGATGAGTACTACTGAGTTTCTTATTTCCTTTTAGGAGTTATGCACTTAAGAAGCTGCATACCTATTGAATAGGGTTCAAATCAAATCAGTTGCTTACCATTTCATATTTGATATGGAAAGGGAAGAGCCCATATCTTAAGCTTGTTAAGATTTGGGGTTGTCCGTCTTATGTCTAAAAGCAAAATCCGGACAAGCTCGAGGCAAGGTCTGTTATGTACAACTGGAAAGGTTCCATCTATACAAAATGCAGCTGATGATTTGGTAGAACCAAAGGATTCAATAGTTTCCAACGAACCTCAGCCTCTCCGCCGATCTAGCAGGGTTCCTCAACCACCTGAGAGATACTTTGGTTTCTCTATGACAGTGGGAGCGAGGATTGCATCATGAGATGATGACCCAACTAGTTTCGAGCTGGCCATCAGGAGTGGGACTCTGTAAGAATGGCTGGATGCTTTTCGATCTGAGATGGAATCCTTATACACCAACAAAGTATGGACCTTGGTTGCTTTGTCTGAAGGGTTAAATCCCCATCAGGAGTGAGTATATCTTGAGAAGATTACTTGGTGTACATGGAAAAGTTGAGACTTTCAAAGCTATGCTTAAGTCCATCCAGATCCTACTTGCCACGGCTACATACCATGACTACGATATCTGGTGGTTGGGTGTCATGACTGCTTTTCTAAGTGATGTTTTAGAAGAGAACGTCTATAAGTACACAGCCAGAGGGCTTCGTAGACAGTGGGAGCAGCGGAAACGTGTGCAAGATGTTTTATATGATAAAACAGGCATCGCGGAGTTGGAACATCTGTTTTGATGTGGTAGTCAAAGAGTTTGACTTCATCAAAATGGTAGATGAACCTTGTATATACGAAAAGGTAGTAGAGAGTATGGTGGTGATCCTCGTAGAGTACGTGGATGACATACTCTTGATAGGGAAGGAGTTTCCTATGCTACGCTCGGTCAATCTCCGCTCATCACAAGGATTCTCCATATAGGATCAAAGTGATACCTCCTAAATCCTGGATTTTGGATCTATGAGATATATCTAATTGGATGTTAGGATACTCACTAGTTGTAGTGAGATGGTATCAATCGATCTTGGGGAGAATCACTGGAAAGGTTCCAGGGTGATAAAGACGACTGAATGTCAGTCGCAGGCATTGTCTTTACCCTCAGAGGAGGGACGGTATGTTGGAAGAGTTCCAAGCTAGATACCGTGACTTACTAGACGATTACAGGCAAGATACATCGTTACCAAGGATACTACCAAAGAGGCAGTCTGGATATATATATAAGTTCATAAGATGAACTTCGTTCCTACCATTGTGTGACAATGGAGTTGTGGCTTTAGCCAAGGAACTCCCGTCCCATCAGAAATCCAGATATAATTCTTAGGCAGTATCACCTGATCATGGAGATGGTTGATCTCCAGGGAGATCGAGGTTAGGAGAGAAGATACAGAGGACAACAGCGCGGATCCATTCACAAAGGCCTTTTTCCTAGTAGAGACTTTTATGGGATGGTTGAGTATGAGATACTTCAACCGCAGCTAATTGTTGGGTATGCGATACCATAACAGATGGCCCTAGTGCAAGTGGGAGATTGTTAGTTATATGTATGCCCTAGAGGCCATTACTGTACATACGATGTATATTGTAGTGGATGCTAGGACATATATAGGGAGGACTTTCTTGCTTGACATGATAGTATGCTATCTGGTTGTATTTTATCTTAACATGTACTCTGATTGTCTCTATGTTACATGTTGATAAAGCCCTTAGGATATGTACTCGACTACTGGGACTATGATGAGATCATACTAGTGGGGCCACGGTAGTCGATGAGTACATCCTATAACTGTTCCTAGTCGAGGGTGTATCGAGACAGGGCATCGATACACCAGAGTAGACTAGCGTATACGCATCTTGACCCATATGATGGGCGATGGATGATCCCATATCCATCGGTGTTTGACATCAAGGATGGTGTACGGGTGCTCAGTGGAGACTGGGTACACTGGACGGACTCGCCGAGAACTCCCAGATGGTATTATACCACACGTCAGATGGCAGTTCTCCGGTGACACTGGTACAGAGTAGTCTGTTGACCCGAGATCGTCATAGAGTCTTGTGTGATTCCCACTGTGCTTTGATTTCCATCATACCACGTCCAAGAGGGCGTGCAAAAAGGTGGCTTTTGGGTACAGTCCCGAATCACATGGAGGCAATGAGCGATAGGAGGGGATTCGTCTCTCCCGGTATAGGGAGTTGATGTTGTGCTGTGTTCGATTGGCTATAACCGGAAATCCCTGGCCAGGGTTGCTGAGATTTACTGGTAAGTGTTATCAGTAGTTTCTCGAACTGTTATAGACCTCATATCGACACGACTTATCGAGCTACTGGGGTCTGACGTTTACCACCCCTAGGCGAGATATGCAACATATCAGACGACGAGACCGGACTGTACGGGAGTGTTACTGTTTGGATTCACAGGAGAATGTACAGGATTGCTTGTTGATCTTCTGAGCGCTCAATACCTGGGTAGCTGTTACGTTTAGCTGACCGCTTGCAGCTTGTGGGTGTTTGATATGATCATCACCTACTGCCGGCGTATTGACGATTCTTTAGAGTCCTACACAGAGGTTTCTTGGCTCAGGCAAAACGGAGTAGGGGCACATATGTAATATGTGCGGGACCGAGGATAATGCGATATGTGATACCGTATTATATTCTCGCGATATTTGATATCAGCCGGGTCATCGGATCAAGTGTTGATTCGATGAATCGGTACGGATAAATATTAGTCGGTTATATGCGATATAGCCGGATTGCCGGATCAAGGGTTGATTCGATAATTTAATGTGTAATAATATATATGATATATTAAATTACATTAACTAATATTTGCTCACTAAAAGATTCTTTTTCTCACTCGGGTAATACATTGATATATATGCGATATATGTTAAATGTATTATTTTATTTTGTTACAATAAATATTGTATATGTGATATATAATATTGTAACATATTATAATTATTAATGCAACATGTTTAGAGGAGTTTAAACATGATTAGGGTTTGGATTAGGGTTAAACCTTCTAGTTGATTCTAGAAGCTTTTCTTTTGTCATGATAAAGATATTTGTGTGTGACTCATGCTTTAACCTAACCCAAACCCTAACCCTAGTAAACTCTCTACAATGGTTATTACAACCATGGTTGCATAAATGATTATGATAACTTTTTATTATTCATCACAAATATGAATTCTATTATTATTCATCTTCTTCTTCCTTCATTCTTTCATGAAAAAGCTTTCTAGATTTTTCCAAGTGATGAATAAATGTGAGAAAAAGATAAATAAAGAGAGCAAAAATCCTACTTCATCATCCTCATCTTCCCTTGCCCTTTAGATGAGAGTGTTCACTCAATTTTAGTGAGTGTTAGCTTGTGTTAATGAAACTTCAAGGTAGATCATCTTTGTATCGAAGATCGGAAGCAAGACTGCACCTTTCTCTTCGTGAAGCCTCTCGAGAGTCTGGAGTACGATGATCGCAACGAAGGGACCTCAACACGGAGCATATGAAGTGAAGGACCGGATCTACAAAGGTTGTAATCCCTCTCACTTAGTGTTAAAGTGTTTAGCATGTTAGTTTTCGCCTAATCTCTAGTTTAAAGATCCGTATTCGGGTTGTTCGGCACGGCTAAAATTTTAATCGGGCATGGTTGATGCCTAGTAGACCCTTGTGCGCGTGCATAGCAACCCTACAGTGGTATCAGAGCTACTAGGCATTGGATGTCGACCTATGGGGGGTTCTCACTGTGTGACAGTGTGGCGAAGTATAGGCTCTTACCCCCAGGGTGTCCCGAGACCGGAAGGTGTTCCGGTAGGTTGTAGTCCTCGTGAGGGGGCATGCGTAAAAAGTAGCGGCTGAGGGACCCATTGGTGCCACGGCGACCCCATTGGATGGGGTGGCTGCCTGCCCTACAGTGGTATCAGAGCCAAGCTAGAGCTTTAGGCGAAGCAGAGCAAGCGGCTAACATAAAACAAATGGCGCTCCTCTTCCAAGATATGGTAGGGATGATGTTACAGCCGGACCCTCCAGCTGAAGAACCTCCGATCATTATTGAAGACGATAAAGAGGAGACATCTAATCCTCCGCCGGCTCTTTCAGCAGCCAAGGAGGAGACAATTTCCAAGGCCGCACTGGACGACTATATAGATCAGCAAATACGAGCTCACCAGGCGAATGAAGCGGCCAGCCAAGTCGTCAGAACCGGACAGCCCTATCCGGGCTGGTATGACCAAATCAGCTACCGCCGGGATATACGATCCCTAAATTCCATGTGTACAAGGGGACAGGGAATCCACATCAGCATGTCGCTCAATTCAGGGCCTTATGCGGCAACACAGGAGGCGACGACAAACTGTTGCTTCGCCAATTCGTCGGCAGCTTAGCAGAAACTGCCTTTGAATGGTATTCGGAGCTACCTAATGACTCTGTCAAAACATTTGCGGAGATGGAGCTAATGTTTACACAAAGATTTGCCAGCGCCAGCGATCGCACCCCGATAACAGCACTGATTAACGCCAGGGTGAAGCCAGGAGAAACGTGGGTTCAATACGCAGCACGATGGCGGAATCTATGGTCGAAATGCGAACAGCGGATCGAAGAAGAGCCAGCTGTGGGCATGTTCGTAGGCACTCTTGATCCGCAAGCGACCATCTCGCAATTCATGATGTTCTTCAAACCGATCACGTTCCAGGCCTTGATTGACAAGTTGGCCCAAATGGATCAGATGGATCATAGATCATCTCCTTCAACGACGGACCCTCGGAATGAAAAAGGGAAAGGGAAAGCAACTTTCGTCGCTAAGACTTATCAACAGTCAAGCAACTTAAAGCCGGTTGTCCGTCAAAACAATATGCGTCCACGCCCATCCCTCGAGGAGAGACTGAGACGTCCTTACTCGTTTCCCCAGGATAAAACGAGGAAACTGTTTGAGCTGGCCGTGCGCAACAGACTCATCAATTTGCCGAGTCCAAAACGTCCGTTGCAACCAGGCGATGTCAACGATCCCAATTATTGCCCTTACCACCAAACGGTAAGTCACCCGATTGAGGATTGCTTCGTCTTTAAAGGATGGATCGAGGATCAGTACCAACAGGGCAAGTTCGCGTTGTCCGAAAAATGGAAGGTGAACCTACCACAACCGCATGCTCCGAAAAAGATGGATATGCCGGGGGCATCATGCTCATTCATAGGGAAAGCCCCATAGACCGAAAAGTCAGTAAACTAGAGATGCGTCTCAAATACGGCGACGGCGGACCGAAACGTCCTTAAACTAACGGCGGACCGCAATGTCCTAAAACTTGCAAATGACCGAAACGTCGTTAAACTACTCCCAACCCGCAGCATCTTCAGGCTGACGTGATTAAAAAAAACGGTATGTCCACAAGCAAAATGGGCATGGATGAAAACCCGAAGGGGCTCCGTGAGTAAAAACAGCAGGGCTACCGGCGAGTGTTCGTGAAAACCCGAAAGGGCGCGACCTCGTTAAAAAAAAAGAATAAAAAAAAATAAATAAAAATAAAAAGAACGGTACGTCCACAAGCAAAATGGGCACGGGTGAAAACCCGAAAGGGCTCCGTGAGTAAAAACAGCAGGGCTACCGGCGAGTGTTCGTGAAAACCCGAAAGGGCGCGACCTCGTTTAAAAAAAAGAAAAGAAAAGAAAAGAAAAGAATAAAAAAAGAAAAAAGAATAAAAAGAGAATAAAAAAAAAGAATAAAAAAAAAACGGTATGTCCACAAGCAAAATGGGCACGTATGAAAACCCGAAAGAGCTCCGTGAGTAAAAACAGCAGGGCTACCGGCGAGTGTTTGTGAAAACCCGAAAGGGCACAACCTCGTTAAAAGACACTTACAGGATCCTTTCGACCTTGTAAGGAGAAACCACCTGCGTGAGATCCTTATGACTCACAAGGGAGCAACACACTTAGGAGTCCTCACAATTCCTAAGGAAAAAATACACTTGCGAGATCCTCACGACTCGTAAGGAGAACTCTCTTCTGGGACCCTCACGGCTCATAAGATTTGAAAGTCTTAAGTTATAGAAAACTTAACCTGTTCTTAAGCAACCCCCACAACCTTCGATATTGCCCTACAAGCGGCTCAATACTGACCCTTGTATACAATCCACGGGCACGAATAAATATTTCCCTAACAAAGTCCCATCCGTGACTAGGGATATGCTTGTACAGCAAACAACACTTGTAAGTCCTCCCGACTTATAAGGAGAAAACCCTTTTGTAAGATCCTTACGACTTACAAGAGAACATGCACTTAGGAATCCTCACGATTCCCAAGGAGAAAACACACCTACAAGATCCTCACGACTTGCAGGAAGAAATACCTTTGTGAGACCCTTACGGCTCATGAAGTCAAAAGCCTTAGTCGACAGGACCCTTAACCCTGTTTACTAAGCCACCTTTGTTCAATATCGACAGAGGCAAATGATGATTCGCTCCTGGCAATATCCCAGTTGCAACGATGCTGATGCCTAAACCGGTATCAAATTCCAAGCCCTTTCAAGGCAGATGATGATTCGCTCCTGGCAATATCCCAGTTGCAGCGATACTGATGCCTAAACCGGTATCAAATTCCAAGTCCTTTCACGGCAAATGATGATTCGCTCCTGGCAATATTCCAGTCGCAGCGATGCTGATGCCAAGATTGGTATCAGATCCCAAATCCCCTACTCGCAAAAAAAAAATCAGCGAGCCAAAAAAAAAATTAATAAAAAAAAATTGCATACGAAATAGCCGAAATGATTGGGCAACTCGCAATAAAAAGCAGCGAGTAAAAAGAAAAATAGCCGAAATGATTGGGCACCGCGAAAAATAGCCGAAATGATTGGGCAATCGCGACCTCCGCGATATAAAAGCTGAAAGGATAGAGCATCGCGGAAATAAAAAAAAATTCTGAAAGAATGAAACTTTTTGCCCTGCAGGTGAGGTCACATTGACCCCTGTATACAATCCATGGGCACGAACAAGGAGGGAACCATATCTTCCCGACAGGCTCCAACGGAAAGCGAAGCCAAATCTCGACAGTTCATAGACAACCTAGAGACAATCTCGACATTTGTCGCAATATTACAGACACGACGTCAACAAATGAAGCAAACGAAGATCCCGAGCTTCAGGGTCTCGACGTCAACATCGACAACTTAGAAATCACCAACGGCGTTTTTCCTCACTCCAACCAGATACAAACATGACGTCAACAATCGACCTCAAAGTTGCAACGAAACGGAACCATGGCAAAGTCCCTAGTTCCAAATCTCAATGGCCACATCTGCAGCCCGAAGACCAACAACGGTGGGCCTCCTCATTCCAGCATGACACAGATGTTACACCATCAAGCGGAGCGACGGCAAAATCCCAGCTCCACCTCAACATCCGTCTCGATACAGTAGACGAGATGTCAACAATGGCGTTCCTCTGCAGTCCAGCAGGATGCAGATGCAACGTCAACGAAAGACCTCACGGTCGAAACAAAGCGGAGCGACGGCAAAATCCCAACTCCACCTCAACATCCGTCTCGATACAGTAGACGAGATGTCAACAATGGCGTTCCTTCGCAGTCCAATAGGATGCAGAAGCAACATCAACAAAAGACCTCATGGTCGAAGCAAAGCGGAACAACGGCAACTCCCAGTTCCATAACTCGACGATGTACTCCCACAGAGAGTCAAATCCCAACTCCGTGAAATGCGGATATAATCAACAAAATTCCTGGTCACGTGGAACGCGGATAACGTCACTCTTTGACCCCGTGGAAAACGTCCAGAGCGGATCCTGGTCCTCGCAGAGCACGGCAGTGAACCCGTGTGAAGCATCCAGAGCGGAGCCTAGTCCTCGCCTAACGCGGCAGTGAACCCGTGTGAAGCATCTAGTGCAAAATTCCTGGTCACGTGGAACGTGAATAACGTCACTCTTTGACCCCGTGGAAAACGTCCAGAGCGGATCCTGGTCCTTGCAGAGCACGGCAGTGAACCCGTAAGAAGCATCCAGAGCGGAGCCTAGTCCTCGCCTAACGCGGCAGTGAACCCGTGTGAAGCATCTAGTGCAAATTCCTGGTCATGTGGAAAGCGGATAACGTCACTCTTCGACCCTGTGGGAAACGTCCAGAGCGGATGCTGGTCCTCACACTAACATGGAGTGATCACAACCGCGACATTCGTCTTGATACAGCAGACGCGATGCCAGCAAACGAAGCGAAGGCCAAATTCCTAGCTTCAAGGTCTTGACGGCAAGTCATATAAAGCCTGAAAGATAATCGGAGATCATCTCGCACCGGCGCGGAATGGTCACCACCTCGACGATCGTCTTGATACAACAGATGAAATGTTACCCCGGCGTTCTTCCCCCAGCAGGATTCGGATGCGACAAAGAAAACAAAGCGAAGGCTAAATTCCTAGCTTCAAGGTCTTGACGGCAAGTCATATAAAGCCTGAAAGACAATCGGAGATCATCTCGCATCAGCGCGGAGTGTTCACCACCTCGACGATCGTCTCGATACAGCAGATGAAATGTCACCCCAGCATTCTTCCCCCAGCAGGATTCGGACGCGCCAAAGCAAACGAAGCGAAGGCCAAATTCCTAGCTTCAACGTCTTGACGGTAACTCATATAAAACCGAAAAGACAATCAAAGATCATCCCACATGGAGTGGTCACCACCACGACATTCGTCTCGATACAGCAGACGAGATGTCAACAACAACGTTCTTCCTCCAACAGGATTAGGACACACCAAGCAAACGAAGCGAAGGCCAAATTCCTAGCTTCGGGGTCTTAACGGCAAGTCATATAAAGCCTGAAAAACCATCGGAGATTATCTCGCACCAGTGCGGAGTGGTCACTACCTCGACGTTCGTCTCGATACAGCAGACGCAACATCACCAAAAGGAGCCACGGCAAAATCCCTAGTTCCAAACCTCGACGGTTCACCAGCAACCTAGAGACAAACATGACATCCGTCTCGATACAGAGGACGCGATGCCAGCAAACGAAGCGAAGGCCAAATTCCTAGCTTCATGCGTCTTGACGGCAAGTCATATAAAGCCTGAAAGACAATCAGAGATCATCTCGCACCAGTGCGGAATGGTCACCACCTCGACTTTCGTCTCGATACTGCAGACGCAACATCACCAAAAGGAGCCACGGCAAAATCCCTAGTTCCAAACCTCGACGGTTCACCAGCAACCTAGAGACAACCATGACATTCGTCTCGATACAGAGGACGCGATGCCAGCAAACGAAACGAAGGCCAAATTCCTAGCTTCATGCGTCTTAACGGCAAGTCATATAAAGCCTGAAAGACAATCGGAGATTATCTCGCACCAGTGCTGAGTGGTCACCACCTTGACGTTCGTCTCGATACAGCAGACGCAACATCACCAAAAGGAGCCACGGCAAAATCCCTAGTTCCAAACCTCGACGGTTCACCAGCAACCTAGAGACAACTACGACATTCGTCTCGATACAGAGGACGCAATGCCAGCAAACGAAGCAAAGGCCAAATTCATAGCTTTAGGGTCTTAACGGCAAGTCATATAAAGCCTGAAAGACTATCGGAGATCATCCCACACCAGCGCGGAGTGGTTATGACTCATCGGGGCTCTCCAAAATGAGCCTAACCTCAAGTAAAAAGCAGCATGGCAAATTCCTAGCGCTTTCTCTTCCGACGGTCAAACTGCCAAGGAGGATTGCTTGAAGACGTCTTGTCCAGCTCCCAAAGGGATTAGAGACACGGCAGTCGCAGGGCTACTCGAACAACACGATTGCCTATCGAGGAATACATCAGCTCATGCGACGGTACGACGGCCAAAACCCTAAGTACCACAGACCCTAACGGACTTCTGTCGTAAAGAGCAGAGGTTAACTGTGACGTTAGGATATTCTTGCGAGATCTGCTCGATTCGTTTCGACTCGTGAGGAAATTGATGTCTTTGCGAGAACTTCTCGATTCGTCTCGACTCGTGAGATAAAGCCTTAGGCAGTAGGGATTAAAAAACCTATTTCCTAAGCACTGGGATCCTGCAAGTCGGCCCAAAATGGTCTCTTGCATACTATCCACGGGTCTCACTCTCCGAAGTCGGATTTCGACAAGGAGGGGAACAACCGCTTACGGGTCCTCTCGACTCGTAAGAGGGAAAAATTCTCTTACAAGATCCTTACGACTTATAAGAGAAACACACTTAGGAATCCTCACGACTCCTAAGGAGAAAATACACCTACGAGATCCTCTCGATCCGTAGGGAGAAAAGTCTTTATGAGACCCTCACGGCTCATAAAGTTGAAAAGTCTTAGGTGGCAGATCCTAACCCTGTCTCCTAAGCCATCAATGCCCTGCAAAGAGGTCAAGATGGACCATCTATGAGCCGCACTTGCCAAAACTACATGCCACTGAAACGGAGAACTTACTCATAAGCGTATAAACTACTCCACGCCAGAGTAAGACATAAAGAGATAAAAGGGTGCGGCTCATGGAGTTAAGGGTTTGGAACTATATCTCTTAAGAGTCAAGATTTGAGTCAATGATAAATGACGACGCTTGTGTCCGCTCGTTATCTTCTCAGATCAAGATCCTAAAAGTTATATACCAATCCGAAACTGGTCATACGCCATGCATTACTCTGCACTACTTCACCCACGTGTATACTTACGTGGGCAAAGTAGTGGGGGGCATTTGTTCCCGCCAGAAATTTCTGCGCAAAAGAGTCCAAGGTATCAAATGGCAGCGATATGCTTAAGGAAATGCAAACCAGAATCTTCCGGGCTGTTTTTTGACAAACTCTCGAATGAGAAACAGATAAATTCTAATGGTATCGAAAGCGGCTCGAAAAACCCTTCGATTTGAAATATTATGGGCCTCGTAATTCATCCGGGATCAAAAGTTATGAGGAATTACGTGTCCACACGTGATGGACTTTTAAGAACCCGCTGGAGGAGTTAAAAAATATAATAAAAACTCAGAAAAGACCCCAATGGGGCATCACGTGCTCACACGTGACTATGGGTCACGTGCAGACACGTGATGGGCTTTTAAGGCCTCTAAAATAATGAATAGAATTAAATTCTAAAATCTGTTCCCTGATTAAAAATCAGGAATCACGTGCTCACACGTGACCAATGGTCACGTGTTGACACGTGATGGTTAAAACTGAAGCGTAAACAAACAGCTGAAGGAAATACCTCAATGAGGTGTCACGTGCTCACACGTGACCAATGGTCACGTGTTGACACGTGATGGTTACAACTGAAGCGTAAGTAAACACTGAGAAAAGGACTCAATTGTCGCGTGGCAACACGTGACTGGCTGTAAAAGCCTTGCTGTTCAACAGAATTAAGTTCTAAAAAAAAAGATCATTTACATCTTTCAAAATAGAATTAAAATTCTAAAAGCTTCTAAATCTTTCCAAATGGAAAAGGATTATGGGGACCGTTGGATTAAAGATCCAAGGGTGATTAAAAATCACCAATTTATGGAAAAATCTTAAATAAGGAAAGATCTCCCAAAATCTCACCGAAATAACAAACAGGATATCTTTGGATTTAAAATCCAATGGTGAATAAAATTCACTTAACAATCTAAAGGCCCAGATTAATGATGAATGCAAATCAAATCTCTCAACATACAAATCAAATCTCTTAATGAGAGATTTGTTAAACAAATTGATTCTCTTCCTCCACCTATAAATAGGAGCCAAGAGAAGAGAAGGAGGATTGACCTTTTGGAGAGAAGAAACAGAGAGAGGAGAATTTAATTCTCTGCAAAAGAAAAACCCTAGGTGAGAAAAGGGAAAAGATTAACTTCAAAATGAGAATTTAATTCTCAAAATTCAAGAGTTTAACTCTTATATAAAAAAAAAAAAGAAGAACTTAGTTCTTCTTCTGGTTGAAGATCTGTACAGAGCACATCTCCCCATAGGATGAGAATTTAATTCTCATCGGGTTGAGATCCTACCATGCAGATCCTAAACTTAGAAGGGGAATTGAGTTTTGAAAATTTAATTCTCCTAAAACAAAACTAGAGTTTAACCCTAATCAAGAATTTAATTCTTTTACATATCTGGGAATTTAATTCCTTTGAAAAGAAATCAGGATTTTATCCTAAATTTAATTCTTTCACGATAGGAATTTAATTCCTCCAAAAACATAATTAGGGTTTAACCCTATAAAGAATTCAATTCTTAAAAGATCTCTGTTCATGAAAAGAACTAGGGTCACGTGCCCCCACGTGACCCTTGAAAAGATCCCCTGCAAAGAACTTTGAAGCATCACCCCACGTGCTCCCACGTGACTCCCAGAACGCAGAAAGAAAAAGCAAAGGGAATGAAAGCTTTGGGCGCTCTCACGTGTTATCACGTGACCCCTCAGCAAATGCTTTAACAATTGGCGCACAGATCCCTATCACGTGCCAACACGTGATGCTCTAAAATAAAAATAAAAGTGTTTAACACTTGTTCGCAGATTTGAGGATAAACCAAAAGGAGATCTGGCTCCACGTTTAGGGCGCCCTCACGTGTCACCACGTGACCCCTAATGAGCATTCTAACAGACCAGAGCAGGGGCCTTTATCACGTGCTCACACGTGATGGCCGCCAGAATTAAAAGAGTTAAACACTGATCTGCAGAATAAAATAAAGGGAATCAGGGCGCTCTCACGTGTCCACACGTGACCCCTCTCTCCTTAGTGTTTAACACTAATCTGAAGACTTTATCCTCAGTGTTTAACACTGATTTTCTTAGTGTTTAACACTAATTGGAAAACTCTATTTGCAGTGTTTAACACTGATTTTCTTAGTGATTAACACTAGTTTGAAATCTCTGCTGCCGGTGTTTAACACCGATTTGCTTTTGTGTTAACACTAATTTGAAAGCCTTGTTGCTAACACTGATTATCTTTTAGTGTTTAACACTAATTTGCTAATCTTATTCCCAGTGTTCAACACTGTTGGTCTTTAGTGTTTAACACTAGCTTTAGCCCAATTGGCTAAGTTTCTAGAGGCAAAGCCTCTCCTTCAATGGACCAACAGAGGGCCAATATTTCAAATATAATTGGACTTAGCCCAAACTGGCCATAAGTCCTCAAATCATCTTGAACTGAGCACATCTGCTCTTTCAACCAACTCATTGGTTCAAGGGTACATCTCTGAACTCCTCTGATATTTGTCGTTGTAATCCTTCAACGTCTTCAGAGAGGTGACGGGTCCCGACAACCACACATCAACACGGACTGTGGGGTCCTTAAACTCATGGACTTATGCGTCCTTAAACTAAGATACGGACTGTGGGGTCCTTAAACCCGCGGACTTATGCGTCCTTAAACTAACGGACTAATGCGTCCTTAAACACACCCATATGGACTGTGGGGTCCTTAAACCCATGGACTTATGCGTCCTTAAACTACCGACGGACCGAAACGTCCTTAAACTAACGACGGACCAAAACGTCCTTAAACTAAAGATGGACCACCACGTCCCTAAACTGGCGATGGACCACCACGTCCCTAAACTGGAACATGGACCACCATGTCCCTAAACTGGAGATGGACCACCACGTCCCTAAACTGGCGATGGACCACTATGTCCTTAAACTGGTATTAGACCCCCATGTCCCTAAACTGGCAATGGACCACTATGTCCCTAAACTAGAACAATAGAGCCCCCAAATGCTCTTTTGTCGGATCTAAACGATCCCGTTTAAGTTGATCTTAGCCTCAAACCTTCAAACAGACTTTAGTCCCAAATTGGACTATAGATCCCCCCAATTAACTCTGGTTCAAGGGTACATCTCTGAACTCCTCTGACATCTGTCGTTGTAATCCTTCAACGTCGTCAGAGAGGTGACGGGTCCCGATGGCCATAAATTTAATGGACCACTATGTCCCTAAACTGGAACATTAGAGCCAATTGCTCTTTTGTCGGATCTAAAAGATCCCGTTAAGTTGATCTTAGTCTCAAACTGGACTAACGTATCCTTAACAAACGTTTGAGTTGATCTTAGCCTCAAATATGACTAACGTATCCTCAAACCAAAACCCCAAACCCAAATCTAAGAAAACACGGATTTGGACTAATCCACGTCCTACGGGCGACGACATAAATTGGTCTCCGTATACAATCCACGGGCAACCACAAACAAAAAAACACCCACGACACGAAGTGACCATCTGGAGAAGGAGAAAGTTGTTACCGCGATGCGGTAGCGTAATTAACTGCAGGGGCTTGCGCCTGCAGGGAAGAGCGTCCCCACAATCAAAAACCCCTCAAACGAGGGGGAATCTGACGAAGTCTGCTACATCGGCCGCATCCGTTTAAACCTTCGATATATGGTGCCATAAATCAACTTGGCATCTTCAGAGAGGTGAACGGATAGCACCAATTAGCATCTGTCCCGAATCTCAGTGCCAAGACATCGCAGACTTGTGCGCCGTCTTTCGGAGGGGAACAGGGCGTATCTCCACTTCTACGAAAAACCAAATTTAAACATTAAATTATAGCTATCAATTCTTTAAACTGAAAACTATAGGAAACTACTTAGAAGTTACAGGCAATTGTTTATAAGTTACATACAAGTTCTTACAAGTTGCAGGCAACTGCTTATAAGTTACAGGCAACTTTTGTAGAAGTTACAGACAACTGCTTAGATGTTACAGGCAAATAATTTGCCTGCATTATGTTGCCAACAACAAATGAAAATAAGCACTTCCCTGTAATATCTGTGAAGTTGTCTGTAACTTGTAAGCAGTTTCTTGTAACATGTAGGCAATTTTAATATATGCATGTTTAGAAGTTACAGGTAACTACTTACAAGTTATAGGAAAGTTCTTACAAGTTATAGACAACTATTTAGAAATTACAGGTAAGTGCTTAGATATTACAGGAAACTTTTTAGATATTCAAGCATCGACGAGATATTCACAATTTTTTAGAAATCAAGTATCAATGAGAGATTCACAATTTTTTAGAAAAGAAACAACTTCGAATTGCAATGTAAGATTAACAGAAAGGATATCAATTTTACCTAATTTGTATCTCAGCCCTTGTCGATTCCTTGACCGCTTTCGATTTATCCGACGTCGTTAATCCCAATTCTGGAGCCACTGATTTAGCCGACGTCTTTTTCTCCTATTTCAAGGCTAATACGATTTAGTCGCCTTATCCTTTGATTTAGGAGTCATTCTGCAAGGAGTGATGGTGATGAAGTTGTTTTCGTAACAGAGGAAGGGGGTCTAGGAGGCCGACGAGAGGACGGACGGGGGCTCTAAGGATAGGGTTTTCGATGACAAGAGACGATTTGGGACAGGGAGTTTTGGTATCGGCTTGAGGAGGTGAGGTTGTGACGACGGCGACGACAGCGACGAAGGAGGGGACGGCGAGAGAGCGACGACGATGACGAAGGCGGGGACAGCGACAAGAGCACGGGTTTTGGAAGCTCGAGCGACAGAGAGTGAGAAAAAGGGAAAATTTTGAATGGGGTATTTTCGTCCCTTCACCAAAATATAATATCCATATTTTGGGCCAAGGGGTGTTTAGACCAAGGTTATGAACAGTAGGCCTCTTCTTCCTATTTACAAAATACAAGGGACTTTTTTACTAGTTTTTCTTAGGCTGGGGGCTTCTTAAAAATTTACCAATGTATCTCTCTGTCTGTACCCATGTCTCTTTCTATATATATATAAAGCTCATTTTGACTTTTGAGCCGTTCAAATTGGCAACTGTTGAATTAGAAAAGGTTAAAAGAAAGAAGAAAAATCGGAGAGCAAATTCTTCTCTCTTTCACGGTTATTCTTAGAAGGAATAAATCACTAGACTTTTTATATCTCATTCCTTTCAACACCAAATTCTACAATTCTTTTTGGGTTGCTTTCGTATTTTTGGACACTACAAGACCACGAATCAAAACCAAAACATCCCTTGTAATTCGTACTCAACAGGGATTTGGACGGACCGAAGAGTATTGTATCTTGGAAATGTTTTTGTCAGTACAAATCGTATGAGGAGTGGAGTACGTTCTTAGGGCAGCACAGCTATCTGCATGCCTCCCTTCGCCAGGCTCGATTTCCTAACTTTTATTTTATATTCTAATATTGTTTATGCGATCGAATATTTTAACAAATATTTTATAAAATCATATTTTGTTTTAAATCATTATTTAGCAATTATTTCCGAATTTTATCTAACAATCTAAGAATGCATTAAGGATAATTGTTTATTGATTAGACTTGATTATATTGATTGCCATATATTGTTCAATATATTGAATTGTTATTTTTTACAATTTTTTATTCTAATTTATTTATGGTTTCAAGTAAACAATTATTAGTTGTTTTTAATCCCATAGTTTACATTACTAAATCCTTTCTTGATTGGTGGCTTGATTCCAGTCATGACCCGGAAATGACATGTGACCGGCATTTAAGTCATGCGACATCTTTGGACGTCGATGCAATCCATATAAGCCAAAATCCAGAATTTAAACCTTTTGAAAAAGAAATAATAGAGGTGGAATTTTAGAAAGGGTTTACAAAAATAAAATAAAGTTTGTTTTGAAAGTGTAGGCAAGATTGGTTTAAAAACATTTGAAAACATTTTCGTCATTTAAAAATTGAGCAGCGTCTCCTTTATAAATCTTGAATAAAAAAACATATACAATGGATTAAATATAAAAGTATCCCCACACGGGAGCTAGCTCGGCGCCCATACGATAGAGTCACAAACCACGCAATTACTCGATCTAGTTACCACGCATATACAATTTGCAGATAGAGTGACACTAGATACAAAAGAAAATGTGTACAAGAGGCGGTTACTATACACTGCGTAACCCACCTAGCAAAATGTAATAACACCTTGAAATAAAGATGTGCCAACGAAACCGCTAATGATCCAGCGGTCGGTCCTGCAAGAAGTTATGGCATAACAAGGGTGAGTTGCCAACTCGTGAGTAGAAATAAACATCACAAGATATATATATATTATATGCACGGAAAATAAAAGCAAGCGCTTCATAAACGGATCGCGTAAATAAAAACATCATCAATAAAATCATCATGACATCCGTGTCAATTATCGACACTTGAAATCTCTTTTCTTTTCTTAGGCGATGTCTTTCGGATCAGCAATGTTTTCAATCTCATCATATCACCAGTCGGTATTCTTCGGATATTCGCCGTGTTCCATAATATCACCGGTATCGAATAACCTCGTTAGGCTTCCTGCCTTTCTATGCAGACTTCCTGTCTCTCGGTATCGTACCGGGTCTACCATGTATCCGTACAAGTTCTCCCCACTTAAGTATCGGATATTATACAACCACAAATCCATATAAAACTCATGGTGGGCGTCAAATTATCATTTCAAGCGAAAACCGCAACTTTTGCAAATATAAGCAATTTTATAAATCATACAGCGGTTTCTCAAAATTCATAGAAAATATCAAGTTCATAAGAACGGCAATGCATAATTCATCTTTGCAACAATTGGCAACTAATATATATATATATATATATATATATATATATATATATATATATGTATATGTATATGTATGTATATGTATATATATGTATGTATGTATATGTATGTATATGTATATATATGTATGTATACATACATACATATATATACATATATATACATATACATACATATACATATACATATATATATATATATAACAAAGGCATTCGCATAACGAAATCATAATAAGCAGCTATTTATACTAGTAAGGATGTAATTATAATACAAATAAATATGGCAATTTCTACAGTGTCATGGTTGTAATAATAATGTGTATGTGTAGCATGCGAGTATATATATATATATATATATATATATATATATATATATATATATATATAACAAAGGCATTCGCATAACGAAATCATAATAAGAAGCTATTTATACTAGTATGGATGTAATTATAATACGAATAAATATGGCAATTTCTAGTGTCATGGTTGTAATAATAATGTGTACGTGTAGCATGCGAGTCTGTAACTGCGTCACATGGTAATTATTAGTAGTCGTGCTAGTATTCTATCTAGTGTGTTCGTACAAACATAGCAAAGAAAACATAGAACATGACATGGTAATCGAGGTATAGGAGATATAAGTTTAGGCAAAACATGACATCGTAAACAAGTATAGGCAAAACATGGCATCGTAAACAAGTATAGACAAAACATGGCTTGGTAATCGAGGTATAGGAGATATAAGTTTAAAATCAATATGAAGTTTTTATAAAAGTTCTGGTGGTCGGGGGTGCTATATGCCATCCGTCCGATTTTCCGCTTATAGATGCTAATCTACTCACCGAAAAGTGGCTCGAGCTAGTTGAAGCCCACGTCCACCTTGCCTTTTTCTTTCCGTCTCGGAAGTCTCCGTTATCGATCATACAATCAAAACAATAAGGTAACCGCATAAGAATCTAAGCCGACATCGATGCTAACGAGCTAAGAGTACATAGGTTAGAACCTATTATTAACATGTGCTAACGTGTGCTAACTACGTAGAACTACGTCCCCCGGAATCGTTCAAACGTAAAAAGATTGAATCAAAAAGTAGAAATCTGTTTATTAAGTCAAAATCCCAAACAACCAAGAAAATTGAACTGCTGACGTTTGGTGAAGAACTTCCAGACGTCTGCCCAAGACCTAAAAAAAATCAGAGAAAAAGCAGATGTCTAATGTTTTAAGCCCAGATGTCTGATGAACAAAAAATCATTAACAAAGATTGGTCGCAGACGTCTGATGAGAAAGTTGCAGACGTCTAACAAAAAGGCTCCAAAACACCAAGAGAATAAGCAGACGTCTGATGAAGGAACATCAGATGTATGATGCTCAACCTGAGACAAAACCAGAGAACACACAGACGTCTGAAGCTCTTTGCTCAGATGTCTGATGAAGGAAATTGGAAGTTTGCAAATACAGAATTTGAAAATACTTTAAAACCAAAACTTTTTGCTACAAACTACCCTCAACTATCCCAAATCAAGTTGTAACTATTATAAAACTACTCTAACACACAACCACTACAAGTATCCATTTGAAAAAACCCTATTTTTGAAGGATCAAAACCATAAAAACATGATCTTTGGCTTGAAAATAAACTTTCCATGGTAAGTTCTTGAAAACTCATCAAAAAGATGGGACCTTTATCTCTTTTGAAATGGAAAAGAAGATCCAAACTTGGAAGGAGACCACTAAAGTGTTGGTAATGGCTTCAAGGGACGAAAGATGGAGAGAGGAGGTGGTTTGGGTGAAGAAAACCAAGTTTTGTGTGGGATTGAGAGAATATAATGGGGTATTGGGGTTAGAGGCTTGTGGGAGAGTGAGAGAGATGTGAATTATGGAGAAAAAGAAGAAGATAAAAATGGTTGTGAGGCTCACTCATGCCTCTCTCCCTCCCTTTCCCTTCTATATTCTAATCTAGTTTGTGCCCCTCTCCATGTTTCCTCTTCCATATCCTCCCCTTTTCTATATATCAATTATTTTTAAAAACCATATAAAGAAAACGGAAAATTAGTATAGTTGCAATGACAAATAAATACTAGTTAGGAAATAATATACTTTGTAGATACATGTACTAAGACCAGATTATGAAGACCCAATTTGATAAATGTCATCATATTTATAAAACTCATTATATTATTAATTAAATTCTAAAATAAATCTTAAAATTTTCGAAATGTTACAATTCCAGTGCCAACGTTTATGTATGTTTTGATTTATCTTCGTAAACAACCTTTAAGGATCAATGTAGGGGAGGAGTAATGTTAGGGAATGAAGTTGCAACATCTATTAAGGGGATTAGAAATTTTTCATTAAAACAATCTTCGGAAAAAACAATTATCTTAAAAGATATGCTATTTGTTCCAGAAATTAGAAGAAACTTAATTAGTGTTTACTTACTTGTTAGAATAGGATACAACTTTTTTTATAGTAACCAATTTGTCATTACTAAATTAAGTTCATTGGCAAAGATTATTTATATGATGGTTTATTTAAATTGCATGTTATTCTTTATAATGTTTAATAATTCTATTGTTCTGTATGTTTGAAACTTTATATTTATTTCATGATAGATTAAGGTATATTAATTTTCATATTTTGATGCATATGATGGAACTTAATCTAATTCCTATATGCAGAGTTGACTTTAATAATAAATACCAAATTGGTATTAATGCGAATCAAACTAAAAGACCATTTAAGGAAGTTTATAGAAATACCTAAGTATTAGAACTTATACATTCTGATATTTGTGATATTACTAATACTCGGACTAGAGGTGTTAATAAATACTTTGTTGCTTTCATTGATAATGCTTCCAAATTTTTTTATGTATATCTTATAAAAAAAACAAGGACGAGGTTCTTGATAAATTTAAACTTTACAAAAATAAGGTTGAAATTCAACTTGAAAAAAAAATAAAAATTATTAGATCTGATCGTGAGGATGAATACACCTCTGTTGAGTTTACCATATTTTGCAAAGAGCGCGGCATTAGACATGAGGTGACTGCACCATATTCGTCTCAGTCTAATGGCAGAGCGGAAAGAAAAAATAGAACTTTAATAAATATGGTAAATTCTATGTTATCGAGTTCCTAAGAATTTGTAGGGGGGAAGCGCTCAGATATTTATGCTATATTTGATAAATGTCATCATATTTATAAAACTCATTATATTATTAATTAAATTCTAAAATAAATCTTAAAATTTTCGAAATGTTACAATTCCAGTGCCAACGTTTATGTATGTTTTGATTTATCTTCGTAAACAACCTTTAAGGATCAATGTAGGGGAGGAGTAATGTTAGGGAATGAAGTTGCAACATCTATTAAGGGGATTAGAAATTTTTCATTAAAACAATCTTCGGAAAAAACAATTATCTTAAAAGATATGCTATTTGTTCCAGAAATTAGAAGAAACTTAATTAGTGTTTACTTACTTGTTAGAATAGGATACAACTTTTTTTATAGTAACCAATTTGTCATTACTAAATTAAGTTCATTGGCAAAGATTATTTATATGATGGTTTATTTAAATTGCATGTTATTCTTTATAATGTTTAATAATTCTATTGTTCTGTATGTTTGAAACTTTATATTTATTTCATGATAGATTAAGGTATATTAATTTTCATATTTTGATGCATATGATGGAACTTAATCTAATTCCTATATGCAGAGTTGACTTTAATAATAAATACCAAATTGGTATTAATGCGAATCAAACTAAAAGACCATTTAAGGAAGTTTATAGAAATACCCAAGTATTAGAACTTATACATTCTGATATTTGTGATATTACTAATACTCGGACTAGAGGTGTTAATAAATACTTTGTTGCTTTCATTGATAATGCTTCCAAATTTTTTTATGTATATCTTATAAAAAAACAAGGACGAGGTTCTTGATAAATTTAAACTTTACAAAAATAAGGTTGAAATTCAACTTGAAAAAAAAATAAAAATTATTAGATCTGATCGTGAGGATGAATACACCTCTGTTGAGTTTACCATATTTTGCAAAGAGCGCGGCATTAGACATGAGGTGACTGCACCATATTCGTCTCAGTCTAATGGCAGAGCGGAAAGAAAAAATAGAACTTTAATAAATATGGTAAATTCTATGTTATCGAGTTCCTAAGAATTTGTAGGGGGGAAGCGCTCAGATATTTATGCTATATTTGATAAATGTCATCATATTTATAAAACTCATTATATTATTAATTAAATTCTAAAATAAATCTTAAAATTTTCGAAATGTTACAATTCCAGTGCCAACGTTTATGTATGTTTTGATTTATCTTCGTAAACAACCTTTAAGGATCAATGTAGGGGAGGAGTAATGTTAGGGAATGAAGTTGCAACATCTATTAAGGGGATTAGAAATTTTTCATTAAAACAATCTTCGGAAAAAACAATTATCTTAAAAGATATGCTATTTGTTCCAGAAATTAGAAGAAACTTAATTAGTGTTTACTTACTTGTTAGAATAGGATACAACTTTTTTTATAGTAACCAATTTGTCATTACTAAATTAAGTTCATTGGCAAAGATTATTTATATGATGGTTTATTTAAATTGCATGTTATTCTTTATAATGTTTAATAATTCTATTGTTCTGTATGTTTGAAACTTTATATTTATTTCATGATAGATTAAGGTATATTAATTTTCATATTTTGATGCATATGATGGAACTTAATCTAATTCCTATATGCAGAGTTGACTTTAATAATAAATACCAAATTGGTATTAATGCGAATCAAACTAAAAGACCATTTAAGGAAGTTTATAGAAATACCCAAGTATTAGAACTTATACATTCTGATATTTGTGATATTACTAATACTCGGACTAGAGGTGTTAATAAATACTTTGTTGCTTTCATTGATAATGCTTCCAAATTTTTTTATGTATATCTTATAAAAAAACAAGGACGAGGTTCTTGATAAATTTAAACTTTACAAAAATAAGGTTGAAATTCAACTTGAAAAAAAAATAAAAATTATTAGATCTGATCGTGAGGATGAATACACCTCTGTTGAGTTTACCATATTTTGCAAAGAGCGCGGCATTAGACATGAGGTGACTGCACCATATTCGTCTCAGTCTAATGGCAGAGCGGAAAGAAAAAATAGAACTTTAATAAATATGGTAAATTCTATGTTATCGAGTTCCTAAGAATTTGTAGGGGGGAAGCGCTCAGATATTTATGCTATATTTGATAAATGTCATCATATTTATAAAACTCATTATATTATTAATTAAATTCTAAAATAAATCTTAAAATTTTCGAAATGTTACAATTCCAGTGCCAACGTTTATGTATGTTTTGATTTATCTTCGTAAACAACCTTTAAGGATCAATGTAGGGGAGGAGTAATGTTAGGGAATGAAGTTGCAACATCTATTAAGGGGATTAGAAATTTTTCATTAAAACAATCTTCGGAAAAAACAATTATCTTAAAAGATATGCTATTTATTCCAGAAATTAGAAGAAACTTAATTAGTGTTTACTTACTTGTTAGAATAGGATACAACTTTTTTTATAGTAACCAATTTGTCATTACTAAATTAAGTTCATTGGCAAAGATTATTTATATGATGGTTTATTTAAATTGCATGTTATTCTTTATAATGTTTAATAATTCTATTGTTCTGTATGTTTGAAACTTTATATTTATTTCATGATAGATTAAGGTATATTAATTTTCATATTTTGATGCATATGATGGAACTTAATCTAATTCCTATATGCAGAGTTGACTTTAATAATAAATACCAAATTGGTATTAATGCGAATCAAACTAAAAGACCATTTAAGGAAGTTTATAGAAATACCCAAGTATTAGAACTTATACATTCTGATATTTGTGATATTACTAATACTCGGACTAGAGGTGTTAATAAATACTTTGTTGCTTTCATTGATAATGCTTCCAAATTTTTTTATGTATATCTTATAAAAAAACAAGGACGAGGTTCTTGATAAATTTAAACTTTACAAAAATAAGGTTGAAATTCAACTTGAAAAAAAAATAAAAATTATTAGATCTGATCGTGAGGATGAATACACCTCTGTTGAGTTTACCATATTTTGCAAAGAGCGCGGCATTAGACATGAGGTGACTGCACCATATTCGTCTCAGTCTAATGGCAGAGCGGAAAGAAAAAATAGAGCTTTAATAAATATGGTAAATTCTATGTTATCGAGTTCCTAAGAATTTGTAGGGGGGAAGCGCTCAGATATTTATGCTATATTTGATAAATGTCATCATATTTATAAAACTCATTATATTATTAATTAAATTCTAAAATAAATCTTAAAATTTTCGAAATGTTACAATTCCAGTGCCAACGTTTATGTATGTTTTGATTTATCTTCGTAAACAACCTTTAAGGATCAATGTAGGGGAGGAGTAATGTTAGGGAATGAAGTTGCAACATCTATTAAGGGGATTAGAAATTTTTCATTAAAACAATCTTCGGAAAAAACAATTATCTTAAAAGATATGCTATTTGTTCCAGAAATTAGAAGAAACTTAATTAGTGTTTACTTACTTGTTAGAATAGGATACAACTTTTTTTATAGTAACCAATTTGTCATTACTAAATTAAGTTCATTGGCAAAGATTATTTATATGATGGTTTATTTAAATTGCATGTTATTCTTTATAATGTTTAATAATTCTATTGTTCTGTATGTTTGAAACTTTATATTTATTTCATGATAGATTAAGGTATATTAATTTTCATATTTTGATGCATATGATGGAACTTAATCTAATTCCTATATGCAGAGTTGACTTTAATAATAAATACCAAATTGGTATTAATGCGAATCAAACTAAAAGACCATTTAAGGAAGTTTATAGAAATACCCAAGTATTAGAACTTATACATTCTGATATTTGTGATATTACTAATACTCGGACTAGAGGTGTTAATAAATACTTTGTTGCTTTCATTGATAATGCTTCCAAATTTTTTTATGTATATCTTATAAAAAAACAAGGACGAGGTTCTTGATAAATTTAAACTTTACAAAAATAAGGTTGAAATTCAACTTGAAAAAAAAATAAAAATTATTAGATCTGATCGTGAGGATGAATACACCTCTGTTGAGTTTACCATATTTTGCAAAGAGCGCGGCATTAGACATGAGGTGACTGCACCATATTCGTCTCAGTCTAATGGCAGAGCGGAAAGAAAAAATAGAACTTTAATAAATATGGTAAATTCTATGTTATCGAGTTCCTAAGAATTTGTAGGGGGGAAGCGCTCAGATATTTATGCTATATTTGATAAATGTCATCATATTTATAAAACTCATTATATTATTAATTAAATTCTAAAATAAATCTTAAAATTTTCGAAATGTTACAATTCCAGTGCCAACGTTTATGTATGTTTTGATTTATCTTCGTAAACAACCTTTAAGGATCAATGTAGGGGAGGAGTAATGTTAGGGAATGAAGTTGCAACATCTATTAAGGGGATTAGAAATTTTTCATTAAAACAATCTTCGGAAAAAACAATTATCTTAAAAGATATGCTATTTGTTCCAGAAATTAGAAGAAACTTAATTAGTGTTTACTTACTTGTTAGAATAGGATACAACTTTTTTTATAGTAACCAATTTGTCATTACTAAATTAAGTTCATTGGCAAAGATTATTTATATGATGGTTTATTTAAATTGCATGTTATTCTTTATAATGTTTAATAATTCTATTGTTCTGTATGTTTGAAACTTTATATTTATTTCATGATAGATTAAGGTATATTAATTTTCATATTTTGATGCATATGATGGAACTTAATCTAATTCCTATATGCAGAGTTGACTTTAATAATAAATACCAAATTGGTATTAATGCGAATCAAACTAAAAGACCATTTAAGGAAGTTTATAGAAATACCCAAGTATTAGAACTTATACATTCTGATATTTGTGATATTACTAATACTCGGACTAGAGGTGTTAATAAATACTTTGTTGCTTTCATTGATAATGCTTCCAAATTTTTTTATGTATATCTTATAAAAAAACAAGGACGAGGTTCTTGATAAATTTAAACTTTACAAAAATAAGGTTGAAATTCAACTTGAAAAAAAAATAAAAATTATTAGATCTGATCGTGAGGATGAATACACCTCTGTTGAGTTTACCATATTTTGCAAAGAGCGCGGCATTAGACATGAGGTGACTGCACCATATTCGTCTCAGTCTAATGGCAGAGCGGAAAGAAAAAATAGAACTTTAATAAATATGGTAAATTCTATGTTATCGAGTTCCTAAGAATTTGTAGGGGGGAAGCGCTCAGATATTTATGCTATATTTGATAAATGTCATCATATTTATAAAACTCATTATATTATTAATTAAATTCTAAAATAAATCTTAAAATTTTCGAAATGTTACAATTCCAGTGCCAACGTTTATGTATGTTTTGATTTATCTTCGTAAACAACCTTTAAGGATCAATGTAGGGGAGGGGTAATGTTAGGGAATGAAGTTGCAACATCTATTAAGGGGATTAGAAATTTTTCATTAAAACAATCTTCGGAAAAAACAATTATCTTAAAAGATATGCTATTTGTTCCAGAAATTAGAAGAAACTTAATTAGTGTTTACTTACTTGTTAGAATAGGATACAACTTTTTTTATAGTAACCAATTTGTCATTACTAAATTAAGTTCATTGGCAAAGATTATTTATATGATGGTTTATTTAAATTGCATGTTATTCTTTATAATGTTTAATAATTCTATTGTTCTGTATGTTTGAAACTTTATATTTATTTCATGATAGATTAAGGTATATTAATTTTCATATTTTGATGCATATGATGGAACTTAATCTAATTCCTATATGCAGAGTTGACTTTAATAATAAATACCAAATTGGTATTAATGCGAATCAAACTAAAAGACCATTTAAGGAAGTTTATAGAAATACCCAAGTATTAGAACTTATACATTCTGATATTTGTGATATTACTAATACTCGGACTAGAGGTGTTAATAAATACTTTGTTGCTTTCATTGATAATGCTTCCAAATTTTTTTATGTATATCTTATAAAAAAACAAGGACGAGGTTCTTGATAAATTTAAACTTTACAAAAATAAGGTTGAAATTCAACTTGAAAAAAAAATAAAAATTATTAGATCTGATCGTGAGGATGAATACACCTCTGTTGAGTTTACCATATTTTGCAAAGAGCGCGGCATTAGACATGAGGTGACTGCACCATATTCGTCTCAGTCTAATGGCAGAGCGGAAAGAAAAAATAGAACTTTAATAAATATGGTAAATTCTATGTTATCGAGTTCCTAAGAATTTGTAAGGGGGAAGCGCTCAGATATTTATGCTATATTTGATAAATGTCATCATCTTTATAAAACTCATTATATTATTAATTAAATTCTAAAATAAATCTTAAAATTTTCGAAATGTTACAATTCCAGTGCCAACGTTTATGTATGTTTTGATTTATCTTCGTAAACAACCTTTAAGGATCAATGTAGGGGAGGAGTAATGTTAGGGAATGAAGTTGCAACATCTATTAAGGGGATTAGAAATTTTTCATTAAAACAATCTTCGGAAAAAACAATTATCTTAAAAGATATGCTATTTGTTCCAGAAATTAGAAGAAACTTAATTAGTGTTTACTTACTTGTTAGAATAGGATACAACTTTTTTTATAGTAACCAATTTGTCATTACTAAATTAAGTTCATTGGCAAAGATTATTTATATGATGGTTTATTTAAATTGCATGTTATTCTTTATAATGTTTAATAATTCTATTGTTCTGTATGTTTGAAACTTTATATTTATTTCATGATAGATTAAGGTATATTAATTTTCATATTTTGATGCATATGATGGAACTTAATCTAATTCCTATATGCAGAGTTGACTTTAATAATAAATACCAAATTGGTATTAATGCGAATCAAACTAAAAGACCATTTAAGGAAGTTTATAGAAATACCCAAGTATTAGAACTTATACATTCTGATATTTGTGATATTACTAATACTCGGACTAGAGGTGTTAATAAATACTTTGTTGCTTTCATTGATAATGCTTCCAAATTTTTTTATGTATATCTTATAAAAAAAAACAAGGACGAGGTTCTTGATAAATTTAAACTTTACAAAAATAAGGTTGAAATTCAACTTGAAAAAAAAATAAAAATTATTAGATCTGATCGTGAGGATGAATACACCTCTGTTGAGTTTACCATATTTTGCAAAGAGCGCGGCATTAGACATGAGGTGACTGCACCATATTCGTCTCAGTCTAATGGCAGAGCGGAAAGAAAAAATAGAACTTTAATAAATATGGTAAATTCTATGTTATCGAGTTCCTAAGAATTTGTAGGGGGGAAGCGCTCAGATATTTATGCTATATTTTAAATAGGATACTTCAGAAACTTGGTAATCAAAATCCTTATGAAATTTGGATGAATCAGCCATCTAACATTAGCTATTTAAATATTTAGGATTGTTTAGTAAAAGTTTCAATTCCGGCACCTAAAAAGAGAAAAATGGGTCCCTAAAATATTGATTCGGTGTTCATTGGATATTCTCCTAAAACTAATACTTATAGATTCTTGGTAGTGAAATCTGATATCTCCGATATATCAAATAACCACATTATTGAATTTAGGGATGAAACCTTTTATGAAAACATTTTCCATTTAAAACGAAGATTGGCAACTCTATACGTACATTAAATAACGATTTGGGAGAATTCTCACATTCTAACGAACCGAATAAAAGCGGTATATTATTAGAAGCTACATCCGAGCTTGAATTTTGAAGGTCTAAGAGAGTTCGGATAGAGAAGAATTTCAGTGACGACATATACACTTACTTGATTGAAAGGGAACCGATGACTTACGCAGATACTATGTTTTTCGATGAAATGCCGTTTTGGAGAGAACCGATTCAAAGTGAGATTGATTCAATTTTAGAAAATAAAATATGGATTGTTAACGATTTACCGGAAAGGAGTAAAGTTATAGGATATAAATGGATTTTCAAGACAAAAACTTAGAGTGGATAAGTCTATAGAAAAATATAAGGCTAGATTAATTGTTAAAGGTTTTACACAAAGAAAATGCATTTACTTCTTCGATACTGATGATGCTCAATATTGGCGATCTCCAAGATCAGGACACGTGGCAGATGACGTGTCCCAAGACTCAGAAAAAAGGGCCCACAGGGGCCGACCAGGCCGCCCTGCGCCCGACCTACAAGCACAAGCCGGCCCTCCTCGGGGCCCCCTACAAATTAGCCTCCTCAGCCCCTCAGCTCGTCCCGAGTTGCCACAGGACCAAGACTCCTTGGCCTCTTCTCTCGTTCCCGAGCTCCTGGCCGAGGCCGTCTTCCTTGGCCCTCCGACCAACTCCACCACTCACAGGCGTAACTGCCGCTCCGTGAATCTCGCCATGCGTAGATCCTGCACCAACAGCATCCCACTTTCCACGCCATCACGATCCCCGTTAATGGGCGGTCCTCTCTTTACGCGGGCGTAACGTCGGGAGCGTAACTGCCGGCGAGATTCTCGCGCCTGCTGCTGTCTGCCACCACTGCTATATAAACCCCCATCACAGAGGGGTCAAGGAAGCCATTTTTTTTACTCTTCTAAGCCGTTACTCTGCTCGAATCTCGTCACTAACTTGATCTTCGGAGGGTCCTTGGTGGTACCAAACCACCCCGGGACTTCTTTGCAGGTACTCGGCACCAAACTCCTCATACCACCTCTTCCACCAAAACCTGAGACCCACACGCAACAGAAGATAACCATCCAAGTCACCCAGAAGATCAACGGAAGACAACATCTGACGAAGACCCGAAAAGGACCTCCATCAGCTGGCGCCGTCTGTGGGAAGAAAAACTCTACGAAAATAAAAGTTGGTCTTCCGATCTCCGCCCACATGGCAACCGATCCCCCTGAAGATCCAAACACCCGCTGTCGCCTCCCTCAGGACGGAGGCACAGACGAGCCCCCACCCAATGTCGTCGGCCTCCCCGCTGGCTGCCGTTTCACAGGCTCCGGCGATCGCCCGAGCAAAAGGGCTAGGGGCCGAGAGCCCATCACCTTTGGCAACAAGGATCTCCACGGCATATCTGTGCCCCATAGCGACCCGCTGGTGATCATAGCCCAAATTCACCGGTACGAGGTCCATCAGATACTCATCGATTCAGGCAGCTCGTCGGACATCCTCTTCCACGACTGCTTCCTGCGTATGGGGCTCGCCCCAGCAGACCTGAGACCGACCTCTCACGTCCTCTCGGGGTTCACCAACCACTCCATCCCGGCATAAGGGGCGGTCACCTTGCAGTTCACGATCAGGGAGCCCGGCCGCATGCGCACACTGCCTGTAGACTTCATCGTAGCGAAGGTTCCGTTAGCCTACAATGTCCTCCTCGACCGCCCGACGCTGAACTCCTTCCAAGCCCAGATCTCGACATACCACCTGGCGATAAAATTCCCCCTCGATAGGAGCGGGATAGGTCGGGCATACGGGAGCCAGTGGGTCGCGAAGATAAGTCTAACCAAGACGTCTTCGCCCGAGCAACATGCTGACGGCGCCGAGGCGTGCAGCGACATCAAAGGATCCCAAGACGAGCGGAAGGAGGTCCGTGGAGCGTCGGTCGAACCTCTGACCGAGGTGCCCCTAGCAGAAGGAGACCAAGGAAAGACCGTCCAGGTCGGGTCGCTCCTGACGGGAACTCAGCGGGATGACCTGAGCAGGTTCCTCAGAAGCAACTCCGACGTCTTCACCTGGGCGCCTGCTGACATGCCTGGGATCGACCCCAAAATTATCTCCCACAAGCTCAGAGTTGATCCTACGGCCCGACCCGTCAGACAGAAGAAAAGAAGCTTCGTCTCGGTCAAACAGAAGGCCATCGAAGAGGAGGTTGATCGGCTCCTCGCCGCCAACTTCATCAAGAATGTGCCCTACTCAGAGTGGCTGGCGAACATAGTTCTAGCCAAGAAGTCAAGCGGGAAGTGGCGTATGTGCGTCGAGTTCACCGACCTCAATAAGGCCTGCCCCAAGGACAACTTCCCGCTCCCCCGTATAGACCAGCTCGTCGACAGCTCAGCCGGTCACGAGCTACTGAACTTCATGGACGCTTTCTCCGGTTACAACCAGATCCGTATGAATCCTGAAGACGAAGATCTGACCGCATTCACAATGGACCGGGGGGTGTACTGTTACAAGGTGATGCCCTTCGGCCTCAAGAACGCCGAGGCAACGTACCAAAGGCTGGTCAATCGCATGTTCAAGCCACAGATCGGTAGGAACATGGAAGTCTACGTTGACGACATGCTCGTCAAGTCCATCTCATCGGCCGACCATGCCAAGGACCTGGGCAAAGCATTCGGAGTGCTCCGCAAATTCAACATGAAGCTAAACCCCGCCAAGTACGCATTCGGAGTCACCGGAGGAAAGTTCCTCGAGTTCATGGTCACTCACCGTGGAATCGAAGCTAACCCAGAGAAGATCGACGCTATCCTGAGCATGGCCGCACCCAAGACCAACGTCGAGATCATGCGGCTCACGGGGCGGGTCGCCGCTCTGAGCCGTTTCATGTCCAGATCGGAGGAGAAGTGCCTTCCATTCTTTAAGGCGCTGAGGAAAATTCCGAGGTTCGAGTGGTCGGAGGAATGCCAAGCCGCCTTCGACCAATTGAAGAAGCACCTCACAACACCGCCACTACTCACCCGGCCAGTGGAAGGGGACGAGCTGTCGCTATATCTGGCAGTATCCGACCAAGCAACAGGCTCGGTGCTTGTCCGAGAGGCCGGGAGGGCGCAGAAGCCGGTGTACTATGTGAGCCACGTGTTTAAGGACACGGAGATAAGATACCCCACCATAGAGAAGATTGTCTTAGCCCTCATGGTAACCTCGCGGAAGCTGTGGCACTACTTCCAAGCACACACCATCATCGTCCTCACCGAGCGCCCATTGGGAGCTATCCTGGCATCATCGGAATCCTCGGGCCACATAGAAAAATGGAGGTGGGAGCTATCTCAATTCGACATAACGTATCGCCCGAGGCAAGCCATCAAGGCGCAGGCCCTGGCCGATTTCATCGTTGAATGCACTATCCCTAGCAGGAAGCCGGAGTCCGCGCCACCCCTCGCAGCCCAGTATCTAGTCCCGGAAGGCCCTAGCTCGACTCCGGAGTGGGCCATCTACGTCGACGGGTCTTCTACCGAGGAAGGTTGTGGTGCCGGCCTCATCATCCAGGGCCCAAATGAAGCTGAGATGGAGTATTCCTTGAGGCTCGGTTTCAAAGCGTCGAACAACGCGGCAGAATATGAGGCCCTCCTGGCCGGACTGCGCATGGCCGTCGGGCTGGGGCTGAAGATAATTCGAGTCCGCAGCGACTCGGCCCTTGTTATCGGTCAAGCGACCGGCCGCTTCGAAGCTCGAGAGCCCCTAATGATGAAGTACCTAGACGAAGTGAGGAAACTCCGAAAAAACTTCGACGAAGTCCAGGTAGAACAAATACCCCGACAGCTGAATGCCCAAGCAGACACCCTGAGCAAGATAGCCTCGTCGTACTCGGCCAACAATAGACGGTCAATCCTCTTCGAAACCTTGCCTCGACCCAGCATGGGAGACGAAGCGACGACACTCCACGTGTACACGGTGTAGGAAAGCGACCAGGATTGGAGGAAGCCCCTTGTGGAGTTCCTGAAGGACGGCGTGCTCCCGGAGGACCGGGCCGCCGCCCGCCGTCTCCGGGCCAAAGCCAGCCACTTCATCTGGAGCAACGGGAATCTCTACATGAAGGCCTTCACTCAGCCACTGCTCCGGTGCGTTGACCCCCATGAAGCCGACTACATCCTTCAGGAAATCCATGAAGGGGTGGGCGGCGCACACCAGGGGCTCGAACCTTGATCCAAAAGGCATTACTCCAGGGGTACTACTGACCCACCATGCATGAGGACGCCCTGAAGCTGTTCTGGAGGTGCAAGAGTTGCCAGCTCCACGACAGCATTCCCCGCCTCCCGGCTACCGAGCTAACCGCCCTGACATCCCCATGGCCGTTCGCCCAGTGGGGATTAGATATGATCGGCCAGTTCCCTACCGGAATAGGCGGGCACAAATACGTCCTCGTCGCGGTGGACTACTTCACCAAGTGGATCGAGGCCGTCCCTATCAGGAAACCGGATGCTGCCACAACCATCAAGTTCGTGCAAAACAACCTGATACTTCGGTTTGGCATCCCGAGGTGCATCATCACCTACCACGAGACGAACTTCGAGAACGAGAAAGTGAAGGACTTCTGCAAAGAGTACCATATCCTCATGAAGTTCGCCGCGGTCGTACATCCCCAATGTAACGGGCAGGCCGAGGTCGCTAACTAAGACGTCCTCCGGGGTCTCCGGACCCACCTAGAAGGGCGACAAGGCAGTTGGGTAAAAGAGCTACCCCGGGTCTTATGGGCCCTCCACACGTCAAAAAAGATTCCCACCGGGGAGACCCCTTCAGCCTCTGCTACGGGACCAAAGCGATGGTCCCAGCGGAGATCGGGCTACCCAGTCACCGGGTCGAACACTTCGACGATGACGCAAACACCATGGTGCTACGGACCAATCTCGACATAATTGGAGAAAAGGGATCGGGCCCAGATCAGAGTTGCCGCCTATCAACAACAAACGACCCAATACTACAACGCTCGGGTCAAACACCGCTCTTTCAAGACCGGGGACCTGGTCCTGTGGCGGAACGAGTTCATCGACCAAGGCAGGCTTCATAAGTTCTCCCCAAAGTGGGAGGGTCCTTTCCTCGTCTCTGAGGCGCTCCCCGGCGGAGCCTACCGCTTAGAAGACGCGGACGGACGAAAGCTTCCGTGGCCTTAAAATGCCGAGAAGCTCAAGCTATACCAATGAGGTCAAAGCCGGCGAGTGTGTGCCCCCTTCCCCCTTGAGATTTCCCTTTCACAAAGATGGTGTAAAGCGTTTTCTGAAATTCCTGTCCATACGAATAAAGAATCGTCAAATCTTTTTACCCAATAGAGTTCCACCTTTACAAATCAACACTCGCCATGAGGCGGCCGTGCAACCCACTCCCCGGATCAAAAAGCCCTCCCAGAGGCAGTCGAGCCCGAGGACCCCCTCGATCGGCTATCCCCAGCGGGCAGCTTCCCTGCTACAACGCCAGGGATCAAAAAGCCCTCACAGAGGCAGTCGAGCCCGAGGATCCCTAGCTCGGCTATTCCCGACGGGCAGCTTTCCTACCGCAACGCCGGGGATCAAGAAGCCTTCCCAGAGGTAGTCGAGCCCGAGGATCCCTCGCTCAGCTATCCTTCAGGACAAAAGCCCTCGCCAAGAGGCACCGGGCAGTAACCCTGCCCGGCCAAGGGTCCTTGGTAGGCTTCTACAGCCCCTCCCGTGCTAAGGACCAAAGTCCTCCCAGAGGCAGTCGAGTCCTTGCTCGGGTATCCTCGGCCGGTAGCTTCCTACCACAACCGATAGGGATCAAAGTCCTCGCCAAGAGGCACTGGGCAGTAACCCTGCTCGGTCCCCGTCCTGAAGGATCAAAGCCCTCGCAAGAGGCAACCAAGCAGCTACCCTGCTCGGCCAACTCCGGCTGGTAGCTCCCTACCCACGATTCCAGGGATCAAAAGCCCTCACAAGAGGCACCAGAGCGGCTACCCCGCTCGTTCATCCCAGGCTGGTAGTTGCCTACCCACGACGCCAGAGGTCAAAGCCCTCGCCAAGAGGCAACCGAGCAACTGCCCTGCTCGGTCATCCCAAGCTGGTAGTTGCCTACCCGCGACGCAAAAACTCAAAGCCCTCGCCAAAAGGCAACCGAGCTACTTCCCTGCTCAGTCATTCCCGGCTGGCGGCCGGTACTCGAAGTCAAAAGACGCGTCGTGGCCCGCGGAGGATCCGAAACCCCAGTGAGGGATGCCAGGTCTATCTAAGTCTAAACGATCTTCCCTCGACTTCGGGGCCCATGGGGATACAGCGCTTGTCTTACTCATCGGCAAATGATTGAAGTCAACTCGACGGACGATTGCCAGACAGATGGCCAACCTGACATGAAAACACAACGACAACGGTACAAGCAAAGATATCCTACGAGCGTTCTTCACAACACAGAAGATGAAATGAAAACCGACAAAACAAGGATTTTCTTTTATTAACGAAAGCAAAGTTTTTACAAAGGGTTTACAAACGGTATTCTGGGGCTTCCCAGCCCTACAAACTGCCCGGAAGCTCACTTCGGTCCCTTCATTGCTGGCACCACGGCCTGCCGGGGGCTCTACGACCGGAGATTTTGCCACCAGGGGGCGCCCTGCTCCCCTCTCCATCTTCCATCGGAGGCATCGCCACTGGAAGCGGAGCCCGAGCGCGGAGCTCACCATCGTCGAACTCAGGAAGCTGTTCCTTCACGGCGTCCAGGGCCTTGTTCCATGCGACGGCAGAATAATCCCCGAGCTCGGCGTAAAACTGCTCCGACGTCTTATAATCGGCCACAGCTTTCTTAGCCCGAGCCTCGGCGACCTGGGCCTCCAGAAGCGCCACCTCAGCATCTCCCCTGCTAGCGTCCCTCTTTTTTTCCATGGCCGTGAAGCGTTCGGCAAGATCTGCCAGCTTCCTATCGGCAACCCGGAGGGACGCATTCAGACGACGAAGGACACCCCGATTCGCTGAATTGGCAAGTTCTGCAGCCTCCGCCCGGCCCGCCAAGACGTCGGCCCTCGCCCTCTCCAGGCGCAGGTCACGTCGCAAAACCTCGACCTCCGAAGGAAACGCTTCTACTGGCCTCGGGGCGTGGAACGCCCCCTCGACCTCCATACGAGTGGCAAGGGCGCAGTGTTGAAGGACCTCACAGAAAGCCGATGAGAAACCAGGAGGACCCCGAGCCAAAGAAAGGTATACCAGAAAAACTACACGTAGAGGGGTTCGTACCTAGACCGCCCCCTGGGCCATGGCCTCCAATTGATCCCTCAGGGAGCCGTGTGGAAGCTTTCCCCCGGCCGACTCCTCCATCCCGGCGAGCAGGCCAGCGGCAACGGAAATTCCAGACGGAACCGTGAAGACGGCGCGCCCCTCCTGCATGGAAATTCCTTCAGGGACCCTCGACGACGACGCACGAGAAACCGTCATCTTCCTCTTGAGGAGGGGCCTACCCTCGCCCTTCCTTCTGTTCCCCGTCTAGGGCTCAGACATCTGTGGATGTCTCTGGCCGCAGCCGGAGAAACCACCAGATGTCATCGACGAAGCAGACGGCCCTATCGCCGGTGGAGGATTTGGCGGAGGGCATGAGCCAGCCGGGGGCTCGGTCGCGCCATTAGCCTCCTTCTGGCGCAGGTGGCCCAAAGAGTGGGAGCAAACCATGTATTCAAAAATGGGACGAGCGCCGAGCAACCAAGACTTAAGAGAGGAAATATGAAGGAGTAAAGGCCATAGAGCGGGCCCTACCCCTGTTTGTTGCTGCATACGGCCTCATCCAGCGGTGCCCGCCATCTCCCACCGAAACGGCTCCTCGCGCCCAGCGGCTCCGATCATTCCACGTGTCAATCCTGCGTTGGGCCGCGTCCCATCGGACGCTGCAGGCCTGCATACGTCGCGTCAGCCAATCGACGCTTGACACGTGGACCGTCGCTTCAGCTGCAGAGTGCATGAACTGGCGCACCTTCTTTAAATGCAGAGATCTCGCCTTGATTCGCTAGCAGAAAGGACAACCGACGGCCCGAGGACTCATCCCGACAAAGCCCTAAAAAGGAGCTCGCCTCGAGAGACCTGGCAAGTCCACTCCTGACCCGACCCGCTAGCTGGTCAGGACAAGAGTGGGGGGCTAATGATGATGCTCAATATTGGCGATCTCCAAGATCAGGACACATGGCAGATGACGTGTCCCAAGACTCAGAAGAAAGGGCCCACAGGGGCCGACTAGGCCGCCCTGCGCCCGACCTACAAGCACAAGCCGGCCCTCCTCGGGGCCCCTACAAATTAGGCTCCTCGGCTCGCCCCGAGCTGCCACAGGACCAAGACTCCTCCGCCTCCTCTCTCGTTCCCAAGCTCCCGGCCGAGGCCGTCTTCCTCGGCCCTCAGACCAACTCTACCACTCACAGGCGTAACTGCCGCTCCGTGAATCTCGCCATGCACAGATCCTGTGCCAACAGCATCCCACTTTCCACTCCATCACGATCTTCATTAATGGGCGGTCCGCTCTTTACGCGGGCGTGACGTCGGGAGCGTAACTGCTGGCGAGATTCTCGTGCCTGCTGCTGCCTGCCACCACTGCTATATAAACCCCCATCACAGAGGGGTCAAGGAAGCCATTTTTTTTACTCTTCTAAGCCGTTACTTTGCTCGAATCTCGTCACTAACTTGATCGTCGGAGGGTCCTTGGTGGTACCAAACCACCCCGGGACTTCTTTACAGGTACTCGGCACCAAACTCCTCATACCACGTCTTCCACCCAAACCCATTGAGACCCACACGCAACAGAAGATAACCATCCAAGTCACCCGGGAGATCAACGGAAGACAACATCTGACGGAGACCCGAAAAGGACCTCCGTCAGATACCCATGCTCTTATTGCTCGTATTACTGCTATGCATGTTTTAATTGCATTTGCATCTATTCATAATTATTTATTAATCCATCAAAAGGATGTTAAAATCGTATTTTTAAACGGAGATTTGGAAGAAGAAATTTATATGGAGGAAGATTTTTGATGGAGCTCCTTTACGGGCCTCCGTCAGATGTTGTCTTCCGTTGATCTCGAGGCAAACTGAGTCGATTGTCCTTTGTGACGTGTGGGTCTCAATGGGCCTGATGAGGACAAGATGGGATGAGAGGGCTACTGCCGTGTATCTGTAAAGAAGTCCCGGGGTGGTTTGGTACCACCGAGGACCCTCCGATGCTCAAGTTAGTGACAATATCCGAGCAGAATAACGGCGTAAGTGTAAAGAATGGCTTACTTGACCCCTATGTGATGAGGGCTTATATAGCGGTGGTGGCATGCAGCGGCAGGCGCGAGAATCTCGCCGGCAGTTACGCTCCCGACGTCATGCCCGCGCAACAAGCGAATCGTCCGTTAAAGGGGATCGTGATGGCGTGGAACGTGGGATGTTGCCGACGGAGAATCCGCGCATGGCGAGATTCACGGAGTGGCCGTTACACCTGCGAGCGGTAGAGTTGGTCGGTCGGAGGGACCGAGGAAGGTGGTCTCGGCAGGAGAGCTCGGGAACGAGTGAGAGGACCGAGGTATCTCGGTCCTGCGGTAGCTCGGAAGCGAGCTGAGAAGCCGAGGGGGTCAATTTGCAGGGGCCCTGAGGTGAGCCAGCTCTGTGCTTGTTGGTCGGGTACGGGGGTAGCCTGGTCGACGCCTGTGGGCCCTCTCCTCTGGGTTCTGGGACACGTCCTCTGCCACGTGTCCTAATCTGGGAGGTCGCCAATATAGAGTATTATCATTAGCCCCCCACTCTTGCCCCGACCAAATCGTGGTCGAGTCAGAAGTGGACTGCCGGACCTCCCGGGGCGAGATCCCTTGTCGGGACTGATCCTCGGGTCATCGGTTGGCTTTTTCGCCAGCGAATCAAGATGAGATCTTCGCATTTAAGGAGGGTGCGCCGGTTCGTGCAATCTGTAGTCTAAGCGATGGTCCACGCGTCGAGCGCCAACTGGCTGATGTGACGTGCGCAGGTCTGCGACGTCCGACGGGACGCGGTTAATCGCTGGGCTGCCACGTGGAGCGATCGGAGCCGCTGGGTGCAAGGAGTCGTTTAGACGGGAGATGATTGGTGCCATTGGATGAGGTCGTACACAGCGATAAATTTGGGTGGGGCCCGCCCTAGGGCCCTTACTCTCCATTTTTACCTCCCTCAGGCCCCAGCTGCTCGGAGCTCGTCTCCCCTCCTCCACTTCAGCCCCAGGAGAATATCTTTCTAAGGTTAGATGTCTTCCTTTTCTGTAGAGTCAGTAGATATCGTAGGAGTAGATGTTAGGACTCCTCTAGTCGTGTCTGAGTCCCCTCGGGGGGCAGGGGTCGGTCCCTCCCCTCGGGGCCGTGAGGCGGGGGCCGCCTCCAGGGAGGAGGTGGCGGACATGGCCCCCAGCATCCCGTGCTGGGTGAGGCATGAGGACGAGCTCGTAAACACTCGGACCCGATTCCACATCCTCCCTGCTACATGCTGCGCTTGTCCAAGGAGGGAGAGAGGGCCGATCAGATGCGGGGCATGGAGATTGCCCTGTACTTGGAAGCCTTTTGGGGCGAAATGCGCTTACCCTTCTCTCCTGAGGTCATTGCCATTTTAAACTTCTTCGGTTTGGCCCCCGGCCAGTTAATGCCGAACTCATAGAGGATTCTCCTTGGGTTCTTGATCCGCCTGAGGTTGCAGGCGATTCCGTTCAGTCTTTCCCTTCTCGATTCTCACGTTCAAGAGTCACCCTGACGGTCGAGCTGGCGACCCCCGCTAGGTGTATTTTTCCTTTAGGAAGCGGCCCGGGGCTGCCGCCAGGGCCGGTGTCGTGGCCTTGCCCTCCTCCATTCATGATTGGAAGAAGAAGTTCTTCTTCGTTTCCCCTCCCGAGGGCGAGGAATGGCCAGTGCCCACTAAGTTGTCGAGGGAGAAGTGCCTGCCGGGGAGCCTGTCCGATGACCCCGCCGCGGTGAGAGTGTCGTCATGGGAGCCTGTCCCCCGACACGACGTGTTGCTGTCCGAGAGGGTCCTGAGCTGGGCCGGGCTTAGCCCCGTCGAGTTCGTTGGTAAGATATGCTTGCTTTCTGGGTTTATGTTTTACTCACTTTACTAATAAGTGGGGTGTTGGTTTCATGCAGGGTCCATGGACTTCGATGCTCTCAGGGATGTTATGGGCCAGCCGAGGCAGCCTACCAAGGTCGGGGGAGCCAGCTCTTCCCGGGTGCAGCCTCCCCCCGCTCCTCCTGCTCTGGTGACAGTTCCCCGGAGGCGTTCACGGTGGATCCTGCCCCGGGCCCCAGCAGGGTGTCGGGTCGGAAGCGGCCCCCGGTTATGGAGGACTCGGCTTCGGAAGAGGAGATTGGCTCCCCCTCGGAGCCGCTCAAGAGGAGTTCCCGGAGACCCTCCCGGGGCCGATCTTCGCTGGCCGTGGTGGAAGAAGGGGGGCTCCGGTTCACGGTGCCGTCCGGGCACTCAGTTGTGGACAGCCTCCTTCATGAGATAGAGACCTCGGCCGGGGGTCGGGTTCCCGGGGGTACCCTCAAAGCTCAGCTGGCGTCGATTGCCCAGGAAGCCGTACAGGTAAGCCCCCATTGCGCGGTGAGACTTGGTACCTTCTTTCCTGCTTCTGACCCTTCTTCTTTTCTCGTGCCTTATTAGACCCTCCAGCACATGGCCCTAGCCCTCCGCGTGGAGGCCGAGATAGTTGCCCCGGCGGTGGAGGCCGCGAGCCAGCTCGCCGCGTTGCAAGAAAGCTCCAGGCGAGAGCAGGAGGCGATGTCGGTGAGGATCGCCGCCCTGGAGGGCGAGGTTGCAGCTGAGATAAGGGAGGCCGCCCGGCATCACGAGGCTGCCGTAATCGTCGAGGGCAAGCTTGGGGACTCGCAGGTGCTCGTCGGCACCCTGAAGAAAACGGCGAAGACCCTCCGAAAGGAGCTGGGGGCGTCTGCCGAGGCCCTTAAGTCGGCCGGCCCGCAGGCCGTGGCGAGATACAAGGGGTCGAGGGATTTTTATGACGACCTGGCCATGGCCACGACCCGCATCTGGCACGATTCCCTCGACGCTGTGAAGTCTAAGATGCCGGAATTCGACAACACGGACCTCCGGGCCGAGTTTCCCCTCAGGGGCGCCGACGGGCAAGGGGCAGAAGTTCCCGGCGAGGTAAGGGCCGAGGACCCGGCGTCCCCAGTGATGGCGATTGAGGACCCCGCGGCTTTGCCCGGGCCCGAGGTGTAGAACCCCCGCCCCCTATCTTCATTTTGTTTTTCTTATGAATTTCTGTAAGGCTGAGGAGCCAGAAAACACCTTTTGTAAAAAGAAACTTATCTTTGGCAGTAGTAAAAAAGTTTCTCTTTCCCGGCTGTGATAAATTTTCTTTCTGGCATCTGTTTGTGGGGAATACTTGTTTGGGATATTTTTACTTGCACCGCCGTTGCGCCTTCATGCTATGTTGGTCCTCTGCCCAGCGATCACCCATCGAGCTGACTGCCGTTGCTTGTCGACATGCTTCTCCGAGGAGGTATCTCTGTGTTGGGCGCCGAGGTCAAGGGGAGATCGTTTAGGCTTTGCCAGACATGGTGTCTTTTTCTGGTTAGGAAACTGCTTGCCGGGATGCGCCGAGTAGGAAGGAACTCGCGGCCTCGTGACGAGAGCTTTTAGTTGCAGCGCTGGAAAGGCCGGGGGAGGCCCCTGGAAGGCTCTGCCTGGAAGAATAGCCGAGCGAGGGAAGCTCGGGCTCGACTGCCTCCGGGAGGGCTTTCTTGATCCCCAGCATTGAGGCAGGGAAGCTGCCCGCTGGGGATAGCCGAGTGAGGGAGCCTCAGGCCTCGACTGCCTCTTGGAGGGCTTTTGATCCCCAGCCTTATGGCAGGGGAGCTGCCCGCGGGGGATAGCCGAGTGAGGGAACCTCGGGCTTGACTGTTTATCTCTGGCCGAGCAGGGTAGCTGCTCGGTTTGCCTCTTGCGAGGGATTTTGATCCTTCAGGACGGGGACCGGACGGGGTTGCCGCCCAGTGCCTCTTGGCGAGGACTTTGATCCCTGTCGGTTGTGGTAGGAAGCTACCAGCCGGGGATAGCCGGGCAAAGACCCGGCTGCCTCTAGGAGGACTTTGGTCCTTGGTGCGAGAAAAAGCTATAGGGTTGTAAGAAGACTACCAAGGATTCTTGGCCGGGCAGGGTTGCTGCCCGGTGCCTCTTGGCGAGGGCTTTTGTCCTGAAGGATAGCCGAGTGAGGGATCATCGGGCCTCGACTGCCTCTGGGAGGGCTTTTTTTTTATCCCCAGCGTTGTGGCAATGAAGCTGCCCGCTGGGGATAGCCGAGTGAGGGAACCTCGGGCCTCGACTGCCTCTGGGAGGGCTTTTTTGATCCCCAGCGTTGTGGCAGTGAAGCTGCCCGCTGGGGATAGCTGAGTGAGGGAACCTCGGGCCTCGACTGCCTCTGGGAAGGCTTTCTAGATCCCCAGCATTGAGGCAGGGAAGCTGCCCACTGGGGATAGCCGAGCGAGAGAAGCTCGGGCTCGACTGCCTCTGGGAGGGCTTTTTCGATCCTCGGCGTTGAGGCAGGGAAGCTGCCCGCTGAGGATAACCAAGCGATGGGAGCTCGGGCTGACCTGCCCCAGAGAGGGCTTTCTCGATCCCCGGCGTCTGCGGCAGGGAAGCTGCCCATGGGGGATGGCCAAGCGAGGGATCTTCCGGCCCGGCGAGGTGCAGCCTGACCGTCAGCCGTGGGTGCGGGATGGGAACGATCGGGATAACGGCGTCTGTGGCCATCACATTGAATGCGGGGGGGAGGTGAAGCGACAGGGATGCGTCGCTTCGTTCCCACCAGATAACGCTCGATGGAGGCCGCGTGGCAGAGCCCCCTAGGCGATAGCGGGCGACTGTTAGGCAGTGCATCGGGCTATATAAGGAGTACTAGCCCCCCTTCCTTTCACAGGCAGGCCGTCGAGAATGGAGGATTTCCCGTTCACCATCCCCGACATCGTTAGCTTCGGAGATGTGTACCTCTATGACCCCTATTGCACCGAGGACACGGTGCAGTTGGTTTACGGGCGCATCGAGGACCACTTCGGACGGTTGCTCCCCAGACGCTCCTCCCTGTTGCAACTACTGATGTACTCCATCTGGAGAGCATTACCGTGGCTTCATAACCCCGTATCGGAGCTGCTCTATGATGAGGCCGTAGGGAAGCTGCGGTCTTTGAGGCGCTTTGACCTGATCTCCGCAACCCGGCCGGCCCGCTCGGAGGCGCTCGTCCGCGATTGCTACGAGATGAGGCTTGGGGTCGATGCCCGCGGGGGAACCGGAGGCAAAGGCCGGAACTAGCGAGGCACCGGCTGCTGGAGATTTTTACCGAGTACCATGAACAATGCTCGCTGCACCCCGTTCCCCCACTATTGTAACCCCCCCTTTTTTTGTGCGGCTGAGGAGCCCATAATACCCTTTGAATAAAACAATGCCTTTCTTTATTTCACGCGATGCTTCATTGATCTTTATCGAACTTAACAGTAGATCTTTATCGCGCTAGAGAAAAGAAAACAAAATAACAGAATAAAAACAAGGAAAAAAACAAAGGGGGTCCAGGCTAGAAGATGACTTTATCGGCATGGGCCGAGCTTCCCGGAGGGCCGTCGGCCCCCGTGCCGGGCATAGGGTATGGGGCTCCCTAGGCCGCGGGTTGACTGTCCGCTGAAACAAGCATGATCTGACCGATGGTCAGGTCGGTGGGAGGGTGAGGCTGCTCTTGCTCACGGTCGACCCGCCGTTTGTCCCTTAGGTAGGAAGCGAGGTGCCCAGACCGGATGGGCTCCTCAACGTAGTCTTTCAACTGTTTGCAGTCCTCTGTGGCATGCCTCGGCACCCGGTGGAAAGCGCAGTAGGGGCCCCGACCTTGCTTAGCGCCCTGGCGTGGGACCGGGGGAAACTTGAAGAGCCCCTCATTCTGGGTCTCCTCCAGCAGCATCGCGAGGGAGACGTTGAGGGGGGTGTATTCTCGGAATTTCGGTTGGTAGGGCTGCTGACGTTCCGGCCCGTCCTCCCGAACCCTCTTCTTCTGGTCGGGTCTATCCGCCCGAGGAAGGTTGGCATTTACTTCGGACTCCAGCTGGACCTCGCGCTCAGTCCACGCCTTGACTTCGGCCATGGTCTTAGGTTGAGCCAGCGCGAAGGAGCGCAACCATTCTTTGCGCCTCAGACCAAACCTGAGTGCCGTTATGACGGTTTCGTCCCGGTGCTCGGGCACTTCGAGGAGGGCGTTGTAGAAGCGGGTGATGTAGGCCTTGAACGTTTCCTTGTCCCCGCTTTTGACTGTGAAGAGGTAGTCGACCGTGCGTTTTTGTCGACGGTTTCCCACGAAGTGGCCGAGGAACTGGGTGGCTAGCTCGTCGAAAGTTGATATTGAGTTGGGCTCGAGCCCCCGGAACCAGTCCCGACCTGCGCGGATCAGGGTGGCTGGGAAGGCCCTGCACTGGGCGGTGTCAGAATGATCTTGGAAGCTCATCCCCGCGGTGAAGGCATCCAAGTGGTCCTTCGGGTCAATTTTTCCGTCGAACAGAAAGACCTTCGGGGCCTTGTTGCGCAAGGAGACGCGTACAGCGAGCAGTTCCTCGGTGAATGGCTTCGTGAGCGAGTCGGAAGCGTACTTAGCTCCGTCGCTTGAAGAGTGGGCTTCTCGGCGCAAGCCCTCAATCTTCTTCTCAAGGGCGTCGAGCCGACCATGGTACCTTGAGGAATCGGCACCTGGGGATCCCCGGGCCCCGCTGCGGGCGGACTGCGTATGGGAGCGGGCCCGGTCTCTCCCGATGAGGTGCCTCAGGTCCCGGGACGGGGAAGCCCTTGAGTCGCCGAGACGAGCCCCTTCCGTGCGTTCCCGCCGACTATGATGGGGTCGGCCACGCTCGTGGATAGGAGAGGTGACTGACATTTCCTCAGAAGGGTAAGGGTAGCGAGGAGGCTCGGGGCGAGGCTCCCTGGCGGTGGATCTCAGTGTGGAGCCCTAGGGCGCCCAGCGGGCCTCAGGGAGCATCGGTTCGAGGGACCGGTGGCAAGGGGATGCAGCTTGCTGGTGATTGGCCGTCCAGACAGGGACGGGGCCTTCTGGCGGTGGAGGTGCAGCGACCTGGGGCCCTGGCGCGATCGTTTGGACACGGACGAGGGCCTCTATGAGGGATTGCAGGCGATCTATCCGGCCTGCGAGGGCGTTGATTACGGTCATGGGGGAAGGTTCGTCCTCGCCTTCGGTGAGCGGAAGGCGGCGGCTGGTACCGGGATCCCCAGGATGGTCGTCCGATATGAGAGAGGAGATAGGAAGGTCAACTTTGTATTTTGGGGAATTGGTTTCCCACAGACGGCGCCAACTAATAGAGCTCCTTTTCGGGCCTTCGTCGGATGTTGTCTTCCGTTGATCTCGAGGCAAACTGGGTCAATTGTCCTTTGTGACGTGTGGGTCTCAATGGGTCTAATGAGGACAAGATGGGATGAGAGGGCTACTGCCGTGTACCTGCAAAGAAGTCCCGGGGTGGTTTGGTACCACCGAGGACCCTCCGACGCTCAAGTTAGTGACAATATCCGAGCAGAGTAACGGCGTAAGTGTAAAGAATGGCTTACTTGACCCCTCTGTGACGAAGGCTTATATAGCGGTGGTGGCATGCAGCGGCAGGCGCGAGAATCTCGCCGGCAGTTACGCTCCCGACGTCACGCCTACGCAACAAGCGGATCGCCCGTTAAAGGGGATCGTGTGGCGTGGAACGTGGGATGTTGCCGGCGGAGAATCCGCGCATGGCGAGATTCGCGGAGCGGTCGTTACGCCTGCGAGCGGTAGAGTTGGTCAGTCGGAGGGACCGAGGAAGGTGGTCTCGGCAGGAGAGCTCAGGAACGAGCGAGAGAGCCGAGGTATCTCGGTCCTGCAGTAGCTCGGAGGCGAGCTGAGAAGCCGAGGGGGTCAATTTGCAGGGGCCCTGAGGTAAGCCAGCTCTGTGCTTGTTGGTTGGGTACGGGGGTAGCCCGGTCGACGCCTGTGAGCCCCCTCCTCTGGGTTCTGGGACGCGTCCTCTGCCACGTGCCCTAATCTGAAAGGTCTCCAATATAGAGTATTATCAATTTTGTTGTTAAGGGCCAAGAAGTATATGTTCTACAACAACCCAATTATGTAAATGTCTTGATCTACAACCCTAATCATTTTCTACTTCAAAATCCTAAATCATCTTCCATTCATTATTTTCTACATTCAAAAACTATAAAACACAACAATTATTCTTCGATTTCTTGCATCTTCCATTCCCAAGGTCGTTGAAAATCTGCGATTAATCTTTCATTTCTCGAATTAAATTTATCTTTAAAAATCCTACCCACAATCCCTCCCTCATTTCTCATCTCATACCTCTATAAAGAAAATCTGAAAACCCCATCAATCTCCCTATTACTTATACTTTATAAAGTTCCATCAGAAGTTTATAAAAATGGCTCTTGATAAGCTCTATAGCCCACAGTATCATATTATCCACCAATAAAGAATGGATAATTAAGAGCATAATCATGATTAGTATCTACAATTTTGAATGGCATTGTCCTTTTATTGGAGCAATGATTATTACATTTTTTCTACGTAGCCTATACATCAGCATTTGAACACCTTGTGCTGCAAGCCTATACATGTTGGAGTTAAGAGCGCGGAAGCAATAAATCAATCAAAAATTAAAAACAAACAAGAAACAATGACACAAAGATTTTACGTGGAAACCCTTGCGGGGAAAAACCACGGACGACGAGGAGACAAAAATTCCACTATGAAAAATTGAGAGTACAAAAATCCCCAAATTAATCTGGAATAGGGATGAACGGAAGAATAAATTCCTCACACAAAACTCTCTAAAAACTGGTGGAATAATACAAGCACTCAATCTAAACAATATATTTTTTTTTTGTTACGGAACAAAGGCTGGAGATATGTATACTGCTAGCGAGACAAAGCTTTGTGCCTAATATTAATGCCAATTAGTAACCGACTAAACAATAAGAGGCAGTGCAAGTATTATGCCGCAATCCACGCCTGAGCGTTGTCATGTGGATCATCCTTTGACCTTTTCCAATTCATCATATAATACCAACTTAAATCAAGAGCACAATTAATTAATTAATGGGTTAACTAAGTTGGGCCTTAATTTGAGACAAACTCAACAAATCTCCATCTTGGCTCAAATTCCGTAATGCTCCAAAATACTCCACGTCGTCGCATAAGCCCTGAAGGGCACTCAATGAGATAAAATACCAGCTAAGTCCAAGCAATACTTGAACTTAGTAATCGGAAGCGGCTTAGTGAGCATATCCGCAGGATTGTGAGCGGTGTCAATTTTCTCAACGACAACCTCACCAATATCAACAGTATCTCGAATGAAGTGACGTCTCACGTCAATATGCTTAGTCTTGGAGTGGTACTTGCTACTCCGACTCAAATGAACAGCACTTTGACTATCACAAAATACAACAAGAACATCCTGTTGAAGACCAAGCTCGGTGACCAAACCTCGAAGCCAAATAGCCTCTTTTACACCTTCAGTAACAGAAATATACTCCGCCTCAGTTGTAGACAAAGCAGCGATAGCCTGCAAGGAAGAATACCAACTGATGGAGGAACCACATAAAGTGAAAATATATGCAGAAAGAGATCTTCTTTGATCAAGATCACCACCATAATCAGCATCAACATAGCCAATAACACCACCAGGATCAGAATATTTCTTATCAAAAACCAAACTAAGATCCATAGTACCCCTTAGGTAACGAAGGATCCACTTAACTCCTTCCCAGTGTTCTTTGCCCGGATTGTGCATATAACGACTAACAACACTAACAGCGTGAGCCAAATCAGGTCGAGTGCACACCATGGCATACATGAGACTACCAACAGCACTAGAGTAAGGAACATTGGCCATTTTCTCCTTGGCCTCTTTAGTCTCTGGACATTGTTCAGCAGATAACTTAAAGTGAGCAGCAAGAGGAGAAGTAACAGGCTTACAGTTGGACATATTGAATCGAGCAAGTAATTTCTCGATGTATTTCTTCTGAGACAATTCCAATGTCCCAGCTTGACGGTCCCTGTGTATCTCCATCCCAAGAATCTTCTTGGCAGCACCCAAATCTTTCATATCAAACTCACTGCTCAACTGGGCCTTAAACTTGTTGACATAAGACATATTAGGTGCAGCAATCAACATATCATCAACATAAAGTAACAAGTATACAAAAGACCCATCAGGAGATCTATGAAAATAAACACAATTATCATAACTACTCCTTGAGTAGCCTTGCCCAATCATAAAAGAGTCAAATCTCTTATACCACTGTCTGGGTGATTGCTTCAAACCATATAAAGATTTCTTCAAACGACAGATATGGTCTTCTTTACCTGGAACTATAAATCCCTCAGGCTGATCAATATAAATCTCTTCTTCAAGGTGACCATGAAGAAAAGCAGTTTTCACATCCATTTGTTCCAGTTCCAAATCATATAAGGCAACAAGAGCAAGTAATACACGGATAGAGGTATGACGAACGACAGGAGAAAATACCTCATTAAAATCAACACCTTCACGTTGATCAAAACCACGAACAACATACCTTGCCTTGTACCTAACAGGTTCAACCCCAGGGATTCCATCTTTGACTTTATAAAGCCACTTGCAGCTTATAACTCGCTTACCTTTGGGAAGTTTGACCAAATCCCAAGTCTCATTCTTATGGAGGCTTTCAACCTCTTCTTGCATCGCAAGCAACCATTTAGATGAATCTGCACTAGAGATAGCTTCTGAATAAGTTTTAGGCTCACCAACATCTTCAATCTCCGTCGCAGCAACAAAAGCATAAGCAGCCAAATCAAAATCTTTAAATTTTGCAGGCTTTTGTGGTTGCCTCCTTCCACGATCACGAGCTATAGATGGCTCAATTTGCCGCTGTGGACTTCTTTGCACTTGAGTATCACCAGTCACAATGCTAGGACTAGTGGTGGAGGTAGGAATATTTACTTGGGCTTGTGTGCCCTCCACCTCAAACTCCACCTTCTCACTGGCACCATCATTGTCATTGTCATCTGCACCAGAAGAAGGAATAGCAGTATCTTTTCCAGAAAGAAGAGCATCTTCATGAAAAGTAAGGTCTCTACTATGAATAATCTTATTAGAATCAGGATCAAAAACACGGTACCCTTTAACACCCGATCCATAACCCATGAAAATGCATTTTCTCGCACGAGGAGCCAATTTCCCCTCGTTGACATGAATATAAACAGGACACCTAAAAACACGAAGGTTAGAATAATTAACAGGGTTATCTGACCAGACTTCTTCTGGAATCTTGCCGTCGAGAGACCTGTGGGGCGAGCGGTTGATCAAGTAGCAAGCAGCCTCTACCGCTTGAGCCCATAAATTACGACGACTCCATAACCCAGCACTAGAAAACATGCAACGAACCTTTTCAAGGATGGTTCTATTCATCCTCTCTGCAACGCCATTCTGCTGGGGCTTACCAACCAGAGTATTATGCCTAGCAATGCCTTCCTGTTTGCAGAAAGTATCAAATTTTTCTTCACAGAATTCAAGACCATTATCAGTTCTGAGCCTCTTCAATTTTTTACCAGTCTGGTTCTCAACCAACACCTTCCACTCTTTGAACTTAGTGAAGGCTTCATTCTTATGTTTCAGAAAATAGATCCAGACCTTCCGTGAATAATCATCAATAATAGTCATGAAATACCTGTGACCTCCGATTGAAGGCTTGCGGGATGGACCCCAAAGATCCGAATGAACATAATCCAAGGTACCTTTGGTCCTGTGAACACCTGCTGAGAAACTAATTCTTTTCTGCTTGCCAAAAACACAATGTTCACAAAATTCAAGATCACAAGAACTTAAAGTACCAAGCAAATTTCTTTTGGTGAGAACATTCATGCCTTTCTCACCCATATGACCCAAACGCATATGCCAAAGTTTGGAGTCATCCGAATGTGAGGACGAAGCAACTGCAGCTGAACCTGTAATTGTAGAACCCTGCAAGATATATAAGGTACCCCGCCGAATACCTTTAAAGTACACAAGAATACCCTTGGACACCTTGAGAACTCCATTCTCAGCACTGTACTTATAACCGAGTGATTCAAGAGTGCCTAAGGAGATAAGATTTCTCTTCAGGTCAGGGATATGTCTAACACCTGTCACAGTTCTAATAGAACCATCATGGGTCTTGATTTTAACTGAACCTATACCAATAACCTTACAAGGTACATCGTTTCCCATAAAAACTAAACTACCATCAACCGATTCATAAGTGGCAAAATAGTCCCTATGAGGACACATATGAAACGAACAGGCAGAATCAAGAACCCATTCACTCCTAGACCTTTTTGAACTATCAACAGCTAGGAAAACATCCCCATCAGAATCGGTCTCAACAATAGCAGCTTCAGCGGTTTTTTCGGGTTTCTTACCCTGTCTTTTATCTTCCCGTTCAAGCTTATTTTTCAACTTATAACAGTCGGCAACAATATGCCCAAGTTTCTTACAATAATTGCAGGTTTTATTAGAGTGTTTGCCTCTAGACTTCGACCGAGACTTATTTCTGTTCTTACTGTTTTGACCCCTTTCTTGTGTTCTACCCCTCACCAATAAACCCTCAGCATGATTACTAGGTTTCTCAGCATCATATTTCTCTTTAGACAACAAATTGGATTTCACATCTTCAAAAGAGAGGGACTCCCGATTACCATAAAGCATGATTTCTTTAAATTGGCCATATGAGGGAGGTAGTGAAACAACAAGTAGAACAGCTTTATCTTCATCCTCAATTTTAACATCAAGATTTTCTAAATCGATAAGAATCGAATTAAATTCATCCAAGTGAGATTGGATTGGTGTACCTTCAGCCATATGGCATGTGTAGAGGCGATCCTTGAGACGAATCTTGTTCGCAAGACTCTTGGCCGCATAAAGTGACTCGAGTTTAGACCACAATCCTGCGGCTGTAGTCTCATGGATGACTTCACGGAGCACTTCACGAGTCAAACAAAGTTGGATCGCTGAGAGTGCTTTCTCATCTAATTCTTCCCACTCAGCATCTGTCATGGTACTGGAAGAGGTAGATGATTTTTCCCTGTCGTCGGACTTGGGTCGACCGGATAACGCCTTCTTCAACCCGTGTTGGGTAAGGACGGCCCTCATCTGAACCTTCCAAATTGCAAAACTAATTTTGCCATCGAACTTGTCAATGTCGAACTTTGTAGAAGGCGACATGATGGAGAAAGATTAAATCTTGATTGATTGAACAAAGCTCTGATACCAGTTTGTTGGAGTTAAGAGCGCGGAAGCAATAAATCAATCAAAGATTAAAAACAAACAAGAAACGATGACACAAAGATTTTACGTGGAAACCCTTGCGGGAAAAAACCACGGACGACGAGGAGACAAAAATTCCACTATGAAAAATTGAGAGTACAAAAATCCCCAAATTAATCTGGAATAGGGATGAACGGAAGAATAAATTCCTCACACAAAACTCTCTCTAAACTGGTGGAATAATATAAGCACTCAATCTAAACAATATATATTTTTTTTGTTACGGAACAAAGGCTGGAGATATGTATACTGCTAGCGAGACAAAGCTTTGTGCCTAATATTAATGCCAATTAGTAACCGACTAAACAATAAGAGGCAGTGCAAGTATTATGCCGCAATCCACGCCTGAGCGTTGTCATGTGGATCATCCTTTGACCTTTTCCAATTCATCATATAATACCAACTTAAATCAAGAGCACAATTAATTAATTAATGGGTTAATTAAGTTGGGCCTTAATTTGAGACAAACTCAACAATACATTCTTTTCTTTTCTTTTTCATTGGCATATAAGCTTAACACACACAAGCCCACAACACGTGCATCCAAGAGATCCATAATTTGCTCCTAAAACGTTAAATTATGGCCACTTTCCATCCTCATCGAGTTCAACACTCTCCCCATAAGTAAAATTGTCATACCAACTGACCTAGGTTTGTGCTCTTGAGTCATATCCAACCTAGTTTTTTTGGATGCATATGCAACCTAAAGTAGGAGTCAAGATCTTTGAATGAGTCGATGTCAACCATTCACATTGTGATTTTGGAGTCCGAGTCAACTGCCAATATCTTTACTGTAGCAGTTTCTTATTGCCATCTCTAATGATTATATCAAAATCAATTTAGAATTAGTTTAGTGTTACTAAATACATCATCCAAAAAAAAATCATCTTTCTTTGCATTAATTTCATTTTTCCTCTCAAATTTCTTTGTTCTAAATCCCAAAAAGGAAGTAACAAATAAATTAAGTGCAATCTCTTTAGGAATTTTTTTCCCAAACTTGCCCAATATAAGATCTCTCTTGGATTTTATAAATGTTAAAGGATGAAGAGAAGAAAGAGGGTTGCAAGTGAAACCTGGAAAGAAGAAGGAGATCTAGCTAATTAAATAAAAAGAAAGAGAAAAAAATAAATATTTGAATAAATGGTATTTTGGGGAAAAAATTAAAATTGAGGGGGTATATTGCTGGTTTTAAGAAGTCAGAATATTATTGGTGCAAAATTAGGAGTATTTGCTGCAATTTAGCCAAGACTAAAAATAGGAAAGTTTGATCCTGCCATAATGGATTCAAAGGCCCAAAGCCTTATTACCTATTTTTAGGCCTGCACTTCCACTCATTTTCAGTAAAATTCTTGATCCAGTTGGATCGTCTGTCTAAGCTCAACCTACCTAACATTCATCATCAGAGAAACGATCAGAAAATCTTCAGGATGAAAATACCTTAATGACAAATGGAAGACAATATCTTAAAGAGTCAGAGAAGTAAAAAAACCTATACATCAACCGAGTAAAAGAATTATATAGAACGAACAAGAACTAATAGCACTCATAAGATTACAACACACAATCCAAACCATTTTCAAAGCTGATCACATTTAGCAGGCATGAATGACACACTCCCTTTCTCCAGGTCATACAGTACCTGCATATTCTGCTGCTGTAAATTGCCGAATATCGAAATTCCGCTCGATCCCATCACAGCCAAACATAACAAATTTGTATCTGTATCAAGAATCATGTAATTCTTCCCTGGCAGCTCCAAATCCGCGCCCTCGAAATGAAATACCAGCTTCGGCACCTTCACATTTGCCGAAGAACCAGCAGGCATAGAAAAGCAAAGGTCGAGACCGACATCAGACCCATCCGCAACTTTTAGACTAGTTTGTGATATAAAAGCTTTCTTCAGTGGTTTGTATGCCGACACGTCCAGATAAGTGATGGAAGTGCCTGAATCTATAATGAGACCACCGCTCCCATCATCTTGTAAAGTAAATGCTGAGCTTGGGATTTTTAGTGGGATTTTACCGACAGTTATATCTTTCAGAGTCAGATAGTAGAATGATGGCTGGAACGAGTTTTTTACAAGGGGAGTCGTTTGGATTGAAGTTGCACCACTTTTAGTTTTATTCAGTTCCGCGATGGACCCAAATAAAAGAAGACTCTTTTTCGACGTTTCATCGAGAGAAGTGAGGCAATAAGAGAATTTACCAACTTTAAGTTGAGATGGTAAAGATAACGGTCCTCGCCCGAGCCCAACAAGCCCAGCGCCCTGAGAAAACCCGCTCCCTTGGTTCGTGTCTCCGCAACCGAAACCAATTTTCGGAACTGAAACCGACCCAAATGTTAGGGTCTCACTACCAAGAACTCCTTGAGTGGAAGAAGAGTCACCATAAGTGTACAAATACTCGCAAGTGTTGTCACTGTTGCAAATGGATGTAGGGAGTGCCTCACATAAGTCCCCCGAGCACGTGAGGTTAGAATAAGTGGAAGATTTCACAGGGTCGAAGATTGGAGTGGGTTGGTCGAAGCACTGGACGCACGGCTTGCATTGGGTCCATATAAGGTCGCTTCCGGTGTCCACAATGGCTGCGAACGGCTTCAACGGTGGCGTGCCTATAGAAAGATCCATGAGGAACTCACCATTGCCCGCATGCACTGGAGACTGAACATTGTTGATTGAAGCGGCAGCGAGACTCGATTTATTGGTCTGCAAGCCTGTCAGCCTCGACATCCGGTGATGGCTTCGATGAAAAGCACGTTTAAAGCGCTCAAATTTAGTGAAATTTCCCTTGGAGTCGACACGGGTAAGCTCCGCACGGAATCCTCGAGATGAGGAACATGTCAGAGGAACGATAAATAACAGAAAGAACGTCAGAAGCAGAAGCACATATGATTGTTCCATTGGTAAAAGAAGAAGAAGAATATAGTAGCACGCTGGCTAATCTCATTCAATATATAGGGATGCATGTGTTCATATTCTTAGTAGCCTAATCGGTCTCAACTTCCCATTTGAAAAAAGGAGTCAGAATCAGGTATGAATTCAGGTTAGTTCAACTCAGCTGTCATGAGCTAGGTGAGATATTCCAGGAAACTGCAAAGCGGAGGAATTTTTGTGTCGGTTTTGTGAAATGTCTCTTCCATTAAACCACAACTTCGAAGTTATGATGAGGGTTTGAGAGAATATATTTTATATTCGAACATGCCCCGCACGTCGAAGGCCCTTTGGGCCGAAACCTGGACTTTTGCGTATCGGTATTTTTAATTTAAATAAATCCATATTTAATACGCGCCCGGTGGGAATTGAACCTAGTTGCTCCGATACCATATGAAATGTCGCTTCCATTGCATCACAACTCCGAAGTTACGATGAGGGTTGAGGGAATATATTTTATATTCTAACAGGTTTGATTAATAATTATGTGGGGTTTGCTGGTTTGTTGCAACAAGGGTTGATTTAGACAGAGATTAGGGAATAAACAAACAAATAGATATCAGGGTTTGGTGGGCTGCTCATCTAAAATAAGTGTCATTGTTGAAGGGTAAGAAAAAGGAAGACCTTTGTTTTCAGCGCAAGGCATATGTTGGCTGCTTTTTGATGCTTCACCGCAAACAACAGCCTGTGAAAGGAAAGTTTCACCTATTTGGAAATATCATCAATCTGCAAACATTTGTGTTTGCTCGAAATATTTTCTGAGCAAGAGAAAGTACAGTATGCATACTTCTATATAATTTGAGAAATTATAACTAGCAACATCACAAGTCCCTTCCCCCCCCCCCCACCCCCCACCCCCCAAAAAAAAAAAAAAACCCATAAATCTACGGTTAAAGGAATTTCTTATCCAGAACAATTTAAAGAAAGTATTGACCTTGAGTAGATTTATCGAAAACACCATAAAGTGATTTTTTTTTACAGAAATTACCTATAATTAGTGTTTTTTCTTCTCTAAAGTATGATCCTGAAACCTAGTTTTACTTAAAGAAAAATAGTTATTACTTCTAAGGCATCTCTAAGGTTACATCAACTGGACCATATGATAAATTATTCTGCATCTAAAGAACATTCTATTGAAAATAGAATAGAATAAAAGGCTAGAAATTAAAGTAAAAATATCCAATATTATATATGCAAAACCTTATATGCCTACTCTAATGATTCATAGACGCTGCGTTTATTGTTTTCAAGCCACCCCTGAATAGAAATAACAAAGATTATAACTTCATCTATGAATTTCCAGTATTAAGGTTCAGTCATTCCTAATCCTGTCCTCATGCAACAACCATATTTGTCCTATATGAGAATGTCGACATGAGTATGTACACTTCTAATAAATTAAAGAGCAATGAAATTTACTTGTCAGACAGAACTGGGCTAGACTTCATGCGATCTATGTAAGCTCTCATATTCAATGTGTCAAACATCACCATCCACCTCCACATAAAAGTTCAGCTGAAAGAAAGTTTTTGTTTTCACCGAAAGTTCATGGTATCTTTCAAAAGGATCTTGCGTGACTGAGCCTATGGGTTTGAGTAACATTTGGCACAGGATTAAGAAAATTTGAAAAAGAGCAGTAATTATTGGTATTTTCACAGTTGGCAGTATAACATAGCACAAAGATTTAAACCAAGAAATGCTATAACTACTAATGTTTTTGGAGTAGGCTAGAATTGTTCCATTGGTAAATTTATAGGAAAAAAGAATGCTTCCACCTATAATAATGTAAATGCAATCTAGAGCATGTATCATGAAGTGGTAACTAGCACAATTACAACTAATTTTAAGGGAATATCTTGATCTAATACAATTTTACACAAGATACCTAAAATTAGTTCTCATCAGTTTGGGCCCAGAGCGTAGATTTACATAAAGAGAAGCATTTTTTTGACATCTTTAAAGCGACTTACATGCCAAAACATTTAGCAGAAAACTTTAGACGACTACTGCTTAGTTTTACTGCAAGGGAACAGTTGCGAAGAAATTTCAGATCAGTCCCTTACTAGAAAACTCTCCTTAAAATAGAATACAATAAATAAGGAGAAAATAATTTAAAATTAAAAAGAATTAGCTATACGGTAACCACTGACAGGACATGTGGGATACTTCATATCTATATTGGTATTGTATATGCAATTCCCTATCAACCTTCTATAATGATTCATTGACTCTATATTGTTTTAAAACAACCCCTGATATTAAATAACAAAGATTGCGACTTCATTTCCGAGTTTCCGGTATTCAGGTATTACTTTACATTCCTCATGCAACAGCTATATTTTTTGCAAAAAAAGGATTTTAACATGGACAAGAGCAAATTAATGTTGGTGTGGTTAACACCGTGATTATAAAAAAAGGTAAAAAAAAGTTTTAAAAAAAAGTTAAACCGCTTCTTGGAAATTCTTTTTCATCAAAAGAAAATTTCTGAATTTCCAGTATTCAGGTTCATGATACTTCATATTCCTGTTCTTTCCTCATGCCACAACACTATGCCTAACTAAGAACGCTGGCATGAACATGAACGCATCTAATAAATATTATAAGAAACGCACATTAATTGACCTCAGGCAATCTATGTAAGCATTCGTATACAGCTTGTGCTGCAAAAGAACTGTGACTACTTTATCTGCATCACCATCAGTATTAGTATTTCATTAACCACAAGTCGAAAGATGCGTCTTCAAGTATTGCATTCCATAAAGAAAGAATTAAGGTAGGCCCTCCTTAATTGGCATGAACATTATGATCCACCTCCACATAAAACCCCAGTTGAGGAAAGAATGATCGCTCTTTCATTTTTTCCATTTAGTTCATGATATCTTTCAAAATTGGATCCTGCACGACATAAATTATTAACGAGGGTAAGGATTTGAGGTGACATTATAAGACAGGTATGATATCCCTTACCAGCCTGATAAAGACATTAGCAGATCATCCTCTGAATAGATAGAGCGGGCGAAAATGCCATCGAGTGTGGCACTGCACAGAAAGATTGGCGATACACCTCAAGCAACCTCATTTAATCTTAATTTATCAAAAGAGGGCAGGGAAGCATCTAATTCTGAAATGGAGCTTCTAGAAAATTGCTTGACACTACAGGATTAACAAAAGTCCAAAAAGAACAACACATATTAGGCCTTTCACATTAAGTGCTATAACATAATACAGCGATTTGGGAAAAAACTATGAAATAACCACTAATGTTTTCTGGGTAAGGGAAGAATTGTCGCAATCTTGCATCGGTATGGAAAAATTAGTTGTATCACTACTTTTCTATTTCTTTTTTTTTTCCCTTCTTTTTTTGGGGGGTTGGGGTTTGGAGGGGGGGGACAGCCATAGCACTTGCACATCTTGTCCCCGCCCTTTTACCAACAAGCCAGGATCCAGTCAGTCAGTTGCATATATCTGCCAAAATAAGAATGATGTGCCTATATAAGGAATCTGTATCCAAGGTTTCAAATGCAATCCCTATTTGAAAGCATCTAACCTCAAACGACTCAAAGACACGCTTGATCCAAATGATTGTAGAAAAGGATAACAAATCAGAGTTCGAACATAGCAGAGTGGTAAGTATTCTCCAATTTGTGACAGTTTTTTTCCTGAAATATTTAATGAGTCGTGTACTGAGGTCAAAAAAGTTGCCATGATATCGCAAAGTCATAACCATAAAGGCCCGACAATATCGCCAGACAAAAATCAAACTTGCGCTGTTTGGCCCTAAATTACGAATCAAGAAATGGAAGGCACGATCGATATAGGATGTCTAATATCTCATAAATGCAACTGTAGGTTATATAAATCTTAATTATAGATATTAATCTCCGCAAAGAATAAACGGAGAAGTAACGAGAAGCTTCCTTTATTTGCTTGGCAACCTCAATTCTAACTTCCGGTCATGCCCTGAAGCTATCGCATGGGAAAACTGAATCAAATATTCCAATAAAATTTTACTCTAATTGCAGTATGACATAAAAAAATTATCATCCAAAAGAACTAACCCACTTCAACCATGAGCCAACATTATCGCAATAGCACTATAAGATTACTCATGATATCAAGAAGACACTAGATAACCTAGATGATTCAGAACTAAAACTTCCCTTGATTGTTAGGAAAATGGCACTTCAACGAACTATAAGATCATCTACCCTTAGTAACAAATATTTTCGAAACAAATAAACGATGATTCGAGTTGAGCAAAAGATTGAACACCTTCAAGGCACCAATTTCTGCCAAACATAAAGAAATTCCATCAATAGCATGATATTGTTTTACTTGATTTCTTCGAAGGCCGTATGAATCCAAAAGTTAAGAATTCACACAATTTCTCTCAAGAGTCAAGGCCTATACAATACGGAGTTCAAACAAAGATTCTGAAGAGAAGAATCTTTAATTTAAGAATTCACACAATTTACTGATAATACCTCTAATTTATAAATTTTCCAGTAACAAACTTTACCAGAGGACCCCTAACAAAGATTCTGAAGAGATGAAGATAGATCAATTACAGAAAAGAAAAATTGGCATGAAAAACAAAATGTTTGCAAAATTGAAGCAGGCCTTTTGGTGATGAACTGAAGGGTTGAATCGGATGAACTCAACATCCTAAAATTTGAATAAAGATTTCTAAAATTAAACAGAAACACGGTTTCAAGATGAATTTGTGGTGGTGGTAGGGTGGGGGGTGGGGGGAGCGGGGGTTGTTTGCTTTGGGAATTATAAATTTTTTCTCAATATTAAGCAAAATGGTGTTCCAAAAAAATATTTAGCACACCTGCGGTAGGCCGGAAATTAGATATTCTTAACTAAAACGTTTTAAGATAAAATAAACTTATTATAACACTGGTAATCTTTGTTGGTTGGAGGGAATATCTCTATTTGGTGTGGATGGGTAGTGGAGGGAATATCTAAAATTTTTAGTGCATTTTAAAATTGCAATTTTAGTTAACAACGGCTAAATTGGGCTAATCACGAGCCCAACACCATCCTTCTGAAAATTTTTAAAGGAACACCATTTTGCTAAAATTTTTGAAAAAATTATTAATTCCCAAATTTGATTTTTTTATTGGGAGGGGACTGGGTTTAAAAAAAATTAGGCCAACTTTCTTACAGTCAAAAACCTCTGGCCCTAAGAATCTCATCAAAAAACACCGGCCCATTCTAAAGCTGTCGAAACCCCCCGACAGCAGTATGTATGCCCTTCTGTAATATCTGGTTAATTTATATATTTTTATAATTTCCAGCAACATATGTGCAGCTAACTTGCACAACGCATAATTTTAGCTGTGAAGCCAAAGATTACCTTTGTAGGAAGCTTGATACCTTTGTTGTTCTGCTCTCATACTGTAAAAAAAAAACGCTGTCTATAAACCCCAAAAAAAAATTAAAGGTTAATGCTTGCTTTACAAGATGGGGAAATGAAGATAGATACCGGAGCTAGATCAATTCATGACCAAAACGTTGTTGCTATACAACTATTGAAGGTTCTGGCATCAAAGGAGGTAACAGGAGCATGAGGTGAGATTGCTTACCAAGGAACATGTTATAATATCAATTCGTAAATACAGCTGCAGATATTTATTATTTGTATATTCCTTCTTGAAAATTTAAAATGATGTATCAGTCAAAAAAATAAATTGAAAGAAGAGAAATAACCTAATTTTAATAATAAATATCCGTAATTTAATAACAATTTCACATTATTTGTTTAAGAAAAAAGGGAAAAGGGCCAAAAAAAATTTAACCCAAAATGGAGAGATAAACTAAAAACAAAACAGATATTTAATAAAGTAATAATAATTGAAGAGACTCAAACGCTACCAGTCTTCATCATTTCGTCTCCCCAAAGATTCCAACTTCGCATAAACTGAAATCGATCCAATCTCTAAAAAAAAAACCTTCCCCTAAAATGGGCGGCGGCGGCGGCGGAGATGCCTTCGGCTCCTCCACCGCTCCGCTGACGTGGCACGACTTCCTCGACCGCATGCGCCACCCCTCCGCCGCCGATTTCGTCAAGTCCATCAAGAGGTCTCTCTCTCTCTCTCTCTGTCTCTCTACTTTCGTTACTTGATTTTTTTTTTTTTGGTTTTTGATTTTAGTTATCTAATCAATGGGAAACATTTGATCCCTATTTTGCTACAAATTGAAGTTCATATGAGCTGCATTTAACATTGGGGTCGCATCATTTAGCATCAGGGACTTTGATGTCGTGGAAATCTAATACTAAGTTTTTGGTTTGTTATTTGGAATACATTGAGCTATAGAAGTTTCAATAATTGCAATCTAAGCTGATAAATTGGCGAAAAGCTTGTACTTTTATTAAAAATTATGATATATAGGAGTATTCATCACTAATTGTCTACAAGGTCGAAGAATGCTCATTTGCGCAAGCCGCTTGTGACTTGTTATCCCATTCCGGGCCTTTTGGCATGTGCACCAGGAGTCTTAGCTTATAGCTTTGAGCATCACTGCAGTGATATTACTGTCAGTTTACATGTCAGCTAATTATATTAGATACCTATTCATTCAAGAATTTGAGGGGGAAAAGCGATCATTTGAACAACACATGGTTGTATGCCTCATTTTAACATGGAGGGGTCAGAGTTTAAAGTGCTTTTTAGGATTTATCTTCTAATTCATGTGAGCAGTTGCTAAACAAGGCAGGTGTATCATTGTGTTTCACCCAAGCAACAGAAGTTATGTTGCACGGATTTTTCAATGAGTATCTGCAGTATCGGAGACATGTCATATTATTTGGATTCATCTATAACATATGTGGAACTCTTTTTGACTCATTCTAAAATTTTATAGTGTATTCAAACATGTATTTACAACTAAAACATGAACAATCAACGCACCAACAATCACAAATTGGTTGCGTTCTTATTTTAGGTTGCTAAACTGAAATTTTATGGGTTAAATTATAAATATATAAGAAACAAAAGGTTGGTGTATCCCAGTATACCGTATCCTAGATTTTTGAGATTTAAGTATCTACAAATCCGACTCCTATCGTATCCCGTATCCGTACCCGAATCCATGCTACTTAGAATAGAAGAAGACTCATCCACCTTGCACTCATCAAGACGAAATCACTTTGTGCATTTGCATGGTTGTAGGAGAGCTATTGTTATTTCTTTATTAGGACTATAACATAACATATTTAACATGGTTAGGGTTCCTTTTATTGAGCAAAAACTGACATATTTAAAGTAGACAAAATTATGACACCATTAACTTAATTTTACATGTTAAAAGACATGAGTATATTTTGTTCGTTTTTCTTCCATTTTTTTCGAAAGAAAGAAATTAGAGTTTTCTAGTTGGCAGAAAACCAGTACAGGTCATGTTGAGAATAGCTAACAGTATACACCTAATGCGAGAAAGGTGGATTAGACCTGATACAAGCAGCAGGTGATTGCAATGTGTTACCTGTCTTGAAAATAATTCGTTGGACATTGAAGTTGGTGTAAGAGTTTGGGTAAGATCGTAATGGACAGCAACCTAGCTCACGCCAGTATGACAGATTCTAGGGTCTGGTGAAAACACGGTTCAACTTTGTTGGTGGATTTTTTGTATCAGTCTATTGTATATCAAACTGACATGGGCAAAAATCCAAATTGAGGTACTCACTACTTTTATTTGTCAACTTGCCAATAGCTTTCGATGACATAGATGCAACCTTCCAAGCTACAAACTAGAGGAAAACTCGAAGAAACTCTTGAGGGATGAGGAAACAGTGGACATATTTTTAATTTCTAGATTATTGCATATTGGACTCCTTATCTTGACCTTATATAGTGCTTATCATCCCTCAACCGATTCATGAGCACATGACAACTTGTGTTAGTCAATAATTATCAAAATTTTATTGTCTAAGTGAAACTTAGTCTGATCAGTCTCCTCTAGTGTTTATTTAAGCAAGTTACATCCTGAATTGGTCGTCAAATAAGGTTAAATTTCCTCTTCTAAGTTATGTTAAGACTGACCTTAGGGGAAATATGTGCTGATAAAAGAGGTGAAGGGTGATAATAAGTGCTTGGTGCGTTACACATGAAAGGCGCTATAAAGTGTTTGCAATTAAACCTTTTTCCCCAGGGCATCAACACTTGGTTAATGAATGAAGTGGGCTGTCTGACTGCGGCTGACCCGAACCTAAATGGCATACTATATTAGAGTGATGAGGTTGAGAATATGAATAGGAGAATTTTTAATCATATTTTGAAAAGGTTTTTGCAGCTGATGATGACAAGATAAAGGTTGGGCTTACATCATAAAATACAAATTGAACCTTGTTATCACAAACACCAGCTCTTCGAAAAATTACCCTTCAGTCTATTCTGCAAATTTGTTCCATAAAGATCACCCCCTTCAGTGACGAACTGACAATCATTCTTGCTAAGATGCCCATAATTATAAGAGCCTTAGCAGCCTTGTATCAAAAGAAAATAATTTTTAGGAGTCATGTTCACTCTTATAAACTGGATAAGATAGTTTTGGGTCTACCTTGAATATACAATTAAAAAAACTGCAATATCGGTTATTAGAAAATCTTATAAACCATGGCGAGCGAAAAAAATTTCCTGGACAAATATATCAGTGAATACAAAGGTTTTTGTGTAGGTACCATCATGAAGATGAAGCAGATTTGAAATTGGAATCATGGCTGTCTACTCTATATTAGCATAATGACCTGATAACCTTGAGAAGAAGCTATTTCTTGTTTATGCATTCATATTAGTCTGTCATCACCTGATGTAGCATAACAATGTGGAGCAGCTATTTTGGGAACTACAGTTTCTATAGGATCAAATAGATGATTCAACGTGACTAAGATCCCAAGTAAATTTAAGCATGATGACTTGATCATAATTTTAACGGTATCAGACTGTTACTACTGGTTAATAATGTCAGAGAGAGATGGCTGAGTGTGGGATATATAATACTCAAAATTGCGACTTTTGGGATAAGCATATTTTAACTTTGCATTCACAATTTGTTAATGCTGGCCAAAGATGAGAATAGCAAGATGGCAGGTTTTTTTAAATTGCATTCAAGAAGGAAGAGATCAGAGGTTACTTCACCATACAAAGGAAAATAAAATTAAAAAAATAAAATGATGATCCGCCAAGAAATAACATTGAGTTCCAAACATTTTCATTTACTTCCCTCACTATCTTTCCAATCAAAAGTAGCATAAATATCTAACCCATTTCTATTCCAGGCTCAGTAGGAACTAATCATGCCGCTTTCATGATGAGTGAAAGGAACTCTACAGAGACAAAACAACTCAGAAAGAATACTGGGACTAACTAGGAACTAAGTGATATAAGATATGGCGCAAATAGGCTGGTGTGAAATCAGTGTGAATGAGCTCTTAGATTAACTGGACTTAGTTGTAAGTATGTGAATAAAATCTAAGTATGATATCCATCTCTGAAGCAGAAGGATGCCTTGAATGGTGGCAGAAGGTGATATAGAAGAGTGAAAAATGCCATGTCAGATTGGAATATTGATTGTTGATTTTGTTTTGTTATTATTTGTGTTAGCTATAGCTGCAAATCCAGCATGATCTAGATCTAAACCTCCCCATGAAGATTATAAATTTGCATGAAGGTGGCATTTGAGGAGATTCAGGAAATATCTACTACAAATGTATTGAAGAGCTGTGAGTAAGCGGCGGGTCCCCTATGGCTCCAATGTTTTTTGCACCATGCAACTTCGATTAGATACTTTTTTCCAGTATGAAATTTGGAATTCTGGATATTCTAAGTTGTACAACAACAACACCGATAAAGCCTTCCACCAAAAATACTTGGGAATGACCAAGATTTGTTATAAGTTCCGCAGCTTAAGTACATAGATGTAACAATGCTCTTCATCCGAACATAATGGCTTAAGCTGCACAAAAACATGACTAGAATTTGATACTCGACACCCTGTTGTGCTGTCAGGTTTCACTTATGATGTTCTGTAGCATGTAATAAGATAGAGGACTCGTATCCTTGTAAGTTAGATTTCTATCAATTGTCAATTCCTACACATATTTCTTCTTTCTGGACTGAGAGATAATTCATGAATTCCATTTTCATAAAGGTAACTGGAAGATGGTCTTATATACTCTGCTGCATATGCTGGTACTGGAGGGTGGCTTCATAGCTAGTTAGGACCCAATAGAACCATTCTTGCATAAAATGAGGAAGTCGTATAATTAAAATAAAAAATAAAAGCAGCCCGTTAGTTTTATCTTACATATCTTTTTTTATTTAAGTATATTGGTTTTAAGTGCTTAGATGGCTGCTTTGCTTCTTAATTTTTTTTAATATTATTTATTCTGGGTTGTAGCAGTACCGGTGTTGGCCAATTACTTCTACATATGTTGTGATTGATAAAATTATACTTCCACTTGGTTTATCTATCGAGTAAGGTTACTTATTTGCTCTTTTTTCTTTGATAAATTTTCTTTTGGTTCCTCTACCTGCTTTGCTGCTTGGTAAATTCTGTTCTGCCGTCTCTGCTTGCCAACCTGATTTCCGGTTTATGCCGCAATCCCTACACTGTCAAAGTTGAATCGTTCAGGTTTAACCAAAAAAAACCCTTACTATTTTATGTTTGAGAAGATCTTGGATCATTTTTTCCCTTTCAAAATCATCTTATATCGTATATGATGCATTAGGTTTGGCAGTTTTGTTAAGATAACGTTTAATAGTTAAGCAAAATATGTTTCTGATATTAGTTTGGAACACCGTTTAGTATGTTGATGTTTGAAATATTGAATGCACTTCTTTAATCTTGTATTCTTAACATGCAGCTTCATCGTCTCCTTCTCAAATAGAGCTCCTGATGCCGAAAAGGATAGTGCTGCGGTTCAGGAGTTTCTTGCCAACATGGAAGGTGCTTTTAGAGCTCATACACTTTGGGCTAGTAGTACAGAGGAAGAACTAGAAAGTTTTGGTGAGGTGAGGTGGACTGTACCACTTGAACTACCGTTAATACATTGCATGTGATGACTTCCATGCTCTATCATTTTCTCTATATTTCTTGCACTCTACATTGTAGTTTACATTGTAGCCTATCCTCTTTGTACATGATGGTACTATTTCGTATTTGAAATATGAGTAGTTACATAGAAAGATGGTTGAAGTTATTAGATCGTTTTTCTATGTCTACACCGACATATGTGCACTATATGATTTAAGAGTTCCGGTTTTTTTTATTTATATTTAAAACATGTTTTTCAATTATTATCCGAGTTTATGGATGTGGAGGTGCCATCCACTTTTGGAATCTTGATATCAGTAATGCTGCATTAGAGATAAATGAATTCCTTACTGTGAATCATATCATCTTTCCCTTTTAGTATTTTTTAATATTTGATTTGGAGGCGTATTCCATTTTTTGGGTTTGTCTTATTTGATGGCTGTTTGCATGGACTGCCTAATAAGATGGGTTTTCATACCAGTCAACTTGCCTAGTCTTTATGACTTTCTTTTATGCATAGTTTCTTTAGTGTGTGAACATCTGGTAGACAACCAGTCCTAAAATCATTTTTAAACACTCGTTCTTTGAAATATCTTGTTTTGCTTCATAACTGACCCGATATTGATGGAAAAGATAGGCTTAGTCAATAATGATCACGATGGCAATTGTAATGTTGATGATGATGCTATGTAGCCGCTAACATGGTGTCCACAAATGTCATGTGCCAATGCAACTTATATTCCGGATTAAAGTACAATTTATGATCATTCAAAGATTGGTGATGAACCATTTTTTAAAATGCTTCCAAGTCTACAGTTATCATGATTTTGAATGCCGGATCATATAATTCAGATAACAAGGTGTTTTAGGACAACTTCATTTTCTCCCCTATGTACACTGCCCAAATTCTTTGTTTAACAGTCTTTAAATGCAATGTAGTGCATTTTATTTGGCTCCTTTTTTAATCATGTCTTAAGGGTGATATTTGTATGACCAACCTTTAATCCCCCACCCCCTCCTTGGAGTCTTCTCTAGCCTAAGAAATTATTTTGAGAGTTTCTCATACATTTCATTGAGCTAATACTAATAAGCAATGTAATACGCTATCATATTACAAAATCATCAGTTTTCCAGTGTTACAGGTTCACACCTCTTTAGCTATATGTAATATTAATATATGTCACTGTTGGTTGCTTGGAGTTAATTTTACCAGGAGGAACTTGTCGTCATCATCTAAGGGGTTTCCCCATCAAATAAAGTGTCTATAAAGCAAAAATCCATGAAGTGAAAACGTTTTGTGACCAGCTATCATCATGATGCCTAACCTTTTTAATTATTACGCATATGGGGTAAATTAACTAGCATTTCGGTACACATCTGTACTGGGTAGTAAAAGGTCGACTGTACAAGGAAGCTATTTCATGTTTTTTTGGGGTAGATTTTTAATGTGTACAATTAATTTACAAAGGATGCTTATGTGTGGGTTGTGGGTGCAGGGTTTGGAGAAATATGTAATGACAAAACTATATAATCGATAATTTGCATCTATCCCAGAAGATGCAAAACATGATGATGAACTGTTTGAGAAGATTTTGTTAGTACAAAAATTCATTCGACCAGAAAATTTGGATATCAAGACAGCCTTTCAGAACGAAACTTCTTGGCTGGTGAGTTTTGGGGGGTTCTTTTTTTAATTGAAGTTATTGGCTTCTTTGTGGTGGTGTTGAATAATATGAGCATCCACTAACATTTTCTCTGGTTGTTACTTGTATAATCTGTATGAGAGTGTTATATACTACAGGCCTCTTAAGCACTGTTTTTTCACAGGTCTTATATATGCAATTATACACTCTCTTCACATGGTAAGAACGCCTTTGTTGTGATGACTTCAAATTCGTGCTACTTCATTCAATATTTTGATCGTGGTCTGTTAGAGAAACTGGCTGAATGTCAATAAAAATTGACGATGGCCAGGGGTGGATGCAGGAATTTTGCACAGCGGGGGCAAATTTAAAACAACGATGCTCTATTGACAAGCCCAATAAAATAATATAATAAAACCATTACATCATTTAAAAAATAAAAAATAGTTTATGAAATAATTTTAACACAGAGAACCTTTATATATTGTAAGGCATATTGGAACCAATACCATTTTAAAGAAAGTATAAAAAGATAAATTTGCAAATAGTGGGAATTGAACCAATGATCTTCTAGGGAATTGACTCATTTACCATCTAGGCTACACTCCAATATTGATAGTTTATAGGATATATATGTATAAATATACTGTTAAATATGATACTTGCTTACAACCGATATTAATCTTTTGTTTTTTTTGCAAAAGTTCAGTGGGGGCAATTGCCCCCCGCTGGACCCTATAAAAGATCCGCTCCTTTGATGGCAAAATGATGTTATTTTCAGTTGCTTGTATATCTTATTTACTTGACATTGCTAAGAGAAACTGAACTTAGCATCACCTCAGGTGTTTATTGTTAAAACGTCAAATTTCTGCTCTTGTGCCTACTGAGCAGTTGAAGAGTTAAGTATGTTGTCAAGGGAACTGATTCGGAGTTCATTTAGAAAGCACCCTCTATTATTAAAATAATGCTTACGGCAAATTATCTGATGCATGGTGAAAGTATCATGAATTGTATACAGATGCCTCTGGGAGTGTATTTTCATTTGGCTATTCTGACGTGATTTGTATGCCTTAGAGGTAAATGTGATCCATTGAAATTTTTTTCGAGGTGCGACTTTGTTGAAATTAAATTCTATAACCAACAAGGTAAAGTTTTTTACCAAACAACTATTCGGCTAGATATCAACTCTTTTCCCATAGTTCCCTTGCTATTTCTAGATCACATATTATGGGAAAATTTTGGAGTGATGATGATGAAGATAAACTACTATATGCTTTAATATGCTGAAGATTTAGCAGGGTTGGGATATAATTATGTTCCTAAAACCTGACACGGTAACTCGGTAAGTTAAAACTTAAAAGGGACTTTTCTCTTTCTTTGGTGGATAAGCTCACCACGTTTTAGCCACACACACAGTTTTCTCTTTTACTTGGCATACTACATAAATGATGTGACTTTTTACTGACTCTATAAACTATTTCACGATGTGAAGCAATATATCTTATCCATTACAGCCAATTTGTTGGGTAAATGCTCTATTGAGATTGTGTTATGTAGCGAAACTGATGAATTTTGGTAAGAATAGAGCAACATGGTTAGCATTTACATTTTGATCCCAAGGATCTGCTTTGATGAAATTGTAGGAAGGTAAGGTGTTCTCCTTTTGATGAACTTTAAATGGTACTAGAATTTATGCACGTGCGTTGCACATGTTAAAAAAATTGAGAAGGGAGGAGATAGGGGAGAGATGCAGAGGGTTCTAGAGTTTTATTTATTTATTTTTTTAAAAAAAGAGGATTGATGATGTGGAGGATTCTAGATAAACAATTAATTGTTTTATGGGAGGAGAGAGAGATGATGAAGTGGAGGGCTTAAGAGGTGAGAGAGATGATTTGGAGGGTTTGAAAGGCGAGAATTTTTCTTATTTTTTCTTTTTTTCTAAATAAAAGAAGAAGTGCGAACCTCTAACCAAGGGTATTTGCATTATATATAGAGATAAGTTTGATAGATCGACACCAATTATACAAGAACTGAGAGGTACATGTGTCCATCTTGCCCCATTTTCTAAAATAGATATTTTAGAAGTCACATCCAGCGCTTGTGGATGCATAGCTCATTGTATTACTATAGAACACAGCGTCCTTAGTTAATAAGCTGGATAGCATCGAACATGGTCCATGAATCGGTCATTTAACAATCAAGATCTTATGTGTGTCTGTCATATCTCATGATTGGATGGAGGAGAAAATGTGAGCCATGACTATTCTAGTCGGTAATTGGTAACCCAACAATAATGACCTTCCTTGGTTTCACAATTACAAAAGAATTTAGGGAAAATTGCACAAATGTTTCCCTGAACTTTCCATTTTCTTACGATAAGTACTCTGAAATTCAATAAATAGAGACAAGTATAACTAACTATTTTTTGGACATAAGTACCCAACGGTGTTAATTTTTTCATAACCGGACCGTTATATCCGTCTTTTTGTTTTAATTTTTTTCCTTAAAAAACACACTAAATAACAAAATAAAAGATGATGAATTTGAAACTAAAAATTACAAAAATAAAGTAAATAAAACGCAATCAAAGATCGGAAGAGCATCGGAGGAATGATGAATACATGAGCAACCTTGGGTTGGAAGTCGAGGTTTAGCGAAGAAACTAGAAAGGAGAAAAAGAAAAACAATGGAGGAAATGATCAAGTTTTTAAGAATTTAGAGAAATTTGTGGGTATACTGGAAGAGATTTAAGAGTTAGTGATTTCGAAATTCAGGAATATGGGAAGGAGATTTATAGATACGTAGGTCAGCTGGTCAAGGCTTTTCGAAATTTGATGATTAGAAATTTTAGGGTTTGAAGATTTTGGGATCTTGAGATTTGGGAGTAAGAAATTTAGGAATTTAAAGATTGGGGTTTAAAATTTGGAAAGTCAGGGATAGGAATTTTAAGAGGATGAGGAAGATGTTTGGAGTTTGAGGATTAGCAATGAAAAGTTTTGAAAAAACGGATTAAAAAAATTGGCGAGGAAGAAGAAAGAAAGAGGCGGAGAGAAGAGGAAGAAGACAAGGGTAAAATGGTCAAAGCATGACCATTTTGGATGATGTCACCGTTAATTAACGTTTATAGACATTTCTATAGTTTAGGGTATATTTTTGCAATCGGTGATGGAAGTTTATGGTACCATTCTTGAATTAATTAGTTCAGGATACTTACTGCAAGAAAAAGGAAAGTTCAAGGGTACATTTATGCAATTTACCTAAGAAATATCATTGCATAGTTAGTGACCCATGCAGCCAGGGGCTTTTCCACGCAGCCAAAAGACCCACGCTATTGAGCAGAGTTGAGTACTAAATGTGTTGATCCCACAATTCAATAATTTTAGCTTTTGGGTAAAAAGTTGGCATGATTGAATCCCTAAGCTTATCTAGCCAATCACTCTCGGATATGCACCACCAGTAAGGGATTTTTTTTTTATATCTATATACAGTCTCTCATTAAACAGTGAGCGATGCGAGACTGAAAGTTATTACAAACTTCTTTTGAGCTATGTAAAGCTATCCACTCCCTTTTTTCCGTAAGAAGACCATCCAAACTTGCAAACCCCTAACGTGATTAGACGTATGTGTATTTTTTGGATTCTTAGGCAGGTTTCCAGTAATAACGTTCTTTAATTAGCCCTCACTCTATTACATCAACATTTGTTTTAGGAGTTGTAAGACTATTTGTATTGTCTATTGGGTGATTATGGAGCATGACGCAATTTTAAAAAGATCGACTATGGTTTTAAGATCAGCGGTCATCCCAGTGTGAATGCTGCCAAATTTCTATGGTAGCCATAAACAAGAGATGACCATTCAATATAACATCTATGCACTATTTGTGCTTTATGGACTGCAACATGAGAAAGGAAGTATGATGGAGATCAACAATTAGTATACTTAATAAACTAAGATTTTAAATTGGTTGTGGTTTAGAAAGGTGGATTTTCTCTACGAACTCCTACCATATGATTCAAAACCCTCGATCTTTGTACGGTTTCCATCTAGTGGTACGAGATATGTAATGAAACACCAAAAGGTGCAATTCATTGTCTACCTTTTGTTCAGTGATAAACTTTGTTTTACAAATCAAAGAAGAACAGTTAAGAGTCTTAAGAAAATCCTACCTCACATTTTAAATACGGAAGCTTACACCATCTCCAAGTATTGTCTAGAGAAGTTTAGTCATATCATATATGTTGAGAAAAAGAAGTACTAATCATACTTAAGAATGGACCAATATATTTAACCGGATAACTAATTTATCAAAATATCTGAAAATAAAACACGGTGTTGCAAGCTTTGAAGTGAACACTTGCATGACATAAATAGACACGCTACTTTGTTATATGGTCCCTACAATTTTACAGCGTACATTTAACAGAATAGTAAACCTACTTTCTTTATATTTCCATGGTAAAGGAGCAAAAATCTCTAAATCTTTGTTTTGGATTATGGGGATTTAGATGGTTGCTCCATCATTGGTTCCATGAGCTTAAACAGCATGGCAAAGAATAGGTATATCTATGTGCTACTTTCATTTCAGTGTATATAGCATGGTCCTTGCTATGTCTACCAGCCATGGTTTCATGAGAATTGGCCTCAGCTCGATGACTTTTCAATGTTCGTCATTTTCTCGTGGAGATTACTTGAGTCAAGGGTCTTGAGTCTCTTGACCATAAGATGACTTTTTTTCCATGGGGGAATTGTTAGATGGCAACCATTTAGTTGGAAATCAAAATGTAAAATATTCGGTGCAAATAAGTTTTAGCTTATAAAGATCAACATCAAAAGCGTATATAACGTTCATTCAGAAAGATTAATTAAATGGGCTTATGATCCTCAGAAGAAATTTTCATGAGCTAGATTCTTGTGGGTTTTGCAAACTTTGGTTGTGTGCATATATGATACGAACACGATAAATAAAGCCAATTCGAGATGGCGAGTCTCCTATAACCAATTCGAGATGACGAATATTCTATAAAACAGTTGCTATTTTATATCTTATGCACATGGGGGAGAGAGTGTTAAGTGTATACGGGCTTTTGATATAAGTGGGTTTTAACAGCAAGACTTGAGCCTTGTTGAGGATTTGGCACATCTTATATCTTATGCCATTGTACCTCTCAGTTTTTTTCAATGTCGGACTATTTTAGTCTCTCACATCTCAACACTCTCCCCCCATGTGCAATGCTGTGATTGTCACATGGAAAGTATACTTATAGAGCTAGGTCTCTTAGAGTCACTTTTTTTTGCTTGTAGGCTGCTTCTCTCAAAGGTATTATTGAGGTTTTGAATCGAGCCATTGGCTCTGATACCATATTATAATTTTGATTATCTAAAGTAGAAGGGGATGATTATATATATTTTAGTTATAATTTTGATTATTTAAAGTTGAGGGGGCGATTATATATATTTTATGCCATTGTACCTCTCAATTTTTTGAGGATTTGGCACATCTTATATCTTATGCCATTGTACCTCTCAATTTTTTTCAATGTGGGACTATTTTAGTCTCTCGCATCTCAACACTCTCTCCCCCTCATGTGCAATGGTGTGATTGTGACGTGGAAAGTAAACTTGTAGAGCTAGGTCTCTCAAAGTCACTTTTTTTTGTGCTTGTAGGTTGATTCTCTCAAAGGTATTATTGAGGTTTTGAATCGAGCCATTGGCTCTGATGCCATATTATAATTTTGATTATCTAAAGTAGAAGGGGATGATTAATATATTTTTTAGTTATAATTTTGATTATTTAAAGTTGAGGGGGGTGATTATATATATTTTATTTATGAGTGTACATAGGCTTTTGATATAAGTGGGTTCCAACAATAAGACTCAAGCCTTGTTGAGGCTGTCTCATCTTATATCTTATATTCTTGTACCTCTCATAGTTTTTCCAATGCATGACTATTTTAGTCTCTTACATCTCAATAATTTGCTTGGATTTTGGGTTGATATTCTTAGTTTCTTATTACCAATTCAGTAATGTGCCATATATTCCTGTCTCAGTTTTAAAATGTGGCTGCAAATATTCATGTAAAACTTTTCTTAAAAACCTAATTTATTTATTTCCTTTTTCATACACTTATGGTTTGCTTTTTCCATTTATGTGGTCAGGAATGGTAATGAGGCATATGAGAGGGACAACAAATAATTGCATTTATACTCATGGATGAACAAGTGTGTTTAAGCCTGTTAGAATATAAACATATTTGATATTTCCTCAATCCTTATCATACCTTTGGAGAAGTGGTGTAGAGGTAGAGACATTTAAGATTGGTATTAGAGCAGCCCAGGTCTGAATCCAATCGGGCATGTATTTAATTGTGGATAGTGCAAAACCCAGGTCTTGCCCCATAAAAAAGGGCACTCAAACTACGAGGCGTGTTAGAATATAAAATATATTCCCTCAACCCTCATTATTACGTCGGAGTTGTGCTGCAGTGGGAAGGGATGTTTAATAAAACCATCTAAACTAAAACTATATGACAAGGAGCAAAATTTCTTCAATATTTGACTATTTTCTTACTCTTTTTTCTTTTCTTTTCTTTTTTGGCAACAGCCCGTAGGCTTTGGGGGAGGGGGGGTTGGGCCTCTAGGCCCAAAAATGTTTGAGGGTTTCATAGGACATATATAATTTTTCTTCCACCATCAAGCCACAACAGTGTGACCCTTGCTCAAGCAGTGAGGCTTGCTAAACATGATACTATTTTCATTTATTTTAGATTATACCTTTCCGACACAAGAAAATTAGTATTTATGTTCCTTAACTCATTGTTACAATTACAGGCTTGCAGCATGTGTAATATTCATCAAACGACTGGACATTGATAACCTTCAGGCACCAATAATTAAGTTTAAACTTAATAGGCCAAGTCATTAACATTCTTCAGTGTTATGTATTGACCACTACCTACAAACATATGTTAATAACTTTCTTTCTACAGCTTGCACAGAAAGAACTTCAGAAGATCAATATGTACAAGGCCCCTAGAGTCAAGCCTGTCTGTATCCTTAGTTGTTGTAAAGTTATCAACAACTTGCTGATAAATGCATCTATATCATCAAAAGAAAACCTGCCAGGCGCAGATGAATTTGTGCCTGTTCTCATTTATGTCACGATAAAGGCAAGTTCAGCTTTTCATATATCTTTAGTCATTTTTTCTATAAACGGAAGTGGTAGTTTTTCACTACCTGAGGGATTGCTTCTATAGTTTCCTAGGCCGCTGATTTTTAGTTAATCGTCATAATTACGTCTTTCAAGTATTATAGAATAGTCATCGCTGAACAAAATAGCTCAGTTGCTAATGGGTGGAAACTGGCGTGACATAATTTTAACATCTTAGTTACTGAGCTGTATTGTGGTGTACTCAGGAGTAGCTTCATAGGTAGGGCACATTAAATCATTCTGTAAAAACCAATTTCTACAACTCTTGTTATTGAGATTATACGTGTTCTATTGTATTTTCCTTAAGCATCCCATTAGTCCATATATTAGTTGACTATGGGGATTGTTGAAATATCACACGGTTTTTTAGTTTCTTTGTTTCTTTTCGCCTCTCTTGTACTTGAACCTATACAATAGTTATTTGAATCAACTCTATGCATTAAGTGGCCTGTTCCATGTGCTAATGACATGGATACTTACGCAAATGAAATATATACAACATGAACAAACTAGAGAACAAAAGGTTGCGTATAAACATATCAGGGATGCTCCAGAGCTAAAGAGTAATATGCAGATAAAGGAATACATAGAGTCCGCCATAATATTCTATAATATATTATATTTTGTTTAATATGCAGATAAAGGAATACATAGAGTCCGCCATAATATTCTATAATATATTATATTTTGTTTTCTGAACGTCGGGAAAATATAGATGTAGACAAATAAGAATACAGAATGAGGGTAGGACTTGGTCCAAATTTTCAAGGAGAATTTGCAATTCTGTACCATCATTTTGAAAAGGAAGATATATAGACCAGTGAGGCATGAGTGATTGTGATATGAAGTTAACCCAATGAGTAGAATCTGCTCAAGTCCTACACATTGCACCAAGCCTCCATTCTAAATAATCAACATAGACCACCCAAAAAAATAAAGACTATGATGCACACTAAATAGATGACAAACTTGAAATAAACATACATAGAATAATTCTAGATGCTCTAATAAAGATAGAATTGGCTAGTGTGAGAACTAATTGGAGGGTAGTGAGATCTATTCCAAGTTACCATGATATATTTAGGATGAGCATTAAGTCCTTTTATTGTATCAAATCTAAAACAATTTCAAATAAACTTCGTAGGCACATTTAGAATGAGATTTGATGTCAGGTGTTGATTGCTGCAGGTGTAGTATTAGTTGATTAGATTAGAGAAAGTTAATTTCTTAGAGAGGGGAAGTTAAAATCTAAAAGAATTAATGATCAAAAACTCAACATGATGAAATCATAATGTTTAATTTACACTAGTAAAAATATGAGCAGAAATTTGTAGAGTGATCATTTCTGCTATTTAGGTAGAACCATTCTTCCTAATTTTCAGTTTGAGAATATATAATATACAGGCTAAAATGGAGCAGTGCTTTTGGAGTACTTTTTTTTTTATTGTAAGGTACCTATTAGATAGAAAAAGGAGCATTTTATTAGATGACTATATCTTCGAACTTCCAAAGGTCAACCATACTTTTTTTGGTTAGAATGTTGGGCATTTAAGAAATGGGTGCATTTTGTAGTAATTTAAATCTAGATTCATTTGTGATTAAATTCAGTGATAATCTTGAAAATGATCTGGCAAGTGTCAGTATGCAATTAGGAGCACTAATAGGACCGTTGTTGATGATGCAACAAGAACTAGAGGTAGACCTAACCGAACATTTATTAAGGTAGCAAATAGACTGTAAATAGTTATTGTTATCACAAGATTGTGGTGTCTGAATGAAGACCTAATGCTCATGTAGCCAATTCCAAATATTTGAGATGAAAATCGCATCGTCATTCTAGTTATGTATTTGCTCCATTTTTCGCCTTCATGCAGCCAATTCCAAAGATATGGAATAAGGAGAATATAGAACATTTGCCTTTATTAATTATATAAATATCCTAGAAATTGAGGTAAATGATGAAAGTGGGCATCTTCCTTTTGCTTTGTTCATGAATACTTGATGCACAATAAGCAAACACATTTTTTTTAATTGGGATAGGTAAGACCTAGTGAAAGTGTCACATTAGTGTTGTGCAGTACGATCACATATTAGAACACATGCATGAGCACCCAGCGTGCACACACACTGTAGATAGCTCCAGTCTAGATTCTCCATACAGCGACATTGCTGATGACTTAACCAGTTTTCTATTCACATTTTTATTCTTTATATTATTTATTATGCTAATATATCAATTACGACAAGCGCAACAACCGTGACAAGTTCTTATGCTAAACTCTTACGGTCAGCCGCATGCCCTTTTTTCCTTTCTCTTCTATTAAATTGACAAGTAATATATCTTCTTTAATTGCCTCCATCAATCAAGACAAGTAAAATTCTTTTCTCTATCTCATTATAATTAATCAATATCCATACTTCTATCTGCCTACATGTACTCTGTTTACACCATTGGGTTCCTGTTAATTGGCGGAGTTCTAGTTGGATAATTTCCAACTATTAACAAATTTGAGTGCCTCCTCTTTGCTCATCATAGCTCTAATAATCGTCAACATCAGCAGGAAGTGATACAATTAATGTTGTTCACACTTGCAGTTAGGTGTACAAACTTTTGACTTAGTAACAGATTGTATGTTCATTGCAAAACTATGCCATTTCATGAGATCTATATCATATTCAATGTGCACATTCTACTGTGTTTGATGCAGAAAGTTCAGGTTTACTAAATCAAAATATGACACTTATTGCCAAAGAGCCTTAGGTCGAGTGGTAAAGACACTTCCCCACTAGGTGGGAGGTCCTGGATTCGAATCCCCCAGTTGCAGTGGTAAGGATGAATTTTCGACCAAATATGTGGAACAATTTCCAACGGATCTAGGGGTCCATCCCCCCTTCCCCAAAATGCTTACGGGCAATTGCAAAAAAGGAAAAAGAAAAAAGGGAAAAAATATGACACTTATTTTACTGGTTTATCATATTACCCTGTTAAAAAATGACTCATTAGATTCTAGAATAAATGTTGTTGCCTGTTATAATAGTTCTAACATAACAGTTGATATTTTTGCAGGCAAATCCTCCTCAATTGTATTCAAATTTGCTATGCATACAGTGATACAGGCGTCAATCACGATTGGTTGGAGAAGTGGCTTATTTCTTCACAAATATTCTCTCGGCAGAAACCTTTATATGGAACATCAATGCAGAGTCTATTTCACTGGACGAAGCAGAGTATCAACGCAATATGGAATCTGCTAGAGCACACCTATTGGGCCTATCAAATAATCTGGGAAGTCAAGAAAATGAATTAAATGAAGAACCTGCAGAACACAAAACAGAAGCAACAAAAACTAAGGATATAAATCATAACAGATAGGATCATGATGCCAAGGATCAAACAGTAATAAATAAGCCATCTGTTTCGGATTTGGAAAAGCATGGAGCTAGTGATCTTCTCAAAGAGGATCAGCTCAGTAGATATTTCCTTGATTATCCATTTTTATATGCACAAGCCGGTGATCTAACAACTGAAGATGTAGAAAGCCTCCTAAATAACTACAAACAACTAGTTCTCAAATACGTCTCTCTTTGCAGAGGAATGGGTACCAGTAGTTCATCTGTTCCTGTTTCGATTGTAGAAAGGGATGAAGGGTTAACCGATGGAAAATCAAACGAAAAGGATGAAGGGCTGATCAATGACAAGCCAAACGATAAGCTTGAGGAATTGGTCGATGACAAATTAAATGAAAAGTATGAATGGTTAATCGATGACAAATCAAATGAAAAGCATGAAGGGTTAACTAATAACCAATCAAGTGAAAGTTTAATTTTCAGGTTTGGATGACAGTGAGCCGAAAATGCCTGAAGAAGATTCAAATTCCCATACAGTTGTAGAAAAGACAGAGGTATCTAAGTAACACTTGTGTTTTCAGGTGACATGCAAAGACCGTATAGCTACTTGTGTTTCGACTTTTGAGAAAGCCACGGGATCTCTTCTATTAGCTCTGTTAATGTTAACTTACACAAGCTCATCCACCTGTTGTAGCCAGAATTGTGTATATTGTTCATCAATGAAAAAATGAGTTTGAGTTCCTTCAGCCATTTGCATAGAAAATTAGAAATGACTTGAAAAATACTTCTGCGACTGTATCTGTGCAAACATGCTTGCGACAAATTCTTATATGTTTGTTTCATCTGTATACTCATATTGAATGTTCCTTTGTGCAGTCTTCGTTCATAAGTAATTTGGTTGTCTATCCCTTGATTCTACTTATCACAATATTTTCACATTGTTACATCGATATCAAATAAATCCCTGTGTTGGTTAACTTTGTTTATGCTGCTTCTCTATTGCTCCTGCAAAATATGGCACTTGCATGTACTAATTTTCTTGCTTATAAAAGTAATACATTTGACAATGCTTGCTGAATGTTTAGGGGTTTTTTCTTGAACTTTTGTTTACAGATCTGAGCATTGAACCTGAAAATTCTTTTCACTAAACTACGCTGCGCACTGAACCATCTTAAAGTTTTCTTTTTAATTACAGCAAGCTCCCTCAAAGTGCTGCATATAAGGGTATTTTAGAGAAAAACATACTCCCTTGAATCCAAATTTCTGAGGGAGTTTACTGTAATGAAAGAACTTTTGGATGGTCCGGTGAAAAAACTGATAGTTAAGGGCATTTTAGTGTAATTTAGCTCATGCAAAATGCACCGGCATATACGACTCATAAGACGATTATTCACGGTCTTTAAAATTCCCCTTGCGGCTAAAGTTCCGGCGAAGATGCTGCATCTGCTGCAACTTAACCTGTTTTATCTCCAATTCCTGAAGTCCGCAATCTCTTCCATGCCTTCTCTTCCAAAGAGTACATACTTTAGCATTCCTAACAACACAAAACTTAAACACCGGCAGAGGCGGATCCATCGTGTCCGCAGCGTCGATCCCTCGCCTGCAGCTATCTGATGCATCCTCAACCTGTCCACTGGATCTCATGCTCGTCGTAGTGTTCTTTTCCGACGACCAAGAGAACATCCTTGTCAACTGGAACAGCTTGTTCTCTTTGCTGCTTCTGCCGTTGCTGCTGCTGCTTCTCTTGATCTGGCGCCCCATGCACCCGACTCTCGGCTCATGATCGTCTTTCGTCAGAGGCCGCAGACACCACGTAGGGTTGAAGGAGCTTATCTGATGGTGGTGCACTTGGAGTGCTTGGAGTTGATTTTGATTATTGCTCTTCATGCCTGTTAACAAAGAGCAAGAACAATAAAAGAATGAAGGGTATTAATTGAAATTGGTCAAATATAGAAAATGAGCGCAAGGGAAATTAGGAAGGTGTCGCTGTGTTCATGTGTGTGAATTGAAAATGAAGTAGGAGAAAACATTGAACGATCAAAGTCTGGACAAAATGCAAACGTCCATGTGATAGATGTGGATGCCTACAAGTATATATTACAATATTTTGGGTAAATCGTTAAAAAAAAAACCTGGGCAAAGTTTTCCACTGTCAAGAAACCCCTGATCCAAAGTATCTCATAAGAACCCCCAGAAAATTATTCCGCTATCAAAAATCCCCTACCTGCAATATCTGTTTAGTTGCCTGCAATATCTACTTAGCACATACATATTGCAGGGTAATATACATATATATCGGTTAACTGCATACATATTGCAAGAAACCGCAGACATACTGTAGTTAACTAGATATTGGAAACAACTATACCAATAATGCATGCACAATGTTTTTTGATAGCGGAGAACTTTTCAAGGGGTTTTTAGTGAGATTCTTTGGACCAAGGGTGTTGTAACAACGGAAAACTTTGCCAAGGGTTTTTGAAGATCTTTTTGGTTGAAGTAATATATATTAAAATATTACAACTTGAATATTTGGCATTGAGTGGTAAATTGTGGAGTATTGAAAGGCTGGGGGCTTTCATTTTCATTGTTGCTGTCTTCATTCGAAAGAGGAGAACAATTAATCAAGCAAGCAACCAAGAAAACAAAACTGGAATTAAGAGTAGATTATAATCAAGTCAAGTCCAACAATCATTAAAAATTATAAGAGAGATTTTAATGTAGCTGAGGCGCCGGCAACTATAAATCCCCTCTTGAAGGAAACACAACATAAATGAGAAATAATGGTCATCCTGAATTGTTAAATGTACATCTATTCTATTATAATTAAGACTCATAAGGGATCATGCTGCACTTCCCATTCCAATTCAAAGAGAACGTAGAAGGAAAAAAAATTCTTAGTTATTAGGATACATACTGATGATGCTCGATATCGGTGATCTCCCAGATCATGACACGTGGCAGATGGCGTGTCCCAGGGCTCACAAGAAAGGACCTAACCAGACCACTCTTGTGCCCGTCCTACAAGCAAACGCGGGCTCACCTCCGAGCCCCTGCACAATTGGCCTCCTCGGCCTACCAGCTCGTCTCCGGGCTACCATAGAACCAAGATACCTCGGCTCTCCCGCTCGTCCGCAAGCTCTCCCGCCGAGATCATCTTCCTCGGTCTCATCGACCGACCAACGGCACCGCTCACAGGCGCAACCGCCATTCCGCGAATCTCGCCATGCGCGAGATATCCACCGGCCACATCCCACGTTCCACGCCATCACGATCCCCATTAACGAGCCTGTCTCGCCATTAATGGGAGATCTCGCTTATCACGCGGGCGTGACGTCGGTAGCGTAACTTCCGGCGTGATTCTCGCGCCTGCCCTGCCTGTTGCCACCGCTATATAAACCCCTTCTTCAAACGGTTCAAGTAAGCCATTTTTTACTCCACTAAGCTGTTACTCTGCTCAGATCCTAGTCTAACTTGACCGTCGGAGGGTCCTTGATGGTACAACCACCCCGGGACTTCCTTGCAGGTAGCTCGGCAACCACAACTTCAAACCCATTAAGATCCATATGCTTCAGGAGCGACAGCCTCCAGATCCAATCTCAGCCACCCATCGCCGCCATCAGCAGATCAACGGAAGGTAACATCTTGGCGCGATCCAGGTCGTGTCAGCTGGCGCCGTCTGTGGGAAATTCCATGATTCCATAAAAAACAAAAGTTCACTTTCCGATCTCAATCCAATGGCGAGTGATCATCACGAAGATCCAAGCACTAGCCGCCGCCTCCCCCTCAACGGAGGCACGGACGAACCTCCTCCGCCGAATGCTATTAGCGCCCTTGCCGGCCGAATAGACCGACTCGCGTCCTTCGTGGAGGCGCTCATCCGCGTTCAAACGGTAGGGCAAGATCCCCAGGTCGCCGCTACCCCGCCTCGGGACCGGGACCCCTACACGGGGAGAGAAGACTCCGTCCGCATCGGCACTGCCGACCACCGCGTCGCTACCTCCCATGGCCGCAGATCTTCTGGGCAAATACGTTCTGAGGCCCGCTGGGCGCCTTACAGTTCAACGCAGAGGTCCGTCGCCAGAGCGCATCGCCCCGAGATCCTTCGCGCACCTGCCTCTCCCGAGGAGATGTCTTTCACCTCGTCTATTACCAGGCCTGACCGACACCCCCTCCCTCGACGGGGTCGCGCGGACGAGACTCGCCATGGCGGCTCGAAGACTACCTCGCCGGGGGATCCAAGGAACCTCATTGAGAGGAACCGGGGATGAGGCCTGACGCAGGCATCCAACAGCAGAGGCCTGGGATCAGAATGTGCCAAGTCGTCGGGGTACAACGGCCGACTCGACGCCCTCGAGAAGAAGATCGAGGGTATGCATCGGGAAGGTCATCGTCCAAGCGACGGGGCTAAGTACACCGCCGACTCGCTCACCAAACCATTCACCGAGGAGCTACTCGCTGTCCACGTCTCCTCCCACAACAAGCCCCCAAAGGTCTCCCTCTTCGACGGCAAATCTGACCCGAAGGACCATTTGGATGCATTCACTGCAGGGATGAGCTTCCAAAACAACTCCGACGCCGCCCAGTGCCGAGCTTTCCCGGCCACTCTCATCCGCTCCGGACGAGACTGGTTCCGAGGACTTAGCCACGCTCGATCTCAACTTTCGACGAGCTGGCCACCCAATTCCTCGGTCACTTCGTCGGGAATAGGCGACAAAAACGCACAGTAGACCACCACTTCACGATCAAGAGCGGGGACAAAAAGACGTTCAAAGCATACGTCACCCGCTTCTACAACGCCCTTCTCGAAGTCCCAGAGCACCGGGACGAGACGGTCATCACGGCACTGAGGTCTGCTCTTAGGCACAAGGAGTGGTTACGCTCCTTTGCATTAGCGCAACCTAAGACCATGGCCGAGGTAAAGGCCTGGACCGAGCGCGAGGTCCAGCTCGAATCCGAGGTGAACGAAAATCTCCCCCGGGCAGAGCAAACCAACCAAAAGAAGAGGGCAAGAGAAGAGAGAAGGAGACTTGAGTGGCAAAAGCTCTATCTCCCAAAGTTTCAAGAGTACACACCGCTCAACGTCTCCCAGATAGAGCTACTAGAAGAGGCTAAGGGCGAAGGGTTCTTCAAGCTGCCCCTCCCCCGATCTCGCGAATGGCCTCAAAGCGAACCCGGGGCCCCTACTACGGTTTCCACAGGTCACTAGGCCACTCCACAGAGAGCTGTAAGCAGCTCCGAGACTATATCGAGGAGCTCATCCGTTCGGGGCACCTAGCACCCCACTTGAAGGACAAGCGGCAAGCCGACCGCGAGCAAGAGCAGCTTTCCCCTGCCGCCGAGCTGACCATCGACCAGATCATGGTAGTGTCGGCGGAGGACACGTCCGGTGCCTACGAAGCTCGGTACCCTATGCCGGGCATAGATACAAACAGACATCCGGGGGGCTCGAGCTGCACGAATAAGAACATCTACTAGCATGTATTCTCTTTTCAGAGCAATGTACAACTTTCTTGAGATCTTTTGTTTATATAATAAAGGGATCAATAAAGCATTGCAAAAAAGAAAATGAATCTTATTCATTCAAAAGGTACTATAGGCTCCTCAGCCGTACATAAAAATATTTTTATTACAACAACGGGGGAATGGGATGCAGAGAGCACCGCTCGTGGTACTCTGAGAATATTTCCGCCAGCCGAGCCCTCGCGGTGTCCAACCTCTCCCTTCGATGACCCCCGCTAGCATCGTCATCGAGCCTCAATTGGTAGCACTCAAGGACGAGCGCCTCCGAGCGATTTAGCCGGCTCTCAGAGATCAGGCCGAAACGCCTCAGAGACCTTAAATTGCCAACGGCCTCGTCTTTCAGCTGCTCGGATAAGGGGTTGTAGAGCCCCGGCGACGCCCTCCAGATGAAGTACATCAACAGCTGAAGTAGGGAGGAGCGTCGGGGGAGAAATCGGCCGAAATGATCCTCGATCCGGCCTATCACCATCTGCACTGTGTCTTCAGTACAGTACTGATCGTAGAGGTACACGTCCTCGAAGTTTATGATATCGGGGATGGTGAAAGGGAAGTCTTCTATTCTTGCGTTTTGGGTGTGAGGAAGGGAGTAATCAACAATCTCTCCATTTTATAACCCACAACGCCCCCGGAGTTCAACGGCCGCCCGTTTCACCCGCAACTGTGCCGCCACGGGGCGAACGTCGCGCCGCTCGATGCAAAACTGAAACGACACGGCTCTGGCGCTTCGCCTCCTCCACACGTTCGTGGCACGTGTCACTAGCGACCGTCCATCTTCCCAAAGTTCTCACCAAGAGGCAGCCGAGAGGCTACCATGCTCGGCTATCCCTGGCCGGTAGCTCCCTTACCACACAACGCCAGGGATCAAGGCCCTCACTAAGAGGCAGCCGAGCAGCTACCCCGCTCGGTTATCCCTGGCTGGTAGCTCCCCTACCACACAACGCCAGGGATCAAAGCCCTCGCCAAGAGGCAGCCCAGCAGCTACCCTGCTGGGCTATCCCTGGCTGGTAGCTCCCCTACCACACAACGCCAGGGATCAAAGCCCTTGCCAAGAGGTAGCCCAGCAGCTACCCTGCTCGACTATCCCCGGCTGGTAGCTCCCCTACCACACAACGTCAGGGATCAAAGCCCTCGCTAAGAGGCAGCCGAGCGGCTACTCTTCTCGGCTATCCCTGGCTGGTAGCTTCCCTACCCCCACAACGCCAGGGATCTAACCCCTCGCCAAGAGGCACCGGGCAGCAACCATGTTCGACCATCCTTAAGGACCAAAAGCCCTCGCCAAGAGGCACCGGGCAGTAACCCTGCTCGGCCCATCCTTAGTAGGCCCCTTACGGCCCCTCCCACGCCAAGGATCAAAAGCCCTCGTAAGAAGCAACTGAGCCCGCCCTTACTCGGTTATCCCTGGCTAGTAGCTCCCTACCCCAACACACCAGGGATCGAAGCCCTCGCTAAGAGGCACCGGGCAGTAACCCTGCTCAACCCGTCCTTAAGAATCAAAAGCCCCTGCAAGAGGCAACCGGGCCCGCCCTTGCTCGATTATCCCTGGCTGGTAACTCCTTACCTCAACAAACTAGGGATCAAAGCCCTCGCCAAGAGGCACCGGGAAGCTACCCTGCTCGGCCCGTCCTTAGTAGGCCCCTTACGGCCCCTCCCACGCTAAGGATCAAAAGCCCTCGAAAGAGGCAACCGGGCCCACCCTTGCTCGGTTATCCCTGGCTGGTAGCTCCATATCCCAACAATCCAGGGATCAAGGCCCTCACTAAGAAGCAGCCGAGCGGCTACCCCGCTCGGCTATCCCTGGCTGGTAGCTCCCCTACCACACAACGCCAGGGATCAAAGCCCTCGCCAAGAGGCAGCCCAGCAGCTACCCTGCTCGGCTATCCCTGGCTGGTAGCTCCCCTACCACACAACGCCAGGGATCAAAGCCCTCGCCAAAAGGCAGCCCAGCAGCTACCCTGCTCGGCTATCCCCGGTTGGTAGCTCCCCTACCACACAACGCCAGGGATCAAAGCCCTCGCCAAGAGGCAGCCCAACAGCTACCCTTCTCGGCTATCCCCGGCTGGTAGCTCCCCTACCACACAACGCCAGGGATCAAAGCCCTCACCAAGTGGCAACCGAGCGGCTACCCTGCTCGGCTATCCCTGGCTGGTAGCTTCCCTACGCCACAATGCCAGGGATCTAAGCCCTCGCCAAGAGGCACCGGGCAGCAACCCTGTTCGGCCATCCTTAAGGACCAAAAGCCCTCGCCAAGAGGCACCGGGCAGTAACCCTGCTCGGCCCATCCTTAGTAGGCCCTTTACGGCCCCTCCCGCGCTAAGGATCAAAAGCCCTCGCAAGAAGCAACCGGGCCCGCCCTTGCTCGGTTATCCCTAGCTGGTAGCTCCCTACCCCAACACACCAGGGATCGAAGCCTTCGCCAAAAGGCACCGGGCAGTAACCCTGCTCGGCCCGTCCTTAAGGATCAAATGCCCTCGCAAGAGGCAACCGGGCCTGCCCTTGCTCGGTTATCCCTGGCCGGTAGCTCCCTACCCCAACACACCAGGGATCGAAGCCTTCGCCAAGAGGCACCGGGCAGTAACCCTGCTCGGCCCGTCCTTAAGAATCAAAAGCCCTCGCAAGAGGCAACCGGGCCCGTCCTTGCTCGATTATCCATGGCTGGTAGCTCCCTACCCCAACACCCCAGGGATCAAAGCCCTCGCCAGGAGGCACCGGGCAGTAATACTGCTCGGTCCATCCTTAGTAGGCCCCTTACGTCCCCTTCGCGCTAAGGATCAAAAGCCCTCGCAAGAGGTAACCGGGCAATCCCTTGCTCGGTTATCCCTAGATGGTAGCTCCCTACCCCAACACACCAGGGATCAAAGCACTCGCCAAGAGGCACCGAGCAGCTACCCCGCTCGGTCCCATCCTTAGTAGGCCACTTACAGCCCCTCCCACGCTAAGGATGAAAGCCCTCGCAAGAGGCAGCTGAGCGGCTACCTTGCTCGGCCATCCCCCGCTGGAAATTCACTACCTTACAACTCCAGGGACCGAAGCCTTCGCATAGAGGCACCGGACAGCTACACTGCTTGGTCTATCATCAACATGCCTCTCCGAGCCTTCCAAGCTAAGGAACATGACATCACCAAGAGGCATCAGGTTCTACGTCTAAGCGATCTCCACCTCGACTTCGGGGCCATAGAGAAACCGTCTTCCCGCCGGTCTTCGCACACTTGGCAAATGATCAGATTCAATCCGACCCGTGATCGCTAGACAAATAACCGACATAAAACGAAGGCAATACTGCGCAAATACAAGTGTTTACTGACAAAGGGAAATATAAGCACAAACACTACTGCAAAAACAAAAATCTTTATTCACAAAGCAAAATGTCTTTACAAGGATATTGTGGGCTCTCCAGCCTTACAAAATGCCCGGAGGCCTACAAAATCCCCGATGCAACAAAAAGAAGAAAAAACGGGAAGACAAGGGGCTTCAGGCCTCAGGGCCGGCGCAACCCCGGAAAGCTCAGCGCCCACCATAGGAGCCTCGGCCTCGCTTTCGCCGGGTATCTCTTCCCCGACCTCGTCCCCGGGGCCATCCCCTTGCTCGTCATCCCCGCGAGGATATTCGGCTCGGAGCTCTTCATCAGCGAACTCCGGCATCCGAGTCTTGACAGCGTCGAGGGCCTCGTGCCAGATGGCGGTGGTGGCCGAGGCTAGGACGGTGCAGAACTGTTCCGACTTCTGGAAGTTCTCCACCGCCTTTGCCGCTCTGAGGTCAGCTCTCTTTGCCGCATCTACCGCAGCCTCCAACTCCTTCCGGAGGGTGCTCACTGATTTCTTCATGGTGCCGACGAGCATCTTGGAGTCCTGAAGCTTGGTCTCGGCAGCGTGGGCGGCCTCGCGGAACCTAGCAGCCTCCTGCTTCAAGACCGCCGCCTCCTGCTTTGCGGCCGCTGCTTCCTGCTTTGCCACCGCCGCCTCCTGCTTCCCGGCCGCCACCTCGCTTTCAAAGGCAGTGGCCCTCGCCATCGCCACCTCCAGCTCCCGCTTCGAGCTCTCCTCCAGCAAGGAGAGCTCGCCCGCGGCTCACATTGCCGGGGCTATTTCATCCTCCTCCATCCGGACGACGAGAGTGACGTGCTGGAGGACCTGAAGAAATCGGAGATGGGGGTCAGGAAAAAAAAAAAGGAGCACCAAATCTCGTGAGTGATGAGACGCAAAGTGAAAAATCGAGTGGAGTACGAGCACTAACATGGACGACCTCTTGGGCGATGGACGCCATTTGCGCCTTCAGAGTTCCCCCAGGGACCTTGCCCCCGGCCGACCTCTCCATGTCGGACAGCAAGCTGTCAGCGACGGAGAGCCCTGAGGGCACCTCAAAACGGAGCTCCCCCTCTTCCACCAAGATCAGGGAGGCCGGGGTCCGCGGGACTGCACGGGGGAACCTCTTGAGGGCCGACGGTGGAAGGCTGGTCTTTACCTCCGAAGCCGGGGACTCCTGCCCCCGAACGCGCTTTCGGCTCGACGCCTTGCTGGGCTTCGGGGAGCGATCCACCCTCGAGCCCTGGGGCGGGACGGCTTCTGGGGGAGCCGGGATCGACGTCTGACGAGAAGAGCTTGCCCCTCCAGCCTTCGACCCCTTCTTCGGCTTGCGCATGGCCGTTTGAAGGTAGCTCAGGTCCATGGGCTCTGCACAAGGCAAGGTACAATGAAGTTAGCAACACAAGCAAAAATGAAAATAAACTCAAGCCTAACAGAACGCCTACGAGCTCCTAACTTACCGACGAACTGGGCGGGACTGAGCCCGGCCCAACTAAGGGCCCGCTCAGAAAGCAGCACGTCAGCCCCAGGGAATGGGCTCCCACTCCGCCACTCTCACAGCGTCGGGGTCGTTGGACGGGCTTCCCCGCCGGCACCTATCCCTGGACCACTGGATGGGCATGGGCCAGTCCTCACCCTCCGGCGGCCCAATGAAGAAAAAATTCTTCTTCCAATCGTGGATGGAAGAAGGCAGGGCAACGACACCCGCCCCGGGTGCACTCCCCGTTCGTTTCCTAAAGGAGAGATAAACTCATCTCGGGTCGCCCGCACGGGTGCTGGGGTGGCCTTTGTAAACAAGAGAGGAGGCAAGGATGGACAAACCGAAAGGAATCATCTGCAACTTCAAGCGTACCAGGAACCCAAGGAGAATCCTCTATGAGTTCGGCACTAGCTGGCCCGGGGTTAGCCCAAAGTAATTTACTGCCCTAACAACCTCGGGAGAGAAGGGCAGGCGCATTCCGGTCCAAAAGGATTTCAGGTACAAGGCAATCTCTTTATCCCGTACCTGATCCGCCCTCTCTCCTTCCTCGGCTAAACGTAGAGTGTAGCCGGACGGGATATGGAAACGAGCCCGAGCGGTGGCAAGCTCGTCCTCGTACCTCACCAAGGATGGTGCGCCAGGGGCGTCCTCCACCTCCGCTCTGGGATCCGCCCCTGACATGCAACCCCGGAAAGAAGATCTGACCCTAACTCCCCGGGAAGGCTCCGACTCGGCGGAGGGATCCCTATAATCTACCCTGACGACATCTACAAACCCCTCAAAGGAAGACATCTAACATGATGGTGAAGTCCTCGGAAACGCAGAAATCCGACCTAAGAGAAGAGCGCTGAGCTTACAAGATCAAGAGTGAGAGAAATATGAAGAAAGACGGGCCCTGAAGCGGACCCCACCTCTATTTATAGCCACCGGCGTTCTCATCCCACGGCAACAGTCGACTCCCGCCAAAATGACCCTTCGCATTCGACGACCACGATCGCTCCACCTGTCGCATGCGCATTGGCCGTATCCCATCAGACGCCAGAGGTCTGCGGCCCGTCACGTCAGCCAACCAGCACCCGATACGTGGGCTGTCGCTCCAGCAAAAGTACACACGATCCGGCGCACCCTCTTTAATGCAAAGATCTCGCCCTGATTCGCTGGCATCACCCAGAAAATACAACGGATTACCCGGGGACACGCCCGATGATATCTTCGAAGAGGAGCTCACCTCGAGTGGCCCGGCAGACCGCTCTCAACCCGACCCGTTAGCTGGTCGGAACGAGAGTGGGGGGTTAATGATGATGCTCGATATCAGTGATCTCCCAGATCATGACACGTGGCAGATGGCGTGTTCCAGGGCTCACAAGAAAGGACTTACAGTGGCCGACCAGACCACTCATGTGCCCGTCCTACAAGCAAACGCGGGCTCACCTCCGAGCCCATGCACAATTGGCCTCCTCAGCCTACCAGCTCATCTCCGGGCTACCACAGAACCAAGATATCTCGGCTCTCCCGCTCGTCCGCGAGCTCTCCCGCCAAGGTCATCTTCCTCGGTCTCATCGACCGACCAACGGCACCGCTCACGGGCGCAACCGCCATCCCGCGAATCTCGCCATGCGCGAGATATCCACCGGCCACATCCCACGTTCCACGCCATCACGATCCCCATTAACGAGCCTGTCTCGCTATTAATGGGAGATCCCGCTCATCTGCGGGCGTGACGTCGGGAGCGTAACTGCCGGCGTGATTCTCGCGCCTGGCCTGCCTGTTGCCACCGCTATATAAACCCCTTCTTCAGACGGTTCAAGTAAGCCATTTTTACTTTACTAAGCCGTTACTCTGCTCGGATCCCTAGTCTAACTTGACCGTCGGAGGGTCCTTGATGGTACAACCATCCCAGGACTTCCTTGCAGGTAGCTCGGCAAGCACAGCCTCATACCCATTGAGATCCACACGCTTCAGGAGCAACAGCCTTCAGATCCAATCTCAGCCACCCATCGCCGCCATCAGCAGATCAACGAAAGGTAACATCTTGGCGCGATCTAGGTCGCGTCACATACATCATCCCTTAAATTCCAAATCAAAATGTATCCAATAATTTAGTTGGAATTGTTTTAAAAAGCACCGGCACACTAGCTACGTATAGATAGAAATTTATATGGGAAAATTGTTTGCAAGCGTAGTTTTTGACGGATTTTAAAGCCCACTATTTTTCAAAATTGTGGAAAACCCCATTATTTATAAAATACTGATTTTTTAGACCCAAATAAATATTACGTAAAATACTATAGTTAAATTTTTTCTTCCAAATTCCAAGTTTACCCTTAAGAAGATATTGGTATGTTTATTCTATCCCTCTTCACTGCTCCCTCCCCTCTCTTTCTTGTTCCAAGTTTACCCAAAATAGATGTTTAATATTTGAAAACTATACCAGAAAATGAGATTGTACTACCACTGACAATATTTTGACTATAAATTGTAGTTTTTCTTTTTTGGCACGAAAATTGCATTTTTTGAAGAACCAATCAAATCAAGTTCGTTACAAAAACAAGTATAGGGAGAAAATCAATACATCAAAAAGACGGCTCTGAGCTCATTTGATCAGCTAGATTGGCCCTGCACAAACATACGAAGATCAATCACAAAATTTCGATCCTAGAAAAAATTTGTTTTAGGTTATAGCTGGATTAATAAGATGTGTTGTACTTTGAAAATCGATGATGATGTGAGGGTTGCTACTTTTTCCCCAAAACAATTTACAAAAGAAAATGAGTAAATAAAAAGAAATTAGGGTTTATAAATAATCAATGTGGTATCAAAAGAAATTAGGCAAGAAAATAGAAAAATATTTTATTTTTGGAACTGGCCCGTAAACCCTAACCTAAGCACACAACGCACACAACACACACAAACCACACAACACACCCACGCATTCAGGGGACCGATGAATTTGCTCGAAAGCATTAATTTGTGGCCACTTCCTCTCCGGGGTTCTTGGGTTTTGAACCCCGCGCTCTCCCCAAGAGGGAAAGCGCTCATACCAACTGAGTTGTTGCTATAGAAAAACATTGAGTAAAAAAAAAGTACGTAACAAAAGATTTTCCATGTTTTGATAGAGAGAATTTCAAAGGGAAATTTCAAAATGGTATTTTTGGAATTACATACATACATATACAAGTTAGGGTTTGCTTTTAAACAAATTCAAAACACACTTGAGGGTTTTCCATAATTTTGGAATTTTGTGGATTTTAAAATAAGTCACTATTTAAAACAAGGCCCTGAACAATTTTCACAATTTATATTCAAAACAAAATCGCAATCGCATTGTCTTATACTGCTTACGATATCAATGGATTCGAAGCAGCCCTTTTGCGACCAAGATCTTTCGTGGTACCATTGGATTTTCATGAACAAATTTGATTACTATGTGAAAAATACTTATATAAAGTTTAGTCATAACAACCATTCTTTTTACCTTTAATATTGAGTCCAGTAAATATCATGAGTCTGAGGCCTCGTACAAAATAATTAAGAAAAAATCAAGCAGATGTAAGATTTTTTAACTGAAAGTCAAAATTTTATGAAGATGAATGTATGATTACAAATTAAGAAGAGCAATACTGACTTTTAAGTGTCATCATCACCCAACACTTTTCCCATAAAGATCCGACGCTACAAGACAGCAATCATAACATATTTGACAAACTTACAACCACTTGACAGCAATCATAACATATTTGACAAACTTGCAACCACTTCCCGAGCTTCGACTTCACATCAACCTTCTCAATTAACACAAATATTCCGGTCAGACATTACTTCGGATTTGACATTATTACATAGAAACGCGATACACTAAAAATATATCCAGCTATCAGGCACAGAAAGGCCAAGAGAAAAAAATAACACAGTCCCTATAATTTTTGAGGATCACAGACAAATCAAAAGTTTATAAACCGACACTGCAATATAACTACGTAAGATATTAGCAACTGGGAAGTTCAAGAGCTGCATCCCTTCAAGATCCCAATTATTATTCTAATTTACAGACAATTACAGCATTGCCGGTCACATAATATACATGGGGGAGAGGGCAATGAAAAAATAAAAAAGAAAAAGAAAATAACATACACAAATAAAAGCATTCTCTTTTAACGGCATTCAATTTTATGAGCATACTTAGTTGTCTGCATCTCGAAGCGACGTGAATGGTGACTCAGTCCTCAGAATGACAAGTCCAGTACATGAGCCCGCTGCAAATATTACCAGTTCCATAAGAAGATATGTTGTACATACATGGAAAAAAGAAACAACCAAGAATAATAATAAGGTTGAATTTCACTAAGCTACCCTTGACTATTTCCATCCCTAGATAACTACCTTAAAGTTTTTTGAATTAAAATAAATTTCCCTAAAGTAATACATTCAAGGGTATTCAAGGGTATTTAACGCAAAAAGAATCCCTCAAGGGAGTTCTTTTATAATATAATATTAAAGGTAGTTTAGCGAAATGCTATTTAGCCTAAAAATAAAAAAACCAAGAGTTACCTTATCAACACGAAGGCGCACTGGAGAATGCCAGCAGCCCCAAGCAGATGGGCCCTTATCAGTGAGCGTGTCCTGGACACGCATACCCACTGCTCCTGCAAGCGCAACGAATGATACCACATATGCAATAAAAAGCCACAGCTTTAACCTGCACCAGTTTCAGCATAGAAAATGCTTTGAGATGAAATTTTAAGCTGGCAACAAAATAGCTAGGGGGGGACAAAATAGCTAGGGGGGAAGAACTGCGGCAAGAAAATTATATGAAATCTTGAAAGTGAGACTTATTCTCATGCCCTTTCATTCAGATTGCAAACCATATTGATGCGTCTCATATTATGCTGACCGAGAATGTCAGCTAATAGTCTGCAACTTTGGTCAGGTTGTTGCTAGAACCAAGGCCTATCAATGTCCTTTGAAGGAAACCAATCTAAATTTTAAGCTAATGCTTTAAAAAATGAAAATTTAAGGAAAAGGATAGAGAAAGCCAGCTAGCCTAATATTTGGTTCCCTTTCTCCCTCAGATGGCTGATAGTGAGATTAAGGATCATAGTGGGTTAGGCATCAACAAGATTATAAATTTGCCATATGTATTTGGAATCAGAAGATGAATGCAGTGGAGATGTGCATGCTTCGTTGAATGTGTGGTAACACTAAAAGATAACATACGAAATGAGGATATTCATGCAAAGCTCGGTGTATCACCTATGGAGGAGAAGACGCGAGAAAACTGTCGAAGATGGTTTATTCATGTGCGACGCAGACCTACGGAAGCAACGGTTTGACGAATGGATATTTTTTATTTAGGCCAAATCAAAAGGGCGAAAGGAAGACTGAAGAAAACGTAGATGGAGGACGAGGCGAAAAGATATGGATGCCAAAGACCTTAATGAAAGTATATTGTTCGATAGGAGTGCGTGGATACAGAGGATCTATGTGCTCGACCCAGCGTGATTCTCATGTTGGTTCATATAGCCTACCCATATGCTTGGGATAAAGGCTCAGTTGTTGTTGTTGTTGTGTTTGTATTTGGAATCAGCTGAGTTTGACTTGGATCAAAATTCAAAAATAGAACTAATGCTTGATATGAGTTCATATTCAAATCTTTTATTTCAACTTGAATTGAAATTTCATATCAAATTTTCAACAAACCAGCAAGACAACTTGTTGAAGGGAACAAATATGCAAGCATAGATTAGATACTTGCTTGAGGAAAAGCAATGAGTTTCCCCAGTATCATACATAAGATTGCTTGGATGTCCAAAAGAAGTCATTCTTTTGACGAGAAACAAAAAGGAATATTGAAAATTCACATGGCTGAGACCGAAGAAACTACTTCCCAAGTAACATAAACAAAAGCAATGGTTGCAAAGTAAATTATTTAACTATAATATTCTTTTACTTATTGTCATCAAGTATTAAAGACAAAAGAAAAACTGACTTCGATACAGTAACATGAATTGAGTTCTTGAACACATTACATGAAATATAGCATACTGCACATTCATACTCCATACAGTAGCTTCTACATGTACTTGCTGGCATCTAGAAAGTCATTATTCATGTAAAAACAAGATCAGAAATTATCCTGCGGATCTATGGTGCACAATGTATGTGGCCCATTACAAGAGCGTGCGCGCACACATGCAAATTGTGCACACCCCCACGTAGAGAAATACTGTAAAGTTTACCTACATGTATGAGCTTTAAAACCTTATTGATCATTGGTGAATCTCTCTCATATAATTTTTTTCCATAATTCATTTAAATGCTTTTAAAGGTCAATGCATACTAAGCAAATCATGAAAACTAGTGCATAATTATGTATGGTCGACTGGTTAGAGTCCAAAATGTATAAGGTGCATATAACACATGGAAATGGACAAAAAGAATGATCAGATCCACTTCCTCTCACTAGCAGTGATAATATAGCCTGCTTACACAGGCATGGTGTCCATTGTACACTGTCAGTGAGTTAAGGAGGGTATTATCAAGCAAATGAATAGATGATGGTAATGCCCGTTATCTAAAATTACAGCCTCCCTTTTATGAAGGTAAAGAATCCTATCATTAAAGTAGATGCTGCCAGGAAACAAGCCTTTGTGTAATGCGTACACAGAAAATTCCGCTAAGACCAGAATGCATCATCACTAATTTCAATAGAAATTTTGAAGTATAGCAATAATTTGTCGCTGCCTCCTTAATTTCCAAAATCCCACCTCGGGGGATGGAAGATGAGATATCCACAATGGGTACAAACAGCAAAAAAGGAGGAAAAAGAAAAGATCTGATAGTGACAAGTCCATATATAACAACAGACTAGAGCGTTGCCAAAAGTCATAAACAGAGGATGGATGAAAGAATTGGCTACATTAGGTTGATGTTCAGCCTAAGTGGAGAACAGTGCAACCACTTTATAGCCCAAGGTTGAGATTATTGAGAATTTGAGATTTTTTAACCTTACAACTCCATCACAGCAAAGAACCCGAGAAGAGGGCTCACAAAAAAAATTCTCCTTTCGTAAATTGATGACACTTAATCCCACAAAAGAACAAATCCATCACAGGATGTCATAAACCACAGGTTAATTTCAGAGTTTGGTAGGTTTATTCATGTAAAAAAATGAATTTCTCCTCAAAATCAAAGCATCCACACCCAATCTGTTAAGGCTAAAACTTTTCAGAAATGGAGGAAATGGTTAGATCCTGAAGCGTTATTAGGAAGCACCGGTTCGACGAATAGATAGTCTCGATTTAGGCCAAGTCAAATGGGCGAAGGGGAGACCGAAGAAAACATGGATGGAGGCGATATGAAAAGATATGGATGCCAAAGGCCTTAATGAAAGTATATTGCTTGATAGGAGTGAGTGGAGGCGGATGATTCATATGCTCGACCCACCGTGATTCACATGTTTGTTCATGTAGCATACCCCATATGTTATTGAAAAAAGGCTTAGTTGTTGTTGTTGGTTAGATCGTTGGTTAGATCCTGATGCCTCTTAGGATCGGTTCCTTATGTATAGGCAGGCCATGACCAATAATTTCAGAATTGGTGAATTGAAGGTATATACCCTTCATGCAGAAATTAATATTATTATTGACCTTGCTCAAAAAACATTCAATCGCTTACCTTACTCCTTACCTTAAGCCACCTTTCTAGAATTCAGTAATCAAGATCAAAACCCTAGGATAACAATAGAAACTCTCGGTCGTTCCAAACTAATAGTGTAACCTAGTTCATTTATACCAATTCCAGTTCTCGTATTTTTCTTAATTGTGGTATTTTTCTGATTTATCGTGTTTTGGGTGCGAATAGTATTTTACATTTTACATTGCATTCGACCCGACCCGCTTGCTTGAACTTATTTGATTCATATTTATGAATTATCCTGACTTGTTACGTAAACTGGTGCATTTTCATGTTTAGTGTATACTGGCATTTTATCTGGCATTTGCATTTTTACAATATAACATTTTAAGTCACATAAAATATTTTAAAAATACATTGCATGGCCTACATGACACCCCTAGCTCCGTGGTAGCATCCGCGCATCTTGTTCTCGTCCCGTTCAGTGAAACGGACTTGTTTGGATGGCTACGCGCACGTGCGTGCATCCGTTCTTGGGGGTATGCATTTTTCGTTATCCGGACATTCAATTTTTTATTTTGGTCGACATGTATATTTTTCGTATTTTAAAACTGAATTTTAGACCCGACCCGGGTATGTTTTGGACTATATTTGTATTTACCAGAATATCAAATTTTATTTATATAATATTAATTTTATAAATTGATACAAATTAAAATTTAGTTAACTAATAAAAGATTTTTTAAATTTGAATCTAACTAATTCCTAACAAACTAACAACCCCTTTCTCTCTCTCTCTCCTCTGCATATATATATTTATATATATTTTATTTATTTAATTTTTCTTTCCTTATTTAATACACAGCATCTTCTTCTTACTTCTTCTTCTTTCTTCTTTCTTTTTCTTGATCTTGTTTCTTGATTCCGGTGATCACCGCCGGAGCCGTGCTCGTCGCTGACGATCCGAGTGATCCAGTGAACGTACCTGACTTGCGTGAGAACTCTCGTACGTTGTTTGGAACCGTTCCGTGTACCGTGCGCGCGCCGCGACATTTCGCCGACGAAGGACGTTCCGTACACATCTGTTCTTGTTCCGTCTAGACAAGTTAATCTTGCTACATGCTATATAACTCATTATATACCTATTTAAATAAATATCACACATGTATTTTAAATCAAGCATCCCATGTTTCATATTGCAGCCTTTCGACGTTCCGTTTACATTTGTTAGTGCATTTCAGATCCAGGGCATGCAAACCAATCTTAATTACATACTACATAACTTTAGACGCATCTATTTTAACAAATGGAATACCTGTATTTAAAATCATGCACCCCATGTTTAGTTTTCTAACTTTTCGATGTTCCGTTTGCATCCATTCATATCATTTCAGATCTAGGTCATGAAAACTTATCTTGTTACATACTATACTATCATATATTGCATCAAATTGAATAATTACATTTCATATTGCTTAGTTATATGTTCCGCACTTATTAGTTTATCATTTTACAATTATGTGATACCCGTTTGCATCCATATCATTTAAAATATATATCGTCATAATATTTTTTATTATTATCTTTAATTAGTTTATAATCTGCATTTTATAATGTTATACATTTGAAAATATTATAGTTTACACATGAAATGTCGTTGAAAAGCGGATACGACAAATCTGAAATTTACTGTACACCTTACCTTATAAAATTCATTATAAATCATAAAAAAATCATTAGTATACGTTCTTTAGTTCGTTACGAAGCTAACTCAGAATAATATAACTCTATGAAATATTTACTTGCAAAATAAATTGTTTAAATAACGTAAAATGCAAATGAAAATATCTCTAAACTGCTGTCCAGGGAAATTCCAGCAGCAAACTTTCAACTTCGAATGTTCATAGATTTTTGTAGGAACAACCTGAGATACTTCAACTTATAAAAATGAAAACCTTATTGAATTATTTTTGTTTTGGTATAAGACACGTCCCTTTTGAAGAACGTTTGTTATTTTTTAAGCTATTTTACTAATCAGGGTAACGCTGAATTTCTGAACGGGACTTCTTGTGCATGGTTAATTAATACCACTTTTATAGTTATTAATCGGTTGAATATGTTATCTATGTTAATATTATTATATCAATATCTATTTAATAAATAATAGTGCTTGTGTTTTAATATTCAGCAAATTTTACCGATTTACAGTTTTATAGTATCCGTCTGTATCCGTACGGTATATTACATATCTAGTTGCACACCGAGACCATATTATTTCATGTTACTGTTGTATTAGTGCACCATACTTGATAATTGTGCATCCTACATAGTCATGATGTAACACCTGACAAAATATTTGTGCATCCATACTTTACCGTGCATCCGTACTTGCTACAGTTTTAGTATGAGCATCCGCTTGACACATGTGCACTACCTGTCATGACCTGATATACTACTGCTTGACTTGATACCTGATACACCACTACTTGACATGACTTGATACATGTACACAACCTGACATGACCTGATATATCACTGCTTGACATGTTACCTGATCTTGTTACTAATGCCGACAATCTTGACATGTTGTCCCTACGGACATTTCCTATTGTCTATACAGACAAAGCTGTTCCTGCTTGATCCTGTGTTGGCATTAGTCTCAAATTTATAAATACCTGACTTACACACATAACTTGGGGGTATGGGGAAATCAAGAATGTAGCTGAACGTAACTCAAAGGGCTATTATATCATTTTACCGTGGTCCCATGGGGAATGAACGGGACATAGACTCACAGTCTATTACATCATTTTACCGTGGTCCGTGGGGAATGAACGGGGCATAGACCGATGGGTTACGATGATGATTACATTCATTGATTTCGAATAATTTTAGAGTAGATCACCCTATAGTACAGTTTAGACTACTCACTGCACTTCACCTGTTTATATCATGTTCACTGATTTATATTCATGTTACTGTTACTTGTTATTGATGACTTGTTACTGTTCATACTCATGCCTGCATGACTTGTTACCCCCTGATTATATTATTGTTGATATTATGACGCACTGACGTTTGGGTTTTGCATAGCCCAGATTCTCTATCTTTGTCGTAGGCTGATCAGGAGTATTTCCGCCGTCAGGCCGAGCAGTGAGGATCCTGTTAATATTCAGTTAGTTATTTCCTTACTTTCCAGATGTTATTGTTGCTTGGATTTATTGCTTCCGCATATTATTTCTTGACTCGTTTATTCTGGCTCATGGACATGTACTAGATAGTTTATTTACTTTCCTGTTCTTGATATCTCTACAGCCGTAATGTGACCGTGGAGAGATTTTTCATATTCATAGGTAGCATGGTTGGCTCTGTCACGTGCCTATCTTAGCGCACTTTGGGAAGCGGGGCGTGACAAATAGTAATACTTACAACATCAATGCAAAGGAATCTGACACATGATAATGATGGAAGAGCAACTACTAACTTGTCTAAGGCATCTAGATCTCTTTAAAGAATATATGTTGACTGTAAGGACAGTAAAGGAGTTTATAAACAGCCTTCCATATAACATGTGTATCTCTAATCCTCTAGTAATTAATATACGACCATTTAGATGCCACTTCAAATGTGTTGAATCGGAGGGAGGCAAGAATTGTATAGAGATCGTCAAAGAAACCAATATTATATGGCTGGAAACTATCATAATGTAAGAAATGAAATAATTTCACTCCTGTAAAGACTTATTGTTGGGAACAACTAAGGCCCAAATGAAGGAAGTAACCAATAACCATCAAAGATGACGATTGAAGAGTCAAAGAGCAAGGAAGAAGAATAAGAAGATACTAATTCAAGTTCTATGCAAAATTGCAAATCAAATAGATTTTTCTGAGTTCACCTGAAGCTCATAACATTACAGGGAGCAGGGAAGATAAAATTGAATCAATCAGGTTACTCAGCCTATAAGTACTTTGATTAACCAAAAACTGAATATGAAAATCATGCTAGTCAGACTCCTTATGTTCTAGGGAAATGACCAAGATTCAGACAAGTTAATGGACCCATAGAAATCTAAATAACATATCTGTATGTTGATTGATGGACAAATGAACATAGGCTAAATTGCTCTGCATTGTATTCTTAAAACCTTATTGAGTATTAAATGTGTTACGCTCATCTTGAAAGCAACCCTGTCCTTATCTCCATTCTTCATGCTCAAGGATTTAAAAGCTTGGAAAAAGTGGAGTGGCCACGGTGTTTGGCAGCTTAAGCACCGTCTAGCACCTTGGCGGCCACTCAGGCTGCTAAAAAATTAACAACTTTGTTTCTTTATTTTATTAGATCATTTCTAGCAAATTGTTTGTTAATCATTGATTCTAATGATTTTTTTTCAACAATTTTTCTTTTTTGTTTTTTTGTCAACTGTCACTTGCAAATGTCTAGATGAACTTTCAAAGGCATAAACAACGAAGAATGTCAATTGACAAGGATTGGAATTTTAACTTAGTGTTATTCTCACACCAAGAATTGTCTAAGTAGTATTATTAGAAAGTTGTGGTAATAAAATTACTATTTCAACGGTCATATACATAAAAAGTACACCCCTTAGGTAACAAAAAACAGTCTATCTAGGAGATCTCAATTTTTTCCGGCAGGAAGTTCACGCTATTTAGACGAAAATCTGCATGATAATATGAGACCGCTTAATCACCAAAAAGCGGCATGCTGCTCTAGAAAACTTAGGAGCAACTTTTTAGAACATTGTTCCTGCAAAAGACGCACTTTTGAGAAGATGAAAGGTTTTGACCGATTCAGTAAGTGTCCATTGCAAAAGCCACTCTTTTGCGATTAGCTGCTAGACTAAATCCTTTCTACTTGTACTTACATGGAACTTGACAGCATTCAGTTCAATGCAATTCCCCGTATGCACAAGGTGCGGAGTAGGTTTATTAGGTCACCAATGCCTTGACGCTATTCCGTGCCAATTCGCTCATGGCGGTATGTGTCTACGGTTATTTAGATTGTATGTTCTATCTCAAAGCCTGTTGTTTATAAAGCTTGTTTATTTGTCATTTGGTTGAAATGAATCAATTTAGAATTCTTTGGTCTCTTAATCGATTTTCCGCTTTAATAACTTTATATAATTGTTCTTACATTTGGCTAGACATTTTGCCTCAACTCCTCTGCTTAATCAGCATTGAACCAAACAATAAAAAGAAGAAAAATAATAAGGTAATTGAGATCATAGAGAATCCAAACCTCCACTCAGAATCGCCATAGGGAGAGTAGTAATCGTAGCTGATGTCCTCTTTCTTCACGCAATTGAACATCAGTGCCGCCACAGACGCAAAGATCCCTACAGACAAAAGAAGCAAAATTGAGAAACCCTAGGAAAAAAGTTGCGATTTTGAACGAGAGAGAGAGAGAGAAAGAGGTTACCAGGCAAGTAATCGAGGAAGGAGACTTTGACGGAGCTGCAGACGACGGCGTCCAGCCAGAACCACAACCCGGCGCCGAATACGGCGCCGGCGACGCCGGGGCCCACGATCTCCCACATCAGCGAACAGTTGGTGACGCCCATCAATTTATTACCCCAAACTTTTATTTATTTTTATTTTTATTCTTATTCGGATTGCCAAATTGATTGATTTTCAATTGGGAGTGTTCGTTCGGCTGCTCTCCAGAATGCTAAATGAGTGTGTGATTTATTTATTTTTAAATCAACCCTGGAGTCGATCTTGCGGCCTATCATATTAAAAAGAAAATTGATAGTGACTGAGCTAAACCAACTTGGTAATTAATTGAGTTGAAAGTGTTCCTTTGAGTTACCAAATTGTCAAAAAAACAAGTTTTCTGCTCTCAAAAAACCCCTTGCCTTGTGAATCTCATCAAAAACTCTATAGCAATTATATATATATATATATATATATATATGGTTATTCTTTGGTGCTTCCGCCAATTTTCTCTCTCTCACACACACACACTCACTCTCTACTCCTCTCTCTCTCACACACACTCACTCACTCTCTCCTCTCCTCTCTCTCTCTCTCACACTCTCTCTCTCTCTCTCTCCTTCTTTGGAAGCACCAAAGAATTTCCCATATATATTGCAAGAAATGTATGTGTTGTGTTGTGAAGAATGAGAAGAATGTGTTGTGTTGTAGAGATGTATGTGTTGTGTTGTGAAGAATGTCATCAAAAACCCCTTATCTCTTATATCAAGTAGAGATGTATGTATTGTGAAGAATGTCTTATATATCAAGACCGTAAATCCTGAGAAGGCTAAACGTCTGGAGCAATGAGCTCCGACGTCTGGCACCGAAGTCCTAAATTTCCAAAGGAGGAGTACATGTCTGTCTGTTCTCTGGCCAGTCATGCAACGGAGGCCCATACGTCTTTGCTTATAAGGTCAGATGTCTGACGACGCTCTGTTAAAATATTAAAAAGAAGGCGCATACGTATGCCCTATATAAGGTCAGACGTCTATTGAAGACAAGTGTGAATTTCCAGTTCGAGTTTTATCACAAAAAATCAGTTTCTGGGTGACAGTTTTGTAATTTATGGAATCTTATTATAACTCAAATTTGTATATGCTATATAGGATCTCAGGATTAAAGTTTAATGTGATTATTTTTTATCATAAAGTTTTAAAAGGAGACGACGGCTCCATAAGGAATCAAGATGATCAACTAAGGAGAACTTGTAGAGATAGAGAGAGAGGAAGATCTCGTTAGAGATCATAATGAGGGTTAATTGTAATCTTCTGTAAGGTTTTTTCTCTCTTAAAGTTCCAGTAAAGGTTCTCCCATGCCCTCCCCCCCAAAATCTCTTCTTGTGTTATTATTGCGTTTGTATGATTTTTGTTATTCATTTAAAGGGATCTAGGTTTAGATCCATAAGAGTTGGTTGTCGACGCATCATCTGCGCTTTCGATTCCCGACAGCTGGTATCAGAGCTACATTCTCTAGTTTTGCAATTTAAGTTTATAGTGGGTAACGACGCTTGTGTCCGCTCTCCATCATCTTAGATTGTGGTTCTATTGATAGCGGTTCATAAGGATCCGAGAGAAATATTTTTTCTTTAGAATTAAAAATGGCGAATAACAAAATTAATAGCATCAAGTTCGAGATGAAGTAATTCAACGGAAATGAGAACTTCTCGATGTGGTAGAGAAGGGTTAAGGCATCTCTTGTAAAAGAAGTTCTTTTTAAGGTTCTTGGCGGTAATAAACGTACCGACATGACAGATGATGCATAGGCAGACATGGATAAGAAGACACGGTGCATGATAGAGTTTTGTTTGGCGGAGAACATGATGTATAATGTCATGTCAGAAACTTTTGCGGCAAGTTTATGGTGCTTATGAGCTTGTACATGACAAAGTCCTTTTCTAACAAGCTATACTTAAGAAGCAACCTTACAGTTTATGCATGAAGAAAGGGACTCGATTCACGACCACCTAAATAGCTTCAATAAGATGATAATCGATCTTCTATGCCTTAAAGTCAAGTTGGAGGAGAAGGACCAAGCGTTTTTGCTCCTATCTTCGCTTTCAAATTCGTATGAATACTTAGTGACAACGATCCTTTATGGGAAGGAGACTCTCAAGATGGAGGAGATCAAAACGATGCTTCTCAACAATGAAATCATGAAGAAATTAACTCCATCAGAGAAGTCATCAGGGTTGTTTGTCGGTGAAAGAGGAAGGTCGAAGAATAAAGACGGAGGCAAAATCATAAGGGGAAAATCCAAATCATCCGGACAAGAGAGTGGACCATGCTTCTTTTGCAAATAGCCAGGACATCTGAAGAAGTAATGCCCAAACTACAAACAGTGGTTAGAGAAGAAAGGTAAAGGTGCCAGTACAAAGGGTTCGGGTCAAGCCAGTGTTGCGACCTAAGCAGATGAAGATCCGTATGATGTACCCGCCATACACACTGGGAAGGAAGATTTAGATTCTTGGATCCTTGATTCAGGATATTCATACCATATGTGCCCGAGAAAGGAGTTGTTCGACACCTATAAGAAGTTCAATGGCAGCAGTGTTCTTATGGGGAACAATATGGCGTGCATGGCCATTGGTATAGGGAATATCAAAGTTCGCATATTTGATGGTATGGTGCAAACGCTGCGACACGTTCCGAAACTAACGAAGAACCCGATTTCTCTTAGAGCGTTGGATGCGGCATGATGCAAATTTGTCGATCAAGAAGGAGTACTAAAGGTTGTCAAGGATGTCCTGATAGTCATGAAGAGACAACAACTAAAGAACTTGTATCGTTTGGACGACAACACAGTGACTGGTGGTGCAGCCATAGTTATGGAGAAACAATGGAGGATGCTGGAAAACTGTGGCATATGCGTCTTGACCACATGAATGAGAGGGGATTTCGTGAGTTGCACAGAAGGGAGTTGCTGAAATTCATTATCTCGTTCAAGTTAGATTTATACAAATATTGTACGATGGGGAAGCAACATAAGGTCGGCTTCAAGCAAGTCGTGCACAAGACCGAAGAACTTCTTGATTACATTCGCTCAAACGTATAGGGGTCATCACTGGTTGCATAAAAAGAAGGTGCCATATACTACGTTACTTTCATTAACGATTTCTCACGGAAGGTATGGGTCTACTTCCTCAAACACAAATTAGATGTGTTTTCCAGTTTTAAGGAGTGAAAAGAGGCAGTGGAGAAGCAAAAGATGTAATTGGTGAAGTATTTACAGACAGACAATAGAGGTGAATACACCTCAAAGGAATTTACAGATTACTATAAAGAACAGGACATACAGTGGCAATGGATTGTTCTGGGACATCCATAGTAGAATGGGATAGCGGAGTGCATGAACAGGACACTACTAGAGAGAGCTAAAAATATGCAATTGCAATCCGGACTTTCGGAAGACTTCTGGGCAGAGACGGTGAGTCATGCGTGTTATTTGGTTAACAGGTTTCCATCTACGGCCATAAATCCTTAAATCCTAGAAGAAGTATAGAGGGGAGTGTCAGTCAATTATGATTCTCTACGAGTGTTTGGATCTCCTGCTTATTCGCTCGTGAATCAGAATGAAAGGACCAAGCTGGATTCAAAGTCAAAAATGTGTGTTTTCTTAGGATTCAAATTCGGAGTCAAAGGCTACAAGTTATGGGGTCTTGAAAACAAAAGGGCATTCATTAACCAAGATATGATCTTTGCTGAGGAATCCATGTTGAAAGACGTGGCTGGAGATAATAAGGAGGCAGGTGGAGTATTAAGGGACAATGATACAGTGGATGTGGAGTTTTCTGACGCTCATAAGGATATGGACATCGAACCACAATTTCAGCCTATTTGATGCGGAGGTGGACAGATAGAATACGAAGGTGGACGGTGAGAACCAACCCTGACAGGACCCATAGACAATAGCATTGAAGAGATCAACACGTATACACCACCAGTCAGGTACGGTTTCAAATATATGCTCGCATACGCTTAGTCATTGAAAGCGAAGATCCCGGATCTTATCAGGAGGTCGTTGGGTAAGAGGATAGAGATCGATGGATTGTTGCGATACCATAGGAGATGGAGTCACTTCGAAAGAACGGTATGTGAAGATTAACAGAGCTACAGAAAGGAAAAAGGTCTATTGGCTGTAAGTGGGTATTCAGAAAAAAGGAGAATGAGCAATACAAGGTAAGACTAGTTGCGAAGGGTTTTGCTCAAAAGGAGAGAGTTGATTACAACGAGATTTTCTCGTCTATAGTCAAGTATACTTCTATTTGAGTTTTGTTGGTAAAGAAAGCTATTCAAGATTTAGAGTCGGAGCAAATGGACGTGAAAATGGCCTTTCTGTATGGTGAGTTGAAAAAGACAATCTTCATGAGGCAGACTGAAAGATTTGTAGAGCCCGGTAAGGAGAATCATGTATGTGAACTCAAGCGGCATCTATATGAGTTGAAGCAGTCTCTCAGGCAGTGGTATAAGTGTTTCGATTTTTTCATGAGGAAAACCAACTACTCTCGATGTGAGTATGAGAGCTGCGTGTACTTGAAACGGTTTAAGGATGGGTCTTCGATTTATCTACTCCTATATGTCAATAACATGTTGATCGTTGCGAAGAGTATGGCAGAAATAAAGACGCTTAAAACTTTATTGAGTGCAAAATTTGACATGAAGAATTTAAGTGAAGTAAAGAAGATTCTTGGGATGGAGATTTTGCGAGACAGGAAGGCTGGAAAGTTTTGGCTATCCTAAAAAAGATATATAGAGAAGGTGTTGGAAAGATTTAACATGAAAGACTCTAAACAGGTGAGTACCCTTATCGCCAGTCATTTCAAGCTATCCTCCAAGGAGTGCCCGAAATCAGCAGAGGAAAATGTAAAGATGTCTCGAGTACTATATGAAAGTGCGGTAGGATCGCCGATGTATTGTCACGCTCCGCTTCCCAGTGTACGGCGAAGGGGACGCGACGAGATCCGTGATTGTCACGCTCTAACTGTGTCGTGTTTAAAAAGAATTCTGAAATTACCGCAATCAAAACGGTGTCGCTTGTAGCGAGCCGCGATGAATACGGGTCGTCCGCAGGGAGATGGTAAGTTTCTTATTGCTTGTTTTAACGAGTTAATTCCGTGTTTTGATTTGTTGGTTAACTAATTGTCGTAACAAAGATATGAATAAAAAGGGCTTGTTAAGGGTAGTAATAAGTTAGATTGTATGAAGGTGATGTTTGCCAATTCCTTATAGCCCCGACTTGGTATTGATACTAAAGCAATAGGTAACAACGCGGATTAGGGAACTTGAAATACGGTATTTGCGGTATTTCGCTAAATCCGTTTTCCTTGTCCCTTGTCCATCCGTTGTTATCTTTTGATTTTAGCCTTCGGCAAACCACGGGCAATCCGGTCATGATTAGGAATCATCACTATCGGGGTAGGATAGGATGCCTAGTGAGCGAAGTTGTGGGTGATTTGCACGAAGTTTCAATAGGCAAGTTTTAGGTTTTAAAGTTTGGACAAAGAAAATCTTCGAATACGATCTAACATATTACACCCTTAACAAGTGAAAAGATTACTCACACATATTTACAAATTAACAAGAAAGAAAAGAGAAGATACATAAAAACATGCAATGAAATAAAGAGGAAAAGAGAACCGATGAGTTCAAGCGTTTTATCTCCCAGTGTTCAATCCCCGGCAACGTGTGAGATCCAAATACCAAGCTTTAAGGTTGCAAGCTCACTTAAGAGGTTGCAAGATCAAAGCAAGGCATGAATTTCACAATTGAAATCATGTAAAGTGGAACAAGACATGTAATAAAAATACGAACTTTTATTGAAGAACAAACTTGTTACAAGAGATCTTGAAGTCAAGAACCTAAGTCTTAAGCTTGCAAGTTCTAAATGAGAAGTTGCAAGGTCAAGACAAAGGGGCAAGAGCTCAAGAATGAAAAGAAAAATTACAAGAATTCTAAGATAGAACTAAAGAAAAAGCTACCCTTTCCTCTTCCCTCTGGTCTCTATTTATAGACTCAGAAAGAAATATTCATATCTGCCCCATTATGGCTCATGCTGATTTGTTTGATTGCCTTTGATTTGAACACATGCTTTTTAGTCTTGAATGCATATAATATCATATGCATATAAAATCATATCCTTGATTTCATATAAAATCATATCCTTGATGATTGCATATAAAATCATATCCTTGATTGCATATAGAATCATATCCTTGATGATTGCATATAAAATCATATCCTTGATTGCATATAGAATCATATCCTTGATTGCATATAAAATCATATCCACATGTGCTTAAAAGTCTTGTGTACACACTTGTTGTGTTGGACCATTTAGAAAAAATGTGTACACAACTTGTTGCATAAAGGAACTCCTAAAGTATCGGTCGGTTAGCGTTTCTGGTCGCAGTGTCTTCCCTCAAGTGATATATCCGCGCTGTTGGATGCATTTCCAGTATTTTGTCATGGATACCTGTAATCTGTAATACTGAGCAGACACTGGTCAATAATACCGATAAATACAACAATTAGATAATGAATGAACGGTATTAGAATGCAATTTTCTGATATGAACAAATACCCCCAAACTTATCTATTGCTCGTCCCGAGCAAAACCAATTTATTCACAAAAAATTTCCTAATCTCACTTTCGCAGGGAACGCGATTGCACTGAGCAAGTGCAACAAGCCGTTAAACCTCTAGGTGTCCCTAGTAGGAGGAGTGTTGTCTCCTGAGGGTTTTCAGCGGATACTACCCACAAAATCCGGTCAAGCTAGTTTTGTAAAATAACTAAGATTCAAACCCTAAAGTTTTGTTTCAGAAAATAACAATTCTATTATCCTAGGTCTAGACTATCGACCCTTTATTTTTCACACCTCGCTTCTTGTTTAACTACAGCTTTTATATGTCTTCACGTGCAGTGCAAATAGTGTCGTTAAGTTCCCGAAAGGTCGAATAAAGTCATCATATCACACAATTAAGCCCGGATAAAAATTTTAAAAGGATCACATAAGTTTTATAAAGAGTTAAGCAATTTTTTTCAAGCTTCGTTTTCCAGTAAAAAGTTTCAACTTCAGAATTTCTATTTTCCTTAACAGGAAACTAGGTCTTATTTTTCACTCCACCCTTTCCTTGTTTTCATTTCATACACACCTCTGTGAATCGTGCAATAGTCTTTATCATAGAATAAAACCTTCATATCTCCGCTAAATTTTTTTTAAAAAGCCTGTCTTTTATCAAGATTATTCTCACACAAAGAACCGTTAGGAATTTTAACTCGGAGAGAACACTTGCTTGACTTTGTTTTAATCTGGACTTTCTAGGCTTCTTAGCGAGCTTTGGGCCAATGCACCCACATCAGTTGGTTTTAGGGCATTAGGTGTAGAAACACCCCGGCGGACTTAATTACTCAAGTTACCCAGGTCCAAAAACAAAAGACAGTTTGGCGTGAAAATCAGATGATTTAATACGAACGGAGATATAACCGGCAGTTCAATTATTTTTTGGATAAAAGACGTGTTTAGTGGGTTTGGTGTGTAATCATTCCAATCAAGTTTCAGATAGGTTATTTTTCAGACTTAGTTCTAATTACGGCATCAATAACATTCCTTCATATTCGCTTTACTTCATAAACTATTCTTGACACTACTTATTTCAGAACAAACCTATTTGATCCTCAGAAAATCATTGATCCATTTAAAAGTTTTTCGACATAAAAGACTTATCATCTAATTCCCAAAAACTCACGACACGTGTAGTGTGATGTAAAGACGTATATCAGCTATAGTTAACTTCAAAGGAGAGTTATTTTTCAGGTTTTCAAAATCTAAACATAAGATTTAGTTATTCTTATTTTATCAAACAAAACCGTCGAAATGTTGAATCAGAGTCCTCCCACTAGCTAACTTAACAGAAAAGTTTTTATGTTTTTAAAAAATTTTCAGATTTTTATGGATTTTATGGATTTTAATATGCAGATGCAAAATATACATATGAATGCGAAGGTAAGAAATGCGTACCGAGCGTACCCCCAAACTTAAACTGAACAGTGTCCTCACTGTCATTGCATGAAGAGATCATTTGAAGGGTCAAAAATTGTCGGTTAGCGATACACAATTTTTATTTGTTTTTGTTTGTAAAGAAAAGAAAAAGAAAAAGAATGGAAAAGAATATTCACAAATATATACAAAAGGCTTTATACATACCCCCAAACTTATTTGGAACAGTGTCCACTGTTCTTGGCTGGATAACCGAAGTTTGGAGGTGGGCAGAGAAAGATCAGGCAGGGTAAACCGGCTCCTGTAAGAATAGGAGCTCCTCTGTTGGTTCGGCGTTAAGGTACGGTTTTAGTCGGTGTCCGTTCACTTTGAAAAATGAACCGTCCTTTGGATTTTCCAAATCCACAGCGCCCTGCGGATACACATTCCGCACAAAATACGGCCCTTTCCAGCGAGATCGGAGCTTTCCTGGATGGAAATGAAGTCTGGTGTCATAAAGCAGTACCTGCTGACCAGGTACGAAGGTTTTGCGCAAAAGGTGTTTATCGTGAAACACCTTCGTTCTATTCTTAACGACAACCGCGTTATCGTAAGCCTCATCCCTAAGCTCGCTCAGTTCGTTCAGTTGCAGCTTCCGATGGCTGCCCGCATCTTCGAGAGATAGATTCAGCTCTTTTATCGCCCAAAATGCGCGATGCTCTATTTCGACAGGGAGGTGGCAAGCTTTTCCGTATACAAGCCGATAGGGAGACATGCCAAGGTCGGTCTTATAAGCAGTGCGAAAAGCCCAAAGGGCATCAGTTAGTTTCAGCGACTAATCCTTACGGTTCTTGGAAACCGTCTTCTCCAGTATCTGCTTGATCTGCCGATTTGAGACTTCGGCTTGACCACAGGTTTGGGGGTGATAGGGCGTGGATAGCTTATGATTAATGGAATACTTCCGCATTAAGGCCTCGAAAGTCTTATTGCAGAAATGACTTCCATTGTCGCTAATGATCGCTCGGGGGTGCCCAAAACGGGAGAAAATGTTTTCTTTAAGGAACCTAACGACAACCTTGTTGTCGTTAGTCCGGCTGGGCACAGCCTCGACCCACTTAGAGATGTAATCAACAGCTAGAAGGATGTACAAGTTCCCTAAAGAGCTGGGAAACGGCCCCATGAAATCTATCCCCCATACGTCGAAAATCTCCACAACTAAGATTGGTTGGAGCGGCATCTCGTTTCTCCGGGATATCCGGCCCATATGTTGGCACCGGGAGCAAGTCTTGCAATAGTCATGAGCGTCTTTGAAGAGTTGTGGCCAGTAGAAACCACATTGCAAGATCTTCTCAGCTGTCTTTCTGGGGCCAAAATGCCCGCCACACACTTGATCGTGGCAAAATGACAGCACACTCTTGAATTCCTCATCAGGGACACACCTACGAATAATCTGGTCAGGACAGTACTTGAACAGATAGGGTTCGTCCCAGTAAAAATGTTTTACTTGGGATAAAAAGCGAAGTCTGTCCTGACTTGACCATTCGGTTGGTAGTAACCCTGTGGCCAAATAGTTCACAATATCTGCGAACCAAGGTTCGCGAGATATTGTCAAGAGTTGTTCATCCGGGAAAACGTCATTGATCGGGATTTGAAGCGACGGCGAAGAAGGAAGTCGTGAGAGATGGTCGGCAACGACGTTTTCACATCCTCGTTTGTCCTTAATGACAAGGTCAAACTCTTGAAGCAAGAGGATCCAACGTATAAGCCGAGATTTGGCATCTTTCTTCGCAAAAAGATGGCGCAGAGCAGAATGATCAGTGTAAACAATGACTGGAGAGCCGATGAGGTAGGGCCTGAACTTCTCTAAAGCAAATACAACAGCCAAGAATTCCTTCTCAGTTGTTGTATAATTGAGTTGGGCGTCGTTCAGGGTTCGGCTAGCGTAATAGATTACGTGCGGCATCTTGTTGATGTGTTGTCCAAGGACAGCACCGATGGCAGAGTCGGATGCATCGCACATAATCTCGAATGGATGCGTCCAGTCAGGGGAAGAGAGAACGGGAGCAGAAGTGAGTGAGTGTTTCAATGATTCAAAAGCAGCCACACAGCTCGGGCTGAAGTCGAATGGCATGTCCTTGGCCAGTAGAAGAGTCAAGGGCCTAGCAATCTTGCTAAAGTCCTTGATAAACCGTCTATAGAAACCGGCGTGGCCAAGGAAGGCTCGGATATCTCGGACGCATCGGGGAGGAGGAAGATTGGAAATGACCTCAATCTTTGCTTTGTCTACCTCAATGCCTTTCTGCGAGATGATATGTCCTAAGACAATACCTTCGCGCACCATGAAGTGGCATTTCTCCCAGTTCAAAGTGAGATTCTTGTCCTTACATCTGGTAAGGACAGCGTCGAGATGCAGCAGACACTCGTCAAAGGAATCGCCAAAGATGGAGAAGTCGTCCATGAAGATCTCCAAGAATTTCTCCACCATGTCTGAGAATATTCCCATCATACACCGCTGGAAGGTAGCGGGCGCATTGCATAACCCAAAGGGCATGCGACGATATGCAAACGTGCCGAAAGGACAAGTGAAAGTAGTCTTGTCCTGGTCTTTTTCGGCGATGGGAATTTGATTATAGCCAGAGTAGCCATCAAGAAAGCAATAGTACTCATGTCCGGCCAATCGTTCGAGCATCTGGTCAATAAAAGATAGCGGAAAGTGGTCTTTCCGCGTTGCGGCGTTGAGTTTTCGGTAATCAATGCATACTCGCCACCCAGTTTGGGTGCGAGTAGGGATTAACTCGTTCGCCTCGTTGGTTATGACCGTGATGCCCGACTTCTTGGGGACAACATGAATGGGGCTAACCCACTGGCTATCAGAGATAGGGTAAATGATACCACTATCCAGACATTTGACGATCTCCTTCTTCACAGCCTCCTTCATGACTGGATTGAGACGTCTTTGTGGATCCCGGGCTGGTTTGGCATCATCCATCAGATGAATATGATGCTCAACGATCAGGGGACTAACCCCCTTAATGTCCGCCATGGACCAGCCAAAAGCTTGCCTATTGCCGTGCAAGACCAAAAGAAGGGCTTTCTCTTGCTCTGGAGCTATAGAAGCCGAGATGATAACCGGAAGGGTCTCGTTCTCACCTAAGTAAGCGTACTTAAGGTGAGACGGCAAAGGCTTGAGTTCGAGAATTGGAGGTGAAATGATTGAAGGCAGGATTGGAGAAAAGGTCTCGAACTCAAAGGATTCCATCAAAGGCTCAAAACGAGCGTAAGCTACCGAGTTGGATGGTTCAGGTAACTCATCCGGAAAGTCAAAAGATTCAAACTCGGGTTGTGAGCGGCTAAGATCGTGTGAGAACGTAAAACACTCATAGTCGTAGTCGGGCGCGGAAGCAGCAGCAGGTTCGAAGAGAAACGCACTAGTGGCGTCAAGGTTATCGCGTTCAAACAGAAACTCCTCGAATTCACACTCTTCCGGGGTGATCTCCTGGATCGAGCAGACGTCCAGTATATGAGCATTAGGTTCGGCGGGCTGATTCCCCAACCTAAAAATGTTGAGTTCAATCGTCATATTTCCAAAAGAGAGGTTCATCGAACCATTGCGACAATTGATCACAGCATTTGAGGTTGCGAGAAATGGGCGACCGAGTATCACCGGAATTTGATTCCGGGGGTTAGCTACAGGCTGTGTATCTAATACAATGAAGTCAACGGGGAATATGAAGTCCCCGACTCTTATCAACACATCCTCTAGCTCACCCCTAGGATGGGTGATCGATCGGTCGGCCATTTGGAGAGTGCAGTGCGTGGGTTTCAGCTCTCCGACGCCTAATTGCTTGTATACTGAATACGGAAGCAAGTTAACACTGGCACCAAGATCTAATAGTGCGCGGTTGATGTTCTTATCCCCAATGGTAATTGAAATCGTAGGACAGCCAGGGTCCTTCCGTTTTTGTGGTAAAGATTGGGTAAGGGCATCACTCACAGCACTAGCCAAGAAAACTTTCTTGGGTACCTGAGATTTCCTCTTTTTCGTGCACAAGTCCTTTAAGATTTTCGCGTAAGACGGGACTTGTTGGACAGCATCTAAAAGAGGAATGTTAATGTTAACTTGCTTAAATAACTCCAGAATCTTCTCCATTTGAGGATTTTGTTTATTAGATCTCAACCGGTTTGGAAATGGAACATTTTGAAAATTGGTTGAGTCTAATGCTGGAGGAGGAGATTGTGGAGTTGGACCGGATCCCAGAATAGGTGTTTTCGTGGAGTGAGAAGTGGGTCCGTTCATAGAAGAAGAGGAAGGAGAGCCTTGTGAAGAACGGAGAATAGGCTCAGAAGATGAAGAAGAAGAAGGAGAAGAAGAAGAAGAAGAAGAAGCGGCCAGGGTGTCATCGTTGATCCGTGTGCCAATGTTGTTTTGCAGCATCCTCCCCGATCTCAGTGTAGTCACGGCACTCACATTATGGTTTTGTTGTTCAAGAGCAACATGTGCATTATGTGGGTGACCGGGATTTGGAAGTGGCTGGGACGGGAGCTTCCCCTTCTCTCGCTCGCTTAAGGCCGCGTTCAGCTGTGCAATCTGGGCCTCGATGGTCTTGATGCTTTGCCCGTGTGCGGCAGTGTGTTGCACTAAAGATTGAATCGAAGACTGGATGTTGGCGGTGGATTGAGTCGATTGTTTAACAAACGCCTCCAGACTTCGCTCAAGCGAGGAAACCTTATCGTTGTTTGACAGAACAAAGTTGTTTGGTGGAAAAGAGTTGTTGGGTGCAAAGTTGTTCGTCTGGTTTTGGAAAGGCTGGGGTTGGAAGGGCTGCTGATATTGATGTTGAGTTTGTTGTTGCGCTTGTTGTTGCGGTGGAGGGGGCCTTTGGAAGTGGTTGCCTTGGAATTGATTCTGATTCTGATTCCAGGCGAAATTGGGGTGGTTCCTCCAACCGGGATTGTACGTGGAAGAGTACGGATCATTCCTTGGTCTTTGCTGAAATGCAGCATTAACCTGATCATGTCCTTGAGATGGAGAATTGTAAGGACACTCTTCGGTTAAATGAGAGGGATCGAAACAACAAGCGCAGATGGTACGAAGTGGAAGAACAGGGCTAGGAGCAGGAGAAGAAAATTTGCTCTCTATCGCTTCAAGCTTTCTAGTTATTGCAGCCATTTCAGCTTTCATTGCAATAGAGACGTCAAGTTGATGAATTCCTACCCTAGACTGACCGGTAGAAGTGGAGGTAGAAGAAGAAGAAGTCGTCGGTCTCGTGCTCTCCCACTGTAGCGTTTGCTTTGCAAGGTCGTCAAAGAATTGCCATGCTTCCTCGTCAGATTTGGATAGGAAGTGGCCCTGACAGATGGTTTCCAACAACTGCTTCGTTGCTGGGTTCAGGCCCTCGTATAAGGTTTGGCAAAGTTGCCATTTCTCTATACCGTGGTGAGAACACTGAACAAGAAGGTCTTTGTACCGGTCAAAGCACTTCCAGAAGGGTTCAGAAGGAAGCTGGGAGAATTGATTGATTTCATTGCGAATCCTTGCAGTTTTGTGATTTGGATAAAACTTTTTGAGAAACGCTTTAACAAACTCATCCCAACTGGTTATGGAATGGGAAGCGGTGCTATACAGCCATTTTTCAGCGAGATCGCATAGAGTGAACGGAATGACCCGTAGACGTATAGCATCGTCCGACAGCTGGGTGGTTTTCATCATGGCACAGACGTTTTGAAATTTGTTGATGAAGATATAGGCATCTTCAGATTCAAGCCCATGAAAACGTGGAAGCATGTTGATGAAATGGGGCTTAATTTCAAAGTTGTCCCCATTGGCCGGAGGAAGAGAAAGGCAGGTGGGAAGTGCAGAACCGGTGGGGTAGAAACGATCCTGGAGCGCAATTCGCTGCGGCGCTACAACAGGCGGAGGTGGTGGGATATTGGTCTCCGTAGGAGGTGGAGCCAATCCAGGGGTGGTCAAAGAGATGTTCGGATTGAATCCCGACATCGCGGAAGAAGAGGTTGGTGAAAGCGAAGGTGAAGGTGAAGAAGTATGAACAGAATTCCGGTCAACGTCGGAGTTGGCCGGCAAAGGTAGGGGTGAAAGAGGAGTGGAAGGAGTATCGACTTCGGAGTCGATCGCGTAGTCGGTAGCGACTAACGTAACGCGGACTAGACGGGCGCTAGTGTCCCGAGTCCAAGCGGACATACACTAAACGAGTTTAGTATAGTCAAAGCGGAGAAGGTGAGGGTAAGAAAACGTCAATGGAGAAAGGCGATGGGTGATGGGTGAAAAATGGATTTGGCGACAAAGGGCAAGTTTTTTTTTATAAAAGTTTTTGATTTTTCCTTTTTTTTTATTTTTTAGAAGGAGATTTACAGAAATATGTACGGATATACGGCTTAAGCAATCACAAACAAGATATGCACAATCACACCTAGATCTAGGGTAACCTAGGTCTACTAGACCTGCTCCTGAACTTGATTGTCGAAGTTAAACAGTGTCGAGAAACGGGCTTAAAAATACACTGATCACAAGGCCAGGTAAGTGCAGAGATAAGGGGAGGTTGTCCAACGCTTTCGCGAAGTTCCTTAATTAAGTAACCCTTTCTCTTTCGGCGGTTGCGCCTTTAACACTTTCCTAGACACCCCGTAAACAATATACCGTTAAGCGAGGTTCTAAACACGGTTTATCTTCTCCTAATGAGCGCGAAGTCCTTAGGGCTGAAGTCTAGTATTTTTTTAATTTACAATGGACAATGCATATGCTTTAGTGATTTTTGGGGTCCTGGGAAGGGTGATGAAATCCCCACCCAATCTGGATTGGTGTTAGAGCCCCTTAAGTCCGTATTAAATGATACAATGCGCAAAATTCAACCAAGTTTTGTTTTCAAGCAATCAGTTATCTTTTTTACTTTTAATGCGGCGCTGCAACAAATACAGTTAGTTTTTTTTTTGGCTTTTTGCGGCGATTTTTGCTAAGAATCCTGCAAAGACAAGAATATTGGAGCGTCGGGTTTGAGAGGGGAAGTTTAGAAAAATACGTACCAAAAAGCACGAGTTTCAGAAACTCGTGTTGATATTGCCTCCGAGTGGTCGAATGGTTCGCTTGCGCGGGTCTAACTACCCGGGTCTTTGGCACTGAGTGTTCACCCTCCTTTGCACTTGAAAATGCCCCTTTGTTCCGTATGATCGCTGCTCAAAATCCGTCAAATCTGCATATGTTGGAAAAATACGGATATTTGAGCCAAAAAGCAATATTAACAACCACAATTCTGAACACAAATAATTAAGAAAATCAGAGTGTTAGCAGAAATCAAATCCAGAGAAGAAAAGAATTTTATTTGTTTTTGTGGTTGGTTTCAAAAAGAATGGTTATTTGTTTGAATGTGTTAGAAGTTAGTTTTATACAGAATATGCACAAATTTAACCCGAAACTACAAGTATAAAAAGCGTTACCGTTTCCCCGGCAACGGCGCCATTTGATTGTCACGCTCTAACTGTGTCGTGTTTAAAAAGTATTATGAAATTACCGCAATCAAAACGGTGTCGCTTGTAGCGAGCCGCGATGAATACGGGTCGTCCGCAGGGAGATGGTAAGTTTCTTATTGCTTGTTTTAACGAGTTAATTCCGTGTTTTGATTTGTTGGTTAACTAATTGTCGTAACAAAGATATGAATAAAAAGGGCTTGTTAAGGGTAGTAATAAGTTAGATTGTATGAAGGTGATGTTTGCCAATTCCTTATAGCCCCGACTTGGTATTGATACTAAAGCAATAGGTAACAACGCGGATTAGGGAACTTGAAATACGGTATTTGCGGTATTTCGCTAAATCCGTTTTCCTTGTCCCTTGTCCATCCGTTGTTATCTCTTGATTTTAGCCTTCGGCAAACCACGGGCAATCCGGTCATGATTAGGAATCATCACTATCGGGGTAGGATAGGATGCCTAGTGAGCGGAGTTGCAGGTGATTTGCACGAAGTTTCAATAGGCAAGTTTTAGGTTTTAAAGTTTGGACAAAGAAAATCTTCGAATACGATCTAACATATTACACCCTTAACAAGTGAAAAGATTACTCACACATATTTACAAATTAACAAGAAAGAAAAGAGAAGATACATAAAAACATGCAATGAAATAAAGAGGAAAAGAGAACCGATGAGTTCAAGCGTTTTATCTCCCAGTGTTCAATCCCCGGCAACGTATGAGATCCAAATACCAAGCTTTAAGGTTGCAAGCTCACTTAAGAGGTTGCAAGATCAAAACAAGGCATGAATTTGACAATTGAAATCATGTAAAGTGGAACAAGACATGTAATAAAAATACGAACTTTTATTGAAGAACAAACTTGTTACAAGAGATCTTGAAGTCAAGAACCTAAGCCTTAAGCTTGCAAGTTCTAAATGAGAAGTTGCAAGGTCAAGACAAAGGGGCAAGAGCTCAAGAATGAAAAGAAAAATTACAAGAATTCTAAGATAGAACTAAAGAAAAAGCTACCCTTTCCTCTTCCCTCTGGTCTCTATTTATAGACTCAGAAAGAAATATTCATATCTGCCCCATTATGGCTCATGCTGATTTGTTTGATTGCCTTTGATTTGAACACATGCTTTTTAGTCTTGAATGCATATAATATCATATGCATATAAAATCATATCCTTGATTTCATATAAAATCATATCCTTGATGATTGCATATAAAATCATATCCTTGATTGCATATAGAATCATATCCTTGATGATTGCATATAAAATCATATCCTTGATTGCATATAGAATCATATCCTTGATTGCATATAAAATTATATCCACATGTGCTTAAAAGTCTTGTGTACACACTTGTTGTGTTGGACCATTTAGAAAAAATGTGTACACAACTTGTTGCATAAAGGAACTCCTGAAGTATCGGTCGGTTAGCGTTTCTGGTCGCAGTGTCTTCCCTCAAGTGATATATCCGCGCTGTTGGATGCATTTCCAGTATTTTGTTATGGATACCTGTAATCTGTAATACTGAGCAGACACTGGTCAATAATACCGATAAATACAACAATTAGATAATGAATGAACGGTATTAGAATGCAATTTTCTGATATGAACAATCCGCTACGTATATAATCAGAAGTACATACGCTAAGCGTATCTAAGCAATATAAAATAAATAGATAAGAGACAAGAGATAATAAAAACAGCAACTTTTATTTATTAACATTCTTTTGTACAATGCATGAAAAGGAAATACAACTGAAATAAAAGATGCCTAAACAGTGACATAACAGGAAATGAAAAGTACTGAAAAGAAAAGTGTACAATGAAACTAAAGTGCAAGGTCTTCGGCAAACTACTCCAAGTCTTCTACAGATGGCTCGATCTCTGCCAGGTCCAAATCACCTGACGACATTCAAAGAAAAAAGAAATAGAATGCCGTCAGCGAACAGATCACTCGGTAAGTCTCAAAGGTAAGAGGAAAAAAGAATAGACAGAATAAGAAGATATCTTTTTAAAGTTATATACTGTTGTTGTAATACTGTGTTAACGCTGTTGTTTGTAGTTTGGTACAGAAGGATGCCAGTGTATATGAGGGGGGTCTCTATATGCTAGAGACCAGGGCAAACGGAATGTACAAGGAACCGTTAAGCCACGGTACAACAGCAACGGAATATAGGTTAGGTGTCTTAATCTGACCACCTCGTGCCACCTTTAACACCTTCCGTACCAATCTACCTCTTAAACCCCGCAATATCTTGTTTGTATTGTTGTCTTGTAAATTGTATTGGTTGTATGATTGGTTGACTGACCGAAACCATGATATCAGTAAACGGTTATAACCGTAGAGTCTTGTAAATAGAATAACTGAGAATCATGTAAAAAAAATATATCCATGGTTCGGTTCAATCAAGTTGTATAAATTGATAATTGGATTCATGGATTCATATGTTCATATTGAATTGGAATCTTGTAGATTATAGATTGACTTGAATCATATTCAAATTAGATTAATCAGACTCAAACCCGAGTCAGACAATCAGAAATGTGAATCAAAGTCTTATAATTGTTAGGGTCCTTAAGGTAATTTATAAAACTTGAGGGGGTTTTATGTAAAAAATACTTTTATATACTTTTCAAAATACACCTCAAGTATTCATTACTCGTCTTTAGAGTTGTAATGAGGGTGGATTTTATATTGTGACATTTCTAGTGAAAATATCCTAGTTTTTAAAAAATAAGGTATTTATCTATAATATTGATTTATTTGAAGTTCATGGTACTTTAGTGTAAAATTTATTCTTGTGATTTTTAGAAAAAGGTGGAATATTTAGATCATAACAAAATAAATGTTTTAATGATAAATATACATATATTTATACAAAAATAATTTTAATAAATATTTTATATTCTAAAAATCTCATTATCTTAAGATGTCGTATTTTAAATCTTTCGAGACCGAATGCTCCTTGCGGAGGTCTGAATCTCGCACTACTAAGCCCGAGGGTGCACGATAAACCGTACTATTCCGAACGGATTCCTCAAAAATGGGTTGTAGCGGCGCTTTGCAAAGATTGTAAATTACTAAATCCTTTAGAAAACGGTTTTATAAAGTAAATGGTATTTATTTATAAAAAGTCAATTTTCCGTATTTTAGATTCTTGGGTTTTCTAATTCAACTAGACTATTTCTAAATGGTCTAAACAACAAGTTGTTAGATACTTCAAATCGTCTCTTCACCGCCAATTGTGGCCAGATAAGTACAAGTGAAGAAAGGAGAGACCCGCTCACGAATTATCATGAGACGGGTCTTTTAAAGTTACCTTTCTCACTTGCCTAGCCTAGACACCACAAAGTCGGGTTTAGATAAACGACCGATGTCCACAACTTATCGTATTTTCATATTAAGAGGTATTTTTTTTAAAAGTGTAACAAAGCTAAAACTTTTAGAAATGGTTTTATTAAGAATATGGTATTTAAATGAAAATATTGTTTTATCGTATTCTAAGTTTTTCAATGGTATCGTAATAGGTTGTATGTAAGTGTGTGAGGAGGTAGGTCGTTACCTCGTGATCTACTTTAAAGGTATAGCAAGTTAATAGGATTAAATGTGAAATCGAAACATTGTGGTATTTAAGTGAAAAATACGATAATTTGGGAAACCTATCATTTCATGTGATGAAACTTGTTCAAATTGTTTAATTAGTGTTTAACAGTCAACATAAGGATGTTTAAGAAAGATTGTATTAGCGAGAAGTGGAAATTTATAGAAAACCGAATCGGAAATCGGATTTGTTCCGATTCCGTCGGGTTTTGTAATTTCGTATTTTTTTTAGAAAAAAAGAAAGAGGTTAAAATGGGACTTACGGGTTTGGACAACATGAGAGTGATAAGGAAGAAGAGGGTTCGCCGGTACGTCGATTCGTCGCCGCGAGTTCCTAGCACGATCACCAGAAATTCGCCGTAGATTTCGTTGGAGTTTCGCCTTTCGCTCGTTTTCAAAGTACACAAGATCTCTTGGAATTTTGAGAGAGTGGGCTCAGAAATTTGGGATGAGAGGGTAGAGAGTAGGGGGTGTATTTATAGGGTTAGGCTAGGGTTAGGGTAGGTGTAGGGTTTTTAATTAAAAAATGTAAAAATGTATTAAAAAAATCATTAAAAATAGAGTAAATGGGGGTTAATGGGCTCTTTGTAACCGATCTCTCTAAATGAAGCATGCAGGGGGTTTCAAGAGGAAAAGATACCCAACTTCGATGTTGGGGACTCGGCCGTCCGGCCGAGTCCGGCCGGCGGCGCCGGCCTGAGTCGGCCGGTCCGCCGGTCGACTCGGCCGAGTCGGGCTGAGTCAGGTGGTCGGGGGTGTGGGGTCTTCAGGTGTGGCTTCTGGTGTATTTAACTTTTCATGTGTAGTAGGAAATTTGTGAGAAATGCACGTGTAACTGTTGGTATTCTAAAGAATCAAAAACAAAATAATATTAAAAATAATATGGGGCATGGGATTTGAACTCTGGTGGCTTGGTTCAACAGTGTAAGGTATTACCAATAAGCTACAAACTGCTTCTTGTAATTATGGAGTGAAATAAATATTTAAAGAGATATCAACAACATTAAATACTCCAAGTATACATTGAATTTAAATCAATTCTTTGTACATTAAAAATGGAGTTGTTACAGTCTACCCTCCTTACAAAAATTTCGTCCTCGAAATTTACAACTTTTATTTGATGACTAGTTTACAAAAAGGTGTGGATATCTAGTACGTATTTCATCCTCTCTTTCCCAAGTGGACTCTCCTGGAGTATCTTTCCTCCACATCACTTGAACCAAGTTAACTTCTTTGTTCCGAAGTGTCTTCACTTTCCTGTCCAGGATCTCCACAGGCTGTTGCTCACAAGACAAATCGGGCTGTATAGTGAGCTCGGAATGATCAAGAATATGGCTAGGGTCACTCACATACCTTCTGAGTTGGGATATGCGGAACAAATTATGCACTCATTCCAATTAAGGTGGAAACGCTAAGCGGTATGCCACTTCACCGACTCGTTCGAGTATATCGAACGATCTAATATATCTTGGACTTAGCTTTCCCCGTCTTCCAAATCGGATCACTCCGCGGTTCGGAGATATCTTCAAGAATACGTGATCTCCTGGCTGGAACTCCAAGTGTCGTCTCTTTGCATCAGCCCAGTGCTTCTGTCGATCTTGGGCTATGCGCATCCTTTCCCTGATAGTACGAACCATATCAACAGTCGTTACTATCATCTCTGGTCCAAGAAGTTCCCTATCTCCGATGTCGTCCCAACTTAATGGCGATCGACACTTCCTTCCATACAATGCTGCAAAAGGTGCCATTCATATGCTTGCTTGGTAGCTGTTGTTGTACGAAAACTCCACAAGATGTAGGTGATCTTCCCACGATCCTTTGAAGTCTAACATACACGCTCTGAGCATATCCTCCAAGATCTGAATAGTTCGTCCCAACTGACCATCTGTTTATGGATGATAAGCTGTGCTGAAGTTCAGACTTGTTCCCAAGCTTACTTACAGACTCTGTCAAAATTGCGATCGGAACCTGGTGTCACGATCGGAGACAATGCAGACCGGTACTCCATGAAGTCTCACAATTTCCTGTATGAGTTCATGGGTATTAGAGATAATACATTATGAAGAGTTTAAATCTTTAAATAGATTATTACCTCCATGTACTTCTTTGCTAGTGTCTCAGTAGATTGGCCAACTCGAAATGGGATGAAGTGAGCCGACTTTGTGAGTCGATCCACAATGACCCATACAGCATCGTTATCCTTTGTGCTGCGAGGAAGAGCAGTCACAAAATCCATCGTGATGTGTTGCCACTTCCATTCTGAGATTGGTAACGGTTGAAGTAATCCAGCAGTCCTGTAATGTTCAGCCTTTACTTGCTGACACACCAAGCATTTTGCGACGTTTCTGGCTACTTCACACTTCATTCCATGCCGCCAATAATTTTGACGTAGATCTTTGTACATTTTGGTACCTCCAGGGTGTACTGAATAGGGAGAGCTGTGAGCTTTTTCCATTAACTCTTCCCGAACAGGACCTTTTGGTACACACAATCTACTGCCGTATCTCAAAGATCCGTCTTCATGGATGATGAAGTCTGTTCTGAGTCCATTCTCCACTTGTTCTCTGATCTTTTGCAACTTAGCATCGCTTGCTTGAGCTGGTTTGATCTGATTGACAATGGTTGATTGAACTTGTAAATTCATCAAACTTGAAGTATTACCTTGCATGATTACTTCAATCTCCATCTGATGCAAGTCTTGTTGAAGCTTCCACTGAGCGGTGAGATTCATCGATAATGGTTGGCGACTAAGAGCATCAGGTACTACGTTCACCTTCTCTGGGTGATATTGCAAGTTGATGTCAAAGTCTGCCATGAGTTCTAACCATCTTCTCTGCCGCATATTCAACTCCTTTTGAGTAAACACGTACTTCAGACTTTTATGATCTGTGTAGATGTTCACTCGTTCACCAAGTAGATAATGGCGCCAAATCTTGAGAGCAAAGATGACGGCTGCTAACTCTAGATGATGCGTCAGATAATTGCGCTCATGAGTCTTCAGTTGTCTTGAAGCATAAGCCACAACCTTACTGTGCTGATGTAGAACACATCCTAATCCCTTACCGGATGCATCACAATGCACTTCGAATCCTCCAGATTGATCCGGTATTACGAGAATAGGTGCTGATGTCAATCTTGACTTGAGTTCTACGAAAGCTTGTTCACATGCTTCTGACCATACAAATTCTTCGTCTTTTCGTGTGAGCTTGGTCAGGGGTGTTGCTATCTTCGAAAATCCTTCAATGAACCTTCTGTAATATCCAGCTAAACCCAAGAAACTCCGAATATCCTTCACTGACTTTGGTGTAGGCCGTTCGCTAATTGCTGAAACTTTGGCTGGATCTACAGAAATTCCTTCTCCTGATACGATATGTCCAAGAAAACCAACTTGATTTAGCCAAAACTCGCACTTGCTGTACTTGGTATAGAGCTTGTGTTGTCGAAGAGTTTCCAGGACAATTCGTAGGTGCTCTGCATGCTCTTTCCGACTCTTAGAATACATCAGGATGTCATCGATGAAGATGACAACAAACCTGTCTAAGTACTCTCGGAAAACTTGATTCATTAGGTTCATGAATATTGCTGGTGCATTGGTCACTCCAAATGGCATCACTAGAAATTCGTAATGTCCATAGCGAGTTCTGAAAGCTGTTTTGTGAATATCAGCTTCCTTGACCTTCACCTGATGATATCCTGAACGAGGATCCAATTTAGAGAACACGCAAGATCCACTTAGCTGATGAATAAATCGTCGATGCGTGGGAGTGGATACTTGTTCTTTATAGTGACTTCGTTCAAGGCTCTGTAATCGATGCACATTCTTTATGAACCTTCCTTCTTCTTCACAAGTAGTACAGGTGATCCCCAACTTGAAGTGCTGGGACGAATCCATCCTTTCTCCAGTAATTCGTCCAACTGTGTTCGGACTTCCTTCAAACCTTCCGGACTTAAACGATAGGGTGCTTTGATCACCGGTTGTGCTCCTGGTACTAATTCAATACTGAATTCAAGAGCTCGATCGGGAGGCAAACCTGATATATCGTCAGGAAATACATCGTCGAACTCTCGAACCACATCTGGCCTTGATTCTTCCTCCGCTTGAGCTGCTGCAACTACTGCTTCTCTTGGCTTCGCTTTGTAGGTATTTGGCTCCAGGGTACGGTCTCCGCTTTTGAAATAGAAGATCGGGTGGTCTGGAATCTCGAATACTACCCTCCTTTGACGACAGTCGATGGTAGCATAAAAAGTTCCAAGCCAATCCATACCTAGAACCACATCGAAGTTCGGTATGTCCAGCACTTTGAAGTCAGCATAAAACTCTCTGCTGCAGACGACGACTGGACACAAGCTGTATCCCATAGTTGTCTTTAGAACACCATTTCCTGAACTAACATTCCAGCTGGATACAAGCGGTGAGACTGGAATCGCATGGGTTCGGACGAACCGTTGCGACATAAAGCAGTGGGATGCTCCAGTATCAAATAGTGCAAGTGCAGGTAGTGAGGCTACAAGGATTGTACCTAAGGTATGTGGGATATGTTTTAGGTATAGGGAAAATGTGTAGATAACCAAGACTAAAAGATAAGTTTGAGAAGGAAAGTTTACCAGTGATGACTTGGCCAGTGGCCCCAGCTTCTTCCACGGACATTGTGAAAGCCTGGCGCTTTGGTACATTCCTCCTGGCCTGAGGAGCATTCCTCGGAACGTTCCTTTGAGCTTGATGGAACTGACGAGGAGGTGGTGCAGCTTGTGGTCCTCTGGGTGGTGCAGGTAGTGCAAGTCTTGGAGCAGGTGCTTGGATGGCTGGGCGCTGTGGGTAATTTTTTGCTGGCCTGGGTGCAGCAACTGGGTTTTGCCTTTGGGGACAAGACCCGATATCATGAGTAGCTGAGCCGCAGACTAAGCAAAGACGATTGGCTTGCCGGCAGTCTTTCATCATATGTCCAGCTCTCTTGCAATAGGTACAAAAAGCTGGGCTGGGACGATGGTTCGGTACTCCGGGTCGCCTTGGCACAAAAGGTGGTCTGGACGAGGCTCCACCTGCCATCTGGTTGGCAGGGCGTTTGACTCCTGCAGACTGAGCTCTGCCCCTTGCTTTTATCACTGCCTCATAACTGCTGGCAGCTTCCAGGGCATCCTCATGAGTCAAAAATTTTCCCGCAGCTAGAGCAGCCTGAATCTCTGTGTCCAAACCTTGTTGAAAGCGATGGGCTTTGATTTCGTCCGTCGGTATCAAATGTGCCGCGAATCTGTTTAAGGATTGTGTTAGCTGTGTAGTATGTGATATTTAAAAATTGAACTGTTGTGACATATCTTACCGGCTTAGCATGGTGAATTCAGCGTCGTACTCATCTACTGATTTGTCCCACATCGATCCTTGCTGTAGATGAATGAACTGCTGCTCCATGGCAAACCTGGCAGTCACAGGGAAGTAATTCGCGTCGAACTTCTCGCGAAAAGTCTTCCATTCAATAGCCTGTACAAGACGGCTTTCTTCCGCCTTCCACCAGTTGCGAGCATTGTCCGTGAGCTGTAGTTTCGCCACACGGACCCAAGCTATGTCTGGCACTTGAGCTGCTGCCAGATCATCTTCTATGCTTTGTGCCCATTCTTCGGCTTCAAGAGGGCTTCGTTTTCCGGAGAACTGCTTGGAATGTAAAGCTCTGAATTGCTTTACCCCCGGTGTGTCAGTCTCGGGACGGTTCAGGAGTTGTTGCTGTCCCTCAAGAAGGCTGCGGATCGTCTAAAGTAGCACTGTTTGCTCGGTGGGTGGCGCAGGAACAGCTGGTGTGAGAGGTAGTGCTGGAGTTGGAGGTGTGTTGTTGACATTGGTGCTGGTGTTGTTCAGGGAATCCATAACCCTGAAGAAAAAATTTGGGTTAGGACAGATTCAAGTACATGAAATGATAAGATTAAAGGAATATGAAATTGCAAGATTCAAGGAACATGAATTGTAAAGAATGTTTTAGTTGCTGGTTCTTGTATTATATTGCTTAGGTTGTTCACACAGAACAGAACTTCATGATAGGGATTCATACAGCTCTGACCTGCATGAGCCGCCAACAAAACCTGTCACGCCCCGCTTCCCAGTGTACGGCGAAGGGGACGCGACGGGGTCCGCTACGTATATACTCAGAAGTACATACGCTAAGCATATCTAAGAAATATAAAATAAATACACAAGAGACAAGAGATAATAAAAACAGCAACTTTTATTTATTAACATTCTTTTGTACAATGCATGAAAAGGAAATACAACTGAAATAAAAGATGCTTAAACAGTGGCATAACAGGAAATGAAAAGTACTGAAAAGAAAAGTATACAATGAAACTAAAGTGCAAGGTCTTCGGCAAACTGCTCCAAGTCTTCTACAGATGGCTCGATCTCTACCGGGTCCAAATCACCTGACGACATTCAAAGAAGAAAGAAATAGAATGTCGTTAGCGAACAAGTCGCTCGGTAAGTCCCAAAGGTAAGAGAAAAGAAGAATAGACAGAATAAGAAGATATCTTTTTAAAGTTGTATACTGTTGTTGCAATACTGTGTTAACGCTGTTGTTTGTAGCTTGGTACAGAAGGATGCCAGTGTATACGAGGGGGGTCTCTATATGCTAGAGACAAGAGCAAACGGAATGTACAAGGAACCGTTAAGCCACGGTATAACAGCAACGGAATATAGGTTAGGTGTCTTAATCTGACCACCTCGTGCCACCTTTAACACCTTCCGTACCAATCTACCCCTTAAACCCCGCGATATCTTGTTTGTATTGTTGTCTTGTAAATTGTATTGGTTGTATGATTGATTGACTGACCGAAATCATGATATCAGTAAATGGTTATAACCGTAGAGTCTTGTAAATGGAATAACTGAGAATCATGTAAAAGGAATATATCCATGGTTCGGTTCAGTCAAGTTGTATAAATTGATAATTGGATTTATGGATTCATGTGTTCATATTGAATTGGAATCTTGTAGATTATAGATTGACTTGAATCATATTCAAGTCAGATTAATCAGACTCAAATCCGAGTCAAACAATCAGAAATGTGAATCGAAGTCTTATAATTGCTAGGGTCCTTAGGGTAATTTATAAAACTTGAGGGGGTTTTATGTAAAAAATACTTTTATATACTTTTCAAAATACACCTCAAGTATTCATTACTCGTCTTTAGAGTTGTAATGAGGGTGGATTTTATATTGTGACATTTCTAGTGAAAATATCCTAGTTTTTAAAAAATAAGGTATTTATCTGTAATATTGATTTATTTGAAGTTCATGGTACTTTAGTGTAAAATTTATTCTTGTGATTTTTAGAAAAAGGTGGAATATTTATATCATAACAAAATAAATGTTTTAATGATAAATATACATATATTTATACAAAAATAATTTTAATAAATATTTTATATTCTAAAAATCTCATTATCTTAAGATGTCGTATTTTAAATCTTTCGAGACCGAATGCTCCTTGCGGACGTCTGAATCTCGCACTACTAAGCCTAAGGGTGCACGATAAACCGTACTATCCCGAACGGGTTCCCTAAAAAAGGGTTGTAGCGGCGCTTTGCAAAGATTGTAAATTACTAAATCCTTTAGAAAACGGTTTTATAAAGTAAATGGTATTTATTTGTAAAAAGTCAATTTTCTGTATTTTAGATTCCAGGGTTTTCTAATTCAACTAAACTATTTCTAAACGGTCTAAACGACAAATTGTTAGATATCTCAAATCGCCTCTTCACTGCCAATTGTGGCCAGGTAAGTACAAGTGAAGAAAGGAGGGATCCGCTCACGAATCATCGTGAGACGGGCCTTTTAAAGTTACCTTTCTCACTTGCCTAGCCTAGACACCACAAAGTCAGGTTAAGATAAACGACCGATGTTCATAACTTATCGTATTTTCATATTAAGAGGTATTTTTTTTAAAAGTGTAACAAAGCTAAAACTTTTAGAAATGGTTTTATTAAGAACATGGTATTTAAATGAAAATATTGTTTTATCGTATTCTAAGTTTTTCAATGGTATCGTGTTAGGTTGTATGTAAGTGTGTGAGGAGGTAGGTCGTTACCTCGTGATCTACTTTAAAGGTATAGCAAGTTAATGGGATTAAATGTGAAATCGAAACATTGTGGTATTTAAGTGAAAAATACGATAATTTGGGAAAGCTATTATTTCATGTGATGAAACTTGTTCAAATTGTTTAATTAGTTTTTAATAGTCAACATAAGGATGTTTAAGAATGATTGTATTAGCGAGAAGTGGAATTTTATAGAAAACCGAATCGGAAATCGGATTTGTTCCGATTCTGTCGGATTTTGTAATTTCGTATTTTTTTTAGAAAAAGAGAGAGAGAGGTTAGAATGGGAATTACGGGTTTGGACAACACGAGAGTGATAAGGAAGAAGAGGGTTCGCCGGTACGTCGATTCGTCGCCGCGAGTTCCTAGCACGATCACCAGAAGTTCGCCGTAGATTTCGTCGGAGTTTCGCCTTTCGCTCGTTTTCAAAGTACACAAGATCTCTTGGAATTTTGAGAGAGTGGGCTCAGAAATTTGGGATGAGAGGGTAGAGAGTAGGGGGTGTATTTATAGGGTTAGGCTAGGGTTAGGATAGGTGTAGGGTTTTTAATTAAAAAATGTAAAAATGTATTAAAAAAATCATTAAAAATGGAGTAAATGGGGGTTAATGGGCTCTCTATAACCGATCTCTCTAAATGAAGCATGCAAGGGGTTTCAGGAGGAAAAGATACCCAACTTCGATGTTGGGGACTCGGTCGTCCGGCCGAGTCCGGCCGGCGGCGTCGGCCCGAGTCGGCCGGTCGACTCGGCCGAGTCGGGCCGTGTCAGGTGATCGGGGGGTGTGGGGTCTTCAGGTGTGGCTTCTGGTGTATTTAACTTTTCATGTGTAGTAGGAAATTTGTGAGAAATGCACGTGTAACTGTTGGTATTCTAAAGAATCAAAAACAAAATAATATTAAAAATAATGTGGGGCATGGGATTTGAACTCTGGTGGCTTAGTTCAGCAGTGCAAGGTATTACCAATGAGCTACAAACTGCTTCTTGTAATTATGGAGTGAAATAAATATTTAAAGAGATATCAGCAATATTAAATACTCCAAGTATACATTGAATTTAAATCAATTCTTTGTACATTAAAAATAGAGTTGTTACTTGTATGCTATGGTATGCACACGTCCAGACATATCTTATGCGGTAAGTATGGTTAGTCGGTACATGTCAAATCCAGAAAAGTTTCATTGGGAAACTGTAAAGTGGATACTTCGGTATCTAAAAGGCACTAAATGTTGGGGTCGAAAATTGCACCCCGGTTGACCAAGTCAAAGTCAAGGTCAACCGCAAGCCACGTGGGCTCAAGCCCAGGTCAAGTGGGCCAATTCCCCGGTCGATCCCGAGCATGAAGCGGCCGGCCTCCCCCATACCAAAATAAAAATTTTGTAATAATTAATTTTGGTGTATTTCTTTTATTTTATTTTATAAATAAATAAATGTAAGAAAAATGGGCATAAAACCAAATTTTTGTAAAACCCATAGCTCATGTGCAAAAGAAATGAGCACATGATGCATGAGATGAGCAAAATGCCATTTTGTAAAGCCCAAGGGGCTATATATAAAGTGTGTTGCCTATAAAGGCAAACATGATGAAAATATCTAGGACAACTTTTTCATTCTTCCCCAAAAACTAGGATTTGTGCCTCCATCTCGTTTCTTCCAAGTTCTTCCTCCTTTTCTTTTCATTTTTCAATTTCTTCCTCTTTCAAGTTCTTTTTTTAAAACTAAATAAAGTTTTACCATAAACTCACCTCCCAAGGCTCCATCAAGAGAAGAAAAAGGGTCTCTTTTTTTATCATCCAAGATCTAGATCTTGGAATTTCAAGAGAACCCATTTTGGGTTTCTTCTCAAAAGAGAAAGGAGGAAATCTTTTGGAGTTTAACTCCACAAATAAAATTATTTTGGAGTTTAACTCCGCTACAAAAATTCTTTTGGAGTTTAACTCCACAGTAAAAATCCTTTTTTGGGGAGTTTAACTCCACATTAAATCTTTTTAGAAGTTTAACTTCATATAAAATTCTTTCGGAATTTAACTCCACATTTAAAATTCTTTCAGAGTTCAACTCCACAATAAAAATCTTTTTGGAGTTAAAACTCCATTTAAAAATCTTTTTGGAGTTAAAACTCCATTTAAAAATCTTTTTGGAGTTGAACTCCATTTAAAATTCTTTTGGAGTTTAACTCCGCAATAAAAATCTTTTTCGGAGTTAAACTCCATTTAAAGTTCTTTAGGAGCTTTACTCCATTTAAATTCTTTCGGAGTTTAACTCCACAAATAAAATTCTTTTGGAGTTTAACTCCGCAATAAAAATCTTTTCGGAGTTAAACTCCATTTAAAATCTTTTGGAGTTGAACTCCATATAAAAAAAATTTGGAGTCCTTTGGCCCCCTCACGTGCTAGCACGTGAGGGGGAGGGCTCCCAATAAGTGGGAGCCGTTTTGCCCCCAGCATGTGAGGAGTCACATGCTAACATGTGACCCCCCCTCTCCATATGCTAGTAAATAAGGGGTTACATGCTACCATATGACCTCCCCTGCTAGCATGTGACCCCCCCTCACATGCTAGGGGTCACATGCTAGTATGTGAGGGGTCGCATACTAGCATGTGACCCCCCTCACATGCTAGGGGTCACATGCCAGCATATGACCCCCCATGTGAGGGGAGGCTCCCATTAAATGGGAGCCCAGGTTTCCCCCCTTTTATTTTTTTATTTTAATTTTTCTTTTCTTTTCTTTTCTTCTTCCTTCCTTCTTTATTTATTTTAATCTTTTTTTATTATCAAAAAAATAAATAAATATTAAATAAATAAATATAAATTATAAATAATATTTTTAAATAAAAAAATATAATAAATTAAAATAAAAAAACGTTTCTCTAAATATTTATCTACTTATTTATTTCTATTTTTTTTATATATAGAAAAATATATATATTCTTTTTTTAACAAATGGAACAAAAAAAACACACCAACGCATCGCATTGAGTTCACATGTCCAGTTTGACCCGTCAATCGGAGATTTTCTCGCTCCAAAGCCGAGGGGTAATTAACGGCAGCTTAGTCCGCGGCTACCGGAGATTCGGATCTCCACAATTAATAAACCCCAGCCTACCCTAGGCAGGGGGAATCTGTAATACGTCTGACCAGCGCGCGCATTTCCATCTCAATGGGGTGACGAAAAACACCCTACAGGTTCTAGCACGCCCGGCGGGACACCTCTCTCCTATCATATTTCGGGTTAAACGTTCATGCGAGCTCAATCAATATACATATCTATATTTATACTAAAATAATGCTCTTTCATGCAGATTTTCAAGCAATCACTTTTCAATAATGTCTCCAAAGATGAACTCAGCTCTCAGCACGGCTCCCATCTCCTACACGATGAAGATGGATGCCAGGACGGTCCTTCCGACCAGTCTCGGGCGACAGTGGGAGGAGCCGCCGCTACCATTTGGTTATATTCTGTTCGTGCCAGCTAACGCCGTCCCTGCTCTTCAAGCCCCGGTGATGGATAAACCGACCTCAAAAGGCAGGAGACCAAATGTGGTGATCTCGAAAGCACCACTACCCAAACGCAAGTCGGTGTTTGAACGACTTTCCTTTGCTCCAGCTGGGGGCATCAACACCAATAAAGCAATAAGGCGTCTCGAGCAAGCTCCAGCGGTGCACTTGACAACTGCTCAATTGGGTATCTTCTCTAAGCTCCTCGTTAATCGGATCACGATGGCTTCCCGAAGAGCAGAAGCCTGCCTAGCGCTCAAAATAGAGAAGCTGAGGCAGAAGCGGCTCAGATACAGAGCCAACAAAAGGACTAGGAATTTGGCCATGCTAAAATTTGTGAATTTCCAAAGCCCAAACCGCTCTTCAAAATCCCGCCAAAGATAAAGAGATGGCTGGATATGCGGTCCACACTGTCTACATGGCGGGCACGCGCAGCAAGAGCAAGGATGGGGCTACTACATCTCAAATCCAATCCGGTGTGAATGTGGCTGTCAATTCCCAAGACCAGCATCCTCCGGAAGGTAATGAAAATCCTCCCAGTGAACCTGATAAGTAGAGAGATCTCTCGATTCATGAGGAGTCAGGCTCAGAAAGCGAAGAGGAGCCACTCTTCCGTCCCAGGAATGCAGAGCAACAACTTCTCCAAGATCTCCGAAAACAGCTCAGATGTAAAGACAAGGAGATGGCCAAACTTTACTCCAAAATTGATGACTTGACGAATATCGTGATGCAGCTCACGGCCCGACTTGCCTTTCAGCCGCCCAATCAAGCACAGGGCTCTGTTCATGAACCGGGAAACGGTGTCCTGAGACAGCCGACGCCTATTCCCTCAAATCCAAAGGTGGGCGGACCGCATGAAATTCAGTCGCATCCTATCTTGGGAAATGTCTTGGCTACCGATGACAGCAACCCGCTAACTCAAGATCAAATCATGGATTTGGTTGCCAACAAAGTCAAAACATTGGTAGCCGAAGCCGGAGAGCAAAAAGATGTCAGCGGTAGCGGGAGACTATATTCTGCTTGGTACGATCTTGTGGAGTTTCCCACTGGCTATGTCGTCCCCAAATTTGAGAGGTTCAATGGGACAGGAAATGCGAACCGACACATTGCCCAATTTAAAGCATCATGCGCGAATACTGGGGGCAATGACGCACTCCTTCTCCGCCAGTTTGTCAATAGCTTGACCGATGTTGCTTTCGATTGATATGCAAGCATACCGGATGACTCGATCACGACGTTTACTCAAATAGAATCCATGTTCAAGCAAAGATTCATGAGTGTCAGCGATAAAATCACCATTGCCGACCTCGTAAGGACCGAGCCAAAGAACAACGAAAGCAACATGGATTTTATAGTCCGATGGCGCAATCTCTCTGTCAAATGTGAACCGCCATTGGAGCAAGACCAATCTGTCAGTCTTCTTATTGAAAATCTGAAGGACTGGATGAAACCTTTCCTGTGCACCGCGGGCCTTAAAACATTGCAAGAGCTGACCAAGAAGGTCCAAATGTTGGAACACTCAAAGCCCGAGTCCACTCAGGATCTTCAGTTCACAAACAGACCGAAAACTTGGAGGGACGACAACCGAAAAGGCGAAAGTTCCAGCAACACCGATTCTCTTATTAGGCAGAGAGCAGGCGGAGAGAAGGCTAACAAACCCCGAGAGCCAACTTTGGAAGAAAGGAGAAATAAGGTCTACTCTTTCAGAAGAGACAAGGTCCACAAAATATTCAAAGATGCTCTGAAGAATGGCCCGCGGCTACCGGAATCAAAAAGGCTAAGTGAAGCGAACATGACTGATCATCCTAACTTTTGCCCATACCACCGAGTGCTGGGACACACTATTGAAGACTGTTGCATCTTCAAGGATTGGGTCGAGAAACAATATAAGGCAGGAGAAATATCATTGTCCCCTGGCGTGTTAACAAACAGTCAAGCTGCGACCGCCAATTTCATACAAACGGAGACCAAAGTCATTCGGGAACCCAATTCTCTTAGACATCTGCCTTTCTCTGAGAAGAGCGGACTAAGGCAACAAGCTAAGAACCAGGCGAGCAACATTGCCAAAGAAGAAGCAATAGACGGGTACACAACCCATACGGTCTACATGATGGAGTTCAGAGGAGCAAGTCCTCCTACGCCTTATAGCCATGACAATGACGTGCCAACACCGGCTCGATCCAAATGATGAAGAGCCTACTCAGGCCATTGAGCCAAAGGAACCCATGGTTCTTGTTGAATCAAGCTCAGGCTGTAAGGATGATCCCGTTTTCGTACCCGGGGCTATAGAACAAGCATTATTCCAATGGCTTCAAAAGCAGCTTCAGGACAGGGACGAGAAGATGGCCAAGGTCCATTCCAAAGTCGACGAGCTGGCAAACGTCGTTGCAGATCTGACGACAAGTCGCTCGATTGCAATTACAGCAAGATCAAATTTTGGTTCGTGAGCCAGGGATTGTTATTCGGAAGCAGCCAACCGATGCTCCCTCCAGCCCAAGAGCGGAGCGCCTTCGCGAAAAATGGCCGCGATCAGCTTCCAGTCTCTCCGATATGTACACGGAAGGGGCTAAGCGGGCAGCAGGCGAACCAAAGACTGATCGGCCTCAAGGACCAGCATCAGTAAGGGCAACTACTCTAATGGAGAGAAAGAAGAAGGTGTACTCCTTCAGGATGGATGGGGTCTGCAATATATTCGAGAACGCCTTGAACAACGGTCTGCAACTGCCTATTCCGAAGAGGCCACATGAAATGAATATGACCGGCAACCCCATATACTGCCCATACCATAGGTTGGTGAGTCATACCATTAAAGACTGTTGTGTTTTCAAAGATTGGGCAGAGGATCAATACAAGCTTGGAAAAACCTCACAGTCCTCGTATGTATTGGAAAGCCACAGAGTTACGGTCATCAACACAGCTCCGCCAAGATCAAAGTTCGAAGAGCTGGGATAAGCAAGTACATTAGACCGCTAAGTATTTAAACTGGGAACAATCGACCCTTAAGTCGTTAAACTGGGAATGTAAAAAAAAACGTGTGTGTAAATAAGAACAAAAAAATAAAGTCGAAATGATAGGGCAACCGCGAGTAAATAGCCGAAATGATAGGGCAATCGCGACCTTCGCGATAAGAAAAGCTGAAATGATAGAGCAACCGCGAAAAAAAACTCCAATGGCGAATGATGAATCGCTCCTGATACCATATTACAGCGCAGCGATGCAGACACCAACCAAAATCTAAATCCCCAAGTGGCGAATGATGAGTCGCTCCTGGTACCATATTCCAGTGCAGCGATGCAGGCGCCCACCAAAGTCAAATTTTCAAATCTCTGGATGTCCCAATGGCGAATAATGAGTCGCTCCTGGTACCATATTCCAGTGCAGCGATGCAGACGCCAACCAAAATTCAATTTCCCAAAATTCTCCCAGCTCTACGGTTGGTTCCCAAGTTGACCGCCGTATACAATTCACGGGCTCAAATAATTCTCATCACGCCCATGCCCCACCGCAACCACCAGTTACGCGGCTGGTCTCCGCCCTTGTAATTATGGTCCATTGGGAAGACCCACTCATGTGTCCTCACGATACATGAGGAGAACAAACCTTCATGGGATCCTTACGACTCACAAAGGAAAAACACACTTGAGGGTCCTCACGACTCCTAAGGAGAAAATGCACCTACGGGATCCTTACGACTCGTAGGGAGAAAATGCTTTTATGGTACCCTTACAGCCCATAAAGTTGAAAAGCCTTAGGTGATAGGGATTTAAATCTGTCTTCTAAGCAATCGCTTCCCAACAGGGAAAGGCAAATGATGAGTTGCTCCTGACATTATTCCAGTGCAGCAATGTAGATGCCGACCAAAAAACCAAATCCCAAGTTTTCCCAACGGCGAATGATGAGTCGCTCTTGGTACCATATTCCAGTACAGCGATACAGACGCCAACAAAGTCCCAAAATTCTTCCGGCCCTACGATCTGGATCATACATCCTGCAAAACCGTATACAATCCACGGGCGTAAAACGATCCCAATCTCTCCCAAGTCTTACCGGCGAGACCACATTCAAAGTCCCACCAGCGATGAAGATCAAAAAAAAGAAAAAGAAAAAGAAAAAAAGGGTATGTCCACAAGCAAAATGGGCACGGATGAAAACCCGAAAGGGGCTCCGTGAGTAAAAACAGCAGGACTGCCGACGAGTTTGTGAAAACCCGAAAGGGCGCAAACTCGTGAAAAGGAGATGAAATGCACTCACAAAGTCCTCTCGACTTTGTGAGGAGAAAATTCCCGCGTGAGATCCTTACGACTCACAAAGAAAAAACACACTTAGGAGTCCCTACGACTCCTAAAGAGAAAATACACCTACGAGATCCTTTCGAATCATAGGGAGAAAAGGCTTTTATGGGACCCTTACGGCTCATAAAATTAAAAAGTCTTAGGTGATAGGGACCTAAACCTGTCTCCTAAGCCATCGCTCCCCAACGAGCAGGGCAAATGATGATTCGCTCATGGTACCATATTCCAGTGTAGCGATGCTGATATCAACACAAATCAAACCAATCAATCCCAACATTGACCTCCGCGTCAAACAACCGACACTCCGTATCGGGGAAACGTCAAGCAGACACTCCGTGCTGGGGGCACGTCGACTACAGACACTCCGTACAGGGACATGTCAACCAGCGACACTCCGTACCGGGGAAACGTCAAGCAGACACTCCGTGCCGGGGGCACGTCGACTACTGACACTTCGTACCGGGAACGTCAAGCAAACACTCCATACCGGGGAAACATCAAGTAGTCACTCCGTGCTGGGGGCACGTCGACTACAGACACTCCGTACTGGGGACACATCAACCAGCGACACTCCGTACCGGGGAAATGTCAAGCAGACACTCCGTACCGGGGAAACATCAAGCAGACACTCCGTGCCGGGGGCACGTCGACTACAGACACTCCGTACCGGGGACACGTCAACCAGCGACACTCCGGGCCAGGAAAACGTCTACCACGGACACTCCGTCTCGGAGACACGTCAAGCGTTGACCGTCCATGTCGTAAAAAGGGCAGTGCATCCCAAAAAGTGGGAACCAAAGCAAGTCGCCTCCACATGAAAGAAGATCCATCAATTTCATGCACACGACTCACATATGTGGTCTGCATTTATTGATGGGGGGCACTTTGTTGGGTCGAAAATTGCACGCCGGTTGACCAAGTCAAAGTCAAGGTCAACCCCAAGCCAGGTGTGCCCAACCCCAGGTCAAGTGGGCCAATGCTCGGGTCGAGCCCGAGCATGAAGCGGCCGGCCTCCCCCATGCCAAAATAAAAATTTTGTAATAATTAATTTTGGTGTATTTCTTTTATTTTATTTTATGAATAAATAAATATAAGAAAAATGGGCATAAAGCCAAATTTTTATAAAATCTATGGCTCATGTGCAAAAAAAATGAGCACATGAGGCATGAGATGAGCAAAATGCCATTTTGTAAAGCCCAAGGGGCTATATGTAAAGTGTGTAGCCTATAAAGGCAAACATGATGAAAATATTTAGGACAACTTTCTCATTCTTCCCCAAAAACTAGGGTTTGTGCCTCCATCTCTTTTCTTCCAAGTTCTTTCTCTTTCTTTTCGTTTTTCAATTAAATTAAGAGCTTAGCTCTTCTTTTTTTAAAACTAAATAAAGTTTTACCATAGACTCATCTCCCAAGACTCTATCAAGAGAAAAAAATGGTCTCTTTTTTTATCATCCAAGATCTAGATCTTGGAGTTTTAAGAGAACCCATTTTGGGTTCCTTCTCAAAAGAGAAAGGAGAAAATCTTTTAGAGTTTTAACTCCACAAACAAAATTATTTTGGAGTTTAACTCCACTACAAAATTTTTTTTGGAGTTTAACTCCACAAATAAAATTATTTTGGAGTTCAATTCCACTACAAATTTTTTTTTGGAGTTTAACTCTACAGTAAAAATCCTTTTTTGGTGAGTTTAACTCCACATTAAATATTTTTCGGAGTTTTACTCCACATTTAAAATTTTTTCGGAGTTCAACTCCATAATAAAAATGTTGTTGGAGTTAAAACTCTATTTAAAAATCTTTTTGGAGTTGAACTCCATTTAAAATTCTGTTGGAGTTTAACTCCGCAATAAAAATCTTTTTCGGAGTTAAACTCCATTTAAAGTTCTTTAGGAGCTTTACTCCATTTAAATTCTTTCGGAGTTTAACTTCACAAATAAATTTCTTTTGGAGTTTAACTTCGCAATAAAAATCTTTTCGGAGTTAAACTCCATTTAAAATTCTTTTTGGAGTTAAACTCCATTTAAAATCTTTTGGAGTTGAACTCCATGTAAAAAAAAAAATCTGGAACCCTTTGGCTCCCTAGCACGTGAGGCGGAGGGCTCCCACTTAATGAGAGCCCTTTTGCCCCCAGCATGTGAGGAGTCGCATGTGTGACCCTCCATGTCACATGCTAGCATGTGAAGGTAGGCTCCCATTAAATAGGAGCTCAGCTTTCCCCCCTTTTTTTATTTTAAATTTTCTTTTATTTTCTTTTCTTCTTTCTTTCTTCTTTCTTTATTTTAATCTTTTTTTATTATCAAAAAAATAAATAAATATTAAATAAATTATAAATAATACTTCAAAATAAAAAATATATAATAAATTAAAATTAAAAAAAACGTTTCTCTGAATATTTATCTACTTATTTATTTCAATTATATATATATATATATATATATATATATATATATATATATATATATATATATATATATTCTTTTTTTTAACAAATGGAACAAAAAAAACCACACCAACGCACCGCATTGAGTTCGCATGTCCAGTTTGACCCGTCAATCGGAAGTTCTCTCGCTCCAAAGCCGAGGGGTAATTAACGGCAGCTTAATCCGCGGCTGCCGGAGATTCGGATCCCCACAATCAATAAACCCCAGTCTACCCTAGATAGGGGAAATCTGTAATGCGTCTGACCAGCGCGCGCATTCCCATCTCAATTGGGTGACGAAAAACACTCTACACTAAATACATCAGTTTATTCTTTCATAGGTCAGAAAATAAATAGAGCCAGTTGTAAGGATATGTAGATGCGGATTATGCTGGCAACTTGGACAAGAAAAGATCTCTTACAGGTTATGTATATACTGTTGCAGAATCTCCAATCAGTTGGAAGTCGACACTTCAGGATACTATGGCACTCTCAATGACGGAGGCAGAATACATAGCGACAGTGGAAGTATCTAAGGAAGCCCTATAGTTAAAGAGCCCAGTTGGCGAGTTTGGATTTGATAAGGGGTCAGTTCCATTATTTTGAGATAGTCAAAGCGCCATTCATTTGGCAAAGAATCAGGTATACAACAGTCGAACTAAGCACATCGACGTGCGGTATCACAAGATAAGAGAGTGGGCTGAAAAGGAAATCGATTTGATCAAAATTGATATTAAGGTGAATCCAGCAGACATGCAGACGAAAATTATTCCTACGGAGAAATTCAAGTCAGTCTCGGCTTCTATTCAAGTATTCAAATGTGAGGAAGGCACGTGACCTTGATAGGAGGGTCACATTGCTTTCTCGGTTCTGGTGGAAAAACTGTGACAATTACCAGTTTTGCAATTCTGGGCAAAACGATTGTGACAGTTCGTAGGTTTAAGGTTTGGAGCTGTGCCAGCAGGGGAAAACGGGAAGAACAACTAAAGTAACTCTAAAGGATACAAGATAAGGGCAAAAAGTTTTCAAGGTGGCTATAAGGATATTCAAGCCATGTTGGAGATTGTTGTGAAGGAAATCTTGTATATCAAGATCGCAGATTCAGAGAAGGGTCATACGTTTGGAGCTATGAGCTCATACGTTTGGCAATGAGGTCCCAAATTTCTAGAGGAGCAGCAGACGTCTGTCCGTTCTCTAGCCAGTCACGCTATGGAGGGTCAAACGTCTTTACCTATAAGGCTAGACGTCTAAGGACGCTCTATTAAACTAACAGAAAAAGCGCAGACATCTGCCCTATATAGGGTCAGATTTCTGTTGAAAATAAGTGTGAATTTCCAGTTCGTGTTTTAACTTGAAAAATCGGTTTCTGAGTGGCAGTTTTGTAATTTCTGGGATCTTATTGCAACTCAAATTTGTATGGACTATATATAGGATTTTAGGGTTAAAGTTTAATGTGATTGTTTTTTATCATAAAGTTTTAAAAGAAGACGACGGCTCCATAAGAGATTAAGACGATCAACTAAGGATAGCTTGTAGAAAGAGATGAAGATATCGTTAAAGATTATAAGGAGAGGGTTAATTGTAATTTTCTTTAAGGTTTTCTTTTTCTCTTAAAATTCTAATAAAGGTTCTCCCTTTTTCCTCCCAAATCTTTTCTTGTGTTAATATTACGTTTGTACGATTTTTGTTATTTGTTTTAAAGGGATCCAGTAGTGCAATATGTAAAACTCTTGTGCTGTTGTGATAGTTCAGTAGTTGCTTAATAAAATTTTGGCATGAGACGGGCATCCATTTTGGGAGCCCTGCTCTTTTATCAGAAAAGGAAGAAGATATATTCTGGCAACTATACAAATATGAACAAATTTCATGAGGTTTTTGACAAGATTCTTTAGGCTTTGGGTTTTTTGACAGTGGAAATTTTACCAGGGTTTTTGACAATTTACCTAACTTAAATGATTTAAATTTATGTATAAGATAACCAAAAGTGTGGAAGAGCTAGTAAGACCCTATTAAGACATGAGAACAAAAAAAAAATAAAAATTGAAAGTTCAACTTTCTTTTGGATTTGCAGTCTTGGGCCGTCTGGTTGCAAGATTTTGAAATTTGGATTGTGGAATCCTTAAAAAACATTTTGGACTCATGAATTTTATGTTCGGTTGCGGGATTTGGATTTGTAGGATTCCTTTGATTTTAGTGCGGATACCAGGATCTATGAATCCTAAAAACAGAGGGGATTTAACTTGGATTTGTACTCTTCATTGTACTTATTTGGTAAGGGCCGTGTACTTTATGCATGAAAAAAATCATCTCTCATTATTTCTCTTTTTAATTCTTAAATTCAAATCTCACTTTCTCTTTCCGAACCAAACAAGAATTACAATTATTTGCAAATCTAATATTAGGAATTCAATACCAACCAAACACAAAATTAGCTAATTCAAAAATTTTCAATTGTACAATTTGGGAATCCAAATTTCACAATCCGGCAACCAAACAGCCCCTTAGTTTATCATGACAAAGACATTTACGTTTTGTATTGAGTACAATTTGAGGGTTTTGACAACAACAGAGGGCATGTTCACGCTTATAAATTACCAATGGACGTATACCGTATTAGTGTTTGTGCAATTAATCTTAAATAAGTTAAGGATAAGAGTTCATGGTCATAAGGTTAAAGGATCACAAATATTTTTTGTAGTTTACATTGTCCATCTTAATGTCTGCATCATGAAATATATAATAGATGCAAGCTCTTATGAATTTGATGTGGTTGATTCCATATTCCTTCGGTTGATATTTGCATTACGTTTTTCAATCCTAGACAAAGTTGAACTTTCAAATTTCAAGTCACTTACTGATGGAGCTCTGGATCTTCTTCAGATGTTACCTTCCGTTGGCCTGTAGCGAGCGCTGATGGATGGCTGAGATTGACTTGGAGGTTGCCTCCTGGAGCGTGTGGATCTCAATGGGTTTGAGGAAGTTGAGGCCGAGCTACCTGCAAGGAAGTTCCGGGGTGGTTGTGCCACCGAGGACCCTCCGACGATCAAGTTAGACCGGATTTTTTAGCAGAGTAACGGCCTAGAGGGGAATAACCGGCTTACCTGAGTCGTTTGAGAGAGGGGTTTATATAGTGGCCGTGGACAGACGGGCGCGAGATTTACACCGGCCGTTACACCCCTGGCGTTACGCCCGCGTGATAGGTGGGATTCCCCCTTAATGACGAGATATGCTCGTTAATGGGGGATCGTGATGGCATGGAACGCGGGAGAGTGGGTGGCGGTTATCTCGCGCCTGGCGAGATTCGCGGAGCCGTGACGGAGGCGCTTGTGATCGGTGTTGAGGGTTGTTCGGTGATACCGGGGAAGATAACCTCGGCGGGAGGCTCGGGAGCGAGAGAGAGGCCGAGGTGTCTTGGTTTTGTGATAGCTCAGAGGCGAGCTGGGAGGGCCAAGGAGGCCTATCGTACAAGAGGCTCGGAGGCGAGCCAACAGTTGTTTGTAAGACGGGCATAGGAGTGGTCTGGACGGCCACTGAAGGTCGGAAAAATTCTCGGGTCGAAGGCCCGGGGCATGCTTCCAACGTACCGTTTTTGGTCATTTCTTGTAAGCTTTAGGACATGTCATCTGCCATGTGTCATGATCTAGGGAGTGACAGATATCGAGCATCATCATTAGCCCTCCACTCTCGTCCCGACCCGCTCCTGGGTCGGGTCGAGAGTGTTCTGATCGGTCACCCGAGATGAGTTCCTTTTAGAAGATGTCGTCGGTGCGTATTCCCGGGCAATCAGTCGTATTTTCTTAATGACGTTAGCGGATCAGGGGTGAGATCTCGCATTAAAGAGGAAGCGCCAGTTTGCGTGTACGCTCGTCGAGGTGACTGCCCACGTGTCTGGCGTTGGTTGGCTGACGAGACAGGCCGCAGGTTTTCCCGCGCCCGATGGGGTGCGCCTAATGCGCGAGCGTTAGGTGGAGCGATGATGGCTGTCGAATGCGAAGTGCCGTTATGGCGGGAGACGACCGTAGCCGTTGGATGCGTACGCCGGCTGCTATAAATAAAGGTGGGATCCTCTTCAGGGCCCACACTTCATCATAATTTTCCTCGCCCTTAGTCTTGTTAGCTCGGCGCTCTCCTCTTCAGGTCGGGATTTCTGCGTTTTCTCTTCCGAGGACTCATCCTTTCCATCAGGTTAGATGCCTTCTTCCGAAGAGTCTATAGAAATAGTCCTGGTAGAGTCTGGGGAGTCCTCTGTAGATTCTTCCTCTTCTTCCTCTGCTTCTTCTTCTTCTTCGTCTGAGTCGGAGTCCTTCCGGGAAATTAGGGTTAGTCCTGCTTCTCGGGGTCACGCGACGGGGGCGGTCTCCAGAGCGCAGGTCACGGATGCTCCTGGCGTTTCATCCATGCTAAGGCATAAGGATGAGCTCGCCATCATTCGGACTCGTTTCCACATTCCTCCCGGCTATTCGCTACGTCTGGCCGAGGAGGGGGAAGGGCAGATCGAGTACGGGGCAAGAAGATTACCTTGTACCTGGAAGCCTTTTGGGCTGGAATGCACCTGCCCTTCTCCCTCGAGGTTATTGAGGCGCTGAATCATTTTGAGTTAGCCCCGGGCCAGTTAGTGCCGAACTCCTGGAGGATTCTCCTTGGGTTCCTGGTCCGGTTGAAGTTGCGCTTGATCCCTTTTAGGCTGAGCACTCTTGCCTCTTCTCTTTGCTACAAAAGTCACCCCGGCACTCGCAGAGGCGAGCCGAGGTGTGTATACATCTCTTTTAGGAAACAACGGGGAAGTGCCGCCGGATCGGGAGTCATTGTGGTACCTTCTTCCATCCATGATTGGAAGAAGAAGTTTTCCTTTGTTGGGCCGCCCGAGGGTGAGGATTGGCCCGTGCCCACCCAGTGGTATAGGGGTAGCTGCCCGTGGGAGAGTCAGTCGAATGATCCCGACGCGGTGAAAGTGTCGGAGTGGGAGCCCATTCCCTTGGCTGACGTACCCCTGTCTGAGCGGGCCCTCAGTTGGGCCGGGCTCAGCCCCGCCCAGTTCCCAGGTAAGTTAGGAGTTTTCAGGCGACTTGTTCATATTTGTGTATATATTTTTTACTTTTATTGGCATTGCTGACTCCATTGTACTTTGTCTTGTGCAGAACCCATGGACATGAGCAAATTTCGAGCAGCCCTGTATGAACAGAAGAAGGGGCAGAGGGCCGGAGGTGCCAGCTCTTCCCGCTCGTCGTCGGCTCCGGCTCCACTGGCAACCGCTCCTTCCAGGCGTTCGAGCGCGCCCCGGGCCCCGGAGTCCAGCTAGGCGCCGAGCCGAAAGCGTGTTCAGGAGCAAGAGCCCCGGGCCCCAGAGGTAGAGACCGGCTCCCCCGTATCATCCCTCAAGAGATTTCACAGGACGGTGTCCCGAACCCCAGCCTCACCGATCTTCATGGATGAAGGGGATCTCCGCTTCGAGGTGCCCTCGGGGCTTTCCATCGCCGATAGCCTGCTCATGGAGATGGAAAGGTCGGCCGGGGGAAAAATTCCTCGGGGGACTCTCAGGGCCCAAATGGCGGCCATCGCTCAAGAGGCTGTGCAGGTTAGTGCTCGTACTCCACTTGGGTCTTCATTAAGTGTCTTCTATCCGTGAGATTGGGTGCCCCCTTTCCTTTTTGACCCCCTTCTGTTTTCTTCAGGTCCTCCAGCACGTCGTCCTCGTCGTCAGCATGGAGGACGAGGAAATTGCCTCGGCGATGCGGGCCGCGGGCGAGTTCTCCTCACTGGAGGAGAGCTTGAAGCTGGAGCTGGAGGCGGCGATGGCGAGGGTCGCTGCTCTCGAAGACCAGGTGGCGGCCGGGGAACGGGAGATCGCCAGGTGCCGAGAGGCCGCCCGGACCACTGAGGCTAAGCTAGAAGACTCTAAGGTGCTCGTCGGTACCCTGAAGAAGTCGGCGAACACCCTTCGGAAGGAGTGCGAGGCGGCGAAGGAAGGTACGAGGCGAGCCGAGCTCTGAGGGTCGAAGGCGGCAGAGAACTATAAGAAATCGGACCATTACTACACTGACCTTGCTGCAGCCGCTGCCGTCATTTGGCATGACGCCCTCGACGCCGTCAAGGCCCAGATGCCGGAGTTCCCTGACGACGGGCTCCGGAGTGAGTATCCTCGCGGGGATGACGCACGGGGGAATGCCTTTGAAAGCGCTGCAGGGAAAGAGGCCCCCGATGGGAGCGGCGCTGAGGCTCCTACGATAAGCGTCGATCCCCAAGACACAGCCCCGGTCGTGGTGGACGCGGAGCTCCTTGGGGTTGCCCCCGGCCCCGAGGCCTGAAGCCCTTCGCCTTCTTATCTCTTTTTGTTGCTCTTGAAATTTTGTAAGTCTCTGGGAATTTTTGTAAGGCTGGGGAGCCTATAATACCCTTGTAAAGACTATTTTTGAATGAAGTATTTTTGCAGCGTTTTTGGCGCATTTTTTCCCTTTGCTTGTTGTTGAATCTCTGTTTACACGGTACTGCCTTCATGATGTGAGCTTAGAGAATTTCATTTGGCGACCGCACGTCGAGTTGAATTTAATCATTTTGCCAAGTTTCCAAGTGTCCAAAGACCGGTATGAGGCCGGTATCTCCATGGCCCCGAAGTCGACGTGGGGATCGCGTAGTGGAGATACGCAGGGGTTATCCTCTAAGGATGGACCGAGCAGGGTAGCTACTCGGTTGACCCTTGACGGGGGATTTGATCTTTGGCGTCGTTAGGTAAGAAATTACCAGCCAAGGACGGATCGAGCAGGGAAGTTGCTCGGTGGTCTCTTGATGAGGGCTTTGATCCTTGGCGTCGTTGGGTAAGAGATTACCAGCCAAGGATGGACCGAGCAGGGAAGTTGCTCGGTGGCCTCTTGATGAGAGCTTTGATCCTTGGCGTCGTTGGGTAAGAGATTACCGGCCAAGGATGGACTGAGCAAGGAAGTTGCTCGGTGGCCTCTTGATGAGGGCTTTGATCCTTAGCGCGGGAGGGCATGGAATGACCTGCTAAGGATGGACAGAGCAGGGTACCTGCTCGGTGGCCTCTTGATGAGGGCTTTGATCCTTGGTGTCGTGGGGTAAGAGATTACCAGCCAAGGATGGACCGATTAGGGTAGCTGCTCGGTGGTATCTTGATGAGGGCCTTGATCCTTGGCGTCGTGGGGTAAGAGATTACCAGCCAAGGATGGACCGCGCAAGGTAGCTGCTCCGTGGCCTCTTGATGATGGCTTTGATACTTGGCGTCGTTGGGTAAGAGATTACCAGCCAAGGATGGACCGAGCAGGGAAGTTGTTCGGTGGTCTCTAGATGAGGGCTTTGATCCTTAGCGCGGGAGGGCATGGAGTGGCCTGCTAAGGATGGACTGAGCAGGGTAGCTGCTCGGTGGCCTCTTGATGAGGACTTTGATCCTTGGCGTCGTGGGGTAAGAGATTACCAGCCAAGGATGGACTGAGTAGGGTAGCTGCTCGGTGGCCTCTTGATGAGGGCTTTGATCCTTGGCGTCGTGGGGTAAGAGATTACCGGCCAAGGATGGACCGAGCACGGTAGCTGTTCGGTGGCCTCTTGATGAGGGCTTTGATTCTTGGCGTCGTTGGGTAAGAGATTACCAGCCAAGGATGGACCGAGCAGGGTAGCTGCTCGGTTTACGAGGTTCAGTCCGACCTTTCATAGTGCGTGAACATCGGGAAGAGTAACAGTTGCAAGTGACACGTGTCATGGATGTACGGGGGAAGGCAAAGCATTTAGCCGCGTCACTCCGACTCCTGTTCGCCGAAAAAGATGGGATATTCGCCGCGTGGCGGTACGGTAGTGGAAGAGACGCGTGACTGTTGGTCTCTCGGGGGCTCCGTGGGGCTATAAAAAGGAGGGTGTGTTGATCACTCGTTTCTTCATCCCCAAAATGTAAGAATGGACACCTTCCCTTTCACCATCCCCGAAATCATCTCCTTCGATGACGTGTACTTGTACGACCAGCCGTGCTCCGAGGATACGCGGTAGGCGGTGATCGACCGTGTTGAGGATCATTTCGGCCGACTGCTTTCCCGGCGCTCACCCCTGCTTCAACTGTTGATGTACTCAATCTGGAGGGCGTCGCCGGGGTTGCACAACCCCTTGTCCGAGTAGCTGAAGGACGAGGTGGTTGGTAAGCTGAGGTCTTTGTGCCGCTTCGGCCTGATCTCGACGAGTCGGCGGGATCGTTCGGTGGCACTCGTCCTCGAGTGTTACCAATTGAGGCATCTTGCTGATGTTCGTGGACGGCATCAGAGGCAGAGGTCCGAGGCGGCGAGGGCTCGGCTGGCGGAAATATCCTCGGAATACCACGAGCAATGTTTTCTGCACTCCCTTCCCCCGATGCTATAATCCTCTCCCTTTTTTTTGTAATGTAAGGCTGAGGAGCCTACAATACCTTTTCTTGAATCAATAAAAATTTTCTTTTCTGCAATGCTCGACTGCTTTGTCCTTCTTGTTTGTTTAAGTAAAAAGAACTTAGAAGAATTTACGTTGATTTGTTGAAGAATCCAAGTAACGGCCTGCTAAGGATGGACTGAGCAGGGTAGCTGCTTGGTGGATTCGGAGGTTCAGCCCGACCTTCCCTGGTTCGTGAACATTGGGAGGGGCGACCATCGCAGGTGGCACGTGCCAGGAATTCTTGGGGGAGGCATGACGTTTCGGGGAGCTGCATTATCTTTGCCATGTGGCGACGTGGTATTGGAGCAATCTTGGAAGATCCCAGGATTCGCGCACATACGCGCGTGAATCTGGGTCCTTAAAGATTCTTTTTGAGGTTATAAATAGAGAAGGAGGCGGCGACCTCTTAAGCATCGCTTTTGAGATGACTGGGCGCATGTATTCGATCGAAGAGATCATTACCTTCGACGACGTCGGCATGTACGACCAATCTCTAGCTGACGACGGGTACCGGGGAATGGTTCAATGCCTCGAGGGTCATGTCGGCCGGCTTCTCTCTCAGCGGTCGTCCCTGCTTCAGCTGCTGATGTACGCAATTTGGAGGAGGTCCCCGGGGTTGGCTAACCCCTTCTCCGAGGAGCTGCTGGACGAGGTGCTTGACAAGGTGCGCTCGATCTTCCTCCTCGGCCTCATCTCGAAAGCCAGGCACGACCGATCCTTGGCCCTCATTCTAGAGTGCTTCAAAATGAGGTACATTGTGAGCCAAGGCGCAGGGGGCGGAGTGTCGGGTGCTTCTGTAGCGTCCCGGGTTCGCGTGCAGCATCAGCGGGAGCGGGCTGCAGAGGCTAGAGCCCAGCTGGCGGAGATCTACTCCGAGTACCACCAGGAGTACTTTCTTGATCCCGTTCCACCTCTGTTGTAACTTTTTCCTTTTTCTGTAAGGCTGAGGAGCCCGTAGTACCTTTTGAATGAATAAAATTCTTCTTTTTGCAATGTTCTAGTGTTTCCTTCTTATTATTTAAATAGAAAGAACTTTAGAAAGGTTTACATTGTCTTTGTGAAAGAAAAAATACACACTCATAGGTATTCTCTTCATTGGTATAGTTTGAGTTTCTCAGCGTTGTAAGGCCGTGGAAACTTGCGTCCATCCGCGTCTTGCAAGCGATAGGCTCCGCCGGGCAGGACCTTGGAGATGAGGAAAGGACCGTCCCATTTTGGGGAAAACTTATGCAGCTTGCCTTGATCGACGAATTCATTCCGTCTTAGGACTAAGTCTCCGGTCTTGAAGAAGTGACACTTGACTCGCGCGTTGTAGTAGCGGGCGGTTTGTTGTTGATAGGCGGCAGCTCTGATCTGAGCCCGGTCCCGTTTTTCTAACAAGATGTCCAGGTTAGTTCGGAGGACCATAGTGTTTGCTTCATCATCGAAGTGCTCGACCCGGTAACTGGGGAGCCCGATCTCCGTTGGGACCATCGCCTCGGTACCGTAGCAGAGGCTGAAAGGGGTTTCCCCGGTGGGGGTTTTCTTCGACATGCGCAGGGCCCATAAGACCCGGGGTAATTCCTCGACCCAACTGCCTTGGCGTCCTTCTAGGCGCGTCCGAAGACCCCGAAGGACATCTCGGTTTGCGACCTCGGCTTGCCCGTTATATTGGGGATGTGCGACCGCGGCAAACTTCATGAGGATGTGATATTTGCTGCAGAATTTCTTAACATTTTCGTTTTCGAAATTGGTCCCGTGGTCAGTGATGATACACATCGGGATGCCGAACCGGAGTATCACGTTGTTCTACAGGAACTTAATAGTCGTGGTGGCGTCCGGTTTCCTGATGGGAATGGCCTCGATCCACTTCGTGAAGTAGTCCACCGCGACGAGGATGTACTTGTGTCCGCCCGTACCGGTAGGGAACTGGCCTATCATATCCATTACCCACTAGGAAAACGGCCACGGGGAGGTTAGGGCGGTTAGCTCGGTAGCTGGAAGGCGAGGTATGCTTCCATGGAGTTGGCAGCTTTTGCATCTCCTGACGAGCTTTTGGGCGTCCTGATGAATCGTCGGCCACTAGTACCCCTGGAGCAGTGCCTTCTGGATTAAGGTGCGGGCCCCTTGGTGCGCGCCTCCGACCCCTTCGTGGATCTCACGGAGGACATAGTCGGCTTCGTAGGGGTCGACGTACCGGAGCAGGGGCTGAGTGAAGGATTTCTTGTAGAGATTCCTATTGCTCCAGATGAAATGGCGAGCTTTGGCTCGGAGACGGCGGGCTTCTGCCCGATCTTCTGGGAGTGTACCCTCCCTCAGGAATTCCATGAGGGGATTTCTCCAATCCTGGTGTTCTTCCCAGGCTGTGTACACTTGGAGCGGCATTGCCCCGTCTTCCACGCTGGGCCGTGGCAAGACCTAGAAGAGGACGTTCCTCTTGTTGTTAGCCGTATAAGATGAAGCCAACTTACTCAAGGCGTCGGCTTGGGCGTTGAGCTGTCTGGGGATCTACTCCACCTGGACTTCGTCGAAGTCCTTTCGGAGTCTTCTTACTTCGGCCATATACTTCACCATCAGAGGCTCCCATGCTTCGAATCGGCCGGTCACTTGGCCAACGACTAAGGCGGAGTCGCTTCGGATCCGAATCGTTTTCAGCCTCAGTCCGGAGGCTATGCGCAGTCCGGCTAGCAAGGCTTCATATTCCGCCGCGTTATTTGAGGCCTTGAACTCGAGCTTCAGAGAATGCTCCATTTCTGCCTCGTTCGGGCCCCGAATGATGAGGCCGACACTGCAGCTTTCCTCGGTCGAGGACCCGTCGACGTAAAGGATCCAATCAGGGACGGAGTTGGGCTTCCCATCGACCGAAGGTTGAGCTGCGGAGGCCGACGTTGACTCCGGCCCCTTTCTAAGGATGGTGTACTCGACGATAAAATCGACCAGGGTTTGTGCTTTGATATCCTGCCTCGGGCGGTATTTTATGTCGAACTAGGACAACTCCCATCTCCACTTCTCCAAGCGGCCAGAGGACTCGGGGGAGGCGAGGATAGCCCCCAAAGGGTGCTCGGTAAGAAAGAGGATGGTGTGTGTCTGGAAATAGTGCCGTAGTTTCCTTGAGACCATGATGAGTGCCAAGACGATCTTTTCTATGGCTGGGTACCTCGTTTCCGCGTCTTTGAAGACGTGGCTCACATAATATACCGGCTTCTGGACTCCGTCGACCTCTCGGACGAGCACTGAGCCTGCAGCTTGGTCGGATATCGCAAGATATAGCGAAAGCTCGTCCCCTTCAACTGGTCGGGTGAGCAGCGATGGAGTCGCAAGGTGCCTCTTTAATCGGTCAAAGGAGGTCTGGCACTCCTCCGACCACTCGAACCTTGGAATCTTCCTTAGAGCCTTGAAGAACGGGAAGCACTTCTCCCCCGACCTCGACATGAAACGGCTCAGAGCGGCTACCCGCCCTGTCAGCCGCATGATTTCGACGTTAGTCTTGGACACGGCCATGTCGAGGATGGCGTTGATTTTCTCCGGGTTAGCTTCAATCCTACGGTGAGTGATGATTGATACGAAAGAGTGTTGTTTTGTAGTTAACCGCAATCAATAACGGTGTCGCGTGTAGCTAGACCGAGATGAGTACGGGTCGTCCTTTGGGAAACGTTGAACCTTTTTTTTTTCTTACTTTAGATGTGTTGAGAAAGAGAGGAGAGATAAAGAATTTTGAAGAATGGTTTCTAAATCTACGTTAAACAATAATGTAAAATATAGATCTAGATTATTTTAGGGATGTAGTTAATATAATAAGAGGGCTTGTAGGGTTCGTTAGAATTTAGTAGTTATGGACGATTAATTAAAAGTTACCATTTTTATCCATTAATAGATTTAGAACTAGAACGACGGTGATGCGTGTAGATTAGGGTTTCTGGAGGGAAAAGGAATCCCACTCTTAACCCTTATCTCGACACGGAACTTCGTTCATATCTAGCCTTTACCAAAACAATCATTAATCTAATCTCTAATCGCGGTCGGAACTAGTAAAGAATTGCTAGCGCGCCCGATTAGGATGTTAATGATTCTTTTGATAAAGTTCCTAAACTTTATAGGACTTAAAAAGGGTTTAGTTATTTTCATCGTCCATTAGCCTACCCTAATCCTACGAACCCTAACAAGCGGAGAATTACTCGCGCATGTTGGGAGAAGAAGATGAAAAGACAAAGAGGAAAAACATAATGTAAAATGCAAAAACAATTAAATAAAATAACTACCTTTATTAATCAACTTGAACAATCTACACTTTGATTCCTTAGAAAATGATTACAAAGACTAGTTTGCTTCTCGATCTCTTCCAAGGAGGTAGACGAACAGTTGATGACCAGCCTGGATGCGTGAGCCGTTTTGGACTTCGTGATCTCGTCAGCTTGATAACTTTTCCAAGAGGCTCTCGGTGCCTTTTTATAGTGCAAAGCCAGAATCTTTAGGTTGGAAACTTGGTAAAATTCAGCAGTGATTGATCTTCCAAAATTGTAGAAAAAGATCTCTCTATATTGCCGCGGATCCACGGCTAACAGGGGGTTTGGCCGCGGTTCCACGGCCAAAGGTGGAGATCTCTTGATGAGTTTTCTTGGACTTTGTGATTGTGACATGTGGCAATCCTAGGCACCTTCATAATTCAGAAATCTTCTCTCGGTTTCTTCCAGACTTGGTCTCCAAGTTTTGCTTCTTAATTTGGCAAGTTTTCTTCAACAACTTGATTTGCTTGATAAATTCTGCATAACAACTTGGAAAATTTTGCACAATAATCTCAAATAATATTTAGTAGGCTTAGTTCTACTAGGATTTGGTTAATAGATTTATTTGCATACATTTTCCAACCAAATGATAATTAAAATATATTAACACATGGAAAATAATGTTTTTACACATAAACCCTCATATGTATAATATATTATAATAAAGTCCTTTTTTAATATGAAAATGGTAGGAAAAATGTAATACAGATGTGCAGTTTTATCAACTGAACAAGTGACCATGAAACCGAGGAACTTTCCCCCGGTGACCCCGAACGCGCACTTGGAGGGGTTCAGTTTCATCTTGAACTTGCGGAGGACGTCGAAGGCCTCGCCCAGGTCCTTGGCGTGGTCGATCGAAAAGATCGACTTGACGAGCATGTCGTCGACATAAACTTCCATGTTCCTGCCGATCTGCGGTTTGAACATGCGATTGACCAAGCGTTGGTACGTAGCTCCGGCGTTTTTGAGGCCGAAAGGCATCACCTTGTAGTAGTATACCCCCCGGTCCGTTGTGAATACGATGAGATACTTGTCTGCCGGATTCATATGGATCTGGTTGTAGCCGAAAAGGCATCCATGAAGCTAAGTAGCTCGTGGCCTGCCGAGCTGTCGATGAGCTGATCTATCCGAGAGAGGGGATAGTTGTCTTTCGGGCAGGTCTTGTTGAGGTCGGTAAAGTTGACGCACATGCGCCACTTCTCACTTGACTTTTTGACCATGACTATGTTTGCCAACCATTCGGAGTAAGGCACATTCCGAATGAAGTTGGCGGCAAGGAGCCTGTCCACCTCGTCCTCGATCGCCTTTTGTTTGATCGGGGTGAAGCTTCGCTTTTTCTGCCGGACGGGTCGGGCCGCAGGGTCTACCCCGAGCTTGTGAGATATGATTTTGGGGTCGATCCCCGGCATGTCGGCAGGTGCCCAGGCGAACATGTCAGAGTTGTTTCTGAGGAAGTGAACCAGGTCGTCTCGCTGAGTCCCCGTCAGAAGCGACCCGATCTGAACGGTTCGTTCGTCGTCCCCTTCTACGAGGGGGACCTCTGTCAGTGGCTCTACCGAGGTCCTCCGGATCTCTTTTTACTCGTCTCGAGTGTCCAGAGAACCCCTGATGTCACCCTCGCCCTCAACATCATTGTTTGGTCGCTCAGACGAAGATGTTGCGGTGAAGCAAACCTTTGCAGTCCGTTGGTCTCCGTAGGCCCGACCTATCCCGCCTTGGTCAAGCGGGAATTTCATCGCCAGGTAGAAGGTCGATATCTGAGCCCTGAGGGAGTTCAGTGTAGCGCGGCCGAAGAGGATGTTGTAGGCCGACGGGATTCCCGCTACGATGAATTCCACAGGCACGGTGCGCATACGGCCGGCCTCCCCGATGTTAAATTGGAGAGTGATTACCCCTTCCGCCGGGATGGAGTGGTTAGTGATGTTAGTGTATATGCCCTAGAGGCCATTACTGTATCATACTGGATTGTATATTACTTGATGGAAGCTTGGGATATTCACCTTGTATTGACATTCTTGCTCAAAATGGTAGTATGCTACTTGGTTTGTTTCTGCTTTAATGTGTGCATGTGTTTCTTTTATCATATCGCCTTTACACATTAGTGGAGCCCTTAGGATCTTTGCTTGATTACCAGCGTTGTGATGGCAGTCACACTCGTGGGGGTTGGGTAATCCATAAGCACATCCTTATGCAGGTCCCTAGTCACAGGATTATCGAGACAGAGCATCGATACTCCGGAGTAGACTAGCGTATGCGCTTCTCATCCCAGTTTGGGAGACGGTCTGTCCCACAGCCGTCAGTACGTCGTACTTGGGATAGTATGCGGGTGCTCGTTAGGTTACGAGTACACTGGACAGGACTCGTCGGGAACTGTTGGTTGGTGTTATACCTATCGTCAGTTATCAGTTCCCAGGTGACAAGAGTACAGCTTATTCCGTTGACTTGACACTGTCACTTCGCCTCGAGTGTGTTCCCACTGTACTTTGATTACTACCCTACCACGGCTCAAAGGAGTCGTGCAAACAGGTAGTTTTTGGGTGCAGTCCCGAAGCACTTGGAGGCAGTGACGGTTAGACAGGATTCGTCTCTCCCGGTATTGGGGGTTGATATCGCGCTGTGTCTAGGAGAGCCATTACAAAAAGTCCCTGGCCAGGGCAAACGAGATAGACTGGTAGGTTTCCAGTGTTATCTCAGGTGTTCTGGGCTACACTCCGACACGACTTGTACCGCTAGTAGGGGACTGCCGTTTACCGCCCTCATAGGCCTGCCATGCGATGTTCTTAGACGAACAGACCGGACTGTACGGAGACTGTCACATACAGGCTCAGTAGGAGTTCAGATGGGTTTTACTCGTCAGTCTTCTTATCGGTATCTACCTACATACAGCTAGTGCCGCTTGCGGTCTATGGTTAAACCCACTGCCAGCGTAGTGTCGAGTCTTTAGAGTCCCACACAGAGGGTTATTCGCCTTTAGGCAAAATGAGTATAGGTCGCATGGTTTTGCGACGGGGTTCGTTCACATCCGCGCACTTGTGCACGTTTGGTGTCCGGACAGCTTATACTAGCGGGCTTTGGTTTAAGCCGGATCCTAGTATATTATTTGGGATTGGTTTTATCTCATAGTATTCGTGTTCCTCGGATACGAATACGGGTGTATATGCACAGTTGTTTGAGGCAGAGGAAGAGGATTTTCATTACGGTTTTGGAACGGGTATGCACAGTTGACAGTCGTCTTTTTCCAAACCCTAATGAATTTGTGATATATCAATTAATAATATTAATTAAATGAAATTGTGTCATGGTTGGGTTTGTTGACTTGTTGACCAAGGTTGACTAGTTGACCTTGGTTGAAACTTTGACCATCATCATTACACATTAAAGATGCTCTTTGATCTTTGCAAAAATCTTTTAATGTGAAATGATAATTGTCTCATCAAACCAACCATCAACTTTTTCATTTGATTAAAATTATTAATTTGATAATTCACATATATTGTTATGGTTGTAAAACTATTCTCATTCTATCATTTTGATTCTCTCTCCTCCTCTTTCTCTCTCTCTAGCTCTCCCCTCTCATGAGTTGAGAACCTATTGAGCTTGAGATAAAACCCTCAAAAATACATTCTACTTTTTCTAAGGTCCTAGGTTTAGCACACCAAGCACCTTAGTTACTTCCAGTTTGAAGTTGGAGCCAAAGGTTGAGGCCCTCGGGTGGATTTTTCTTCGGCAAGAGAAGGCGACGAGACGATCCGTTCTTTCACTCCAAGGAGCAAGAAGAGAAGGACTTGAAGACCTAGGTATAACTCCCTTTCCGAGTAGCTAAACTCTCTTTAGCTTTGTAGTTAGTTTTGTTTAGCAAAGATCCCTTCTTTACATAGTCCATGTTGCCTAGTGTTGTAAAAATCCGATTTTTCATAACGTTTCCGCCTCCCCGCAAGCACCGGGGTGGGCAACGTGGACTTACAATGGTATCAGAGCCTAGCTAAACACAAACTAACTAGTTAGCAAAGTATCTAGAACTTCGATCGGAAAAAATCACAAAACTATTTTTCAAAACCCTAAGTTTCTGTCGATTTTTGTTTCTGCTCTAAAAGTAAAAAATCATACTTCAAAAATCGGCTCAGGGTTTTTACTGAACGCACAAGGAAAACGATCCACTGACTCGGCCGACTCACCGCGGATCCGCGGCAGAAGCTTGCTCCTGCCGCGGATCCGCGGCCGAGTTGACTCGGCCATGGTTCATTTTCCTTGCAGTGTTCTTCTGTTGTGGTTTTGGGATTTTTAATGTAGTTTGTTTCCACCCAGATTTTCCAGAGAACAAGTTGGTTTTTGGGGTGGTCACAAATCCGTATTTTTGATTGAACTTCTTTACACTTTGGCTAATGGGTTATATCTGTGATGTGATATATGTATTGAACGTCTGCTAATCGCTATACGTCGATTAGTGGGGGTTATACATATTTATGATCTGTAATGTTGATGGTTTGTGTATATGAATTCGTTGGATTGTCGCGGATGAATAGTCGGGGGGTTGTGAGATGAGAGTTTTCTTATTCTTTCAATTCTTGTAATATGTAAATTGATGTAATATTATTTGTATGGCCGCACAACCGGGTCGGGGTTGTAGCCGTCATTGTATAATTTCTTTTTACTGTTTTTGCTCCTAGGATAGACCCAAGGTGGGGTGCACAAACTACCAGGTACCTCGAAATGCCGAGTGGCTTACTCACGTTGTTTAGGGAGGTTGCTTCACTTCGGATACTTGGCGGGTAGTTTGCCGCACCCATAGGGGTCTAGGGTGGGGTTTGGCTATTCATCGCGATCGTGTAATCCGCTCTTCGTTGCAGGCTCATACGAATTGCGGATTCCTAGTATATCCAATTGTTGGGGTAAAAATTTACACCCCGGTTCACTGAGTCAAAGTCAAGGTCAACCCCCAAGCTAGGTGGGCCCAAGCCCAGGTCAAGCGGGCCCATGTCCAAGTCGAGCCCGCGGCCAACCTCCCAATGCCAACAATGAAATCATGTCATCAATAATTTTTATGTAATTTTTTATGCATGAATGTAAAAAAAATGGGCATAAAGCCAAATTCTTTAAGCTCATGGCTTATGTGCAAAAAGAAATGGCACATGAGTCATGGGATGGGCAAAACGCCATTTTGCAAAGCCCAAGGGGCTATATGTAAATACGCAAGCCTATAAAAGGCAACATAATGATGAATAAAGCAACATTTTTCATTCCCTCAAAAAAAACTAGGGTTTGTGTCTCCACTCTCTCCTTCTCAAGTTCTTCCTCTTCCTTTTCATTTTCCAAATAAATCAAGAGCTTAGCTCTCCCTTTTTAAAAAAAAAAAAAAACAAACTAAAAAAGGTTTTACCATAAACCCATCTCCCAAAACTCCATCAAGAGAAGAAAAAGGGTCTTTTTTTTTATCATCCAAGATATAGATCTTGGAGTTTCAAGAGAACCCATTTTGGGTTTCTTCTCAAAAGAGAAAAGAGAAAATCTTTTGGAGTTCAACTCCACAAATAAAATTCTTTTGAAGTTCAACTCCAAAAATAAAATCCTCTTAGCGTTTAACTCCACTACAGAAAATCTTTTGGAGTTCAACTCCACAAATAAAATTCTTTTGGAGTTTAACTCCACTGCAGAAATTATTTTGGAGTTTAACTACATAGTAAAAATCTTTTTTTGGGGAGTTTAACTCCATATTATAATTTTTTTAGCCATATAAAATTCTTTTGGAGTTGAGCTCCACGTCAAAAAAAAAAGGTGACGGGGTCACATGCTAAGCATGTGACGGGCACATGCTAAAGCAGCCCCATCACATGTTTAACATGTGACGGGCATCACATGCAAAGCATGTGACGGGTCACATGCTAAGCATATGACGCCCCCTCACATGCTAAGCATGTGACGGATCACATGCTACACATGTGATGGCCTTCTCACATGCTGAGTATGTGACGAGTCACATGCTGAGTGTGACTCCCCCTTAGCATGTGAGGGGTCACATGCTAGCATGTGACCCCCCCTCACATGAGGGGTCACATGCTAACATGTGATCCTCCATGTCACATGCTAGCATGTGACCCCCCTCATATGAGGGGTCACGTGCTACCATGTGACCCCACTTTTAAAAAAAAAAAAAAAAATTCTCTTTTCTTCATTTCTTCTTTCTTCCTCCTTTTTTTATTTAAAATAAAAATAAATAAATATTAAATAAATAAAAATAAATTATAAATAATATTTTAAAATTAAACAAAAATAATAATAAATTAAAAAAAAATCTCCAAATATTTATTTACTTATTTATTTTTGTTTTTATATATAGAATATATATATATATATATATATATATATATGTATGTATGTATGTATATCTCTCTTTTTACAAGTGGAACAAAACAGGAAAAAATACACACGCACCAACGCACTGCATATTGAGTTCGCATGATCAGTTTAACCCGTCAATCGGAGGTTCTTTCGCTCCAAATGCGAGGGGTAATTAACGGCAGCTTAGTTCGCGGCTGTCGGAGATTCGGATCCCCACAATCAATAAACCCCAGCCTACCCTAGGCAGGGGGAATCTGTACTGTGTCCGACCCGCGCGCGCGTATTCCCATCTCAATGGAGTGACGAAAAACACCCTATAGATTCTGGCACGCCCGGTGGGACGAATCTTTCCTCCTATATTTCGGGTTAAACGTTCATGCGAACTCAATCAATTTACGTGTCTATATTTATACTAAAATAATGCTCTTTCATGCAGGTTTTCAAGCAATCACCTTTCAACAATGTCTCCAATGATGAACTCAGTTCCCATCTCTTACACGATGAAGATAGACACCAGGACGGTCCTCCCTGCCAGTCTTGGGCGACAGTGGGAGGAGCCGCTGCTACCGTTCGGCTCTATTCTGTTCGTGCCCGCTAACGCCATTCCCGCTCCTCAAGCTCCAGCAACAGACAGACCGGTCTTGAAAGGAAAGAGACCAAATGTGGTGATCTCGTGTTAGTTATATGTATGCCCTAGAGGCTATTACTGTACATAGGATGTATATTGTAGTGGATGCTGGGACATATATAGGGAGGACTTTCTTGCTCGACATGATAGTATGCTATCTGGTTGATCTTTACCTTAACGTGTATACTGATTGTCTCTCTGTTACATGTTGGTAAAGCCCTTAGGATGTGTACTTGACTACCTGGACTATGATGCGGATCATACTAGTGGGGACATGGTAGTCCATAAGTACATCCTTCAAAGTCCCTAGTCGTGGGTGTATCGAGACGGGGCATCGATATACCAGAGTAGACTAGCGTATACCTTCTCGACCCATACAGATGGGCGATGGATGATCCCATATCCATTGGTGTTTGACATCAGAGATGATATACGGGTGCTCAGTAGAGACTGGGTACACTGGACGGACTCGCCGAGAACTCCCAGATGGTATTATACCTTACGTCAGATGGCAGTTCTCTGGTGACACCGGTACAGAGTAGTCTGTTGACCCGAGATCGTCATAGAGTCTTGTGTGGTTCCCACTGTGCTTTGATTTCCACCTTACCACGTCCAAGAGGGCGTGCAAAACGGTGGTTTTTGGGTACAGTCCCGAATCACATGGAGGCAATGAGCGATAGGAGGGGATTCGTCTCTCCCGGTATAGGGAGTTGATGTTGCGCTGTGTTCGATTGGCTATAACAGGAAATCCCTGGCCAGGGTTGCTGAGATTTACTGGTAAGTGTTACCAGTAGTTTCTCGAATTGTTATAGACCTCATATCGACACGACTTATCGAGCTATTGGGGTCTGACGTTTACCACCCCTAGGCGAGATATGCGACATATCAGACGATCAGACCGGACTGTACGGTAGTGTTACTGGTTGGATTCACTGGAGTGTGAGCGGGCTTGCTCGTCGATCTTCTGATCGCTCAATACCCGGGTGGCCGTTACGTTTAGCAGACCGCTTGCGGCTTGTGGGTGTTTGATATGATCATCACCTGCTGCCGGCGTATTGACGAGTCTTTAGAGTCCTACACAGAGGTTTCCTGGCTCAAGCGAAACGAAATAGGAGCGCATATGAGATATGTGCGGGACCGAGAATAATGCGTGTATGTGATACCGTATTCCATTCTCGCGATAAATGTATCGATTGGTTGTATGCGATATAACCTAGTTATCGATTCAAGCATTGATTCGATAAACCGATACATATGATACGAGTCGGTTATATGAGATATGACCGGATCATTAAATCAAGTGTTGATTTAATGATTTAATGCATAATTATATATTTGATATATTACTTTGCATTAACTAATATCGGTTCACTTTAAATGGATTTTCTCACTCGGGTGTGCGCATTGCATATGCGATATGATTTTGTGCACTTGCTTGTATCATGTTTGATGATCATGCCTTTTGGTTAAGTGTAAAGAATTAAACCTTGGTTAATGAAATGGTTAGGGTTTACTATTTCCTTATTCATTTTATTCATTTATTTATTCTTTTGGAAAAAGAAAAGCAAATGAGAAAATGGTGGCTTGTTTTGTTTTGTTCATGAAGTTTCATGAACACTTTGACTTTGTAACCATTTTGTCTCATGCTTAACCCTAACCATTCCACTTAACCCTAATCAATTCTCTACACTATACCATGGTTACATTATGATAAGTATTCTTTTTACTTTTCATTTTATTATTCTTATCATAACATTATTCTTCTTCTTCTTCATTTCTTCAAGTGAAGAAAGCTTGCCTCCATCAATGGCAAGTGATGAAAAAGAGTGAGAAATCCAAATCTAAAGTGAACCCACCTCCTATTTCTTCATCCTCTACCTCTTGCCAAGTAGTAGAGTGTGTTTCCTTCACAAGTTTTCATGGCTTGGTGAAGGTGGAGCTTGATCTAGCGATGCCTCGACGTAGATCATCTTCGGCATGGACATCGACGACCTAGCTCGCCATTTCTCCGACGAAGCCGACGCTAGAGCCCGGGAATTCATTTGGACAGCGAGGGGACTTCGTTGCGGAGCTATGGAGGTGGAGCACCGGATCTACAAAGGTTGTATTTCCGTTTAAACTTTAGTTAAGTTGTTAACTAGTTTCTTTTTCGCCTAGATTTCTAGCCAACGATCCGTTCTAGGGTTTCTCGGCACCGTTTAAATTTGAAATTGGCATGGTTGATGCCTTGTGAGACCTCATTAGGGTGCCTAGGAACCCTACAGTGGTATCAGAGCCTAGCTAGAGCCTTAGGCGAAGTCTAGACGCAATTTGAAGTCTGAACGAACCCGAAACCCAATTCCAAACATGCTCTCTGTACTTTTTGAAAATTGTGGATTTTTCAATATTAAAAATATGCAGAAAATTAAGCAGGGTTTTTTATGAATTACTGTGAAAAACGGAGACCTAACTCCGTCATAACGCCGCGGAACCGCGGCCTGAGCCCACATGGCGCGGCGGTTCCGCGGCCATATTGTTGACTCTTTGACTCCTTTTTGCACAGTAATGTTTATAATTAATCCCTGTGTTTTCTGGGTAATTTTAATATATGCTATGCAGTTGAGTTTTCTGGGTTGTTTTGGGGATTCGAATGTTCGATCGGATTATCAAATTTTGTCTGTGTGGCTTTCCGGATAATTTTTTGAATATGTTAAAAAGTTCGACCAGATAGTAATACCCAATTTTTCCCCTGTCGGGAAATTTCCAAGTGTTGGATTTTTCCGTAGTTTAACGACGTTCTAAGTAGTGCAAGTAACGCGATGGACCCTCTAGAAGACAACAAACCTTAACTCGATTATGTGACCGTCTTGAACTGCCCTTTGAACCTTAGGGTTTGGGGCAGTACGGCGTGCCACATGTGAGGCGTTGGCTTGACCCTTCTACGGCTGGACCGTTGGTACTGAGGCACGAACTGAATGTTGTTAGACTTATTTCATGTGTTGAGCTGTATCGGGAAAACTTGGGTGTTTGACTGTTCGATCGGAAAGTTTAACATTTTCTAATTATCTGGAATGGGATACAATAATTGGAATTCACAAAAGTTATGAGATAACTGAATGAATGTTATAAACATAGCACTTTAGTCTCACTTGATCGGTTGCCACGGAATTTTGATGTGATCAAAAGTCCATCGCAATCACGTAGCGTACGCGGATACTCGCCGGGTAAACTTAATAGACAGCCTCACTCCATAGCCCCGACCAAGTGACTGTAGGAGAACCCCGTCGCCGAAAGCATCCGTTCGGGTGCTCGCGGTAGCGGTGTTCCGCCTTGGTGCACTTCGTCGACGGTATCGGGGGTGCGGCCGTCTACTGAAGTTTGCGACGAGCATTCGATCAAATTGTCGGGAATCTTGTTGAATTACCCGACTTAATATTGAAAAGTGTTTTCAATGATGAGACTAAAATGCGGGGTTTATAATTGTTAGGCATGCGATGTCTAAGTAATTCATTTGGTCAGGCATGCGATGTCTGAGGTGGTTGCGGATTCCAACTGTTGTAGTTTTACACTTTCTTTTCTGTGACCGTAAGTGTAATATGTGATATCGCCGGTTTCGTTGCTATATGTCAACGACAATTGGGATGGACATATTTACTTACGTTGATGACATGTGATGTTATGTGTTGCTGGATATGTTATATTGGATCGTCGTGTTTGAATAGCCGGGGTTTTTTATGTGAGATGAGTGTTTTTCATTTTCATTCATGTAAAAACTTGTATGTAATATTCTTTTATTGGGGCACTTCCAGGTTGCGGAAGTTGTCACCCTTTGTATATTATTTACTTTTCCGCACTAGGATAGACCCAAGGAGGGGAGCACAAGTAACCGGGTTCTGGAGTCCAGTGGGAGACCAACTCGAGGAGTCGAGTCCGCGTCTCCTAACTCCAGAATTGGTAGGGTTGCTTGCCGCTCTCGTAGGGGTCTAGGGGTGTGGGTTTGGCTATTCATCGCGACCGTGGAATCCGTGTTTTATATTGGCTCGTATTGAAAACACGGACGTCCTAGTATATCCAATATTTCATATGTTTCTTCTGCTGCGATATCTGTCATGTGATCATGTGATATTCTGTGATAGATACAGTATATAGTATATATGATATATTATATAGGCGTTACTTATGTTTTACACCCGCGCTAGCCCTGTCCCGCTCTGCCGTTAGTTACCTAACCTAACGGTGCATGAGGGGACATCGAGGCGAATGCGGATGGCATAAGTGTACGTCGTATTTATCTGTGATGTTTAGGTACTTAAATGATGGGACTTCATTAATGTGATTAATGAAATAAAAGAAACCTAAGATGTTGTAGAATCGAATTTCAAAATAAAACAAGTAGCTACAGTTCTTACTTTGCACAGAGGTATATATGATATATCCTGCACCTTATTCGATGAGGAAAGGACCGAGATCCCTTCACCGGGAGTGACTCCTTTAGCAATAACTGGCAGATGCTACACACTCGGTCTGTCTTTTGATTGCTTTTAAGAGTTTTTGCTTTGCACAGTGATATATATGATATATCCCGCACCTCATTCGACGAGGAAAGGACCGACGATCCCTTTACCGGGAGTGACTCCTTTAGCAAAACTAGAAAAGCCTAAAAAACACTCCATTTCAAAATTCATTCGATCCTACAACGATATCAAGTTCATTACGCAATAGGTTTTCAGAAAAACCTGTCGTAGCCCTCCGTCATTTCAGATAAATCCTGTTTAGTATTCGTGCTGCGTTTGTTGACCTTGTCAAGGCGCAGTGTGCGGTAGCTAACCAGTATTTATCTGCTTATGCATATGATGCAGATTGGGTTAGGGTAGTCGTGCGGCCTTGTTGACCTTGTCAAGGGTCGTGCGGGTGGGATTGATTCAATCAAGAAATGACGGGTTGAACTTGACTTGCGATCTATGGTTTGTTGACCTTGTCAAGGTCATAGATCGTTCGGGACAAAATATTATCGGGAATTTCAAGTATTGAAATTTGCAATGAGATTGCATACCTTCTATGAGATAGTTGGATCCCGATACCCACTGCGAGTAAGAGTTACTCCTGGGAGAGTTTTATACATTACAATTAGCCGATCAAGTAGGTGTCTAGAAAGGTGTTAACGAGGTTACGCCTCTGGGAAAACGAGGTTTACACTAATTAGGTTCATGCGAAAGCACGGGGGACCTCCCTCAAAGTACCGACACTGGCCTGGCTGAAAGATTGGCGAACTTGTAGTGTGTAATTAATCCCGGCTAGTCTTTCCTTTTAGGGTCTTTCCTTTTAGGGTTTGAAGGAAGATTTGATAAAAAGCAGTGGGAGCCATCCTGATTAGATAAAATAATAACCAATCTATTCTTGAAAGAGCGCACGCTGAGTGTTTTCTTCTCTCTCTCTCCAGGTAGCGACCATATCACGCCTTAATCAAGATAATAATACGGAATATTGACCGAACCCGCTTGTTATACTGAGCTGGGGAACGTTGGTCCCGCTCCAACTTATAATTGTTATAAGACAGAGCAGGAAATTGGGGATTACCAGAATTCCCGTGCCACCCAAACGAAGAAAGTGCATATGATGCATCATCTTCGGGTGTGTTCATTACAGAGAACTGTTTCTCAGTATCCTTTACGTCCTGGGTATGTGATACCAGATCAGGATCCCAGATATATAATCTGTTACATAGGGCTACAGAAAGGTAGAGGACTGAGAACGGGTGATAAGTTTCATGAGGCAGAAAACGGGGCAAGAGTTGCAGCCAAGTCTGTTGGTCACTGTCACCTTGTATTACAAATACATTGATTCTGAACGAATGTTATTAGATACCGAACCTGATATACAAAATCATATCAGTCTCTTTATTAGTAAAGAAATGATAAAATTTTGTATTGTTGGATAATGTTTTGAACATTTCCTATATCAAAAGTTGATCGGTTCAGGCACGTTATCTAAAAGCATTAATGTTCTAAATCAAACTACAGTTCTTAGTATACAGAACACACACAAGAGGAAGAGTTCAGAAATGAACGAATCCTTCTTGAGGTATTGTAGACTAGGTCATATCAATGCGACCCGACTAGCTAAGTTCCACATAGATGCATATTTAAAACAGTTTGAATTTACATCTTATGAAACTTGCCAGTCATGTCACAAAGATATCATGACCATAGCCCTGTTTATTGGAAACAGAGAAAGAGTTAGTGAACTCTTGGGATGATACATGATGATGTATGTAGGTCCCCAGTCTACACATGCCAGGACCGGTTCTTTATACTTCATTACGTTCTCTGATAATCTCTCAAGATTCAGACATATGTTCCTGTTGAAACACAAGTCTGAACCTTTTGAGATATTCACAGAATATAAGTTAGAAGTAGAGAACCAAAATACGGGTATAAGTATTATGTCCTTTGATGTGATCAGGGAGGAGAATACTTGAGCACGGAATTCCTGAACTATTCTAAAGGAGAATGAGATTCTCTCTCAGCATTACTCCTCTGTATACACCATAGCACGATGGTATATCGGGGCGGAGCTATCTCACCCTATATGATAAGGTGTGCTCTATGATGAGTACTACTGAGTTACCTATTTCCTTTTTGGGAGTTATGCACTTGAGAAGCTGCATACCTATTGAATAGGGTTCAAATCAAATCAGTTGCCTACCGCTTCATATGTGATATGGAAAAGGAAGAGCCCATTTCTTAAGTTAGATAAGATTTGGGGTTGTCCGGCCTATGTCTGAAAAGCAAAATCCGGACAAGCTCGAGGCAAGGTCAGTCATGTAGAACTGGAAATGTTCCAGCTATACAAAACTGCAGCTGAAGATTTGACAGAACCAAAGGATTCAATAATTACCAATGAACCTCAGCCTCTCCGCCGATCTAGTAGGGTTCCTCACCCACCTGAGAGATACTTCGGTTTCTCTATGACAGTGGGAGCGAGGATTGCATCATGAGATGATGACCCAACTAGTTTCGAGCTGGCCATCAGGAGTAAGACTCTATAAGAATGGCTGGATGCTTAGTGATCTGAGATGGAATCCTTATACACCAACAAAGTATGGACTTTGGTTGCTATATCTGAAGGGTTAAATCCCCATCAGGAGCAAGTATATCTTGAGAAGATTACTTGGTGTACATGGAAAAGTTGAGACTTTCAAAGCTAGACTTGTTAAAGGTTTGCATCATTGACCAGGTGTGGATCATGATGAAACTTTTTCTAAGGATCTATGCTTAAGTCCATTCAGATCCTACTTGCCACGGCTACATACCATGACTACGATATCTGGTGGTTGGGTGTCATGACAGCTTTTCTAAATAATGTTTTAGAAGAGGGAGTCTATAAGTACACAGCCAGAGGGCCTCGTAGACAGTGGGAGCAGCGGAAACGTGTGCAAGATGCTTTATAGGATAAAGCAGGCATCGCGGAGTTGGAACGTCTGTTTTGATGAAGTAGTCAAAGAGTTTGACATCATCAAAATGGTAGATGAACCTTGTATAAACAAAAAGGTAGTATGGAGTATGGTGACGATCCTCGTAGAGTACGTGGATGACATACTCTTGATAGGGAAGTAGTTTCCTATGCTACGCTCGATCAATCTCCGATTATCACAAAGATTCTCCATATAGGATCAAAGTGATACCTACTAAATCCTGGATTTTGGATCTATGAGATAGATCTAATTGGATGTTAGGAATCTCACTAGAAGTAGTGAGATGGTATCAACTGATTCTGGGGAGAATCACTGGAAAGGTTCCAGGGTGATAAAGACGACTGAATGTCAGTCACATGCATTGTCTTTACCCTCAGTAAAGGGACGGTATGTTGGAAGAGTTTCAAGCTAGATACCGTGACATACTAGACGATAAAGGCAGGATACATCGCTACTTAAGATGCTACCAAAGAGGCTGTTTGGGTGTATATTGGTTCATGAGATGAACTAGGTTCCTACCATTGTGTGACAATGGAGTTGTGGCTTATGCCAAGGAACGCAGGTCCCATCAGTGATCCAGACATATTCTAAGGCAGTATCACCTGATCATGGAGATGGTTGATCTCCAGGGGATCGAGGTCAGGAGAGTAAACTTAGAGGACAACACAGCGGATCCACTCACAAAGGCCTGTTCCCAGAGAGAGACTTTTATGGGATGGTTGAGTATGAGATACTACAACTACTGCTACAGATGGCCCTAGTGCAAGTGGAAGATTGTTAGTTATATGTATACCCTAGAGGCCATTACTGTACATAGGATGTATATTGTAGTGGATGCTGGGACATATATAGGGAGGACTTTCTTGCTCGACATGATAGTATGCTATCTGGTTGATCTTTACCTTAACGTGTATACTGATTGTCTCTCTGTTACATGTTGGTAAAGCCCTTAGGATGTGTACTTGACTACCTGGACTATGATGCGGATCATACTAGTGGGGACATGGTAGTCCATAAGTACATCCTTCAAAGTCCCTAGTCGTGGGTGTATCGAGACGGGGCATCGATATACCAGAGTAGACTAGCGTATACCTTCTCGACCCATACAGATGGGCGATGGATGATCCCATATCCATTGGTGTTTGACATCAGAGATGATATACGGGTGCTCAGTAGAGACTGGGTACACTGGACGGACTCGCCGAGAACTCCCAGATGGTATTATACCTTACGTCAGATGGCAGTTCTCTGGTGACACCGGTACAGAGTAGTCTGTTGACCCGAGATCGTCATAGAGTCTTGTGTGGTTCCCACTGTGCTTTGATTTCCACCTTACCACGTCCAAGAGGGCGTGCAAAACGGTGGTTTTTGGGTACAGTCCCGAATCACATGGAGGCAATGAGCGATAGGAGGGGATTCGTCTCTCCCGGTATAGGGAGTTGATGTTGCGCTGTGTTCGATTGGCTATAACAGGAAATCCCTGGCCAGGGTTGCTGAGATTTACTGGTAAGTGTTACCAGTAGTTTCTCGAATTGTTATAGACCTCATATCGACACGACTTATCGAGCTATTGGGGTCTGACGTTTACCACCCCTAGGCGAGATATGCGACATATCAGACGATCAGACCGGACTGTACGGTAGTGTTACTGGTTGGATTCACTGGAGTGTGAGCGGGCTTGCTCGTCGAACTTCTGATTGCTCAATACCCGGGTGGCCGTTACGTTTAGCAGACCGCTTGCGGCTTGTGGGTGTTTGATATGATCATCACCTGCTGCCGGCGTATTGACGAGTCTTTAGAGTCCTACACAGAGGTTTCCTGGCTCAAGCGAAACGAAATAGGAGCGCATATGAGATATGTGCGGGACCGAGAATAATGCGTGTATGTGATACCGTATTCCATTCTCGCGATAAATGTATCGATTGGTTGTATGCGATATAACCTAGTTATCGATTCAAGCATTGATTCGATAAACCGATACATAGGATACTAGTCGGTTATATGAGATATGACCGGATCATTAAATCAAGTGTTGATTTAATGATTTAATGCATAATTATATATTTGATATATTACTTTGCATTAACTAATATCGGTTCACTTTAAATGGATTTTCTCACTCGGGTGTGCGCATTGCATATGCGATATGATTTTGTGCACTTGCTTGTATCATGTTTGATGATACATGCCTTTTGGTTAAGTGTAAAGAATTAAACCTTGGTTAATGAAATGGTTAGGGTTTACTATTTCCTTATTCATTTTATTCATTTATTTATTCTTTTGGAAAAAGAAAAGCAAATGAGAAAATGGTGGCTTGTTTTGTTTTGTTCATGAAGTTTCATGAACACTTTGACTTTGTAACCATTTTGTCTCATGCTTAACCCTAACCATTCCACTTAACCCTAATCAATTCTCTACACTATACCATGGTTACATTATGATAAGTATTCTTTTTACTTTTCATTTTATTATTCTTATCATAATATTATTCTTCTTCTTCTTCATTTCTTCAAGTGAAGAAAGCTTGCCTCCATCAATGGCAAGTGATGAAAAAGAGTGAGAAATCCAAATCTAAAGTGAACCCACCTCCTATTTTTTCATCCTCTACCTCTTGCCAAGTAGTAGAGTGTGTTTCTTTCACAAGTTTTCATGGCTTGGTGAAGGTGGAGCTTGATCTAGCGATGCCTCGACGTAGATCATCTTCGGCATGGACATCGACAACCTAGCTCGCCATTTCTCCGTCGAAGCCGATGCTAGAGCCCGGGAATTCATTTGGACAGCGAGAGGACTTCGTTGCGGAGCTATGGAGGTGGAGCACCGGATCTACAAAGGTTGTATTTCCGTTTAAACTTTAGTTAAGTTGTTAACTAGTTTCTTTTTCGCCTAGATTTCTAGCCAACGATCCGTTCTAGGGTTTCTCGGCACCGTTTAAATTTGAAATTGGCATGGTTGATACCTTGTGAGACCTCATTAGGGTGCCTAGGAACCCTACATCTCGAGGGCGCCCCAACCCAAACGCAAGTCGGTGTCTGAACGACTTTCCTTGGCCCCAACTGGGGCCAAGGCCATCGACACCAACAAAGCTACAACGCGTCTTGAGCAATCTCCAGCGGTGCCTCCGACAACTGCTCGATTGGGTGTCTTCTCAAGTCTCCCCATCACTCAGCCTATGGCGGCTTCCCGAAGAGCAGAAGCCTGCCAGACGCTCAAGGCAGAAAAGCTGAGGTAGAAGCGGCTCAGATATAGAGCCAACAAAAGGGCTAGGGCTCTGACCATGTTAAAATTTATGAATTTCCAAAGCCCGGACCGCTCCGCGAAACCAGCTGCCAGTGATGAAAGAATGGCTGAGTGTGTTATCCACACTGTCTACATGGCCGGACATGAAGAAACGAACCCTCCTCTTCTTCACAGCCATGGTGATGATATGGTTGACGCTACCCAGCATCGGCTCGATCTAAATGATGAAGAGCCCGCTCAGGCCGATAAGCCAGAGGAGCCTATGGTTCCTACGGAATTGAGCTCAGGCAATAAAGATTACCCGGTTGTCATAGCCGGAACTACAGAACAAGCATTATTCCAATGGCTTCAAAGGCAATTTCAGGACAGGGACGAGAAGATGGCCGAGGTCTATTCCAAAGTCGACGAGCTGGCAAACGTCGTGGCAGATCTCGCGACCCAAGTCGCCCGATTGCAATTACAGCAAAATCAAATTTTGGCTCATGAGCCAGGGATTGATACCCGGGGGCAGCCAACTGATATCCCTTTCAACCTAAAAGCGGAGCGCCTTCGTGAAAAACGGCCGCAATCAGCCTCCAGTCCCTCCGATACATACGCCGGGGGGGGGAATTGTCTCTGAAAGAGAAGCTGGAAAAGGTCTATTCCTTCAAGAGGGAAAAGGTCCACAAGATATTCAGGGACGCCCTAAGAAAACGGTCTACAACTGCCAGAATCAAAGAGACCGCAAGAAGAGAATATGACCGACGACCCAAAATATTGCCCCTATCATAGGGTGATAGGTCATGCCATTGAGGACTACTTCGTCTTCAAAGATTGGGTCGAAAGGCAATACAGGAAGGGAGAGATAGAACTGTCTAAAGGCGCGTTAGCAAACAGTCAAGCTACGACCGCCGATTTCATGCAAATGGAGACCGAAGCCTTTCGGGAACCTAATCCTCCCAGACATGTGCCATTATCTGAAAAGGGCGAACCAAAGACCGATCGGCCTCGAGGACCAACATCAGTAAAGGGACCTACTCTAATGGAGAGAAAGAAGAAGGTATACTTCTTCAGGAGGGATGAAGTCCGCAAAATATTCATGGACGTCTTGAACAACGGTCTGCAACTGCCTGTTCCAAAGAGGCCACAGGAAATGAACATGACCGGCAATCCCATATACTGCCCATATCATAGAGTGGTGGGTCATGCCATCGAAGACTGCTATATTTTCAAAGATTGAGCAGATGACCAATATAAGCTTGGAAAAACCTCACAATCTTCGGATGTATCGGCAAGCCATAAAGCTAGGTCATCAACACAGCTTCGCCAAGATCAAAGTTCAAGGAGCTGGGATAAGCAAAAAAGACCACCACGTCATTAAACTGGGAACAATCGACCACCACGTCATTAAACTGGGAACAGTTGACCGCCACGTCATTAAACTGGGAACAAATAGACCACCACGTCATTAAACTGGGAACAATCGACCACCACGTCATTAAACTGGGAACAGTCGACCGCCACGTCATTAAACTGGGAACAATCGACCACCACGTCATTAAACTGGGAATAATCGACCTCTAAGTCGTTAAACTGGGAATGTAAAAAATAAAAAAAACATATATATATATATATATATATATATATATATATGTAAATAGACAAAAAAATATGTAAATAAAATAAAAATAAAGAAAAGCCGAAATGATGGGGCAACTCGCAATAAAAATCAGCGAGTAAAATAAAGATGAAAATAAAGCCGAAATGATGGGGCAACCGCGAATAAAAGCCGAAATGATAAGGCAATCGCGATCTTCGCGATAAGAAAAGCTGAAATGATAGAGCAATCGCGGTAAAACAAAAACAAAAAAAAAAACAACAAAAAAACGGTGAATGATGAGTCGCTCCTGGTACTATATTCGAGTGCAGCGATGCAGACGCCGACCAAAGTCCAGTTTTCCAAAATTCTTCCAGCCCTACGGTTAGTCCCTAAATTGACTACCGTATACAATTCACGGGCTCAAATAATTCTCATCATACCCTGCCCTACCGTAATCACTAGTTACGCGGCTGGTCTCCGCCTTTGGAATTATGCTCCATTGAGAAGACCCACTCATGTGTCCTCACGATACATGAGGAGAACAAACTTTTGTGGGATCCTTACGACTCATAAAGGAAAAATACACTTAGGAGTCCTCACGACTCCTAAGGAGAAAATACACCCGCGGGATCCTTACGACTCGCAGGGAGAAAATGCTTTTATGGGATCCTCACGGCCCATAAAATTGAAAAGCCTTAGACGATAGGGACCTAAACCCGTCTCCTAAGCCATCGCTCCGCCAACAAGAGTAGGCAAATGATGAATTGCTCCTGACACCTCTGCTTCAGTGTTAGCAACGCTGATACCGGCCCCTACCCCAAAATTCCAAGCTCGCTATCAATAGACCCCTAAGTCGTTAAATTGGAAACAGATGACCACCAAGTCGTTAAACTGGAAACAGATGACCTCTAAGTCGTTAAACTGGAAACATTAGACCTCTAAGTCTTTAAACTGGAAACAGATGACCACCAAGTCGTTAAACTGGAAACAGATGACCACCAAGTCGTTAAACTGGAAACATTAGACCTCTAAGTCTTTAAACTGGAAATAGAAGACCTCTAAGTCTTTAAACTGGAAACAGCAGACCTCTAAGTCGTTAAACTGGAAACAGATGACCTCTACGTCGTTAAACTGGAAATAGATGATCTCTACGTCGTTAAACTGGAAATAGATGACTACCAAGTCGTTAAACTGGAAACAGATGACCTCTACATCGTTAAACTGGAAACAGATGACTACCAAGTCGTTAAACTGGAAACAGCAGACCTCTATGTCGTTAAACTGGAAACAGATGACTACCAAGTCGTTAAACTGGAAACAGATGACCTCTACGTCGTTAAACTGGAAACAGATGACCTCTACGTCTTTAAACTGGAAACAGATGACCTCTAAGTCGTTAAACTGGAAACAGATGAACTCTACGTCGTTAAACTGGAGACAGATGACCTCTACGTCTTTAAACTGGAAACAGATGACCTCTAAGTCGTTAAACTGGAAACAATCGACCTCTAAGTCATTAAACTGGGAACGAGGGAAATCCACTCATGTGTCCTCACGATACATGAGGAGAACAAACCTTTGTGGGATCCTTACGACTTACAAAGGAAAAGCACACTTAGGAGTCCTCACGACTCCTAAGGAGAACATACACCTATGGGATCCTTACGACTCGCAGGGAGAAAATACCTTTATGGGACCCTCACGACCCATAAAATTGAAAAGCCTTAGGCGATAGGGATCTAAACCTGTCTCCTAAGCCATCGCTCCCTAGTCCCCAAGTGGCGAATGATGAGTCGCTCCTGGTACCATATTTCAGTGCAGCGATGCAGACGCCAACCAAATTCCAAATCCAAATCCTTAAGTGGCGAATGATGAGTCGCTCCTGGTACCATATTCCAGTGCAGCGATGCATACGCCAACCAAATTCCAAATCCCATACCCCAATGGCGAATGATGAGTTGCTCCTGGTACCATATTCCAGTGCAGCGATGCAGACGCCAACCAAATTCCAAATCCCATACCCCAATGGCGAATGATGAGTCGCTCCTGGTACCATATTCCAGTGCAGCGATGCAGACGCCAACAAAGCCCCGAAACTTTTATGGCCCTACGGTCTGGATCATACATCCTGCAAAATCGTATACAATCCACGGGCGTAAAACAATCCCAATCTCTCCAAAAATAATAAAATAAAAATAAAAAGAGGTATGTCCACAAGCAAAATGGGCACGGATGAAAACCCGAAAGGGCTCCGTGAGTAAAAACAGCAGGACTGCCGGCGAGTTTGTGAAAACCCGAAAGGGCGCAAACTCATGAAAAAGAGATGAAATACACTCACAAGGTCCTCTTGACTTTGTGAGGAGAAAATTCCCGCGTGAGATCCTTACGACTCACAAAGGAGCAACACACTTGGGAGTCCCCACGACTCCTAAGGAGAAAATACACTTACGGGATCCTTACGACCCGTAGGGAGAAAATGCTTTGTGAGACCCTTACGACTCACAAAATTGGAAAGTCTTAGGTGATAGGGACCTAAAACCTGTCTTCTAAGCCATCGTTTCCTAATAAGCAAACGCAAATGATGATTCGGTCCTGGTACCATATTCCAGTGCAGCGATGCTGATGCCAAACAAAAACCAATTCCCAAATCCTCTCGGGGCAAATGATGAGTTTCTCCTGGCATTATTCCAGTGCAGCAATGCAGATGCCAAACAAAAACCAATTCCTAAATCCTCCCGGGGCAAATGATGAGTTGCTCCTGGCATTATTCCAGTGCAGCAATGCAGATGCCAAACAAAGACCAATTCCCAAATCCTCCCGGGGCAAATGATGAGTTGCTCTTGGCATTATTCCAGTGCAGCAATGCAGATGCCAAACAAAAAACCAAATCCAAATCCTCCCGGGGCAAATGATGAGTTGCTCCTGATATTATTCCAGTGCAGCAATGCAGAAGCCAAACAAAAAAAAAACAATTACCAAATCCTCTCAAGACAGATGATGATTCGCTCCTGGTACCATATTCTAGTGTAGCGATGCTGATGTCAACCCAAATCAAATCAAACCAACAACCTCTATGGCGGAATCATGCTCCGTCCCAGAATTTACCCCGTGTCGAAATCATGCTTCGCCTCGGGATATCTACCTTCCTTGCCGGAATTATACTCCGCCTCGGAATTAAATCAACCCGACACTCCGCGCCGGGGAAAAGTCGATCAGCGACACTCCGTGCCGGGGAAAAGTCAACCCGACACTCCGCGACGGGGAAAAGTCGATCAGCGACACTCCGCGCTGGGGAAAAGTCAACCCGACACTCTGCGCCGGGGAAAAGTCGATCAGCGACACTCCGTGCCGGGGAAAAGTCAACCCGACACTCCGAGCTAGGGAAAAGTCGATCAGCGACACTCCGCGCCAGGGAAAAGTCAACCCGACACTCCGCGCCGGGGAAAAGTCGATCAGCGACACTCGGCGCCGGGGAAAAGTCGATCAGCGACACTCCGCGCCGGGGAAAAGTCAACCCGACACTCCGTGCCGGGGAAAAGTCAACCCGACACTCCGCGCCGGGGAGAAGTCGATCAGCGAGGAAAAGTTAACTCGACACTCCGCGCCGGGGAAAAGTCGATCAGCGACACTCCGTGCCGGGGAAAAGTCAACCAGCGACACTCCACGCCGGGGAAAAGTCCATCAGCGACACTCCACGCCGGGGAAAAGTCAACCCGACACTCCGCGCCGGGGAAAAGTCAATCAGCGACACTCCGTGTCGGGGAAAAGTCAACCGCGACACTCCGCGCCGGGGAAAAGTCGATCAGCGACACTCCGTGCCGGGGAAAAGTCAACCCGACACTCCGCGCCGGGGAAAAGTCGATCAGCGACACTCCGCGCCGGGGAAAAGTCAACCCGACACTCCGCGCCGGGGAAAAGTCGATCAGCGACACTCCGCGCCGGGGAAAAGTCAACCCGACACTCCGCGCAAGGGAAAAGTCGATCAGCGACACTCCGTGCCGGGAAAGAGTCAACCAGCGACACTCGGCGCCGGGGAAAAGTCCATCAGCGACATTCCGTGCCGGGGAAAAGTCAACCTGACACTCCGCGCCGGGGAAAAGTTCATCAGCGACACTCCGTGCCGGGGAAAAGTCAACCAGCGACACTCCGCACCGGGGAAAAGTCCATCAGCGACACTCCGTGCCGGGGAAAAGTCAACCCAACACTCCGCGCCGGGGAAAAGTCCATCAGCGACACTCCGTGCCGGGGACACGTCAACCAGCGACACTCTGCATCGGGGAAACGTCCAACACAGACACTCCGCATTAGGGAAACGTCAACCAGCCGATACTCCGCCTCGGGGAAACGTCAAGCAGACACTCCGTGCCGGGGGCACATCGACAACAGACACTCCGTCGCAAGGACATGTCAACCAGCGACATTCTGCATCGGGGAAACGTCCAACACAGACACTCCGCATCAGGGAAACGTCCAACAGCGACACTCCGTGCCGGGGACACGTCTACCAAATCGCTCCGGATCAGAGCGTCGACCGTCCATGTCGCAAAAAGGGCAGTGCAGGCTTCCTACAAAGCAGTAACCGGATCGCTCCGGGCAAGGGAAACGTCTACCACGGACACTCTGTCTCGGAGACGCGTCAAGCGTCGACCGTCCACGTCGTAAAAAGGGCAGTGCATCCCAAAAAGTGAGAACCAAAGCAAGTCGCCTCCACGTGAAAGAAGATCCATCAATTTCATGCACACGACCCACATGTGCGGTGTGCATTTATTGATGGGGGGCAATTTTTTGGGGTAAAAATTTACACCCCGGTTGACCGAGTCAAAGTCAAGGTCAACCCCCAAGCTAGGTGGGCCCAAGCCCAGGTCAAGCGGGCCCATGCCCAGTCGAACCCGCGGCCAGCTTCCCCATGCCAACAACGAAATCATGTCATTAATAATTTTTATGTAATTTTTTATGCATGAATGTAAACAAAATGGGCATAAAGCCAAATTCTTTAAGCCCATGGTTTATGTGCAGAAAGAAATGACACATGAGCCATGGGATGGGCAAAACGCCATTTTGCAAAGCCCAAGGGGCTATATGTAAATATGTAAGCCTATAAAAGGCAACATGATGATGAATAAAGCAACATTTTTCATTCTCTCAAAAAAAACTAGGGTTTGTGCCTCCACTCTCTCCTTCTCAAGTTCTTCCTCTTCCTTTTCATTTTCCAAATAAATCAAGAGCTTAGCTCTCCCTTTTTAAAAAAAAAACCAAACAAACTAAAAAAGGTTTTACCATAAACCCATCTCCCAAAACTCCATCAAAAGAAGAAAAAGGGTCTCTTTTTTTATCATCCAAGATCTAGATCTTGGAGTTTCAAGAGAACCCATTTTGGGTTTCTTCTCAAAAGAGAAAGGAGAAAATATTTTGGAGTTCAACTCCACAAATAAAATTCTTTTGAAGTTCAACTCCACAAATAAAATCCTCTTGGAGTTTAACTCCACTACAGAAAATCTTTTGGAGTTCAACTCCACAAATAAAATTCTTTTGGAGTTTAATTCCACTGCAGAAATTATTTTGGAGTTTAACTTCACAATAAAAATCTTTTTTTGGGGAGTTTAACTCCACATTATAATTTTTTTAGCCATATAAAATTCTTTTGGAGTTGAACTCCACGTCAAAAAAAAAAGATGACGGGTCACATGCTAAGCATGTGACGGGTCACATGCTAAGCATGTGACGGGTCACATGCTAAGCATGTGACGGGTCACATGCTAAAGCAGCCCCATCACATGTTTAGCATGTGACGTGGGTCACATGCTAAGCATGTGACGGCCCCCTCACATGCTAAGCATGTGACGGGTCACATGCTAAGCATGTGACGGGTCACATGCTAAAGCAGCCCCATCACATGTTTAGCATGTGACGTGGGTCACATGCTAAGCATGTGACGGCCCCCTCACATGCTAAGCATGTGACGGGTCACAAGCTAAACATGTGATGGCCTTCTCACATGCTGAGCATGTGATGAATCACATGCTGAGCATGTGACTCCTCCTTAGCATGTGAGGGGTCACATGCTAGCATGTGACCCCCCCTCACATGAGGGGTCACATGCTAACATGTGACCCTCCATGTCACATGCTAGCATGTGACCCCCCTCATATGAGGGGTCACATGCTAACATGTGACCCCACTTTTTTTTTAAAAAAAAACAAAATTCTCTTTTCTTCTTTTCTTCTTTCCTCCTCCTTTTTTTTATTTAAAATAAAAATAAATAAATATTAAATAAATAAAAATAAATTATAAATAATATTTTAAAATTAAACAAAAATAATAATAAATTAAAAAAAAATTTCTCCAAATATTTATTTACTTATTTATTTTTGTTTTTATATATAGAATATATATATATATATATATATATATATATATATGTATATATCTCTTTTTACAAGTGGAACAAAACAGGAAAAAATACACACGCACCAACGCACTGCATATTGAGTTCGCATGATCAGTTTAACCCGTCAATCGGAGGTTCTTTCGCTTCAAATGCGAGGGGTAATTAACGGCAGCTTAGTTCGCGGCTGTCGGAGATTCGGATCCCCACAATCAATAAACCCCAGCCTACCCTAGGCAGGGAGAATCTATACTGCGTCCGACCCGCGCGCGCGTATTCCCATCTCAATGGGGTGACGAAAAACACCCTACACCAATGTATTCATCTGTGATCTGGAATGGCTATCATTGCATGTGACGAATGTTTATATATATCTATATGATATCTATTTAGGCGTTGCTTATGTTTTGCATCCGCGCCAGTCCAGTCCCCGCTCTGTCGTTAGTTAAGTAACCTAACGGGTGATGACGGGACCCCGTGGCAAATGCGGATGGCATAAGCGTACGTCATATTTTCGTTGTTTTCTGCAATGGCAGGATTAAATGATGGGACACATTGGAATTAATGCAAGAAAAAATAAACCAAGTAAAATTCGTTGGAACTCTTTGAAAACCACTCGGTTCTTTTCAAAACCAAACTTTTAAATGCGGAGCTTGAACCACTCCTTTTGAAAGCTATCTCGTTCCTTCGATTATATCAAGTTCACTACGTTCACGGTTTCGCCAAAACCATTCATAGCCCTCCGTCGTTTCACATGAATGGTCAATAAGTATTCAAGCTATGTATGTTGGCCAAAGTCAAGGCATAGTGATTGGTAGCTATTGGGTATTCATGTGCAGCATAGATAGATGTGTTAGTTTAGGGCAATCGTTCTACCATGTTGGCCAAAGTCAAGGGTATGTGCGGGTGGGCTCAAATTAACCTGGAGAATGACGGGTAGAACTTGACATGTGACTTATGATATTTTGGCCAAAGTCAAGGTCATAAGAGCATGAGGCAAAAATCCACATCGGGAGTTTCAAAAGAACTGAAACTTGCTAGCGTTGCATACCATTTGGAGTGTGATGATTCTGGTAGGATCCCTTCAGTTTTGTTACGCGATGATATTTGGATCCCGATCCTACTGTGAGTATATGCTACTCCTCGGGAAATTTCTCACTTAACGATCAATGTTATAAACCAAGTAGGTGTCTAGAAAGGTGTTAGCGGGGCTATGCTCCCAGGGAAAAGAGGTTACTTAATTAAGGAACTTCGCGAAAGCGTTGGAAAACCTCCCTCGAAGTACCGACACTGGCCTGGCTGAACGGTTAAGGAAGTATTGTACGGTGAGATTGATCCTGACTAATTCTTCCTTTATGGTTTGAGGAGGGATTCAAGAGACAGTGGGAGCCATCCTGTTTAGACAAATTAAAAACCACTCTAAACTTGCAAGAGCATCATGCTAAAGTGTTTCTTCTCTCTCTCCTAATTGCAGCGACCAATCATCATGACTGGACTTAAGTTACTACTAGATAAAAACATACTGACAGGGCCAAATTACAAAGATTGGCTCAAGAATGTCAAAATGGCAATCACTTATGACAAGTTGGGGTATCTTCTTACCACCAAAGCTCCCCCTGTCCCAGGTCCCAAAACCAGCGTCGCGGATAGGGAAATCCGTAAGACCTGAGAAATCGACTGCGCGAAGGCCAAGTGCGTCGTGCTTGCCTCTATGGACAATGAACATCAAAGGAGGCACGAGAATATGGACCTCGAATCCATATTTCTCCATACAAAAGAACTGTATGGAGAGCAATCTCGTATCGTCAGATACGAAGTGTCGAAGAAGTTGTTTTCGGCAAGATTGGTCGTCGGATCATCGGTAGCGGAACACGTGCTTAAGATGATTGGCTACATAGAGGAGCTCGCGGACCTTGGGACCACGTTGGAGAATGAGCTCTATACGGACTTGATTCTTCAGTCCTTTCCTTCCACTTATGCCCAGTTCATCCTGAATTTCAACTTGCAAGAAAAGGAAGTTGAACTTTCGGAACTCCTCAACATGCTGAGGAGTGCAGAGGGCACCCTACAGAAAGGTAGGGAAATATCCACTTTGTTTGTAGGAGGATCTTCCTTTTCTAGGTCCAAGGCGAAAGCCAAGGAAAAGAAGAAGAAAACCCCCACCAAACCAAGGGGCGGTGTTAGTAAAGTGGATACGAAGGGAAAGGCAAAAGCAACAAAGGTAGCGGGGAAGCTTGTGGATAAGGAAGAATGCTTTTACTGTCACAAGAGTGGACACTGGAAGAAAGATTGCAGGGCTTGGAAGGCCAGAACACAGGATCTGAAGCAGGTTGCGGCTTCAGCTTCAGGTGTGTATGTTATTGAAAACTGTCTATCAATAAACTCTACGTCCTGGGTATTGGATACTAGATCAGGATCTCATATCTGTAATTCTTTACAGGCGTTGAGAAAGCGTAGGTTTTTGAAAGCAGGTGAAATGACCCTCAAAGTTGCAAACGGAGCTAGCATGGATGCTGAAGCCATGGGGGATTATCACCTGGGAATGTCAGATGGACATGTTTTGGTTTTACGTAATTGCTTTTTTGTACCCAATGCAACTTGTAATATCATTTCTGTATCTTTAGTTTCTAAAGAAGGTTATGAATTTGCGTTTGTAAGTAATGTTGTAAACATTCACCTTAATCAAGTTCTGATTGGGTCAGGTATATTGAGCAATGGTATATACGTATTAAACCAACCACAGATTTTCAATGTCCAGAATACACACAAAAGAAAGTCTCCGGAAACAAATCAGACTTTCTTATGGCATTGTAGACTGGGTCACATCAATGAGAGAAGGTTGACGAAGTTACATACAGAAGGATATTTGGATCCGTTCAAATATCAATCATATGCAACTTGTCAATCCTGTCTCAAAGGAAAGATGACAAAGACTCCGTTCACTGGACACGGAGTAAGAGCGAGCGAGCTCTTGGGACTCGTACACAGCGACGTGTGCGGTCCAATGTCTACGCATGCACGAAACGGTTATTCTTACATCATTACTTTTACGGATGACTTTTCAAGGTACGGTTATGTCTTCTTAATGAAACATAAATCCGAAGCCTTTGGAAAATTCCAGGAGTATAAGAATGAAGTAGAAAAACAAACAGGCAAAAGTATCAAGACACTGAGATCTGATCGAGGTGGTGAATACTTGAGTGCCGAGTTCCTGGATTATTTAAAAGAGAATGGAATTCTCTCTCAGCTTACTCCTCCATACACTCCGCAACATAACGGTATATCGGAGAGACGGAACCGAACCCTATTGGGAATGGTACGGTCCATGATGAGTAATGCTGAGTTACCACGATCATTCTGGGGATATGCGCTAGAATCAGCTGCATACCTTTTGAACCGAGTTCCAACTAAGACTGTGCCTACTACACCATATCAGATGTGGTGTGGGAAGAGACCCTATCTTAATCATATTAAGACATGGGGATGTCCAGCTTTTGTCAAAAAGCAGCATGCGGACAAGCTCGAGGCACGCTCAGTACAGTGCAAGTTTATGGGATATCCAAAGAACTCCAAGGGATATTTCTTCTATTGCGAAGAGAAACAAAAGGTTTTTGTTTCTCGTCATGCCCACTTCTTGGAAACTCAGTTTTTGGAAAAACAGATAAGTGGGAGCGCAATAGAACTAGAAGAAATTCCAGAACCACGAGCTATTACTGAAAGCTTAGTAGAATCGAAGGGTTCGAAAGATCAGGACATTACTATGCCGCTCCGCAGAAGTAATAGGCAGTCTCATCCGCCCGAGAGATACTACGGTTTTCTCATAGACGAGGATAGAGAGGATTGCATCATTGATAGTGATGAGTTGACTAGCTTCCAGCAGGCCATTCAGAGCGTTGACTCGGTAAAATGGCTGGATGCAATGCGGACCGAAATGGAGCCATGTACACCAACAAAGTATGAACGTTGGACATTGCTCCAGATGGGGTAAAACCCGTAGGATGCAAGTGGATTTTCAAAAGGAAGATTGGTGTAGATGGACAGGTTGAGACCTATAAAGTTAGACTTGTTGCAAAGGGTTTCCGTCAAAGATCTGGCTTGGACTATGACGAAACCTTTTCTCCAGTAGCTATGCTGAAATCCATTCGGATCCTTCTTGCCATTGCTTCCTTTCACGATTATGAGATCTGGCAAATGGACGTAAAGACCGCTTTTCTAAATGGAAATTTAGAGGAGTGTGTCTATATGGACCAGCCAGAGGGTTTCATTCAGAGTGGGAGCAGCAGAAAGGTGTGCAAGTTGCTTAAGTCCATCTATGGACTAAAGCAGGCATTGCGGAGTTGGAACATCTGTTTTGATGAGACGGTCAAAGAATTTGGCTTTATCAAAAATCCAGATGAACCATGCATCTATAGTAGATTTGTAGTAAGAACTGTTGTATTCCTCGTATTATACGTGGATGACATTCTCTTGATAGGAAATGACATTCCTATGCTACAATCTGTCAAAGGGTTCTTGTCACACAGGTTCTCCATGAAAGACCTGGGTGATGTCTCATACATTCTGGGGATCCAGATCTATCGTGACAGATCCAAGAGGATATTAGGACTCTCACAGTCCAGGTACATCGACACCATACTGAAAAGGTTCAGTATGGAAGATTCCAAGCGCGGTAATCTACCGGCTTGTCACGGGATCACCCTCTCCAAAGAGATGTCTCCCAAGACTGATTTGGAAAGGGATCGCCTGTCAATTATACCCTACGCTTCTGCGGTAGGCTCTATAATGTATGCGATGTTGTGTACCAGACCAGATGTAGCTTATGCACTGAGTGTGGTAAGCCGGTATCAGTCAAACCCTGGGGAGAAACACTGGATAGCGGTAAAGAACATTCTCAAGTACCTGAGAAGGACTAAGGAGATGTTCTTGGTGTATGGCGGAAAAGACCTCCAGATCGAGGCCTTTGCTGACTCCAGCTTCCAAAGTGACACGGATGATTCCAAGTCCATGTCGGGTTATGTCTTTACCCTCTATGGAGGGGCGGTGTGTTGGAAGAGTTCCAAACAGGAAACCGTTGCTGACTCGACGATGGAACCGGAATATATCGCTGCTGCAGATGCCGCAAAAGAAGCCGTCTGGATGAAGAAGTTCTTGACAGAACTTCAGGTGGTTCCATCCATTGTTGATCCAATACCTCTGTATTGCGACAACAACGGGGCTATAGCTTTAGCGAAGGAACCCAGGTCCCATCAGAAGTCCAGCTACATCTTGAGGCGGTATCACCTGATCAGGGAGATCGTGGGTCGCCAGGAGATCGAGGTTCGGAGAGTTGCTACGGAAGATAACACTGCTGATCCATTCACCAAGGCCTTACCCCAGACTCAGTTCGAACGGCTGATCGAGATGATAGGTCTTCGATACGCCAGTACATGGCTTTAGTGCAAGTGGGAGATTGTTAGTGTATATGCCCTAGAGGCCATTACCGTATCATACTGGATTGTATATTACTTGATGGAAGCTTGGGATATTCACCTTGTATTGACATTCTTGCTCAAAATGGTAGTATGCTACTTGGTTTGTTTCTGCTTTAATGTGTGCATGTGTTTCTTTTAGCATATCGCCTTTACACATTAGTGGAGCCCTTAGGATCTTTGCTTGATTACCAGCGTTGTGATGGCAGTCACACTCGTGGGGGCTGGGTAATCCATAAGCACATCCTTATGCAGGTCCCTAGTCGCAGGATTATCGAGACAGGGCATCGATACTCCGGAGTAGACTAGCGTATGCGCTTCTCATCCTAGTTTGGGAGTCGGTCTGTCCCACAGCCGTCGGTACGTCGTACTTAGGATAGTATGCGGGTGCTCGTTAGGTTACGAGTACACTGGACAGGACTCGTCGGGAACTGTTGGTTGGTATTATACCTATCGTCAGTTATCAGTTCCCAGGTGACATGAGTACAGCTTAGTCCGTTGACTTGCCACTGTCACTTCGCCTCGAGTGTGTTCCCACTGTACTTTGATTACTACCCTACCACGGCTCAAAGGAGTCGTGCAAACAGGTAGTTTTTGGGTGTAGTCCCGAAGCACTTGGAGGCAGTGATGGTTAGACATGATTTTTCTCTCCCGGTATTGGGGGTTGATATCGCGCTGTGTCTAGGAGAGCCATTACACAAAGTCCCTGGCCAGGGCAAGCGAGATAGACTGGTAGGTTTCCAGTGTTATCTCAGGTGTTCTGGGCTACACTCCGACACGACTTGTACCGCTAGTAGGGGACTGACGTTTACCGCCCCCTAGGCTCGCCATGTGATGTTCTTAGACGAACAGACCGGACTGTACGGAGACTGTCACATACAGGCTCAGTAGGAGTTCAGATGGGTTTTACTCGTCAGTCTTCTTATCGGCATCTACCTGGGGACGTTATGTACAGCTAGTGCCACTTGCGGTCTGTGGTTAAATCCATTGCCAGCGTAGTGTCGAGTCTTTAAAGTCCCACACAGAGAGTTATTCGTCTTTAGGCAAAATGAGTAGAGGTCGCATGGTTTTGCGACGGGGTTCGTTCACATCCGCGCACTTGTGCACGTTTGGTGTCCGGACAGCTTATACTAGCAGGCTTTGATTTAAGCCGGATCCTAGTATATGATTTGGGATTGGTTTTATCTCATAGTATTCGTGTTCCTCGGACACGAATACGGATGTGTATGCACAGTTGTTTGAGGCAGAGGAAGAGGATTTTCATTAGGGTTTTGGAACGGGTGCGTATGCACAGTTGACGGTCTTCTTTTTCCAAACCCTAATGAATTTGTGATATATCAATTAATAATATTAATTAAATGAAATTGTGTCATGGTTCGGTTTGTTGACTTGTTAACCAAGATTGACTAGTTGACCTTGGTTGAAACTTTGACCATCATCATTACACATCAAAGACGCTCTTTGATCTTTGCAAAAACCATTTAATGTGAAATGATAATTGTCTCATCAAACCAACCATCAACTTTTTCATTTGATTAAAATTATTAATTTGATAATTCACATATATTGTTATGGTTGTAAAACTATTCTCATTCTATCATTTTGATTCTCTCTCCTCCTCTTCCTCTCTCTCTAGATCTCCCCTCTCATGAGTTGAGAACCTCTTGAGCTTGAGATAAAACCCTAAAAAATACTCTCTACTCTTTCTAAGGTCCTAGGTTTAGCACACCAAGCACCTTAGTTACTTCCAGTTTGAAGTTGGAGCCAAAGGTTGAGGCCCTCGGTTGGATCTTTCTTCGGCAAGAGAAGGCGACGAGACGATCCGTTCTTTCACTCCAAGGAGCAAGAAGAGAAGGACTTGAAGACCTAGGTATAACCCCCTTTCCGAGTAGCTAAACTCTTTTTAGCTTTGTAGTTAGTTTTGTTTAGCAAAGATCCCTCCTTTACATAGTCCATGTTGCCTAGTGTTGTAAAAATCCGATTTTTCATAACGTTTCCGCCTCCCCGCAAGCACCGGGGTGGGCAACATGGACTTACAAGTGAACCCTGACAGGACGTGGGTGGTCGGCCTTAGGTCCGACGGGGTGAGTCCCATACGCCGGAAGCAGTCATAAAATAGAATGTTCGCCGAGCTTCCAGAGTCGACCAGTATCCTCTGCACCTCATAGCGGTGGACCCGAGCTGTGATCACCAGCGGGTCGTTGTGGGGAAGGGATATACCGTAGAGGTCATCGTCGTTAGAAACGATCGGCTCGGCTGCCCTGGCCTTCTTCCTCGGGTGGCTGTCAGTCCCCTCGATCGGTGAGGGGTGCTGAGCCCCGTAGGTATTCGCCGTACCCCCCGTTGACATGACCTTGATTTAGCCGATTGTTAATTCACCGAGAGGGGGACGTTGCTCTTGCTCACGGTCAGCTTGCCGCTTGTCCCGCAAGTACGTTGCCAGGTGCCCCGAGCGGATTAGCTACTCGATGTAGTCTCGGAGCTGCTTGTAGTTCTCTGTGGAGTGGCCTTGCGACCTGTGGAAGCTGCAGTAGGCCCCCCGGGTGCGCTTTGCCGTCCTGTTCGAGACTGGGGGGAGCTTGAAGAACCTCTCGCCCTTAGCCTCCTCCAGCAGTACCGTCTGGGATACGTTGAGCGGGGTGTACTCCTGAAACCTCGGTGAGTAGGGATTTGGCCGCTCAGTCTTCTTTTTCTCCTCCTCGGTTCTCTTCTTTTGATCGGTTTGATCTGCCCGGGGGAGATTGGCGTTCACCTCAGACTCGAGCTGGACTTCACGTTCCGTCCAGGCCTTTACCTCGGCCATGGTCTTAGGTTGCGCTAATGCAAAGGAGCGTAGCCACTCCTTGTGCCTAAGACCCGACCGAAGGGCAGTGATGACGGTCTCGTCCCGGTGTTCCGGGACCTCGAAGAAGGCGTTATAGAAGCGGGTGACGTATCTTTTGAAGGATTCTTTGTCCCCGCTCTTTATGGTGAAGAGATGGTCAACGGTCCGCTTTTGTCGTCTGTTCCCGACGAAGTGGCCAAGGAATTGGGCGGCTAGTTCATCAGGTGGAGATCGAGCGTGGTGCAAGCCCTCGGAACCAGTCTCGACCAGCTCGGATGAGCGTGGCGGGGAACACTCGGCATTGGGCGTGTAAGTGCACGGCGGTACCCCGGCCTCCATCCCGAGGCCAAATGCGGAAGCGATGGTTAACTTTAATTTTTCAAACCGGCACCACCGCGCACTATAAACCCGGATCGTGCCATTAAACTAGTCTTAGCTAACTACAAGATGGGAAGAGAGATATACCGAGTGATCCGAGTCCTCCGGTCTTCTCGTCGTCGTCCCGATCTCCCGCGGAGTCTCCAATCTCCACCTCGTCGCCGGAAGGGCACCACGTCGCCGGCTTCTTTTACGGGCTCCCACCTCTATACCGAGGCAACTCGGGCACGAAGCTGGCGAGTCGACGTGCCCAAGAGTTGCTGTAGAATGGTGTAGTGAGATATGTGTCTCTAGGGGTTGAGGGAGTTGCCATATGGTGGAGGAAATGATATAAGCTTTTGGAGATGGTGTTGTGGGATTTTTCCAACATGAAATGAACCAAAATCCCCCCACCAAAATGTTTGGACAGCCCCCATAAGAAGTGGCCGGCCAAGGCTTGGTGGGAGAGGAGAGAATGGAGAGTGTGTATGGATGATGGAACCACAATCATAATGCAAGAGAGAAAATGTCATCATATGAAGAAATGATCACAAAGAAAACCCAACACTCATACTACCATCATCAACAACCATGATTGCTTACAAAGTCAAGCAATCATGAACTCAAGAAAGTCAAGGAATGGTCCTCCATCATGAGACCATCATGATACAAGAAAATGCAAAGAACACCCTTCCAAATTGCTTATTTGCACAAATGCAAATAAGCCCTCCTCCACCAATCTTCGGCCAATGAAAGTTACAAATGAAAATGGCCGAAACGGAAAGCAAACTGGCAACTCCAGAAAACTGGTCCCGTAATAAATTACAGGAAAACCCCGATACTGTGTATACACACCCGCATTTGTATTCCGACCGAATACAAATGCAATGAGACAAAATCTACACTGTACTATACTAGGATCCGGCTTAAACCAAAATCGGCTAGTATTATCCGTCCGATCCTGATCCGTGCAATACCGCACGTATCTGATCGAACCCTGCCATATCTCCATACGGCCTCTACAGCGTTTCGCCCGAAAACTTGAGCAACTGAATGTGGGGGACTCTAAAGACCCGTCAACACCTTGGTTGTGGATTTAACCACTAGCATGTCAGAGGTATAAGCCAATACATGACGGGCTACCAGGTATTGACAAAGGGACATCGATGAGCGAACTCATCCTGACACCCTACTGAGCCTGTCAGTGACAATATCCGTACAGTCCGGTCCGTTCGTCTATGAGCATCGCATGGCGGGCCTAGGGGGTTGGTGAAAGTCAGACCCCCAAAAGGGGTACAAGTCGTGTCGGAGTGTATCCCAGAACACCCTGAGATACTACTGGAATACCTACCAGTAAATCTCCTGCCTCGGCCGAGGGCTTCGTGTAATGGCTCTCCTAGACACAGCGCGACCTAACCCCCAATACCGGGAGAGACGAACCCCTGAAGATCCGCTCACTGCCTCCATGTGGCTCGGGACTGTACCCAACTAAAACCTGTTTGCACGTCTCCTTTGAGCGTGGTAGGGTAGTAATCAAAGTACAGTAGGAACTCACACGAGACAAATGATGATCCTCAGGTCGATGAACTAACCTGTACACATGTCACCAGGGAACTGCCATCTGACGTCAGGTATAAGACCAACTAGCATGTTCCCGGCGAGTCCTGTCCGGTGTACTCATAACCCAATGAGCACCTGTATACATCTTAGGTGAACCAACTGACACCAGTGGCTTGTGAGACCGGCCACCGCCCCTCGTCGGGGTCTCGACTGTATACACTAGTCTACTCTGGAGTATCGATGCCCTGTCTCGAAACTCCCACGACTAGGGACCTTTTAAGGATGTGCTTATAGACTACCAGCTCCCACGTATATGATCGCCCTCATACTGCTGGCAGTCAAGCATGAATCCTAGGGGCTCTATCAACGTGTAATAGCGACCTGTCTGGTCACCTAAAGCAGTACACGATGATAAAGATGAACCAGATGGCATACTATCATCTCGAGTAAGACTGTCCTACCGGGATAGGTCCTCTCTCAATCATTGCAATCACGTGCCTGTGATCCAATAATTGACTCTGAGGGCACTATCTCCAACAATCTCCCACTTGCACTCAAGGCTAATTATTGCGATGTCGCATACTCACAGCCCGTGTGATACCGAACACCCAACTCCTCTACTAGTCAGTCTCACAAAGCTCGTTTGCGAAACTATTACGTTCGAGGAATAGCCTCAGTGAGTGGATCCGCCTTGATGTTTCCTTCTATGTTTCTCTATATCTCATGTTCGCGGAGAAACCCATCTCCTGAAATGACCAATACCTGTCTTAGAATGTGTCTGGATGTCTGATGGGACCTAGCTCATAAATGAACTCCAAATCCAAACTTTTTAGACTGTATCGTCAACTGAACTTAATCAGTATCCTGCGCCATGCCTCCCTCAGTATTTCCTTGGACCACCTATCCAAAATACTGCCCCTCATCAGAAGGAAAACTATAACTCTGACAACCTCCTTGTCGTCCAGGTCACCTTGGAAGCCTGGAATGATAACTGTCTCCCGAAAGAGGCTGTCGTTATCATATCCCTAGAACATCCACTTATGTTCTAAAACTGCTTCTGACTGTTTCTCCAGGATTGGATCAATGTCAGCTTATTGCATCTAGTGCAAGAGCAACATCTGGTATGGTACTTGACATCTCATGATTGACTCAATTGCCTGAGCAAGTGATCTGCCAATCATGCACATCCCTCTCCCCTTTAGTCTATAAGACACCTTTAGAGAGGGTGACTCCATTACCTGCAGGTACACTACCATGCCTGGAGTCGTCCATTCTAAATACTCTTAGAATGCTGTCTAAGTACCCTTAATTGGGAAACCACCCAAATCTATATCTAAAACCATAGATCTAGTAACCAGTATGTCTGATATAATGTCCAAGTCCCATGTGGAGAAACCACTGTGTGACGACCAAAGTGTAACTGATTGTAGTATAGGAATATCACTTCCTACTATGTGTATGTCATCCAGATACCAGGACATCATACCCTACTACCTTCTCAACAGATCCATCCCCTATTCTGATGAAGTCAAACCTATGACTGTCACATCAGAAATTGATGATCTATCTCCGCTATATCTGCTTTAGTCTATAAATAGACATAAGTCACCTGTCCACCAATGCTTCCGCTGCTCCCACTGACTACGACAACCCTCTGGCAGAGTCATATAAACGTACACTTCTAAAGCAAGTTTAGAACGACGCTATACTCATCCTCCTGCCGGGTCTCACAGTCTGGAACAACAGCAATGGCAAGTGTGGGTAAACAAGAACCTCCCTGTCACCGTCCTTGAGCATACCGAAGTACCTCTCGGGTGCTTGAGGTTACCCACTTTATCTGCGGAGTGGCCAATGGAATGTCAAACCAGATTGAATCTTTAGGTTCCTATCAAATCTTCAGTAATCGTTCGCGGTTCTGGAATCACTTCCAGTTCTACCATACTCCCACTACTGTTTTCTGAAAAAATCCATTTTTATTAAAACTGTGGCGAGTTCAGAACAATATCACTATTGATCTTCCAGATGGTAGAAAGTCAACCCTCGTCATAGCCTGGGTCAACCCACAAACAGCCATTACAGAAACGTGCCTTGAGTTATCCAGAGTCTGGTTTTAATCATAAGCCGAATAACTCCCGTTAAGATATGAACTGTTTTATATCCAATGTAGAACCAGAGGCACTGATTTAATTGAACCAGATTCAAATCATGCAGCTATCTCCAGTGCATGTTAACTAAATGGAAGGAGGCCGATCAGCGTTACTCAACTTAGGAATGCTTCCAATTATGAGTAACCTGAAAGAGAAGCAAGTTCTCTTAATCATTACTATCAACTGAATACCATACACAAGTATCTACATCTTCGATCAACTTGAAGAATCCCGATACTTGTAACACCTGGTTTTCTACTTTATTCAAATACCTATAACTTCTCAAAATTCGGACCCTGTGTTTCCATAAAACACTTGTCTAAAAACTAGAGAAGTCATAAGTAAACCGAATATAGTACGAGGACCAACTCCTCCGTCCTGATAGACCCTGGACAACATACAATACTCTGTATAAGTCCCTTGAGTCTAATAACTCATTTCCTGTGTGTCGTAGGTTGAAAACTGTACTATGGTTATGAAGAGTTACACCGCTGTTTAATGCTCCTTACCTAACCATTCACTGATATAGGTAAATGTCACAAACATAATTTCAAAAAGGTATATCTCACTCTATAAAAATAGACGTACAGATATATCGATTTGAAATTGGTGCATAACAGCGGATATTCAAAGCCAAATATTTGCCGACCGGCAAACAGCCCAGGTGATTTCCTCAAATATCACCGATTACAACGAATCCCGATATAATGAGGATGATCACCCAATTTCCAATAACTTACTCCCACTCATCATCTGTAAAACCATACAGATGTGAGAATCATTCCTGGTAAATACATACCCTGGAGTAAGTATCTAATCGGGAAATCAGTTTTCCTTTAACAGTACACAGTGAAACTGAAATATTGAAATGTTTCGTATGGGTATCCTGGTATTCCTAGTAATGCCTCTTCCATTATCCAGATTCACGACTATAACCGTGTAATTCTTTGCCACCTCTCCAAATCCTTTCATATGTCTTTAGTCATTACCTTCTGTACACTCCTTTAGGCCAAGTGGTTTTGTTCCTTCCCTACCGTTCGGCACCAGCCTATGGTTTGGAAGAAGACTATCCAATAAGCATAATGGGTGTACTGTCCTAATCCTAGGAGCACTCGCAATGCGAGAGAAGGTGAGGATAAAGGACAACCGAATAAACCTTATTCCTATTTCTCCTGAACCAGAATCCATCCCCGAACTGGAATAAGTTCCTTTCGAGTTCGTATATAACCATACGATGGAATATCCAATAAACTGTGGATCTTCGTAGTGATACGGAGTGTCCTGTAGAAATACAAAGGTGATTTTAGGATTGGCGAAGAAATACTTGGTTTGGTCGTGAATATCAGTCGTAATTTACTTTGCCCTCTTACTAATCTCTTGCTTTGTCTTAACTTAATACCTTCTGCACACCATCGTTATGCTAATTGGTTTTCTTCATTCCCCACCGTTCTGCACTAGCCTAAGGTTTGGAAGAAGACTATCCAATTTGCGTAATAGGTGTACTACTCCTAAACCAAGGAGTACTCGAAACCTGAGAGAAGGTAAAAGGAAAAGACAACTGAATAGTTCTATCCGTTTTCTCCAGAACCGGAAACCATCCTCGAATAAATCCCTTCGAGTTCGTATATAACCATACGATGGTTTTGTCCAATGGAAGTGGACGTTCGTAGTAATACGGGGTGTCCTGGAGAAAAGGGTAAAAGTAGGAGTGGCAATGAGGTCTGCAACTCTGACAATTCAAAAGCCAGTGTTAAGAAGGTTCGGTCAACTTGGTCTCTGAGTCATAGTCTTAGGGTCGGGTCAATGGTCGCTGCCAAAGAGAGAGAGAGAAAAGAAACACTCAGCATGCACTCTAACCTAGATCAGAATGGTTACCAATTTATCTAATCTGGAAACCTCCCACTGTACCGTCAAATTCTTCTCCAAACCCAAAAGAAGAATTAGTCGGGATCACCCGAGGAGTAAACCAACTCATCAGTGGGAATCGGGATCCAACTATCATCGCATGATAACGTGACGGAATCCGCTCACGCTATCACACTCTAGAAGGTATGCGCATATCTGGCAAGTTTCAGTTCTTTTGAAACTCCCGATGTGATTTTTGCCCCATGCTCTTATGACCTTGGCGTGAGGTCAAAATATCATAAGTCACATGTCAAGTTCTACCCATCATTGTCCAGGTTAATTTGAACCCACCCGTACATACCCTTGACGTAGGCCAAAATAGTAGTATGACTGTCCCAAACCAACGCATCTATCTATGCAACAGATAAATACCCGACAGCTACCAAACACTATGCCTTGGCGTGAGGTCAAAATACATAGCTTGAATACTACCGAATATTTAACTGAAATGATGGAGGGCTACGAATGGTTTCTGGCGAAAACCTTTAACGTAATGAACTTGATATCGTTGAAGGAACGGATAGCTTTCAAAAATATAGTGACGAAAACCTTTGCTAAAGAGGTCACTCCCGGTGAGGGGATCTCGGCTCTTTCCCCGTGGAATGAGGTGCAGGATATTCCAACTGAATACCACGATGCAAAGCAAAAGTAATCGGCTATAGTGAAGTTATTGCCCTGACGCAAACTTTTGTCCAAGGGGTCACTCCCGGTGAAGGGATCTCGGCCCTTGCCTCGTCGACTGAGGAGCAGGATATTCCAACTGAATACCACGATGCAAAAAAAAAGTGAACGTTCTTGCAATAACAGCTTTTTGAAAAGTGTTCCAACAACATCAGATTAGGTTTGTTTTTAACTTGCATTGATCCGAATCAACGCAGTCCCATCAATTGATCACACCACAAAGAACGAAAATATACTGATGTACGTATATGCCATCCGCATTCGCCACTGGGTCCCGTCATTACCCGTTAGGTTAGCTAACTAACGACAGAGCGGGGACTGGACTAGCACGGATGCAAAACATATACAACATCTACTAATATATATACCAATATATTATATTCGCTCAAGGCGTGATAAAATGCAACATCACAGAAATGTACAGCATCACAGAACAATACAGATATCTGGGATCCCCGGGTTTCACAGAGCCGTTGAAACCCGACGTTCCCCTGGTCGTGTGGATAGCCTATGCAATGAAATCCTAGACCCCTACGGGCGCGACAAGTCACCCGCCAAAACCTGAAGCGAGGCAGCCCCCTTCGGCAACGTGAATGGACCACCCAGCACTTCACGGAATCCGGTAACTTGGGCACCCCTCCTGGGTCAACCTGTACCCCCTACGAGTGCGGCGAATAGCCCGCCAATTCTAGAGTGAAGCCCCCTTCGTCTCAATACCATGAGACGCGGGCTCGTTGCCCTCTAGAACCCGGCTATCCGTGCACCCCTCCGCGGGGTAATCCTAGTACAGAAAGTAAAATATACATATAACGGGTACATCGACCGCAACCTGGTCGTGCCCCAAAATAATAATACAAACAGGCAGTGACGGCAGTCCACATGTCGGACGCTCGCCCCGCAATATCAAATGTACATAATACATCAAAACTGTACTACCACTGCAACCAGGTTATCCCCCACGACCGATCCGCAACATCACAGCAATACACAGAATATCAACGTGAAAGTCACGTTCGCAAATCCGTCTAACCGCGTTATAGCAGTTAGACAGGATTTACCGATCAAGTGACATTCACGGTCGCAGATATAATGTAAATACTGTGAACTAATGTGTTTAAAATATCCGATCGATTAAATTTTATCAAGTGGGCCCCCAAGCTTTACTGTAGCACTTAAAGAAATTCTGGGCCCAAAATTAATATTCCAAAACCCCTATTTTCAGCCCAAAAGCCCACTGGAAAAAATTGGCACAATGATAACACAGAACCGCCGCGGAACCGCGGCCAGAAGGGGGTTTTGGCCGCGGTTCCGCGGTCTTCTTGTTGAATCATGTTGTCGAATTTTTACAGTAGGCTTAAAAGTCCATGCATATACTTCTGCAACACACTGAAAAATTTTTGGAGCACAAAAAATTTTAACAGAGAACTGATGCATGAGAAAACGCGGATTTTGGAATTTTTGATCGATCGGAAATGCAAAACACATTAGACAAAGCTAGACTATGTTAATGGCGAGGCTCTGATACCACTGTAAGTGCACGGCGGCGCCCCGGCCTCCATCCCGAGGCCAAATGCGGAAGCGATGGTTAACTTTAATTTTTCAAACCGGCACCACCGCGCACTATAAACCCGGATCGTGCCATTAAACTAGTCCTAGCTAACTACAAGATGGGAAGAGAGATATACCGAGTGATCCGAGTCCTCCGGTCTTCTCGTCATCGTCCCGATCTCCCGCGGAGTCTCCAGTCTCCACCTCATCGCCGGAAGGGCACCACGTCGCCGGCTTCTTTTACGGGCTCCCACCTCTATACCGAGGCAACTCGGGCACGAAGATGGCGAATCGACGTGCCCAAGAGTTGCTGTAGAATGGTGTAGTGAGATATGTGTCTCTAGGGGTTGAGGGAGTTGCCATATGGTGGAGGAAATGATATAAGCTTTTGGAGATGGTGTTGTGGGATTTTTCCAACATGAAATGAACCAAAATCCCCCCACCAAAATGTTTGGACAGCCCCCATAAGAAGTGGCCGGCCAAGGCTTGGTGGGAGAGGAGAGAATGGAGAGTGTGTATGGATGATGGAACCACAATCATAATGCAAGAGAGAAAAGGTCATCATATGAAAAAATGATCACAAAGAAAACCCAACACTCATACTACCATCATCAACAACCATGATTGCTCACAAAGTCAAGCAATCATGAACTCAAGAAAGTCAAGGAATGGTCCTCCATCATGAGACCATCATGATACAAGAAAATGCAAAGAACACCCTTCCAAATTGCTTATTTGCACAAATGCAAATAAGCCCTCCTCCACCAATCTTCGGCCAATGAAAGATACAAATGAAAATGGCCGAAACGGAAAGCAAACTGGCAACTCCAGAAAACTGGTCCCGTAATAAATTACAGGAAAACCCCGATACCGTGTATACACACCCGCATTTGTATTCCGACCGAATACAAATGCAATGAGACAAAATCTACACTGTACTATACTAGGATCCGGCTTAAACCAAAACCGGCTAGTATTATCCGTCCGATCCTGATCCGTGCAATACCGCACGTATCTGATCGAACCCTGCCATATCTCCATACGGCCTCTACAGCGTTTCGCCCGAAAACTTGAGCAACTGAATGTGGGGGACTCTAAAGACTCGTCAACACCTTGGTTGTGGATTTAACCACTAGCACGTCAGAGGTATAAGCCAATACGTGACGGGCTACCAGGTATTGACAAAGGGACGTCGATGAGCGAACTCATCCTGACACCCTACTGAGCCTGTCAGTGACAATATCCGTACAGTTCGGTCCGTTCGTCTATGAGCATCGCATGGCGGGCCTAGGGGGTTGGTGAAAGTCAGACCCCCAAAAGCGGTACAAGTCCTGTCGGAGTGTAGTCCAGAACATCCTGAGATACTACTGGAATACCTATCGGTAAATCTCCTGCCTCGGCCGAGGGCTTCGTGCAATGGCTCTCCTAGACACAGCGTGACCTCACCCCCAATACCGGGAGAGACGAACCCCTGAAGATCCGCTCACTGCCTCCATGTGGCTCGGGACTGTACCCAACTAAAACCTGTTTGCACGTCTCCTTTGAGCGTGGTAGGGTAGTAATCAAAGTACAGTGGGAACTCACACGAGACAAATGACGATCCTCAGGTCGATGAACTAACCTGTACACATGTCACCAGGGAACTGCCATCTGACGTCAGGTATAAGACCAACTAGCATGTTCCCGGCGAGCCCTGTCCGGTGTACTCATAACCCAATGAGCACCTGTATACATCTTAGGTGAACCAACTGACACCAGTGGCTTGTGAGACCGGCCACCGCCCCTCGTCGGGGTCTCGACTGTATACACTAGTCTACTCTGGAGTATCGATGCCCTGTCTCGAAACTCTCATGACTAGGGACCTTTTAAGGATGTGCTTATAGACTACCAGCTCCCACGTATATGATCGCCCTCATACTGCTGGCAGTCAAGCATGAATCTTAGGGGCTCTATCAACGTGTAATAGCGACCTGTCTGGTCACCTAAAGCAGTACACGATGATAAAGATGAACCAAATAGCATACTATCATCTCGAGTAAGACTGTCCTACCGGGATAGATCCTCTCTCAATCATTGCAATCACGTGCCTGTGATCCAATAATTGACTCTGAGGGCACTATCTCCAACAAGGCGACGTCGGAATTGTCCTGGAAGCTCATCCCTACGGTGAATGCGTCCAAATGGTCCTTCGGGTCAGAATTACCATCGAAGAGAGAGACCTTTGGCGGCTTGTTCCTGGAGGAGACATGGACGGCGAATAGCTCTTCGGTAAAGGGCTTCGTGAGCGAGTCGGCGACATATTTAGCCCCGTCGCTCGAAGGTCGATTTTCCCTATGTATACCCTCGATCTTCTTTTCGAGGGCATCCAGCCGGCCGTGGTATCTCGAGGATTCGGCATACTCGGATTTATGGCCTCTGCTGCTGGAGGCCTGGGCTTGGCCGCGGTTCTTGTTGCATTCTATGAGGTTCCGCAGGTCCCCTGGCGAGGTCGTTTTTGAGCTACCGTTGTGAGTCCCGTTCACGCGATCCTGTCGAGGGAGAGGGCGTCGGCCATGCCTGGTAACAGGCGAGCTGACCGACACCTCCTCAGGAGGGACAGGAGCGCGATGGGCCTCAGGGCGTGGTGCTCTGTCGCGGGACCTCGGCGTGGAGCTGTGGGGCGCCCAACGAGTCATCAAATTGGTTACCGTGGGAGATCTGCGATCGCCAGGAACAACGGGACGGGGTTCGACGGTGCTGGCACGGGCACCATTCCTCCTTCCTCTGCGGGAGTCGGTGTCCTGTTGGTGGGGAACAACGGCCAAGGGAGGGGTCGGCCCCGCTACTTGGACGCGAGCCATGGCTTCCACCAAAGATGTGAGCCGGTTGATCCGTGCCGAGAGGGCGTGGATGGCATTAGGGGGTGGAGGGGATCCCTCCGCGCCTCTGTTGTGAGGAAGATGGCGGCTGGAGCTTGGATCGTCGCGGTGATCGCTCGCCATGAAGTTGAGATCGGAAGGTGAACTTTCGTTGAGTGGAATCAGTTCCTACAGACGGCGCCAACTGATGGAGCTTTGGATCTCCTTCAGATGTTACCTTCCGTTGGTCTGTAGCGAGCGCTGATGGACGGCTGAGATTGAGTTGGATGTTGTCTCCTGGAGCGTGTGGATCTCAATGGGTTTGAGGAGGTTGAGGCCGAGCTACCTGCAAGGAAATCCCGGGGTGGTTGTGCCACCGAGGACCCTCCGACGATCAAGTTAGACCAGATTTTTTGGCAGAGTAATGGCCTAGAGGGGAATAATTGGCTTACCTGAGTCGTCTGAGAGGGGTTTATATAGTGGCAGCCGTGGACAAGCGGGCGTGAGATTTACGCCGGCCGTTACGTCCCTGGCGTTACGCTCGCGTGAAAGGCGGGATTCCCCCTTAATGACGAGATATGCTCGTTAATGGGGGATCATGATGGCGTGGAACGTGGGAGCGTGGGTGGCAGTTATCTCGCGCTTGGCGAGATTCGCGGAGTCGTGGCGGAGAAGCCTGCGATCGATGTTGAGGGTTGGTCGGTGATACCGGGGAAGATAACCTCGGCGGGAGGCTCGGGAACGGGCGGGAGGCTCGGGAACGAGTGGGAGGCCGAGGTGTCTTGGTTCTGTGATAGCTCGGAGGCGAGCTGGGAGGGCCGAGGAGGCCCATCGTACAAGAGGCTCGGAGGCGAGCCAACAGTTGTTTGTAAGGCGGGCATATGAGTGGTCTGGACGGCCACTGAAGGTCGGAAAAATCCCCGGGTCGAAGGCCCGGGGCATGCTTCCGACGTACCGTTTTTGGTCCTTTCTTGTAAGCTTTGGGACACATCATCTGCCACGTGTCTGATCTGGGGAGTCATCGATATCGAGCATCATCACTTACCAAGAAAATTTCATCAAGAAAATTTCAAGTCACTTACCAAGACAAAAAGATCAGAGAACGAATTGGATATGTGAAGATACAGGGAAAGCAAGAGCGCCAAGATAAAGAAACTAATAATTTATTTATTTTAAGCTAAATGTTTTCATCAATCACCACACATGCATGCAATCTACGCAAGAAAAGGATTGAACGTTTCTTGCTTGTCTACATATGTGGATAATTCATTTTTTAACATAAGGCAATCCAAATTAAAACTTGTCCGAATAATTGAAATCTTAGATGAATTTTGATTTTAAAGTAACTATATAACATTTTGAGTTTATGGCTTTATTGAATTCCTATTCAAATTCTAGGATGCGAAAGCATCTAGTAAGCTTATACGCGGATCTACTGCAGTCTTTGGAAGAGTTTTGGGAATTTTGATATTTTCTTGTATTTTTTTATCGTAATTAAAATAGATGGCTCTAATGTAATTTTATTATTATTATTATTAATGTGCTATTGAGATGGGCTGAGACTCAACATTTCATATATATAAAAAAAAGCGGGCAATGAAATAAAACAGGGGGATGTAATTTTTATATTTTAAAAATGCTAGACTAAATCAATTTTTCATAAATTGAAAAAAATAATCGATTAATGCTATCGGTTAATACATCCTTGCAGCGGCACCAAGAAATGCAATAATGGTAACGGAAGTAATATAGAGCCTATTCATTTTAGAAGTTTAATTGAACTTATTGATATTGTTTTGTCTATGAAGTTTTTTTTTCTTTTTAGCTATTTGCCCGTAAATCTTAACCTATACATACTATATACATAACATACGCACGCACACCACACACAAGCACATATATAACACACACACCAGAGGACCCATGAATTTGCCGCGAAAGCTTTAATTTATGACCACTTCCTGGATTTAAACCCCGCACTCTCCGCCGCAGGGGAAGTTGGAGTTATTACCCACATATGCAAGATTGAATATCATCTCATTTGTAGTTAACAAATCTGGTAAATTTATATTCGAAAACTATCCAGATGTCTGCGTCCACGTGCACACGTGTCACCAGATAGACAGTATGTGTTTCAAGAAAGCAATTGTGCCCCTTTCTCTTCATAATTATTATTAGTATAATTAGTATACTCAACACCAATAATTTGAGGCATCATTGGAGACAGGAGAGATGTCACCGACAGCCAACCAACACTTTCGAATTAGATACATCTCATAGCATATCATAGTTAGATTTTATCTATGGTCCAAATTTAGAGATAAGGTGGCTACTTCATGAATATTCAATTATATTCCATCATTTTTTCTTCGACTTGTGCATTTAATTACTTTTTGTCCATGGGGTATATTTGTATTTGAGAAGGACTAACGAGCACATTCTTTTTGTTGATATAACCAGCATTCTTCAAATAATGGAGCTGACAAAACCAAAATGACAGGAATTAAAGGCCACTTTATTACCCTTATTGCTCATTATACCTAAGATCCAAGTCCCAATTAAGTAATTTTTTTTTGAGTTTTTGATGCGGCTACATCTTATTTTGAAAAAAAAAAAGGTTAAACAACATGAACTATGTCCAGTTGACAGACGGTTACAATATAGTTGATGATCACAAGTGATAATGAAATGTTTGTTGTATTCTCCTTTTCTATTTTTCTTTTTGAGAAAAGTGGGGAACAAGTCCATCAAAATATCATTATAGATGTTTTAATGACAAAGGATTCCCCTGAGTCTATTTATATGATCGTATTGTCATGTATGCGCGTTACTCAGCTTAGGAGTTTGTTTGTTTGTTCAACTGCCCTGTAAGCCTCACCAAGTCCACACAACACAAGCACACATCACACACGCACCCAATTAGGATATCCAGAAATTTGTTCCGAAAGCGTTAATTTTGTGTTCACTTTCCCTCCTGGAGTTCAAACCCCCCACTCTCCACAATCTTACCAGGAGGGATAGTGCCATACAAACTTAGCCTTGGAGTTGATATGAAGAAAAGGTATATATGGTGATTCGATTTGGAAACCAACAAATCGAAAAGCCTGGCCTGTGTCATTTTCATCCTCCTAATTACAAATCCCAAAACACTACTTTTTTTTGGTTTTATATATATTTTCATAATCGAGGAACAAAACTGAACTGAACTTAATGTATTTGCTTCTCTCTTATATGAATTTATTTCTTGGATGAGCGTAATTTCATTTTTTTTAAAGATGAATGAGGGCATTAGCACATATCCAAAAATTTGTTGTATATACTTATTATTATATATATTTATTTGATTCAGAAATTTATTTTTGAATTCTGGCCAATATTTCAATTTGTTCCCTAATTTTATTCAGACTAAAAAATCAGCATACAAACCAATCGAAACAACACCAATTTCAAAACCAAATTACTCATTGGTGTTCAAATTTAATAAACAACACAACATACACCACATGAACTTATTTCGTTACACCTGATAATAAGCTGAAATAACATACATATAATAATAGCTTACATAATTCAAGAAGGATGAACCTTGTTGATCTTTGTAGCCATCGCCGAACCAAGAGCCCCGTCCATATACTTTTCCGCTGCGGACTCAAGCGCATCGCTCTTGTTAATCTCCTTCTTGGACGAACGCTCGATCTTTGCATAAGTTCGGTGAAAGTCGTCCATTGCGTCATCCATCAGTGAGTTCAGGTAGCTCTCGGCCTCCTTCATCGACGCCTCCGCTTCATCTACTGCTTTCCGGCGCTCGGCTTCTGCCGTCTTTGAGAAAGCGTAGGCCTCATGATCGAAGAGTTGGAGGAGTTGTTCGAGCCGTGAGGGGTCGAAGTTCTTGTCGTTCAAGGCTTGGTTGGCTAGGATAGAGAATTGGGAGAGGAGGGCATCCATCTTCTTCTCAAGCTTTCTCTATCTATCCCTCTTCCTAGCTTTACTATCTTGCTTTATATTCTTTGGCTCCTTGCCTTTTTGAAAGTTATTTATGGCCTTTGGTTGGATTCCTCCTCATCTAGAAAGGCTTTACTAGGAGTGGTATACGGTAGGGTTAATATTTATGGTGCAAAGCACATGCCAATTGATTTGCAACTTTCCGGCGCAATGCATCTTAAGAGGAGAGTGAAAAAGAGCTTGGAATTCCCGTGTAGGTCTCAGTCAGATTCTTGAGATTCATAATTTCTTTCATGGTCGGTAGATATAAGATATTCTCTTGTAATCATATATTTTGATTTAAACCCATCTAGTAACATATTATTTGAAAAAACATGTGGCAACTGGTCTTGATCTATGCTAGATCTCGGTCCGAATACTCTCATCGAATTTTTAGGGGATATGGCTAAGCTTTTGATAGTTATAGACCATTCGGATATGATAATTAGGGTTTAAAAAAATATGCTTGGATGGATTTTAATAGAAAAATAACAAATAAAGTTTAAATGTATCTATGTGATACTATTTTGTCTATGGCAATTTATTATGCAAATCAGATATAAAATCAAATAGTAAGCCAACACGGGGATCCATGATTTATAATCATGGTAAACCTTCAATTTATTTTTAAAAAATAGATGTAATTTTGAACTCAAACTTATATTATTTTACTAGCCTTTTTCTTCCATTCTGACATGTAAGGTCAATCTCACACAACCGTTATAAAAGGAGCAAGTCTTAATTCATTTCTTCTAAACAAGTCCCACAAAAATCTAGCCTGACATTAGTTGAACCATAGTTGAACCAAAAAGTAAGGGGAAAATTTTGCTTTCCTTTGAAGAAAAATAATTAGGAATAAACATTCTAAAAGCTAAGATGAATGGCATGTGTCACACTCAACTTTTGAATGAAAAAAGACATCGTTACGAATTATGGAATTTTTTGGCATATGATGGCCAGTAATTGTTAGCTTTGTAGTGAAAGATTGTGGGTTCAATTCCCGATAGTACTAAATGTAATTTGAACTTTATTTATATGGACACAGATTCCACCACATCGTTGGAGTTAAAAATCTTAACCCCCAATACCTATGAATACTTATAAGAATTCTAATCAAAATTTGATCATGCCTGAAGCCCAAAAATAGGGCTTAAATACACATAAACAAGTCAAACACTTGTTCAAAAGCAAGTGGGCCCATATCTTGGGCAATTCCCTTGAAACAACTCAAAAAATGACTTCTTTTGGGCATCCCTCATCGGGATGCCCCTTCCCGATAGCGGGAGACCCACTCTCGATATCGGGAGGCCTCTAAACGAGGGTATTCCGACACAAATCAGTGTTGGGACCCCTTCGCCTGAATAGAGTTGACCTATTTTTCAGGAGACAGTGAGGGAATTTCTACCCATACCATTTTTTCTGATATCCAGAGAATAGTTACTACTACTCCCCATACACAGAGGGGTATAAATATCCCGCTGTGAGCAATTGATCAAATGATCGAAACTTTTTGCCTCAAAATCCCTAGAACTTTGATTAAAATTCGGAAAAGAAGAAGAAGCAGAAGAAGAAGAAGGTGATATATAAGACTGGGAGATCCTCATTCCTTCACTCTCCTCTCTCTTTCGCTCTCAGTCCCTCTCTATCTTCTCTCTCTCTGATTTAGATAGAGAGGGAATGAGAAACTTATACAAGTTTCCGGTTCTCAAATGAGAACTTAAGAACTCATGACCATGGCTTTTCATTCAAGGCTCAGAACTCAATGTGTTCTTGACTATATGAACAGAACTAAGAATATGGGCCACTCCATGTTCAACATATTTGACAAATAGGTCATCCTATTTCCCACATACATAAACAGAAAGAGACAAACTCTTTCTTGAAGAACATGAGTTAAAACCCCATGCTCCTCCATATAAACATATATTAATAGAATATTCTACTTATTCTGATACATTAAATTATGTCTTTGAAAACGTGTATGAATAGGAAAACCCTATTTATCCTCAGACATAAAAAAAACATGTCTGTTAATCATATGATTGGAAATCTAATTCATCTCGTAAGGCATGAAAATATGTCTTTAAGATATCTATGAACAGGAAAACCCTGTTCATCATTTCAGATGTGAAATGCATGTCTGATTCATAATCCATGAATAGAGAAACCCTACCCTCAACCTACTTATGAATATGAATATCCTACTCACATATCAGACTATACATGCAAATCATGCAAATCATTCTTATGCACATTTGTATATAGGTAAGTGCTTTTGATTTGTGTTTCCTACATGATTACAGATTACATGTTCTCAGTTCAGAATAATGTAAATCACACACATTCTCTACAGTTATGGCAAATTCAGAACAACTGCCGACAGATGGATAAAATACGGGTTCCGGTCATCCACATCCGTCAGGTGCCGCTTACTAGTTTAGGAGACAAGACAAGAACAACAGTCATTCATATCTCGGACAAGCACAAAATACGAGGGAGGCCGTACAAGGATCAAGAAAGCAGTGCGGAGCTCGAAGGAGATCAATGCACAAAATTCAATTGAATTGCCACTTTGGACCGTTGAAAATCTGAGAATATTTTGGAAGGATTTTGCAAATGTGAATCTACCAAACAGAAGAAGATAGTAACACGAGAACTCACAAGAAGAACGGTGCACCAATCCCAAAATAGGACCCTGGATCAGCGAAATTTTGGTCATTTTGGCGGCGGATCAGCGATCCCACTGACGCAGGACTTGACGAATTTTCATGGGTGTTTTGGTCATTGTGTAAGGGCTCAGAATATTGCCTTAGGGTTTCAATTTACTGTTTATAAATGATCCTGTTCAGAGGTAAAGAAACCATACTTTATTTTCTTAGGAATAGTTCTAGTTTAGTGTAAACATCCCTTTCTTCTTCATCTTTTCTCCATTAAAATATAATGAAAGCTTTTGAGTGGATGAATAATGAAGATGAGAGTTTTATCTATCTTGTATCTTTTGTATTGTTAATTTAGTTTTTATTATTTGCTTGTTATTTTCATGCATTGTCTTTTGATTCTTAGCTTAATTTTATTACATGTTTGTTAATTAGTTGTTGATTTTTATTTGATCTTCTTCTTCACTTCTTTTTTATTTATCTTTTGCAAAACTATGATGTTTTAGTGTGATTCTTACTTAGGTGAGATCCCAAAAAGCTGGTTTATGCCTTCATTCTCATTTCTTTTCTCCTCTTCGATTTTGTTTTCTTTTTATAATGAGTGAGTAGTTTACTTACTTGTTAGGGCTAAGGAAAGGTGGTATGAGAGATGGAAAAATCCCTTATGGTTCTCTTCGCCAAATAACTTGAATTGAATCTAGACCAAACAAATACAACCCTCTTCCTTAGGCGCGCTATAACTGACATATAGCTGTGACCTAAGTTGAGAATTCCTTTAGACGCACTACAACATGACATATAGTTGCGACCTAATTAGAGACTTGTTGTGGATATTTCGCCTAGGGTTAGAAATAAGAGCATGGAATGAATGGGCAAGGGGTACTAGGAGTGGTTAGCGTCGGAAAGATTGGTTAAACTTGCAAATACCATTTCTATATCCTCCTAATCACTGTTAGTAGTATTATTTCAATATCATTTCAATGATGGTACAAGACAAGCATAAGAATATTCCTAAATTTACTAACCAATCCTAACCCTAACAAGTCCTCTTAAACATATATATACACAACACTCAGGATAGAATTGAACAACTTGGACATTCTTTACTCGACTCGTTTAAAATAAGAACGGAAACACATACCATCTCTCCGTGGATCGACTCTTACTCAACCGGCTACCTACCAAACGAAATCGACTTGATTGTGGTAAGTAGAACAAGTAGAACGCATACCATATCACGAAAGCTCACCAATCAAATGGCGCCGCTGCCGGGGAAACAGTAACATATTTCTTTCTTGTTATTCGAGTTGATTTGTATATAAAAAGAAAAACAAAAAAAAAACATAATTTTGTTATTCTTTGATTCTTTTTGTGTGTGTGTGCAGGATAGAGAGAAGAGCAAGTTCAGTGCCAAAGTCGTGAGAAGTTTGACCTACATCTCGCGACCATACTGCGGCGGATTAAGGCTAAAACCGTACCAAAATCTGGAGCAAATGTATTGGTCAAATCAAGAAACAGAGGCCTGAAACCAGAACAATAGAGGACCATAATTGCACTGAAGAAATTTGGTGACACGATCTCTCAAATAGACCATAGAACCGTGCCCATTTCCTTCTAGGAGACCGTGGAACCGTCGCCTGATTTTGTCTTCTTCGTCCCAAATCTCTTGTGAGCCTTCAGCTTCTCTAGAAACTCTCTCTAAGCTTCACTAAATTGCTCTTTCTGCAGCATGCTTTGCACGAACTCTCTCTTCCTTTCCAATAAACTGTTTTTGTATAGGATTCTTTGCGCCACCGCTAAATAAATTTTTTTCTTGTTTTATATTTTGATTGTTTTATCGCTTTGCATACAATAATACGGACATTAAGGGGCTTGAACATCAATTCAGATTAGATGGGGATTTCATCACCCTTTATAAGACCCAAAAAATAAAAAAGCATACGCATTACATTGAGTTAATTGAAAAAATATCCAGACCAAACCTATAATGACTTTTCATGCTTATTTAGGACATGTGAAGGTTGAGGAAAATCAGTCATTTATCTAAACTTGATTTTATGGTGTCTAAGCTAGACAAGTGAGGAGGTAATTTTAAAAGGCCCAGCTCTTGGTGATTTGTGAGCGGAACCCTCCTTACCTTATCCGTGCTTACCTGGCCACAATTGACAGTGGGAGCCGATTCAAGAGTTATCCTGCAACTTATCGTTTGGAAGTCTAGGAGTGGTCTTGTTGAACTTTGAAGACTCTAGCTCTAGGTGTTGATTGTGCATTTTGTAATTGTGATTGTTTAATTCCATAGTTCCGTATTTTCAACAAAAAAACCAAGCAAAAATTTCAAAAACCTAAAAACTCTAAAAAAATAAAAAATTTCAAAAATTTATAAAAATTCATCTACTTTCGACCTTCTCTCACTCTTTTCATGTCATGGGTACCCCAAAACGTCTAACTCTTGCCGAACTTTGGTACCTTCAACCAAATATTTTTTCATACGGTTCTTTTTTTGGTAGAACTTCAAACGATCCATCCATACTCAAAATTTCTTCGAAAGATCGGATAGACACTTCTAGAAACACCAATTGGACACCACAATCTATGTCATATCAACCGTTTTAAACTTTCACCCTTTCTTATATTAATACCGATTTTAAGAGTAACGTGGAGACTCCTAAACCCATGTCCATCGCTGAGCACATTGATCAATCCCGTAGCCGATCTTTCAATCCTTTCACCACTCCAAATTTTTTAGGACAACAATTCCAATCATCTTCCTATCACAGTGTTGATCCTAATCCTAATCATTCTACACATCCATTCAATTCCTATCAATCCTACCCGATGATCATACCCTCGCTAGACATTGCTTCTGAACATCAATTTTGGAGTTTCACATATCCAAATGATTTCGAATCTTTTATTGAAACCCTTTTACAACCCATTTTTATTCTTGAAAGAACATCGGAAGAATTTTGGGTAGCTTTGTGTCGAAAAATTAAGGAATTGAATGCATTCATGGCTGCACTCATACAACCAAACAAACCAGCAGCCAGTTTCCAACTAGCTCAAAATTTTTTAATGTATGATGAGGCGATAGGATAATTTGATGATTTGAGTAGTGAAAGTGAGCAATCCACCCTTCAAAATCAAACTTATTCATTCCCAATTGAATTCTACAGCTCCAGTTTCGAAATCTATTGAGTGCACCAAATGATTCACCAATTGAGTATATCATGTTTAATGAGTTATGTGACTATTGTGTGTTTGATTTACCCGATTGTGAAGGGAACTTTTCAAGTGAAATCACCACCACTCCTGTTGATTTTTACATCTCCGATCTAGAAAAACAACCGATTGACAACTATGCTTTTGATGAGATGTGTGAGAAATTGAAGTTTGACTTGATTGAGAATATTGATATTGGGGATAATTTTGATGATGAACCCACGGTCTTGGATGAGTTTTTCTCACCAATTCAACACTTTCCTTTAGATCCATGTGGATATCATCCCAAACCATTCACTATTTTTCCCGAACCCCTTTTACTTCTGGATATCATTGATGATGATTTGATCGATTGCATGTATGGGCTTAATTTTGAGGAAAATTTTGAGAATATATTTGAGGATGAACTCGCTATTTTGGATGAGTTGGATGTTCCGATTCATTATGCCCATTCTATTGATTGTGAATATCTTCTTAAACACTTAACCGATACCATTCCTCAATCACATCCATCCATCTTTCCCGTCATTGCCAAATTGCAAGACAACTTGTCACGTTCACCTGGTTCATCAAGTTTAGTAGGACCATGTTTTCTTGTGAATCTTGAGATATTTGATCCCATTTCACAAATGTTGATAGATTAGTACAATCCAGTTTTACACTTCGATCATTACAGACTGTACTAGTTCATTCAATCAATTTTCAACCTTAAGTTCGTGCTTCATTTCTTTCTCCCCTACGTTCATCTTCTCATTTACCGAGACCGTATCCCAATTCCTCCCACACACGGTATCGCGTATTCTTCGTTCTCTTCCTCCACACGTTTTGTCACCAACCCTGGTCTCATCACGATAAATTTTTTGAATGGTAGGTGTTAACTTTTGGTCTGTGTAAGGCCTTATATAGACCGATGATGTCCCCTCCCTCCTAACTTTGAATTTCAACGCTTAACAGCGGAAGCACTGTTTCACTTAAGTTTGGGGGGTGGGGGTGGGGGTTGGGGGCTTTTTTGTGTATATATATTTTGTTTATTGTTTTCTTGTTAAAAAAACATAAAAAAAATTAAATAAAAAAACTCTTCGATAATTTTGAAACCTAACCAATTTTAGGACCTCTTTGTGTGGCGTGATAGTGAGGGCTCAGTCCAGTTTAAGTTTGGAGGTATGCTCGGTGAGTTCTCTATCCTTGCATTCATTTTGCATTGTATAAATATTTAAAACCCATAAAACTCAAAATTTTCCAAAACATAAAAACTTTTTCGTCAAATTAGCAAGTAGGGTAACTTAGATTTTATTCCAAAAATTTAGCTTGATAGGTTAGAAATAACTAAATTCTAGATTTAAGAATTGAAAACTCTAAAAATAACCCTCCTTAAGTTTAACCTTAGTAAATATACGTCGTTGCAGTTTTTTTAAAAGTAAATAATCTTGAGTTTAGTTCTTGAGTTAAGTTGAGATGAAGGAAAGTATTGAAAGCTTTTGTAACATTTTGAAAATTATAAATATTAATTTGTAATTTAAATATGGATATTATGAGTTTACAAAAATAATATCGGGTATAGATTTTGGGTTTTTGGATTGATATCTGTAAAAATGTAATTATTTTGGGAAAAATGAAAATATGTGATATCTTAAAAATGATAAGTATTATGTTTTTAACATGATTGATATTTTTGTGTAAGATGGTGGTATTTTTGTGTAAAAGTAGTATTTGTAAAAGGGTTGTTATTTGTTAGGTGTGTTTTGGCATATGGTAGGTTATAATAAAGCTTCACAAATACTACACAATATCATGCATTAGTATGCATACACCTCCTACTTGCTCTACCCCATTCTCTCCACCTCCTCCTTTCTGTACACCAAATCACTATATCTCTTCATTCATTCTATCATAACTCTTGTGAATTTTTTTAAACTTTCAAACTGAACAAGCATTTCCCTTTCAAGCTCCATCACCATAGTTACTAGTTCTTCATCAAATCTAAAAGAAAATTGGAAAGGCCTTCATGCAGTTTGTTCAAAACATCTAGCTAAAGCCACCACAATCTCAAGAAACTTCAAGCATACATTTCAAGAGCTGGATTCTCTTTGTTCTTCATCCATATAGGTAAATATCATATTTCTTTTAAGTTTCCTAGTGTCAAATGTCAGATATCCTTGTTAAATATTAGAAAAATGGGTTTTTTGTGAGGTTGGTGGTGTTCAATTTGAATCTAGAGCTAGTAGGATTGTCTATAAGATAAACTAACAGTACTATAATATGATGGGACTAGTAGAAGACTACCCTAAAAGCCCGAGCCCCTAACTCCATGAACGAACCGCCGGTTTTCCCCAAAAACCGCCATTAGCGGCCCTGTTGTTGAGTTGGGTTGTGATTTTTGTTCTGTAGCTTCATTTAGTGGTAATTAGGCCACTGTATTGTTTATTTTGTCCCAGGTTACTTGTAGAGAAATCTGGGAGTATTTTAGTTTGGTTTTGGTGATATTTTCGGTTTTTAAAACTTGATTTTTGGATTTCTTTATCTCGATTTGATCGTTTGACGTTCGTACGTTGACGTCGGAATTATTTGGCTGTATTTAGAGTAAGTTGGCCATAGGTTCTAACCTATGCATGCTTCGCTCGTTGTATCGCTTTTTATTTGCATATTTATGTCGTCGTGTCCTAATTACGATTGTAGGTATGATCGCGGAGGTTTCTAAGATGGCAAAGACAGGCGAGACAGTCTTGGATTTCGACTAGCTCGATATGTCGGTGAGTAGATTTATAGTTATGGGGGAAGTCGGGTGGATTGCGTATAGTACACATGCAACTAATTAACCAGGACATTAATACTATACACCTAGGCTATAGTGATATATTGGATAACTTAATATATAACTAAATTAGTATGTAGTTGGTATCTAGTAGGTTACATATGGGTATGGATATATCTTGATATATGATTATTGTGACATATGTACGCGACTATAGATCTGTACGATATGGATGTGATATTGGATGAATATTGTAGGAGAGATCATTCCGAACTTATGGTGATGGGGATAATGTGCCGAATACGGCCAAGATTCTTTTGGACTCGGGGAGTCGTGTTTTTATTCCGATTCGATTGCTTGAGCTATACTCTTTTAAAAACCAACGATTCGTTTTCCACTTTTAAATGATAAATGGAAATAATGCGCTGCTGCTTTAAAACTGATATATATTTTAAATATACTGTAGCCTTCTTATTTGTAAAATAACGTTTCATTCTATTTTCAATTGTAACAGTATAGCTCATAATAGTTACCCATGTTTAACAATCATTCATGTACGATTTGGTTACTTTTATATGCTCGTGATTCGATTACCTATTATATATGTTAGTTGCGTTATTATTCTCATACGAACACACTGGTAGAACACTACACAACTACCAATGATTGCTATGTTGCACAGATCACAGACGTGCATATTACACTACACATCATTGGTACTGCGATGACATTGTAGGATTGCGATACCACGTTATGTTCATGTAGATGTCGATATGGTTTATTATGACTTCTCTATATACAGGGGTTAATCGGTAATTATATATATATATATATATATGCTGTGGATAGGGATTTAGAGCTATTCTTCTATGAACACATTGATAGAACACCTACACAACTATTAATGATTGCCATACTGCACGAGCCCAGACATGCATGCTATACTACAAATCATTAGTATTGCCATGACATAGTAGGAACTGCCACATCTATTCATATGTTGACTATATATATGCACGACACATTAAGATACTTGTTGATTGAGATGTGAATACCATTGCCATGGGTATTCGTATATGATCGATATGGGTTTTATGATGTTTTTATCTACGATGATATATCTCAGTGGTATGGGCCACTGCTATATATATAATATCATCAAAATGAATTATGCAAATGTTGTTCTTCGGAACTTGATGTTTTCCATGGATTTGAAAACCGCGATGTGATTTATAAAAACTTGAGTATGTTTTAAAAATGCGGTTTTCTCTTAATACGATGAGTTGGCGTCCACTATAAACTTGATGTTTTTTGATTTGATTTTATTCCGCACCGAGTGGAGGAGCTATACGGTTGCGGACATGCCACGTTATCTGGACTGAATGGAAGAGTATACAGTCGGATACATAGTCGACCCAGTTGAGACCGAGGGGCAGAAAAGCCGCATTTAAGGTGAAGAGCCTAGCGAGAATACTCAATATCGGAGATAAATTAGAGCACGACGGATATCCGGAAGATACCGACCGGGGCTATTGACATCGAGAGAGAACCGGTCTGACGAGACGGTGTCTACGATATTTGGTTTACGTGTCGATGTTAGACATGAGATTTATGATAATTTTGAGTGTCGGTAATGGACACTCGGTAGAGGATGAGTTTGAGTGCCGATTATGGACACTCGTGAGATTTAGGGTGTCGATGCTGGACATTTATTTATGGATGTTTGCGCGATCGGTCGAGATGCACTGTTACAGATTATGCTGTATAGTAGCCGAACATGACCGATCCATGGGACAGTACCTGAATACCATTTTCACATATTTATGCATATTAAGAGGTTTCAAATGAGCTATAGTCTCACTATTTTGACATCTTTAGGACGACACAAGAAACTTTTAAACAGAAACGTTCTTAAAACTCATTTCTAAAAAGCAAGACGTATATTTTAAACAAAACACATATAATACTTCATAAAATGACGTCTGCTACCTGTGCCGTGGTATATGTATCATATAGCCATTTTAAAAGGATTTTATATATATCTTTCGGCTACTTTATAGGCTTATATATGGATACATGATATATATATCTATGATATGATAATACATTTTCATGATTACGCGATCGATATTGATGCACTTATGTACCTATGCATTATACATATAGTAGTACATGATATGATAGTACTATACTTTATGACCTAGGGAGATCGTTATGTATTTCGATTTCTATTTTGCGATATACTTTTATTCACTGAGTTGGCAACTCACCTCCGTTGTGCCCAGTTTCTTGCAGGATTGACCGCTCGGATTAGTAGCGGCTTACCGGCACACTTCTTCCTTCGGTGGTTGTTTTGGTAGGTGGGTTACATGTTGGATCATAACCATATATATTGTGTGTGTGTGTGTGTGTGTGTGTGTGTGTGTATTTTTTATAGATCTAGGTAAAATCTCCATCGACCAAAACTTGTATATTTATGGACATAGAAACGAGACTTAGATGTTTACGTGTTTTTGGGTGTCGTACTCGTTTGGAGTCGACTTTATATTGTTGATGGTTATGTTTCGTTTTCTATTTTTTCGTCTTAGGCGTCGTATATTATCTGCGTGGTTGCTCCGCTGTTTGGGCATGGAAGCTAGCTCCCAATGGGGATGCTTTATATATATTATGCTTTGTACTTGGTTTATTCAAAATTTACAAAGGAGGCGCTGCCCGATTTTTAAATGACATAAGCTTTTTCAAATAAACTTACTCATATTTTAAAAGGAAACTTGATTCCATTTAGTAACTCTTTTTAAAACTTCACCTCCACCATTTTTTAAAAACGGTTTAGATTCAGGGTTTTTGGCTTACTTGGATCGGTTCAACATCTTTAGACGTCAAGTGATCTAAGTGCCGGTCACATGCCGTTTCGGATCATGATAGTTTTATTGAAAGATAAGTCTGAAAAATAGTTTCTATTCTTGATTCCAAATTCAGAAAGTATATACCCTACAAACTGCATTTACACGCACCTTAAAACTTAAGATAGTTGAGGATACCTAAAAATACTCTTGCCTCAAATTATAGTATGAAAGAAAAAATGGTATTTATAGCCAACCGTCATAAGAGCGTCACTGAAAAAAATATATCCGGTCTTTAAAAAAAGAAAAAGAAATTTTTTGCAAGACCTGGAAACTGCTATTTACGCCTTAATAAGCTCACATATTCGGTAATCGGCTGATTGGTGCCTTAGAAAGCAGTAGCGGTCACATGAAAGGTGTGTGGGTAAATCCGTCCATCATTAATAAAAAGAAGTAGTACTAGGTATTAAGGCAAGGATACTATAGCTTGATTTGAATTCTTGAGTGTAGGGGTGAAATTTACACACACGTAGGGGTATACGATCGATATTTGGAGAAGAGGTAGGAATAAAGAATAAGTATTATATTTTCCGTAAAGATGATAAAAATTCCGGATTGAGGACTGTGGTTTAGAAGGAAAACTCAAGAGATACCGATATCTTTATAAACTGACAAAACGTATAGAATTTTAGGTTTAATGAATAGGAGGCGTGAAAAATAAAGGTGGATATTTCTAATTTAGGATGATAGAGTTTCTAACTTAGATTCTAAACTGTAAGATTAGAGTCGAGATTGACTTATAAAACTAGCTTGATGGGATTTTGTGGGGAGTATCCGCTAAAAACTCTCAGGAGACAACACTCCTATTAGGGACACCTAGAGATTTAACGGTTTGTTGTACATACTAAGTACAACCGTGATGCCTACGAAAGTGAGCTTAGTACTTTTGTTTGAAAATAAAATGGTTTTGCTCGGGACGAGCAAAATATAAGTTTGGGGGTATTTATTCATATCAGAATATTGCATTTAATACAGCTCATTCTTATGCACATTTATATATAGGTAGGTGCTTTTGATCTATGTTTGCTACATGATCACAAATTACTGGTTCTCAGGTCAGAATAATGCAAATCATGCACATCCTTTACAATTATGGCAAATGCATATCAACTGCCGATAGATGGATAAAATACAGGTTTCGGTCATCCATATCCGTCAGGTGCCGCTTATCAGTTTAGGATATAAGACGAGAACATCAGTCATTCATGACTCGGACAAGCACAAAGCACGAAGGAGGCTACACAAGGATCAAGAAGGCACCGTGGAGCTCGAGGGAGATCAAGGCACAAAATTCAATTGAGTTGCCATTTTGGACTGTTGAAAATCTGAGAATATTTTGGAAAGATTTTGAAAATGTGAACCTACCGGACGGAAGAAAATAGCAACACGAAAACCTACAAGAAAAATGGCACACCAATCCCAAAATAGGACCGCGGATCAGCGAAATTTTGGTCATTTCGGCGGCGGATCAGCGGTCCCCAGATGCAAGACTTGACGAATTTTCATGCATGTTTTGGTCATCGTGTAAGGGCTTAGAATATTGTCCTAGGGTTTCATTTCACTACCTATAAATGCTCCAGTTCAGAGATAAAAAACCATGCTTTATTTTCTTAGGATTAGTTCTAGTTTAGTGTAAACACCCTCTTCTTCTTCGTCTTTTCTCCATTAAAATGTAGTGAGAGCTTTTGAGTAGATGAGTAATGAAGACGGGAGTTTTATTTAGCTTGTATCTTTTGTATTGTTAACTTAGTTTTTATTACTTCCTTGTTATTTTCTTGCATTGTCTTTTGATTCTTAGCTTAATTTATTACATATTTGTTGATTAGTTGTTGGTTTTCATTTGATCTTCTTCTTCTCTTCTATTTTATTTATCTTTTGCAAAACTATGATGCTCAAGTGTGATTCCCGCTTAGGTGAGATCCCAAGAAACTAGTGTATGCCCTCATTGTCATTTCTTTTTTTCCTTTTCGATTTCGTTTTCTTTTTATAATGAGTGAGTAGTTTACCCACTTATTAGGGTTAAGGAAGGATGGTATAACGGATGGAAAAATCCTTTGTACTTTTTTTGCTAAACAACTTGAATTGAATCTAGACCAGAAAAACACGATCCTCTCCCTTAGATGCGCTATAAGTGATATATAGCCGTGATCTAAGTTGAGAATTTTTTAGGTGCACCACAACGTGATATATAGTTGTGACCTAATTGGAGACTTGTTGTAGATATTTCGCCTAGGGTTGGAAATAAGAGCATGGAACTGAAGGACAAGTGGCATTAGAATTAGATTTAGTGTTGGAAAGCTTGCTTAAACTTGCAAATACCATTTTTATGTCCTCCTAATTCCCGTTACTTCCGATTATTCCAACATCATTTTAATGATGGCACAAGTACAAGAATAATTCCTAACTTTACCAACCAATCTTAACCCTAACAAGTTCTCTTGAACATATATACACACACAACACTTAGGATAGAACTGAACAACCTCGACATTATTTACTTGACTCGTCTAAAATAAGAACGGAAACACATATCATCTCTCCGTGGATCGACTCGTACTCAACCGGCTGGCTACCAAGCAAAACCGACTTGATTGCGGTAAGTAGAACAAGTAGAACACATATCATATTACGAAAACTCACCAATCAAGTACCAAAAGCACCGCACTCATCATATAAACATGGCCCCAAAGCCATGTTTTTTACCTTGAACAAAAATCTATGTGTTCATGCAGCACAAACTATTAAGAATGGAATCACACATTCTCAATAGATGTATGAAATCAAATAAATGAGTTTCATTCCAGAGAAACTCTAAAGAGTTTCTGACTTGACTTGAAGCAACTTATGGGAGACCCCAAAATGGCCGCCCGGCTGCTTCTGGATCATCACCCGATCTACTGGGAGGCTATACATAGGCCTACTGTAATAACCGGTATCTATCATACGAAGTATTTCGTGTTTTAATAAAGTTACTATAAATAATTTTCCTAATTTCCCATAAATATTAGCTCGATTTTTCTACCAATACTTTCTTATTTTCCCCTTATATTTTTCCCAGCACCTAACCTGGCCTATGCTCCCATTCTCTCTCTCCCTCCATTCTTTTTCCTTAGGAGAAGCCCAACACCAAACCAGGCCTGACCCCCTCTCTTTCTCGTCTTCTCACTCTCCCTCACCTGCTACACCTTCTTTCTTTTAAAATTCCCCCATAATCTCCCCTCAATCTCAACCGAAAATCATCGCTCAATTTCCATTAACCACTATATAATCCCTTCTTAATTTCCTTCTTAAATTCCCTTAAATCACTTATTTTCTCTCTTTTTATATACAGAGCCCCTCTTTACTCTCTCCACCTCTCTCTCTCCCCCAATACGCCCTAACCCAAAACCCATAAGCTCCTTACCGAGCTCACTTCGCCGGAGCCATCTCACACCGCTGCAACCTCCTCTACCGATGAGCTCGAGCCCAACTCCACCACCTCCCTCACTCCATCACCCGAGTCACCCTACTCTCCCTCTAACGCCCAACCGAGCACCCACCAGCAACCTCGCCGGTGTCCCTTTCATCTCCGACGATCCATCTCCTTGCACTGAACCACCACCAGCTTCCTCTCCTTTTCAAACCCGAACTCCCTCACTGCCTCACCACCATCACCACCACCGTACCTCGCTCCACCTTAGCCTCGCCATGGCTACCCATTGCTGACGAGCCTTGCTATCGACCTTACCTCAACACCACCACCTTCACTACACCACCACAAACTCCCCACTCCCTTCTTCCCTCAAGCCGGGCTCCTCAAACCCGAACACCAAGTCCAAGCCAAGCCTTGTAGCCGTGGGTGTTCCATTGCCATTCAAGCCACCATCGTCGTCCAAGTTACCGACGTCGTCACTGTTGTCGTATCCGTCATTTTCTTCAACTCCATCGCAATCGCAGGAGCTTCAGCCCACATCCATGTCACCCGTACATCGCGTTCGAGCCTCACTCGCTCTACATTGCGTATATGCCGTCTTGTGTGTTGAGGCGAATACTTTTCATATCGAGTCGCTTATATATCAGCGATCAAAGACAAGTGAATCCCTTTCATTTGTTTAATCATGCTATATATATAATGATATTAATTAAGTGCTTGTTCCTTCATAAAAAAGGGGATGGGGGAAACTTTCCCACTAAAAAAACCCCACGTGTTTAACACATGAATGTCTATATGCAGCGCAGGCATTATAGTTAAAATAACTGCTAGGCTAATGGAGCCTCACGTGTCCACATGTGAGCGCCTATATGCAAAGCATATAGACGCTATATAGGCTAAAACTGAGCCTCACATGTAAGCACGTGAGCGCCTATATGCAAAGCATATATATGCTACGTTCAAACAGATGGCAAGCCAAAAAGAGTCACGAGTTAACACGCGACACACTCACATGCTATTGCATATAAGCGAACAAGCTTAATCTTATTGGGGGTTACGTGTTACAAGTGAGCGTTTCTGACATCTTTGAAGCTGATAGAATTAAATTCTAAACAACAGAATCAAAACTCTATTTGGAAAATATTCTCTTAAAATCTTTCTAATATGGAATCTTGGACGAACTATCTGATAGAATTAAATTCTATATTAGGAAAACAATTTCCTGGTCTTGTTAAATTAACAAGATATTCATATCATAGAATAAGGTTCTATATTAGAATAAAATTAGAATCTTGTTAACCATATGATAGAATTAAATTCTATATATATTAGGAAAATAATTTCCTGATCTTGTTAAAATTAACAAGATATTCATGCATGTGATGGAATAAAATTCTGTCTTTAAAGCCTTTGGATTGGAAAATCCAACGTTGAAATCAGATCTGTGGATCGATTATGGAATCAATCGTGATCTCTCAATAAGAGATTATCTTAAAAAATGGATTCTTTTTTTTCTTCTCGTATAAATAGAGGAAGGAAGAAGAGAAGAAAGAGGGCGGAGAAAAGAACAAGGCAGAGAGTAAAAAAAAGAAGAGAGAGAATTCAATTCTCTAAAAGAAGATTTCCCTCTTAAAAAAAGAAACCCCAGGTAAGAAGAGAACACATAGATTATTTTATCTCTTCTTCGCCTCTCTAAGGGTTTAACCCTTCAAAAAAAAAAGAACTTAGTTCTTTCTCTGGTTGAGATCTGCAGAAGCTAATCTCCCCACAAGTTGAGAATTTAATTCTCATCGGGAAGATTCTGTTATGCTGATTCAAAACTTAGGGGAAAGAACTAAATTCAAAGAATTTAATTCTTACAAAAGTATATAGGAATTTAATTCCTCTGATAAAACTAGGGTTTAACCCTGTAAAAAGAATTTAATTCTTATAAAACAAGAAATTTTAAATTCTCTAAACTCAGATCCTAGCATCGTCAATATGAGATCAAAATCTCTATGCACATAGAAAGAAAGACTGGTGATTCATTAGTGTTCAACACTATAATGAAACCTCACGTGTTTCTCTACGTGAGCACCTTTGATGAACAGAAAGGAATGGCTGAGACCGAGTCACGTGTTTCACACACGAGCATTTAAAAGAAGAACAAGAAGTGCCTCCTAGGGTAGTCACGTGTTTCCCACGCGAGCGCCTAAAAGAAGAACAAGAACTGCCTCTTAGGGTAGTCACGTGTTTCCCATGCGAGCGCCTAAAAGAAGAACAAGAAGTGCCTCCTAGGGAAGTCACGTGTTTTCCACACGACCCCCAATCAAGTGTTTAGCACTTATATGAAAAAGATAATAGACCCAAAAACAGCACTCATATTTGAGGGCGCCTCACGTGATCACACATGAGCATTACAGGAACTAAGTGCTCAGCACTTATATGGAAAAGGGAAACAGCGCTCACATTTTGAGGGCGCCTTACGTGTTCGCACGTGAGCACTACAGGAACCAAGTGTTTAGCACTTATATGAAAGAGGGAATAAAACCCATAGAACAGCTCCCACTTTGGAGCGCCTCACGTGTTCACACGTGAGCGCCTCTAAAGTTTAGTGTTTAACACCGATCTAACGCCTCACGTGCGATACATGTGAGTGCTCTATACACCAGTGTTTAGCACTGGGGGGGTGACTATGGAGACCCAGACCTAGCCCAAATTAGCGAAGTTTCCTGAGGCCAAAACCTCTTTGATCTCTAATCAATCGAGCTCCCCCGTGCTCATGTCTTCCTAAACTGATCCTAGTCCCAAACACGACTAATGATCTTCCGACGAATATTCATCTCACATCTTCCCTCAATCCAGAAATTGGTTCAAGGGTACATTTGTCCACACCTCTGATACATGTCATTGTAATTATTCCACGTCTTCAGAGAGATGGCGGGTCCTGAAAACCAACAACTTTTTGGTGCACTCCCAAACTGATGGGTACATCCAACAACGGACCGAAACGTCCTTAAACTAGCTACGGACCACAACGTCTTTAAATTAGCTATGGACCGAAACGTCCTTAAACTAAATCCTCACCTAAAAAATGGTGATCTGCGGACCGAAACTTCCTTAAAATAACTACGGACCGAAATATCCTTAAACTAAACCCTCACCTTAAAAATGGTGATCTGCGGACCGAAACGTCCTTAAACTAACTACGGACCGAAACGTCCTTAAACTAAATCCTCACCTAAAAAATGATGATCTGCGGACCGCAATGTTCTTAAACTAATAATGGACCGAAACGTCCTTAAACTAAAACAATAGAGCCCGAATGCTCTTTTATTGGATCTGAATGATCCTAAAACCTTGTTAAGTAGATCTTAGTCTAAAATTGGACTGACGTATCCTTAACAAGCATTTAAGTTGATCTTAATCTCAAACGAGATTAATGATTCTTAAATCAAAACAAACCAAAATCTAAGAATATATGGATTTGGACTAATCCACACCCTACAGACGACAACTTAAATTAGTCTTCGTATACAATCCACGGACAACCAAAAATAAAACAAACACACACTATATGAAATGAACTTCTGGAGCAGGAGAAAGTGGTTATCACGATGCGATAATGTAATTAACTGCAGGGGTCAGCGGCTCTCCTCCCGAATCCACATGGTCTGGCGGAAATTCCAAGACTCTGTAATTAACAAAGACTACCCTCGCCGACCGGAGAAAAAGAAGGCTCGGCAAGTGGAGGACCATCCCTTCGCCATACCACGGAAGGCCACTTCCACATAGGCGACGGTTTTAATGGCCCCTCCAACTTCGACCTCTCACAAAAGGAGAAAGCTAGAGAAAGCCCCGATGCTTGCAGTAAATTCCAAAGGCACTGGACCCAAACGCCCTAAGTCTGAGGGCATGATTGTGCATACGTTCTACATGGCTTCCGGGAAAGAGGAAAGCCTTGCTTTTGTGGGTCATCGACCACTCACTCGGTCGTTGACAAAGGCTCAGGAGCAACAACAAAAGCTCCAAAAGATGTTGACAAAGATGGCCGCACTCACTGGGCAGAAAGAAAGCCTGGAAGCGACGTATGAGCAGCGCCAGGAACAGGGGACCGACATCGAGTTCCTGCGGAGGGTGCTAGAAAGGAAATATAAGGAGGCCGTGGAACAGGCCGCGAATATAAAGCAGATGACCCTTTTGTTCTAAGACATGGTCGGAATGATGATCCAACCGGAACCTCCAGCCGAAGATCCACCGATAATCATCGAGGAGGATAGAGGGGAAACACCAAACCCTCTTCCAGCTCTATCAGCAGCCAGGGAGGAGATGATCTCCAAGGCTACCCTCGATGACTACATAGCTCAGCAAATATGAGCTCACCAAGCGAGTGAAGCGGCTGGCCAGGTCGTCAGAACTGGGCGACCCTATCCAGGATGGTACGATTAAATCAAATACCCGCCGGGATATACCATCCCTAAGTTCCACATGTATAAGGGGACATGCAATCCTCATCAGCACATCGCTCAATTTAGAGCTTTGTATGGTAATACCGAAGGCGACGACAAACTGCTGCTTCGCCAGTTCGTCGGAAGCTTGTCGGAGACGGCATTTGAATGGTACTCAGAGCTCCTCAATGAATCCGTCAAAACATTCACCGAGATGGAGCTACTATCCATGCAGTGGTTCGCCAGTGCAAACGAGTGCACCATGATCACGGCATTAATCAATGCCAGGGTGAAGCCAGGAGAGACCTGGGTTCAATACGCAATTCGGTGGCGGAACCTATGGTCGAAATGCAAACAACGCATCGAAGAGGCTCCTTCCATAGGCATGTTCATAGGGACTCTCGATCCTTACGCAACCGTGTCCCAGTTCATGACGTTCTTTAAGCCGGCCACCTTCCAGGATTTGATCGACAAGTTGGCCCAAATGGACCAGATAGGCCACGGGCCTCCCTCTCCAAAGATGGACCCTCGGAATGCGAAGGGTAAAGGGAAAGCGGTCTTCGTTGCCAACACTCAACAACAACCGAGTGACCTGAAACTGGTTGCTTGCCAAAGCAACATGCGCCCACGCCAATCCCTCGAAGAGAAGTTACGACGTCCTTACTCGTTTCCTCGTGATAAAACAAGGAGACTGTTCGAACTGGCAGTGCGCAACAAACTCATCACTCTATCGGATTCGAGACCTCCATTACATCCGGGTGACGTCAACAATCCCAACTACTGCTCCTACCACAGAGTAGTGGGCCACCCAATTGAGAATTGCTACGTCTTAAAAAACTGGGTCGAGGACCAGTACCAACAAGGGAAGTTTGCGCTATTAAAAAACTGGAGGGTGAACCCGCCACAGAAGCACGCTCCTAAAAAGGTGGACACGTCGGGGGCATCATGCTCGTTTGTAGAAGAAGCTCCGTGGGAAGTTGTCCTTTCAGCTAAAACTAAAAGAATGCCGAAGGACCTTCAAGCATATCCGGCGATTAGGTGGAAAAGCCCGCTGGAGTCCGAGATCATTGAGGGGATGCTTAAACCGCGCCTAACACTGAAATCTGGTAACAATGGGCAAAACACCCAGGTCAAGCCTCTAAAGTCTTCGAAGAAAAAGAAGAAGACCAAGAAGCTCGTACAGCCTGACGATAAGCGCATGGACCAGCAGAAGTACATTGACGCGCTGAAAGAGTACAACCAGAAGGCGCGTACCCCAGTCACACTCGAAAATTTTCTCAACCATATCCTTAAGGATGGAGACAGTGACAATGATGAGGGAAATGACTCGTCAGAAGAACCCGATGACTATATAGCAAGTTGCCACATGATATCTCATTCGTCGTCAAAAGACGAAGAAACTCCCTTGGCGTCGGAAAGCGACGCAGAGAAACTAGGGGTAGGATCGAAGCCAAAATCCCTGGAACCGTCAGACGACCTGATTGACAGGCTGCTAAACGAAGCCCTTAAAAAGAGCAAAGCTGACAGAGAACGTGAAACGGCCATATACGAGAAGGCCAAGCATCGACGTCATGATGAAGAAGCCACGGTAAGGATGAGTCAAAAAGAACTCCACCTAAGCCAAAGCATGCCTGCTACAAATAAGAGCAGGATCAAAGCAGAGAAGCGGTTCTCCAAAACCCTGTCAATGGGAATGAAGCTGCCACCTTTCAAAGGAAACATTCCCTTGAGTAGAGGCCTCAATGAAGCGGATGTACATTCGAACTACTGCTTATACAATCGGAGGTTCATGCATCCTACCGAAGAGTGCAATGCCTTCAAGAAGTAGTGGCAAGGATACGTTGCTCATCGGCAACATTTCAAGCGGATGAAGTGCAAAACTCGTCGACAACAAAGAAAAGTGACACACGAGCATAAGGAACGGCTGGAAACTGTCATATGGTTGATACCAGTTCGACAAAAGGGAAGTCTCAAGTTCTCACATTCGGGAGCGATTCTGAAGAAGAAATAACCCTTAGCCCGCTCTTTAAAGAATCCACCTCTGGAAAAGACGAAAAGGAGAAGAACTGCGAGAACATTCAGCCGCGTAACCGTACGTTGCCTAAAAAGAACCTCGGACCCTCAAGAAAAGGTCTGAACAAAAGAGATAAGGGGAAGGAAAAAGTCCCTGAGGAAATTGCCCTCAATGATGGAGCCGTCAAAGAACTCGCGGTCAAGGACCCGCCTAGAAAGAACAAGGTGGATTACAATGTTCTGTCACATCTGAGGAAGATACCCTCACAGCTGAGCATACTGGATGTTCTCCTCCTGTCCAAAGAAACAAGAGATTCTCTAATCAAAGCATCACAAGAGCTCGATCAGTTCCAAGCTTTGCTTGCAGAAGAAAAGATGAAGGACGGGCTGGCAGAGGTTCATACAGCTGACATTACATTTGGCGATGAAGATCTCCTTCTTGGAACGTGTTAGCACAACCATCCTCTGTATATCACCGGGTACTGCCACGATATCAAGATAGGGAAGATCCTGGTTGACAATGGGTCCTCTGTCAATTTTCTCAACGTGAGGGTATTAAAGGAGATTTGCATGAACGTTCAACAACTGGCTCGGGATAAAATTACTTTCTCCATGTTCGGCTCCCGATCAGCACGAACGCTCGGGTCTGTAATATTGACGTTATGCTTCGGGCTGCTCATCACTGACATCAAGTTTCATGTCATCGACGAAAAGACTTGTTATAACGCTCTGCTCGGCAGGCCCTGGTTGCACGAGTAAAATATCATTCCTTCTACACAACATTAGTGTATGAAGTATTTCAAAGACGGCCTCGAGTATACCATGACGGGAGAGTTAAATCCGTTCTCCGTAAATGAAGTCCGAAAATATGAAGACGCAAAGTACTTACTACCAGACTTCGAAGACACGGAAAGATGTCGTAAGCCGGAGAATAAGCAAAAAGCCGTCACTACTATCCCGGTTTTCGGGAGTGATAGCGAGGAGGATGAAGAGATAGTCTATTCGGGGCAGCCCCAAGGCAACCGGCCCAGACCATCTACCCCTATTTTGGTCTTCGGCAATGACTCTGAAGACGAGGCCAACGCAGTGTTCTCTGCCCGCCCGTCAACGCAGAACTTCACTGGAGCTGAGCATAGTTTGCAAATTACCATGGTCCCGCTAAAGCATTACAGGGAACTTGATACGCTTGATACATATGGCATGCAGGAGCTGCATACTTTCTACATCCCTCCAAGGCAAAAAGGTGAAAAGGCGATCCTCGGAGACCAAAGTGGAGAAAGAAGTCTGGCATGGTGCCGATCTTGCGCTTGACAGGCTTCAGCCAATCCGTCTGCCCAGATATTACACAGAAAGATTGAAAAGGCTATTGAGATGCCAAGGCATACCCTTCGAGCAGACCGCTCGACAAGTCCAGTTCTAAAACAGGATTTGGGACATCCCCGGAACTCAGCGAAAGATGCCCAATGGGAAGATGAAGACGATTAGGCTTGGATACATTCAGTCCAAGAAACGGGAGCGATTCTATGGTTGCCGTGTCGTAAATAGCTCCGGTGGAAAAGAGAATGCATTTCCAGATAGCGCCGATATTGAACCAGAGCGAGATCTCGCCGTAAGAATGCCAAGTCCATCATTCGAGGAACAAATTGACCAGCTAATAAGAGAAGCCAGTCAAAAGGTTCGGGATGACCACAACCGCGAAATGGCTATTTACGAAAAGGCTATGACGCAGCGTCTCACTCGACAGTCTGCGGAAAGAGAAAATTATGTTGCCCTTCATTCTCAGCCCGCTGTACGTTCTTGCGACAAGAAAAAAGCCCGACGCAGGGGAAAAAACATGGTAAAGAACGAGAATGACGTTCGAAAGCAGCAAAGCAGGTCCAAGAAGCCGCATGATCGAGAAAGGGTCCGCTGGAATCCATCGCTGATGAAGAAGATGGGTCAGGAATATTCTTTCCCTCAAGACAAGACAAGGAAAATATTCAACCTTGTCATGATGCATCAAATGATGACACTCCCGGAGTCCAGACATCCCGAATAAGTAAACAAGTTACATCACACGGATTATTGCTTCTACCACCGAGCAATAGGACATTCTCTTGAAGACTGCTTCACTTTCAAAGACTGGGTCGAAGATCAGTACCAACAAGGCAGGTTTGCTCTATCCGACAGTTGGAGGGTGACCCCACCATGGAAGCATGAGCCAAAAGTAATCTACATTGCGAGGGTAAGTCCAGATCAACATCGAGCTTAGAAACGTGCTCGCACCTGCCACGTGATAACACTATCGAAAGAGAGAGAGAGAGAGGGTACGAGAATATGGATGACCTCTCTTGGTGCTTCGCAAATGAAGAGGAAGACGAGGTGATCTCAGAATTTCCACTGGCACTAAAAGAGCTGGAAGATGGGATACACACCACAGCGGACAACTTAAGAAAAATCGACCTGGGGACGAAAAACAATCCAAGGCCAACGTTCGTCAGTGAGCTGCTGTCAAGAAAGCAGGTGGCTACATTAAAGGACGTGCTTCTGCAGTATAAAGCCTGCTTTGCATAGAATTATTCCGAGATGCCAGGACTAGATCTGTGCATAAATTGGTGATATTACCGGACGTCAAGCCAGTCAAACAGGCGCCAAGAAGAATGCGGCTCGAACTCGAGATGAGCATCAATGCCGAAGTTAAGAAGCTAATCGACTCTGGCTTCATCTAAGAGGTTCAATATCCTGACTGGATCGCTAACATTGTTCCAGTGATGAAGAAAAATGGGACAGCGCGCATCTGCGTGAACTTTCGGGATCTCAACAAAGCATGCATGAAGGATGACTTCCCCGTACCGGTTACCGAGATGATGATCGATAACACGTCCACTTATGAAGTCTTCTCCTTCATGGATGGACCTTCGGGGTACAATCAAATAAAGATGCATCCTGAAGACCAAAAATACACCGCCTTCTGGACTCCGCTAGGTATATTCTGCTATAAGGCGATGCCCTTTGGACTGAAGAATGCAGGTGCAACCTACCAGAGGGCCATGACGAAGATCTTTGATGACCTCATACATGAGATCATCGAATGCTATATCGATGACCTTGTGGTGAAAAGCAAATCGTACGAGGAGCACTTGGAACATTTAAACATAGTGTTCTAGCGTCTTCGAGAATACAATCTGAAGATGAGTCCTCTGAAATACGCGTTTGGAGTCTCCTCAGGCAAATTCCTAATATTTATCATACGGCACAGAGGTATCGAAGTAGACCCATCAAAGATCAAGGTAATCATGGAAATGCCCATGCCAAAAACTCTCAAACAACTGCAGTCTCTTTAAGGAAATCTCACGTATATCCGGCGGTTCATAGCCAACCTATCCGGTAAATGCCGTCCCTACAGTCATCTAATGAAGAAGGGGACCCCGTTCGTCTGGGATTGTAAATGCCAAAGTGCTCTAGACGAAATCAAACAATACCTGCAGAATCCGCCGGTATTGACCGTTCCGGTTAAGGGAAAACCTTTCATCCTGTACACAACAGCCCTTGAAGGTTCTTTAGACGCGCTATGGGCACAGGAGAACGACCAGGGGAAGGAGAGAGCTCTCTACTATTTGAGTCGAGTTCTTCTGGGGGCAGAAAACAACTTCTCCCCCATTGAAAAGTATTGCCTGGCATTGATCTTCGCAATAACGAAGCTCAGACATTACGCTTTGGCGCATAAGGTCCATTTCATATCAAAGGTGGATCTTCTCAAATATTTGATGTCAGGACCCATACTAATAGGAAGGCTTGCCAAATGGGCCCTCCTCTTGATGGAGTTCTCGATAACGTATCGGCCTCTCAAGGCAGTGAAAGGCCAGGCCATCGCCGACTTTCTCGCCGAGCATCCGATACCTGCCGACTCTCCCCTAAATTGCGAGTTGCCGGATGAACATGTGTTTGACACAAAGGATGAAGAAAATGACCCTCGATGGGAACTTTACTTCGATAGGGCATCTTCCATAAAGAAGCAAAAGCACAATACCCCCATAATCAAAGCTGGGGTAGGCCTTATCTTCGTGACTCCACAAGGAGGGATAATGCATTTTGCCCTTTCCTTAACGGAGCCGAGAACAAACAACAAAGCGGAATATGAAGCTTTGATAGCAGGTCTCGAGATCGTTGTCGACATGGGAATCAAAAAACTCCTCATACATGGAGACTCCCAGCTGGTCGTTAGTCAAGTTAATGGCGAATATCAGACATGCAAACCAGAGCTAATAAGATATAGTGAGAGAATGCAGCATTTGCTGACACAAATCCCCTTCTACATCCTGGAAAGCATACCGCATGCAGAAAATAGCAAGGCAGATGTATTAGCCAAGCTTGCTAAGGAATTGGCTGACGAAAACCTCGATGATGTAAGGATCGTTGTACAAAGCTGCCCGATTCTCGCTCCAGCAGAAATATCTCCGGAATCGTCTGAAAGGAAGGAAGCGACCAGACAAGCAGCCTGCAAAATAGAGGACGAAGAAGTGTCTATGGATTGGAGAGAAGTCTTCATAGACTACTTCAAATCCCATCAAACACCCAAAGATGCGTCATCAAGACTTCAGCTCATGAAACGAGCTCTGTCTTTCGCCTTCGTCAATGATACTCTATATAAAAGATCATTTGACTGTCTATGGCTAAGATGCCTGGGACCAAAAGAAGCATGAAGAGTCGTCCAAGAAACTCACGATGGACTCTGCGGTTCCTATCAAGCCGGGACAAAGATGAAGCTGAAGATCAAAAGAATGGGCTACTATTGGCCCACAATGATTCAGGACCGCCTCGAATATGCAAAGCTGTGTCACTTATGCCAGATTCACGAGGAGTTCGTCCATCAGCATCCAAATCCTCTACACCCAACGGTGGCTAGCTGGCCGTTCGATATGCGGGGAATCGATATAATTGGGCCCATCGAACCAGCGTCATCCAAAGAACACCGGTTCATACTGGCAACAACCGATTACTTCTCTAAGTGGGTAGAAGCAGTATCACTAAGGGAAGTGAAGACGGAGAACATCTTCCATTTCTTCAGGACGCATGCCATCTATTGGTTCGGCACCCCTTGACGGGTTATCTCCCACCCTACAGAAGCCATAAGATCAGCCGCTTCGCACAGCAGCACAATATAGATTGGAGATACTCTTCAGTCTATAATCCCCGAGCTAACGGTCTTGCTGAAGCTTTCAACAAGACCTTGACGAAGATCATAAAGAAAATGGTGTGCAGAAATAAAAAGGATTGGCACGAGAGATTGTATGAAGCTCTCTGGGCATATCGAACCACGTTCAAAACGGCCATGAATACAACACCATACGCGTTGGTATTCGGCACGGAAGCGGTACTCCCCTTGGAAATAGACCTACCCTCTCTACGAGTTGCGGTTCGTTACGAACCGACGGATGAAGAAAATGCTCATTTTCGGCTTGAGGAGCTCGATGCCCTCGATGAAAATCGTCTCATGGCGCAACAAAATCTGGAAGCTTACAAAGCAAGGATGGCACGCTCATACGAAAGACTAACCAGACCGAGAACATTCCGTCAAGGCGAACTCATACTAGCTGTCAAACGACCAATGATCCCCTATCGAGCCAAACGGGGGAAATTCGAGCCGAACTATGAGGGCTCGTACATCATAGACAAGGTCTACCAAGGTGAGGCCTACTTGATCATGGACATGCATGGCGAAAGACCCTTCCGGCCAATAAACGGCCGATTCCTTAAGAAGTACTACGCCTGACGAGTCACGATTCAGGTCAATGATAGATGACGACGCTTGTGTCCGCTCGCTATCTTCTTGATTCAAAACTCTAAAAGTAGTATCCAACAGAATCTCCGTCCCAAACACGGAAACAACGGACCGTAACGTCCTTAACCTACAATAGACCGAAATGTCCCTAAACTAACTATGGACCGAGATGTTCCTAAACTAACAACGGACCGTAATGTCCTTGAACTAAAATTTTGCCTCCAAAAAGGCGATCATGGACCGAAATGCCTCTAAACTAGTACTCCGCCCCAAACATGGCGATATCTTTTCCTGGGATCTGTGCTGCAATCAAAGCTCCCACGGGTAAGACTATAAAAAAAAACGGTATGTCCATAAGCAAGATGGACACGGATGAAAACCCGAAAGGGCGCCGTGAGTAAAAACAGCAGGGCTACCGGAGAGCTTGTGAAAACCCGAAAGGTCGCAATCTTGTAAAATTTTCACTTACGGGATCCTCTCGACTTGTAAGGAGAGCTCCCCTTATGAGACCCTCACGGCTCATAGGATTCAAAGTCTTAAGATACATGGACCTAAATCTGCTTTTAAGCAATCATATTCCCCAAGTTGCCCTACAAGCGGTTGAATATTGACCCTTGTATACAATCTACGGGCAAACAAATATCCTCTCATCAAGTTCTACCACTGGTGGGAAGTTTACCCATATGGTGAACGACACTTATAAGTCCTCTCGACTTGTAAGGAGAAAACACTCTTGGAAGATCCTTACGACTTACAAGAGAAGATATCACTTAGAAGTCCTCACAACTTCTAAGGAGAATTTACACCTGTGAGATCCTCACGACTCGTAGGGAGAAATAACTTTGTGAGACCCTTACGGCTCATAAAGTCAAAAGCCTTGGTCAATAGGATCCTAACCCTGTTTACTAAGCCATCTTTGTTCAGACCAGCAAAGGCACATGATGATTCACTCCTGGCAACATTCCAGTGGTAGCGATGCTGATGCCTAAATCGATATCAAATTCTAAGTCCTCTCAAGGCAAATGATGATTCTCTCCTGACCATATTCCAGTCGCAGTGATGCTAATGCTAAGATTGGTATCAGATCTCAAGTTCCATACTCGCAACAAAAAATCAGCAAGCCAAAAATGCATATGAAATAGCCGAAATGATTGGGCAACTCGCAATAAAAATCAGCGAGTAAAAAGAAAATAGCTGAAATGATTGGGCACCACAAAAGATAGCCGAAATAATTGAGCAATCACGACTTTTACGATATAAAAAGCTGAAATGATAGAGCATTGAGGAAAAAGATAAAAAAAATGAACTTTTACCCTGCAGGTGAGTCCACATCAACCCTTGTATACAATCCATGGGCATAAACGAAAAGGGAACCACATTTCCCCACCAGGCTCTGTCAAAGGGAGATTTTGATCTCGACGGCGGCATCTGCAGCCTAGAAGATCAACACGGCGTTCCTTTTCACTCCAGCAGGATGCAGACGTGATGTCAACAACATACCCAGGGTCAAAACAAAACGGAGCCATGGCTAAGTCCCTAGTTCCAGGCCTTGATGGTTCACAAACAACCTAGAGACCACCTTGACATTCGTCTCGATACAGTAGACGCGATGTCACCCCGGCGTTCCTTCTCAACTCTAGCAGAATGCAGATGCAACGTCAACAACTGACCCCAGGGTCAAAATAGCAGAGCCATGGCAAAGTCCCTAGTTCCAGGCCTCGACGGTTCACAAACAACCTAGAGACCACCTCGACACTCGTCTCGGAGCAGCAGACACAGTGTCAACAACAGACCCCAGGGTCAAAACAAAATGGAGTCATGGCTAAGTCCCTAGTTCCAGGCCTCGACGGTTCACAAACAACCTAGAGACCACCTCGACGTTCGTCTCGATACAGCAGATGCGATGTCACCCCGGTGTTCCTTCTCAACTCCAGCAGGATGCAGATGCAACGTCAACAACCGACCCCAGGGTCAAAACAACGGAGCCATGGCTAAGTCCTTAGTTCCAGGCCTCAACGGTTCACAAACAACCTAGAGACCACCTCGACACTCATCTCGGAGCAGCAGACACAGTGTCGACGAACGACCCTAGAGTCAAAACAAGCGGAGCCAGGCTAAGTCCCTACTTCCAGGCCTCGACAGTTGCTAAACAACCCAGAGACCACTTAGACATTCGTCTCATTGCAGCAGATGCAGTGTCAACAAAGGAAGCGTAGGCCAAATTCCTAGCTTCAGGGTCTTGACGGCAACTTAAATAAAACCTGAAAGACCATCGGAGATCATCCCACACCAGCGCGGGGTGGTTATGACTCATCGGGGCTCCCAAACTGGGCCTAACCTCATGTAAAAAGCGGCATGGAAAATCCCTAACGCTTGCTCTTCCGATGGTAATATGACCTGGGAGATTACTTGAAGATGTCTTGTCCATCCCCCGAAGGGATCAGAGACACGACAGTCATGGGGCTACTCGAACAGCAAGACTGCATATCGGAGAATGCATCAGCCAACGCGACGGTATGACGGACAAAAACCTTAGTACCAGAAAACCTAACGGACCTCTATCGTAAAGAGCATGGGTTATCCATGCGTTAGGATAAGTTTGCCTACAAGCTCAAGTGAGGTAAACTATAAGCTCCGAAATGAGTTCATAAACTAGAGACTCCGGGATGAGTGAATAAACTACGAGCTCCTAAATGAGTTCATAAACTAGAGACTCCGGGATGAGTGAATAAACTATAAGCTCCAAAATGAGTTCATAAACTACAAACTCCGAAATGAGTATATAAACTACTTTACGCCAAGTCAAGACAGGAAAAGAAAGAAAAGCGCTGGTACAAAAAAAACATGTCTTTTATTCATGAATCAAAATGAATACAAGATACTCTTGTTTATGAATGGATACAAAAAAGAGGAGAATATACAGCGAAAGAAAAAAATGTTTAAGCTGGCGGGCGGATCAATAGGCCAGTGAGTTCGTCGTTCTTTCGCTGGACCTCGGCTTCAAGCTCTATTAGTGTCACAAGACGGGTCCCTTCCTATGTCTATTGAGTCTGGTACGAAGAAAACCGACTCTCGAGCTCCTTCTTGCCGACCTTATGGGATTCAACCATCTCACGGTAAAAATAATAGCTTTGTCAAGAGCTACCACCTCTGTAATGGTTTCTTGAAGCACCCGCCAAATTTTGTACGCATGGGTGGTCTTGGCAGTAAGCTGGGCTTGAAGTTCCCCCAAAGCGTTAGAAGCTAACTCCCTCTTCGAAAACTTCTGGTTGAGCCTCTTCTCGCATGACTGTAGATTGGCTGCACACCGTTCGATCCATCCCTGTAGGCTTGCTGTTACAGTTAAGATGTCAGAAGGAAGGCGTACGCACTTAAACCCATGTAGGCATGCCTCCACTCAATGACAGTACTCAACCCAGACTTGTACCAATGCTTCATTATGATAGGTGGCGAGAACAGATAAGGAAGCTTTGGCTTCGATAGCAAATTCTTCGGCCGTGACAGAGGTACCAGTGCGAAGGTATTCAATGAGAGCTGACAGGGAGTAAATGCTTTGTTTTGCCATCCTTTCAGACGCACGTCGGGCATAAGGGCCTGGTGGCATGGTGATTTGAGACTCTAACGGGGTCAGGGCTGGCAAAGCAGTCAAGATTTATGAACAGTCATCAAGATTTCCAAATATGGTATAGACAAAACAATGCCAAAGATAGAGCGCCACTTACCCACAGTCATGCAAAGAGGATTTGAAAGATCCCCAGGACCATCAAGGATCTCGACTTCGTCATCGGCTTCCAGAACTGTGGAAGGCATATTAGCATCATTAAAAAAATATGTATAATAAAGCAAAAGGGGGCAAAGAACACCGACCTTGCCTAGAAGAAAGGACTAAGCTTTGCGGAGGTATCGACAGTAGGGTAGCCATATCAAGCAAACGCTGGAAGGTTTTCCTAGGAGATAGATCCATGATGGAAGCCGCCAATTCCCGCAATTCTGAAGGAAAGAAGGGTTCAGATAACAGAGGGATCATCAAAACGAAATGTAGGAGATTACCTTCGATACTTCGCTTGCCTTGAACTGGAGGAATAGCAGCTTCAGTAGCTTCCTCCACACCTTCAGATACTTCACTGGAGATATTTGCCGGCGTGGCAGCTTCCAATCGAGAAACAACAGTCGCCACTGCAGGTTACAAGGAGGGAATAGCGGTTTGGCAATCTTTTTTACACCCTCTGGTGCACCACTAGAAAGATCCGTTGGATCTATGGCCGACAAGATCACCTATGTTGGAGGTATAGATGCTGAAGGGATAGAAGTCACTACCGGGAGCTTTAAGACAGGAATAACGGCTTCAGCAATCTCTTCTACACCCTTCGGTGCGTCACTAGAGATGTCCATAGGATCTATGGCCAGCGAGGTCACCACTGCTGGAGGAATAGGCACTAAAGGAACAGATGTTACCACCGGAAGCTCCACTGTAAGAGTAGCAACTTTACTAATCTCCTCTACACCCGTCGGTGCGTCACGGGAGATATTTGTAGAGTCCACAGTCATGGCTCAATCTGGACTCAAATCCGCTTTTGCTGCCGAAGTCCCTGCAAAGTTTTCGCAAAGATAAGAAGATATAAAAGTGATACAAATTACTCGCCAAAAGAGCGACATGAAAAGTATTCATACCGATACGCCAGGGAGCTTGAAGTATGGCTTTTTCGAGCCGTTGTTCTTTCCTGACTAAATGTGCTCGCCGAGCTTCAAGTACAAGTTCATGACTATCCGTTTTCAGTGCAAGCTCGTCTTCAGTAGCAGCCGAGATGGGCTGCTTGAGAGCTCGTTCTTCTTCCATTAGCAGAGGACCCATGTGTACCTTCCGTAACGATGGGTCAAATTCGTAGAATATGACTGGGGGGGGTAAGCTTTTTTTGGGGTGCCCACGTTTTCAGTCTCGTCTTATGAATGCCTTATAGCCTCAGCCAACTACGCGACTTCCTCAGCAGACAAACCAGGAAAGAGAAGACCATCGTCCGGCTCCTGTACGGATATCGGTTCTTCTTGGACAAGAGGTCAGATTCGAGCAAGATGTCGAGCAGGCCAGTGATTGTCTTCTTCCTCCTTTTCGAGCCAGAGCTAATACTGGAGGAGGAGCGCATCCTCCCCTTGGCGCCTTGGCACGACGCTACCCGACCTCACCTTCGATGTTATCCTTCGGTGGTGTCGCTGCTGACGCTTTCCTAAGGACTTCTACCTCAGCTTTGGCATGCATCGGCATACCAGCGGTGCGAGGAACTGGTTCTACTTCTACGGCTTTGGGAATGAGTACCGAACTGCTGTCCCATAAAAGGGGGCGAACAACCGACCGCGGCCGTAGCGGAGCGCTAGTGACTTGGGTCGGCGCTGGAACTCTACATTCGAAGAGTACCCGCCTCTCCTCAGCAATGACAGGACCGACTCGATGGCGATACCAACCCTTGAAAGACCCCGTAGACCTTGGAAGATAGTCGGGCTCTGGGATCATGAAGAGGGAGCCAGTGTTCAGCCGTATAAAATGATGGATGACGTCACGAGTGACTTCCAGAGACAGAATGGGCTCAACTAAAAACGCCTCGAAAGGGACACCCTGGTTATAGCCCAATTGCTGGGCAAAGCGGTGCGGATTATACCGCATAAAGAGAACTGTGTCATTCTGATGGAACACCAAATAGCCCGGCCTAATCGAGTACAGGTGCATAATCTCTTTAGGCTTTAGAGATGGCTCTCCACCCTTTGACAAATTAAACAATTGCTAAATAGGCCCCGCAGGAGCAGAGAGGACTCGGTCATTAAAAACCATTCCGCCTTCGTTTGAGTATGGGTTAAGCAACATGCGGAGGGCCCCTAGTTAGGTCGGATCGGGAGTGGAAGCGTCCACCAACCTCATAACCCATGGAAAGGTATAAGAGTCATAAAAATCTGGCTGCCGGTGTACAGCAAACGCTCCCAATACATGCATCTCGATCCACGACGTAGAGTAGTGGAGGGAGAAATTCACAATATCCGCGCCTGGGGTTGAAGTGTTAGCCGCAACGCTTAATCCATGATACAGGTGCGACAATCCTGCAATGCCAACAGCTAATTGCGTCCCTTCAGCTATGCGATGAGTGGGGTAGTAGACGGAGGCTCTCATGAAGCTTCGATGCGTCGGTATGGTGAACCAACTAAGCCAGAGACTGATGAAGCCGACGAAAAAGGTTTCTTCATCCATGCCAGAGATTGCAATCGCATCGAAGGACATGGCCGATGAGGTCGGGATATAGAACTACGGTAAATCTTCCTCTTTGGCCGGCAGTTTATTCAACCCAAACCCAAAAGGGTCGTCGATGTTCGCGAATTTCAGTGCCTCTTTGGATAAAAAGTCTCCACGGAGAAAGCATGCAATAAATGTCTCGAAGGTGACGTCTTGCCTTTCTGACGTCACGAACAGTTTCTCGAAAATACCCAGGACTGTTTATCTCAATCAGAGCAAAGCTGTGTTCAAATTCCAAGGCGGAAGATGAAGCAACGCTTCATCTTCCCCCAATCGGAGCAAAGCTCTACTTTGAAAATTCAAACTTTAATTAGAGAAGCAACGCTTCAGCTGGCCTGCGCTCTGCGCTGCGCACCACGTGTCAGCGCAGTTGCGCTGCGCTGTGCGACACGTGTCAGCGCAGTTGCGCAAGCGCAGTTGCGCTGCGCTGTGCTCTGCGCGACACGTGTCAGCGCAGTTGCGCAAGCGCAGTTGCGCTGCGCAGTGCGCTGCGCGACACGCGTCAGCGCAGTTGCGCATGCGCAGTGCGCTGCTTGACACGCGTCACGCGCTGGGGCATTTGCGCCAAACAGAATTAAAATTCTAAAGAAATCTTTTCTGTTCTTGTTAAAACAAGAAGATTTTCTTCTGTAAAACAGAAGCCTTTGGATCAAAAATCCAACGGTAGGGAAAATTCCCCAAATCACTCAGAGAAAGATTTCTTTAACAAATTTAACTAACTTATGGGCACTATAAAAAGGACCCTAGACCTCAATTCAAAGGCATCAACATTTCTTGAAAAATCAAGAGCTTCAAACAGAGAGAACTCTGAAAAAGGTAAAAACCTTCATAAGAGAGAAGAAATTTCTTCTAATAGATCATTGATCTAAAAACCAGATCAATGATCTTCATATAAAAAAAAACAGTGTTTTGCACTTCTCATGAACCACTGGTTCTTTAAAACAAGAAGGAAAAAAAAAAAAAATAGTGCTTTGCACTTTTATGAACCTTTGGTTCTTGAAGTAAAAAGAAAAACTTGTTTTTCTTTTATCTAAATTAGATCAAGGAAACGAATAGTGCTTTGCACTTCTCATGAACCATTGGTTCTTGATTCTAAAAGATTCTCAAATTTAGAGTGCCTTGCACTTGCAAACTGCGCTGTCGCGCTCTTGGGAGAGCGCTACGTGTCAGCGTCTGAACCATTTGCGCTATGCGCTTTTGAAATAGAGTTTTGCTCTCTGAAATTAGCGCAACTCACCAGAGCGCGCCACGTGTCAGCAGCGCAAGCGCAGCGCACTGCGCTTGCATGACACGTGTCGTCACCACAAGCGCTTGCGCTCTTTGATTGGCGCAAAGCGCCTGAAATGCAATGCATTATTAAAAAAATGGGCCAAGCCCAAGTCAAAAAGACCTAACAGGACAAATTAAATTGCAAAGCAATAAAGGGCAGAGCCCAAGTAAAATTGATGCTACGCATCATTTATAAATAGGCAGAGCCCAAAATAAATTGATGCTCTGCATCCTTCATGGGTAGAGCCCAAATAAAAATAAAAAGAAATGCAATACGAAAGCAGATAAAATGCTGAACATCTTCAATTGGACTTAGCCCAATCGTGGCTGTAAGTCCTCAAATTAAATTGACTGAGCACGGCTGCTCCTTAAATCAATTTACCTTCGGTTCGAGGGTACATCTCTGAACTCCTCTGACACTTCTCGTTGTAATCCTTCAACGACGTTAGAGAGGCGACGGGTCCCAACGACCACATATGAATATGGACTGCGGGGTCCCTAAACTCGTGGACCGAAACGTCCTTAAACTAATGTTGGACCGAAACGTCCTTAAACTAACGATGGACCACCATGTCCCTAAACTGGAAAATAGACCACTACGTCCCTAAACTGGAACAATAGAGCCTCCAAATGCTCTTTTACCGGATCTAAACGGTCCCGTTTAAGTTGATCTTAGCCCCAAACACGGCTAATGTATCCTTAAACATTCAAATAGACTATAAAACCCCAAATTGACTTTGGTTCAAGGGTACATCTCTGAACTCCTCTGACATCTGCCGTTGTAATCCTTCAACGACGTTAGAGAGGTGACGAGTCCCGATGGCCAGATATTAAATGGATTATCACGTTAAGTTGATCTTAGTCTCAAACAGGACTATCGTATCCTTAACGAACGTTTAAGTTGATCTTAGTCGCAACGCGACTAATGCATCCTTAAACTAAAAACACCAAACCCAAATCTAAGTAAATACGGATTTGGACTAATCCACGTCCTACGGGCGACGGTATTACTTAGTCTCCGTATACAATCCACGGGCAACCACAAACAAAACAAACACACACGACACGAAGTGAAATTCTGGAGAAGGAGAAAGTTGTTACCGCGATGCGGTAGCGTAATTAACTGCAGGGGTTTGCGCCTGCAGAGAAGAGCGTCCCCACAATCAAAAACCCCTCAAGCGAGGGGGAATCTGACGAAGTCTGCTACATCGGTCGCATCCGTCTAAACCTCCGATACATGGTGCCATAAATCACCTTGGCATCTTCGGAGAGGTGGACGGATAAAACCAAATAGCATCTGCCCCGAATCTCAGTGTCAGGACATCGCGGTCCTGTGCGCCGTCTTTCGGAGGGAAACAGATTCTGGCACGCCCGGTGGGACCTTTTCCACTTTCCACTCCACACTTCGTGTGTCGTGTTCGCGAACGAATCGCGGTTTACCGTGGTTGCCTGTGTATTCGAGGTGCTAAGATTTGGTGTTTTGCTCCGTGCAGAAAACAGAAGATCAATGGCTTCAAACTGCACTGCCTGCAACAACAACTCTCGCTCGGTCCTTGCTGGAGGAGTGGCTTATGGGCCCCAAACGGCCTCCCTTTTCAAAATACCAGTGGAGCAGGTAACTCAAGCCACCACTGGATTATTCTTCGGGACCATGCTCCCACCGTTGAGCTTCAATGCCACAATGACGTTGCAAGAAACCCCGGAGAAGTTGGTCTTTAATTGGCTTACCACTGCCGTGACCCCTCTCAACGGGTCGCCCAGTTTCAATACCTCAGTTTTCAACGGAATGGGCCAGAACGTCTGCAAACCTGCGATACCCGAATCTGCCATCCCAAAGCGGATAGCCATCCCGACTCAAACGGACAAAATCATTGGAAAGGCTCTTCCTTCCGAAAAGTCGGTTTTTACAAGGCTGGCCATTCCGGTTGCTGCTCTAGGCGAAGTCCTCAAAGCTGCTTCCCCTACCCAGAGCAGGGGGTATAAAGAAGCTTATCCAACAACGGAGATGACTCCATCCGCAAGACACGCTCGACGTCGCCACTGGCGTCGAGTAAGAAAGGCTGGGGGCAACTCCCCTTCTGGATTTACTACACCAGCTCCGATGGTGGGGATCGATGCAGCTGTTCCAACCAGGAACAGCTTTGAATTGCTGAATACGGTGCGCAGAAACTCTCCTACTGCGATGTTGAAATGAACTCCTTCACCTGTGGAGAATACTCCAGAGAAGAAGCTAGAGCAGCCCCCTCAACGGCTGTCCTCTAAAATTTACAAGGTCTGGCGACAAGTCCAAAAGTCGGTAATTGATAAAAACTATCTCCGCCGAAAAGAAAAGATGAAGGTGCGGCAGGAGAAGGATTACTCTGTCAAGCCACAAAAAGCAAAAGCTACTTGGGTGCCCACTACAACGGCCCCCTCAACTCCAATCACTCAAAAAAGGAGGCCGCAAAAAGCCCCTATGTCTTTGGCAAATCGCAAAGACACCAGACACAAACGCCCCAAGTCTGGGGGCATGGTGGTGCACACCGTTTATATGGCTTCCGGAAAGGAGGAAAGCCGTGCTTCGACGGGTCACCGACCGCTCACCCGATCTGTGACGAAAGCCCAAGAGCAGCAACAGAAGCTTCAGGAAATGATGACTGTGATGGCTGCACTTACCGAACCAAAAGAAAGTTCGGAAATATCATCAGAACAGCGTCACGAACAAGAGACTGATGCTGACTTCTTACGTAGAATCCTCAAAAAGAAGGACACAGAAGCCGCAGAACAAGCGGCTAACATAAAACAAATGGCACTCCTCTTCCAAGACATGGTAGGGATGATGTTACAGCCGGACCCTCCAGCTGAAGACCCTCCAGTCATTGTCGGAAATGACGGAGGGGAAACATCTGATCCTCCTCCTGCTCTTTCAGCAGCCAAGGAAGAAACCATTTCCAAGGTCGCGCTTGATGACTATATAGCTCAGCAAATACGAGCTCATCAGGCGAGTGAAGCAGCTGGGAAAACTGTTAGAACTGGACGACCCTATCCGGGCTGGTATGACCAAATCAGTTACCCGCCGGGATATGCTATCCCTAAATTCCACGTATATAAAAGGACAGGGAATCCGCATCAACATGTCGCTCAATTCAGGGCCTTATGCGGCAACACTGGAGGCGATGACAAATTGTTGCTTCGCCAATTCGTTGGCAGCTTAGCAGAAACAGCCTTTGAATGGTATTCGGAGCTACCTAACGACTCTGTCAAAACATTTGCAGAGATGGAGCTGCTGTTTACACAAAGATTCGCGAGTGCTAGTGAACGCACCCCGATAACATCACTAATAAATGCCAGAATAAGGCCAGGCGAAACGTGGGTCCAATACGCAACACGATGGCGAAACCTATGGTCGAAATGCGAACAACGCATAGAAGAGGCACCTGCGGTAGGCATGTTTGTGAGCACTCTCGATCCGCAGGCGACCATCTCGCAATTCATGATGTTCTTCAGGCCGACCACCTTCCAGGCCTTGATCGACAAATTAGCCCAAATGGACCAGATGGGCCATGGACCGTCTCCTCCAAAACCAGATTCCCGAAATGAGAAAGGAAAAGGGAAAGCGATCGTCGTCGCCAATGCTTAGCAACAGTCGAACAACTCAAAGCCGGTCGTTCGCCAAAACAACGTGCGTCCACGCCCATCCCTCGAAGAGAGGCTAGGACGTCCTTACTCGTTTCCTCAGAATAAAACGAGAAGACTGTTCGAGCTGGCAGTGCGCAACAGACTCATTAATCTGCCGAGTCCAAAGCGTCTGTCGCAGCCAGGCGATCTTAATAATCCCAATTATTGCCCTTACCACCAAACGGTAAGTCACTCGATTGAGGATTGTTTCGTCTTTAAAGGATGGATCGAGGATCAGTACCTACAAGGTAAGTTCGCGCTGTCGGAAAACTGGAAGGTAAACCCACCACAGCCGCATTCTCCAAAGAAGACGGACACGCCGGGGGCAGCTTGTTCTTTAGTCAAGGATAAAAACGATGGAGAAAACTCATCAGATGAATCCGAAGACTACGTAGCGACTTGTCATGTGATTTCTCACTCACTGGCAGATGATGAAGAGGCTTCTTGCGCCGAGAAACCAATGGCGAACCCCGAACCGGAAATTCTACAGCCATCAGATGAGCTGATCGATGTCTTCCTAAATGAAATTCGTCTGAAAGCAAAAGCCAATAAAGAGCGTGAAATGGCCATACTGGAAAGAGCCAAGGCATTCCCGTCAAATCAAAAGCCATACACTGCAGGTAAAAACAAATTCAAGACGAGGAAAAGGTTCGCCAAAGCTCTATCAGTAGGAATGAAGCTACCGCCCTCTGAAGAAAATACTCTCGCTGAGGTAGAGATACACCCTAACTTCTGTTTATATCATCAGAAGATCATACATCCTACCGAAGACTGCGAATCCTTTAACTGTTGGTGGCAAGGGTATGTCGCTCAAAAGCAAAACTTTGACAGGGCAAAATGTGAAGCTCGTAGACGCCGAAAAAATACGATAGATGAGCGCAAAAGAGCCGCCGACGATTGTCATATAGCCGACTCCAAGGGATCACAAATTATCACCTTTGGAAGCGACTCTGACGAAGAAGCTACCCCCAACCCTTCTCTCGGGGAATCTATTTCAAAAATAAAGGAATTGAGGAGCTGCGAGAACGTTCAGCCGTGCAATCGCACGCTACTCGGAAAAAATCTCAGCTCCGCAAACAACGGAGCGAACAAAAAGGATAAAGGAAAAGGAAAAACGGCCTTCGTCGCCAGTGCTCAACAACAATCAAGTGACCCTAGACTGGTTGCTCGCCAAAGCAACAAGCGGCAACCCCTCCAGGAAAAGTTGAAACGTCCTTACTCGTTTCCGCAAGATAAAACAAGGGGACTGTTCGAACTGGCAGTGTGCAACAGACTCATCAATCTGCCGAGTCCAAAACGTCCGTTACGGCCAGGCGATGTTAATAATCCTAATTATTGCCCTTACCATCAAACGGTAGGTCATCTAATCGAGGATTGCTACGTCCTCAAAAACTGGGTTGAAGATCAATACCAACAGGGCAAGTTCGTCATCTCCGAAAACTGGAAGGTGAGCCCGCCACAACCACACGCTCCGAGAAAGATGGATACGTCGGGGGCATCATGCTCAGTCATAGAGAAAGCCTCATAGACCGAAAAGTCAATAAACTAGATATTTGCCTCAAATACGGCGACAACGGACCGAAACGTCCTTAAACTAATGACGGACCGCAATGTCCTAAAACTTGCAAATGACCGAAAAGTCATTAAACTACTATCAACCCACGGCATCCTCAGGCCGGCGTGGTAAAACAAAAAAACAAAAAAAAACGGTATGTCCACAAGCAAAATGGGCACGGATGAAAACCCAAAAGGGCTCCGTGAGTAAAAACAGCAGGGCTACCGGCGAGTGTTCGTGAAAACCCGAAAGGGCGCGACCTCGTAAAAAAAAGGTAAATAAAAATAAAAAGAATAAAAAAAGGGGGTATGTCCATAAGCAAAAAGGGCACGGATGAAAACCCGAAAGGGCTCCGTGAGTAAAAACAGCAGGACTACCGGCGAGTGTTTGTGAAAACCCGAAAGGGCGCAACCTCTTTAAAGGACACTTAGAAGATCCTCTCGACCTTGTAAGGAGAAACCACCCACGTGAGATCCTTACGACTCACAAGGGAGCAACATACTTAGGGATCCTCATGATTCCTAGGGAGAAAATACACTTGCGAGATCCTCACGACTCGTAAGGAGAACTCTCTTGTGGGACCCTCACGGCTCATAAGATTTGAAAGTCTTAAGTCACAGAGACCTAAACCTGGGCTTAAGCAACCCCCCACAACTTCCGATATTGCCCTACAAGTGGCTCAATAGTGACCCTTGTATACAATCCACGGGCGCGAATAAGCATTTCCCTAACCAAGTCTCATCCGAGACTGGGGATATGTTCGCATGACGAACAACCCTTATAAAGTCCTTTCGACTGATAAGAAAAAAAAACCTCTTGTAGGATCCTTACGACTTACAGAGGAACATACACTTAGGAATCCTCACGATTCCTAAGGAGAAAGCACACCTGCGATATCCTCACGACTCGTAGGGAGAGATACCTTTGTGAGACCCTTACGGCTCATGAAGTCAAAAGCCTTAGTCGACAGGACCCTAACCCTGTTCGCTAAGCCTTCTTTGTTCGACAACGACCGAGGCAAATGATGATTCGCTCCTGGCAATATCCCAGTTGTAGCGATGCTGATGCCGAGATCGGTGTCTAATTTCAGGTTTACGACGAAAGGCCAGTAGGCCGCACATGCATACGAAATAGCCGAAATGATGGGGCAACTTGCAATAAAAAAAAAGAGCAGCAAGTAAAATGTATGCATGCAAAATAGCCGAAATGATTGGGCAACTCGCAATAAAAAGCAGCGAGTAAAAATAAAATAAATAGCCGAAATGATTGGGCACCGCGAAAAATAGCCGAAATGATTGGGCAATCGCGACCTTCGCGATATAAAAGCAGAAATGATAGAGCATCGCGGAGATAAAAAAAATGATGATAAAACTTTGGCCCTACAGGTTAGATCACATCGATTCCTGTATACAATCCAGGGGCACAAACAAAGAGGGAAACATACCTTCCCAACAGGCTCCATAAAAAAGCGAAGCCAAATCTCGACGGTTCACAGACAACCTAAAGACCATCTGAGCATTCGTCTCGTTACAGCAGATGAGATGTCAATAAAGGCGTTCCTTCGCAGTCCATCAAGATGCAGATACAACGCCAACAAAAGACCTTGCGGTCGAAACAAAGCGAAGCGACGGCAAAATCCCAGCTTTATTTAGACGTTTGTCTCGATACAGTAGACGCAATGTCAACCCGAGCGTTCTTCCTCCAACAGGATTTGGACACACCAAAGCAAACGAAGCGAAGGCCACATTTCTAGCTTCAACGTCTTGATGATAACTCATATAAAACCGGAAAGACAATCGAAGATCATCTCGCACCAGCACAGAGTGGTCACCACCTCGACGTTCGTCTCGATACAGCAGACGAGATGTCACCCCAACGTTCGTCTCGACACAGCAGACGCAACATCATCAAACAAATGGAACCACGGCAAAATCCCTAGTTCCAAAACTCGACGGTTCACCAGCAACCTAGAGAAAACTACGACATTCGTCTCGATACAGCAGACGAGATGTCACTCCAGCGTTCTTCCTCCAGCAGGGTGCAGACGCGACAATCAAACAAATGGAGCCACGGCAAAATCCCTAGTTCCCACCGCGACATTCGTCTCGATACAGCAGACGCGATGCCAGCAAAACGAAGTAAAGGCCAAATTCCTAGCTTCAGGGTCTTGACGGCAACTCACATAAAACCTGAAAGACTATCGGAGATCATCCCACACCAGCGCAGAGTGGTTATGACTCATCGGGGCTCGCCAAAATGAGCCTAACCTCAAGTAAAAAGCGGCATGGCAAATTCCTAACGCTTACTCTTCCGACGGTCAAACTACCTAGGAAGATTGCTTGAAGACGTCTTGTCCAGCCCCCGAAGGGATCAGAGACACGGCAGTCGCAGGGCTACTCGAACAGCACGATTGCCTATCGAGGACTATATCAGCTTATGCGACGGTACGATGGCCAAAACCCTAAGTACCACCGACCTTAACGGGCTTCTGTCGTAAAGAGTAGAGGTCAAATGCGACGTTAGGATGCTCTTGCGAGAAACGCTCGATTCGTCTCGACTTGTGAAGAAATTGATGTCTTTGCGGGAAATTCTCGATCCGGCTCGACTCGCGAGATAAAGCCTTAGGCAGTAGGCATAAAAGGAGCCTGTTTCCTAAGCACTGGGACCCTGTAAGTTGGCCCAAAACGGTCTCTTGCACACTATCCACGGGTCTCACTCTCCAAACTCGAAACTCGACAAGGAGGGAAACAACCGCTTACAAGTCCTCTCGACTCGTAAGAGGGAAAAATCTCTTATAAGATCCTTACGACTTATAAGAGAAAACACACTTAGGGATCCTCACGATTCCTAAGGAGAAAACCCACCTACGAGATCCCCTCGATCCGTAGGGAGAAAAACCTCTACGAGACCCTCACGGCTCATAGAGTTGAAAAGTCTTAGGCGGCGGATCTGAACCTGCGGCCTAAGCCCTCGCTATCTCGTGAAGAAATCAAGAAGCTTACTTTATTACCTGCTAATTGTGACGACATGCTGAGAAAGAAGAAAAGCAACAGACAGAGCATCCGATTTACATTTGATCAAGCGTTCAAGACACATTCATTCATGCATAGGCAAAAAGACTCAGAACAAAAGATATATAATAAAGACAAGCTGGGATAAAAAAAAATTTCCATTAATATTGCCCGAAGTTCTTACAGTCATAAAAACAATAAACGAAAGTTACAATGGAATAACCTCAGATCCAGGGCACGGATTGAGGAATTCAAAAGCGACCCTATCTATGACCTTCCAAGCCTCGCGGACCATCCTAGTGTGCTTTCTTTCGCGAGCACAAGCGTCAGGGCCCCCCCGATGTCTTCCACCCTCCGATAAGCAGCGAGCATGGCAGACTGTTGAAAAACCTCGTGCAAGAGATCGATAAGACTGTTTCGCCGTCTCTTTGAGATAAAGTTCAACAGGTACACCGAGTGTACCTTATCCTCAGCGGCATCCAGCGCCCTAAGCGGCACACCAGAACAGAACAGGGGAAGCGCTTCCCAGATGGCTCCCACGATAAGCTTAAGAAGGGAGGAACGCCGGGGAAGCAGAGGACCGTTGTACGCGTCGAAGCGGCTCATAATTTCAGCACACTCTGCGTTTGTGAACTCTCGATTTTGAGAGCGGCCAAGTCGGCGTATGTCCCCGTAAGAGATGATCTCGTTAAGAGCATACATATGGGCGTCCATTGTTCATGTGAAAGAAGATCGGCAAAATTAGCAGACCGACTGATTAGGCGAATTATTGTTAAAAAATGAGCACAAAGAGTTAAACTCCTCGAGAGCAATGCTCTACGAATAGGGGTGATGCCTATCGGATGCCATAATAATGGAAATTTGAAGAATTCCCCCAAGAACTCTGAGATCATTATTATTAAAAGATGATATAATCCTTTAAATACAAAACTCCATTTTTAATTTTCATTATCCATACTCAAACTCTTAAGAGTTCATCTCATTTTTAGATCAAAGAAATCTATGTCTTGACAAAGATGCAAGGTTCTGTTCATGGGTCAAGAAACCCTGAAACAGATTCTTGAGAGCAAGGCTAAATTGGTGAAACCCCAGAAGGGTTTTCTTTAGATCAAAGATCTATAAGAGCAAAGCTCTATTAATTAAAATTGATTTAATTCAAGACTAATTCTTACCTAAATAGTTCCTTTTAAAGAAAATCTAAGAGTTCTTAAAAACAAGAGCAGGGCTCTGAGATTCTGAAAATAGAATTTTTGGAGATGATGATCATCTGAGAAGGACCAAAGGTCCTATTTATAGGCATCAAGTGCCCTTTCAGCTTCCAAAGTTTCCGCAACAGTTGGAATTCCGCCACCATTGCGCTCACGTTTGGCGCCACGTAAGCGCAACGGTGGGGGGGCATTTGTTTACCTCAATCAGAGCAAAGTTCTGTTCAAATTCCAAGGCGGAAGATGAAGCAACGTTTTATCTTCCCCCAATCGGAGCAAAGCTCTACTTTGAAAATTCAAACTTTAATTAGAGAAGCAACGCTTCAGCTGGCCTGCGCTCTGCGTTGCGCACCACGTGTCAGCGCAGGTGCGCTGCGCGACACATGTCAGCGCAGTTGCGCAAGCGCAGTTGCGCTGCGCTGTGCTTTGCGCGACACGTGTCAGCGCAGTTGCGCTGCATTATGCGCTGCGCGATACGTGTCAGCGCAGTTGCGCTGCACTATGCGCTGCTTGACACGTGTCACGCGCTGGGGCATTTGCGCCAAACAGAATTAAAATTCTAAAGAAATCTTTTCTGTTCTTGTTAAAACAAGAAGATTTTCTTCTGTAAAATAGAAGCCCTTGGATCAAAGATCCAACGGTAGGGAAAATTCCCCAAATCACTCAGAGAAAGATCTCTTTAACAAATTTAACTAATTTATGGGCACTATAAAAAGGAACCTAGACCTCAATTCAAAGGCATCAACATTTCTTAAAAAATCAAGAGCTTCAAACAGAGAGAACTCTAAAAAAGGTAAAAACCTTCATAAGAGAGAAGAAATTTCTTCTAATAGATCATTGATCTAAAAACCAGATCAATGATCTTCATATAAAAAAAAACAGTGCTTTGCACTTCTCATGAACCACTGGTTCTTTAAAACAAGAAGAAAAAATAAATAAATAAATAAAAAATAGTGCTTTGCACTTTTATGAACCTTTGGTTCTTGAAGTAAAAAGAAAAACTTGTTTTTCTTTTATCTAAATTAGATCAAGGAAACGAATAGTGCTTTGCACTTCTCATGAACCATTGGTTCTTGAATCTAAAAAATTCTCAAATTTAGAGTGCCTTGCACTTGCAAACTGCGCTGTTGCGCTCTTGGGAGAGCGCCACGTGTCAGCGTCTGAACCATTTGCGCTATGCGCTTTTGAAATAGAGCTTTGCTCTCTGAAATTGGCGCAACTCACCAGAGCGCGCCACGTGTCAGCAGCGCAAGCGCAGCGCACTGCGCTTGCATGACACGTGTCGTCACCACAAGCGCTTGCGCTCTTTGATTGGCGCAAAGCGTCTGAAATGCAATGCATTATTAAAAAAATGGGCCAAGCCCAAGTCAAAAAGTCCTAACAGGACAAATTAAATTGTAAAGCAATAAAGGGCAGAGCCCAAGTAAAATTGATGCTACGCATCATTTATAAATAGGCAGAGCCCAAAACAAATTGATGCTCTGCATCCTTCATGGGTAGAGCCCAAATAAAAATAAAAAGAAATGCAATACGAAAGCAGATAAAATGCTGAACATCTTCAATTGGACTTAGCCCAATCGTGGCTGTAAGTCCTCAAATTAAATTGACTGAGCACAGCTGCTCCTTAAATCAATTTACCTCCGGTTCGAGGGTACATCTCTGAACTCCTCTGATACTTCTCGTTGTAATCCTTCAACGACGTTAGAGAGGCGACGAGTCCCAACGATCACATATGAATATGGACTGCGGGGTCCCTAAACTCGTGGACCGAAACGTCCTTAAACTAATGTTGGACCGAAACGTCCTTAAACTAATGTTGGACCGAAACGTCCTTAAACTAACGATGGACCACCACGTCCCTAAACTGGAAAATAGACCACTACGTCCCTAAACTGGAACAATAGAGCCTCCAAATGCTCTTTTGCCGGATCTAAATGGTCCCGTTTAAGTTGATCTTAGCCCCAAACACGGCTAATGTATCCTTAAACATTCAAATAGACTATAAAACCCCAAATTGACTTTGGTTCAAGGGTACATCTCTGAACTCCTCTGACATCTGCCGTTGTAATCCTTCAACGACGTTAGAGAGGTGATGAGTCCCGATGACCAGATATTAAATGGATTATCACGTTAAGTTGATCTTAGTCTCAAACAGGACTATCGTATCCTTAACGAACGTTTAAGTTGATCTTAGTCGCAACGCGACTAATGCATCCTTAAACTAAAAACACCAAACCCAAATCTAAGTAAATACGGATTTGGACTAATTCACGTCCTACGGGCGACGACATTACTTAGTCTCCGTATACAATCCACGGGAAACCACAAACAAAACAAACACACACGACACGAAGTGAAATTCTGGAGAAGGAGAAAGTTGTTACCGTGATGTGGTAGCGTAATTAACTGCAGGGGCTTGCGCCTGCAGGGAAGAGCGTCTCCACAATCAAAAACCCCTCAAGCGAGGGGGAATCTGACGAAGTCTGCTATATCGGCCGCATCCGTCTAAACCTCCGATACACGGTGCCATAAATCACCTTGGCATCTTCGGAGAGGTGGACGGATAAAACCAAATAGCATCTGCCCCGAATCTCAGCGTCAAGACATCGCGGTCCTGTGCGCCGTCTTTCGGAGGGGAACAAGGACTTTGATTAGACTAGGGTACTTATGACGGACGGCGTTTTCAGTCGTCAGACCGTCAAGTATAACGAGCACGGTGGCAAACACATACTCATCAGGAGGCAATAACTCTTCATAATGCTCTCCTGTGATCGGCAACCCGGAAATCTCGCGAAACTCTTCCAGTGAAATTGAGACCCCGCGATCCCCTAGCAAAAATGTGTTGGCGGGAAGGTTCCATTGGTTCAAAAATGCCTTAACCCACCAGACGTGAGGGGCGTGATAATGGAATAGATATGCGTAAACTGCCTAGTAAAGCCCAATCTTCTACAACCGTGCGCATTGGGCGGAAAGAATGTATCGAGCTCAGGGAAGGTAACCTACTGGGTGGCGGGGGGTAACGCCTACCTTATAGCCCCTAGGGTCGGGCTTCACCCTGACAGATGCGGCATCCTAGAATATCTATAGGTGGCAAGGGCTGGTGGGGTATCCCGGTTGTTGATGGCTCAAGCCAGCCTGTAGGAGTCCAGTTAGTCATCTTCACCGCATAAGCGGTCCGTGGGCGTTCCATCGGCAATATTGGACGGATGGGTTCTGATGGCACCTCACAAGTAAAGTTACGGCGGTCCCGGATGATATGACCATACCAAACCTCCCATAAGGGTAGACTCGTACAGTCCCTGTCATGTGCCCTGATCATTGCCATAGCTTCCTCATTCGACGGCAATTGCGGAAAAGCGGCATCTGAGCGAGTATAAGGAAAGTAGGGGAGTGAAGCCATTTTTCCTGAAATAAGGGAAAGGAAAAAACCATTCATAAGAAATAATAATAATAATAATAATAGAAGAAAATGACGTAATGTTTGAGTCGAGGGACCACTGCCCGCAAAACCCATGATCCCCACAAAATCAAGATGGCGGCTCACCAATGATGAGGCAAAACAACCATTGAAAGAATCGAAAAGGATTCTCTTTAAACAGTAAAGTTTAAACAACTCTTAAACCAAGTTTTATTAGAAAATACAACAGATTCAAATCTGCTTTAGGGGCATTAAAACCCTAAAAGTACTCAAGAACATTAGGGAAATAAAAATTCAAATTTTTTTCCTTCTGAGTCTCTATTTCAGAGCCAAGCTCTGTGAGGATAAAAGTAAATTCCTTTAATAAGGTGGTTAAACCCTAGAAAATCCCCATGGCCAGGGGCGAAGAAAATGGAATTAAATTCCAAGGATCATTAAAGATCGGTGACAGGGTAAAACCCTAAGAGGAGGATTAACAATCCCCACTGATTCAAGACTTCAAAATCTACAAAAAAAATGTGTGTGTTTTGGATCTTTAAGAAATCGGTTTAAGAAAAGAGCAACGCTCTGTTGATGGATTTAAAATCTAGGGCAGAAAGAAAGAAAGGGTCGTTCAAGATTCTTACCCAAAAAGAAGTTTTGCAGAGTTTAATTCTGAAAGATTTAAGGCAGAGAACTAAGCGGTGAAGAAGAGAATTAAATTCTCAAGAAAAATAAGCAAGGAAGAAAATGAAAGAACAGTGGTCTTCCCAGAAGCAAAACCCTTGCATTTATAAGATATGGTGGGAGTGGTTCATCTTCCCGTTGCCCTAGGCAGATCTAACGGCTGTAAGGATGACAGCGTTGCCCTCATGTGTAAGCCACGTGAGAGCAACACAGGGGGCCATTTGTTCCCTCATAAAAAAGGGGATAGGGGAAAGTTTCCCACTAAAACAGCCCCACATGTTTAACACGTGAGTGCCTATATGTAACGCATATAGGCACTGCAGTTAAAATAAGTGCTAGGCTAATGGAGCCTCACGTGCCCACACATGAGTGCCTATATGCAAAATTGAGCCTCACATGTAAGCACGAGAGCGCCTATATGCAAATCATATAGGCGCTACGTTCAAACAGATGGTAAGCCAAAAAGAGTCATGTGTTAACACGTGACACACTCACATGCTGTCGCATATAAGCGAACAAGTTTAATCCTATTGGGGGTCACGCGCTACACGTGAGCGCTTCTGACATTTTCGAAGCTGATAGAATTAAATTCTAAACAACAGAATCAAAACTCTATTTGGAAAATATTCTCTTAAAATCTTTCTAATATGGAATCTTGGACGAACTATCTGATAGAATTAAATTGTATATTAGAAAAACAATTTCCTGGTCTTGTTAAATTAACAAGATATTCATATCATAGAATAAGGTTCTATATTAGAATAAAATTCGAATCTTGTTAACCATATGATAGAATTAGATTCTATATATATTAGGAAAATAATTTCCTGATCTTGTTAAAACTGATAAGATATTCATGCATGTGATGGAATAAAATTCTGTCTTTAAAGCCTTTGGATTGGAAAATCCAATGGTGAATAAAATTCACCAGATCAGTGGATTGATTATGGAATCAATCGTGATCTCTCAATAAGAGATTATCTTAACAAATTGATTCTTTTTTTCTTCTCGTATAAATAGAGGAGGGAAGAAGAGAAGAAAGAGGGCGGAGAAAAGAAGAGAAAAGAACAAGGCAGAGAGTAAAAAAAAAGAAGAGAGAGAATTCAATTCTCTAAAAGAATATTTCCCTCTTAAGAAAAAACCCCTAGGTAAGAAGATAACACAAAGATTATTTTATCTCTTCTTCGCTTCTCTAAGGGTTTAAACCTTAAAAAAAAAGAACTTAGTTCTTTCTCTGGTTGAGATCTGCAGAAACAGATTTCCGCACAAGTTGAGAATTTAATTCTTATCGGGAAGATTCTGTTATGCAGATTCAAAATTTAGGGGAAAGAACTAAGTTCAAAGAATTTAATTTTTACAAAAGTATATAGGAATTTAATTCCTCTGATAAAACTAGGGTTTAACCCTGTAAAAAGAATTTAATTCTTATAAAACAAGAGATTTGAAATTCTCTAATCTCAGACCCTAGCATCGTCAATATGAGATCAAAATCTCCATGCACATAGAAAGAAAGACTGGTGATTCATTAGTGTTCAACACTATAACGAAACCACACATGTTTCCCCAGGTGAGCACCTCTGATGAACAGAAAGGAATGGCTGAGACCGAGTCACGTGTTTCACACACGAGCATTTAAAAGAAGAACAAGAAGTGCTTCCTAGGGTACTCACGTGTTTCTGTCACGACCTGAAAAAGGCATGTGACTGGCATTTGATTTAGGTGAACTCTATATGACCACACCTAATACAAGTAAGCCAAAAGCCCATAAATCTAAACCCCTTTTAGGAGAATAATGGATGTGCAGTTTTGAAATAAGGTTACTGAAATCAAGTTCTTTCTATAAAACATAGATAATATTATACGAAAACACAATGTACATATTTCACTTGAAAACATTTTCGTCATTGAAAATTTGGGCATCACCACCTTTGTAAAACTTAACCAGAAAATGGTACAAACAATATAATATAAGGTATCCCCAAGCGGGAGCTAGCTCTTCGCCAATTGGCGGAAACAACCACGCAAGTAATGCAAAAATACAACGCCGAAGGCGAGGATCAAAACTCAGAATGAAAGTAAGGAAAACATGCATCATCAAGAAAACCAGAAAACATCAATAAATACATGAGCGCGACTCTAAGGCCGAAAGAATATACAAACTGAGGTTATCTAAGTCTACTAAATATACAAGTCTGGTTGATGGAGGTTTAACTAGATACAACTGAAATAATATACAAACATATACTGGTGGTCACGAAGCAAATGTATCCCACCTATCCAGCAATCACCGGAAGAAAGTGAAGTGCCAGCAAGTCGCTACGGAACCTGTACGGCTAAACCTGCAAGAAAACTGTGGCACAACGGGGGTGAGTTGCCAACTCGTGAGTAGAAAACATCACCGAGTAGAAACCGAATGTATGACGATATCTTAGGTCATACAATAATATACTAATACTACAATAAGGGTAACAGTATAATATAAGAGTGATATCAAAGTACTCGTGTCCGTGTCATAAGTAATAACATATCATGAGTAACATGTAAGAATGCATCATCCAATGTGTGTCCAGTAACGACACACAAATCATAATAAAACCTGAGTGTCCAGCACCGACACTCGAAAATATCATGAAGTCCATGTCCAACAGCGACACATAAATTCTCAAATCTCAGGCTCCGTCAGTCCAGATCGGCTCATAACATAAAATCTCACGACTACAGTTGGTATCCTCTGGATGTCCGCCGCGCCAGACATCACCGGTAGGTAGTCCTCCTCTGCCAGGCTCATCGTCTATAACTCGAGCTTATTGCCCCGGGTACCTTACCGGGCCTACCATGTACCCGATACGGTTCATCCTACTCCTCGAATCGGGTCTCGAAAACCAACATAAATCAGAAAAACTCATGGTGGACGACACATACATCATATAACGAGAAAACCGCAACTTGCATTTTAAAAAAAATGATAAAAAGCTTATAAAATTATTGCGGTTTTTCCCCAAATCCAGAAATCTCAACAATCATGAGTCAATAAATAGAGAATATCGACATAAAACCCCACAACAATGCATAACTGAATGGATATATGAATGCATGGGTATCTAATAAGGAATGTAATATCTAAACTAGCATATGAGAGTAAGCATACTAATAATATGTTTAAACTACTGACCAGCAAGTTATACTAAATGAAGTAGCGTTTTCTAAGGTGTAACACTAGTAAAATAGGGGGTTGCCCCTACGGATGGAATTATCCGTTGGGGCAGATTTTACTTGGCCCTACGGATTAATCCGTAGGGCTAAAGGTTTGCCCCTACGGGCACTGACGTTCAAGAATTAAAAAATTAATTCTTAATTTGGTATTTGCCCCTACGGTGGCGCAAACAAAGGACCTACGGGTATATCCGTAGGGACAAGTAAATATCGATTTATTAAGACCCCCGACCGATCGCCTACGCTCACTTTCTCTCTCTCTCTCGATCTGGCGCGAGAAAAATCCCCAAATCGCCACGCCGTCGTCGCCACCGTCGTTCTCCTCGTCGCCACCGCCGTTCTCCTCGTCGCCACCGCCGGTTTCCTCGCCACCGCAGTTCTCGTCGCCACCGCAGTTCTCGTCGCCCCAGCCCCAGCAGCAGCCGTTCAGGTGAGTAAATCTCGAGGTAAATTAAAAAAATTTTGGATTATTTTGGGCTTAGGGTTCATGGCTGGGTCTGGGGTTGCGCGCGAGTTGGGGTTGGGCAGGGGTCGCGGTCGCGGTCGGGGTCGCGGTCGGGGTCGGGTTAGGGTTGGGGTTCGGCTGCTGCTGGGGTGGGGCTGGGGTTAGGGTTTGCCTTAGGGTTGGTGTTGGGGTTTATCTGGTCGCGGTCGCGGTCGGGGTCGGGGTCAGGGTAGGGTTAGGGTTGGGGTTCGGCTGCTGCTGGGGTGGGGCTGGGGTTAGGGTTTGCCTTAGGGTTGGTGTTGGGGTTTAGCTGGCCACGCTGGGGTTAGGGTTGGGCTGGGGCTGGGGGCTGGGGCTGGGGCTGGGCCACGCGGGGTTTTGGGATCTTTGTAATTTGCTTGCTCTGTTTGGGGTTTCAGTTGATCCTCATTAAAAAATTGGTGATTGATCTCTTCAATTATATTATTATCTGTATTTAAAATTTTTGTGAAGCCTTCAGAGTTTGGAAAAATCTAGAATTACCGTTGAAATTCTGGGAACATTCAAAAACTGTGTATATGATGTGTGTGTGTATGCATGTATATACATTTGAAATTTATCTTTCTTCTATGATATAAAACGGTTAAACCGAAGAAAATTACTGGGGGAATTTTTGCTAAAATGTCTTGAGAGGGGGTTCAAGTGATGGGATAATTTCATTTGGTAATCTTTTACTTAATTTACATCTCTTATTTTTTCATGCAAAAATCTGAATAGGTTTCTTGCAATTTTGCCTATCGATCAATTATTATATTTATTTCTATTTTTTGTGGATGATTTGGCTTCAATTGAATGGAGGCGATGATGGCTTGCCCTCAAGCTTCCACTTTTATGAGCTTTATAGTTATGAGATTGGCGAGGCAAGCTGGTTTGTAGCCATCTTATTTCTTTTCCTAAATTCAAATCCAAATATAAACTGTCTGATTGAGAGAGAGAGAGAGAGTATGGGAGATTATGTATTATTCAATGTGTTTGGAAGCTGGCATGTTCTGAGCGTCATCTCTGCATGAAAGCTATGGTTTTGCAAAGGGTTTGCCCTAACTATTTTCTGTGGGGAAGCTGAAGGCCTGAAGCTTCATCAAACTCAGGATTGGATTCTGGTCGGGTATTGTAAATTCTTGTGAAAGTTCCGTTCAAGATTTGTTCAGAGCTTGCATAACATCCTTTTCATCTTTATGAGATCTTTATGCAGTCATTTTTTTGGGTTTATATATTTCTCGAGCCCGTTTGACTTTGGACTTAGGATAACACCACATCTCTTTCTTATTTTGATTCCTAAGCTGGCATATCTGAGGCTCGTATTCCAGTATCGTTGCTGGAAAAGCTAGGGTTGCGAACATTTTTGCAACGATAATTTCTGTATGACAGCTTAACCACACATAAAACTTAAACAATCTTGAAGCACTGCAGTTTTTCACTAAACTACCTAAAAGTTTTTATATTGCTGCAAGCTTCCTTAAAGTGCTGCATCTAAGTGTATTTTAGTGGGAAAACCCTTGAAAGCCAAACTTCATGGGGTTTGCTGTTTGCCTTCTCTGTAGCTAGTTTGAGGTTTATTTAGTTTTGGATTTGTTTTGCAACACTCTCTGAGTTCCAAATCAACAAAAAGCTGAATGTTGAATCCCAAGCAAGAAGCAGCCAAACTGGCCCTAAAGTAATCCTGAGTGATGATAATTTTCCAGGGAGTTTAAAATTTATAGAAATGGCGAGGCAACATTGGATTGTCTGCAAGTATTCAAGCAACCTGTTTGCAGCCATCATGCTATTTGTGATCCCAGTATAAAACTCAAACATGCCTCTTAGTTAGTTTACTTTAATTTGTTATTTATGTGTGTGTGTCAACATTGGATTGTCCCAAGTATAAAACCAAACCCACAAAACATCAAAACTGTCTCCGACAATCTTATGGTCATTAGACATAAGATTTATGCATATAGGTAACATCTGCCAATATGCCATATCCAGACCGCAATCTATTTTTGGTCGATGAATGCTATTGCAATGTAGGATGATCAGTTCTATCAATCTTGATCTCAATGGTTTAAAATCATGTTACACATACAACACGAATGCACAACAAACGCATAATTAGAGAGCGACTCAAGATATTCAGGTTAAAACCAATATATGATACTCGATGATAATATGAAACCTTCATATTCCCATCGATACCAATATACGCCTCGATATCTTTCCCTCTCGTTCCCAAAATTTTCTCTCGTTCCCGCGTTTCCAATTTTCTCTTCGTCGCCACCGCGCGCCCTCCGTTCTCAGCCAGCCACCGCCCTCGTTCTTCCTCGTCGAGTTCCTCGTCGCCGATATTTGTGCCTACATTGATGCCTCAAGCAACGAATCAAATGATGTGGATCACAAACTAATTAAATAAATCGAAACACACATATATAGAATACAACTCATACATGGGTATCCTCAAATCTAACTTTCATTGAATTTGCACGCGCACTTAAAATAACAACTTTTATACTAAAAAAATTATGTATGCCATTACTTAGTAGTTTATGGTTTTAAGACGCAAAAACCATTTGAGAAATACTTTTCCTACCCACTATTAATCCATATTCTCAATATAGTCATTGAATTTGCACGCGCACATAATAAGAAGGAGAAGACAGTAATGTGGCAGAAGGAGAAGACAGTAATGTGGCGGAAGAAGAAAAAAATGACATTTCTCGTTCTCTGTTTCAGCATCAATCTTCTGATATGAACTAATGATGGCTTTCACATAGGCTTTTCCCATTAGAGACTTCTTAGTGTCCAATGGAAAGCATACATCAGATTTGTGCAGGTCGGGTTCTTCTATGACTTTTAAGAGTCTCAACTGATTCTGTAAATTACACCCTAGTTGGGTGATACTTTTACCACTTCTCACTGCAGGTGCGCTCTCTAATATCCATTTTGAATATCGATACTTATATTCAAAATGGATATTAGAGATCGCACCTGCAGTGAGAAGTGGTAAAAGTACTACCCAACTAGAGTGTAATTTACAGAATCAGTTGAGACTCTTAAAAGTCATAGAAGAACCCGACCTGCACAAATCTGATGTATGCTTTCCATTGGACACTAAGAAGTCTCTAAAGGGAAAAGCCTATGTGAAAGCCATCATTAGTTCATATCAGAAGATTGATGCTGAAACAGAGAACGAGAAATGTCATTTTTTTCTTCTTCCGCCACATTACTGTCTTCTCCTTCTTCCACATTACTGTATTCTCCTTCTTATGATGTTCGCGTGCAAATTCAATGACTATATTGAGAATATGGATTAATAGTGGGTAGGAAAAGTATTTCTCAAATGGCTTTTGCGTCTTAAAACCATAAACTACTAAGTAATGGCATACATAATTTTTTTAGTATAAAGGTTTTTATTTTAAGTTTTCCCTTATAGAGATATGATCTAACTGCATCTATCAACTATAAGTGTGCAGAAAATTATGATAAGAAAGGGTCGTAGCCATGCATAACCTTGAATCTACATACCAAATCATGCAAAAGCATGCACTTATTGTCACCTTGCCTTAGAATATAAAATATCTTGGAAGACTATAAGCGAGCATTTAAATCTCGATAGATTTTGATTTCAACATATATTTTTCTCAAGTACCATGAAATATACTTGCTCCGTATAAACCGTTTTCAGGAAGATGGATTAATAATGACAAATTATCCATTATGGCTCACTAGGTTAGCATTTTCTCTTCTATTGACCATCTTTCTAATCTGCTTGGTAAATTTATTCGGAACCGGCTGCGAATCATTAAAAGACATGCATAAGAAAGAAAACTAAAATATAGATATATAGCATACCGATACATCGAAACTTCATAGTTGCGATGGCAATCCAGAGATATTTATTTCTACACACGTGGTGCGTGCGAATGCGTCAGGCATCATGGACAAATATTTCAGAACATGGAAAGTATTATTCGTATAAAGTAATTAAAACTTTTAAACACCTTGGGTAGATATTTTCTTAGTTGATGCAATCATATCATGAGAACTAAATTTAAGCTATTATACATATGCTTATGTATTTTTCTAATCTAATATATCTCGCACACAGAGAGAGAGAGAGAGGGGGAGAACACCAGGTAGATAGAGAAATCAGGTAGCAGGATCCTGAAGAAATGGAGTCTATAGTATTGCTCATCATCATCATCCGTGATCCCTTTGAAAAAATATTATCAAAGGGATCATGGATGATGATGATGAGCAATGCTATGGACTCTATTTCTTCAGTATCCTGCTACCTGATTTCTTTACCTACCAGGTGTTCTCTCTCTCTCTCTCTCTGTGTGTGTGTGTGATATTTTAGGTTAGAAAAATACATATGCATATGTATAATAGCTTAAATTTAATCCTCATGATATGATTGCATCACCTAAGAAAATATCTACCCAAGGTGTTTAAAAGTTTTAATTAATTTATACGAATAATACTTTCCATGTTCTGAAATATTTGTCCATGATGCCTGACGCATTCGCACGCGCACCACGTGTGTAGAAATAAATATCTCTGGATTGCCATCGCAACTATGAAGTTTCGATGTATCGGTATGCTATATATCTGTATTTCAGTTTTCTTTCTTATGCATGTCTTTTAATGATTCGCAGCCGGTTCCGAATAAATTTACCAAGCAGATTAGAAAGATGGTCAATAGAAGAGAAAATGCTAACCTAGTGAGCCACAATGGATAATTTGTCATTATTAATCCATCTTCCTGAAAACGGTTTATACGGAGCAAGTATATTTCATGGTACTTGAGAAAAATATATGTTGAAATCAAAATCTATCGAGATTTAAATGCTCGCTTATAGTCTTCCAAGATATTTTATATTCTAAGGCAAGGTGACAATAAGTGCATGCTTTTGCATGCTTTGGTATGTAGATTCAAGGTTATGCATGGCTACGACCCTTTCTTATGATTTCTTATCATAATTTTCTGCACACTTATAGTTGATAGATGCAGTTAGATCATATCTCTATAAGGGAAAACTTAAAATAACAACCTTTATACTAAAAAAATTATGTATGCCATTACTTAGTAGTTTATGGTTTTAAGACACAAAAGCCATTTGAGAAATACTTTTCCTACCCACTATTAATCCATATTCTCAATATAGTCATTGAATTTGCACGCGAACATCATAAGAAGGAGAATACAGTAATGTGGCAGAAGGAGAAGACAGTAATGTGGCGGAAGAAGAAAAAAATGACATTTCTCGTTCTCTGTTTCAGCGTCAATCTTCTGATATGAACTAATGATGGATTTCACATAGGCTTCTCCCTTTAGAGACTTCTTAGTGTCCAATGGAAAGCATACATCAGATTTGTGCAGGTCGGGTTCTTCTATGACTTTTAAGAGTCTCAACTGATTCTGTAAATTACACTCTAGTTGGGTGGTACTTTTACCACTTCTCACTGCAGGTGCGATCTCTAATATCCATTTTGAATGTAATATTATAGATATCCATGCCTGTTTATGTCAAAATTACTTATATTGTCAATATTTGATTGTCTAGTTGTTGGTGATGCGTCCATATCAGGGACAGAGGCCACTCCCGTTCCTCCAGGTATGTTTATATATTATATAGGGCATGTATATTGATTTAGAATCCTATATCATAAATATACACACATTTCTTTTGCTCTTAGTCGTCCAACTCATTATCATGGGCTGCTTGATGAGATTAGATTTGCGCCTGATGATCTACAAGAGCTTGTTCACTCCCTGTCATATGTGTAAGCAGCGCTATATGCGAGTTTACCTTGTTAGTATGTATGTACTGAAATTAATTAATATTATTCAAATTTTGATACATGCAGATACCAGAGGAGCACATCTTCTATCTCTGTAGGTAAGGCTTTGAATTTGTTGATTTTGGTATTTCTTGTCAATTTTATAGACCAGTATGTGCTAAATATAATGTTCTGACAGTTGCTAGGGGGAAGGCAACATTCGAGGCTGCTGACCCCAGTCCTGGATACCGCACACGGACGGCACCACGGAGGTTTGGAGATAGGCCGAGGACTGGGCTCTAGCAGGGCCCATATGAGGTTGGACTCCACCCCGGTGGTCACTTCCTCCGTCTCCAGTTAGCGACGTATCCAGCAGGAACAGGAGAGCTTGAAGGCCACCGTTCAGGAGTTGAATGGGATGCTGGTATGTATACTACTTAATAGTAAAATATAATGTCATATTATAGATATCAACATATCCAATATCAGTACATAGCCTGAGCTTATTTGGTTGTAGACTTATGTTTTATTAATCATACATACATATGTAATTGAAATAAACAACGCTTTTCCAAACTAGATATCCAAACAGGGTTTCGAAATAACTTAATAATGATACGAATTCGAATAATAAACAGTTCTTACACGCTTCTTACACAAGTTATATCCAGACGTGACAGGGTAGATCGGCCGAGCCTCCACACGCATCTCCTTCGGCTGCGGTTCCGCAGACAGCTCCTGTAGCTCCACCGCCCACTCAGACTCCCGCTCGCGACGAATTGCAGAGTTTATTGACCGAGGAGCAGGACCGAGTTAGGGTAGATTTTTGGTTCTTTTTTTTTGAAACATGTATTTATTTATATCATACACATTGTACTATATTTTGAAACGATATTCATATTGGTTTGTATTTATATCATATTCAGTTTTTGTGTTTCTTTTGTATATTATATATGATTTGATTGATGTATACATTATTGTGCACAGGACGGGAAAAAATCAAGCAGGAATTTTTTAAAAAAAAAATCAGACAATATGTACCTACGGATTAATCCGTAGGCATACACGTTACCCCTACGGATATATCCGTAGGGGCTAAATATCAGCAGTAACTGATATTTCCCCCAGATGTCAGTGCCAGGTGTTTGGGAATCCCCCTACGGAGATATCCGTAGGGGCCACTGACATTCCCCTACGGCGTTATCCGTAGGGGCACATATCAGGAATCCTGAATTTGTGCCCCTACGGAAAAGTACCTACGAATATATCCGTAGGGGATAGAACATGCCCCTACGGCTATAGCCGTAGGTCCAAGTAATTTATTAAAATAAACCATAAATAATATAAAATCATATACCCTACGGCTTAATCCGTAGGGGAAACGGGACCTACATACATATCCGTAGGGGCAATAATTTAACCGTAGGGATAAGTTCAGGGCCTCGACTTGCACCTGCGGCCTTTGCACCTACGGGGTATTTTTTCGCCCCTACGTATATAACCGTAGGGGCAGTGGGTTGCCCCTACGGATAAATCCGTAGGGGCAACCCTTCTTTGTAGTAGTGTAAGTGACATGGAAATTACCGATGATGATGTGTGTGAGCCGGCAAGTAAGTGTACATGGAACATGCGCATCATCGGTAATAGTGTTGGTGTCCTAACAGAAGGGATTCATAATAACTAAAGAAAACACATGTAATAAATATGCAATGCAATGAGAATGACATAAAAGCAACAGAACAAGTGAATAGTTAATGAAGCATATAAATATACATATTGGGTACGAGTCATACGGTTTTAGTGTTTGAAATATATGAATCGTGGTTTTAGAAAAGTAGGGGCTACGGTGTTTTTGAGAAAAGACACGTCCTTTGAAAAATCCGTAGCATCCCTCGGGTGTCTTTAAAAGTACTCAGAATTCGTTAATTTTAAAAATAGGTATGACTCAAGCCTAGTCTAGCATCTATCTAAACAACTAAAAAGATTAAACTAAGAACCTAGTCAGAAGTATAAGAGAATCTAAGTAAATAAACCGAGTCCAAATATTGCATCCAAACTTACCAATATAGAAATACCCTATTCTACTGTTGCAGGGGTGCTATACGCCATCCTCCCGACTTTCCCTGTAGATATACATCTACTCACCTCGATTCTCGCTTGCCGAAATCGATGATGCCACATTCTTCCTTGTTGTCCGAAGTCCATGTGAAGGTGCCTACATATATAAACATATAGTATCGTAAACAGGAATCGCGTATGAAAACCAAAATGGCACACAAAACACACATAGGTTAAAACCTATGGTCTATGCATGCAAAATAATCAAATCCCCCTCGACATCGACGTACGAACGCCAATCGATCAAGATAAAACACAAATATCAAAACTCAAGTTATTAAAATCCACAAAACTTAAAACAACAAGTTAGAAAACTAGCTCCCGATTTTGCTTCAGGTAATATGAGTCTAAACAAACAATACAGGGGATAGGTAAGAGAGCTACTGCCAAAACTCCTACACCAATGGCCACAAATGGCCCGACGAGATTCCCAAAATCCCCGATGTCGCCGGTCCAATTTTGGAATTTGGGTCTCGTCTTCTCGTGGTGGTCTTCTAGTGGTCTATCTAGGTTAATCTACTTGTTTGATTTTTCTATAAACATCCCAGGTTGCTCCAGATTCCCTGTAGTCCTCACAAAAGTCATAAAACCGATATCAGCCAAATCTAAATTCAAGTCTCTGTTTGGTCTCTGGTTTGGGTCCCTAATACATCATTAAGGCCATGAAAAACATCACTATACCTCAATTACAACTTCACAAGCCATAAAATTCCCTAATTCTCATCTTGGAAATTTCCAAGATCACTAAACCTCATTAGCTTAACTTTAAACTAACCAGGACATTATGAAAACTAATATCAAGACTAGAAAGGTAGGATTTTACCTCATTTGCAACTCAAGAATTTTCTTGAGTTGCCCAAAATCTTCAAAACCTCAACTTGATAGGTCCTTGGTATTTGTAGTGATGTTGGGATAATATTTTGAGAAGGGAGCATTGCATTTTAGTGGGAACTTGGGGTGTTTTATGAGTGATAGCAAGATGGAGGAAGTGGAGAAAGGGGGAGCAGGAGGTGGAGAATGGAAGGAGGTGGAAAACAAAATGATGAGTGAAGAAGGAAGGCTTGACCAAATAAAAAAAGAACCATCACTTTCTCTCTCCCCTAGCCCATACTCTTATGTCCCATTCTCTACAAAATATCTCCTCCTATTTATCTTTCCCTTCTTTATTTTTTAAAACAAAACAATTCAAATAAATGAAATAAGGCATGGTTCTAAAATATGAAATGTAACAAGTGTTTTTGAAACATGTTAAGTTCCATGCCATGCATAAAACACAATCAATGTAAACTTAGAGAAGTATTAATCGAGTTTAGTAATAAACTCATATATATTTAATTGTATATTAATTCATAAATGTCTAAATCACATAAATACCTTTAAATCCATAATCCTTGTTAATTTCCCAAATTTGTGGTATATAGTTATACCATATCATTTAAAACTAATCTCCATACTTGTAAAATATCCTTAATATTTATTATTTAAATTTCCAAAATAATATTTTAAATTCTGAAATGTTATAATCTTTTCCCCTTAAATAAATTCGGTCCCCGAATTTAAATTTAAACCCCCCAAATCCTTAAAAAATTTCAGTCAATTACTCAAATCAACGAGATTCCGAGTATCATGAACACATAAAACACATTTTAGCGCAATGCATATACATGAAAAACGAGTGTAGAACACAAAATCAAAACTCCATCAAGCATCATGCAAATCATCGGAGTTGTGGCGAAAATATAAATGTCAAAATCCAATATGAAAACCAACATGATATAATCAAATCATAACATATATATATATATAGTACGCATCGTGGTGAAATCTTTAAGACAACTGAAATCAAGTGCATGCAAAAATCCCTTTTTGAATTGCCGTGCGATGCATGTATCACGGCATAAGTAGCGGACGTTTATTTATAAGAAATAGCTACACAAATATATCTTTTGTTTAACATACACGTCTTGCCTTTTGAACATAATTTAGAAGGGTTTCCTTTATAAAATATTTCGTGTCATCTCGGACATGTAGGAAAATATTGAGTCTATACCTCCTTTTGGAAATCCCTTCAGCAGTTATCGATGCATGCAAAAACACTTAGATACTGTTCTAAGAACATCCCTGCCGGTTTACTAAACCATATAGCATGTAAGCCATGAAAACATGATGCTCGAAAGAAATCCAACTCAAATAGCATATACAAAAGTGTCACGTGCGTCTGGTGCGCACGGAAATCGAAACCAAATACAGGTGCCATATTCACATCATAATATTGCAATTCATACGCCCCACTTTTATTCATTTTATAAGTAAACAGGTACTTTTGACGCTCGTTTGTTGCATGTTACAGGATACAGGCTCTTGGAGCAAATACAGTGAAAAAGACGAAAGATGCTACAGAAAAGGGACTTTTGACCAACAAGCAGACGGATCTTACTCAAGCCGAGACGAAGAACAGTGCAAGATCCAAAAGACGAAAGTGAAACGGTCAAAAGATCCTTACAAGTTTTCACTGAGGATCTGGAGAAGACTAAGAAGCCCAACAAAGAAAAGAAGTATGAAAATAGGAAGCCCAAGAGAATACAAACAATGCCCAGAAGAATGGTGAGCTAAGGCCACCAAAGGGCCACGGAACCACGACCCAAGAGCCCTATTGCCACGGTTCCGTGGCCGTTTGTTGCACGTGTCGGCACCGACTTCATGTGTCGGTGCGACGGTTCGGGTGTTTGGATTTTTAGAGGTCAAATCTGTAATTGCGCATGTGCGAGAGTCTGTAACCCTAGGTTTTCTGTTTTCCTATAAATTGTATTTCCAGATCTGTAAAAACTCATGCTTCTTTTCAATCAATAAAATTCAGACTTTCTGGGAGTTTATTCAGATCTGTTCTTCTTTCTTGGAGGGAGCCATCGAATTAGTAAGTAATTTTGTTTCCGTTCCTTTAATTAAAATGTTTTCTCATCCCCTAATGAGCGAGTAATCTCCTCGCTTGTTAGGGTTAGCCTTAGGGAAAGGGTTGAGAGATGAGATCTCTCACCCCTTTCAATGCCACATTCACCTAATGAATTAGAACTCCATGCATGCACGCACAACCGCTCCCTATGGCATCCTACCCCTCGAGGTAACGATGAACCGTAGTATAAAGGGCCGGTTGCGCGTGTTTTCCATGGGGGTTAGGGTAATTGTCAACAAAGGAAGGATGCGAATCTAGAGGAAGAAACATCTTCCCAAAAGATTCGGACCCACTTTATTGACAATTACCGTAACATCTAATAGATCTAAAAAAGAAGGCATTGAAAGCGGTGAAGAAAAACGTTAATCTCCAAAACTTCCCCTAAGCCTAACCCTAGCAAGACTTTTAATTAGATTAATTAGATCCAGTTTTCATAGATTTTTATAAACCAACCAAAACGACACTTTGAATCAACTCGTTAAACACATAAAAGGAATTCACCCATCTCTGTGGATCGACCCGTACTCACCGGCTAGCTGCGAAGCGACGCCGTTTCTGATTACGGTAATTATATTTTTGATCGATAAAATATCAACAATCAAATGGCGCCGTTGCCGGGGATCGAACCCGGGTCACCCGCGTGACAGGCGGGAATACTCACCACTATACTATTTCAATCAAATGGCGCCGTTACCGGGGATGGCGTAATATTTCTTTTTGTGAATTTTCGGGTTGATACAAATTTTAAAAAAAAAAAATTATAAAAATCTGAAAATATAAAAAAAAAATACAAAAAACTATCAATTTTGATCTGTTTGAAGGGTGTATCTTTTGAATCTTGCAGGAACAGTGAAGAATCGAGGATCTGGAAAGTTACAGAGGGCAAATCAGAAAAGTGCATATCAGAACAGAGGAGAAATATTGTTGGAGATAGTGCCCTCAGAGTCAATTATTGGATCACAGGCACGTGATTGCAATGATTGAGGGAGGACCTATCCCGGTAGGACAGTCTTACTCGAGATGATAGTATGCTATCTGGTTTACCTTTATCATCGTGTACTGCTTTAGGTGACCTGACATGTCGCTATTACACGTTGATAGAGCCCCTAGGATTCTTGCTTCACTGCCAGCAGTATGATGGCGATCATATACGTGGGAGCTGGTAGTCTATAAGCACATCCTTAAAAGGTCCCTAGTCGTAGGAGTTTCGAGACAGGGCATCGATACTCCATTAGTAGACTAGTATATACAGTCGAGACCCCGACGAGGGGCGGTGGCCGGTCTCACAAGCCACTGGTGTCAGTTGGTTCACCTAAGATGTATACAGGTGCTCATTGGGTTATGAGTACACCGGACAGGACTCGCCGGGAACCTGCTAGTTGGGCTTATACCTGACGTCAGATAGCAGTTCCCTGGTGACATGTGTACAGGTTAGTTCATCGACCTGAGGATCGTCATTTGTCTCGTGTGAGTTCCCACTGTGCTTTGATTACTACCCTACCACGGCTCAAAGGAGTCGTGCAAACAGGTTTTAGTTGGGTACAGTCCCGAGCCACATGGAGGCAGTGAGCGGATCTGCAGGGGTTCTTCTCTCCCGGTATTGGGGGTGAGGTCGCGCTGTGTCTAGGAGAGCCATTACGCAAAGCCCTCGGCCGAGGCAGGAGATTTACTGGTAGGTATTCCAGTAGTATCTCAGGGCGTTCTGGGCTACACTCCGACACGACTTGTACCGCTTTTGGGGGTCTGACTTTTACCAACCCCCTAGGCCCGCCATGCGATACTCATAGACGAACGGACCGGACTGTACGGATATTGTCACTGACAGGCTCAGTAGGGTGTCAGGATGAGTTCGCTCATCGACGTCCCTTTTGGTCAATAGCTGGTGGCCCGTCACGTATTGGCTTATACCTCTGACGTGCTAGTGGTTAAATCCACAGCCATAGTATTGACGAGTCTTTAGAGTCCATCACACTTACAGTTACTCAAGCTTTCGGGCGAAACGCTGTAGAGGCCGTATGGAGATATGGCAGGGTCCGATCAGATACGTGCGGTATTGCACGGATCAGGATCGGACAGTTTTGTACTAGTGGCCGTATAGTTATATGGCAGGGTTCGATCAGATACGTGCGGTATTGCACGGATCAGGATCGAACGGTTTTTACTAGCCGGCTTTGGCTTAAGCCGGTCCTAGTTTAGTACAGTGTAGATTTTGTCTCATTGCATTTGTATCCGGTCGGAATACAGATGCGGGTGTGTATGCACAGTATCGGGGTTTTCCTGTAATTTATTACGGGACCAGTTTTCTGGAGTTGCCAGTTTGCATTCCGTTCCGGCCGGTTTTTCTTTGTTCTTTCCCGGCCGGACTTTTATGATGGAGGGGGGGTTTCTTACATATGTGAGATTATGTTTGACCATCATCATTTTTATTCTCTTTACATCACTTGCTTTATTCATGATGAGAAAGGATTTGATTTGTGATTAGAATTGATAAGAAAGTTTGTAATGATAATGTTTGGATATGGTCACCTCTCTTTTGCTCCTACACTCACCTCCCTTTGCATTATGTTTCATTCCTCCACCATTTTTCTTCTCACTAAAAAAAAAAAGGATAAGTTTTTTCATGAGAGGAAAAAGAAAGAGAGAAGAAGAAGAAGAGAGCTTCTTCTTGAGAGTTTCATTCATGATCTCATTTTCTTGCTAGAAAAATACAAGCACCATTTTTCTATTCTTGATTCCTCCATCACCATGGCAACAAACCCCAAATGAGACAAGCATCTTCTACACTACATTCTACAGCATATCTTGAGCATGTCGAGTTGCCGGCTTCATGCTCGAGTTGCCTCGGTATTGAGGCGGGAGCCCGTAAAAGACGCAGGCGATGTGGTGCCCTTTCCGGCGAGGAGGCGACGATATGGAGACAAGACTTTCCGCGGGAGATCGGGACGATGAAGAGAAGACCGGAGGACTCGGATCACTCGGTATACTTCTCACCCTATCTCTTGATTGCTAGCATTAGGTTAATGGTTACGATCCGGGTTTTTCATTGTCCGCGGTAGCGCCGGTTTCCGAGTAAGGAAAAAATTTTGATTCCGCATTTTGGCCTCGAGTAGGAGGCCGTGGCGCTGCCGTGGCGCAACATGGTATCAGAGCCACGCCATTAACCTTACCTAGCTTCGTTTGATGTGTTTGCGTTTCCGATCGACCAAAATTTCCAAAAACCGTATTTTTCCTTCACATCAGTTTCTGTTGAAATTTTTTGAAGTCTAAAAATTTTTCAGGTGATCTCAGAAAGATGAGCAGGGTGTTCTAAGAACACTGAAAAAAAACGATACAGTGAACCCTTACCTTGAGCGCGGAAGCGCGGCACGAACCCACTTTATGCCGCCCTTCCGCCGCAATATGGTGGGCCCACTTTGTCGTTTTTCTTCAGTTGTTTTATGGGCTGAAATTAGGGGTTTTGGAATATTAAATTTGGGCCCAGGTTTTCTGTGACTGCTACAGTTTTGATTGGGGGCCCACTTGTTAATTTTTGGTCAATCGGAAAATTTTAAACACATTTTTCACAGTATTTACATTATATCTGCGACCGTGAATGTCACTCGATCGGTAAATCCGGTCTAACTGCTATAGCCCGGTTAGACGGATTTGCGAACGTGACTTTCACGTTGATGTTCTATGTTTATGCTGTGATGTTACGGATCGGTCGTGGGGATAGCCTGGATGCAATGCTAGTGCAGTGCTGTTGTATTATGTACATTTGATTTTGCGGGGCAAGCGTCCGACATGTGGACTGCCGTCACTGCCTGTTTGTATTATTCTTTTGGGGCACGACCTGGTTGCGGTCGATGTACCCGGTGTATGTATATTTTACTTTCTGTACTAGGGTTACCCCGCGGAGGGGTGCACGGATAGCCGGGTTCTGGAGGGCAACAAGCCCGCATCTCATGGCATTAGGACGGAGGGGGCTTTAGTCTGGAATTGGCGGGCTGTTCGACGCACTCGTAGGGGGTACAGGTTGACCCAGGAGGGGTGCCCAAGTTACCGGATTCCGTGAAGTGCTGGGTGGTCCATTCACGGTGCTGGAGGGGGCTGCCTCGCTTCAGGTTTTGGCGGGTGACTTGCCGCGCCCGTAGGGGTCTAGGATTTCATTGCACAGGCTATCCACACGACCAGGGGAACGTCGGGTTTCAGCAGCGGCTCTGTGAAACCCGGGGCTTCCAGATATCTGTATTGTTCTGTGATGCTATACATTTCTGTGATGTTGCATTTTATTCACGCCTTGAGCGAAATACTATATATTGGTATATATATTAGTAGATGTTGTATATGTTTTTCATCCGCGCTAGTCCAGTCCCCGCTCTGCCGTTAGTTAGCTAACCTAACGGGTGATGACGGGACCCAGTGGCGAATGCGGATGGCATATACGTACGTCAGTATATTTTCGTTCTTTGTGGTGTGATCAATTGATGGGACTGCATTGATTCGGATCAATGCAAGATAAACAAACCTATTCTGATGTTGTTGGAACACTTTTCAAAAAGCTGTTATTGCAAGGACGTTCACTTTTGTTTTGCATTGTGGTATTCATTTGGAATATCCTGCTCCTCAGTCGACGAGGCAAGGGCCGAGATCCCTTCACCGGGAGTGACCCCTTGGACAGAAGTTTGCGTCAGGGCATTAACTTCACTATAGCCGATTACTTTTGCTTTGCATCGTGGTATTCAGTTGGAATATCCTGCACCTCATTCTACGGGGAAAGAGCCGAGATCCCTTCACCGGGAGTGACCTCTTTAGTAAAGGTTTTCGTCACTATATTTTATTAAAAGGTTGTGCAGTTCCTTCAACGATATCAAGTTCATTACGTTAAAGGTTTTTCGCCAAAAACCAGTCGTAGCCCTCCGTCATTTCAGATTGGTATTACTTAGTATTCGTGCTGCGTATGTCGTGCTTAGCCGAGGCGTAGTGTTCGGTAGCTATGTAGTGTCTTTCTGTTGCATGGATATGTGATTGGTTATGACAGTCGTACGGTCATTTTGGCTCAGTCAAGGACTCGTGCGGGTGGGTCTAATGCAATCAAGATAATGACGGGTTGAACTGGACTAGGATCCTTTGATATGTTGGCTCAGTCAAGGTCACTTGGGTCCTAGGGGTAAAAATCACATCGGGAGTTTCAAAAGAACTGAAACTTGCCAGGCATGAGCATACCTTCTGGAGTGTGGTGACGTGAGTGGATTCCGTCACGTTATCATGCGATGAGAGTTGGATCCCGATTCCCACTGATGAGTTGGTTTACTCCTCGGGTGATCCCGACTAATTCTTCTTTCAGGTTTGGAGGAGAATTTGAGGTACAGTGGGAGGTTTCCAGATTAGATAAAGTGATAACCATTCTGATCTAGGCTAGAGTGCACGCTGAGTGTTTCTTTTCTCTCTCTCTGGCAGCGACCATTGACCTGACCCTGGACTATGACTCAGTGACCAAGTTGACCGAACCTTCTTAACACTGGCTTTTGGATTGTCAGAGTTGCAGACCTCATTGCCACTCCTACTTTTACCCTTTTCTCCAGGACACCCCGTATTACTACGAACGTCCACTTCCATTGGACAAAACCATCGTATGGTTAGATACGAACTCGAAGGACTTCGAGGATGGTTTCTGGTTCTGGAGAAAACGAATAGGACTATTCAGTTGTCTTTTCTTTTCACCTTCTCTCAGGTTGCGAGTACTCCTTGGTTTAGGAGTAGTACACCTATTACGCAAATTGGATAGTCTTCTTCCAAACCATAGGCTGGTGCCGACCGGTAGGGAATGAAGAAAACCAGTTAGCCTAAACGGTGTACAGAAGGTATTAAGTTAAGACAAAGCAAGGGATTAGTAAGAGGGCAAAGTAAGTTGCGACTGCTATTCACGACCAAACCAAGTATTTCTTCGCCAATCCTAAATCACCTTTGTATTTCTCCAGGACACTCCGTATCACTACGAAGATCCCATTTTATTGGATAATCCATCGTATGGTTATATACGAACTCGAAAGGAACTTGTTCCAGTTCGGGGATGGATCCTGGTTCAGGAGAAATAGGAATAAAGTACATTCAGGTGCCTTTTATTTTCACCTTCTCTCGCATTGCGAGTGTTCCTAGGATTAGGACAGTACACCCTTTATGCCTTTTGGATAGTCTTCTTCCAAACCATAGGCTGGTGCCGAACGGTAGGGAAGGAAGAAAACCATTTGGCTTAAAGGGGTGTACAGAAGGTAATGACTAAAGACATATAAAGGGATTTGGAGAGGTGGCAAAGAATTATACGGTTATAGTTGTGAATCTGGATAATGGAAGAGGCATTACTAGGAATACCAGGATACCCCGACGAAACATTTCAATGTTTCAGTTTCACTGTGTACTGTTAATAGAAAACTGATTTCCCGATTAGACACTTACTCCAGGGTATGTATTTACCAGGTATGATTCTCACATCTGTATGGTTTTACAGATGATGAGTGGGAGTAAGTTATTGGGAATTGGGTGATCATCCTCACTATATCAGGATTCGTTGTAATCGGTGATATTTGAGGAAGTCACCTGGGTTGTTTGCCGGTCGGCAAATATTTGGTTTTGAATATCCGCGGTTATGCACCAATTTCAAATTGATATATCTGTACGTCTATTTTCATAGAGTGAGATATACCTTTTGATATTATGTCGATGACATTTACCTATATCAGTGGATGGTTAGGTAAGGAGCATTAAACAGCGGTGTAATTCTTCTTAACCATAAGTACAGTTTTCAACCTACGACGCACAGTGAAAGAGTTGTTAGATTCAGCGGACTTATACAGAGTATTGTATGTTGTCCAGTGTCCATTCGGACAGAGGGGTTGGTCCTCATACTATATTCTGTTTACTTTTAACTTCTCTAGTTCTTAGACATGTGTTTCGTAGAAACACAGGGTCTAAGTTTTGAGGAGTTATAGGTATTTGAATAGAGTAGAGAACCAGGTGTAGCAAGTATCGGGATTCTTCAAGGTGATCGAAGATGTAGATACTTGTGTATGGTATTCAGTTGATAGTAATGATGAAGACAGATTGCTTCTTTTTCAGGTTACTCATAATTGGAAGCATTCCTAAGTTGAGTAACGCTGATCGACCTCCTTCCATTTAGTTGACATGCACTGGAGATAGATGCATGATTTGAATCTGGTTAAATTAAATCAGTGCCTCTGGTTCTATATTGGATATAGAACAGTTCATATCTTAACGATGTTAAGGTACGGGGAGTTGTCCGGCTTATGCTTAAAACCAGACTCCGGATAACTCAAGGCACGTTTCTGTAATGGCTGTTTGTGGGTTGACCCAGGCTATGACGAGGGTTGACTTTCTACCATCTGGCAGATCAATAGAAATATTGTTCTAGACTCGCCACAGTTTTATTAAAAATGGATTTTTCAAAAACAGCAGTGGGAGTATGGTAGAACTGGAAGTGATTCCAGAACCGCAAACGATTACTGAAGATTTAATAAGGAACCTAAAGATTCAATCTGATTTGACATTCCATTGGCCACTCCGCAGATAAGGTGGGTAACTTCAGGCACCCGAGAGGTACTACGGTAGCCTCAAGGACGGTGACAGGGAAGTTCTCGTTTACCCACACTTGCCATTGTTGTTGTTCCAGGCTGCGAGACCCGGTGGGAGGATGAGTATAACGTCGTTCTAAACTAGCTTTAGAAGTGCACGTCTATATGACTCTGCCAGAGGGTTGTCGTAGTCAGTGGGAGCAGCGGAAGCATTGGTGGACATCAGGCTTATGTCTATTTATAGACTAAAGCAGATGTAGCGGAGATAGATCATCTATTTCTGATGTGACAGTTATAGGTTTGACGTCATCAGAATAGGGGATGGATCTGTTGAGAAGGTAGTAGGAAGTGATATTCCTATACTACGATCGGTTATACTTTGGTCGTCACACAGTGGTTTCTCCACAAGGGACTTGGATATTATATCAGACATACTGGTTACTAGATCTATGGTTTTAGATCCAGATTTGGGTGGTTTCCCAATCTGGGTACCTTGACAGCATTCTATGAGTATTTAGAATGGACGACTCCTGACACGGTAGTGCACCTGCAGTTGATGGAGTCACCCTCTCTAAAGGTGTCTTATAGACTAAAGGGGAGAGGGATACTCATGATTGGCAGATCACTTGCTTAGGCAATTGAGGCAATCATGAGATGTCAAGTACCACACCAGATGTCGTTCTTGCACTAGATGCAATAAGTTGATATTGATCCAATCCTGGAGAAACGGTCGGAAGCAGTTTTAGAACATAAGTTAATGTTCTAGGGATATGATAACGGCAGCCTCCTTTAGGAGACGGTTATCATTCCAGGCTTCCAAGGTGACATGGACGACAAGGAGGTTGTCAGAGTTATAGTTTTCCTTCCAACGAGGGGCAGTATTTTGGACAGGTGGTCCAAGGCAATACTGAGGGAGGCTTGGCGCAGGATACTGATTAAGTTCGGTTGACGATACAGTCTAAGAAGTTTGGATTTGGAGTTCATTTATGAGCTAGGTCCCATCAGATATCCAGACATTCTAAGACAGGTATTGCTCATTTCGGGAGATGGCTTTCTCCGCGAACTTGAGATATAGAGAGACATAGAAAGAAACATCACAGCGGATCCACTCACTGAGGCTATTCCTCGAACGCAATAGTTTCGCAAACGAGCTTTGTGAGACTGACTAGTAGAGGAGTTGGGTGTTCGGTATCACACGGGCTGTGAGTATGCGGCATCGCAATAATTAGCCTTGAGTGCAAGTGGGAGATTGTTGGAGATAGTGCCCTCAGAGTCAATTATTGGATCACAGGCACGTGATTGCAATGATTGAGGGAGGACCTATCCCGGTAGGACAGTCTTACTCGAGATGATAGTATGCTATCTGGTTTACCTTTATCATCGTGTACTGCTTTAGGTGACCTGACATGTCGCTATTACACGTTGATAGAGCCCCTAGGATTCTTGCTTCACTGCCAGCAGTATGATGGCGATCATATACGTGGGAGCTGGTAGTCTATAAGCACATCCTTAAAAGGTCCCTAGTCGTAGGAGTTTCGAGACAGGGCATCGATACTCCATTTGTAGACTAGTGTATACAGTCGAGACCCCGACGAGGGGCGGTGGCCGGTCTCACAAGCCACTGGTGTCAGTTGGTTCACCTAAGATGTATACAGGTGCTCATTGGGTTATGAGTACACCGGACAGGACTCGCCGGGAACCTGCTAGTTGGGCTTATACCTGACGTCAGATAGCAGTTCCCTGGTGACATGTGTACAGGTTAGTTCATCGACCTGAGGATCGTCATTTGTCTCGTGTGAGTTCCCACTGTGCTTTGATTACTACCCTACCACGGCTCAAAGGAGTCGTGCAAACAGGTTTTAGTTGGGTACAGTCCCGAGCCACATGGAGGCAGTGAGCGGATCTGCAGGGGTTCGTCTCTCCCGGTATTGGGGGTGAGGTCGCGCTGTGTCTAGGAGAGCCATTACGCAAAGCCCTCGGCCGAGGCAGGAGATTTACTGGTAGGTATTCCAGTAGTATCTCAGGGCGTTCTGGGCTACACTCCGACACGACTTGTACCGCTTTTGGGGGTCTGACTTTTACCAACCCCCTAGGCCCGCCATGCGATACTCATAGACGAACGGACCGGACTGTACGGATATTGTCACTGACAGGCTCAGTAGGGTGTCAGGATGAGTTCGCTCATCGACGTCCCTTTTGGTCAATAGCTGGTGGCCCGTCACGTATTGGCTTATACCTCTGACGTGCCAGTGGTTAAATCCACAGCCATAGTATTGACGATTCTTTAGAGTCCACCACACTTACAGTTACTCAAGCTTTCGGGCGAAACGCTGTAGAGGCCGTATGGAGATATGGCAGGGTCCGATCAGATACGTGCGGTATTGCACGGATCAGGATCGGACAGTTTTGTACTAGTGGCCGTATAGTTATATGGCAGGGTTCGATCAGATACGTGCGGTATTGCACGGATCAGGATCGAACGGTTTTTACTAGCCGGCTTTGGCTTAAGCCGGTCCTAGTTTAGTACAGTGTAGATTTTGTCTCATTGCATTTGTATCCGGTCGGAATACAGATGCGGGTGTGTATGCACAGTATCGGGGTTTTCCTGTAATTTATTACGGGACCAGTTTTCTGGAGTTGCCAGTTTGCATTCCGTTCCGGCCGGTTTTTCTTTGTTCTTTCCCGGCCGGACTTTTATGATGGAGGGGGGGTTTCTTACATATGTGAGATTATGTTTGACCATCATCATTTTTATTCTCTTTACATCACTTGCTTTATTCATGATGAGAAAGGATTTGATTTGTGATTAGAATTGATAAGAAAGTTTGTAATGATAATGTTTGGATATGGTCACCTCTCTTTTGCTCCTACACTCACCTCCTTTTGCATTATGTTTCATTCCTCCACCATTTTTCTTCTCACTAAAAAAAAAAGGATAAGTTTTTTCATGAGAGGAAAAAGAAAGAGAGAAGAAGAAGAAGAGAGCTTCTTCTTGAGAGTTTCATTCATGATCTCATTTTCTTGCTAGAAAAATGCAAGCACCATTTTTCTATTCTTGATTCCTCCATCACCATGGCAACAAACCCCAAATGAGACAAGCATCTTCTACACTACATTCTACAGCATATCTTGAGCATGTCGAGTTGCCGGCTTCATGCTCGAGTTGCCTCGGTATTGAGGCGGGAGCCCGTAAAAGACGCAGGCGATGTGGTGCCCTTTCCGGCGAGGAGGCGACGATATGGAGACAAGACTTTCCGCGGGAGATCGGGACGATGAAGAGAAGACCGGAGGACTCGGATCACTCGGTATACTTCTCACCCTATCTCTTGATTGCTAGCATTAGGTTAATGGTTACGATCCGGGTTTTTCATTGTCCGCGGTAGCGCCGGTTTCCGAGTAAGGAAAAAATTTTGATTCCGCAATTTGGCCTCGAGTAGGAGGCCGTGGCGCTGCCGTGGCGCAACAAATATCACAACAGAGGGATAAAAATTTTCTGGAGCTACGATCCCACCAGGAGACCGCGGAACCGCCGCATCTACCCCATCCAGACCGTGTTTCCGCGGCCATTTGGCCACGTCAGCACCCAAAATTTGCTTTGTTTGTTTTCTAATCTTCCCCTCTGCAACCTCCATATCTCTGTCTGTGAAAATTTTCTGCAAGGATTCTTTGCGTAAAAAGTCTTTCTCCCCCTTCTAAATAACAGATTTTCTGCAGGTTTCTTTGCGCTGCGCTAAAAATTGATTGCAAGTGAAATTTTATTTGTTTTGCATAATTTAACCGGACTCTAAGGGGCTAATTGACCAAACTCAGATTGGGTGGGGATTTCATCACCCTTCCCAGGACCCCAGAAAACACCTAAAGCATTTTGCATCGACCACAATTAATTAAAAAAGACTAGACTCAGACCTAAGGACATCGAGCTCAATAGGAAAAGGACTAGTATAGGCATCGACCGTTTATCCTAACCGACATTGCGGTGTCTAGGCTAGTGGTTATTAATTAGGCCCACTGTAGTGGTGGTTCCTTCCCACTTACCTGGCCGTATTTGTCCGTGAAGAGGCGGTTTGAGGTCCTATTTCTAGCCCTAGTTAGGAGCTGTCTAGCAGACCTAGGCGACCCTAGATCTAGGCCTGATTGTGCATGTGTGGTTGATACATTTGTGTCACGAGTCCCATTTCAAAAACCTCTTTGCAAAACTCACACAGAAATAAAAAAAAATATAAATCTTTTCAAAAACTTGCAACTTGCCGCTAAAAAACTTGCAACTCACTTCAACTCACTTCCCTCCATTGACGTTATCTTACCCCCACATTCTGTTTTTTTTTTCCTGACTACACTACTCCTTTAGTGTATGTCACTTTGGACTAGGGATACTAACGCCCGATTAGTCCGTGTTTCGTTGGTACCGACCAACGAACCCTTCGACGAACCCTTCGTTGAAATTCCCTCCATTTCCTTACCTCCACCTTTAAATTCTTCTTTCGAAGGTATGTCGGGACACGACCCCAACGATACGTTACCGACGGGAATGATTCCACCTCCGTTAGGTGCGAATAACCCGAATCTTCCGCCTGTTGTAGCGCCCGCACGAGTCGCGCTCCAGGATCTCTTCTACCCCGTCCGCACTTCTTTACCCACATGTCTTTCACCCCCACCGGCGAATGAGGATAATTTTGAAATAAAACCACATTTCATCAATATGCTGCCAAAATTTCATGGTTTGGAATCCGAAGATGCATATATTTTTATTAATAAATTCCAAAATGTGTGCGCCATGATGAAAACAACCCAATTAAGTGATGACGCTATAAGACTAAGGGTCATTCCTTTTACCTTATGTGACATAGCCGAGAAGTGGCTATATAGCACCGCATCACATTCCATTAGAAATTGGGACGAGTTTGTGAGAGCTTTTCTGAAAAAGTTCTATCTTCATCACAAAACTGCTAGAATCTGAAACGAGATTATACAATTTTCACGGCTTCCTTCCGAACCATTTTGGAAGTGCTTCGAGAGATTCAAAGACCTACTTGTTCAATGCCCTCATCATGGGATCGAAAGTTGGCAACTTTGCCAAACATTATATGAGGGATTGAACTCAGCAACGAAGCAGTTGCTATAAACAATATGTCATGGTCATTTTCTCTCAAAGTCTAGCGACGAAGCATGGCAGTTTCTTGAGGATCTTAGTGAGCAAACAATTCAGTAGGAGAGTACCAAGACCACATCATCTTCTTCTGTTGGTCAATCTAGGGCTGGCATACATCAAATAGATATGTCGATTGCTATGAAGGCCGAGATGGCCTCACTTATGAAAAAGCTAGAAGCCATTGAGACCAAAATCTCATCGTCTTCTCCTGCCACTACTCTACCCACACGAACTGTTTGTGCTTATTGTGCAAATCCATCGCATCTAACCGAAGAGTGTCCTTATAATGCACCTATTCAAGGACAGGATCAAGTCAATGCTGCATTTCAGCAACGACAAAGAAACGATCCGTACTCTTCGACATACAATCAGGGGTGGAGGAGTCACCCAAATTTCGCTTGGAACCAAAATCAACAAGTCCAAGGAAATAATAATTTTCAAAGACCTCCTCCTCCACAACAAAAACAAGCACCTTTACAAACTCAAAACCAGCAACCTTTCCAACAACAACCTTATACAAATCAAACGAACAATTTGGTGCAACCAAATGATGATAAGGTTATCTCGCTCGAGAAAAGTCTAGATGCATTTCTCAAGCAATCTACAGAATCCGCAGCAAGATTTGAAAGTTATGTTCAATCTTTAATGCATAACAATACCTCACACGATCAAAGTATCAAATCTATTGAGGCACAAATTGCACAATTAACTGCTGCGTTGAGCGAGAGAGAAAAGGGAAAGCTTCCATCTCAGCCACTGCCAAATCCCGGTCACACACAAAACGCATATCCCAATCACAATGTAAATGCGGTGACCACGTTGAGATCCAGAAGAGAGTTGCAAAATAATGTGGGAACTAGTGATGACATCCCCGCCGGTGGTTCTTCTTCTTCTTCTTCTTCTTCTTCTTCTTCCTCTCCATCGTCACCTTCCCCTTCTTCATTTTCTTCACTTTCTTCTTCACCTTTTTCTTTAGAGCCTATTCTCCACCCTTCACACGGCTCTACTTCTTATAGCTCGAACGAACCCATTTCTCACAACATGAACACATCTACACCGGGATCCGTTCCTACTCCACATTCTACTCCACAAACATGTGACTCAACAAATTTTCAAAATGCACCATTTCCAAACAGGTTGAGTCCCAATAAACCAACTGCACAAGTGGAGAAGATTATGGAGTTGTTTAAGCAGGTTAGCATAAATATACCTCTCTTGGATGCCATCCAACAAGTCCCTTCATACGCGAAAATTTTAAAGGGCTTATGCACCTCAAAGAGAAAAGCATCTCAAGTACCCAAGAAAGTGCTAGTGGCTAGTGCAGTGAGCAATGCTATTAACCACCATCAAACCTTACCCCAAAAACGAAAGGACCCCGGCTGTCCTACGATTTCCATCACAATTGGGGATAAGAAAATTAATCGAGCACTTTTAGATCTTGGGTCTAGTGTTAACCTGATTCCCTACTCCATGTACGAACAATTAGGGGTTGGAGAGTTGAAACCCACTCGTTGCACTCTCCAAATGGCTGATCGATCAATCACCCATCTCAGGGGTCAACTAGAGGATGTGTTGATCAAAGTCGGGGAGTTCATATTCCCCGTTGATTTTATCGTTATGGACACACAACCTGTTGCTAACCCAAGAAACCAAATTCCGGTGATTCTCGGTCGACCATTTTTGGCCACTTCTAATGCTGTGATAAACTGTCGCAATGGCTTCATGACCTTATCCTTTGGGAAAATGTCTAGTGAGTTCAATATTTATAAGATGGGAAGTCTGCCCCCCGTACCAAAAACTAGTACACGAGAAGTTTGCTCTATTCACGAAATCACGCAGGAGGACTGCGAGCTTGAGAGATTTCTATTTGATGAAAACAGTTTTGACGCCACTAGTGCGTCCCTCCTTGAGCCTACCACCGTTGACACAACCGATATTGATTATGAATGTTATACTTTTTCGGATGATGACGACTCACAGCCCGAATATGAGGCTTTTGAATTTTTGGATGAGTTAGTCGAGCCATCCGAATCGGTTGTTTGCAGTGATTTCGAACCTATGTTGGAGTCCTTTGAGTTCGAGGTAGATTCCGAAATGATTCTTTCGCCTCCGAAACTCGAACTCACGCCCTTGCCGTCTCACCTTAGATATGCTTACATAGGTGAGAATGAGACCTTTCCCATTATCATATCGGCCTCTCTAGCCCTCGAGCAAGAGAACGCCCTCTTAATGGTCTTACAAGATAGGCGGCAAGTTTTCGGTTGGACTATGGCGGACATCGAGAAGATAAGTTCCCTCATAATTAAGTATCATATACAATTGATGGATGATGCCGAGTCAATAGAGGACCCACAGGAACATCTTGGGGGTATTGTGGTGAGTCATCCTCCTCCTTTAGAAGTTGAAATACCCCCATTTCTTTTAATAAGCTACGAGAATGCCAACATTCCACTGATTGCTGATCATTTACATTCTCGTTTTGATACATCACCATCGCCTGTATATTTACCTCCACACCTCCCTTACCACTACTTCTATCTTTCCCAATTCTTTGCTGATCGATACAACTTATTCTTCCACCAGCCAATACTCTTTACTGATAAAATTTTCAACTGGTTGGTGTTGGTCTATACAAAGTTTGGCAGTAATGTCTAACATAGTTTAAATGAAGTTTGGGGGAGGGCCTTTTTGTATATATTTTTAATTTTTTAACAATAAAAATTTCGTAAATAAATAAGCAGGAAAGTGCCGGTATTTTGACCCTCTTTGTTTAGTATGACAGTGAGGACACTGTCAAGTACAAGTTTGGGGGTATGGTCGGTACGTCTTCTTCCTCCGCATTCATTTGTATATATTTTTGCATTTGCATACTTATTTGAAAACCCATAAAAAATTGAAAAATTTCAAAAATTATAAAAATTATTGTATTCAATTTTGGCCTTATTTGACTCGAGTTTGACAAATAAGGTTAACTGGCTAGGAATAACTAGATCTTAGACTTAGTAAATTAAAAACTCTAAAGATAACATTCCTTAAAGTTTAACGGTAGAAAGTATATGCCTTGTAGTTTATTTAGAAATAGGCAAATTTTGGGTTCACTTCTTGGGCTAAATCAAAATGAGGGAAGAGTATTGATATTCTTATTAAAGTATAAGTTTGAAAAATAGTTCTAGCTTAAGTCTAAATTCTGAAAACGTATACCCTACAATTTGCACAATCACGAATCTTGAAACTTGGAATAGTAGAAGAGACCTTGAAATGCTCTTGTCTAAAGTCCTTAGTACGAAGAAAATAAAAGAAAAAAGTGTGAATAAAGAATAAAAAAAAATGGACACTGGTTTTTTGTGATTACTTAAGGCTGCAAAAATAGAAAAATATTTAGCGAGGGTGCTTCATCACCTAGTGCCTTAGACCAACTGGTTTGGGAGCCACTGCTAAAGCCTTGGGTGTTGCAAAACTAGGAAGTACGCTTTAAAGTGCTAACGCATCTTGTAATCGGTTGTTGGTACCTCAAGAAGTATTAACGGTCGCATGAAGGATGTGTAAGCAAATTTCATTTAAAAATTCACTAATTAATAAGTGCTTTGGACAATGGACGAGAGTATGATTGCTTAATTTGAATTTCCAAGTGTAGGGGTGATTTTTACACACACGTAGGGATATGTGATTGGAATCTAGATAAGAGAGAGGAATGAAAAATAGAACTTATATCTTTAATAGAGTTGATAGAAATTCCTAAGTCGAGATGGAATCCTAGAAGGAAAACTTAAGAGATGCCGAAAGCTAAGTAAGTCTATAGGATATATATAATCTTAAGTTAGATAATGAGGAAGTGTGAAGAATGTGGGTGGATAATTTGTGAGTCAAAAGATAATAGAATTCCTTGTTAGAAAACCTAATTGGAAAACAAAAGTCGAAAAACCAAGTTGATAGGATTTTGTGGGTGTAATCCGCTGAAAACCCTCAGGAGACAACACTCCTCCTACTAGGGACACCTAGAGGTTTAACGGCTTGTTGCACGTGCTCAGTGCAATCGCGTTTCCCTGCGAAAGTGCGACTAGGTTAGAATAAATTAATAAGTTTGCTCAAGGACGAGCAAAAGATAAGTTTGGGGGTATTTGTTCACATCATAATATTGCAATTCATACGCCCCATTTTATGCATTTTATAAGTAAACAGGTACTTTTGACGCTCATTTGTTGCATGTTACAGGATACAGGCTCTTGGAGCAAATACAGTGAAAAAGACGAAAGATGCTACAGAAAAGGGACTTTTGACCAACAAGCAGACGGATCTTACTCAAGCCGAGACGAAGTGCAAGATCCAAAAGACGAAAGTGAAACGGTCAAAAGATCCTTACAAGTTTTCACTGAGGATCTGGAGAAGACTAAGAATCCCAACAAAGAAAAGAAGTTTGAAAATAGGAAGCCCAAGAGAATACAAACAATGCCCAGAAGAATGGTGAGCTAAGGCCACCAAAGGGCCGCGGAACCACGGCCCAAGAGCCCTATTGCCACGGTTCCGTGGCTGTTTGTTGCACGTGTCGGCACCGACTTCATGTGTCGGTGCGACGGTTCGGCTGTTGGGATTTTTAGAGGTCAAATCTGTAATTGCGCATGTGCGAGAGTCTGTAACCCTAGGTTTTCTGTTTTCCTATAAATTGTATTTCCAGATCTGTAAAAACTCATACCTCTTTTCAATCAATAAAATTCAGACTTTCTGGGAGTTTATTCAGATCTGTTCTTCTTGCTTGGAGGGAGCCATCGAATTAGTAAGTAATTTTGTTTCCGTTCCTTTAATTAAAATGTTTTCTCATCCCCTAATGAGCGAGTAATCTCCTCGCTTGTTAGGGTTAGCCTTAGGGAAAGGGTTGAGAGATGAGATCTCTCACCCATTTCAATGCCACATTCACCTAATGAATTAGAACTCCATGCATGCACGGACAACCGCTCCCTACGGCATCCTATCCCTCGAGGTAACGATGAACCATAGTATAAAGGGCCGGTTGCGCGTGTTTTCCATGGGGGTTAGGATAATTGTCAACAAAGGAAGGATGCGAATCTAGAGGAAGAAATATCTTCCCAAAAGATTCGGACCCACTTTATTGACAATTACCGTAACATCTAATAGATCTAAAAAAGAAGGCATTGAAAGCGGTGAAGAAAAACGTTAATCTCCAAAACTTCCCCTAAGCCTAACCCTAGCAAGACTTTTAATTAGATTAATTAGATCCAGTTTTCATAGATTTTTATAAACCAACCAAAACGACACTTTGAATCAACTCGTTAAAACACATAAAAGGAATTCACCCATCTCTGTGGATCGACCCGTACTCACTGGCTAGCTGCGAAGCGACGCCGTTTCTGATTACGGTAATTATATTTTTGATCGATAAAATATCAACAATCATGCCACAAATGTGCATAGAAACAAAACTAAGTGCAATGGGTGTGCACAAAACACTTGTCAGGTGCAACGGGTGTGCACGACAACAAATCAGGTGCATCTGATATGCACGAAGAATCTCGATTAGGTGCATCTGATATGCACGAAGAATCTCGATTAAGTGCATCTGGTGTGCACAAAATCACATCTAGTGGGCCAAGTGTGTGCAAGAATCCAAATCATGTGCACAAAGTGCACAAAAACAAATATCGAGTATCAAAATCGAAATCAACGGTATACGACATACACCAAATCAAAATCAAGTATACTACGGTATATAATCTCACAACCACGTGCATCCGCGTGCACAAAATCAAATCAAAGAACTAAAAGTGCATGAAAACTACACCGAAAGCATAAGTCAAATCATATGTATACTATAAGTATGAAATCAAAATCAAACATCTCGAATGGCATAAAATCGAAGTCGAGTGCAACTGTGGTGCACAAAATATTAATCATAAAAATAAATCACCCAAAAATACCGAAATCTAAAACGATGGAAATGTGATATTTGAATCACCAATTCGCAAATCATAAGTACTATCGTTGATGTGCTCCTCTTCTAATGTCGAAGGGTGTCGGTGCATCCAAGCCAGCAGAACAATAAATCTACTTGCCTCCTGTTCACGTTCTGATGCCTCGTGCCCTTAGGTTCTCGTCTTTCACTGCGGATTGCCAGTTACATGATTGCTCGGCTCAACGGCCTGATACAGAGTGATGATGGAAAAAGTTCCGCTCTGGCACATCCTCTGAAGATCTCCTGACCAATTTTCATGGTCACTCATAACATGTCTCGTCAATGATGCTGAACTCAGGTCCACTGAGTGTGCGCGATATGACCGATCCTGGGCCTAAGTCTTCTTGTGTAGTATTCCAGAAAGATTCTGTCGGGGTCTCTCCCAAATCTCATCTCTGCCGAATGCCCAGAAGTTATCATCCTTTTTACTTAATCCATTTCTTGTTCTGGAACAGCTGCATACTCATTACGACTTCATCTGGGAAATATATCCATATTCAATGCCTCTGCATGCGTATCACATCTCTAATGTCGACGCTGTGGAACGTCGTCTCGTTAAGATCTCGTACGAAGCTCTTACTCCACTTTTCTTCATCGGGGACTAATTCGGAATCATCTCTTCGTAGCTGTGTGGACTGCGCCACAAACGGCTGCACTCATATCTAAAGTCTCCTTTAAAGTTATGAACTGGACAGCTCAATATCTTGTGGTAGGTATCTGGCTACTTATATCCTCAGGATCTTTTCCAAATCGTCGGAGGAATATACTTCAATCGTCTATTTTTTTATCAACTCACCATACATCTGGGTGAGATCCTCTTATCCAACGCTAGTCAACTAATTGATCTCACACCATAGTATCCCACGAATAACGCCTTTTCTTGGTCGACTCACAACACGTCTCGTGTGAGGGCCTTTTCTAACTGAAGTTAGTCAATCTGATGATCTCGCCTCGAAGCCTCCAACGAACAAAAGGTCCTAGTCTTATCCAAGGGTGACTAGTAATCTTCTAGTACATCCCCGCATGTAAACTCCTGTTGCATTAGCGTTCTGAAATCAAGGGGTGATATCCTATCAATTTCAGCAACAGCTGGCTCATCTGTCTGCATGGTAAACAACGCCTCAATCATCAAGAATAGACGGTACGTTAACACTCTTCACATTCTGGCTGGCCTCTAGCAGTGGGCCGATCATCTGGTGTGGATCTGCTCTTGTGACAACAAGAAATTATAGCAAAACAACACATCGAAACGCTCACGTCCACAGAAAATGTAGTAAAGAAATATATCAAAAATGTTCATGCGTCACCGGAATTACACCCTGGTCATTCCTCGTTCATGACGAGCTCGTGCTGACCGCACCTCTAGCCGTAGCTCTCTCTGCTCATATAACCGTGGCAACAGAAACCACAATCCGATATCGATGAGGATATATCATAGGAACGAATATAAATACAGTGCCTAAGAAATGTACATCCTAAGATTTTTTAAGCGGAGTAACGTATCGTAAGTATGCCGCGGAACATACACACGGTACACCACTCTACTTAAGTCACATACGCCATCAACCAAGGTCAACCTATGCGACGAAATTTCTGGTCTAATACCCCCTCGGCCAAGTCTAAGTTCTGTAAGGTTAAGCCTAGGTTCCGAATATATATATATGCTCTAGACTTCACATAGTCAAACCTAGACTCGAACCAAGCTTAAACCTAGCACTTTGATACCAACTTTGTCAAGACCTGGAAAAGGCACGTGACTGGCACTTGAATTAGGTGAAGTCTATAGGACTACACCTAATACAAGTAAGCCAAAAGCCCAGAAATCTAAACCCTTTTTAGAAGAATAGTGGAGGTGTAGTTTTGAAATAAGGTTACCGAAATCAAGTTCTTTTTACAAAACATAGATAATAGTATACGAAAACACAATGTTCATATTTCACTTGAAAACATTTTCGTCATTGAAAATTTGGGCATCACCTCCTTTGTAAAACTTAACCCGAAAATGGTACAAACAATATAATATAAGGCATCCCCAAGCGGGAGCTAGCTCTTCGCCAGTTGGCGGAAACAACCACGCAAGTGATGCAAAAATACAACGCCGAAGGCGAGGATCAAAACTCAGATTGAAAGTAAGGAAAACGAGCATCATCAAGAAAACCAGAAAACATTAATAAATACATGAACGCGACTCTAAGGCCGAAAGAATATACAAACTGAGGTTATCTAAGTCTACTAAATATACAAGTCTTGTTGATGGAGCTTTAACTAGATACAACTAAAATAACATACAAACATATACTGGTGGTCACGAAGCAAATGTATCCCACCTATCCAGCAATCACCCGGAAGAAAGTGAAGTGCCAGCAAGTCGCTACGGAACCTGTACGACTAAACCTGTAAGAAAACTGTGGCACAACGGGGGTGATTTGCCAATTCGTGAGTAGAAGACATCACCAGGTAGAAACCGAATGTATGACGATCTCCTAGGTCATACAATAATATACTAATACTACAACAAGGGTAACCGTATAACATAAGAGTGATATCAAAGTACTCGTGTCCGTGTCATAAGTAATAACATATCATGAGTAACATGTAAGAATGCATCATTCAACGTATGTCCAGCAACGACACACAAATTATAATAAAACCTGAGTGCCCAGCACCGACACTCGAAAACATCATGAAGTCCGTGTCCAACAGCGACACATAAATCCTCAAATCTTGGGCTTCGTCAGTCCAGATCGGCCCATAACATAAAATCTCACGACTACGGTCGGTATCCTCCGGATGTCCACCGCGCCAGACATCACCGGTAGGTAGTCCTCTCCTGCCAGGCTCATCGTCTACAACTCGAGCTAATTGCCCCGGGGTACCTTACCGGGCCCACCATGTACCCGAGACGGTTCATCCTATTTCTCGAATCGGGTCTCGAAAACCAACAGAAATCAGGAAAACTCATGGTGGACGACACATATATCATATCACGAGAAAACCACAACTTGCATTTTAAAAAAAATGATAATAAGCTTATAAAATTCTTGTCGGTTTTTCCCCAAATTCAGAAATTTCATGGAAAATCCTAAATCTCAACAATAATGAGTCAATAAACAGAGAATATCGGCATAAAACCCCACAACAATGCATAACCGAATGGATATATGAATGCCTGTGTATCTAAATAAGGAATGCAATATCTAAACTAGCATATGAGAGCAAGCATACTAATAATATATTTAAACAACTGACTAGCAGGTTATACCAAATGAAGTAGTGTTTTCTAATGTGTAAGTGACATGGTAATTACCGATGATGATGTGTGTGAGCCGGCAAGTAAGTGTACGTGGAACATGCGCATCATCGGTAATGGTGCTGGTGTCCTAACAGACGGGATTCATAATAACTAAAGAAAACACATGTAATAAATATGCAATGCAATGAGAACAACATAAAAGTAACATAACAAGTGAATAGTTAATGAAGCATATAAATATACATATCGGGTACGAGTCATACGATTTTACTGTTTGAAATACATGAATCGTGGTTTTTAGAAAAGTAGGGGCTACGGTGTTTTAGAGAAAAGATTTGTTTTTGAAAAATCTGTAGCATCCCTCGGGTGTCTTTAAAAATACTCACGATTCGTTAGTTTTGAAAATATGTATGACTTAAGCCTAGTCTAGTATCTATCTAAACAATTAAAAAGACTAAACTAAGAACCTAGTCAGAAGTATAAGAGAATCTAAGTATATATACCGAGTCGATGTACTTAGTAGTCGGCGATCCAGCCTCATAGCGTAACGTTTTGTATAATACATAGTACGGCATCCTCGAATCAAGAGTGCAGATCAATTATCATATCTGTACCTCGTACAGTAAAATTCATCGTACGACATCCCCAAAATCGAGGGTACAGGTCAAATATCATATAATATCACCATTCGTACGGTATCATCATCATACAATATCATGGTCATGGATACGGTTCTAAGGTTTTGTACATTCAAACATCATCAATTCACATATTATCGCACGTATGATTGCATATCGCCCAACGATCCATTATAATATCATATCATATATCATATCACGACTTAATCACATATCAAATATCTCACGGCATCATACCCGATCATATAGACTCATCTCCACAAATCACATAATATTCTCATCACCTGTGTGTATACACACACACACACATACCCACATACATACATGTTAGTTGTATGTATGCCCTAGAGGCCATTATTGTACATGTGATGTATATTATAGTGGATGCTGAGACATATATAGGGAGGATTTTCTTGCTCGATATGATAGTATGCTATCTGGTTGCCTTTATCTTAACATGTACACTTATACTGTCTCTCTGTGATATTTTGGTAAAGCCCATAGGATGTGTACTTGACTACCAGGACTATGATGCAGATCATACTAGTGGGGCAGAGCTAGTCGGCAAGTACATCCTTTAATTGTTCCTAGTCGAGGGAGTATCGAGACAGGGCATTGATATTCCAGAGTAGACTAGCATATACGTATCTTGACCCATATGATGGGGATGGATGATCCCACATCCATTGGTGTTTGACATCAAGGATAGTATATGGGTGCTCAGTGGAGACTGGGTATACTGGACGGGCTCGCCGAGAACTCCTAGATGATATTATACCTCACGTCAGATGGCAGTTCTCTGGTGACACTGGTACATGTTAGTCTGTCGACCCGAGATCGTCATTGAGTCTTGTGTGATTCCTACTGTGCTTTGATTTCTATCTTACCACATTCAAGAGAACGTGCAAAATGGTGGTTTGGCAATGAGCGATAGGAGGGGATTTCGTCTCTCCCGGTATTGGGGGTTGATGTTGCGCTGTGCTCGATTGGCTATAACAAGAAGTCCCTGGCCAGGGCTGTTATGAGATTTACTGGTAAGTGTTATAAGTAGTTTCTCGACCCGTTATGAGCTTCATATTGGCACGACTTATCGGGCTATTGGGGTCTGACGTTTACCACCCCCAGGCTGGATATACGACATATCAGACGAAGAGACCGGACTGTACGGTAGTGTTACTGATTGGATTCACAGGAGTATGAGCAGGCTTGCTTGATGATCTTCTGATTGCTCAATACTCGGGTGGCCGTTACGTTTAGCAAACCGCTGACGGCTTGTGGGTGTTTGATATGATCATCACCTACTGCCGGCGTATTGCCGAGTCTTTAGAGTCCTACACAGAGGTTTCCTGGTTCATACGAAACGGAGTAGGAGCACATATGTGATATGTGCGGGACCGAGATTAATGCACGTATATGATACTGTATTCTATTCTTACGATATATGTATCAAATAGTTATATGTGATATAGCCAGGTTATCGAATCAAGTGTTGATTCGATAAAACGATACATTTGATATTAGTCGGTTATATGTGATATAGCCGGATTATTAAATCAAGTGTTGATTTAATAATTTAATGTATAATTATATATTTAATATATTACATTACATTAACTAATATTAGCTCACTTAAGTATTCATTTTTCTCACTTGATGATACATTAATATATATGTGATATATGTTAATTGTATTATTTTCTTTTATTCACACTAATATATATGTGATATATCATTATGACATGCTAGGTTACACATGCAACATGTATGTATGAGACTTATACCATGCTAGGTTAATGCTAGGGTTTTATTTGTTTTAAGTAATTCAAACATTTGGAATTAGTCATGGTTGAGCTTGGAGAAGCTAGTAGAACTTTTGACTTAGTCCACTTGTTTGTCTAGCTTAAGATATTTATTAATCCAAACCTTAACTGATAGCTATGGTTTAGTCTTTACAATGGTTAGTGCATGACATACACTAACCCATGGTTGCATTTCTAACCCCATCTCATTCATTCATCACTTCTTCACTTCATCATCTTCTTCTTCCTCTCTTTGAAGCTTTCTTGATTTTGATCATGTGATGAAATTTAGTGAGAAAATTAAATCTAAAGTGAGCAAAATTCCTACTTCATCATCCTCTACTATTAGCCATTTAGTTTTGGGTGTTTGCTTCACTAATTTCACCATTAGTGAAGAGGTAGCATGAGCTTGAGTCTCCTCGACGTAGATCTTCTTCTGTCTCGAAGACATTGAGCAAGGTTGTTCTTTTCTTCAAGTGAACCCTCTCTAGAGTCCAGGAGTTCACCATTCGCAGCGAAGGGACTACTACACGGAGCTTTATAAGTGAATGACCGGTCTACAAAGGTTGTATTCCGCATTCACTTAGGTTGTAAAGTGTTTACAATGTGTTTTCGTATGATTCTCTACTTAAATATCCTATGTTTTGGGCTCCTTGGCATAGCAAAATTTTGATTTGACATAGACGATGCCTCCCGAAACCCCGTTGCCGTGCTAGGGAACCTAACAATACAGACACACACACACACACACACACGCATATACATACAAATCAAGTGTGCGTGCATGCGCGCGTGTGTGTGACTACATATAACCTGCGATTCACCACCAAGGTAATCATCCAACGGATATGTCTTCCTAGATCAACCTAATTTAACCTAAGGTCTTCTAAACACCCTATTCGCTAAGTATCCAAATATCGCCTCCAAACTTACCAATATAGAAATACCCTATTTTACTGTTGCGATGGTGCTATACGCCATCCATCCGACTTCCCCCGTAGATATACATCTACTCACCTCGATCCTCGCTTGCCGAAATCGATGACGCCAAACTCTTCCTTGTTGTCCGAAGTCCACGTGAAGGTGCCTACATATATAAACATATAGTATCGTAAATAGGAATCACGTATGAAAACCAAAACGGCACACAAAACACACATAGGTTAGAACCTATGATCTATGCATGCAAAATAATCAAATCCCCCTCGACATCGACGTACGAACGCCAATCGATCGAGATAAAACACAAATATCAAAATTCAAGTTATTAAAATCCACAAAACTCAAAACAGCAAGTTAGAAAACTAACTCCAGATTTTGCTTCAGGTAATATGAGTCTAAACAAATAATACAGGGGCTGGATTAATAGGTAAGAGAGCTACTGCCAAAACTCCTACACCAATGGCCACAAATGGCTCGGCGAGATTCCTAAAATCCCCGATGTCGCCGGCCCAATTTTGGAATTTGGGTCTCGTCTTCTCGTGGTGGTCTTCTAGTGGTCTATCTAGGTTAATCTACTTGTTTGATTTTTCTATAAACACCCCAGGTTGCTCCAGATTCCCTGTAGTCCTCACAAAAGTCATAAAACCGATATCAGCCAAATCTAAATTCAAGTCTCTGTTTGGTCTCTGGTTTGGGTCCCTAATACATCATTAAGGCCATGAAAAACATCACTATACCTCAATTACAACTTCACAAGCCATAAAATTCCCTAATTCTCATCTTGGAAATTTCCAAGATCACTAAACCTCATTAGCTTAACTTTAAACTAACCAGGACATTATGAAAACTAATATCAAGACTAGAAAGGTAGGATTTTACCTCATTTTGCAACTCAAGAATTTTCTTGAGTTGCCCAAAATCTTCAAAACCTCAACTTGATAGGTCCTTGGTATTTGTAGTGATGTTGGGATAATATTTTGAGAAGGGAGCATTGCATTTTAGTGGGAACTTGGGGTGTTTTGTGAGTGATAGCAAGATGGAGGAAGTGGAGAAAGGGGGAGCAGGAGGTGGAGAATGGAAGGAGGTGAAAAATAAAATGATGAGTGAAGAAGGAAGGCTTGACCAAATAAAAAAAGAACTATCACTCTCTCTCTCTCTCTCTCCTTGCCCATACTCTCATGTCCCATTCTCTACAAAATATCTCCTCCTATTTACCTTCCCCCCCTTTTTTAAAAACAAAACAATTCAAATAAATGAAATAAGGCATGGTTCTAAAATATGAAATGTAACAAGTGTTTTTGAAACATGTTAAGTTCCATGTCATGCACAAAACACAATCCATGTAAACTTAGAGAAGTATTAATCGAGTTTAGTAATAAACTCATATATATTTAATTGTATATTAATTCATAAATTTCTAAATCACATAAATACCTTTAAATCCATAATCCTTATTAATTTCCCAAATTTTTGGTATATAGTTATACCATATCATTTAAAACCAATCTCCATACTTTTAAAATATCCTTAATATTTATTATTTAAATTTCCAAAATAATATTTTAAATTCTGAAATGTTACAGTTTCCCACTCAAGCGCCTAAAAGAAGAACAAGAAGTGCCTCTTAGGGTAGTCACGTGTTTCCCACGCAAGCGCCTAAAAGAAGAACAAGAAGTGCCTCGTAGGGTAGTCACGTGTTTTCCACGCGACGCTCAATCAAGTGTTTAGCACTTATATAAAAAAGGGAATAGACCCAAAAACAGCGCTCACATTTGAGGGCGCCTCACATGATCGCACATGAGCATTACAGGAACTAAGTGCTCAGCACTTATATGGAAAAGGGAATAGACCCAAAAACAGTGCTCACATTTTGAGGGAGCCTCACGTGTTCGCACGTGAGCACCACAGGAACCAAGTATTTAGCACTTATATGAAAGAAGGAATAAAACTCAGACAATAGCTCCCACTTTGGAGCGCCTCACGTGTTCACACGTGAGCGCCTCCATAATTCAGTGTTTAACATCGATCTAGCGCCTCACGTGCGATACATGTGAGTGCTGCATACACCAGTGCTTAGCACTAAGGGGTGACTATGGAAACCCAGACCTATCCCAAATTAGCCAAGTTTCCTGAGGCCAAAATCTCTTTGATCTCTAATCAATCGAGCCTCCCGTGCTTATGTCTTCCTAAACTGATCCTAGTCCCAAACACGACTAATGATCTTCCGACAGATATTCATGCTACATCTCCCCTCAATCCGGAAATTGGTTCAAGGGTACATCTCTCCACACCTTTGATACATGTCGTTATAATTCTTCAACGTCTTGAGAGAGGTGGTGGGTCCTGACAACCAACAACTATTTGGTGCACTCCCAAACTGATGGGTACATCCCACAACGGATCGAAACGTCCTTAAACTAGTTACGGACCGCAACGTCCTTAAACTAGCTACGGACCGAAACGTCCTAAAACTAACTACGGACTGAAACGTCCTTAAACTAGCTATGGACCGAAACGTCCTTAAACTAAACCCTCACCTCAAAAATGGTGATCTGCAGACCGAAACGTCCTAAAAATAACTACAGACCGAAACGTCCTTAAACTAACTACAGACCGAAACGTCCTTAAACTAAACCCTCACCTCAAAAATGGTGATCTGCGGACCGCAACGTTCTTAAACTAACAATGGACTGAAATGTTCTTAAACTAAAACAATAGAGTCCAATTGCTCTTTGTTGGATCTGAATGATCCTAAAACCTTATTAACTAGATCTTAGTCTAAAATTGGACTAACATATCCTTAACAAACATTTAAGTTGATCTTAATCTCAAACGAGATTAACGATCTTTAAATCAAACCAAACCCAAATCTAAGAATATACGAATTTGAACTAATCCACACCCTACGGACAACAACATAAATTATTCTCCGTATACAATCCATGGGCAACCAAAAATAAAACAAACACACACTACACGAAGTGAACTTTGAAGCAGGAGAAAGTGGTTATCGCGATGCGATAACATAATTAACTGCAGGGGTTTGCGCCTGTAGGGAAGAGCGTTCCCACAATCAAAAACCCCTCAGAAATGAGAGGGAATCCAACGAAGTCTGCTACAACGACCACATCTGTCGAAACCTCCGATATATGGTGTTATAAATCAACTTGGCATCTTTGGAGAGGTGGATGGATAAATCCAAATAGTATCTGCCCCCAAATTCAGGCAAAACGATCCATCCCTGATCCGTCTCCGGTTTTCGGCGGTGAACAATGCTTAAATGTTAATGACGAGTTTATATGTGTATGTGTGCGTGTTTGTTAAGTGTTCAATACATCGTGCTTAAAACAAAACCCTATTTAAAACCACCAAAACTATGATAAATGGTTTCATTCTCTTGTTATCTAATATCGTGTAGAAGTTTAGATTCAAGATACTGTAGTTACGCCCATGAAATGATGCCCCAAGAGGCGTCGTCAAATCTAAACCTTACTGTACATGTCACCGTATTAAATTCATAGAAAATTAAAGATAAATCCTTTTATGACGTTCTTGGGATCGTATTAAAGATAATTAGATAAAATATATAACTCTGCTAATTGTTACTAAATATTACCTTATTATGACATTGCAAATTGGAAGGAAATACGGCTCTGAACTGCAGTCCAGAACAATACTCTCTTTTGTTACCTTTATTTTAACCCCTGTATATCCCTGTATGAATATGCTAATATACGAGGACCTATATCAATGCGTAGATAATCAAATTAGATTTCATATGGCACTAGTTTCATCCAATTCCATTACATTTTGATATTTATAACATAATTTATACCGTCAGCATGTCTCATTGTTTTCTGCTGTGACATCTATATTTATCAAACTTAAACTGATCATAACTCTTTGCATATAATGGATATTACTATTCCGTATATTGCGTTGGAAACCTAAATGATATATCTAGATTTCCTTGAACTGTATTGAACCTCAATTCTATATGCAACCAATAGCAATCTGCGTTCAAATTGGACTTCCAATTTTGAAACCGGAATTCCAGTAGTTAATACCTTTGTTAAAATGATTGTATCTCTAAATCCTGAATGCCGATGGAGATGAAACTAATTTTACCACTTAGAAAGATGAGTATAATTTATATGCTTTTTATATTATTTTACTTAATTATGCACATATGAATTATGATGAATTTTGTAAACTGAATGACACTGACCGTTCATATTTTACTTGGAGTGTATTTACTGCATTTATATTATATCATGTGACTGCTTTACACCCAGTGATTAGTGACCACTTAAATTAATACCCTAATGACTATAGTGCATTGTCTAGTGATACGTGGTATCGATTTGGTTGTGACCAGTATGTTAATGAAAATGTTTAAAAGTGAAAATGATATAAATGAAAACATGATTAAATCGTGAAGGTGATGTGTACTTGTATACAACCAATCTGATACAAGAAATTATACTTTAACCTAGGATAAGGGGTGGTTGGGTAATGAATGTATGTTGTGGCACGAGAGTCCATTTTAAAAACACCTAACATGAATCCCATGTGCCATTGTCCCGTGGGGTTTGACGGGGCCTTGTACTAAACTTGCCATTGGTCCGTAGCGGTTTATAGACTACTCTCGTATACACGCATACTTTTTTTATTGAACTACAAACAAATAAGTTAGAATAGAATATCTAGATTATGATAGTTTGTCATAACCCATATATTACACTGCCCACATGTTCGTATTGCTTCATGTCTTCGAGTTATTGCTTTATAATTTCTAGTTCATATTTATTGTTCTGCAACATACTATGTATCTTTATATTATATTATTATGTCGTTATGACGACTTGAGTATGCATGCTTAGAGTAAGAAATGGACTTAGCTCAGATCAGGACCTACCATATTTCGAGGATATTACAGAAATCTAGACTAGCAACGTTAGCGCTATCATTTCCTTCGTCATTATCTGGTTAGTTGTTCCCTTAATGTTACAGATTTGTGTCCGCTGCACACTGGTTCATTTAAATGTGATAGATTTAGTGATTGTGATTCTAGTTACTTGTGTCGTGTTTACTTCTTACCATGTACTGCTAGAAGATGAAGTGTGACTATGATAGGATTATTTCTTGACTATAGGAGTATTGCTGGCCTAATCACCCTTGATTTCCGTATTTTAGGAAGTGGGGCATGACACCTACCTAGGTAGAAATATCTCTGTTTCTTTAACATATATGGATCCCATCTAAACTTTGAATGAAGTGTTTGTTGGGGTAAAAAATTATACCCCGATTGACCAAGTCAAAGTCAGTTAACTCCAAGTTAAGTAGGCCCAAACCCAAACCAAGTGGGTCCATGCCCAAGTCGAGCTCAAACATGAAGAGGCCGGCCTCCCCCTGCAAAGAAGAAAATTATGTAATAAATAAGTTTGATGTAATTTTCATGTATGAATGTCAAATAAATGGGCAAAAAGCCAAATTTTTGTAAAGCCCATGGCTCATGTGCACAAAGAAATAAGTATATGAGGCATGGGATGGGAAAAATGCCATTTTGTAAAGCCCAAGCGGTTATATGTAAATTTATAAGTCTATAAAAGACAACATTATGAAGAAATGAAAGACAATTTTCATTCCCCATAAAATTTCTAGGGTTTGTACCTCCATCCTCTATCTTCTTCCACTTTCTTTTCGTTTCTAATTAAATCAAGAGCTTAGCTCTTTTTTTCTCAAAACTAAATAAACTTTCACCTTAAACCCATTGAAGAAGATTTTAACTCTCACATCATATCCCAAAAAGAAAAGATTTTTGCCACCTTTTTTTCCTTATCAAGCTCCAATTTGAAAGGGGGAGAAGAAGGGAAAACCCACCTCCCAAGGCTTCATCAAGAGAAGAAAATGGATCTCTTTTCATCACTTAAGATCCAAATTTTGGAGTTTCAAGAGAACCCATTTGGGTTTATTCTCAAAAGAGAAAGGTGGAAATCCTTTGGAGTTTAACTCCATAATAAAAATTCTTTTGGGTGTTTAACTCCATTAAATTTTGTATGGAGTTTAACTCTATAATAAATTTTTTTAGGAGTTTAACTCCAAATCCGAGAGTTTTGCCCCCTTTACGGCCTGTGCTCGTGCTCTCCATGGACATATGCCCGACGGGTATGTGCCATGTACGTGCCCCGCGGGCACCCTCCGCTTCCCCCTACATGAGTAGGGGTTCCCTTCCTCATGTTAAGGGGAGGCTTCCACTTAATAGGAGCCCTCTGCCCCCTCATGTGAGGGGGAGGGAAGCTCCCACCAAGTGGGAGGTTCCCTCCCCTTCATGTGAGGGGGATGCTCCCATTAAGTGGGAGCCCTTGCTCCCTCCCTCTCTCTCACGTGAGGGGGACTCCCATTAAGTGGGAACCCCTTGCTCCTTATGTATGGGGGAGGGAAACTCCTACATAGTGGGAGCTCCCCACTCATTTAAAAAAAATAAAATATAATAACAATAATAATAAAATATGTTTGTCACGAATAGAATAAAAAAATATAAAAATGAAATGAACACTTCACAATTGAGTTTGCATGACCCGTATGACCTGTAGATTGGAGGTTCTCTCGCTCCAAAAGCGAGGGGTAATTAACGGCAGTTTAGTCTGTAGTTGCTAGAGATTTGGATCCCCATAATCAGTACACCCCAGCTTACCCTAAACAAGGAGAATCTATACGACGCCTGACAAGCGGTACGCATTCTTATCACAATAGAGTGACGAAAAACTCTCTACAGATTCTTGCACGTCCGGTAAGACCATTTCTTTCCTCCTATATTTTGGGTTAAACGTTCATGCAAAATCAATCAATATATACATCGATTGCTTATACCGAAATCATGCTTTTTTTTTGCAGGTTAACAGCTTTCAGTCACAATCTCGAACTCAGCAACCATGTCTCCCAAGATGAACTTCATTTCTGACGCAACTCCGGTGACATACGTGGTTAAGACGAACGCCTACGTGATCCTCCTGGCGAGTCTCATGATGTAGTGGGAGGAGCCACCATGCCAATTTGGTTCCATAATCATCTACGTCGCCGGAAGCACTCATTTGGTGGAAACCTCGGCAAACTAAGTGGCCAAACCAGCTCAATGGGTAGGAGGCCGAATGTGGTGATAGCAAGGGGACCACAACTCAAGCACAAGTCAGTGTTTGAACGGCTTTCCATGGCTCCAGATGGGGGCAAAGCCGTCAGAACAAAAGAAGTCGCCAGACATTGCGGGCAAGCTCAGGCGATGCCTTCAACAGACGCACAAGCAGATGTCTTCTTAATGCTCCCCATCATTTGGCCTATGACGGCTTCCCGAAGAGCAGAAACCTGCCAAGCGCTCAAAAAAGAGAAGCTGAGGCAGAAGCGGCTCAGATATAGAACGAACAAAAGGGTCAAGGCCCCGTCCAAGTTGAATTTTGTGAAGTTCCAAAGCCCGAACTGCTTCGCGACCACAGCCATGTTAGCAGTGAAAACCCGCAATTCTTTTGAACCTTTAAAGTGGGTCCCCAAGAATGCGAAGTCTGCAAAGATTAAGAAGGCCGCAATTCAAAATGTGCTATGAAGAGATGTGTCCACGCTCCAACACAAAAGGCGTGACACTCTCTCTTTAGAAGTCTACTAAGCACTTCGTTTCGCGCAAAAGCAGCGGGGCATAGCCAGAAAAGTTATACCGGCGTCACCAGAGAATCTGGCCAAGTAGACCGTCTTTTGTCGATTTTCCTTTCCCGAAGCGGAAGAGCCATGATGACGGTCCGAGAAATCAGCCGCCAAAGATAAAGAGATGGCTGGATATGTGATACACACTGTCTATATGGTCGACATGTGCAGCAAGAGTAAGGATAGGGCCACCATGACTTAAGCCCAATCTGGTTTGAATGTGGCCACCACTTCCCAAGGTCAGCCTCCTCCACAGGATAATGAAGACCCCCTCGATGACGCCGATAAGCAGAAGGATCCCTCTGTCCATGTGGAATCAAGCTCGGACATCGATGAAGAGCCGATTTTCCGTCCCAGGTCCGCAGAACAGGAGCTCCTCCAAGTGTCCCGGAAACAGCTTAGAAGTAAAGACAAGGAGATGGCCAAACTTTACTCCAAAATTGACGAACTGATGAATGTCGTGATATAGCTCATGGCTCAGGTTGCCCGGGCACCTTCCAATCAAGCTCAGGCCTCTACTCATGAGCCATGTGACAACGACCCGAAGCAGCCAATGCCTGCCTCTTTAGTGTAAAATTTCAAAAAATATAAAATATTATTTTTGGAATTTAAATAATAAAATAATAAATTTCACGAATATTATACAAGTATGAATTTGAATTTTTATAGAATGGTATAGTTATATACCAATAATTTTGGAAAATAATTGGAATTTAAAATAAATTATTAATTATGAAGCATTTATTTAAAGTAGGCTATTTATAAATTAATATGTTGTTATTTCCATACAAGATTAATACTAAACTTAATTAGTGTTTTCTAATTATGCATTAACAAAGTTATTTTGTTAAAATTATGTTAAGTGTCATGACATATATTTACATGAGGGTTAACATTTTGTTTTGTTTTTATGTTGGTTTCTTTTGTTTTAGAAAAGAGAAAAGAAAAAGAAATAATTATGAGGAGGAGACAAGGGAGTATGGTGCATTTAATGAGGGAGGGTGAGAAAGAGAGAGAAGACGAGCCATGGTTACAATCTCAACCTCTTGTTTGTATTCCTTCATCTTCTCCTCCTTCTTCATCCTTCTTCATCTCCTCCTCTACCTCTCACTACCACTCCCATAAACACTACTAAAACTACCTAAAAACACCTCTAAACATTCATAAAAAATATTCCTCACCTCATCCTACACATCATGGGGTGATCAAGTTCTTATTTTGAGCACTTTAGACCATCCAGAAATTTTTTTTAGTTGCCATTCAAGATAAAACACTCACCCTTTATTAAGTTTTTAAATTTCCTTACCTTCAAAACTAGTTTAGAGTTAATATAAACATGTTTTATGAACTTAGAATTTCCAAGGGTAACTTTTAGTGGATAAAACTTGTAGTGGAGGTGTAGTAGAGGATATAGAGAGTGACTAGTGGTCTAGTAGTGATGGTAGCCTTGATTAAAATGAGTTTAGAATGTTCAAAGTCGAATTTAGAATTTTCCGACATCGGTTTTCCATTGACTTTTGATGTTCAAATGGAATCTGGGATGACTCTAGAACTCTGAAAATTTATTAGCAGATACAGTAAGATGTGCAGACACATAGGAAGCCATCCTAAAAACCCGAACCCAAACCCCCATGTTGAGACCGTCGTTTTATACAATTTGGCCACAATTTTCCGCCCAATTTTTGAGTTAATGTCTGAACTGTAGCTCACTCATTAGATAACTAGACCTACCCTATATGCAAAAAAGTTTAAATTCACTTTAGGTAGAATCTGGAGTCATTTTACTTGTTTTTTATCGATATTTTCTGAATTTTGAAACTTGGTTTTTGATATTTGAGTTTTGACTCGGTCATTTGACGTTCGTGCGTCAATGTTGGGGGTTGTTTTATTGTTTTAGCACATGTTGACCATAGGTCCTAACCTATGCGCCTTTCACTTGTCGTATCGGTTTTGGATATGGATTTTTATGGAATTTGATTCGGGTTTTCATTAGATTTTTGATATGGACTTGATTTATAGGTACAAGCGCGTGGACTTACAGGACGACAAAGGAGGGCAAAGCATCTGTTGGGATCGACTAGAGCAAGACGTAGTAGGTGAGTAGATGTATATCTACGAGGGAAGTCGGGTGGATGGCGTATAGCACCCCCACAACCGTAGAATTAGGATATATAGTTATACGTATATTACGTAGATATTAGATATGTATATCTAGCTAATAGGATTCTAGGATACTACAGGCAATAGTAGTATACTTGTAGGAAGATATGTCCTCAGTTCTAGCTTTCTTAGCCTTGACCTTAATGTATATACACTTTATATATATATATATATATATATATATATATATATATTTGAGGATATTACGATACAACATAACGAGATGAGGATATGATATGTTATGATGAGACGAGTCGATATGATTGGATATGAAGACATGAGGCGATGTTATATGATATGATATGAAATGGCATGACATGATACGGTATGACACATGATGATATGAGATGATGACGTATGCGAGTATAGATCCGTACTATTGATCTGATGATATCGTATGATGAATTATACCGTATATGATATGATGAGGATGGATTGTCGACTTATATATATCGACTCGAGAAATATTGTTTTTAAATCACTTAATTAGATATTAGGATATATTCAGAGCCATACCTATTTTCAAAACTAACGAATCGTTATGCACTTTTAAATGACAACCTCAAGGGACACTACGAATTTTCAAATGGTACCTTTTTGTCAAAAATATCGTAGCCCCCATTTTCAAAAACAACGATTCGTACTATTTTAAACTATAACTGTATGGCTCATATATAGTTACGTATTTTATACTGTCCGCGTTTACATTTTTCCTTATTCTGTTTACGCTCGCGCTACGATTTCTTATTTCTGCATACGCTCGTATTATTTTCATTTGCAACATACATACTGCGTTCCTTGTCCTTATTTTTGTATGATTTCATCTGCTAGGATACACACACCATTACCGATGATGCGCATGTTGCACGTATACATAGTCGCCGGCTCACACACTCAATATCGGTAATTGCCATGCCACGTACACATTAGATATCGCCATGTCACCGTGTCACCTTATAATCTATAGCATTTTAGTTATTGTTTAGTACCCCGTACCACACATACTAGTTCAGTTATTGTATTTCCTTACCTAGTTAAATATCACGCTCATATAAACATACTTGTTATGCATTACGGTATTGTTCTGCACCTGTACATATTGTATTGCTACATGCTTATCAGATGCTGTTTTCATGAGATTTCTGGATTTGAGAAACCGCAGATATATTTTAAAAACTTATGATTTATTTTAAAATACACGGTTTTCTTTTGATATGATGTTTGGCGTCCACCATGAGTTTTCTCGATTTCGAGTTATGTGTATACCCGATTCGAGGAGAGGAGGCACCGTCTGCGGGTATATGGTGGACCCGGTACGGTATCCCGGGGCAAGAAGATTGTATATAGAGACGTTCGGCCTGGCAGGGGAACACTACCTATCGGTGACAGTACTTGACTCGGCGGATATTCGGAGGATACCGACCGGAGTGATATGAGATAGATGGATATGAGGGCCGATCCGATGAGACGACACCTGAGATATGAAGATTTACGTATCGATACTAGACACGGGTTTTATGATGATTTGATGTGTCATTGATGGACACACATTAGATGATACATATATATACTTATACATGACACAGATGACATAGTACCATATATTAACACATGCATGATATTATTATTATTATACTTATTTTTACACGATTACCCTTGTTACCACACGATATTATATTATTATATTACTGTATGACCTAATAGATCGTCATACATTCGATTTCTACCTGATGATGTCTTCTACTTATGAGTTGGCAACTCACCCCCATTGTGCCACGGTTTTCTTGTAAGATCGACTGCTCGGATTCAGTAGCGGCTTTCTGGCACATTGCTTCTTTCTGGGTGATTTGCATTGGTAGGTGGGTTATAGTACAGAACGTAACCATCGTTGTATATTCATTATTCATTTGTATCTAGTTAAAAACTCAATCAACAAGACTATATATATTTGGTAGAACCAGTTTATATATTCTTTGTATTTCGAGTCGAGACTTGTATATATTCTTATATTGGATTTGATAATGTTTCGGTTTTCTTTATTTTCTTTTTGTGTTAATCTTCACCTTGGACATCGTATATTTCATATTGCGTGGTTGTGGTTCCGACAATTGGTGAAGATCTAGCTCCCTCTTGGGGATGCCATATTATTATTGATTATATACTTTATTTTATCAAAGTTTACAAAGGAGGTGCTGCCCAAATTTCAAATGACGAAAACGTTTTCAAATTATAGTATATAATTCACTTGCATGTCAAACTGACTTTATATATACTTTAAAAAGAAAGAAATTGATTTCATTATACCTTTATTTTAAACTTCACCTCTATTATTTTTATAAAAATGTTTAGATTTCTGGGCTTTCAGCTTACTTGGGTTACGGCGGGGTCCTATAGACTTCACGTGATTCAAGTTTCGTTCACGTGCCAATTCTGGGTCGTGACAAAGTTGGTATCAGAGCATTAGGTTTAACCTTAGTTTGAGTCTAGGTTTGACTATGCGGAGTCTAGGGCGTATATTTCGGAACCTAGGCTTGACCTTATGGAACTTAAAATTGACTGAGGGGGTATTAGACCCAAACTTTCATTACGTAGGTTGACCTTGGTTGATGGAGTAGGTAACTCAAGTAGAGTGACATACCGTATGTATATTCCGCGGCATACTTACGATATGCTGCTCCGCTTAAGTAACCTTAGGATGTGAATTATTTTGAGCTCCATAATTCTATTCATTCTTATGATCTATCCTCATCGATATTTGATTGCGGTTCTTGTTACCTTGGATACGCGAGTTGAGAGGGTTGCGGTTAGAGATGCGGTCAGAGTGAGCTCGTCAGGGACGAGAACTGATTAGGGCATTATTCCGGTGAGGTAGGAACGTATTGATTTATTGTTTTTACTAGGATTTCTCGTTTGAGACGAGTGTTCGGGATCTGCACTAGATTATCGGACCATCGCTTGAGGCCAACTAGATTGAGAGGACTGTTGATGTTTAGCCTACTCCAGAAATCAATGTGTTATCTACCATGCAGACAGATGAACCAGCTATTGCTGAGATTGACGGGATGTCACATCTAGAGTTTGTAAAGCTGAAGCCACATGAGTTTACAGGCAGGGATGTGATAGAAGATCGCTAACCATTCTTAGATGAAGTGACTAGGATAATTCATTTGTTAGGATGCCTCGATACAAAGTCAGTTAAGTTAGCTAACTTCAGTTCGAAGGGTCTTGCTTAGACCTGGTATAAGTCGATCAAGAGAAGACGAGCAAAGCGTATTCCTCCGATGACTTGGACGAGTTCCATAGGACATAATTGTCCGGATGTCTTCCATCGAGTGTTGGAGACACCGAGTTCGTAGCTTTGAGTCTCTGCGAGAGACAATGGATATGACCGTAGCCGAATATTGATATGTAGTCATCGCTGCTAGCGAGACATGATTCCGAATCGGTCGATATTGAAGGGGTGGATTAAGAGATTCATGCGAGATCTCAATCAGCAGTTGTTCCTCTCTGTTGATGCTTAAGATTGGATATGTTTGTATAGGCATTGGATACAGATACATTTTCATAGGAAAGTTATGATGAGATCGTAGCTGTTTCGAAAAGATAGCGGATTAAGGAAAAAGTGCCAACTTTCGGACAGTCTGGCAGAGATGATGTCGGAAGAGACTGTGGCGGGTTCTTTCTGGAATACTTCAGTAATAAAGATTCGGACCCAGGATTGATTATATGGCACATATTTAGAAGGCCAGATGCCGCCGTCAATGACGTTCTACCTTACGAGTGGCCATGTTAATTGGCCAGAAGATGTTCAGAGAGACGTCAGAGCGGGGCTGTTTCCGTCACTCTCCTTAACGGGTTGTCGAGCAGAGGAGTCATACAATTGGTGATCTATACAGAAAAATGAGGACCTAGGGACAGAGGACGCCAGGCTGTGGGCAAAAAGCAAGAAGGAGTTCTTGGTCTGCCAGCTTGGGTGCACCGACACCTTTCGACATTGAACGAGGTGTATCTCAATGTCATTTATTTTTTATTATGTTTAGTGATCCGAGTATCATGCTTATATCGTTTTAAACTTTTGAGTTTTGATGATTTAGTTTCATGATTGATATGTTCGTGCATCGTAGTTGCACTTGATTTATGTTCTATACACCCATTAAATTTGATTTATGTTTTGTGCATATCCATTACACTTGATATCGATTTTTATGCACTTATTGCACATATTTATGATTTCGTGTATCCCGATACAGTCGATTTTGATTTCGTGCACTTCGATATACTTGATTTTGATTTCGTGCATATTGTATGCACTTGATTTTGACTTATGCACTAGGTGTAGCTCACATGCGCTTTTAGTGTATGGATATGGGTTTTATGCACGTAGTTGCATATGTTTATGATTTCATACACCTCAGTATACTTGATTTTGATTTCGTGCATGTTGTATATCGTTGATCTTGATTCATATACTTGATATTTGTTTTCGTCCACCCTGTTGCACTAGATTTATGATTTTATGCACCTAGTACAGTTGATATTTTTTTTGTGTACCCTGTTGCGCTAGATTTATGTTTTCGTGCACCGTGTGCACTTGATATTCGTTTTCATGGACTCTATTGCACTAGATGCTTTTGTGCGGACCTGATGCACTTGATTTAGATTTTCACGCACACTTGGTGGACTTGATGTGATTTTGTGCACACCAGATGCACATAATCGAGATTTTTCATGCATATTAGTTACACTTGGTTGAGATTTTCGTGTACTTTAGATGCATTTGATATCGTTGTCGTGCACACCCGTTACATTTGACAGATATTTTCGTGCACACCCGTTGAACTTAGTTTTTGTTTTCGTGTACATCCGTGGTACTTGGATTTGACTTTGATTTCCGTGCACAGCAAACGCATATGGTATTTTCATATACACCTATTAAGGTTGATTCCTTCTTTTTAAGCATCACATTTTATGATATACACTATATTGCATAGTAGCCGAGCAGGACTGGTCTGAGAACAACACGTGAGTGTTTTTGCATGCAATGGTATTTACTGAAGAGATTTTTAAAAAAAAAGAAGATGAGCTCTACTCTCATTATTTTCCAATGTGTATATGAGCAACACTAAACTTTACAAAAGAAAACCCGTAACAAATTTCAAAAAGGCGGGACGTATATCTTAAGAAAAACGTATATAGATACATATATATTCCTTTACAATGAATGTCCGCTACTTGTGCCGTGATATACGCATCACACGGCGATTTGAAAAGGATTTTTCATACCTTTCAGCTACTTGGAAGATTTCACAAGGATGCGTACTATATACATATTATAGTCTTGAGTATATTATACTTGAATTGATTAGTAGGTTTTGAAACTTGCATATGCGTCATAACTTCTATGATTTGCATGACGTTTGACGGAGTTTTGATTATTGAGTTTTGCACCCGCTTTCATGCGGACACGATGCGTTGTGTTATTCTTGCATATTCGTGATTTCGGAGTTCCGTTGATTTGATTGATTTACTGAAATATTTTGATATTTGGGGGGGTTTAAATTTAAATTTGGAGACCGAATTTATTTAAGAGGGGAAGATTGTAACATTTCTGAAAATATAAATATTATTTTTGGAATTTAAATAATAAAATAATAAATTTCACGAATATTATACAAGTATGAATTTGAGTTTTCATAAAATGGTAAAGTTATATACCTATAATTTTGGAAAATAATTAGAATTTAAAATAAATTATTAATTATGAAGCATTTATTTAAATTAGGCTTTTTATAAATTAATATGTAATTATTTCCATACAAGATTAATGCTAAAACTTAATTGGTGTTTCCTAATTATGCATTAACCAAGTTATTTTGTTAAAATCATGTTAAGTGCCATGACACATATTTACATGAGGGTTAACATTTTGTTTTGTTTTTATGATGGTTTCTTTTGTTTTAGAAAAGAGAAAAGAAAAAGAAATAATTATGAGGAAACAAAGAAGTATGGTGCATTTAATGAGGGAGAGTGAGAAAGAGAGAGAAGAGGAGCTAAGCTTACATTCTCAACCTCTTGTTTGTATTCCTTCATCTTCTCCTCCTTCTTCATCTCCTCCTCCACCTCTCACTACCATCCCCACAAACACCACATCAACCACCTCAAAACACTACTAAACATTCACAAAAAATATTTCTCACTTCATCTTACACACCATGGGGTGATCAACTTCTTATTTTGAGCACTTTGGACCATCTAGGAATTTTCTTGAGTTTCCATTCAAGGCGAAACACTCACCCTTTGTTAAGTTTTGAAGTTTCCTTACCTTCATAACTAGTTTAGAGTTAATATAAACATGTTTTAGGAACTTAGAATTTTCAAGGATGAACTTTAGTAGATAAAACCCGTAGTGGAGGTCTAGTAGAGGATATAGAGAGTGACTAATGCCCTAGTAGCGATGGTACCCTTGATTAAAATGAGTTTAGAATGCTCAAAGTCGAACTTAGGATTTTCCGACATCGGTTTTTCATTGACTTTTGATATTCAAATGGAATTTGGAATGACTCTAGAACTCTAAAAATTTATTAGCAGATACAGTGAGATGTGCAGGCACATAGGAAGCCACCCTAGAAACCCAAGCCCAAACCCCCATGTTGAGGCCGCCGTTTTATTCAATTTGGCTGCAATTTTTCGCCCAATTTTGGATTTAGGCTCTGAAACTTGGTCTGTAGCTCACTCATTAGATAACCAGACCTACCCTATTTGGAAAAAAGTTTAATTTCACTTCAGGTAGAATCTGGAGTCATTTTACTTGTTTTCTGTCAATGTTTTCTGAATTTTGAAACTTGGTTTTTGATATTTTAGTTTTGACTCGGTCGTACGTCGGGGGTTGTTTTATTGTTTTAGCACGCGTTGACCATACGTTCTAACCTATGTGCCTTTCGTTTTTCATATTGGTTTTGCATATGGATTTCTATGGAATTAGATTTGGGTTTTCATTAGATTTTGGATATGGACTTGATTTGTAGGTACAAGCACGTGGACTTCCGAGATGATGAAGGAGGGCAAGGCATCCGTCGAGATCGACTAGAGTAAGGCGTAGTAGGAGGGTAGATGTATATCTATGAGGAAAGTCGGGTGGATGGTGTATAGAATCCCCGCGACCGTAGAATTAGGATATATAGTTATACGTATATTACGTAGATATTAGATATGTATATCTAGCTAATAGGGCTCTAGGGTACTATAAGCACTAGTAGTATACTTGTAGGAAGGTAAGTTCTTAGTTCTAGCTTTCTTAGCCTTAACCTATATGTATATACGCTTACACACACACACACACACACATATATATATTTATTTAATTTTGAGGATATTACGATACAACATAACGAGATGAGGATATGATATGTTATGATGAGACGAGTCGATATATTGGATATGATGATATGAGGCGATATTATATGATATGATATGGAATGGCATGACATGATACAGTATGACACATGATGAAATGAGATGATGATGTACGCGAGTATAGATCCGTACTATTGATTTGATGACATCGTAAGATGAATTATACCATACATGATATGATAAGGATGGATCGCCGACTTATATTGTTTTTAAATATTGTTTTTAAATCACTTAAGTAGATATTATGATATATTCAGAGCCATACCTATTTTTAAAACTAACGAATCGTTATGCACTTTTAAATGACAACCTCAAGGGATGTTACGAATTTTCAAATGGTATCTTTTAATCAAAAATATCATAGCCCCCATTTTGAAAAACAACGATTCGTACTATTTTAAACTATAACTGTATGGCACATATGTAGTTACGTATTTTATACTGTCCACGTTTATGTTTTTCCTTATTATGTTTACGCTCGCGCTACGATTTCTTATTTCTGCATATGGCTCGTATTATTTTCATTTGTGACATATATATTACGTTCCCTGTCCTTATCTTTGTATGACTTCATCTGCTAAGACACACGCACCATTACCGATGATGCGTATATTGCACGTACACATACTCGTCGGCTCACACACTCATCATCGGTAATTTTCATGTTATGTACACATTAGAAATCATTATGTCACCGTATCATCTTATAACCTGTAGCATTTTAGTTATTGTTTAGTACCCCGTACCATACATACTAGTTCAGTTATTGCATTTTCTTACCTAGTTAAACGACACGCTCATATAAACACACTTGTTATGCATTACAGTATTGTTCTGTGCCTGTACATATTATTTCATTATTGCTACATGCTTATGAGATTCTGATTTCATGAGATTTCTGGATTTGAGAAACCGCAGATATTTTTTAAAAACTTATGATTTATTTAAAAATACGTGGTTTTCTGTTGATATGATATTTGGCATCCACCATGAGTTTTCTCCGTTCTGAGTTATGTGTATACCCAATTCGAGGAGAGAGGAGGCACCGTCTGCGGGTACATGGTGGACCCGGTACGGTACCCCGGGACAAGAAGATCGTATAGAGAGACGTTCAGCCTGGTAGGGGAACACTACCTACCGGTGACAATACTGGAATCGGCGGATATCCGGAGGATACCGACCTGAGTGATATGAGACAGATGGATATGAGGGCCGATACGATGAGACGACGTCAGGATTTACGTGTCAATACTAGACACAGGTTTTATGATGATTTGATGTGTCGTTGATGGACACACGTTGGATGATACATATATATATTTATACATGACACGGATGACATAGTACCATATATTATCACATGCATGATATTATTATTATTGTACTTATATATACATGATCACTCTTGTTACAACACGGTATTATATTATTATATTATTGTATGACTTAGGAGATCGTCATATATTCGATTTCTACCTGATGATGTCTTCTACTCACGAGTTGGCAACTCACCTCCATTGTACCAAAGTTTTCTTATAGGATCGACTGCTCGGATTCAGTAGCGGCTTGTTGGCACATTTCTCCTTTCTGGGCGATTTGAATTGGTAGGTGGGTTACAGTACAGAGCGTAACCACCGTTGTATATTCATTATTCATTTATATCCAGTTAAAAGCTCCATCAACCAGACTATATATATTTGGTAGAGCTATAGACCTGCTTGTATATTCTTTGTATTTCGAGTCGAGACTTGTATATATTCCTATATTGGATTTGATAATGTTTCGGTTTTCTTTATTTTCTTTCTGTGTTGATCTTTGCCTTGGGCGTTGTATATTTCATATTGCGTGGTTGTGTTTCCGCCAATTGGCGAAGTGCTAGCTTCTGCTTGGGGATGCCATATTATTATTGATTATATACTTGTTTTTATCAAAATTTACAAAGGAGGTGCTGCCCAAATTTCAAATGACGAAAACGTTTTCAAATTATAGTATATAATTCACTTACATTTCAAACGGACTTTATATATACTTTAAAAAGAAAGAACTTTATTTCGTTATACCTTTATTTCAAACTTCACCTCCATTATTTTCCTAAAAAGGTTTAGATTTTTATGCTTTCGGCTTACTTGTGTTACGGTAGGGTCGTATAGACTTCACGTGATTCAAGTGATGTTCACGTGCCAATTCCGGATCATGACCTTTAGGTCCAAATATGGACGAGCCACATGAAAGCCAGCCGCATTCCGCTTCTGGGGACGCCTTGGCCCCAGATGGCACCGTTCCGTTAACGCAAGAGCGGATAATGGATTTGGTCGCTAACAAAGTCAAAACATTAATAGCCGAAACCAAAGTGGATATCAGCAGTAGCAGGAGACCATATCCTACTCTGTATGATCTGGTAGAGTTTCCTAGTGACTATGTCATCCCCAAATTTGGAAGGTTTGATGGGACGAGAAATAAGAATCAACACATCGTCTATTTTAAAGCCTCATGCGGGAATACTGGGGCAATGATGCGCTTCTCCACCGCCAGTTCGTTAATAGCTTAACCTATGTCTCTTTCGACTGGTATACGAGCATACTGGATGGCTCCGTTACTAATTTCGTCCAAATGGAATCTCTGTTTTGGTAAAGGTTCATGAGTGTCAGCGATAAGATCACCGTTGCCGACCTTGTAAAGACCAAGCCAAAGAACAACAAAAGCAATAAGGATTTTATAACCCGATGGCACAATCTCCCCGTCAAATATGAGCCATCGTTGGAACAAGACCAATACATCAATCTCATCGGAAATCTTGGCACTTGGATGAATCCTTTTCTATGCACTGCAGGTCTCAAGACATTCCAAGAGTTGATTAAGAAAGTTTAAATATTAGAGCGCTCAAAACAGGAATCTTCCTCGGATTCCCAAAATAACAATAAATTTTAGAGAAACCAAAAGGACGATAATCACAAAGGCGGAAATTCCGACGATGCTGAATCTTTTAACACTTCGGCTGACTGAAATAATCGAGGGACAAGCGGGCCCAATGTAAACCACCTCGGAAGCCATTGTTGGGAGGGGGAGAAGAATCTCCTCTGAAAGAGAAGCTGGATAGGGTCTATTCCTTCAGAAGGGACAAAGTCTACAAGATATTTAAGGACGTCCTAAGAAACGGTCTACAATTACCAGAATCAGAAAGACCGCAAGAAGCGAATATGACCGACGACTCCAAATATTGCGCCTATCACAGAGTGATAGGTCATACCATTGAGGACTGCTTTGTCTTTAAAGATTGGGTTGAAAAAAATACAAGGCAGGAGAGATAGAACTGTTTAAAGGAGTGTTAGCAAACAATCAAGCCGCGACCGCTAATTTCATATAAATAGAAAGCGAAGCCCTTCTCTAAAAGGAACGGACCAAGGCAACAAACCAAAAGCCCAACGAGCAATATTACTAATGAAGAAGTAGTAGACTGGTACACAACCCACACGGTCTATATGGTGGAGCCCAGAAGAACAAGTCCTCCTAGTCTCATACCCATGACAATGACATGGTTGTTGCTACCCAACACCTGCTCAGTTTAGATGATGAAGAGCACGCTCAGGCCATTAAGCCAAAGGAGTCTGTGGTTCCTATAGAATCAAGCTCAGGTAGTAAGGATGACCCGGTTATCATAACTGGAACTATAGAGTAAGCGTTATTCCAATAGTTTCAAAAGCAGCTTCAGGATAGAGACGAGAAGTTGGCCAAGGTCCCTTCCAAAGTCGACGAGCTGACAAAAGTCATAGCAGATCTCACGACCTAAGTCGCCCGATTGCAATCACAAAAAAATAAAAATTTGGTTCATGAGCCAGGGATTGATATTCGGAAACAGCCAACTAATACTCCTTCCAGCCCAAGAGCGGAACACCTTTACGAAAAACGACCGCGATAAGCCTCTAGTCCCTTCGATACGTACACCGAACGGGGTAAGTAAACAGCTGGTGAGCTAAAGACCGATCGGACTTGAGGACAAGCATCGGGAAAGGCACCGACTCTAATGGAGAGAAGGAAAAAGTATACTCCTTCAGGAGGGACAAAATCCGCAAAATATTCAAGAACGCCTTGAACAACGGTCTGCAACTGCCTATTCTAAAGAGGCCATTTGAAATGAACATGACCATCAATCCCATATACTGTCCATATCATAGGATGGTGAGTCATACCATAGAAGAATGCTTTGTTTCCAAAAATTGGGTAGAGAATCAATACAAGGCTAGGAAAAACCTACCATCCTCGGATGTACCGGCAAATCACCAAGTTACGGTCATTAGCTCGGCTTCGCCAAGATTAAAGTTCGAGAAGTTTGGATAAGCAAACACCCTTGACCTCTACGTCGTTAAACTGGAAACAGTCGACCCCTAATTTGTTAAACCGGGAGTGTAAAAATGTGTATAAACAAATAAACAAAAAGCCGAAATGATGGGTCAACTCCCAACAAAAATCAGCGAGTAGAATAAAAATGAAAATAAAACCGAAATGATGGGGAAACCGTGAATAAATATCCATAATGAAAGGACAATCGCGACCTTTGTGATAAGAAAAGCTTAAATGATGGAGCAATCGTGGTAAAAAAATGTGTATATAAATAAATATTTAAAACCTCTCCACAGACAAATGACGAGTCACTCCTGAAACCGCACTTCAGTGTTAGCGATGCAGACGCCAACAAAATTTCAAATCCATAAATATCCCAACGGCGAATGATGAGTCGCTCCCGGTAGCATTCCAGTGTTAGCGATGTTGACGCCAACAAATTTCCAAATCCCCCAACCCCAAACGGACTGTCGTATACAATCCACGGGCATAAATGATTCCAACCAAATTCCCCAAATTCTCCCCGCCCTACGGTTGGTCCCCAACTTGACTACCATATACAATCAACGGGCATAAATAAGCTAAATTACACTCATGCTCTACCACAATCACCAGTCCCGCAGCCGGTCCCCATCCTTGGAATTATGCTCAATTTAGGAAGACCTACTCATGTGTCCTCATGATATATAAGGAGAACAAAGCTTGCGAGATCCTCTCTACTTATAAGAAAACATCTTCGTGGGATCCTTACGACCCATAAGGGAAAAACACACTTGCGGGTCCTCACGGCTCCAAAGGAGAAAATACACCTATGAGATCTTTTCGATTCGTAGGGACAAAATGCTTTTATGAGACCCTTATGGCTTATAAAATTGAAAAGTCTTAGATGATAAGGACCTAAACCTATCTCCTGAGCCATCGCTCCCCAATAGGCAAAGGCAAATAATGAATTTATCCTGGCATCTGTGCTCCAGTGTTAGCAACGCTGATGCCGACCCCAACCCTAAAATTCCAAACTTTCGATCTAATGGACTTCTAAGTTGTTAAACTGGGAACAAATGACATCTAAGTCGTTAAACAGGGAACATATGACTCCTAAGTCGTTAAACTAGGAACGGGGGAAATCCTCTCATGGCAAATGATGATTCGCTCATGCCACCATATTCCAGTGTAGCGATGCTGATGCTAACCCAAATCCCAAGTTCTCCACGGCAAATGATGATTCACTCTTGGCACCATATTCCAGTGTAGCGATATTGACACAAAAAAACCCAAATTCCAAGTTTCAGGCTCAAAAGCCCCACAGGACGAATAAGAAACTCCTAAATCGAATCAAATCAAAAAGTCAACCAACGACTTCTTCATCGGAATCAAGTCAACCAACAAGCTCTGCGTCGGAATCATGCTCTGCCTCAGAATGTCTTCCCCTGCGCTGAAATTACGCTTCGTCTTAGGATATATTTGCCCCATGTCAGAATCATGTTTTGCCTTGGAATATCATAGTTCCTTGTCGGAACTATGCTTCACCTCGGAATCAACCTTAGCATCGGAATTATACTTCATTCAAAATGTTTGCCCCTGTGTCGAAATTACGCTTCATCTCAGGATATATTTGCCCCATGTCGGAATCATGTTTCGCCTCGGAGTATCTGCCTTCCCTGTCGGAATTATGCTTTGCCTCGGAATCAACCTATGCATCGGAACTATACTTCGTTCAGAATATTTACCCCTACGTCGGAATTATGCTTCGTCTTAGGATATACCCTGTTCCCCTCCGAATGGCGGCCGAGACATTAGGACGTCTTGCCTGAGATTCGGGGCAGATGCTATTTGGTTTTATCCGTCCACCTCTCCGAAGATGCCAAGTTGATTTATGGCACCGTGTATCGGAAGTTTAGACGGATGCGGCCGATTTAGCAGACTTCGTCAGATTCTCCCTCGCTTGAGTGGTTTTTGATTGTGGGGATGCTCTTTCCTGTAGGCGCAAGCCCCTGCAGTTAATTACGCTACCACATCGCGGTAACAATTTTCTCCTTCTCCAGAATTTCACTTCGTGTCGTGGGTGTTTGTTTTGTTTGTGGTTGCCCGTGGATTGTATACGGAGACTATTTATTTCGTCGCCCGTAGGACATGGATTAGTCCAAATCCGTACTTTCTTAGATTTGGGTTTTGGGTTTTGGTTTAAGGATACGTTAGCCATATTTGAGGCTAAGATTAACTTCAACGTTTGTTAAGGATACGTTAGTCTAATTTCCAGACTAAGATCTACTTAACGGGATCGTCTAGATCCATTTCCAGTTTAGGGACATGGTGGTCCATTTAATATATGGCCGTCGGGACCCGTCACCTCTCTGACGACGTTGAAGGATTACAACGACATGTGTCAGAGGAGTTCGGAGATATACCCTTGAACCAAAGTTGATTGGGAGGTCTTATAGTCCAATTTGGGACTAAAGTCTGTTTGAATGTTTAAGGATACATTAGCCATATTTGAGGCTAAGATCAACTTAAACGGGATCGTTTAGATTCAACAAAAGAGCGTTTGGGGGCTCTATTGTTCCAGTTTAGGGACGTAGTGGTCCATTGGTAGTTTAAGGACATTGCGGTCCATTGGTAGTTTAAGGACGCATAAGTCCATGGGTTTAAGGACCCCACAGTCCATATGGGTGTGTTTAAGGACGCATTAGTCCATTAGTTTAAGGACGCATAAGTCCGCGGGTTTAAGGACCCTATAGTCCGTATCTTGGTTTAAGGACGCATAAGTCCATGAGTTTAAGGACCTTACAGTCCGTGTTGATGTGTAGTTGTCGGGACCCGTCACCTCTCTGACGTCGTTGAAGGATTACAACGATAGGAGTCAGAGAAGTTCGGAGATGTACCCTCGAACCGGATGTAAATTGATTTAAGAGAGCATCTGTGCTCAGTCAATTTAATTTGAGGACTTACGGCCATGATTGGGCTAAGTCCAGTTTAGAAATGTTTAACATCTTATTTGTCTTTGGCCTATTAGGGCTGTGCTACGGCTTTGCCCCTGTTTAATAATGCACTGCATTTCTTATTTTGTTTGGGCTCTGCCCTTTTATAAATGATGCAGAGCATCAATTTTGTTTGGGCTCTGCCATTTTATTGCGTTTTATTTTGTTTGGGCTCTGCCCTTTTATAAATGATGCAGAGCATCAATTTTATTTGGGCTATGCCCCTTTTATTGCATTGCAATTTATTTTGGCCTACTAGGCCTTTTTGACTTGGGCCTGGCCCCTTCAGTAAACAATGCAGTGCATTTGTCTGGTGCTTTGCGCTAATTAATGAGCACAAGCGCATGTAGAGGTGACACGTGTCATGCTCTGGTGAGCGCAAACGCAGTTAGCGCAGTGCGCTGCGCTGCTGCGTTGCTGACACGTGGCGCGCTCTGGTGAGTTGCACCAATTTCAGAGAGCAATGCTCTATTTTAAAAGCGCATAGCGCAAGTTGTTCTGGAGCTGACACGTGGCGCTCTCTAGTAGCTTGAGCCAACCCAAGAGCGCAACAGTACAGATTTACAAGTGCAAGGCACTGTTTTAATATCTTGATCCAATTTTGGATTCAAGAAAAGAATCTTTTTAGGATTCCAGAACCAGTGGTTCATCAAAAGGCAATGCCTTTGTGTAGATCAAATGATCTAATAAAGAAGTATATTACTTCTTATTTTATTCTTATTATTTGATCTTTTCTTTTTATTTTAAGATCTTGATCTTGTTCTTAGATCACTGATCTTTTCAGAAGAAATTCTTCTTTTCAAAGGTTTACCTTCTTTTCTTTCTGATTTCTTCTCAAACTTTCATTTTAGGAGTTCTCTGAATTCTTTCTCTGTTTCTCTGTCAATGTTCTCTCTTCTTCTCTTTTTTTATTTTAGAAAGAAAGATCATTGGTTGTTGGGACCCACCACCTCTCCGACGATACTGAGAGATTACAGTGCCGTATATCGAAGGTGTGGAGGGATGTACCCTTTGAACCATGTCTCACTCATTAGGGGGAAGAACAGGCTGGAGCTTAAGCTTCTCGCTGCTGAAAAAGGCTTCTTTGCGTTCGCGCACGTGCGTCGCACGTGTTGGGCGCTCAAATTTTGCACGTAGCGCACATGGATCTTGCGCATATGCGCATTATGGGGGGAGCAAGCTCCTATGGAGAACGAGTCTCCTTTTAATTAAATATTCTCATGTGGTGCGCACGTGCGTTGCACGTGGTGCGCGCATGGCGGGCACACGTGCGTTGCACGTGGCACACATGCGCATTATGAGGAGAAGCAAGGCTTCTATATATGGAGAATAGGCTCCTTTTAATATTATTAAATGTTCTCATGTGGTGCGCACGTGCGTTACACGTGGTGCGCGCGTGGCGAGCACACGTGCGTTGCACGTAGCGCACATGCACATTATGAGGAGAAGCAGGGCTTCTATATATAGAAAACATGCTCCTTTTAATATTATTAAATGTTCTCATGTTGTGCGCACGTGCGTTGCACGTGGTGCCGCATGGCGAGCACACGTGCGTTGCACGTGGTGCCGCATGGCGCATTATGAGGAGAAGCAGGGCTTCTATATATGGAGAACCGGCTTCTTTTAATATTATTAAATGTTCTCATGTAGTGCGCATGTGTGTTGCACGTGGTGCTGCTTGGCGGGCACACGTGCGTTGCACGTAGCGCACATGCGCATTATGGGGAGGAACATGCTCCTATCTTGAAGAACTAAGCTCCTTTGGAGAACTAAGCTCCTTTGAGTATTGAATCCTTTGTGGATTTAACTCTACCCTTTCTAAGAGGTATCCCCTCTTATTTATATGGGAGTGGTAGAGAAGCCATCTCTCCTTTTCCCGATGTGGGACTAAAAAATGCATTCCCCATGTAGTAGAGCATTACTTTAGATTGCACGTGCATAACACATTTGCTCATAACTTTTGATCTCGGATGAATTATGAGGCCCATAATATATCAAATCGAAGGACTTTTCGAGATGCTTTCAATATTATCAGAATTTAGCCATTTCTCATTCCGGAGTTTGTCAAAATACAGCTCGAAAAATACTGGTTCGCATCTTCTTCCTTAGATCACATGTGCATAGACATTTGCTCATAACTTTTGATCCCGGATGAATTATGAGGCCCATAATATATCAAATCGAAGGACTTTTCAAGATACTTTCAATACGATCAGAATTTAGCTGTTTCTCATTCCGGAGTTTGTCAAAATACAGCTCGGAAAATACTGGTTCGCATCTTCTTTCTTAGATCACACGTGCATAACACATTTGCTCATAACTTTTGATCTCGGATGAATTATGAGGCCCATAATATATCAAATCGAAGGTATTTTCGAGATGCTTTCAATATCATCAGAATTTAATAGTTCCTCATTGGGGAGTTTATCAAAATACAGGCTAGAAGATACTGGTTCGCATTTTCTTAAGCGTATCGCTGCCATTTGATACCTTGGACTCTTTTGCGCAGAAATTTTTGGCGGGAACAAATACCCCCCACTACTTTGCCCACGTAAGTATATATGTGGGTGAAGTAGTGCAGAGTAATGCATAGCGTATGACCAGTTTCGGGTTGGTATATAATTTTCAGAATCTTGATCTGAGAAGATAACGAGTGGATACAAGCGTCGTCATTTATCATTGACTCAAATCTCGACTCTTAAAAGATATAGTTCCAAACTCTCAATTTCATGAGCCGCACCCTTCTATTTCTTTATGTTTTACTCTGGTGTGAAGTAGTTTATATGCTCATGAGTAACTTCTCCATTTCAGTGGCATGTAGCTTTAGCAAGTGTGGCTCATAGATGGTCCATCTTAACCTCTTTGTAGGGCAGTAATGGCTTAGAAGACAGGGGTAGGATCTGCCACCTAAGACTTTTCAATTTTATGTGCCGTGAGGGTCTCATAAAGACTTTTCTCCCTACGGATCGAGAGGATCTCGTAGGTGTATTTTCTACTTAGGAATCGTGAGGATTCCTAAGTGCGTTTTCTCTTATAAGTCGTAAGGATCTTATAAGAGAATTTTCTCCCTTACAAGTCGAGAGAATTTGTAAGTGGTTGGTGAGTTGACTTGTTTCCGAGTCGAAGTATTACTTCGACGGGGAGGTCGTTGGCTGACTTGTTTCCGGGTCGGAGCGTTGTTCCGACGAGGAGGTCATTGGCTGATTTGTTTCCGCGACGGAGGTCATTGGCTGACTTGTTTCCGAGACGGAGGTTGTTGGCTGACTTATTTCCGAGACGGAGGTCCTTGGCTGACTTGTTTCCGAGACGGAGGTCGTTGGTTGACTTGTTTCCGAGACGGAGGTCATTGGCTGACTTGTTTCCGCGACGGAGGTCATTGGCTGACTTGTTTCCGAGATGGAGGTCATTGGCTGACTTGTTTCCGCGACGGAGGTCATTTGCTGACTTGTTTCGACGACGGAGGTCATTGGCTGACTTGTTTCTAAGACGGAGGTCATTGGCTGATTTGTTTCCGCGACGGAGGTCATTTGCTGACTTGTTTCCGCGACGGAGGTCATTGGATGACTTGTTTCCGCGACGGAGGTCATTGGCGACTTGTTTCCGAGACGGAGGTCATTGATTGACTTGTTTCCGAGACGGAGGTCATTGGCTGACTTGTTTCCGCGACGGAGGTCATTGGCGACTTGTTTCCGAGATGGAGATCATTGGCTGACTTGTTTCCGAGACGGAGGTCATTGGCTGACTTGTTTCCGCGACGGAGGTCATTTGCTGACTTGTTTCCGCGATGGAGATCATTGGTTGACTTGTTTTCGCGACGGAGGTCATTGGCGACTTGTTTCCGAGACGGAGGTCATTGGATGACTTGTTTCCGTGACGGAGGTCATTGGCTGACTGGTTTCCGCAACGGAGGTCATTGGCTGACTTGTTTCCGAGACGGAGGTCGTTGGCGGACTTTTTTCCGAGACGGAGGTCGTTGGCTGACTTGTTTCCGAGACGGAGGTCATTGGCTGACTTGTTTCCGAGACAGAGGTCGTTGGTTGACTCTAGGTTGTCTGTGAACCGTAGAGTCTTGGAACTGGGGACTTTGCCGTAGCTCCGATTGGTGATGTCACGTCCGTGTCCTGCTGGAATGAGGAGGAACGTCGATGTTGGTCTCCAGGCTGTAGATGTGGTCGTCGAGATCTGACTTCCCTTTGATGCAGCCTGGTGGTGAAATGTAGTCCCCTTTCCCCTTTTTTTTGTTTATGCCCATGGATTGTATACATGGGTCACTATGGACTTACCTGCAGGGTAAAAGTTTCATTCTCTCATCATTTTTTTATTTCTTTCTGCGATGCTTTATCATTTCAGCTTTTTACATCGCGAAAGTCGCGATTGCCCAATCATTTCGGCTATTTTTCGCGGTGCCCAATCATTTCGGCTATTTATTTTATTTTTACTCGCTGCTTTTTATTGCGAGTTGCCCAATCATTTCGGCTGTTTTTTATGCATACGTTTTTACTTGCTTCTTTTTATTGCAAGTTGCCCAATCATTTCGGCTGTTTCGTATACATGTGCGGCCTACCGGGTTTTCGCCGTAAACCTGAAATTAGACACCGATTTCGGCATCAGCACCGCTACAACTGGGATATTACCAGGAGCGAATCATCATTTTCCTCTGTCGATGTCGAACAAAGGTGGCTTAGCGAACAGGGTTAAGGTCCTGTCGACCAAGGCTTTTAACTTCATGAGCCGTAAGGGTCTCACAAAGGTATTTCTCCCTACAAGTCGTGAGGATCTTGTAAGTGTATTTTCTCCTTAGGAATCGTGAGGATTTCTAAGTGTATGTTCCTCTGTAAGTCGTAAGGATCCTACACGATGGTTTTCTCCTTATAAGTCGAGAGGACTTACAAGGGTTGTTCACCGTACGTACATATCCCCGGTCACGGATGGGACTTGGTTAGGGAAATGTTTATTCGCGCCCGTGGATTGTATACAAGGGTCAGCATTGAGCCGCTTGTAAGGCAATATCGAAGGTTGTGGGAGTTGCTTAAGCACAGGTTTAGGTCTCTGTAACTTAAGACTTTCAAATCTTATGAGCCGTGAGGGTCCCATAAGAGAGTTCTCCTTACGAGTCGTGAGGATCTCGTAAGTGTATTTTCTCCTTAGGAATCGTGGGGATCCCTAAGTGTGTGCTTCCTTGTGAGTCGTAAGGATCTCACGCGGGTGGTTTCTCCTTACAAGGTCGAGAGGATCCTGTAAGTGTCCTTTAACGAGATTGCGCCCTTTCAGGTTTTCACAAACACTAGCCGGTAGTCCTGTTGTTTTTACTCACGGAGCCCTTTCGAGTTTTCATCCGTGCCCATTTTGCTTCTGGACATACCTTTTTTTTATTCTCTTTTTTTTATTTTTATATATTTTTTTACGAGGTCGCGCCCTTTCGGGTTTTCACGAACACTCGCCGGTAGTCCTGCTGTTTTTACTCACGGAGCCCTTTCGGGTTTTCATCCGTGCCCTTTTTACTCATGGACATACCGTTTATTTATATATATATATATATTTATTATTATTATTTTTCTTTTATATTCATCTCGTCAGCCTAAGAATGCCGCGGTAGTAGTTTAAGGACGTTTCGGTCCGCCATTAGTTTAAGGACGTTTCGGTCCGCCATTAGTTTAAGGACGTTCCGGTCCGTTATCCAGTTTTAGGACGTAGTGGTCCGCCATTAGTTTAAGGACGTTTCGGTCCGTCCAGGAGAAGGCTGGCTACTGCTTATAAAGTTTGAGCTTAGGAAGATAGCGAGCGGACATAGTCGTCGTCATCTATCATTGACCTAGGTAGTAACTCGCTAAGCGTAGTATTTCTTTAGGAATCGGCCATTTATTGGCCTGTAAGGCCTTTCACCGTGCATATCCATGAGTTGATAGGCTCCACCCTGGTAGACCTTGTCTATGATATACGGGCCTTCATAGTTTGGCTCGAATTTTCCCCGCTTGGCGCGATTGGGGATCATAGGCCTTTTGACCACTAGCACGAGTTCGCCTTGGCGGAATGTCCTCGGCCGGGTCAATCTTTCATATGAGCGCGTCATCTTTGCTTTATAGGCCTCCAGATTTTGTTGCGCTATGAGCCGGGTTTCATCAAGGGCATCAAGCTCCTCAAGTCAAAGGTGAGCATTTTCTTCGTCCGTCAGCTCGTAGTGGACCACCATTCGTAGAGAGGGTAACTCTATCTCGATGGGGAGTAATGCTTCTGTACCGAATACCAACGCATATGGTGTTGTGTTCGTGGCTGTCTTGAATGTAGTTCGATATGCCCAAAGAGCTTCTTGCAGCCTCTCATGCCAGTCCTTCTTATTTCGGGACACCGTTTTCTTCATGATCTTTGTCAAGGTCTTGTTGAAGGCCTCAGCTAGGCCGTTAGCTCGCGGATTATAAACCGAGGAATATCTCCAGTTTATATTGTGTTGTTGCGCGAAGCGACTGATCTTGTGGCTTCTATAAGCTGGCCCGTTATCGGAGATGATCTGTCGCGGAGTTCCAAACCGATATATGACGTGCGTCTTGAAGAAATGGAGGATATTCTCCGTCTTCACTTCCCTCAGTGGTACTGCCTCTGCCCATTTGGAGAAGTAGTCAGTCATCGCCAGAATGAAACGATGTCCTCTGGACGATGCTGGCTCGATGGGGCCGACTATGTCAGTCTCCCACATTTCGAATGGCCAACTAGCCACTGTTGGATGTAGTGGATTTGGATGCTGGTGGATATAGTCCCCATGAATTTGGCCTGAGTGGCATTGCTTCGCATATTCGAGGCAGTCCTGGATCATCGTGGGTCAGTAGTAACCCATCCGTTTAATCTTCAACTTCATCTTCGGGCCTGCTTGGTGAGAACTGCAGAGTCCGTCATGAACTTCCTGAACGACTCTTTTCGCTTCGTCAGGTCCCAGGCATCTCATCCACAGAGAATCAAATGACCTCTTGTACAGAGTATCATTGACGAAGGCGAAAGACAGAACTCGTTTCATAAGCTGATGTCTTGAGGACGCATCTTCGGGCGTTCGACGGTATTTGAAGTAGTCTATAAAGACTTCTCTCCAATCCTCAGCCTTTTCCCGGTCTTTTATTTGCAGGGTCGTCTGCTCAGTCGCTCCCTTCTCTTCGGGTGATTCCGGAGATATTTCCGCTGGGGCAAATACTCGACGACTTTATACCACGATCCTAACGTCATCGAGGTTCTCATCAGCCAGTTCTTTAGCGAGCTTGGCTAATGCATCCGCTTTGCTGTTTTCCACGCGCGGTATGTTCTCCAAAGTATAGGAGGGAATTTGGGTCAACAGTTGTTGCACCTTTTCGCTGTACTTCACCAACTCTGTTTTGCACATCTGGTAGTTGCCATTTACTTGACTGATGACCAGTTGGGAGTCTCCGTATATGAGGAGGTTTTCAATTCCCATGTCAATGGCGATCTCGAGGCCTGCTATCAAAACTTCATATTCGGCTTCATTGTTTGTCCTCGGCTCTATTAGGGAGAAAGCAAAGCGCATTATCCCTCCTTGTGGAGTTACAAAGATGAGTCCTACCCCCGATTTGATTATAGGGGCACTTTGTTTGCGCTTCTTCACGGAAGATGCTCCATCGAAATAAAGCTCCCATCGAGTATCACCACCGTCGATCGCATCAAACGCATGTTCGTCTGGAAGATCGCAATTCAGAGGAGAATCGGCAGGTATCGGATGCTCAGCGAGGAAATCGGCGATGGCCTGGCCTTTCACTGCCTTGAGAGGCTGATAGGTTATCGAAAACTCCATCAAGAGCAGGACCCATTTAGCGAGTCGCCCCGTCAATATGGCCTTTGACATCAAATATTTAAGGGGATCTACCTTCGAAATGAGACGGACTTCATGTGCCAACGCATAGTGTCTGAGCTTTGTTATCGCAAAGATTAACGCCAGGCAATGTTTTTCTATGGGGGAGTAGTTGCTTTCTACCCCCAGGAGAACTCGACTTAAGTAATAAAGAGCTCTTTCTTTCCCTTGGTCGTTCTCTTGTGCCCATAATGCGCCTAAGGAACCTTCGAGGGCGGTTGTATATAGAATGAGAGGCTTTCCCTTGACCGGAGCAGCCAATACTGGCGGATTCTGCAGGTACTGCTTGATTTCGTCCAGCGCGCTCTGACATTTGTGATCCCAAACGAAAGGGGTTTCCTTCTTCATCAGGTGACTGTAAGGGCGGTATTTGCTTGAAAGGTTGGCTATAAATCGCCGGATGTATGCGAGCTTCCCTTGGAGAGACCACAATTGTTTGAGAGTTCTTGGCGGTGGCATTTCCATGATCGCCTTGATCTTCGACGGATCTATCTCAATGCCCCGGTGCCGGACAATGAACCGTAGGAACTTGCCTGAGGATACTCCGAACGCGCATTTGAGGGGGTTCATCTTCAAATTGTATTGCCGAAGGCGTTGAAATACGGTCTTCCGATGCTCGAGATGTTCCTCGTATGACTTGCTTTTCACGACGAGGTCGTCGATATAGCATTCGATGATTTCATGTATAAGGTCATCGAAGATCTTCGTCATGGCCCTTTGATAAGTAGCACCGGCGTTCTTTAAACCGAAGGGCATTACTTTATAACAGAATATTCCCAGAGGAGTCCGCAAAGCGGTGAGCTTCTGGTCTTCGGGATGCATCAAAATCTGATTATACCCTGACGAGCCGTCCATGAAGGAGAAAACCTCATGAGTGGACGTATTGTCTATCATCAGTTCGATGACTGGCACTGGAAAATTGTCCTTCGGGCAGGCTTTATTGAGATTCCGGAAGTCAACGCATATGCGCACTGTCTCATTTTTCTTCATTACCGGGACGATGTTGGCGATCCAGTCAGGATATTGCACTTCCTGGATAAACCCAGAATCGATCAGCTTCTTGACTTCGGCGTTGCTCCGAGGATGTCTCCGGGCTTGCTTTCGGTCCCGTAAGTGTGGCCATGGCTGTCAGCATTTCTTGGAGCTTTTGTTGTTGTTGCCCCTGAACCTTAGTCATTGATCGCGTAAGCGGTCTATGACCCGTGAAGACATGGCTATCCTCTTTTCCGGATGCCATATAGACGGTATGTACCATCATGCCCCCAGACTGGGGGTGTTTGGGTTCAGTGGTCTTGCAGTTCATCGCAGACCCAGGGATTTTCTCCGGCCTTCTCCTCTTTCGTGGGCGGTCGAGGTTGAGGGAGCCATTGCAGCGGGCACCCAAGTAGCTATCGCCTTTTGTGGCTTGAGAGGATGGTCCTCTTCCCGCTGAACTTTCACCTTTTTCTGTCGGCGGGGATAATCTTGATCAATTACAGAGTCTTGGACTTGACGCCAGACCTTGTAGATTTTAGAGGACAGCCATTGATGGGGCTTTTCCGGCTTCACCTTTGTAGCGCTCTCCATAGGTGTAGGAGATCTTTTCAGCACAGCGGTCGGAGAGTTCTTGTGGACCTTCCTAAGTGGTTCAAAGCTGTTTCCAGTTGGAACAGCAGCATCAATTTCTGCCGTTGCAGTCGGCGGAGTCAGTCCAGAAGGAGAGTTGCCCCCGGTCTTCCTGTAACACCCGAGTCCAATACTACTATTCTCTGTTACTGGTTGAGCATTAGAGAGTACTCATTTCATTTAGCTTGCCTGTTTGTCACTTACTGTAAAATTCTATCTGGCAAAGTCATTTCTGCATATAACAAATTTTAGCATCTAAAATGAAATTAAAAATATCTATCTTGGCCTACTCGACACCCCTAGCCTTGTGGTAGCGTCCGTGCATCGTGTTCTCGTCCCGTTCGGTGAAACGGGCGAGTTTGGACGGCTACGCACGCGTACAGGTGTCCGTCATGGGGGTATGCTTTTTAATCATAAAACACTTAATTTTAAAATTTGGAACCCGCTTAAAATCCTATTATTTAAATTTCGAATTTTTGGACCCGACCCGGGCGCGATTTGGAAATGTTTCATTTAGCGCCGAAATCCCAAATTTTAATAATCTTTAAAACCTTAGTATATTTTTATAACTATAATAATCTTACTGTTATTATATATAATCCTCTGAAATTTTTATAACCCCACGAATCTTTCTTTTCCTAGCCTATCACGAGATTTCTAATCCCCCTGGGCCCCACTTTCTCTATATCTCTCTCTCTATCTTTCTCTCTCTCTCTCTCTATTTTTTTCTCTATTTCTCTCTCTCTCCAACTCTCTCTCTCTCCCCTATATATATAATTTCTCCCCTCCCATAATATTTTCCAGAACGCAACTTCACCCATCACGAGCCTTAACCCTAGCCGCCTTCATCGTCGCCACCGCAGCCCCGACGCCGGCGCCAGCGTCACCATCACCCTCGCCTCCGCCTCCTCCTCGCAACCTCAACCCTTGTCTTCTCCCCCGCGCACCCTGCACACCTGCGGCCACCTGCAATCTTCCCTGCAGTCGCCTGAATCGCCACCGGCAACCACCTGCGCCGCCCCGGCCGTCGCCGACGATCCCCGACCACCCCAGAACACCCAGTAAGTGGTTCTCCATCTCACCCTTCCTCTCTTCTTTTGTTCAAAACTTAAAACTAGCGCTGGATCTTTCTGCAGATCGCCGGAGACGCCGTTCTCGCCGCCGTCGATCTTGCCGTCGTTGCTAGTGCCCTCTGGACCAGTAAGTATTCCCCCATCTTCTTCTTCTCTGGTCATTCCCTTCTTTCCAAGATCCACACCCGTTCGAAACCCTATTTACTGTTTTTGTGCTCGCCGGAATCCGGCCGTGCCGGCGACGTGTCCCGACGATCCAGCAGAGTACTCTGACCCGTGTGGTTCCTTGGTTCGTTGTTTGGGTTCAATCCGTGAACCGTGCTTCCGTTGCGAGTTTCCCCGCTGACGTCACGTTTCGTTTTTCCCTGGTTCGAGACCCGTCGAGGCAAGTACCCCTTGCTACATGCTATACAGTATATTTATATATGCATTGACACCCTAAACCTGTAAAACTTAACTTGGTATAGTCGCTTCCCATTTTGGTTACAATATGGCATCATATCATTTTACTATTAAAATAGAACGTCCAATTTGCAAATCGAACCTAATAATCAAATCTACCTGTTCAACCACATTTTACTGTTAAAACGACTGGTAGAATTGTCCCTGTATTTCTGTTACATTCGGACACTTGTATGCAATTGACTTGAAATAACTGTATTGAACCGATACCTAAACTACTGCACCGCTAAGGATGTTTAAACCTGTTAACATAATTAAACGGCTGCATTGTATTACTGCACTCTTATGATTGAATGAAACATGCTCATTATTTAATGCATTGCTTATTTTGTTAATACCCATGTTTGTTTATACATCTGATTGTGAGCACACCCACGATATTGTTTACATCTTGGCCTGACATGGCTACACACACACACACACACACACACACACACATATATATATATATATATATCGTTACACCTGACATGGTACCATATACTGTTAACTTGATGTATCATGACCCGACCTGTTACCTGATCTCGTGCCTAATGCCAAAAAACCTGACATGTAGTCCTCATGGACCGTTCCTGTTGTCTATCCAGACAAACCTGCTTTTACCCGATCCTGTGTTGGCATTAGTTCTTGATTACTGAATACCTGACTCGACATATATAACTTGGGGGTATGGGGAAATCAAAGGTGAAACCTGACTTGTAACTCGACAGTTCACTACCTGTTCTGGGTGTACACATTCTTGTTTTGTGCCTAGCGGCATGTCTCAGTTTCGGCCGAGAATATTGTGGCCGTGGTCTTGGGTATGTACGGGATACTATCGAGTGTACACATTCCTGTTTTGTGCCTAGCGGCATGTCTCGGCTGCAGCCGAGAATATTGTGGCCGTGGTCCCGGGTATGTACGGGATACTATTGAGTTACATCAACGATTCATCAATTGATTTTAAAGACTTTAGAATAGAAAACCTGATAGAACAGTTTAGTTACCGACTGCACACCACCCTGCACTGCTTGTTTCACATTATTTCATTATTCATGCTTATTTTGCATGGCATGTTACATTGTTCATATTATATTACTTGTTGACATGACGCGCTGACGTCTGGGTTTTGCATGGTCCAGATTCTGTACCGCTGTCGCAGTCCGAGCAGGAGTACTTCAGCCAGCAGGCTTAGCTGTGAGTTCAGTAGTAGTTAGTTTTATTTCTTGCATTCATTTCCTGATGTGAGCCCGCATTATGGGACATACCTTTCAGTTATTTGTATTGGATCATTTGCTTCCACATTTATTTATTATTGACTCTTGTTATTCTGGATTATGGACATGTTTTTTTAGATTGTTTAGCTTGTTCTTGATATCTCTACAGCCGTAATGTGACTGTGGATGGATACTTCCTACCCACAGGTAGCATGGTTGGCTATGTCACGTGTCCAATCTAGCATACTCTAGGAAGCGGGGCGTGACATGGTTCTTTTGGTATCAGAGAACATAGGTTAGTTGGGTTGATTCTTTTGTAGTTGGGTATTGTACCCAATACATGAATCAGAATACCCGTGTTAGGAAACATGTCCTGCCACTTTGCCGTTTACCATTCTTGAATCATATTCTTCCTGATTATATCTTTTACGATGTGCAAACTTCCTTTGCATGCCGACTCGAAAACCTGATTTCTTGTTATCTCTAGGACTTAGGCGACTTGGGTGGAGTTAAGTAATTGTGGCTATGATACCGCGGTATAGTTATAATGCGGTACTCGATTTAAGTATCTTGGAGTTCTAGCCTTGATCTATATATTAAATCTATCATCATGCTAATGTTGGGTGTTTTGATTTCAGGAATATGGCAGATAAGAATTTGAAGACGTACCAGAGGCGTGTGGACGAAGCCGCCATGCTTGGAGTGATAAGGGGAATGCTGGAGAATCAAAAGAGACAGACCGAGCTGATCCAGCAGCAAGCAGATTAGTTTCAGGAAGATTTGCAGATCGTTCAGCAGTCTGTAAACAACGTTGGAGCTAAACCAGTTGACCGAGTAGGGACCGTGGCAGATTTCAGACGTTTGGGTCCGTCTACATTCACTGGTTTGGAGGAGCCGTTGCCAGCCGAGCAGTGGCTAGTTGACACGGAGAACTTGCTGATTGCGGCACAGATTCCAGATGACAAAAGAGTTGACGTGGTACGCATTCAGTTAGTGGACTACGCCCGAGAGTGGTGGCTTGTGGAAGAGACCAGCTTGCCCAAGCCGATCAAGTGGACGGATTTTTCTAAGAGTTTCCTGGAGAAGTTCTTCCCGCGGACTGCACGGGAGGAAATGGAAGAGAAGTTTATTGGGCTAAGGCAGAATGGAGCACCCGTGGATGTGCATGCAGCAGAGTGGACGAGACTCAGCAGATTCGCTGGACCTTTAGTCACCAACGATGCAGACAGGGCACGAAGGTTCATGCGCAGCTTGGATGTGGACATCCTGAGGCAGATTGTCTCTCTGGGTTTGACCACTTTCTCACAGGTTCTTACGGCAGCTCGGGAATAACAGAGTTTATCTGGGATGAAAGGGAGCTTGCAGCAGACAGCAGTTGCGGCCAGGAAGCCCGCATTTGTACCTAACCGAGCTCATGGTCACAAGGGTATTCCAGTGGACCGTCGTGGTTTAGCACCAATGAAGAAGCCTGTGATTGTTGATCAAAGAGAGAGCATGAATTGTAACTACTGCAATTTATCTGGCCACATGCAAAAGGATTGTCGAAGGAGGCTGGGACTCTGTTTGGTTTGTGGAGCGGCAGATCACGCCGTTAATGCTTGTCCGTCGAAGCTTCGTAAGAGAGATGATATTCAGAAGCCTCCGCAGAGACCGTTCCAAGGGCAGAAACAGCTGACTCAAGGACCTAATCAGGCTCGAGCTTTTACCTTGACAGCTGAGGAAGCCAAGGCATCAGGAGAAGTTGTTTCTGGTACTTTACTCGTTCATGGTTTTCCCGCATTGGCATTATTTGATTCTGGTGCATCCCACTGTTTTATGTCATCCAAATTTATAACTACACACTCGATTACCTACACGACCCTGTCTAGTTTCTGGGACATACACACTGGGAATGGGAAAATCATATCTAGTAGGGAGTGTAAGGATTGTACAGTTGTTGTGTGCGGACGGGAACTCTTTGCAGATTTCTTGGTGATAGATACGGGCAGCTATGAAGTTGTCTTGGGAATGGATTTTCTTGGCACTTTCCACGCTCACATTGACTGTAGGGCAAAGAAAGTAATTTTCCAGATTCCCGGACATCCCGAGTTTACCTTCACTGGAGGAAGCAGTTCTGTCGGGCCAGTCGAGTTTAGGGCTAGGCCGACAAACAATATTCTTGCAGCAATGGAAGTTGATAGTGGTGAAGAGCCGGCGGTTGTTCGCAATTTTATGGACGTATTTGAAGATATATCGGGTTTACCGCCGAAGCGAGACGTGGAGTTCGCAATTGACCTTATTCCTTGTGCAGCGCCAGTATCTAAAGCGTATTATCCAATGGCACCAGTAGAGTTGGAAGAAGTTAAGAAACAGATTGCTGAATTGCTTGAGAAGGGTTGGATTCGAAGCAGTAACTCGCTTTGGGGAGCTCCAGTTCTTCTAGTAAAGAAGAAGGATGGCACAAGAAGAATGTGCATCGACTATCGAGAATTAAACCGGGTGACTATTAAGAACAAGTACCCGATCCCTCGCATTGGAGAACTTTTTGAGCAGCTTAGTGACGCGAGGGTATTCTCGAAGCTGGATTTGCGATCCGGATATCATCAGGTCCGAGTGAAAACAGAAGATATTTGCAAGACGGCGTTTCGAACTCGGTATGGACATTACGAGTACTTAGTGATGCCCTTCGGAGTAACGAATGCGCCGGCAGTATTCATGGACTTGATGAACCGAATCTTTTCACCGTTCTTGGATCAGTTTATTATGGTGTTCATTGACGATATTCTGGTTTACTCGAAGAGCTTTGAGGAGCATACGGAGCACTTGAAGATCGCACTGCAGACGTTGAGACAGAAGAAATTGTATGCGAAGATGAGTAAGTGCGAGTTTTGGCTGGAGGAAGTGAAGTTTTTGGGGCATGTTGTGTCTGGCGATGGCATTGTCATCGATCCAGAAAAGATTGCAGCGGTTCGAGATTGGCCTATTCCAAAGAATGTCGCTGAGATAAGAAGTTTCCTTGGATTAACCGGATACTACAGAAGATTTGTGGAGAACTTTGCTCGTCTGGAAGAGCCGTTGACCAAGCTTACGCGCAAGGAGGTACCTTTTGTATGGACGGATAAATGTGCGTTAGCTTTTGAGACGCTGAAGCAGAAGTTGATAATCGCCCCTATTCTGACCGTGCCAGACAATTCCGGAGGATTGGTGATTCACAGCGACGCATCTGGGAAACGATTGGGATGTGTTTTGATGCAGCATGGGAAAGTTGTAGCGTACGCATCAAGACAATTGAAGACCCATGAGAAGAATTATCCAACTCATGACTTGGAGCTTGCGGCTGTGATTTTCGCTTTGAAGATTTGGAGACACTACCTTTTGGGCGAAAGAGTCGAATCTATACAGATCATAAGAGCTTGAAGTATGTGTTCACTCAGAACGAGCTTAACATTAGGCAGCGTAGATGGTTGGAGCTGATGGCTGACTACGACCTTGATCTTAAGTACCATCCGGGGAAGGTTAACGTCGTGCCGGATGCGCTTAGTCGGTTACCAGCAATTCAGGTGTTAACTACGCAGAAGGAGATCGTTGCAGATTTTCGAAGATTTGACTTGGAGGTTGTGCTACCACGTTCTACGGGACAGTTGATGCAGTTGCAGGTGCAGTCGTCTTTAATTCAGAAAATTAAAGCAGCACAATCGCAGGATCCTAGACTGCAAAAGTTTCGAGAGCAGGTTGAAGCCGGACTACGAACAGATTTACTGGTCCATGAAGATGGTTCGTTGAGGTATGGTAGCCGTTTGTGTGTGCCAAAGGGAGATGTTCGTGAAGAGCTTATGAAGGAGGCACACAGTTCAGCTTACTCTGTACATCCAGGAGGCATAAAGATGTACCAAGATATTCGACAGCATTTCTGGTGGGAAGGCATGAAACGGGAGATTGCTCGCTTTGTGGCTAAGTGCTTGGTGTGTCAGCAAGTTAAGGCTGAACATCAAACGGTTGCTGGTTTATTGCAACCAATTCTGATTCCTCAGTGGAAGTGGGAACATATAACCATGGATTTCGTGACGGCTTTACCGCGGAGTCCAAAGGGCAACAATGCAGTATGGGTGATTGTTGATCGGTTGACCAAGGCAGCTCACTTTATTCCTTTCCGGGTTGGTCAATCAACGGAGACTTTGGCAGAGCAGTACATGCAGTAGATTGTAAGATTGCATGGAGTACCGGTGAGCATCGTGTCCGATCGGGACACTCGGTTCTTATCACACTTCTGGAGGAGTTTACAGGAAAGTTTGGGGACTCGATTGAAGTTTAGCACAGCTTATCATCCTCAAACTGATGGTCAGTCGGAGAGAACGATCCAAACTCTTGAAGACATGTTGAGAGCATGCATGTTGGACTTCAAGGGTTCGTGGGAGGATCATCTACACTTGGTGGAGTTTTCTTACAACAACAGTTTCCAAGCAACTATCCAGATGGCTCCGTTTGAAGCTTTGTATGGTCATAAATGCCGTTCACCTGTTTGTTGGGATGATGTTGGTGAACGAAGATTATTGGGACCAGATTTGGTGGTGCAGACAGTTGAGAAGGTTAACACAATCAGAAAGCATATGAAGGCAGCTCAAGACAGACAGAAGAGTTGGGCTGACACGTCAAGAAGACCTCTAGAGTTCGCCGTGGGTGATTTGGTATTCTTGAAGATATCACCGACTAGAGGGGTGATTCGTTTTGGAAGTCGAGGAAAGCTTAGTTCTCGATTCGTTGGACCCTTTGAGATATTGGAGCATGTTGGAGAGGTAGCGTACCGTCTGGCGTTACCGCAGTCCTTGGCAGGTGTGCACGATGTGTTTCACGTATCTCAACTACGAAAGTATGTTCGAGATGAAACACACGTTTTGGATCATTCGGAGTTAGCAGTACGCGAAGACTTGACTTTTGAGGAGCGACCGGTTGAAATCGTGGATCGAAGGGAAAAGGTTCTCAAGAACAAGGTTATCCCCCTTGTGCTTGTTTCTTGGGGAAATCGATCGCATGGAGAGTCCACTTGGGAACGAGAAGATGAGATCCGGCAGAAGTTTCCTCACCTTTTTCTGTAGTTTTCTATCTTGTATTCTTAGAATTTCGAGGACGAAATTCTTTTTGTAGTTGGGTATAATGTAACACCCAAGCCCAATACTACTATTCTCTGTTACTGGTTGAGCATTAGATAGTACTCATTTCATTTAGCTTGCCTGTTTGTCACTTACTGTAAAATTCTATCTGGCAAAGTCATTTCTGCATATAACAAATTTTAGCATCTAAAATGAAATTAAAAATATCTATCTTGGCCTACTCGACACCCCTAGCCTTGTGGTAGCGTCCGTGCATCGTGTTCTCGTCCCGTTCGGTGAAACGGGCGAGTTTGGACGGCTACGCACGCGTACAGGTGTCCGTTTTGGGGGTATGCTTTTTAATCATAAAACACTTAATTTTAAAATTTGGAACCCGCTTAAAATCCTATTATTTAAATTTTGAATTTTTGGACCCGACCCGGGCACGATTTGGAAATGTTTCATTTAGCGCCGAAATCCCAAATTTTAATAATCTTTAAAACCTTAGTATATTTTTATAACTATAATAATCTTAGTGTTATTATATATAATCCTCTGAAATTTTTATAACCCCACGAATCTTTCTTTTCCTAGCCTATCACGAGATTTCTAATCCCCCTGGGCCCCACTTTCTCTATCTCTCTCTCTCTATCTTTCTCTCTCTCTCTCTCTATTTTTCTCTATTTCTCTCTCTCTCTAACTCTAACTCTCTCCTCTATATATATAATTTCTCCCCTCCCATAATATTTTCCAGAACGCAACTTCACCCATCACGAGCCTCAACCCTAGCCGCCTTCACCGTCGCCGCCGCAGCCCCGACGCCGGCGCCAGCGTCACCATCACCCTCGCCTCCGCCTCGCAACCTCAACCCTTGTCTTCTCCCCCGCGCACCCTGCACACCTGCGGCCACCTGCAATCTTCCCTGCAGTCGTCTGAATCGCCACCGGCAACCACCTGCGTCGCCCCGGCCGTCGCCGACGATCCCCGACCACCCCAGAACACCCAGTAAGTGGTTCTCCATCTCACCCTTCCTCTCTTCTTTTGTTCAAAACTGAAAACCAGCGCTGGATCTTTCTGCAGATCGCCGGAGACGCCGTTCTCGCCGCCATCGATCTTGCCGTCGTTGCCAGTGCCCTCTGGACCAGTAAGTATTCCCCCATCTTCTTCTTCTCTGGTCATTCCCTTCTTTCCAAGATCCACACCCGTTCGAAACCCTATTTACTGTTTTTGTGCTCGTCGGAATCCGGCCGTGCCGGCGACGTGTCCCGACGATCCAGCAGAGTACTCTGACCCGTGTGGTTCCTTGGTTCGTTGTTTGGGTTCAATCCGTGAACCGTGCTTCCGTCGCGAGTTTCCCCGCCGACGTCATGTTTCGTTTTTCCCCGGTTCGAGACCCGTCGAGGCAAGTACCCCTTGCTACATGCTATACAGTATATTTATATATGCATTGACACCCTAAACCTGTAAAACTTAACTTGGTATAGTCGCTTCCCATTTTGGTTACAATATGGCATCATATCATTTTACTATTAAAATGGAACGTACAGTTTGCAAATTGAACCTAATAATCAAATCTACCTGTTCAACCACATTTTACTGTTAAAACGACTGGTAGAATTATCCCTGTATTTCTGTTACATTCGGACACTTGTATGCAATTGACTTGAAATAACTGTATTGAACCGATACCTAAAGTACTGCACCGCTAAGGATGTTTAAACCTGTTAACATAATTAAATGGCTGTATTGTATTACCGCACTCTTATGATTGAATGAAATATGCTCATTATTTAATGCATTGCTTATTTTGTTAATACCCATGTTTGTTTATACATCTGATTGTGAGCACACCCACGATACTGTTTACATCTTGGCCTGATATGGCTACACACACACACATATATATATATATATATATATATATATCGTTACACCTGACATGGTACCATATACTGTTAACTTGACGTACCATGACCCGACCTGTTACCCGATCTCGTGCCTAATGCCAACAAACCTGACATGTAGTCCTCATGGACCGTTCCTGTTGTCTATCCATACAAATTTGCTTTTACCTGATCCTGTGTTGGCATTAGTTCTTGATTACTGAATACCTGACTCGACATATATAACTTGGGGGTATGGGGAAATCAAAGGTGAAACCAGACTTGTAACTCGACAGTTCACTACCTGTTCTGGGTGTACACATTCTTGTTTTGTGCCTAGCGGCATGTCTCGGTTTCGGCCGAGAATATTGTGGCCGTGGTCCCAGGTATGTACGGGATACTATCGAGTGTACACATTCCTGTTTTGTGCCTAGCGGCATGTCTCGGCTGCAGCCGAGAATATTGTGGCCGTGGTCCCGGGTATGTATGGGATACTATTGAGTTACATCAACGATTCATCAATTGATTTCAAAGACTTTAGAATAGAAAACCTGATAGTACAGTTTAGTTACCGACTGCACACCACCCTGCACTGCTTGTTTCACATTATTGCTTTATTCATGTTTATTTTGCATGGCATGTTACATTGTTCATATTATATTACTTGTTGACATGACGCGCTGACGTCTGGGTTTTGCGTGGCCCAGATTCTGTACCGCTGTCGCAGTCCGAGCAGGAGTACTTCAGCCAGCAGGCTGAGCTGTGAGTTCAGTAGTAGTTAGTTTTATTTCTTGCATTCATTTCCTGATATGAGCCCGCATTATGGGACATACCTTTCAGTTATTTGTATTGGATCATTTGCTTCCGCATTTATTTATTATTGACTCTTGTTATTCTGGATTATGGACATGTTTTTTTAGATTGTTTAGCTTGTTCTTGATATCTCTACAGCCGTAATGTGATTGTGGATGGATACTTCCTACCTACAGGTAGCATGGTTGGCTATGTCACGTGCCCAATCTAGCGTACTCTGGAAAGCGGGGCGTGACACTTCCTTACTCGGCGCCAGTGGTATATCCCTAGTAAGAGGGGTGTTGTCTCCTGAGGGTTTTCAGCGGATTACACCCACAAAATCGTAAAATAAAAGAGAGATGGTGAAAGTTATATAAAGATAAGAACTATAAAAGAAAGAACTTGAAAATAAGAGTTTTCAACTCTACCAGCTTTTCAGTTGCTATGAGCCCTATCTTAATAGTCATGAAAAGATGTTAGAAATCACATCATCCCTCAATAAAACATCGCCTTTAGTTTTCATTCCTACCTTTCTTCCAAACATTGATCATATACCCCTACGTGTGTGAACTGGACATCCCTACACTCAGAGAATTCAATTCAAGCAATCATACTCTTGTCCATCTACCTCAGTACTTTTTAATAGATATTTAGATGGAATTTGCTCACACATTCTTCATGCGACCGTTAATAGTTCTTGAGGTACTAACCGATCGATTACTCATGTGCTTGCTAATTAGGTGTTTTTCCCCGTCTTGCAACACCTAAGGCTTAGCAGTGGCTCCCAAACCAGTTGGTCTAAGGCACTAGGTGATAAAGCACCCTTGCTATATTTTTTTTATTGCTGCCTCGGTGATAACAAAACCAGTGTTCATTTTTATTTTCACCATTTTATCTTTTATTCTCCACTTTTATTTTCTTCATACTTTGGCTTCTAGACAAGAGCATTTCAAGGTATCTTCTACTATCCCGAGTTTCAAGATGTGTGTACGTGCGTATAGTAGGGTTTCAACGTTCAAATGTTTGGCTTCCAGAATATGAACTATTTTTCAGGCTTATTTTTAACCTAAGATTAGTAATTTCTTTCATCCTACTAACCTTTGGGACAACAGCTTATAACCACTTATTACTAGTTTCATTTAAGAAAACATCTAACTTTCTTATTTTTCTTAAACTATTCCTATCTTTTAAATATAATTTTTTACTTTCTACTCTTTTATTATCACAAATTTTTTTGTGTGCTTATATATAGTGTAATGCAAAGTAGGGCGTAAATAAGCACAGGAGCGTTGAAAAACGACTTCTTGGGAGCTTCTTGCGATAGTACAGGAGCGCTGAAGCTCGTTGGCGGGAGCATGGTCCCGAAGAAGAGCCCAGTGGTGGCTTGAGTTACCTGCTCCACTGGCATAGTGAAAAGGGAGGCCGCTTGGGGCCCGTAGGTTACTCCTCCAGATGGGACAGAGCGAGAGTTGCTGTTGCAGTTAGTGCAATTCGAAGCCATTGATTTCTTGAATAGCTTGAATATTCTGCCCCCTGCGTCGACCTTGGTCTTTGGCATGTGCCAGCTGTTTGAGGACCGATTCTGTCGGCAAGGCTGCTGTTTGGGGAGCCTGCCTGTGGGCGACAGACATCCTCTGGGCTTCCTCCATCGGCGTTGAGACACCGAGGGTGGGAGGTGGGAGCATCGACCTAAAAAGAAGCCCGTTAATTTCTTGAAAATCCGGATTGTAGAGATTTGAGGCTGCAAGTGACCCATACTTGACTCCGCCGGGTATGACAAAGCCTGAGTTGCTAGGGTGGGAGCAAATGTCATTCTTAATAGAGACGAAATGCCGACTTCAATATCCACTCCCCTAAGGGCAACCAAAAACATACACACCGCGATTATTTGATCACGGGAAAAACACGACACACGAAGTGTGGAGTGGAAAGAGGAAAAGGTCCCACCGGGCGTGCCAGAATCTGTTCCCCTCCGAATGGCGGCCGAGACATTAGGACGTCTTGCCTGAGATTCGGGGCAGATGCTATTTGGTTTTATCCGTCCACCTCTCCGAAGATGCCAAGTTGATTTATGGCACCGTGTATCGGAGGTTTAGACGGATGTGGCCGATGTAGCAGACTTCGTCAGATTCCCCCTCGCTTGAAAGGTTTTTGATTGTGGGGACGCTCTTCCCTGCAGGCGCAAGCCCCTGCAGTTAATTACGCTACCGCATCGCGGTAACAACTTTTTCCTTCTCCAGAATTTCACTTCGTGTCGTGGGCGTTTGTTTTGTTTGTGGTTTCCCGTGGATTGTATACGGAGACTATTTATTTCGTCGCCCGTAGGACGTGGATTAGTCCAAATCCGTACTTTCTTAGATTTGGGTTTTGGGTTTTGGTTTAAGGATACGTTAGCCATATTTGAGGCTAAGATCAACTTCAACGTTTGTTAAGGGTATGTTAGTCTAATTTCCAGACTAAGATCTACTTAACGGGATCGTCTAGATCCATTTCCAGTTTAGGGACATGGTGGTCCATTTAATATATGGCCGTCGGAACCCGTCACCTCTCTGACGACGTTGAAGGATTACAACGACATGTGTCACAGGAGTTCGGAGATGTACCCTTGAACCAAAGTTGATTGGGGGGTCTTATAGTCCAATTTGGGACTAAAGTCTGAATGTTTAAGGATACATTAGCCATATTTGAGGCTAAGATCAACTTAAACGGGATCGTTTAGATCCAACAAAAGAGCGTTTGGGGGCTCTATTGTTCCAGTTTAGGGACGTAGTGGTCCATAGGTAGTTTAGGGACATTGCGGTCCATTGGTAGTTTAAGGACATTGCGGTCCATTAGTAGTTTAAGGACGCATAAGTCCATGGGTTTAAGGACCCCACAGTCCATATGGGTGTGTTTAAGGACGCATTAGTCCGTTAGTTTAAGGACGCATAAGTCCGCGGGTTTAAGGACCCCACAGTCCGTATCTTGGTTTAAGGACGCATAAGTCCATGAGTTTAAGGACCCCACAGTCCGTGTTGATGTGTGGTTGTCGGGACCCATCACCTCTCTGACGTCGTTGAAGGATTACAACGATAGGAGTCAGAGAAGTTCGGAGATGTACCCTCGAACCGGATGTAAATTGATTTAAGAGAGCATCTGTGCTCAGTCAATTTAATTTGAGGACTTACGGCCATGATTGGGCTAAGTCCAGTTTAGAAATGTTTAACATCTTATTTGTCTTTGGCCTATTAGGCCTGTGCTAGGGCTTTGCCCCTGTTTAATAATGCACTGCATTTCTTATTTTGTTTGGGCTCTGCCCTTTTATAAATGATGCAGAGCATCAATTTTGTTTGGGCTTTGCCATTTTATTGCGTTTTATTTTGTTTGGGCTCTGCCCTTTTATAAATGATGCAGAGCATCAATTTTATTTGGGCTCTGCCCCTTTTATTGCATTGCAATTTATTTTGGCCTACTAGGCCTTTTTGACTTAGGCCTGGCCCCTTCAGTAAACAATGCAGTGCATTTGTCTGGCGCTTTGCGCTAATTAATGAGCGCAAGCGCATGTGGAGGTGACACGTGTCATGCTCTGGTGAGCGCAAGCGCAGTTAGCGCAGTGCGCTGCGCCAGTGCGCTGCGCTGCTGACACGTGGCACGCTCTGGTGAGTTGCACCAATTTCAGAGAGTAATACTCTATTTTGAAAGCGCATAGCGCAAGTTGTTCTGGAGCTGACACGTGGCGCTCTCTGGTGGCTTGCGCCAACCCAAGAGTGCAACAGTACAGATTTACAAGTGCAAGGCACTGTTTTAATATCTTGATCTAATTTTGGATTCAAGAAAAGAATCTTTTTAAGATTCCAGAACCAGTGGTTCATCAAAAGGCAATGCCTTTGTGTAGATCAAATGATCTAATAAAGAAGTATATTACTTCTTATTTTATTATTATTATTTGATCTTTTCTTTTTATTTTAAGATCTTGATCTTGTTCTTAGATCATTGATCTTTTCAGAAGAAATTCTTCTTTTCAAAGGTTTACCTTCTTTTCTTTCTGATTTCTTTTCAAACTTTCTTTTTAGGAGTTCTCTGAATTCTTTCTCTGTTTCTCTGTCAATATTCTCTCTTCTTCTCTTTTTTTTATTTTAGAAAGAAGGATCATTGGTCGTTGGGACCCACCACCTCTCCGACGACTCTGAGAGATTACAGTGCCGTATATCGAAGGTGTGGAGGGATGTACCCTTTGAACCATGTCTCACTCATTAGGAGGGAAGAACATGCTAGAGCTTAAGATTCTCGCTGCTGAAAAAGGCTTCTTTACGTTCGCACATGTGCGTCGCATGTGCTGGGCGCACGTGCGTTGCACGTGTTGGGCGCTCAAATTTTGCACGTAGCACATATGGATCTTGCGCATATGCGCATTATGGGAGGAGCAAGCTCCTATGGAGAACGAGTCTCCTTTTAATTGAATATTCTCATGTGGTGCGCTCGTGCGTTGCACGTGTTGCGCGCTTGGCGGGCACACGTGCGTTGCACATGGCGCACATGCGTATTATGAGGAGAAGCAGGGCTTCTATACATGGAGACCATGCTCCTTTTAATATTATTAAATGTTCTCATGTGGTGCGCACGTGCGTTGCACGTGGTGCGTGCGTGGCGGGCGCACGTGCGTTGCACGTGGTGCGCGCGTGGCGGGCGCACGTGCGTTGCACGTGGTGCGCGCGTGGCGGGCACACGTGCGTTGCACCTAGCGCACATGCGCATTATGAGGAGAAGCAGGGCTTCTATATATGGAGAATAGGCTCCTTTTAATATTATTAAATGTTCTCATGTGGTGCGCACGTGCGTTGCACGTGGTGCCGCATGGTGAGCACACGTGCGTTGCACGTAGCGCATTATGAGGAGAAGCAGGGCTTCTATATATGGAGAACATGCTCCTTTTAATATTATTAAATGTTCTCATATGGTGCGCACGTGCGTTGCACGTGGTGCCGCATGGCGGGCACACGTGCGTTGCACGTAGCGCACATGGCGCTTGCGCATATGCGCATTATGGGGAGGAGCATGCTCCTATCTTGGAGAACTGAGCTCCTTTGGAGAACTAAGCTCCTTTGAGTATTGAATCCTTTGAGGATTTAACTCTATCCTTTCTAAGAGGTATCCCCTCTTATTTATATGGGAGTGGTAGAGAAGCCATCTCTTCTTTTCCCGATGTGGGACTAAAAAATGCATTCCCCATGTAGTAGAGCATTACTTTAGATTACACGTGCATAACACATTTGCTCATAACTTTTGATCTCGGATGAATTATGAGGCCCATAATATATTAAATCGAAGGTCTTTTCGAGATGCTTTCAATATCATCAGAATTTAGCCATTTCTCGTTCCGGAGTTTGTCAAAATACAGCTTGGAAAATACTGGTTCGCATCTTCTTCCTTAGATCACATGTGCATAGACATTTGCTCATAACTTTTGATCCCGGATGAATTATGAGGCCCATAATATATCAAATCGAAGGTCTTATCAAGATGCTTTCAATACGATCAGAATTTAGCTATTTATCATTCCGGAGTTTGTCAAAATACAGCTCGGAAAATACTGGTTCGCATCTTCTTTCTTAGATCACACGTGCATAACACATTTGCTCATAACTTTTGATCTCGGATGAATTATGAGGTCCATAATATATCAAATCGAAGGTCTTTTCGAGATGCTTTCAATATCATCAGGATTTAATAGTTCGTCATTGGGGAGTTTATCAAAATATAGGCCGGAAGATATTGGTTCACATTTTCTTAAGCGTATCGCTGCCATTTGATATCTTGGACTCTTTTGCGCAGAAATTTTTGGCGGGAACATACCCGTTCTGCGTCAGAATTATGCTTCGTCCCGGAACCTTATGTCGAAATTATGTTTTGTCTAAAAATATATCCCCCATGAAATTATGCTCCGCTCTTCGGAATGATGCTCCCACCATGCAATTATGCTCCTAGAATTAAGCTTCTCTCCTCGGAATGATGCTCTGATCCCGGAATTATGCTCCGTACATCGGAATTATGCCCCGCACATCGGAATGATGCTCCGACTCTATGAAATTATGTTCTGCACATCGGAAGGATGCTCCGACCCCTGGAATTATACTCCCGGAAGGATGCTCTGCCCTCGCAATGATGCTCCACCTCAAAGTCAAACTTCCCATGAAACAAGATCCATCAATTTCATGCACACAACCCATATACGCGGTGTCCATTTATTGATGCGGGGTATTTTGTTGAGGTCAAAAATTACACCCCGATTGACCATGTCAAAGTCTAAGTCAACTCCAAGTCAAGTAGGACCAAGCCTAAGCTAAGTGGGTCCATGCCCAAGTCGAGCTCAAACATGAAGGGCCGGCCTCCCACCTGCTAAGAAGGAAAATATGTAATAAATAAGTTTGATATAATTTTCATGCATGAATGTAAATAAATGGGTAAAAAACCAAATTTTTATAAGGCGCATGACTCATGTGCAAAAAGAAATAAGCACATGAGGTATGGGATGGGAAAAATGCCATTTTGTAAAGTCTAATGGGCTATGTGTAAATTTGTAAGCCTATAAAAGGCAATATTATAAAAAAATGAAAGACAATTTTCATTCCCCATAAAATTTCTAGGGTTTGTGCCTTCATTATCTCTCTTAAGTTCTTCCACTTTCTCTTCATTTCCCATTAAATCAATTGCTTGGCTTTATTTTTCTCAAAACTAAATAAAGTTTCACCATAAACCCATTGAAGGAGAGTTTAATTCTCACATCAAATCCCAAAAAGAAAAGATTTTTGCCATTTTTTTTCTTCCTCTTCAAGATCCAATTTGAAAGGAGGGAAGAAGGGAAAACCCACCTCTCAAGGATCCATCAAAAGAAGAAAATGGATCTCTTTTCATCACCCAAAATCCAAATCTTAGAGTTTCAAGAGAACCCATTTGGGTTTATTCTTAAAAGAGAAAGGAGGAAATCTTTTGGAGTTTAACTCCATAATATAATAAAACGTTTGAGAGTCTAACTCCATTAAAAATCTTTAGGAGTTCAACTCCATATTTAAAAATCCTTTGGAGTTTAATTCCATAATAAAAATTCTTTTAAAAGTTTAACTCTATTTAAATTTTTTTAGAGTTTAACTCCATAATAATTTTTTAGGAGTTTAACTCCAAATCTGAGGGCTTAGCCCCTTTTCTAGCCCATGCTTGTGCTCTTCGCGGATACATGCCCCGCGGGTAATTAACAGCAGTTTAGTCCACGGCTGCCAGAGATTTGGATCCTCACAATCAGGAAACCCCAGTCTGCCCTAGGCAGGGGGAATCTGTATGACGCCTGACAAGCGAAGCGCATTCCTATCCCAATAGAGTGACGAAAAACACTCTACAGTGTTCTCTATTTCAAATTATGTAGTGTAGATCCCACTAACGTTTCAAATGAAATGCGATCTATACTTTAAATGAAGTATTACCTATGCTTCAAATGAAGTGATACCCTTATCTTAAAGGAGGTAGTGTGGACCCCACCTAGGATATCCCACTTGCACACAAGCAGATGTGATGTGGCCCCCACATAGGGCAGTGCCCATTAACTTTCACCAAGTTGACTCTAAAACACCTTCAAGTATTTCCATTCAACTCTCAAATGAGACCTCTATATATTTTACATTCTTTTTTCCAAATATCAATCTATTTACATTCAAATTGTATACAAACTTGAACAAAATGAATTAAATATACATTCTTTTGTTTGAACTATACTTGGTATTTACTTTACTAATAAATACACGAATCCCCACACTATAATGATGCAATTTGAAATGAACTAGTATGGTATCCCGTTCAGGTGCGTGACATTAAGGTGTAGTTAACGGTAAACACTTGCGCTGTCGGAAGTCTCGAACCCAGGATATTCTGGTCAACTTTTAGAAACACTAAATAACATGTTTTGTTTATACTCACTTTTGTTTCAATGTCCAATCGCTGAACGTCCCAAAGAGGGTAAAAAAATGGCGACTCCGCTAAGAAATATGACTTCTCCTTTAGCTCATTCTAAATCGTATCGCTTTGCGCGTTTCGTCCCAAAACCCCTATCGAAAACCTTTGGTTTCATAGACTAGAGCATTACCCATTGGGCCAAACATCAACATACTTACTAGCAAAGCTCACTAAGTCTGGACATCAATTTAGACGCTGCTTGAGTGCCGTAAGCTTCACGAAACCTTTAAGAAATTTACACAAGGTAGAGAGGTCTGGCCAATCACTATGATCGGGACCTATTCTATCTATAAGGTTTCTAATCCCACTATGGTTATTTCTTTTCAGGCCTAACAAATGGCTCATAGCAACATCAACAACAATGCACCATCGCCTGCCGATCTCATGGTGGTGGCCAAAATAGTACGGGCCATGTTTGTCATAACTGAGGCTAATCTTCAGTTTGTCATGTCCCCTGTGGGCCTTGCGGTATATGACCATGAAGCGTGCCTTTTTGGCACCATCAATGACTTCCCGGTACTGCAGGCCAGACAGAGGAGCGTTCCGCCCCCAAAGCAAAGATTTAGCTTCCAGGAGAACCAGCCGACAACACCAACTCAAAGGCCAGCCAGGCCAACTCAGACCTGACCTGAAGAAAGGCCGGTTCCAAAACAAGTCACTGGTGACATTTCTTCATCATTCAGGAGGGCCATCTGATAAGTCTGGGATGGAAAGGTGGTTCTGAACGACACTACCACTGTCTACAGGGGCAACCGCTTGCGGTGCCAGCTCCCTATATCGGAACCAAATGAAAGTCGATATTTGAAAGACTTTCGATCGCCAAAGGGCCCAAGCAAGATCCCTAGGGGACGACGGCATCGTTTTCAGGGCGGGCTGCTTCACTGCTCTACTCCAGCTCAAGAAAAGTGGATCCTTTCGTAACATGGCCGCTAAAAGAGACCGAGAGGAGGGCACTCATCCTCTCACCTAGCAAAGGCATGTGGCAACTATGCCTGTCACAACTCATTCTCTTCCCTCTAATAGCTATAAGATTAGCCCTGGAGGAATGGATGCACCACTGGTTCCTCTCGCAAATAAGGGAATATTAATTAGAAGATCTACAAGGCATATCAAGAAGCAAAGAGTCTCCAAAGGGCCGTCCCTCATAGAGTCTTCTATTAAAAGAAAAGGAAAATTCTCAACAGGCTCGCTAGCGAAGCTTAGGTTCCCTCGAACAAAGAATGAATCCCAACTCCAGATTACACGGGGCTAGATGCTAGTAGGGTTTTCTTCAAATGAAGGAATCCACTTCCTTTAAGGGCTTCTTTCGCAAGTCCAGCAAGAGATCGCTCAACTAGCCCAAAGCATACCTTTCAAATTTATTCAGTTGTTTACAGTTGTCGAATGATCGGGACGAGCAAGCCAGACAATCACCACCCTTCTTGGTTAAAAGGTCCAGCAGCAGGCACAAGAAGCCATGACAGTCACCCTCAATATGAGAGGACGTCGAATCTAGATCCTCTTAACCCGACAGTTTGAGATAGGATCGCTTAAATCAATGAATCAAATGAAAACCTGCTTCATATCGATGAGAGTCCTCTACGAGATGATAGTTATGATGAAAACATCCATGCAAAGGACAAAGATCGTCAGATCGACGAGCTGCGAGCATAGATGTTCAATATAGTGAATGTCATCCAGGCCATGTGAGCACAATTGCGAAGCCTAACAATGACGCCATGACTGGATCCACAAGGAGAAAGAATGCGACGGTCAACTGCGCTAGCAGACTCTACAACTCAGGCTCACTGCAATGAGCAAAAATCCACGATTTCACAAGAAATGACAGCACCAAGGAAAGAAAAGACGCCTCCAACTCCTCAGACAGTGCCTACCCTGTTCCCCTCCGAATGGCGGCCGAGACATGGGATGTCTAGCCTGAGATTCGGGGCAGATGCTAATTGGTGCTATCCGTCCACCTCTCCGAAGATGCCAAGTTGATTTATGACACCATGTATCGGAGGTTTAAACGGATGCGACCGATGTAGCAGACTTCGTCAGATTCCCCCTCGTTTGAGGGGTTTTTGATTGTGGGGACGCTCTTCCCTGCAGGCGTAAGCCCCTGCAGTTAATTACGCTACCGCATCGCGGTAACAACTTTCTCCTTCTCCAGCTGGTCACTTCGTGTCGTGGGTGTCTGTTTGTGTTTGGTTTTTGGTTGCCCGTGGATTGTATACGGAGACTGAGTTATGTCGTCGCCCGTAGGGCGTGGACTAGTCCAAATCCGTGTTATCTTAGATTTGGGTTTGGGGGTTTGGTTTGAGGATACGTTAGCCATACTTGAGGCTAAGATCAACTCAAACGTTTGTTAAGAATACGTTAGTCTAATTTGAGACTAAGATCAACTTAACAGGATCGTTTAGATCCGACAAAAGAGCATTTGGGCTCTATTGTTCCAGTTTAGGGACATAGTGGTCTATTGAATGTATGGCCGTCGGGACCCGTCACCTCTCTGACGACGTTGAAGGATTACAACGACAGGTGTCAGAGGAGTTCAGAGATGTACCCTTGGACCAAAGTTGGTTGGGTGATCCATAGTCCAATTTGGGACTAAAGTCTGTTTGAAGGTTTAAGGATACGTTAGCCATATTTGAGGCTAAGATCAACTTAAACGGTTGTTAAGGATACGTTAGTCCAGTTTGGGACTAAGATCGACTTAACTGGATCGTTTAGATCCGACAAAAGAGCGTTTGGGCTCTATTGTTCCAGTTTAGGGACATGGTGGTCCATTGCCAGTTTAGGGACATGGTGGTCCAATACCAATTTAGGGACATGGTGGTCCATTGCCAGTTTAGGGACATGGTGGTCCAATACCAGTTTAAGGACATGGTGGTCCATTGCCAGTTTAAGGACATAGTGGTCCAATGGTAGTTTAAGGACGCATAAGTCCATGGGTTTAAGGACCCCACAATCCATATGGGTGTGTTTAAGGACGCATTAGTCCGTTAGCTTAAGGACGCATAAGTCCGCGGGTTTAAGGACCCCACAGTCCGTATCTTGGTTTAAGGACGCATAAGTCCATGAGTTTAAGGACCCCACAGTCCGTGTTGATGTGTGGTTGTCGGGACCCGTCACCTCTCTGAAGACGTTGAAGGATTACAACGACAAATATCAGAGGAGTTCAGAGATATACCCATGAACCAATGAGTTGGTTGAAAGAGCAGACGTGCTCAGTTCAAGATGATTTGAGGACTTATGGCCAGTTTGGGCTAAGTCCAATTATGTTTGAAATATTGGCCCCCTGTTGGTCCATTGAAGGAGAGGCTTTGCCTCTAGAAACTTAGCCAATTGGGCTAAAACTAGTGTTAAACACTAAAGACCAACAGTGTTGAACACTGGGAATAAGATTAGCAAGTTAGTGTTAAACACTAAAAGATAACCAGTATTAAACACTAGCAACACGGCTTTCAAATTAGTGTTAAACACTAAAGCAAATCAGTGTTAAACACTGGTAGCATAGATTTCAAATTAATGTTAAACACTAAAGCAAATCAGTGTTAAACACCGGGAACAGAGTTTTCACATTAGTGTTAATCACTAAGAAAATCAGTGTTAAACACTGCAAATAGAGTTTTCCAAATTAGTGTTAAACACTTAAGAAAATCAGTGTTAAACACTGCAGATAGAGTTTTCCAATCAGTGTTAAACACTAAGGAGGGAGGGGTCACGTGCGGACACGTGAGAGCGCCCTGATTTCCCTTATTTTATTCTGCAGGTAAGTGTTTAACACTTTTGATTCTGACGGCCATCACGTGTGAGCAGGTGATGGAGGCCCCCGCTCTGGTCTGTTAGAATGCTCATTAGGGGTCACGTGGTGACACGTGAGGACGCCCTAAATGTGAAGCCAGATCTCCTTTGTTTTATCCTCAAATCTGCGAATAAGTGTTAAACACTTTTCATCTTTATTTTAGAGCATCACGTGTTGGCACGTGATGGGGGTTTATGCATCGAATATTACAGCACTTGCTGAGGGGTCACGTGGGGACACGTGAGAGCGCCCAAAGTTTCTTTTCTTTTGTTTTGCCATTAAGTGTTAAACACTTTCATTTTTATATTTAGAGCATCACGTGTTGGCACGTGATGGGGATCTGTGCGCCAATTGTTAAAGCATTTGCTGAGGGGTCACGTGATAGCACGTGAGAGCGCCCAAAGCTTTCATTTCCTTTGCTTTTTCTTTCTGCGTTTTGGGAGTCACGTGGGAGCACGTGAGGTGATGCTTCAAAGTTCTTTGCAGGGGATCTTTTCAAGGGTCACGTGGGGGACGTGACCCTAGTTCTTTTCATGAACAGAGATCTTTTAAGAATTGAATTCTTTGTAGGGTTAAACCCTAATTATCATTTTGGAGGAATTAAATTCCTATCGTGAAAGAATTGAATTCTTATTTAGGATGAAACCCTGATTTCTTTTCAAAGGAATTAAATTCCCAGATATGTAAAAGAATTAAATTCTTGATTAGGGTTAAACCCTAGTTTTGTTTTAGGAGAATTAATTCTCAAAACTCAATTCCCCTTCTGAGTTTAGGATCTGCATGGCAGGATCTCGACCCGATGAGAATTAAATTCTCAAGTTATGGGGAGATGTGCTCTGTGCAGATCTTCAACCAGAAGAAGAACTAAGTTCTTTTTTGTATAAGAGTTAAACTCTTGGATTTTGAGAATTAAATTCTCTGTTTGAAGTTTATCTTTTTTCCTTTTCTCACCTAGGGTTTTCTTTGTTGAGAATTAAATTCTCCTTTCTTTTCTTCCCTCTTGAGAATTAAATTCTCCTCTCTCTGTTTTTCTCTCAAAAAAAGTAGATCCTCCCTCTTCTTTTCTTGGCTCCTATTTATAGGAGAAGGAAAAGAGTTAATTTGTTTAGCAAATCTCTCATTGGAAGATTTGATTTGATTGTTGAGAGATTTGATTTATATTTATCATTAATCTGGGCCTTTAGATTGTTCAGTGAATTTTATTCACCATGGATTTTAAATCCAAAAGATATTCTATTTGTTATCCTGGTGAGATTTTCAGGGAAATCTTTCCTTGTCCAAGGGTTTTCTATAAATTGGTGATTTTTAATCACCCTTGGATTTTTAATCCAACGGTTCCCCATGACCCTTTTCCATTTGGAAAGATTCAGAAGCTTTTAGAATTTAATTCTATTAAATTATAATGCTTTTAAAGCCAGTCACGTGCTGGCATGTGACCTTTGGTCACGTGTGAGCACGTGACCCCCAATTGGGTTCCTTTCTCAGCCGCTTATTTATGTTTCAGTTTTAACCATCACGTGTCAACACGTGACCATTGGTCACGTGTAAGCACGTGATACCTCGTTGACGTATTTTCTGACTTTTAGAATTAAATTTTATTCATTATTTTAGAGGCTTTAAAAGCCCATCACGTGTCTGCACGTGATCCATGGTCACGTGTGAGCACGTGATGCCCCATTGGGGTCTTTTCTGAGTTTTTATTGTATCTTTTAACTCCTCCAGCGGGTTCTTAAAAAGCCTATCACGTGTGGACACGTAATTCCTCATAACTTTTGCTCCCGGATGAATTACGAGGCCCATAATATATCAAATCGAAGGGTTTTTCGAGCCGCTTTCGATACCATCAGAATTTATCTGTTTCTCATTTGGGAGTTTGTCAAAAAACAGCCCGGAAGATACTGGTTCCCATTTTCTTAAGCGTATCGCCGCCATTTGATACCTTGGGCTCTTTTGCGCAGAAATTTTTGGCGGGAACAAATGCCCCCCACTACTTTGCCCACGTAAGTATTTACGTGGGTGAAGTAGTGCAAAGTAATGCATAGCGTATGACCAGTTTCAGGTTGGTATATTACTTTCAGAATCTTAATCTGAGAAGATAACGAGCGGACACAAGCGTCGTCATTTATCATTGACTCAAATCTCGACTCTTAAGAGATATAGTTCCAAACCCTTAACTCCATGAGCCACACCCTTCTATCTCTTTATATCTTACTCTGGAGTGAAGTAGTTTATATGCTCATGAGTAGCTTTTCCATTTCAGTGGCATGTAGCTTTGGCGATTGTGGCTCATAGATGGTCCCTCTTGACCTCTTTGCAGGGCAGTGATGGCTTAGGAGACAGGGTTAGGATCTGCCACCTAAGACTTTTCAACTTTATGAGCCGTGAGGGTCTCATAAAGACTTTTCTCCCTATGGATCGAGAGGATCTCGTAGGTGTATTTTCTCCTTAGGAGTCGTGAGGATTCCTAAGTGTGTTTTCTCTTATAAGTCGTAAGGATCTTATGAGAGAATTTTTCCCTCTTACGAGTCGAGAGGACCCGTAAGCGGTTGTTCCCCTCCTTGTCGAAATTCGACTTCGGAGAGTGAGACCCGTGGATAGTATGCAAGAGACCATTTTGGGCCGACTTGCAGGATCCCAGTGCTTAGGAAACAGGTTTTTTAATCCCTACTGCCTAAGGCTTTATCTCACGAGTCGAGACGAATCGAGAAGTTCTCGCAAAGACATCATTTTCCTTACGAGTCGAAACGAATCGAGCAGATCTCGCAAGAATATCCTAACGTCACAGTTAACCTCTGCTCTTTACGACAGAAGTCCGTTAGGGTCTGTGGTACTTAGGGTTTTGGCCGTCGTACCGTCGCATGAGCTGATGTATTCCTCGATAGGCAATCGTGCTGTTCGAGTAGCCCTGCGACTGCCGTGTCTCTGATCCCTTCGGGGGCTGGACAAGACGTCTTCAAGCAATCCTCCTTGGCAGTTTGACCGTCGGAAGAGCAAGCGCTAGGAATTTGCCATGCCGCTTTTTACTTGAGGTTAGGCTCATTTTGGAGAGCCCCGATGAGTCATAACCACTCCGCGCTGGTGTGGGATGATCTCCGATAGTCTTTCAGGCTTTATATGACTTGCCGTTAAGACCCTGAAGCTAGGAATTTGGCCTTTGCTTCGTTTGCTGGCATTGCGTCCTCTGTATCGAGACGAATGTCGTGGTTGTCTCTAGGTTGCTGGTGAACCGTCGAGGTTTGGAACTAGGGATTTTGCCGTTGCTCCTTTTGGTGATGTTGCGTCTGCTGTATCGAGACGAACGTCGAGGTGGTGACCACTCCATGTGGGATGATCTCCGGTGGTCTTTCAGGCTTTATATGACTTGCCGTTAAGACCCTGAAGCTAGGAATCTGGCCTTCGCTTCGTTTGCTGGCATTGCGTCCTCTGTATCGAGACGAATGTCGTGGTTGTCTCTAGGTTGCTGGTGAACCGTCGAGGTTTGGAACCAGGGATTTTGCCGTGACTCCTTTCGGTGATGTTGCGTCTGCTGTGTCAAGACGAACGTCGAGGTGGTGATCACTCCATGTTGGTATGAGATGATCTCCGATTGTCTTTCAGGCTTTATATGACTTGCCGTTAAGACGCATGAAGCTAGGAATTTGGCCTTCGCTTCGTGTGCTGGCATTGCGTCCGCTGTATTGAGACGAATGTTGTGGTGGTGACCACTCCATGTAGGATGGTCCCTGATTGTCTTTCCGGTTTTATATGAGTTACCGTCAAGACGTTGAAGCTAGGAATTTGGCCTTCGCTTCGTTTGCTTTGGTGTGTCCTAATCCTGTTGGAGGAAGAACGTTGTTGTTGACATCTCGTCTGCTGTATCGAGACGAATGTCGTGGTGGTGACCACTCCATGTGGGATGATCTCTGATTGTCTTTCCGGTTTTATATGAGTTACCGTCAAGATGTTGAAGCTAGGAATTTGGTCTTCGCTTCGTTTGCTTTGGCGCGTCCGAATCCTGCTGGGGGAAGAACGCTGGGGTGACATTTCATCTGTTGTATCGAGATGATCGTCGAGGTGGTGACCACTCCGCGCTGGTGTGAGATGACCTACGATTGTCTTTCAGGCTTTATATGACTTGCCGTCAAGACCTTGAAGCTAGGAATTTGGCCTTTTGCTTCATTTACTGGCATCGCGTCCTCTGTATCGAGACGAATGTCATGGTTGTTTCTAGGTTGCTAGTGAATCGTCGAGGTTTGGAACCAGGGATTTTGCCGTGACTACTTTTGGTGATGTTGCGTCTGGTGTGTCGAGACGAACGTCGAGGTGGTGACCATTCCGTGCTGGTGCGAGATGATCTCCAATTGTCTTTCAGGCTTTATATGACTTGCCGTTAAGACGCGTGAAGCTAGGAATTTGGCCTTCGCTTCGTTTGCTGGCATCGCGTCCTCTGTATCGAGACGAATGTCATGGTTGTCTCTAGGTTGCTAGTGAACCGTCGAGGTTTGGAGCTAGGGATTTTGCCGTGGCTCCTTTTGGTGATGTTGCGTCTGCTGTATCGAGACGAACGTCGAGGTGGTGACCACTTAGCACTGGTGCGAGATAATCTCCGATTATCTTTCAGGCTTTATATGACTTGTCGTCAAGACCTTGAAGCTAGGAATTTGGCCTTTTGCTTTATTTACTTGTACTGCATCTGCTGTATCGAGACGAATGTCGCGGTGGTGATCACTCCATGTTGGTGTGAGGACCAGGATCCGCTCTGGACGTTTCCTACGGGGTCGAAGAGTGACGTTATCCGTGTTCCACGTGACCAGGAATTTTGCTCTAGATGCTTCACACGGGTTCACTGCCGTGTTAGGCGAGGACTAGGCTCCGCTCTGGATGCTTTGCACGTGTTCACTGCCGTGCTCTGCGAGGACCAGGATCCGCTCTGAGAGTGACGTTATCCGCGTTCCACGTGACCAGGAATTTTGCACTAGATGCTTCACACGGGTTCACTGCCGCGTTAGGCGAGGACTAGGCTCCGCTCTGGATGCTTCACACGGGTTCACTGCCGTGCTCTGCGAGGACCAGGATCCGCTCTGGACGTTTTCCACGGGGTCAAAAAGTGACGTTATCCGCGTTCCACGTAACCAGGAATTTTGCACTAGATGCTTCACACGGGTTCACTGCCGCGCTCGGCGAGGACTAGGCTCCGCTCTGGATGCTTCACACGGGTTCACTTCCGTGCTCTGCGAGGACCAGGATCCGCTCTGGACGCTTTCCACGGGGTCAAAGAGTGACGTTATCCGCGTTCCACGTGACCAGGAATTTTGCACTAGATGCTTCACACGGGTTCACTGCCGCGTTAGGCGAGGACTAGGCTCCGCTCTGGATACTTCACACGGGTTCATTGCCGTGTTCTGCGAGGACCAGGATCCGCTCTGGACGTTTTCCACGGGGTCAAAGAGTGACGTTATCCGCGTTCCACGTGACCAGGAATTTTGTTGATTATATCCGCATTTCACGGAGTTGAGATTTGACTCTCTGTGGGAGTACATCGTCGAGTCATGGAACTGGGAGTTGCCGCTGTTCCGCTTTTCTTGATGATGTGTCCGCTGTGACGAGACGAGTGCTGAGGTGGAGCCGGGATTTTGCCATCACTCCGCTTTACTGACCATGGGGTCTTTTATTATCTTTGCATGTACATCCTGCTGGACTGCGAAGGAACGCCGTTGTTAACATTGCGTCTGCTGTAATGAGACGAATGCTAAGGAGGAGTTGGGATTTTGCCATCGCTCCGCTTGATGGTGTAACATCTGTGTCCTGCTGGAATGAGGAAGCACGCCATTGTTGGTCTCCAGGCTGTAGATGTGGCTATTGAGATTTGGAACTAAGGACTTTGCCATGGTTCCGTTTCGTTGCGACTCTTAGGTCGATTGTTGACGTCACGTCTGCATCTGGCTGGAGTGAGGAGAAACGCCGTTGGTGATCTCTAAGTTGTCGATGTTGACGTCGAGACCCGAAAGCTCGGGATCTTCTTTTTGCTTCGTTTGTTGACATTATGTCTGCAATATTGCGATAAATGCCGAGATTGTCTCTAGGTTGTCTATTAACCGTCGAGATTTGGCTCCGCTTTCTGATGGAGCCTGTTGGGAAGGTATGGTTCCCTTTTTATCTGTGCCCCTGGATTGTATACAGGGATCGATGTGATTTCACCTGTAGGGCAAAAAGTTTCATTCTTTCATTTTTTTTATTCTTTCCGTGATGCTCTATCATTTCAGGTTTTTATATCGCGAAAATCGCGATTGCCCAATCATTTCGGCTATTTTTTGCAGTGCCCAATCATTTCGGCTATTTTTCTTTTTACTCGCTGCTTTTTATTGCGAGTTGCCTAATCATTTCGGCTATTTTTCATGCATACATTTTTACTTGCTGATTTTGTTTGCAAGTTGCCCCATCTTCGGCTATTTCGTATGCATTTTTTTTGGCTCGCTGATTTTTTCTCGCGAGTGTAGAACTTGGAATCTGGTGCCAATCTCAGCATCAGCATCGCTGCGACTGGAATATAGCCAGGAGCGAATCATCATTTGCCATGAAAGGACTTGGAATTTGATACCGGTTTAGGCATCAGTATCGCTAAAACTGGGATATTTCCAGGAGCGAATCATCATTTGCCTCTGTCAATGTTGAACAAAGGTGGCTTAGTAAATAGGGTTAAGGGTCCTGTCGACTAAGGCTTTTGACTTCATGAGCCGTAAGGGTCTCACAAAGGTATTTCTCCCTACAAGTCGTGAGGATCTTGTAGGTGTGTTTTCTTCTTGGGAATCGTGTGGATTCCTAAGTGCATGTTCTCTTGTAAGTCGTAAGGATCTTACAAAAGGGTTTTCTCCTTATAAGTCGAGAGGATTTACAAGTGTTGTTTGCTGTACAAGCATATCCCTAGTCACGGATGGGACTTTGTTAGGGAAATATTTATTCGTGCCCGTGGATTGTATACAAGGGTCAATACGAGCCGTTTGTAGGGCAAGATCGGAGGTTGTGGGGGTTGCTTAAGAACAGGTTCAGGTCTCTATAACTTAAGACTTTCAAAACTTATGAGCCGTGAGGGTCCCATAAGAGAGTTCTCCTTATGAGTCGTGAGGATCTCGTAAGTGTAATTTCTCCTTAGGAATCGTGAGGATCCTTAAGTATGGTGTTCCCTTGTGAGTCGTAAGGATCTCACGCTGGTGGTTTCTTCTTACAAGGTCGAGAGGATCCTGTAAGTGTCTTTTAACGAGGTTGTGCCCTTTCGGGTTTTCACAAACACTCGCCGGTAGCCCTGCTGTTTTTACTCACGGAGCCCTTTCGGGTTTTCATCCATGCCCATTTTGCTTGTGGACATACCGTATTTTTTATTCTTTTTTTTATTCTCTCTCTTTTTTTAAACGAGGTCGCGCCCTTTCAGGTTTTCACGAACACTCGCCGGTAGCCCTGCTGTTTTTACTCACGGAGCCCTTTCGGGTTTTCATCCGTGCCCATTTTGCTTATGGACATACCGTTTTTTTGTTTTTGTTTTTTTTTTTAATTTTTTTTACCACGTCAGCTGAAAATGCTGCGGGTTGGGAGTAGTTTAACGACGTTTCGGTCATTTGCAAGTTTTAGGACATTACGGTCCGCCGTTAGTTTAAGGACATTTCGGTCCGACGCCAGTTTTAGGACATAGTGGTCCATCGTTAGTTTAACGACATTTCGGTCTACCGTCGCCGTATTTGAAGCGAATTTCTAGTTTACTGACTTTTCGGTCTAGGAGGCCTTCCCTATGAATGAGCATGATGCCCCCGGCGTATCCATCTTCTTCGGAGCGTGCGGTTGTGGCGGACTCACCTTCCAGTTTTCAGACAGCGCAAACTTTCCCTGTTGGTATTGGTCTTCAACCCAATTTTTGAAGACATAGCAGTCCTCGATCAGGTGACCTACTGTTTGGTGGTAAGGGCAATAATTAGGATTATTAACATCGCCCGGCCGCAACGGACGTTTTGGACTCGGCAGATTGATGAGTCTGTCGCACACTGCCATCTCGAACAGTCCCCTTGTTTTATCTTGCGGAAACGAGTAAGGACGTTTCAACTTTTCCTGGAGGGGTTGCCGCTTGTTGCTTTGGAGAGCAATCGGCCTAGGTTCACCTGATTGTTGTTGAGTGCTGGCGACGATGGTCGTTTTTCTTTTTCCTTTATCCTTTTTGTTCGATCCTTTGTTTACGGGGCCGAGATTTTTTCCGAGTAGCATGCGATTGCACGGCTGAACGTTCTCGCAGCTTCTCAATTCCTTTATTTTTGAAATAGATTCCCCGAGGGAAGAGTTGGGGGTAGCTTCTTCGTCAGAGTCGCTTCCAAAGGTGATAATTTGTGATCCCTTGAAGTCGGCTATATGACAGTCGGTGGCGGCTCTTTTGCGCCCATCTATCGCATTTTTCCGATGTCCACAAGCTTCACACTTTGTCCTGTAGAAGTGTCGCTTTTGAGCGACATACCCTTGCCACCAACAGTTAAAGGATTCGCAGTCTTCGGTAGGATGTATGATCTTCTGATGATATAAACAGAAGTTAGGGTGCATCTCTACCTCAGAGAAAGAATTTTCTTCAGAGGGCGGTAGCTTCATTCCTACTGATAGAGCTTTGGCAAACCGTTTCCTCGTCTTGAATTTGTTTTTACCCCCAGTGTATGGCTTTTGATTTGACGGGAATACCTTGGTTCTTTCCAGTATGGCCATTTCATGCTCTTGATTGGCTTTTGCTTTCAGATGAATTTCATTTAGGAAGGCATCGATCAACTTGTCTGACGGCCGTGGAATTTCTGTTTCAGGGTCCGCCATTGATTTCTCAGCGCAAGGAGCCTCCTCATCATCCGTCAGTGTATGAGAAATCACATGAAAAGTCGCTACGTAGTCTTCGGATTCATCCGATAAGTTTTCTCCATCGTTTTCATCTTCGACGAAAGAACAAGTTGCCCCTGGCGTGTCCGTCTTCTTTGGAGAGTGCGGCTGTGGTGGGTTTACCTTCCAGCTTTCAGACAGTGTGAACTTGCCTTGCAGGTATTGATCCTCGATCCATCCCTTAAACACGAAACAATCCTCAATCGGGTGACTTACCGTTTGGTGGTAAGGGCAATAATTGGGATTATTAAGATCGCCTGGGTGCAACGGACGTTTTGGATTCGGCAGATTAATGAGTCTGTTGCGCACTGCCAGCTTGAACAGTCTTCTCGTTTTATTCTGAGGAAACGAGTAATGACGTCCTAGCCTCTCTTCGAGGGATGGGCGTGGACGCACGTTGTTTTGGCGAGCGACCGGCTTTGAGTTGCTCGACTGTTGCTGAGCGTTGGCGACGATGATCGCTTTTCCTTTCTCATTTCGGGGATCGGGTCTTGGAGGAGACGGTCTATGGCCCATCTGGTCCATTTGGGCTAATTTGTCGATCGAGGCCTGGAAGGTGGTCGGCCTGAAGAACATCATGAATTGCGAGATGGTCGCCTGCGGATCGAGAGTGCCCACAAACATGCCTACCGCAGGAGCCTCTTCTATGCGTTGTTCGCATTTCGACCATAGGTTCCGCCATCGTGTTGCGTATTGGATCCATGTTTCGCCTGGCCTTATCCTGGCATTTATCAGTGCTGTAATCGGGGTGCGTTCACTAGCACTTGCGAATCTTTGTGTAAACAGCAGTTCCATCTCTGCAAATGTTTTGACAGAGTCATTAGGTAGCTCCGAATACCATTCAAAGGCTGTTTCTGCTAAGCTGCCGATGAATTGACGTAGCAACAATTTGTCATCGCCTCCACTATTGCCGCATAAGGCCCTGAATTGAGCGACATGCTGATGCGGATTCCATGTCCCTTTATATACGTGGAATTTAGGGATCGTATATCCTGGCGGGTAATTGATTTGGTCATACCAGCTCGGATACGGTCGTCCGGTTCTAACAATTTGCCCAGCCGATTCATTCGCCTAATGAACCCGGATCTGCTGAGCTATATATTCGTCTAGGTCGACTTTAGAGATTGCCTCCTCCTTGGCTGTTGATAGAGCCGGCGAAGGATTTGACGTTTCTCCCCTGTCGTCTTCAAGGACGATCGGAGGATCTTCAGCAGGAGGGTCCGGCTGTAACATCATCCCTACCATATCTTGGAAGAGGAGCGCCATCTGTTTTATGTTAGCCGCTTGCTCTGCAGCTTCTTTGTCCCTCTTTTCGAGGACTCTGCGTAAAAAGTCAGCGTCGGTTTCTTGTTCTTGACGCTCATCCGAAGACGTTTCAGAGCTTTCTTTTGGCTCAGTGAGTGCAGCCATTGTAGTCATCATTTCCTGAAGCTTTTGTTGTTGCTCCTGGGCTTTCGTCACGGATCGGGTGAGCGGTCGGTGGCCCGTAGAAGTGTGGCTTTCCTCCTTTCCAGAAGCCATATAAACAGTGTGCACCACCATGCCCCCAGATTTGGGGCGTTTGTGTTCAACGCTTTTATGCTTCGCCATGTTCACAGGGGCTTTTTGTGGCCTCCTTTTTTGAGTGATTGGAGTTAAGGGAGCCATTGTAGTGGGCACCCAAGTAGCTTTTGCTTTTTGTGGTTTGACAGAGTAATCCTTCTCCCGCCGAACCTTCATCTTTTTCTGTCGTCGGAGGCAGTCTTGATCGATCACCGACTCTTGGACCTGTCGCCAGACTTTGTAAATTTTAGAGGACAGCCGTTGAGGGGGTTGCTCTAGCTTCTTCTCTGGAGTACTCTCCACAGGTGAAGGAGTTCGTTTCAACATCGCAGTAGGAGAGTTTCTGCGCACCTTGTTGAGCAGTTCAAAGCTGTTCTTGGTTGGAACAGCAGTATCGATCCCAACCATTAGAGTTGGACGAGTAAGTCCAGAGGGGGAGTTGCCCCCAGCCTTCCTAACTCGGCGCCAGTAGCGACGTCGAGCATGTCGTGCTGATGGAATTGTTTCAGATATAAGGATGACCTCCTCATGCCCCCTGTGTCGGTCAGAATATGCTGGTACCAGCCTTTTAAAGATCGACGTCCGTTGAATGGGGACGGCCAACCTGTCAGAAGTGGGCTTCCGAACATGGGAAGCAACCTTGGTGACTTCGCCAAGAACGGGAGCTGGGATGGCTATCCGCTTCGGGATAATGCCTTCTGGTATGGCAGGCTTCTTCATGGGCCCGATGGAGCTCTGGCCTAATCCATTAAAACCTGAAGCAGTGGAGTTGGGCGACCTATTGAGAGGGGTCGCGGCAGTGGTAAGTCGATCGAAAACCGACTTCTTTGGAGCTTCTTGCAATGTCATTAGGGCGTTGAAGCTCATTGATGGGAGCATGGTCCCAAAAAATAGTCCAGTGGTGGCTTGAGCCACCTGCTCCACCGGCATTTTGAAAAGGGAGGCCGCTTGGGGCCCATAAGTCACTCCTCCAGCAATGACGGAGCGAGAGTTGTTGCTGCAGGCGATGCAGTTCGAAACCATTGATCTTCTGTTTTCTGCACGGAGCAAGACACCAAATATTAGTACTTTGAATCCACAGGCAATCACAGCAAACCGCGATTTGTTCGCGAACACGACACACGAAGTGTGGAGTGGAAAGAGGAAGAGGTCCCACCGGGCGTGCCAGAATCTGTTCCCCTCCGAATGGCGGCCGAGACATGGGCTGTCTAGCCTGAGATTCGGGGCAGATGCTAATTGGTGCTATCCGTCCACCTCTCCGAAGATGCCAAGTTGATTTATGACACCATGTATCGGAGGTTTAAACGGATGCGACCGATGTAGCAGACTTCGTCAGATTCCCCCTCGTTTGAGGGGTTTTTGATTGTGGGGACGCTCTTCCCTGCAGGCGTAAACCCCTGCAGTTAATTACGCTACCACATCACGGTAACAAATTTCTCCTTCTCCAGCTGGTCACTTCGTGTCGTGGGTGTCTGTTTGTGTTTGGTTTTTGGTTGCCCGTGGATTGTATACGGAGACTGAGTTATGTCGTCGCCCGTAGGGCGTGGACTAGTCCAAATCCGTGTTATCTTAGATTTGGGTTTGGGGGTTTGGTTTGAGGATACGTTAGCCATACTTGAGGCTAAGATCAACTCAAACGTTTGTTAAGAATACGTTAGTCTAATTTGAGACTAAGATCAACTTAACAGGATCGTTTAGATCCGACAAAAGAGCATTTGGGCTCTATTGTTCCAGTTTAGGGACATAGTGGTCTATTGAATGTATGGCCGTCGGGACCCGTCACCTCTCTGACGACGTTGAAGGATTACAACGACAGGTGTCAGAGGAGTTCAGAGATGTACCCTTGGACCAAAGTTGGTTGGGTGATCCATAGTCCAATTTGGGACTAAAGTCTGTTTGAAGGTTTAAGGATATGTTAGCCATATTTGAGGCTAAGATCAACTTAAACGGTTGTTAAGGATACGTTAGTCCAGTTTGGGACTAAGATCGACTTAACTGGATCGTTTAGATCCGACAAAAGAGCGTTTGGGCTCTATTGTTCCAGTTTAGGGACATGGTAGTCCATTGCCAGTTTAGGGACATGGTGGTCCAATACCAATTTAGGGACATGGTGGTCCATTGCCAGTTTAGGGACATGGTGGTCCAATACCAGTTTAAGGACATGGTGGTCCATTGCCAGTTTAAGGACATAGTGGTCCAATGGTAGTTTAAGGACGCATAAGTCCATGGGTTTAAGGACCCCACAATCCATATGGGTGTGTTTAAGGACGCATTAGTCCGTTAGTTTAAGGACGCATAATTCCGCGGGTTTAAGGACCCCACAGTCCGTATCTTGGTTTAAGGACGCATAAGTCCATGAGTTTAAGGACCCCACAGTCCGTGTTGATGTGTGGTTGTCGGGACCCGTCACCTCTCTGAAGACGTTGAAGGATTACAACGACAAATATCAGAGGAGTTCAGAGATATACCCTTGAACCAATGAGTTGGTTGAAAGAGCAGACGTGCTCAGTTCAAGATGATTTGAGGACTTATGGCCAGTTTGGGCTAAGTCCAATTATGTTTGAAATATTGGCCCCCTGTTGGTCCATTGAAGGAGAGGCTTTGCCTCTAGAAACTTAGCCAATTGGGCTAAAGCTAGTGTTAAACACTAAAGACCAACAGTGTTGAACACTGGGAATAAGATTAGCAAGTTAGTGTTAAACACTAAAAGATAACCAGTATTAAACACTAGCAACACGGCTTTCAAATTAGTGTTAAACACTAAAGCAAATCAGTGTTAAACACTGGTAGCATAGATTTCAAATTAATGTTAAACACTAAAGCAAATCAGTGTTAAACACCGGGAACAGAGTTTTCACATTAGTGTTAATCACTAAGAAAATCAGTGTTAAACACTGCAAATAGAGTTTTCCAAATTAGTGTTAAACACTTAAGAAAATCAGTGTTAAACACTGCAGATAGAGTTTTCCAATCAGTGTTAAACACTAAGGAGGGAGGGGTCACGTGCGGACACGTGAGAGCGCCCTGATTTCCCTTATTTTATTCTGCAGGTAAGTGTTTAACACTTTTGATTCTGACGGCCATCACGTGTGAGCACGTGATGGAGGCCCCCGCTCTGGTCTGTTAGAATGCTCATTAGGGGTCACGTGGTGACATGTGAGGACGCCCTAAATGTGAAGCCAGATCTCCTTTGTTTTATCCTCAAATCTGCGAATAAGTGTTAAACACTTTTCATCTTTATTTTAGAGCATCACGTGTTGGCACGTGATGGGGGTTTATGCATCGAATATTACAGCACTTGCTGAGGGGTCACGTGGGGACACGTGAGAGCGCCCAAAGTTTCTTTTCTTTTGTTTTGCCATTAAGTGTTAAACACTTTCATTTTTATTTTTAGAGCATCACGTGTTGGCACGTGATGGGGATCTGTGCACCAATTGTTAAAGCATTTGCTGAGGGGTCACGTGATAGCACCTGAGAGCGCCCAAAGCTTTCATTTCCTTTGCTTTTTCTTTCTGCGTTTTGGGAGTCACGTGGGAGCACGTGAGGTGATGCTTCAAAGTTCTTTGCAGGGGATCTTTTCAAGGGTCACGTGGAGGACGTGACCCTAGTTCTTTTCATGAACAGAGATCTTTTAAGAATTGAATTCTTTGCAGGGTTAAACCCTAATTATGATTTTGGAGGAATTAAATTCCTATCGTGAAAGAATTGAATTCTTATTTAGGATGAAACCCTGATTTCTTTTCAAAGGAATTAAATTCCCAGATATGTAAAAGAATTAAATTCTTGATTAGGGTTAAACCCTAGTTTTGTTTTAGGAGAATTAATTCTCAAAACTCAATTCCCCTTCTAAGTTTAGGATCTGCATGGCAGGATCTCGACCCAATGAGAATTAAATTCTCAAGTTATGGGGAGATGTGCTCTGTGCAGATCTTCAACCAGAAGAAGAACTAAGTTCTTTTTTGTATAAGAGTTAAACTCTTGGATTTTGAGAATTAAATTCTCTGTTTGAAGTTTATCTTTTTTCCTTTTCTCACCTAGGGTTTTCTTTGTTGAGAATTAAATTCTCCTTTCTTTTCTTCCCTCTTGAGAATTAAATTCTCCTCTCTCTGTTTTTCTCTCAAAAAAAGTAGATCCTCCCTCTTCTTTTCTTGGCTCCTATTTATAGAAGAAGGAAAAGAGTTAATTTGTTTAGCAAATCTCTCATTGGAAGATTTGATTTGATTGTTGAGAGATTTGATTTATATTTATCATTAATCTGGGCCTTTAGATTGTTCAGTGAATTTTATTCACCATGGATTTTAAATCCAAAAGATATTCTATTTGTTATCCTGGTGAGATTTTCAGGGAAATCTTTCCTTGTCCAAGGGTTTTCTATAAATTGGTGATTTTTAATCACCCTTGGATTTTTAATCCAACGGTTCCCCATGACCCTTTTCCATTTGGAAAGATTCAGAAGCTTTTAGAATTTAATTCTATTAAATTATAATGCTTTTAAAGCCAGTCACGTGCTGGCACGTGACCTTTGGTCACGTGTGAGCACGTGACCCCCAATTGGGTTCCTTTCTCAGCCGCTTATTTATGTTTCAGTTTTAACCATCACGTGTCAACACGTGACCATTGGTCACGTGTAAGCACGTGATACCTCGTTGAGGTATTTTCTGACTTTTAGAATTAAATTTTATTCATTATTTTAGAGGCTTTAAAAGCCCATCACGTGTCTGCACGTGACCCATGGTCACGTGTGAGCACGTGATGCCCCATTGGGGTCTTTTCTGAGTTTTTATTGTATCTTTTAACTCCTCCAGCGGGTTCTTAAAAAGCCCATCACGTGTGGACACGTAATTCCTCATAATTTTTGCTCCCGGATGAATTACGAGGCCCATAATATATCAAATCGAAGGGTTTTTCGAGCCGCTTTCAATACCATCAGAATTTATCTGTTTCTCATTCGGGAGTTTGTCAAAAAACAGCCCGGAAGATACTGGTTCCCATTTTCTTAAGCGTATCGCCGCCATTTGATACCTTGGGCTCTTTTGCGCAGAAATTTTTGGCGGGAACATACCCCACGCGAAAAGACTGTTTCATTACCCATGGAAAATGGTCCGCCGTCGGTGCATGTTGGACCCACAGTGATAATAGTAGTTACAACCACTACAACATTAGCAGCTCCTACTCCATCTTTGTCAACCTCGACAGTAGGGCCTTCATCCCTTGCTAACATGGATGTTGCTTCTCTGCAGAGGTTAATTGGCAAATTGATGAAGCAAATGAATTAGAAAACGATGATACCAGTACTCAACCAACCATACCTTGACGAGTATAATGATGTATCTTATCGCATAGGGTATGCCATCCCCGTGTTTCATACGTATAATGGAATTGAAAGCCCTGAGTGTCATTTAGCCCACTTTTAAGGTGGCATGCAGTGACTCAGCCAGAAACGATAAGCTCAAGCTGCGGAAATTCTCGAAGAGCTTGCATAGTATGTCGTTCAAGTGGTTCGCCGAATTTTAACCAGTCTCAATACTCACTTTCAACCAGTTGGCGGAAAAATTCAAACACAGGTTTGGAGGTAACGTCATCGATAAGGTAACACTTATCCAGCTCACCATGTCGAACCAGTTAAGGGATGAAACATTGCTAGAATTTGGTAAAGGTTGAGAACTATGAGCATACGCTGAGATCCTCTGATTCTTGAGGAACAATCAGTGCAACTCCTACTTAACAGGATTGCAGGTCGAATCTGGTTGTTTCTCCTCTCTGCAAAGCACAAAGCATTTGCTCCATTATTCAAGCATATAGTAGATTTAGAAAATTCCGATCTTGCGTTACTTGAAGACCATCGAGCGTATGCACGCGAAAAGTTGAAGCGAAGCCAAAGGCCTCGTAGCCAGCAGAAGTCTAAGCAGGTCATGTCCTTGTTAGTGGACACCAATAAAGACTTGCTCGGTCCAAGCTCAGCACATTCGGCCCCTTAACAGACAAAGTCGTCCGAAGGAACCTAGTCAAAAGTCCCTCTAGAAAAGAAAAAGAACAAGAAATACTCTTTCACAAAAGAGTCCACCAAACACATCTTCGAGTTGGCTGTGAAGCATAGCATGGAACTACCTAAATTAGGAAGCCCGATGAAGCTAACAAGAAGAACAGCCCAAAGTACTTCCCATACCATCGTATGATATCTCACCCTATCGAAGATTATTTTGTCATCAAAAATTGGGTGGAGGAGCAGTATAACTCTGGAATATCATTTTGGCCGATAAATTCAAGATCGATGTTCCCATTGCACATAGTCACTATATAACTACATGTGTCCAAAACGAGTTAATCACATCCGCAATCTTAGAGGCTCAAATGGACCCCTGGGAAGTGGTCATCTCGAAGAAAACCACAAAACTCCAGAGGAGTTTAGAAAGGATGCTTGCGATTCCTTGAAAGAAATATATTCATACACCGGAGGTGGGTATCTACTGCAACTATTAGCATGCAAAAAGATAAGGCAAAGAAAGCTAAAGCCCCTCAGCCAGAAGAGCCGTTAAACCCTCCCCCGATAATACTACATGACCTCATCCCGTATGGTTTCTGGAGTAAAGAAACAAACAAAGAAAAGCCACAAGAGAATTTCTGAGAACCAGGCAGTCCTGAGCCATCAGATCCATAAGAAGCAAGGCGTAAAAGACATGCTGGAAAATGCATTATTAAGAACTGATGTCTGAACTCAGCTTATACGGACTCACACCTATCACTATACCACCTATACTCCTGATGAGTCAAGCAAGGTCACAATCGACTCTCCCGAGATCAATACGTTGCCAGATATAAGCGACATTGATGGAATTCTTCAAGAACCCGAACCGACAGCCAAAGCTAACCTTCACCCAGTCTCAGAAAGCTGCCAACTCTAGTATGATATTTTAAGTAGAAAGTAGCCATTCTCAGCAGGAAAAAGGATGAAGAATACCTCGCTAAGAAAATAATTGAAGCATTTCCTTGCGTAACTTACCCGCGGCCAGTTTCGAATCTAGCCTAGGAAGAATCGGCCGATGAAAAAGGCAAGCTTGGAGCCAGGTTCCGATTGGCCCCGCCCTATCAGAACCTCTTCCTCAAGATGAACCTGAAGGTTCGTTGCCCACAATGCCGCAATCCATTGAGCGTCTTGATGAGGCACATACCCCTTGGCTATAAAGAGAGATGGGACCATAACTGAAACAGTCGCTCATCTAGCTGCAATGCAAGAAAGGCACAACGGTTTCATGGAGGCTACCAACATAGTGTTTTCAGAAGTCTTGGAGGAACATAGAAGAATCTTGCTAGAAAATGCCTTAATGCATAGAGACATCGGCTTCTTACGACATCAAGCCCGTGAATAACAAGTACTGACCTGGAACCTGCAACAAAAGATCTTAGAGTTCCAATGCAATAAGGTCGAACAGGCCACCCCACGAGTCGGTCACAAAAGTGTTGGATATAGGTTCCCTCAAAGAAATTATTGTAATTGAAGGAGGATCTATATGGAGAACAATCTTACTCGAGATGATACTATGCTATCTGTTTTGTCTTTATCTGTTATGTGTATAAGTTTAAATCGTTATCACGTATCGCTAATACATAAGATAGAGCCCTTAGGATTTTGCTTGACTACCAAGATTAATGATAAGGATAATACTAGTAGGACTTGGGGTATTGTTCAGAAGAAAATATTGCACTTTTGATATTACATTTTTTTTATTTTTCTTAAATATTTAAAGGTGTTTATTATAAATATAAAACATATTTGTGTTTATCTGAAAAATACTATTTACCATATATTTATATATTATAATTAACATTATGAAGGAAAATATATGCATATAATATTTATATAATATTTTGATAATTTAAATATGCATATCATATCAAATATCCTTAATCAATATTCTTAAAATATAATATCATATAAAATGGTTAGGACAATATCTAAAAAATACTAAATATTACTAATATTTTTCATTGAGATATTGTGCAAGGTTTAGCTCAGGTCAGGAGATCGGGATATCGAGATATCAGAGTGAAAAATCTGCCGATAAAATTAGATAAAATTGTAGAATCAATACTGGCAAAGACCCAGAGAAGATATGAAGATTTTAGATATCAAAAAGGTCTCCACATGTCAACACCAGAAACCACAAAAAATCCCAACTCGTGATCCCACAGAACCGCGGCGGAACCGCTCTCAAATAGGCCAATATGCGGCGGTTCCAGGGCTCTTCTAGGGCCGTTTGATGATATATTTTTGGAGTTGGTTTGTGATTGCATATCTCAATTAAGGAGATCTAGGGTTTCTGCTTCTAGTGCTATATAAAGGACCGATGGCTAAAACTAAAAATCATCACCTTTTAGACGAAGCCAATCACCGTTAAAGAACAAGTGATCCACGACAGGTCCGCGATTCGAAGTGATAAAGCGACGTGAGATTCGACGGAACATCTACTTCGTACGAGGCAGAGATCGAGAGCAACTTCTTCTTCCTCTTGTAATCTAAACTCGAAGGTTTTGTAATTGTGAAGTTGATTAATAAAGGTAGATCATTAGTTTAATTATTTAGCATTTATTTTTTGTATTTACATTATGATCTCTATCCGTTCTTTTCTTCTATCTCCATCATGCACGAGTAATTCTCCACTTGATAGTGTTTGTAGGATTAGAATAGAAAAATGGATGAGAAAATACTTTAACTTCTTTTAAGTCTTATGAAGTTTATAAACTTTCGTAAAACAATCGTTAACATCCTTATCGAGCGCGCTACCAATTTATTGCTAGTCTCGACCGCGATTTGATATCAGATTAACAATTGTTTTGTTAAGGGCTAGACATGAATAGAGATCAATGAAAGGACAAGGGTCAATAGTAGGGAAACCCTAGTTTCTTCCAAGTACCCTAATGCTCATTCATCACTATCAATCTAGTTTTAAATCTATCAATAGATAAAATGAGTCATCTTTATTAGTCATCCATGACTACTAAATCCTAACGAACCCTACAAGCTTTCTTTATATATATTTTACATCCGTGTTTGACATAGATCTAGAATCTATACTCTTTTCTAGCTCTTTTCTATTTCTTTCGACCCGTTTAAAGCAAGAATTAAATGTTCCACGAATTCCTGAGGACGACCCGTATTCACCACAGCTAGTTACAAGCGACGTCGTGCTGATTGCGGTTACTACAAACACACTTTTTTTAAAATACAATCAATCAAATGGCGCCGTTGCCGGAGATCCGTGCGTAATTTTTTTCTTGCTATTCAGGTTGAATTATTATCTAATCCATAAAATTAAAATAAAACAGCAAATTGTGTATTTAACGATTAGTGTGTGATTTTTGCGAGGGAATCTTGAATCACTGTAGCGAGGAGATAAACATTCAGAGACATTCATCAAGACCCAAAGGAACATAGAAGGCTACTGTAGAAATTTCATCAGAAGAAATCATCATAGTGCGGTGGAACCGCGGCCACTTGGTGGTCTTGCCTAGCCAAATTCCTCTGGTAATTTCCCTATCTCTTTATCTCTCCTCTGAAAAATCCAATAATATATTTTCTGCAGGATTCTTTGCAAAATATCGCCGTTTAAAAAATCTTTTTGTGTGTTTTGTTATTGGTTTGTTTTTGCATATTCTTAATACAGACTTTAAGGGGAAAAACCCAAATTCAGATTAGGTAGGGATTTCATCACTCTTCCTAGGCCCCACAAATCACAAAACTAGCATCCGCATCACTCTAGATTAATTAAAAAATATCTAGACCAAGACTCTAAGGACCGTCACGCTCATTAAGGACAGAGGAGGGTCATGGGTAATCTACTGCTTATCTGCATTTCTTTTGTGGTATCTAGGCAAGTATGACTAAGGAAAGTGGTTACTTAATTAGGCCCGCTATTTTTGGTGATTCGTATAGCGGGTACCTCCCACTTACCTGGCCACAAGATGGATAAAGAGGTGGTAGATGATTGATGTTACGCCCCGCTTCCCAGAATGCGCTAAGATCGGCATGTGACAGAGTCAACCGTGCTACCTTTGGCTAGGAAATATCCCTCCACAGTCACATTACAGCTATCTATAGATATCAAGAACAAGAAAATAAAATAAACTATCTAGTATATGTCCATATGCCAGAATAAACGAGTCAAGCAATAATATGCGGAAGCAATAGATCCAATAAACAATAACAATCTGGAATGTACGTCCCAAAATACGGGCTCACATCAGGAATGAAAATGCTGAAAGAAAACTAAACTAAAATACTAACAGGTCTTCATTGCTTTGCCTGTTCACTGAAATACTCTTGATCGGCCTGCTGCAAAAGTAGAGAATCTGGGCCATGCAAAATCCAGACGTCAGTACGTCATAATATCAATAATAAAATAATCAGGGGTAGAAAAACATGCAGGCACGAGTATGAACAGTAATAAAGATATAACAGTAACATGAATGTGGAACAGTGAAGGGTAAAAGCATATGTGACGTGCAGTGGGTAATCTGAACAAAACTACTAGGGAACTACTCTCAATTCTGTGAAATCAATTTAATGAATCGTCGATGTAACTCAATAGTATCCCGTGCGTGCCCGGGACTACGGTCAAGACTCTCGGGCTGAATCCGAGACGTGCCGCTAGGCAGTAAACAGGTAACATGTATAGACGAATGATGTCAGCAGCATCATCCCGGGGCTGGCCTAGCCCGTAAGACCGATCAGTATAAGCATCGAACTGTCGAGTTACAAGTCAGGTTTCATCATTGATTTCCCCATACCCCCAAGTTATGTGTTCAAGTCAGGTATTGATAAATCTGGAGCTAATACCAACATAAGATCAAGCAGGTACAGGTTTGTCTATACAGACAACAGGATATGTCCATCGGGACAACATGTTAGGATTGTCGGCATTAGAAACAGAATCAGGTATCAAGTCAAGTAATGATATATCAGGTCATGTCAGGTAGTGTACATGTATCAAGTGGGTGCCCAACAGTAAAATGTAGCATTATTGAATCAGGGTAGAATACGAATGTACGATAAAAGCATGGGTGCACGAATATCTACCAGGGGTTACACCATGACTAAGCAGGATGCACAATATCAAACATGGGGTACTAATGTATTAATAATATGAGTTAATGCAATATGGGGTGCAACTAGGTATGCAGAATTAATAGTATGGATACACAAATAGACATGGATGCATAACCAACTATCAGGGGTTACAACTATAGTTCCAAGACTAAATGGGATGCACATTATCTAGCATGGGGTACTAATGTATTAATAATATGAGCTAATATGATCTGTAGTTGCATCTACATATATATTAAATGATATGGATGCATACGGCTATCTAAAAACGGTAAAAATTTAATATGGATGTATAATGTGATAAACTGGTAACATTTTACTCATATGGGTGCATAATACTATAACTAGCATGTAGCAAGATGAATTAGCATGCGACTAGATATGTAAATAATGATGTGGATGCACACGGATATCCGAAATCGGTAAAACAGTAAAATGATAATGTGGGATGCATAACTAAATATTATGTGATGTTATTATTCAAATGGGTGCAATATATTGTAGTATAGCATGTAGCAAGATCAACTTGCCTTGATTGGGTCACACGACGGATGCGTACGGCACGTCCGACGTCGGTAAATCGTCGCAACGCACACACGGCACGCGGGACGGGTCCAGGCAAGGTAAGAGGGTAATCACGCAAGCAAGGGACGTTCACTGGTTCTCCCGGATCGGCGGTGGCGAGCACGGCTCCGACGATCACCGGAAAGTGCGAAATCAAGAAAGAGAAAGAGAAAAGAAGAAGAATGAGAAGAGGGTTCTCAGGATATAGCTCTGGGTTTTTGTGTTTGGGGACAGAGTCAAGGCGAGAGGGTTGCTGATGACGGGTTGTGGTTTTTCGGTGAGGTTTCACAGCCATAGGCAGTGGGATCAAGGGTTCGGGTGCAGGGAAAAGAAGAGCTCGGGTGTAGGGTTTGGCTGGGGTGTTGGTGAGGAGATGGAGGAGGCGAGGTCGAGGAGAGGAGGCGACGAAGAGGGTGGTGAAACGGCGAGGGGGTCACCGGTGATGGGAGGTGATGAGTGCGGTTCTGTTGTGGGGTTTTAGGTATGCAGGGTAATGGGTTTCGAACTCTGGAAGGAGGAGAGAGAAGAAGAAGATGGGGATGGTGACCAGAGGAGGCCGACGAGGTGGTCGGCGGCGATGAGAAGTGATGGTGGCGGAGATGGGTGTGTAGGTTTGTCGGGGATAAGGGTTGCAGGGGAAGGAGTGGAGGAGGGGAGAGGTGGTCGAGGAGATGAGAGGAAGAGGTCGATGTCGAGGGTGTAGCGACGAGGGGCGACGGCGACGAGGTGAGGCGGCTAGGTTTTAGGGTTCGGGTTTGAGAAGTGAGGCGGCAAAGAAAAATTTCGAAGAAGAAAAGAAAGAGAAGGAGAGAGGTGTTTATAGTGGCGAGAAGGAAAGTGAGTGGATCCGAGGAGTGCACAGTAATCGCGATAGGAGTGAGAAGTGGAAGAGAGTGAGAGGGAGGGAGAGAGAGAGAGAAAGAGAGGAGGAGAGAGAGTGCTCTGTTAATTAATAGTTAGGATTTTAATTTAAAAGAATCTTTTAGTTAACTAAATTCAAACTGTTAATAATATTTAAAATATAATAATAATAATAAAATATTTAATATTCTGGTTAATACAAAATAGTCCAAAATACGTCCGGGTCGGGTCTAAAAATTCAGTTTTAAAATACGAATAATATACATGTCGACCAAAACTAAAATAGGATATCCGGGTAACGAAAATGCATACCCCCAAGAACGGATGCACGCACGTGTATGTAGCCATCCAAACGAGTCCGTTTCACTGAACGGGACGAGAACAAGATGCGCGGATGCTACCATAGGGTCAGGGGTATGATGCAGGCCATGCAAGATATTTTTAAATATTTTATGTGACTTTAAATGTTATATTAAAAAATGCAGATGCCAGATAAATGCCAATATGCAGTATGTAAATATGGAAGTGCATGAGTCCACGTAACAAGTCAGGATAAATCATAAATATGAATCAAGACATGTTTCAAGCATGTGGGTCGGGTCAGATGCAAATACAGATGTCAAAACACTATTTGCACCCAAAACACAGTAACTCAGGAAAATACCATAATAAAAAAATATTTGAACTCGAACTGGTATAAACGAACTAGGGTGTTACATTATACCAAACTACAAAAAGAATTTCGTCCGCGAAATTTCCAAAACAAGAAAAGATAAACAACATGAATCTACAAGAATATGTGTGGAAACTTCTGTCGAATCTCGTCTTCTCGTTCCCATGTCGATTCTTCGTGCGAGCGATTTCCCCAAGAAACAAGTACGAGAGGGATAACCTTGTTCTTAAGGACCCTTTTCTCTTCGATCAACAATCGACATCGGTCGTTCTTCAAAGGTCAAATCCTTTCTTACAATCAGCTCCGAATGATCCAGCGTATGTGTTTCATCTCGAACATACTTACGGAGTTGAGATACATGAAACACGTCATGAACATTCGCTAAAGACGGTGGTAACACCAATCGATAAGCCACTTCTCCAACACGCTTCATAATCTCGAAAGGCCCCACGAATCGAGGACTAAACTTGCCTCGACTACCAAAACGAATCACTCCTCTAGTCGGTGATATCTTCAAGAATACCAGATCACCAACAGCGAACTCTAGAGGTCTTCCCGATGTGTCGGCCCAACTCTTCTGCCGATCTTGTGCTGCCATCATGTGATTCCTGATGGTATTAACTTTCTTCATAGTTTGCACGACAAGATCCGGTCCCAACAATCTTCGTTCTCCAACATCATCCCAACAAACGGGTGAGCGACACTTGCGGCCATACAACGCTTCGAATGGAGCCATCCGAATAGTCTCCTGGAAGCTGTTATTGTATGAAAACTCTACCAAGTGTAGATGATCCTCCCATGAACCCTTGAAGTCCAACATGCAAGCTCTCAACATATCTTCAAGAGTTTGGATTGTTCTCTCCGACTGGCCATCTGTCCGGGGATGATAAGCAGTGCTAAACTTCAATCGCGTTCCCAAACTTTCCTGTAAACTCGTCCAGAAGTGCGATAAGAATCGGGTATCACGGTCGGAGATGATGCTCACAGGTACTCCATGCAATCTCACAATCTCCTGCATGTACCGCTCTGTTAACGCTTCCGTTGATTGACCAACTCGAAACGGTATGAAATGAGCTGCCTTGGTCAATCGATCAACAATCACCCAAATTGTATTGTTGCCTTTTGGTCTCCGCGGTAAAGCTGTCACGAAATACATGGTTATATGTTCCTACTTCCACTGAGGAATCGGAAGTGGTTGCAATAAACCAGCTACTCTTTGATGTTCAGCCCTAACTTGCTGACACACCAAGCACTTCGTTATAAAGCGAGCAATCTCCTTTTTCATGCCTTCCTACCAGAAATGCTGTCGTAGATCACAGTACATCTTCGTGCCTTTTGGATGTACGGAATATGCGGAACTGTGTGCCTCTTTCATAACTTCTTCGCGAATATCTCCCTTCGGCACACAAAAACGGCTACCATATCGCAACGAACCATCTTCATGAATCAACAAGTCCGTGCGAAGTCCCGCTTCAACCTGTCCTTGAAACTTCTGCAATCTTAGGTCCTGTGACTGCGCTACTTTAATACTCTCGATTAACGATGAATGTATTTGCAGCTGCATAAACTGTCCTGAAGAATGCGGTAGCACGATCTCCAACTCGAATCTCCGAAAATCTTCGATAAGCTCCTTCTGTGCAGTCAACATCCGAATTGCTGGCAACCGACTAAGCACATCCGACACTACATTAACTTTCCCCGGATGGTACTTGAGATCAAGAGCATAGTCAGCCATCAGCTTCAACCATCTATGCTGCCTCATGTTGAGTTCTTTCTGCGTGAACACGTACTTTAAGCTTTTGTGATCGGTGAATATTTTGACTTTTTCGCCCAGTAAGTAGTGTCTCTAAATCTTCAAAGTGAAAATTACAGTTGCAAGCTCTAAATCATGAGTTGGGTAATTCTTCTCATGAGTTGGGTAGTTCTTCCCATGCTGCATCAAAACACATCCCAAACCTTTCCCAGACGCGTCACTGTGAATCACCAATCCTCCGGAACCGTCTGGTACGGTCTAAATAGGAGCGGTTATCAATTTTTGCTTCAACGCCTCAAAAGCTGACACACAATTATCCGTCCATACGAACGGTACTTCCTTCCGCGTAAGCTTGGTCAAAGGCTCAGCCAAACGAGCAAAATTCTCCATGAACCTTCTGTAATATCCGGCAAGTCCAAGAAAACTTCTGATCTCCGCTACGTTCTTCGGAATCGGCCAATCTTGAACGGATGCAATCTTCTCGGGATCAACGGCGATTCCATCTCCGGATACGACGTGCCCTAAAACTTCACTTCTTCGAGCCAAAACTCGCACTTGCTCATCTTTGCATACAATCTTTCTTGTCTCAATGTCTGCAGTGCGATCTTCAAGTGTTCCGCATGCTCTTCAATGCTCCTCGAGTAGACCAGAATATTATTGATGAACACCACTATAAACTGGTCCAAGAACGGTGAAAAGATTTGGTTTATCAAGTCCATAAATATCGCCGGTGCATTCGTGACTTCGAATGGCATCACTAAATACTCGTAATGTCCATATCGAGTTCGGAACGCAGTCTTGAAAATATCCTCTGATTTAACTTGGACCTGATGATATCCGGACCGCAAATCCAGCTTCGAGAATACCCTCACGCCACTGAGTTGCTCGAATAATTCGCCAATGCGAGGGATCGGGTACTTGTTCTTAATAGTCATCAGGTTTAATTCTCGATAGTCGATGCACATCCTCCTTGTGCCATCTTTCTTCTTTACCAGAAGAACTGGAGCTCCCCAAGGTGAATTGCTGTTGCGAATCCAACCCTTCTCAAGCAATTCAGTAACCTGCTTCTTGACTTCTTCCAACTCCACTGGTGCCATTGGATAGTACGCCTTTGAGATTGGCGCTGCACCAGGAACAAGATCGATCGCGAACTCCACATCTCATTTTGGCGGTAAACCCGAGATGTCGTCGAACAAGTCCATGAATTCTCGAACTACAGCTGGCGCTTCCTTCTTATCAACTTCCATCGACGAAAGAACATTGCTTCTCGGCCTAGCCCTAAACTCGACTGGCCCGACAGAACTGCTTCCTTCAGCAAAAACAAACTCCGGATGTCCGGGAATCTGGAAAATCACTTTCTTTGCCCTACAATCAATATGAGCGTGGAAAGTGCCGAGAAAATCCATGCCCAAGATAACATCATAATTGCCGGTGCATTGACCCCTTCCTACTTGTCTATCTATTCCACCAGCCAATGGGGTTAATTTTGAAATTATACCCTACTTCATCAAACCGTTACCTAAATTTCGCTGGCTTGAGTTCGAAGACGCATACGTTTTTATAAACAAATTCAAAAACGTATGTGCAATGATTGGCACATCATAACTTTCTGTGGATGCTATGAGATTACGTCTTCTCCCTTTTACCTTTTGTGATCTGGCAGAAAAATGGTTTTATAACACTGCCACACATTCTATTGCTAAATAGGATGAATTTGTAGTAGCATTCCTTAAGCAATTTTATCCCAATCATAAGACCGCCTGCGTTCGAAGCGAGATCAACCAATTTACCCAACTTCTTAATGAACCATTTTGGAAATACTTTGAACGGTTTAAGAATCTTCTTCTACAATGCCCTCATCACGGAATCAATAGATGGGATCTGTGTCGCATTATATATGAGGGTATTGATCCTGTAATAAAACATATGCTTGAAACCATGTGTCAATGTCATTTCCTGTCTAAAAACGATGGTGAAGCCTGGCAATTTCTAGAAGATCTCGCTGAACATACTTTATAGTGGGAAAGCGCTAGACCAACATCGTCTAGCGGATGTATCCATCAGTTCGATATTTCCATCTTAGTGAAAACCGAAATGGCCGCGATACAAAGGAAACTCGATGCTATAGAAAACAAAGTCTCTTCAGCTTCCCTAAACCAATTTACGCTCCCCAAAACCGTATGTGGTTGCTGTTCCAACCCATCATATCTGACGGAAGAATGTCCTTTAAATCCTCCGTTTCAAGGTTGAGAACAAACTAATGCTGCTTTTCAGCAATGACCTAGAAACGATCCTTATTCTTCTACATACAATCAGGGATGGAGGAATCATCCTAATTTTTCTTGGAACTAAAACCAAACTCAAAATCAAAACCAATTCCCAAGAATATCAAATACCTCCTCCACAGCAACAGCAACCACCACAGAGTCAGCACCCCTTTCAACCACAATTTTTTCAAAATCTGGCCAACAATTCTGCACCCTATAATAATTCTTTCCAAATGGCCGGTATCGAAAACTCTTATGCACTCGATCTGTTTATTAAACATTCCATGCAAACGTCGGCCGATTTAAAGGCTTCTATCCAAACATTAACGCAGAACACCGCCTCACACGGTGAGAGTATAAAATCGATAGAAGCACAAATTGCACGGTTAAATGCCGCGATGAGTACGAGAGAAAAAAGGAAACTTCCATCTCAACCCTTACTGAATCCTAGCCAAAATTATAATGTGAGTTCCGTTACTACGTTGAGATCAAGAAGAGTGTTGAACAATCAGGTCAGTGAACAGGTTGATGATGAGGAATCAATCAATGATACCCAGGCTTCTACTTCTAACCCTATTTCATTTAGTCCACCTTCTTCCGAGCCTATTTTCCGTTTTTCCCTAGGCTCGAACCCTACGCCCACCTCCTTGTGTCAACCTAAAACGATCTCAACTCCAATTCTGGGATCCGTTCTACCCCCACAATCTTCTCCAGTGTTGGACCCAACCCTTATTGATAAAACTCCTTATCCAAATAGGTTAAGGGAAAACAGATCAAGTCCACAAATGGAGAAGATTATGGAAATTTTTAAGCAAGTTAACATAAATATCTCTCTCCTAAATGCTATACAACAAGTTCCGTCCTATGCAAAATTTCTAAAGGACTTATGCACTATGAAGAGGAAAACCCAAGTGCCTAAAAATGTTTTCTTAGCAAATAATATGAGCAATTTTCTTACCCAATTAGTGCCCACGAAACGTAAGGACCCTGGTTGTCCTACAATATCTATCACTATTGGGGGTAAAAAATATAAATCATGCTCTACTCGATCTAGACGCTAGTGTTAACTTACTTCCATATTCTGTGTATGAGCAATTAGGTATCGGAGAGTTAAAACCGTCGCACTGCACTTTTCAAATGAACGATCGATCTATCACCAAATCTAGGGGTGAGCTAGATGACGTGTTAATCAAAGTCGGGGAATTTATATTCCCTGTGGACTTCATAGTTATTGATACATAACCTGTAGCAAGCCCACGAAACCAAATTCCAATGATTTTAGGTCGACCTTTTCTAGCAATTTCTAACGCTGTAATCAATTGTTGAAACGGCTCTGTGAACCTATTCTTCGAAAATATGTCAATTGAGCTTAACATTTACAAGTTGTGAAGTGAACCCTCTTAACCCTATGCTCATGTATATTCTGTCGAAACAATAAATTCCGATAGTAGTGAATTTGAAGAGCTTTATGATACTGATCTAGACTCTGATAGTACGTTGTTGTTTGGTCCCGCTATTTATTATACACATACGGACCCTTCTATCGAGCTGTCCGGGTCAACATCCAACCCTAATTGTGAACCTTTTATGGAGTCCGAGTATCATCCTGTTCTTTCCGATGAGATTATTATTCGGGATATCGATGAAAGTTTTGAAGACATTTTCGCAGAAGAACTCACATTTCTCGAAGACAGGGGCGTTGTGATGAATCAACCCCTACCCCAAAAAGTTGAACCGCCACCCCTTCTTCTTATCCGGAATGAGAATGCGAGTAATCCACCATCACTATTTTATCTCTACAAACAGAGAGGCAAACCCGTTCTATTACACCACATATCTCTTCCCCACTTCTTCACGTCGATAGATGACATGTTCTTCCACCAACCAGTGCGATATATCGATAAATTTTTTGAATGGTTGGTGTTGACTTTTGGTTTTTGTAAAGCTTTATATTTACCAATAACTTTACCCCCCCTCTTTATAATTTTTAAATGCTTAATATTGTTTAACTCAAGTTTGGGGGGGAGAAAAATATTTTGTCTCTTGAAGATAAAAATTTTACACAATTGTGAGCCAAAAATAAGTTTGGGGGAGGTTTTCACGTTCATTTATTCTTGTCCCTTATAATAAATTTTCCTTCCAAGTCTACAAGTTTTGAGATTTAAAAAATGACAACAGTGAGGACACCGCTGCAAACAAGTTTGGGAGAGGTTTGTGCTTATTTACGCATTATTTTGCATTATACTTTATATAGGCGCAATTTTTTTTTTGATAATGAAAGATTAGAAAGTAAAAAATTACATTTGAAAGATATAAAGGGTTTGAGAAAAGTAAGAAAATTAGATATTTTCTTAAACGAAACTAGTAATAAGTAGTTATGAGCCGTTGTCCCAAGGATTAGTAAGATGAAGGAAATTGCTAATCTGAGGTTAAAAATAAGTCGGAAAAATAGTTCCTATTCTTGAGGCTAAACATCTGAACGTTGATACCCTACTATACGCACTTACACACGTCTTGAAACTTGGGATAGTAGAGAATACCTTGAAATGCTCTTGTCTAAAAGCCTTACTATAAAAAATATATATATAAGTAGTGAAGAAAAAAATGAACACTGGTTTTGTAATTACCAAGGCAGCATAAAAAAATATAGCGAGGGTGCTTTATCACCTAATGTCTTAGTCCAACTGATTTGGGAGCCACTGCCGAGCCTTAGGTGTTGCAAGATGACGATATTGCTAATGAGCGAGCACATTTGGTAATCGGTTGGTTAGTATCTCAAGAAGTATTAACGGTCGCATGAAAAATGTGTAAGCGAGAAGCATCTAAAATATTCACCAACTAAAAAGTACTGAGGTAGATGGACAAGAGTATGATAGCTTGAATTGAATTCTCCGAGTGTAGAGATGTTTTTTACACATACATAGGGGTATATGATCGATGTTTGGAAGAAAAGGAGGGAGAAAGAATAAAGGCAATGTTTTATTTAGGAATGATGTGATTTCTGATATCTTTTCATGACCATTAAGATAGGGCTCATGGCAATCGAAAAGCTAGTGTAGTTGGAAACTTTTATTTTCAAGTTCTTTCTTTTATAATTCTTATCTATGTAACTTTCACCATCTTTCTTTTATTATAGAATTTTGTGGGTGTAATCCGCTGAAAAATATCAGGAGACAACACTCCTCCTACTAGGGACACCAGAGATTTAACGGCTTGTTGCATGTGCTTAGTGCAATCATGTTGCCTACGAAAGTGTGCTACTTAGTTTTACTTTTTCTTTTTTCTCCCTCTCTTGAATAACTAGTTTGCTCGGGACGATCAAAGTTAAATTTGGGGGTATTTGTTCAGTCAAAAATATTGCACTTTTGATATAACATCTTTCTTACTTTTCTTAAATATTTAAAGGTGTTTATTATAAATATAAAACATATTTTGGTTTATCTGCAAAATTCTATTTACCATATGTTTATATATTATAATTAACATTATAAAGGAAAATATATGCATATAATATTTATATAATATTTTGATAATTTAAATATGCATATCATATCAAATATCCTTAATCAATATTCTTAAAATATAATATCATATAAAATGGTTAGGATAATATCTCAAAAATACTAAATATTACTAACATTATTCATTGAGATATTGTGTAAGGTTTAACTCATATCAGGAGATCGAGATATCAGAGTCAAAAATCTGCCGATAAAGTTAGATAAAATCGTAGAATCAATACTGGCAGAGTCTCTGAGAAGATATGAAGATTTCAGATATCAAAAAGGTCTCCACATGTCAACACCAGAAACCATAAAAAATCCCAACTCATGATCCCACAAAACCGCGGCAGAACCGCCGCCAAATAGACCAATATGCGGCGGTTCCACCGCGCTTCTAGGGCCGTTTGATGATATATTTTTGGAGTTGGTTTGTGATCGCATATCTTAATTAAGGAGATCTAGGGTTTCTGCTTCTAATGCTATATAAAGGACAGAGGGCTAAAGCTAAAAATCATCAGCTTTTACATGAAGCCAATCACCGTCAAAAAATAATTGATCCACGACAGGTCCGTAATTCAATGTGATAAAGAGACATGAGATTCGATGGAACATCTATTTCCTACGAGCCAGAGATCGAAGCAATTTGTTCTTCCTCTTGTAATCTAAACTCGAAAGTTTTGTAATTGTGAAGTTGATTAATAAAGGTAGATCATTAGTTTAATTATTTAGCATTTATTTTCTATATTTACATTATGATCTCTATCCATTCTTCTTCTTCTATCTCCATCATGCACGAGTAATTTTCCGCTTGATAGGGTTCGTAGGATTAGAGTAGAACAATAGATGAGAAAATACTTTAATTTCTTTTAAGTCTTATGAAGTTTATAAACTTTAGTAAAAGAATCATTAACATCCTTATTAGGTGTGCTACCAATTTATTGCAAGTCTCGACCGCGATTTGAGATTAGATTAACAATTGTTTGGTTAAGGGCTAGACAGGAATAGAGATTAATGAAAGGACAAGGGTCAATAGTGGGGAAACCCTAGTTTCTTCCAAGTACCCTAATCCTTATTCATCACCATCAATCTAATTTTAAATCTATTAATAGATAAAAGGAGTCTTCTTTATTAGTCATCCACGACTACTAAATCCTAACGAACCCTACAAGCCTTTTTTTATATATATTCTACATCCGTGTTTGACATAGATCTAGAATCTATACTCTTTTCTAGCTCTTTTGACCCATCTAAAGCAAGAATTAAAAAGTTCCACGAATTCCTGAGGACGACCGTATTTACCACAGCTGGCTACAAGCGATGCCGTACTGATTGCGGTTACTACAAACACACTTTTTTCAAAATACAATCAATCAGGTATTCTATAAGCACATCCTTAAGTGTCCCTAGTCATAGGAGTATCGAGACTGGGTATCGGTACTCCGGTTTAGACTAGTGTGTACGTTTCTTGACCCGGTTGGAGGACAATAGCTGATCCCACGGCTATTGGTGTTTGAAACCGAGGATTGTAAATAGGCGCTCATAGGAGTATGAGTTTCACTGGACAGACTCACCGAGAACTCCTAGATGGTATTATACCAATGTCAAGTGGCAGTTCTCTGGTGAGGATAGTATAGAGTAGTCCTTCGACCTGAGATCGTAACAATATCTTATGTGTCTTCCCATTATACTTCAACTTTTCCGAGTCATGCAAACAGGTTTTAGTCTGGTATAGTCCCGAAGCACATGAAGGCAGTGAGCGGTCGAAGGGATTCGTCTTTTCTGGCATAGCGAGTTGATATTACGCAGTGCAGGACATGACTATAACCATAAGTCTATAGCCATAACAAGTGAGATAAACTGATAAATATTATCAGTTGTATCTCTGTTGGTTATGAGTTCGATATCAACATAACTTATCGGGTTATTGGGGGTCTGACAGATTCTACCCCCGACTCGGTATTCGATACTCTTTGACGAAGAGACAAGACTGTATGGTATTTATCGCTTATAGATTTTGTCAGGTCATGATGAGTTTGCTCGTCGACCTACCTTTATCTTGATCATACCCGGGTAGCTTATGGGTTAACCTATAGGGGGAGATTCAATCGGATACGATCCTGTATAACCTATTGCCAGCGTATTGACATGTCTTTAGAGTCCCGCAATGAAAGTGCCAGCCCAGACGAAACGATGATGTTGCATGCAGATGGGGATATGTGCAAGGGTTCGATAAAATATGTATATTGGATTTGCGTGATTTAATCGGATGGTTTCTATACTAGCCTGTTTATTTATAAACCGGAATATTAAATCAAGTGTTGACTTAACCGTATATGTTATGGTTTTTAGTTTATGTGTATATATAATACAAAATTTTTCTTGCTTTCTCATTAGTATATGATACTGATGGATTTGTTTATGTATATGATACATATATTCTTCTCTTTATGATTATATATGTGTATGTATATGGATACATATATACTCTTTCATTTATATATATTTGATACATATAATACATGCTATGTATTTGATATATTGTGTATTTGTATTTTTGATACAAATACATTCTTTGTTACTGAAAAATAAACAAAGAATGCATGTGGGGACCACTCTATCTCTTTAGATGATATAAGAGGGGAGAGAGAGGGAGAAAGAAGGAAGAGTTTTTGAAACTCTTTACACACACACACACACTAATGAGAAAATATTAGAAGAGAAAAGAAAAGAAAATAAGAAAGAAGTTTCATATTTATTCTCCCTTTTTCTTTATCTTTAACTTCTTCTTCTTCTCATTATTTTTGTGAGCATGGCTTCTCCTTCTTCTTTCTCTTCTTGATTTTTTTTTTGTGATGAGGAAAAGAAATGAAAAGAGAGAAGGAAAGAGTTTTTCTACAACATCTTCACTTCGTCTATAACCTAGCGAGTTCATAGGGAGAGTGTCACGACCCGGAATTGGCATGTGACCGGCACTTTATTCACGTGAAGTCAATAGAACCCCATATTAACTCAAGCAAGCCAAAAACTAGGAATCCAAACCATTTTACAAGAATTAGTGGAGGAGAAGTTTTGAAAAGAGTTTTACTAACATGAATCAAGTTTGGTTTAAAATATTACCATCGTTTAAAAATCGGGCAACACCTCCTTTATAATTTTTAATAAAACATGCACAATAGACATATAATAAAACATCCTTAATGTGAGAGCAAAAATCAACGCCCAACGCCGGATCAACAACCACGCAATATATGACGTCTCAGCGAAGGATCAAGTGCGGAAAGTAAAATAGAATAAATATATATCAAGTCGACTCCAAACGAGTCCGACAACAACAACATACAACTCTAAGGTCTCGACAAAAACTAGACTTGGTCTTTCATGGAGTACTTCTAGATACAATATGTAGAGAATGCCGATATAAAAGAATATAACCCACCACTCTTATACATGCGCAACTATGCCCACAAAACAATAGATGTGCCCAAACTAGCCGCTACTGATCCAAGCGGTCAAACCTGCACAAAACTAGGGTACAATGGGGTGAGTTGCCAATACGTGAATAGTATTATATAACGAGCTAAATATTGCAAGGATAAGCGGTGAAACATCTAAAAAATATAAATGTGTACATCAAGGAGGGTAAAAAGGTATGCAACGAAACTAAAGTTCAAGCAAAGAAATCTGTGATGATAAGCCCTCATGTACAACTCATATGCCCCTATCCTATATATGAATCTATGTGTGCTTATGATGTCAATCTCGACTAAACAATATCAAGCCTGGTACGGGCATAGCATAACCACAAGAATTTGCAAGCATGTGAGTCACAAAAAAATGCAATACTATGCAATGTAATGATGATCCATTATCAATAAACGGTAACTCACCGCGTATAATTATATCGGTGTCAATTATGATCACCGTAGTCATGGTGCAATATCTATAGTACACAACCAAACTGAAATAGAATCAAAGCTATAATACATATAGCACACATCCATATGCAATCCAATAAAAGTAGCCGAAAGATGTATGTTAGATTTTTTCAAAATAGCCATATGATGTCTATGTCTTAGTACTAGTAGCGAATGTTAAAGTAAGAAGAAAATAGATGTTTTATTTAAATATATGTTCCGCTCTGTTTATTTGAAAATGATGTAGAAGGGGTTTTCTTTTGAAAGTTTCTTGCTGATCATAGGCACGTGGAAAATATGAGACTATAACTCTTTATAAACCATCTTCAATATATATCGATATATAAAGATACTAGTCAGGAACTGTCTCATGGATCAGTCCTATCTGGCTACTATGTATACAACATAATATATCTCATCAGTGCAGGGTATCTATCGTGATCCCTCATATATATATAATATATCCATCTCAGTGAAGGGTATTTATATCGTTCCCTCACAAATATATCCATAGAGATATCCTGTGTTAAATACTCTCAATCCCTTATGGATTAATCACAAATATAACCGTAAAGACATCCAGTGTTAACTACCCTCAATCTCTTATGGATTGATCACAAATATATATATCTCATGGATCTCCGGCCATATCCACCGTGTCTGAATCATAATTTTCTTTCTTATATCCTTTCCATATATACATATTTACTCAATCTTGTAGGATTGATATCATATCACATCATATCCTCATATCCCTTTTTGTCTGTGTGAACTAGTCATAGTACGGATAGGTAGTATATAACAGCAACAACGAATATAATAACAGCAACATGAATGATAATATAAGCGTAGCAAATAACATTCACAGTAAGCGTATAATATTCATAGTAAGCGTAACGTAAATGAACAGTAAATAGATATATATTGCAAGTAACCCCTATATACATTTTGTAAAATATAACGAAACATTGATTGTAAATAAGGACGCTGCGGTGTTTTCAAATTTGTAAATACCCTTTTAAAATCCAACATCACATCCTTGTTATCTTTTTTGAAAATATGAAACGAACCGTTGTTATGAAATTAGGAGTTACAATCTGACTATTATAATCTCCTCATCAGGGTAAAATAAGACTCCACGAGTCAACGTCAATAAAGCTGTATTCGGCAAATCCTCCTCATCATGTCATCTAGTACGGAAATCTCACCTCATACTATGACCACTATATATATCGTTGTATAATAATAATGATCGGTACGGAAATCTAATCTACGTACCCAACATAAAGCAATAGTAGTGCGGACCTCAAATCCACGCATACCTCACAACTCGTATGGATCTCAAGTCTACGTACGCACACAGCGACCGATACGGACATCTCGTCAAAACACCTGCACAACGATCGGTACGGACATCTTATGTCACGTACACACGGCGACTAGTAAGGACCTCCAGTCGCGTACTTGTACAATAATAAGTACGGGTATCTAATCTCGTATGCGCACCCAATATAACTCGTATAATAACATAATCCTACTATAACGTCAATTCTGTTGTAATATCTAAGTATGGCAGTTCTATGTGGCATGGCAATACTAATAATGTGTAGTATAACATGCGAGTCTGTGATCGTGCAACATGACAATCATTAGCATTTATGCTTGCGTTCTACCAAGTGTATCTACAATAAGTTTACTAAACGATACTAACGAAATATGCTACATATCGGACAAGTTAAAACATGCATGGCATATAACTTAAACGCATTCAATGATATAATAAGCAGTATGTTTCACGGGGGTGCTATACACCATTCACCTGATTTTCCCACTCGTAGATATAATTTACTCATATAACATCACAACATACATAAGAAACCATATCGGAACCGATATATCAAATAAAGGTCCATAGGTTAGAATTTATGAGCAACAAAAGTTAGGCAAATACTAACAACAAGGAATTACTCTCTCGGCATCGCTACTCAACCAAATCCATCAAAACCAGAATTATAAATACGGATACACAAGTTTAAAAAACCATAAAACATCGCAAAAACCATACTAAAACACTCCCAGATTTTGACTCGGGCAATATTAGGAAAATAGAGTATAACAGAGGCTTATTCTACTCATAAAAAAAACCCAGACCAAGACCCACACCCTAATTCCTATTTATGGCTGCCAATTTATTCAATGTAACCGCAAATTGCGGTCTGGACATGGGATTTTGGTCTCGTTCTTCTGTGGGTGTCTTCTAGTGATCTTACTAGGTCAATCTATATGCTAAATGTTTTATAAAGGTCTTAGTTCATCCTAAATTTGATTTGAACACCAGAAACATTTCAAAAACAACATTTTTCTGACATCAACCCAAAAATCTGAAACTTTAACACTTCGAAAATTTGTAAAAGATGGCATTTTACCTATATGGATGGATGTCCAAGAAAGTCCAAGCTCATGAAATGTCTACTTGAGGCCTTATGAGGTTGTATGAGTTTGGCTTAAACTCTTGAACAATTTAGGAGAAGATATCATCAAAATTTCTTAAGAATTTATGAAGGGTGGCCATGATTTGAGGTGAGGGTTGAGAAGAAGTGCCATGTTCAGTTGGGAATGATAGGAACCATAAGGATTATTAGAGAAAGAAGGAGGAGGTGTAAAGAATGAGTGTAGAGAAAGGAAGATGCGGAGGGATGTAAGGTGGAGGTGTAAGTATGAGGGTGTAGGGTATGGTATGTTGTGTGTGAAGGGTTAACATCAATCTATCATATACCAAACACGTTCTCTCATTTAAAACAAAATAAATTTTGCAAATAAGTACCTCTTACATATAAATACCTTATATAAATAACTACTTTTATAAATAAATACTAAAATCTATAACACCGTTTTATCATTATTCAAAATTCTTAAATAACATTTAATATTTTTCTGAAATGTTACAGAGAGTTGCTTCACTTGTGAAGTAGAGTCGGAGCTTGGGCTAGAAGATTTCACCACGGACCATTTACAGCGATGCGGTCGGCGTCCACGTTCATCCGGAAGCTCACGGGTTCAGCAAGGGTCTTCCGATAGACGATCGGACATGCTAAAAAAGTTGTAGCGACCCTAAACCCCCTCTAGTTTATTTGTATGCTCTTTTTGTTTTCAAATTGATATCTTTTGCATTGATTTCTTTGTTTGGTTGCTATTGCTCTCTAAATTTTTTGATTTTTCATTTCTGCCTTGGTCTCTATTGTAGCGTAGAGAGTACTAGGATCCCAACAGTGGTATTAGAACCGACCCCAAAGATATTAACATGTTTAGGCGATGTTACAGTTTCGATTCGAGAAGTTTTCCATTTCCTATATCCATGTTTAAGCCTCCGTCCATTTTCAAAATTCTCACCTGAAATTTTTTTACATGGTGCCATTGGACTGGATTTGCTTTGAAAACTTAATGGAAAAAACCCGGGGCAAATTGGTTGTGTCTAGGCCAACCAAAAATGCTATCTGGCCGCCCAGGTCGGCCTGGATACAAGTTTTTGGCCCCATATTTTGTCTGGGGCTTAAACAATAGGAAATAGGAGTTTTAGCATATTTCTTGTTTCCCTATATTGAGATTTGATCTCGTTGTGTTTATGGGATATCCGGAAAGCTTTTTGATCTAAACTGTAACATCGTTTGTGTTCCGCATTGTAACGACTCCAATATTACTATACCTTCGTATTTTCTTTCTTTAGTAAAATATTGTATTTATTTATTCTTAATATTTTCCGTATATTTCACATTTCTTTAAAACTAAATCCTAACTTTTTTCAAATTAAACACAAGACCTAATCTAGCCCATAACCCAAATCCAATATCATTTTCATTTTCTTTTATAAAACTATGAGCCCAAACGCCCGTTTCCTTTTCAAGTAACGACATATATTTAATTCTTATTAAATTTGTGCATGAACAATCTTGTAGCTCATTGGTTAAGTCCTTACATTATTATTCCATATGCCACATGTTCGAATCTTAGGTCTTGCAATCATTTTTATCTATTTTTTTACTTTCTCATAATTTACAAATGAGACCTTTCATTTTCTTTAACTTCCAAATGAACGACACCCTTTCAATTTTTTTAACTCCCATTATGAATTCATATTAATTTGAATTAATATGACATAATTCTTTTATATACTTATCTTACCATTTTATTCTTCTTTCTCTAAAAAAAATTAGAAAGAAGAACAACTTCTCTCCTTTCTTTCTTCCTAACAAAATATTATTCATCTCCTTCTCTCTCTTCATCTAGAGTTCTCGAAAAAGAACATGAAAAATCTTTAAAAAATCCTCGCTAGTAACCCAAGATTATCGTTGGATAGACAAGCCCGGTGACGATACCGGCTTGTGCATGTAAGTTCCCTATCTCTCTCTCTCTCTCTCCTTCTTTCTCTTCTCCTTCTCACTCTTTTTATCTTGTTTCCTCCCTTTTTCCAGACTTATATGATTATCTGCAACCTTTGTTTGACTTTTAGTAAAAGATATTAGTTATGAAAAATATGTGCATGAATAATTGTCTATGTATTCTACATGTTATGATTAGATACTTGTGGTATTTATGCGTAGTCTATAGTAATTGTCTCATGCTAATATCTTTCCTTTAAATAAAAGTAATGTTGTAAGTAGTATTTCATTGGAATTTAAAAATGATATATGTGAAAGGTTTTTATTGTAGTTTCATGAAAAGTTGTATGCATTTCTTTTATAACCCGATCACGTGATTGAAATATCGATGATATCCTAAAAATTTTGACATGATTTTTATAAAATCATTGGTGTATTTTCTAATGTATACTCTCTATTAGAATGTTAGCAAGTATAAAGAAAATAAAGTTGCAGATTAATACCATGGTTTAATTGTTTTTAAATACGATCCCAAATATCTTTATCTTTAAAATAATTTTTTAAAATTAATTTCCACTACTGGAAATTCTTGGAATATTAGGTTAAAATAATAGATAGAATTCTAAATTTACAGTAAAAATTTCATATCAAACAGAATAACGGTTTAGGAGTTACGTAGTTTTTTATTCATTATTTTTAAAACCAGAAAACTGCCATTAAGGGTCTTCTTCAAGAAACCATAACTCTATAATCGTTGATCAAAATTAAGCGTTTTCAGATATTTTGAATATCTAAATCGAAAGATATAAATTTTCATAGTTTTAATTTTTACTGAAATCCGACATAAAATATAGAAAACTGCGTTACAGTATTAAGCGACGAATCTGGACAGAATCTATCCTGATTCGCACATTATTTTTAAATAGAACATAACTCGAACTTCCGATATCTGTTCGTGACAAAATTTAGATGTGTATATGCAAAATTGATAGAGCTATAATTTCATGTATGTTAGATTACTTAGTAACACATGAATCAACCCGATATAGGTTTTTGCAATATAACATATAATTGCTATTCAGAAATCTGAATTTCTATTTCAAACGCTGATATTAAAATGATCATAACTAGAGCTTCAGAATCGCGCGAATTTTAGTGTTTTGGATAAGTACATCGAAAGAAATACAATTTTCTAATAATCTTCGTAATATGAAATTTGAAGGAAATTGACCAAAACTATGTTTTAAAAATATGTGATGGTGCTGAACAGATTCTGATATATTTTGTGCGACGATACGAAAACAAATATATCTTCCAAACCAGTAGTCGTATTTAGGTGAGACTAGAACTCACGTGTGTATAACACTTAAGGCTATGTTTTCATTTATATTCTGACTTCAATTGACTTGATTAACTAGTCGTACATATAATATATTTACAACATTGTTTTTTGACATTACTTGTATACTTATCACATATCATGTTCTTTGATTACTTATTTATTTTTATCTATATGACTTGCGATCAAACCATTACATGCTAAAATTGACTTGATCTTGAGCTTGAACACTTGACTCGACTCGACCTAAGATTGCAACTGACATGACTCGTATTCTACTTGACTTACTTGATTTTATTCTTTACCATTTGCAATATATGATTTCGATCAAGACATGTTATAATCAACTAAATCAATATAACAGTTATAATCTATTACACTCGGGGTGTTTGTGATAGTTTTAAGTGTGAATCCAACGGAACTTCAGGAGTCCTGTATTAAACTACTCGAATTCTATTTACTCGATTTTCAGTCGGGTCGACTCCTCTACAGTTTGGAGTCCCGATACTAACATATGAAATGGACCCATCTTTCCTTGCTCCTGGGGCCCTACTCTTGAGCTCGTGAATATTTCTACGGTTGCGTTGATATTCACACTTGGAGCTTAACGTTAACATAGTGACCATATAGAGACTTATAGGAAATATACTCATGTTCACTTCTACACACTTTTACTCGTCGTTTACAATACTTCATTTTATGCTATACTTGTTTACATGTTCATGATTTATATCCATGCTATACTATATATCATATTACACATTTCATTTTATTAATATATATCACACCATCCTTTTAGGGATTTACCGAGCGTTAGTTCGCTGACGGACATTCCACCCATCTTTCTTTCTTTCTTATAATGTTCGTCAGGTGGTATTGAGACAGAGGAGATAGAAGCGGTCAAAAAGGAGTAGAACCGGTTCGCATCACAACCGGACGTTTAATTTCATTCAGCCTTTTATTCTATTTCAGCTTATTTATGTATGCCTCCTTGTTAAGAATTATCATGTTATTGTATCTTGTATTCAGATATTTTGTCAATTGTCAATCTTGAATATAATAAATCAAAGTTGGATTTCATTCTTTTGTTTATTCTTGTTACTTTATCTTGCTTATAGATGCTCAGCGTATTTATTTTGAGAAATGGTCTTCTTAGAATAAATATGTCGCGGGCTTACCATGTCACCTTTTCCGTCTAGTGGGAAGCGGGGCATGACACACATATGTTGATATGCAATATTTAACGTCGACGAATTGGTTTGGTCAGATTGTCGCGAACGAATAGCCCCGTGTGTGAATGTTTGTAATATTGTATTTCATTTTCATTCATGTATTGAGCCAAATGTATATTCTATTATCGGGAAGAGCGGACGAATTATGGCCATTGTTGTCGTTATTTGTATTATTATTTGTCAGGATATGGTCAGGATGAGATCGTTTTCGCCATTGTACATAATACAGGTTATAGGATTACCCTGCGGTGAAGCGCTCGGGAAGCCGTTTTTTAGAATGCAGAGGGTGGCTATCTCAAGGTGTTGAGGCCGGGTCACCTCGTTTTAGAATTGACGGGTTGCTCACCGTGCTTGTAGGGGATATAGGATAGACCCACAGTAGAGTGCACGAGTTGCCAGATCCTATGAAGCGCTGGGTGGCCTACTCATCGCGTTGAGAAGGGTTGCCTCGTTTCTAGGATTGGCGGGTGGCTCACGGCGCTCATAGGAGTGTAAGGTTGGTTTTGTATGGGCTATTCACATAAACAGGAAATTTCACATTTCGTTTGCGGCTCAAACTAAACTCAGGATTCCTAAGAAATCCGAACATTCCTTTCTGTGTTGCTTATCACATGCTTGTAATGTGATTGCTTGCTTGTGATATTATTTTCCCGCATGCCTGTAATGTGATTATATGTGTGCGATGATATATTGATATATAGTATATATAAATAAATGCTGATATATGTTTTGCATTCGCGTTAGCCTTGCCTCCGCCCTGCCGTAAGTTAAGTAATCTTACGGTGAAGACCCGAGACCCCGTGGTGAATGTGGATGGCATATATAACATTCTATTTTTACTTTATATGTTTTTCTGTGATTGTATGAAAATATGCTAGATAATATGATTATATATATATGATAGGATTGCATTAATTCGGATTAATGAAAAGAAAACAAACCTTAAACACGTTGTTGGAACAAATTTTTTTCTAAAAAGGTTTTATAGCCGTAGTCTTTTTCTTTGTATCGAAGTATTCGGTTAGGAATATCCTGCACCTTATTCGATGATGTAAGAGCCATGATACCTTCATGGGGAATCCGCACTTAAGCAAAAGTTCATGTAACTATAAATTTAAAAACCACTTGGTTCCTACGATGATGTCAAGTTCATTACTTTAATAGTTTTCTTCAAAATCAACCATAGCTCTTTGTCATTTCAGGAAGTAGAGTACTTAGTATTCGTGCTGCGTTTGTTAACTCAATTAAGGTGTAGTGTACGGTAGCTAAGTGATGTCTTCTTGCTAAGCATATGATGCGATTGGTTAGGAAAGTCGTACGACTTTATTGACTCGGTTTAGGATTGTGCAGGTGGATCTAAATTGACCATGAAATGACGGGTTGAACTTCATTAACGACTTATGATTTGTTGACTCAGTTAAGGTCATAAGCTGTTAAGGGTAAAAAGCAATATCAGGAGTTTCAATTGTTGAAATTTTTAATGATTTGCATACCATTCACGGAAGATTTTCACTGCACAATTAGCTAACCCAGTAGGTGAAAAGAAAGGTGTTTTCGAGATTACGCCTCTAAAGAAATGAGGTTATTAAATTAGGTGTGTGCGAAAGCATGGGAGACCTCACTTAAAGTACTTGCATTGGCCTGACTGACCGGTTAGCGAACTTGTGGGTGTATATAATCCCGGCTAGTTCTCCTTTTAGGGTTTGAAGGAGGATTCGACAGAAAAGTGGGATCCATCCTGATTAGATAAATTAATCAACCAATCTAATATTAATAGAGTGCACATTGAGTGTTTCTTTTCGCTCTCTCTAGCAGCGCCCATGGACTGATCTTAAACTAAGACTAGTTAACCAAGTTAACCGACCTTTTTACAAACTAATGGCTTTGGAATGTCAGCATTGCCCTAATTTATGACAAAAGTCAAAATGTCTGTGCCTGTCCTACTTCCCCTTTAGCTTACTCCAGAACCCTCTGTATCCGATACAGAGATCTATATTGCATGGAAGGCCATCGTATGGTTAAATATGAACTCGAAGAAATTTTTTCAGTCCGAGAATGACCACTGGTTCTGGAGTAGATGAATTGTTCATTTGTCTCTCCTCTCCAACTTATCTCAAGTTCGAGAACTCCTTATATAAGGAGAGTATACCAGTTACGCTTGTTGGATAGTTTTCTTCCAATCCCGAAGCTGGAGCTTAAAGGAAGGGTAAGAAGAAAATCAATTAGTATAAGTTCGGTATACATAAGGTAAGATAGAGAGACATTAAAAGGGGTTGAAATAAGGAAAATGAAATTGCAACTACTGTCATGAACCTGGGCAATTGGAAAAGCAATATTATGAATACTCGACCGCTTCCTGAAAAATTTTGATGCTTCAGAATACTTATGTGTTTATTTTTGAAAACCGTTTCCCAATAAACACTAACTTTTAGGTATATGGATACCGGATTAGAATCCTACATATGTAGGACATTATAGATGCTGAGAAGGAATAGAGAATTAAGAAAGAGTGATTTGATTCTCAAACATCAGATTTCAGAGTAATTGTTGCTATTGTGGAAAATCACCAGGTTTTGCCTAACGACAAATTTTTGGTTTCTTTTAACTAAAATATAGTTTTTCAACTTATAACACGTGGATTTGAATTAGCGAACTCATGGGACTTATATATATTGATGTATGTTTTCCAATATCCATACGGACAAAGGGGTTGGTTCTAGTTATTCGGTATTGAGAATATGATTCTCTCTCACATTACTTCTCTGCGGGTACGCTCCATAATGAGTAATGCTGAATCGTTTTTTTCATTTAGGGGATAGATGCGCTGGAAATAGTTGCATACCAATTGAATAAGGTTCCATCTATAGAAATGCCTCCATTACTATATGTGATATAGAGTGGGTTCATATCTTAAGGTTGTTAAGATATGGAGTTATCTGGTTTGTGCTTAAAAATATAATCTGGACAAACTCAAGGCACGTTTCGGTAACATGCAGTTTGTAGGCTATCCCAAGCTTTCGCATGGGATTAACTTCTACCATTTTCAGGATCAAAACTTGTTTGTTCTCGACACAACAACATTTTAGAAAAGGAATTCCTTGCAAAAGGAATTAGTGCGAGTATGGTAGAACTGGAAGTGATTCTAGAATCACAAACGGTTACTAAAAATTTAGTAGAATCTGGAGATTTAATTGATCCTGACAAATTACAGCTACTCCGCAGATTTAGTAGGTGACCTTAGTCACCCGAGAGATAGTTCGGTTTACACATAGACGGTGACAAGGAGGTTTGGATAATGTGATGATGCCTCTACTAGTTATCAGCAGGCCATAGAAAGTAATGACTTCCAACTAATGGCTGGTTGCCAAGTTATCCAAGTTGGACTCTATGCACTACAACAAAGTATGGAGTTTGTTGGGTGCTCCTGAAAGGGGTAAAACCCATAAGGAGCAAGTAGATCTTTCGAGATCAGTGCAAATGGAAAGGTAGTAACCTAATAATGTTAGACTTGTAGTAAAAGCTTTCCATCAAATATCCGATGAGGATTGTGATGAACCTTTTATTTCAGTGTCCGTGCTGAAGTCCATACGGATATAATTTGCCACTGCTATTTTTCATAATTATGATATCTGGCAGTTGGATGACTATAACGTCTTTCTAAATGAGGATTTAGAAGAGTACGCATATATGACTCTGCTAGAGAGTAGTCGTAGTCAGTGGGAGCAGCGGAAAGTGTGTAAGTTGCTTAAGTCTATTTATAGACTAAATCAGGCATAGCAAAGATGGATCATCTATTTTGATGTTACAATCAAAGTGCTTGACTTCATCAAAATTATAGATGAACCTGTATTTGTAAAAAGGATGTAGAGAGTACTATCAAGTTTCTCATATGAGATGAGGATGACATGCACTTGATAGGAAGTGATGTTCTTATACTACAATTGGTAAAACTATAGTTATCACATTTGTTTCTCCATATAGGATTTGAGCTATTGATCTGGAGATAGGTCTATAAAGATAGATCTAGATAGGTTTTGGGATTGTCCCAATTTGGGTCCTCCGACACATTTTAAAGGGGATTTAGAATGGATGAATCCTAGCGAGGTAGTGTACCCGCAAGTAGTGGAGTCACCTTCTCCAAAGAGATGTCTTCTGGAATGATGAGGAAAGGAACTCGCGTGAATGGCATTCCACTTTCTTCGGCAGTTGGGTCAGTCATGCGATGTCATGTACTAGATCAGATAATACTTTTGCACTTGATGTAATAAGTGATTTTAGTCCAATCCTAGAGGAACATAGGAAGCAATAAAGAACTTGAGAGGATATTATTGGTGTATGGTAATGGCTACCTCCATCAGGAGGTGGTTACCGATTCTAGCTTCCAAGGTGACATGAATGACATAGTGTCTGCCGCGAGATATTAGTTTACCCTCTTTTGAGGAGCAATATATTGGAAAGAGTTCCATGAGGGATATTAGGGTAGTCATGGTGCTTGATGCTGATTATGACTCAGAAAAGGATACATCCTAAGATGTTGTTGGGATAAATATATTCATTTATGAACATGATCCTTTCAGCTGTCCAAACAAAATTCTAAGGCAGATATCACTCATTTCGGGAGATAGTTGATCTCCGCGAAGTTAAGATACAGAGAGATATAGTTAGAAACATTTTGGTGGATCTAATCACTCAGGCCGTTTCTCAAACACGGTTTGCGAAACTGTTAGCACAGAGGTTTGGTATGCGATACTGCAATAATTGGCCTTAAGTGGAAGTGGGAGATTGTTGGATATAGGTGCCCTCAAGGCAATTATTGTAATTGAAGGAGGACCTATACACAGAACAATTTTATTCGAGATGATAGAATTCTATCCGGTTTGTTTTTATCTGTCATGTATATACGTTTTACTCATGATCATGTATGGCTAAAACATGAGATATAACCTTTAGGATTTTTATTGACTACCATTATTAATGATAGGGATCATACTGGTGGGACTTAAGGAAGTCTATAAGCACATCCTTAAATGTTCAAAGTCGTAGAAGTATCGAGACTGGGCATCGGTACTCCAGTTTAGACTAGTGTATACGTTTTCTGACCCGGTTTAAGGGCGATACTTGATCCCACAACTATTGGTGTTTGACACCGAGGATTGTATACAGGTGCTTATAGGAGTATGAGTTTCACTGGATAGACTCACCGAGAACTCCTAAATGGTATTATACTAATGTCAGGTAGCTTCTCTGGTGAGGATAGTACAAGGTGGTCCCTTGACCTGAGATCGCCACAGTGTCTTGTGTGTATTCCCACTATACTTTGATTACGACCTTACCATGGCTCTACTGAGTCATGCAAATAAGTTTTAGTTGGGTATAGTCCCAAAGCACGTGGAGGCAGTGAGCGGTCGAAAGGATTCGTCTCTTCAAGTATAGGGAGTTGATATTACGCGGTACATGACATGACTATGACCATAAGTCTATGGCCACAGCAAGTGAGATAAACTGATAAGTGTCATCTGTTGTATCTCTATTGGTTGTGAGTTCGATGTCAGCAAGACTTATCAGGTTATTAGGGGTATGACAAATTCCACTTTCAGACCCGGTATGCAATACTATTTGACGAAGAGACCGGACTGTATGGTATTCGTCGCTATAGACTTTGTCAGGTCTGAATGAGTTTGCTCGTCGACCTAATTTTATCTTGATCATACTTGGGTAGCCGTTACGTGCAAATAGTACAGCTGACGAGCTTGTGTGTTAACCCATGAGAGGATTAAATCTAAAAGTGTTTCAGACACGATCTTGTATAACCTACTGCCAGCGTATTGACAGGTCTTTAGAACCCCGCAACTAAATTGCCTGCCCAGGAAAAACGATGATGTGGCGTGTGTATGGGGATACGTGCGAGGCTTCGATTAAATAAGTGTATTGGATATGCATGATTTAATCGGACGGTTGCTATATTAGCCGGTTTATTTATAAACTGGAATATTAAGTCAAGTGTTGATCTAATAACCATATATGTGATATGGTTTATAGTATATATGTATATATAATAAGCACTCTCTCTTGCTCTCTCATTAGAATATGATACTGATGGATTTGTTTATGTATATGATACATATATTCTTCTCTTTATAATTATATATGTGTATGTATATGGATACATATACACCATCTCATTTATATGTATTTGATACATATAATACATGCTATTTTTTTGATACATTGTGTATTTTTGATACAAATACATTCTTTTTGTTATTGAAAAATAAACAAAGAATTCATGTGGGGCCCACTCTCTCTCTTTTGATGACATAAAAGGGGAGAGAGGGGGAAAAGAGGAGTTTTTGAAACTCTTAATATATATATTAAAGAGAAAAGATTAGAAGAGAAAGGAAGAAAGAGAAGTTTCATATTTTTTCTCTCTTCTTCTTTATCTTTAACTTCTTCTTCTCATTCTTTTTGTGAGCATGGCTTCTCCTTCTTCTTTCCTTTCTTGATTTTTTTATGAGAAAAAAGAAATGAAAAGAGAGAAATAAAGAGTTTTTCTACCACATCTTCCCTCCCTCTATAACCTAACGAGTTCATAGGACGAGTTGCTTCACTTGTGAAGTAGGGTTGGAGCTTGGGCTTGGAGCTTTCACTATGGATCATTTACGGTGAAGCTTTCAGCATCTACGTTTATCCGGGTGTTAGGAATATGTATGCCTTAGAGGCCATTATTGTATATTATAGTGGATGCTTGGACATATATATAAAGGACTTTCTTGCTCGACATGATAGTATGCTATCTGGTTGCTCTTTATATTAACATGTGCACTTGATTTAGTTTACTATCTTATTGATATATGTTAATAAAGCCCATAGGATATTGGCTTGACTACCAGGACTATGATGTAGATCATACTAGTGGGGCTTGTGTAGTCTATAAGCACATCCTTAACAATTTCTAGTCGAGAGAGTATCAAGACAGGGCATCAATATTCCAGAGTAGACTAGTGTGTACATTTCTTGACCCTGTATGGGGCGATGGTTGATCCCACATCCATTGGTGTTTGACATCAAAGATTGTACACATGTGCTCATTGGAGAATGGGTACACCGAACGGACTCGCCGAGAACTCCTAGATGATACCATGCCTATCGTCAGATAGCAGTTCTCTGGTGACACTTGTACATGTTAGTCTGTAAACTCGAGATCTTCATAGTGTCTTGTGTGGTTCCCACTCTGCTTTGATTTCCTCCCTACCATGGCTCAAATGAGTCGTGCAAACAGGTGGTTTTGGGTACAGTCCCGAGTCATATAGAGGAAGTGAGCGATAGGAAGGGTTTTGTCTCTTTTGGTATTGGGAGTTGATGTTGCGCTATACTCGATTGGCTATAACAGCAAGTTCCTGACCATGGCTGATGAGATTTACTGATAAGTGTTATCAGTAGTTTCTCGAAAGGTTATAGACCACACATCGGCATGACTTATCAAGTTATTGGGGTCTGATGATTCCACCCCCGGACTTAATATGCAACATATCAGACAAAGAGACTGAACTGTACAGTAAGTGTTGCTTATAGGCTCTACGAGAGTTTGGATAAGTTTGCTTATTGATCTTCTATTCATTCAATACCTGGGTAGCCGTTACGTCCAGCTAGTACCGCTGACGGCTTGTGGGTATCTGATATGATCATTACCTACTGCTGATACATTGACGATTCTTTAGAGTCTCACATAGAGGTTTCCTAGCTCAAGCAAAATGAAGTTGGGCACGTATGGAGATATGCGTGGGAGTTTGATTAAATACGAGTATATGATACCGTATTCTGATCTAGCATTTTTTTATATCAGCCGGATTATATATAATATAAGCGGATTATTGAATCATATGTTGATTCATTGATTTGATATATATATATATATATATATATGTTTATATATTTGATATTAGCCGGGTTATTTATGATATAACCAGATTATTGAATCAAGTGTTGATTTAATAAATTTGATATATATATATATATATATATATATAAACTAATATTAAATATTAGCTGGTTATTATATGATATAACCAGATTATCGAATCAAGTGTTGATTTCATGATTGGATATACACATACATATATATATATATATTTGATATTAGCCGGGTTATATATGATATAAACGGATTATTGAATCAAGTGTTGATTTAATACACACACACACACATACATACATATACATATACATATATATATATATACATACATACATACATACATATATATATATACATATATATATATATACATATATATATATATAAAGCTCGCTTAAGATTTTCTTCTCTTTATAGACACACACACACTCATTTGTATCATGGTTTATGATATATAGAACTAGGATATATGAGAATCACACAAGAGTTGAAAATGAGAAGACAATGATTTATATTTAAAAGAAAAAGAAAATAAAAGAAGATTGAGTCATGGCATTGGATGCTTAGAAAAGTATTGAGTCATGACTCATCTTCAATTCTTGTTTTACTCTTAGATATTTATCATTCTCATCTCATCTTTAGTCAATGGTTCACACTCATTCCAAGTTCATTTTCTTCTTCATCTCCTCACTAGATTTTCTTGGATGAGAAAAAGAAAAGGAAAAGAAATATTTTTAGTGAGAAAAATTCCTATTTCATCAACCTATACTACTCTATTCATTTAGTATAGGTTGTTAACTTCACTAATATCTTAATTAGTGAAGTGTGAGCTTGAGTGTGAGTTGCCTCAAAGTGGATCATCTTCGACGAAGAAGACTACAGGTAAGCTCGTTCCATTCTTCAAGTGGAGTCAAATAAGAGTTTTATAGACTACTACTTAGAGCTTTAGAAGTGAAGGACTAGACTACAAAAGTTGTAAACTCTCTTCACTTAGATTAAAACTTGTTTGCTTAAGTTTAAAACCTTAATTCTCTAGTTCAATTCTTGTTTAGTATACTTAGACCTTTAAATTTTTAAAATTGCATACTTGATATTCATTGAAACCTAGTAGAGGTGATAAGACACACTTTCATGGTGTCAGAGCCAAACTAGAGACTTAGGCGAAATCTAGATGAAATTAAAGTGTTCGATCGACGTTCGTTTTTCCGATTTTTGGTAGTTTCTATCCATTTTTTAAACTTCATGTTTTTCAAAATTAAAAATGCTCAGAAAATCGTGCAGGGAATTCTATGGAGGCAAAAGAAATACGAGGTTCCAATACCTCAAAGTGACCACGGAACCTCCTCTTAAACCATGTCTTGGCCGTGGTTTCGCCGCCTACTTGAGGATATAGGAGCTCGTTTTTCATGTGCTGCTTCATTTTGATATTTTGGATTTTCTGGCTATTTTTAATGAGGTTCAAGTGGTTGAGATCTCTGTGAATTGTTGTTATTTAAAACATCGATCAAAATGTTTGACATCGTCTAGATTGCTTTGGATATATAATACAATTTTTGGAATCCACATTGATTAGTTTTGTGAAAATTAGTTGTCGATTTATAAATCTCGCATTTTAGTCTCAAATTATTGATTACCACGGAGTTTGGATTTGGATCGAAACTCCGTCATAATCTCATATCGTACGCGAATACTCACCGGGAGACACTAGTAGACAGACACACTCCTTTACCCCGACCAAGTGACTATAGGAGAACCCCATGGCCACGAGCATCCACTCAGGTGCTCGCGGCCACAGTATTCCGCTTAAGTCCACTTCGTTGACGGCCTCGGGGGTGCGGCCATCCACTAATGTTCCCGACGAGCCTTTGAATCATTTAATCGGGAATTTTGTTGAATTGCCCAACTTAATTTTTGAAAAGTGTTTCAATTTTAGACTTAAATGTAAGGTTTATAGGGTTAGGCATGAAATTCGGAATTTGTGATAATCCAGGTGTATGATGTCTAAATATGCAGATTCTAATTATTGTAGTTTTCATTTCTTTTCTGCGACTGTAAGTGTAATATATGGCAGTATCCACGATCTCGTTGCTATATGACAACGACATTAGAGATATGCATATTTACTTACGTTGATGACATGTGATGTTATTGTGTTGATATCGATATGTTATATTAGATCGCCGTGATTGAATTGCTAGGGGTTTTATGTGAGATGAGAGTTTTTCAATTTCATTCATGTAAATAATTGTATATAATGTTCTTTTATTGGGACACTTTCGGGTTGACGTTGTTGTCTCCATTCGATATATATTATTTAATTTACTGCATTAGGATAGACCCAAAGCGGGAAGCACATGTAATCGGGTTCTAGAGTTCAGTGGGAGGCCATCTCGAAGAGTCGAGACCGGTCGTCTAACTCTAGAATTGACAGGGTTGCTTGCTGCTTTCGTAAGTGTCTTGGGGCGTAGGCTTGGCTATTCATCATGACCGTGGAATCCGTGTTTTTCGTTACTGGCTTAATCTAAAACACGGAATTCCTAGTATATCCGATATTTCATATATCTGCTTCTGATGTTCTGTGATGTGATTATATAACTGCATGAGACGAATGTTACTTTTATATATGATATATTAGTAGAACTATATATGTTTTGTTTCCACGCTAGTCCTGACCCCGCCCTGCCATAAGTTAAGTAACCTTACGGTGAAGACCCGGGTCCCTGTGGCAAATGCGGATGGCATATATATATGTGTTTTATTTTCGTTTCTTCTGTGATGTTTAGGAAACATAATTGATGAGACACCATTAATAAGATTAATAAAAAGAAAATAAACTTAAAAGATGTTGTAGAATCAAAATTTTCAAGAAATTAGCTCTAGTTCTTACTTTGCATAACGGTATTCCATTATGAATGCCCAACACCTCATTCGATGAAGAAAGAGCTTAGATCCCTTCACCGGGAATGACTTTTTTTTAGCAAAAACTAGCATATGCTACAACCCACTCGGTTTGTTTTGAAAACTACTCGATTGTTAAAGCGGAGCTTAAACGACTCCTTTTTAAATCACTAGATTCTACAACGATATCAAGTTCATTACGTTAAAGGTTTTCTTCAAAACCAGCCGTAACCCTCCGTCATTTCAGATATGTAGTATTTAGTATTCGTGCTGTATTTGTTGACCCCCATCAAGGAACAATGTACGGTAGCTGGGTAATACTCATCTGCAGCATGTTGATGCGATCAGTAGGGATAATCACACAACTTTGTTGACCTCCGTCAAGGGTTTGTGTGGGTGGGTTCGAATCGATCAAGAAATGATGGGTTGAATTTGACTAGCGGCCTATGATTTGTTGACCTCCGTCAAGGTCATAGATTTTTAGGGGTAAAAACAATTATCGGGAATTTCAAGTGTTGAAATTCGCAATGAAATTGCATACCTTCTATGTGATAGTTGGATCTCGATACCCACTGCGAGTAAGCATTACTCCTGGAAGAGTTTTCCACTTTACAATTAGCTAATCCAGTAGGTGTCTAAGAAATGTGTTAATGGGGTTATGCTCCTGCGGAAACGAGGTTATTTAATTAGTTCCAAGCGAAAACACAAGGATACTTTCTTGGTGTACCAACACCTTCTTGGCTGACCAATTAGCGAACTTGTTGGGTGTAATTAATCCCGGCTAATCTTACCTTTATGGGTTTGAAGGAAGATTTGGTAAAAACGGTGGGAGCCATCCAGATTAGATAAGATAATAACCAATCTAATCTTGCAAGATCGTGTTAGTGATATATGCTCTAGAGGCTATTATTGTAAAGTACTGGATTGTATATTATATTTTGGATGTTTGGGATATACACAGATATAATAACAGTCTTGCTCAATATGATAGTATGCTATTTGGTTTGATTCTATCTTAACATGTGTATATGTTTTTTTTAAATTATTGCTAATACATGTTGATAGAGCCCTTAGGATCTTTTGCTTGACTACCAGTGTTGTGATGGCAGTCACACTAGTGGGGGCTGGATAGTCTATAAGCACATCCTTAAACCTGTCCCTAGTCGTAGGATTATCGAGATAGGACATCGATACTCCAGAGTAGACTAGTGTATACGCTTCTTATTCCTGTCAGGGGAGGTGGCCTGTCATGTAGCCATCGGTATATGGTACCAGAGATAGTATACATGTGCTCATTGGTTTATGAGTTACACTGGACAGACTCGCTAGGAACTGTTGGTTGATATTACTGTAGGGTGTTTTTCGTCACCCCATTGAGATAGGAATACGCGCGCGCTTGTCAGGCGTACTACAGATTCCCCCTGCCTAGGGTAGATTGGGGTTTATTGATTGTAGGGATCCGAATCTCCGGCAGCCGCAGACTAAGCTGCTGTTAATTACCCCTCGCCTTTGGAGCGAGAGAACCTCCGATTGACGGGATAAACTGGTCATGCGAACTCAACGTGCAGTGTTGTGTTTTGAAGGGGGGTTTTGGATATATCGGGGGCCCCGCAGAGTTTTTACGGGGGTCCCGCTACCCGGATAGCGGGCTGGTGGTCAAGGGGGCTAGCAGCCCCTTGCGGGGTGCGGGGCAGCGCCCCGTTAGAAATTTTTTTCTAACAGGGACAGTGTCGTGGAGTATGTGTGTGTGTGTATGTTTGTATATATATATATATATATATATATATATATATATATATATAAGAAAGGGAAAGGGCATCCAAAGGATGCGTAGGAAAAAGCGCCAGCGCTTTGAGCGCAAGGGCGCTAGCGCCCCATGTTCCAGGCACGTGGGCGCTCGGGCACTAGCACCCCACATGCCAGGCACGTGGGCGCTAGCGCTTTGTGCGCTAGTGCCCTACGTGCCAGGCACGTGGGCGCTCGGGCGCTAGCGCTTTGGGCGCTAGCACTCGGAGCGCAAGAGCGCTAGCGCCCTACGTGCCAGGCACGTGGGCGCTCGGGCGCTAGCGCTTTGGGCGCTAGCGCTTTGAGCGCAAGAGCGCTAGCGCCCCACGTGCCAGGCACGTGGGTGCTCGGGCGCTAGAGCTCTGAGCGCAAGAGCGCTAGCGCCCCACGTACCAGGCACGTGAGCGCTCGGGCGCTAGCGCCTCCCGTGCCAGGCACGTGGGCGCTCGGGAGGCAAAAGGGACTTAGTCCCTGCAATGGGAGTTGCACTTCCGGAAAGGAGCATTTATTATTTTGTATATATGTATATATATGAGGAGTTAAAATCCTAGGATAATTTGAAGCTGATGAAGGGGGTTTCACCCTTGAGCCCTGGATCTTCCCTAAAATGGGGTTTCTGGAGATGGGTCTCCTTCTTCTTCCTGTTGTTTAGCCGGATCTTGGAGAAAGGGGGTGAGATTTAAAAATCTCCCCTTTTTAATATCTAATGGAAGATCTAAGCTCCCCTTTGTGGGTTTCGTGGTGAAAAACTATTTAGTTTTGGAAAAGGAAGAGTAAAACTCTTGATTTAATTCAAAAGAAAGAAGAAAGTTTTAGAACCTTGAGGAAAGAGAAAGAGGCACAAGCCCTAATTTTTTAGAATGAAAAAGTGTATCTTTTATTCATCATCATGTTGCTTTTTATAGGCTTACATATTTACATATAGTCCCTTGGGCTTTACAAAATTGCATTTTGTCCATCCCATGGCTCATGTGCCATTTTTTTTGCACATAAGCCATGGGCTTTACAAAAATTTGGCTTTATGCCCATTCAGGCATAAAAAATTACATAAAAATTATTTATTACATGATTTCATTTTGGCATGGGGGGCCGGCCGCTTGCTCGACTTGGGCATGGGCCCGCTTGACCTGGGCCTGGGCCTACCTGGCTTGGGGTTGACTTTGACTTTGACTTGGTCAACCGGGGTACAATTTCGACCACAACAAAGTGCCCCTCATCAATAAATGCACACCGTACATTTGAGTTGTGTGCATGAAATTGATGGATCTTGATGCTGGACTTCGAGGTGGAACATCATTCCAGGGGCGGAGCATCCCTCGGGGAGCATGATTCCCGGGGATCGGAGCATCATTCCGATTTGCGGAGCATAATTCCAGAGTCGGAGTATCATTCCGAAGAGTTGGAGCATAATTCCGAGGGTTGGAGCATAATTCCGGGGAGTCAGAGCATAATTCCGAGGATCGGAGCATCATTCCGAAGAGCGGAGCATTATTCCAGGGATCGGAGCATCATTCCGAAGAGTCGGAGCATAATTCCGAGGGTTGGAGCATCATTCCGGGGAGTCGGAGTATAATTCCGAGGATTGGAGAGCGGAGCATGATTCCAAGGATCGGAGCATCATTCCGAAGAGTCGGAGCATAATTCCGAGGGCTGGAGCATAATTCCAGGGAGTCGGAGCATAATTCCGAGAATCGGAGCATCATTCCGGAGAGCGGAGCATGATTCCAGGGATCAGAGCATCATTCCGAAGAGCGGAGCATGATTCCAAAGAGCATAATTTCGAGAATTAGAGTATAATTCCGAGGATCGGAGCATCATTCCGAAGGGCGGAGCATGATTCCAGGGATCGGAGCATGATTCCGATGAGCGGAGCATGATTCCGAGGATCAGAGCATCATTCCGAAAAGCAGAGGATGATTCCAGGGATCGGAGCATAATTCCGATGAGCGGAGCATGATTCCAAAGGAGCGGAGCATGATTCTAGGGATCAGAGCATAATTCCGATGAGCGGAGCATAATCGAGGATCGGAGCATCATTCCGAAGAGCGGCAGACATTCTGACCGAAGCATAATTTCGATGCATAGGTTGATCCTATGCGAAGTATAATTCCAATAGGGAAAGCAGATACTCCGAGGCGAAACTTGATTTCGACACGGGGTACATTCTGAGACGAAGCACGATTCAAAAGGGAGCTTGCTGGTTGACTTGATTCCGAGGCGGAGCATAATTTCGACGAGGAGGTCGCTGGTTGATTCCGAGACGAAGCATAATTCCGACAGGGAAAGTAGATATCCCAAGGCGAAGCATGATTTCGACACGGGGGAAATTCTGGGACGAAGCATGATTCCGCCGCAGAGGTTGTTGGTTTGCTTTGATTTGGGTTGACATCAGTATCGCTATACTGGAATATGGTACCAGGAACGAATCATCATTTTCCATGAGTGGATTTGAAGATTTCTGTTTTTTTTGGCATCTGCATTGCTGCTCTTGAATAATGCCAGGAGTAACTCATCATTTGCCCCGGGAGGATTTGGGAATTAGTTTTTGCTTGGCACCAGTATCGCTACACTGGAATATGGTACCAGGAGCGAACCATCATTTGCGTTTGCTTATCAGGAAGCGATGGCTTAGGAGACAGGTTTTAGGTCCCTATCACCTAAGACTTTTCAATTTTATGAGCTGTAAAGGTCTCACAAAGCATTTTCTCCCTATGGGTCATAAGGATCCCGTAGGTGTATTTTCTCCTTAGGAGTCATGAGGATCCCCAAGTGTGTTGCTCCTTTGTGAGTCGTAAGGATCTCACACGGGAATTTCTCCTCACAAAGTCGAGAGGACTTTGCAAGTGCATTTCATCTCTTTTTCATGAGTTTGCACCCTTTCAGGTTTTCACAAACTCGCCGGCCGTCCTGCTATTTTTACTCACAGAGCCCTTTCGGGTTTTCATCCGTTCCCATTTTGCTTGTGGACATACCCTTTTTTTTGAATCTTCACTGCCGGTGGGACTTTGGAATATGGTCTCGCCGGTAGGACTTGGGAGAGATTGGGATCGTTTTACGCCGGTGGATTGTATACGGTTTTGCAGGATGTATGATCCAGACCGCGGGGCCGAAAGAATTTCGTGACTTTGTTGGTGTCTGCATCGCTGCACTGGAATATGGTACCAGGAGAGACTCATCATTCACCGTTGGGGTATGGGATTTGGAATTTGGTTGGCGTCTGCATCGCTTCACTGGAATATGGTATCAAGAGCGACTCATCATTCTCCGTTGGGGTATGCGATTTGGAATTTGGTTGGCGTTTGCATCGCTGCACTGGAATATGGTACTAGGAGCGACTCATCATTCGCCACTTAGGGTATGGGGTTTAGAATTTGATTGGCGTCTGCATCGCTGTACTGGAATATGGTACCAGGAGCGACTCATCATTCGACACTTGGGGATTTGGATTTTGGCTGGCGTCTGCATCGCTGCACTGGAATATGGTACCAGGAGCGACTCATCATTCGCCATTGCCTATTGGGAAGCGATGGCTTAGGAGACAGGTTTAGATCCTTATCACCTAAGGCTTTTCAATTTTATGGGCCGTGAGGGTCCCATAAAAGCATTTTCTCCCTACGAGTCATAAGGATCCCGCAGGTGTATTTTCTCCTTAGGAGTCGTGAGGACCCCCAAGTGTATTTTTCCTTTGTGAGTCGTATGGATCTCACGCGGGGATTTTCTCCTCACGTATCGTGAGGACACATGAGTAGGTCTTCCCAAATGGAGCATAATTCCAAGGGCGGAGACCGGCCGCTGGATGGGTGACTTCGGTGGGGCATGGGTATGATGAGTATTATTTGAGTCCGTGGATTGTATACGGTAGTCAATTTGGGGACTAGCCGAGCATAATTCCAAGGGCGGAGACCGGCCGCTGGATGGGTGACTTCGGTGGGGCATAGGTATGATGAGTATTATTTGAGCCCGTGGATTGTATACGGTAGTCAATTTGGGGACTAGCCGTAGGGCCAGAAGAATTTTGGGAAACTGGATTTTGGTTGGCGTCTGCATCGCTGCACTGGAATATGGTACCATGAGCGACTCATCATTCGCCATTTTTTTACCGCGATCGCTCTATCATTTCAGTTTTTTTGTCGCGAAGATCGCGATTGCCCTATCATTTCGGCTTTTATTCACGGTTGCCCTATCATTTCGGCTTTATTTTCATCTTTATTTTACTCGCTGATTTTTATTACGAGTTTCCCCTTCATTTTGGCTTTTTATTTATATATATATGTGTATATATATATACATATATATTTTTTTATTTACACATTTTTACATCCTCAGTCTAACGATTTAGAGGTCGATTATTCCCAGTTTAATGACGTGGTGGTCGATTGTTTTCAAAGAAAGGCAGATGTCTGAGAGAATCAGTTTCACGAAGAACTTCGGTCTCCGTTTGTATGAAATTGGCGGTCGCAGCTGGACTGTTTGTTAACACGCCTTTAGACAGTTCTATCTCTCCTGCCTTATATTGCTTTTCGACCCAATCTTTGAAGATGAAGCAGTCCTCAATGGAATGACCTATCACTCTGTGATAGGGGCAGTATTTGGGGTCATCGGTCATATTCGCTTCCTGCGGTCTTTTTGATTCTGGCAGTTGTAGACCGTTCCTCAGGGCGTCTTTGAATATTTTACGGGTTTTGTCCTTTCTGGAGGAATAGATCTTATCCAGCTTCTCTTTCAGTGGAGATTCTCCTCCCTCTCCGAACACTGGCTTCCGAGGCTGGTTGGCATTAGGCCCGCTCATCCCTCGCTTATTTCGGTTAGCCGAAGTGTTGAAAGATTTAGAATCGTTGGGATTTCCGGCTTTGCGATTATCGTCCTTTCGGTTTCTCCAGGACCTATTGTTATTTTGGGAATCCGAGGAGGACTCCTGCTTTGAGCGCTCCAGCATCCGAACTTTCCTGGTCAGCTCTTGGAATGTTTTGAGACCCGCGGTGCATAGAACGGGGTCATCCAATTGTTGAGATTTCCGACAAGGAGACTGACAGATTGGTCCTGCTCTATCGGCGGTTCACATTTGATAGAGAGATTGCACCATCGGGTTATAAAATCCGTGCTGCTTTTGTTGTTCTTTGGCTTGGTCCTTACGAGCTCGGCAATGGTGATCTTATCGCTGACGCTCATGAACCTCTGCCGAAGCAGAGACTCCTTTTGGACAAAAGTTGTGACGGAGCCGTCCGGTATGCTCGCGTACCAGTCAAAAGCAACATCGGCCAAGCTATTAACGAACTGGCGGAGGAGAAGCGCATCATTGCCCCCAGTATTCCCGCATGAGGCTTTAAAGTAGGCGATGTGCTAATTCGCATTTCCCGTCCCATCGAATCTTCTAAATTTAGGGATGACATAGCCGCTAGGAAATTCTACCAGATCATACTGAGCAGGATATGGTCTCCCGCTACTGCTAACATCTTTTTGCGCTTCGGCTTCAGCTACCAATGTTTTGACATTGCTGGCAACCAAATCCATGATTTGATCTTGAGTTAGCGGGCTACTGTCATCGGTAGCCAAGATATTTCCTGAGAAAGGATGCGACTGATTTTCATGTGGTTCGCCCACTTTTGGATTTGAGGGAATAGGCATCGGCTTCTTTGGGACACCGTTTCCCAGTTCACGAGCAGAGCCCTGCGCTTGATTGGGAGACTGAGAGGCAAGTTGGGCCGTGAGCTGTAAGACGACGTTTGTCAAGTCGTCAATTTTTGAGTAGAGCTTGGCCATCTCCTTGTCTTTGTTTCTGAGATGCTTTCAGAGCTCCTGGAGAAGTTGCCGCTCTGCGGTCTTAGGATGGAAAGTTGGCTCATCTTCGCTTTCCGAGCCCGACTCCTCATGAACTGAGGGATCTCTCTGCTTATCAGCTTCACTTGGAGCATTTTCATTACCTTCAGGAGGATGTTGGTCTTGGGAAGTGACAGCCACATTCAAACCAGATTGGATTTGAGATGTGGTGGCGCCATTCTTGCTGCGAAGGTTGTCACTGGGATGCGCACCTACTATGTAAACTGTGTGGATAGCACATTCAGCCATTCTTTCATCAGTGGCAGTTGGTTTCGCGTAGTGGTCCGGGCTTTGGAAATTCATAAATTTTAATATGGCCGGAGCCCTAGACCTTTTGTTGGCTCTGTATCTGAGCCGCTTCTGCCTCAGCTTCTCTGCCTTGAGCGCTTGGCAGACTTCTGCTCTTCGGGAAGCCGCCATAGTCCGAGTAACGAGGAGCTTAGAGAAGATACCCAATCGAGCAGTTGTCGAAGGCACCGCTGAAGCTTGTTCGAGATGCCTCGTTGCTTTGTTTGTGTTGATGGCCTTGCCCCCAGCTGGGGCCAAGGAAAGTCGCCCAAACACCGATTTGCGTTTGAGTTGGGGTGCCTTCGAGACCACCACATTTGGCCTTTTGCCCTTCAAGACCGGTTTGTCTATCACCAGGGCTTGAGGAGCTGGGATGGCTTTAGCTGACACGAACAGAATAGAGCCAAATGGTAGCGGCAGCTCTTCCCATTGTCGCCCGAGACTGGCCGGAAGGACCGTCCTGGCGTCCATCTTCATCGTATAGGAGATGGGAGCTGTGTCGAGAGCTGAGCTTGTCCTTAGAGACATTTTTGCTGCGACCGGAGATTGTAATTTGAAATTTGTTAACCTGCACAAAGAAGCATGATTTCAGTACAGGCAGTCGAAATGTATATTGATTGAGTTCGCATGAACGTTTAACCCGAAATATGGGAGGAGAGAAAGGTCCCACCGGGCGTGCCAGAAGCTGTAGGGTGTTTTTCGTTACCCCATTGAGATGGGAATACGTGCGTGCTTGTCAGGCGTACTATAGATTCCCCCTGCCTAGGGTAGGCTGGGGTTTATTGATTGTGGGGATCCGAATCTCCGACAGCCGCGGACTAAGCTGCCGTTAATTACCCTTCGCCTTTGGAGCGAGGGAACCTCCGATTGACGGGTTAAACTGGTCATGCGAACTCAACGTGCAGTGTTGTGTTTTAAAGGGGGGTTTTGGATATATCGGGGGCCCCGCAGATTTTTTACGGGGGTCCCGTTACCCGGATAGCGGGCTGGGGGTCAAGGGGGCTAGCAGCCCCCTTGCGGGGTGCGGGGCAACGCCCCGTTAGAAATTTTTTTCTATCAGGGACAGTGTCGTGGAGTATGTGTGTGTGTGTGTGTGTGTTTGTGTATGTATATATATATATAAAATAAAGGGAAAGGGCATCCAAAGGATGCGTGGGAAAAAGCGCCAGCGCTTTGAGCGCAAGGGCGCTAGCGCCCCACGTGCCAGGCATGTGGGCGCTCAGGCGCTAGCGCTTTGAGCTCCAGAGCGCTAGCGCCCCACGTACCAAGCACGTAGGCGCTAGCGCTTTGGGCGCTAGCGCTCTGAGCGCAAGAGCGCTAGCGCCCCATGTGCCAGGCACGTGGGCACTCGGGCGCTAGCGCTTTGGGTGCTAGTGCTCTGAGCGTAAGAGTGCTAGCGCTTTGAGCGCTAGCGCCCCACGTGCCAGGCAAGTGGGCACTCGGGCGCTAGCGCTTTGGGCGCTAGATCTTTGAGCGTAAGGGCGCTAGCGCCTCACGTGCCAGGCACGTGGGCGCTCGGGAGGCAAAAGGGACTTAGTACCTACAATGGGAGTTGTACTCCCGGAAAGGAGCACTTATTATTTTGTATATATGTATCTATATGAGGAGTTAAACTCCTAGGATAATTTGAAGCCGATGAAGGGGGCTTTTCCCCTTGAGCCCTGAATCTTCCCCAAAGTGGGATTTCTGGAGATGGGTCTCCTTCTTCTTCATGTCGTTTAGCCGGATCTTGAGAAAGGGGGTGAGATTTAAAAATCTCCCCCTTTTGAGATCTAATGGAAGATCCAAGCTCCCCTTTATGGGTTTTGTGGTGAAAAACTATTTAGTTTTGGAAAAGGAAGAGTAAAACTCTTGATTTAATTCAAAAGAAAAAAGAATGTTTTAGAACCTTGAGGAAGGAGAAAGAGGCACATGCCCTAATTTTTATGAATGAAAAAGTGTATCTTTTATTCAACATCATGTTGCATTTTATAGGCTTACATATTTACATATAGCCACTTGGGCTTTACAAAATTGCATTTTGTCCATCCTATGGCTCATGTGCCATTTCTTTTTCCACATAAGCCATGGGCTTTACAAAAATTTGGCTTTATGCCCATTCATGCATAAAAAATTACATAAAAATTATTTACTACATGATTTGATTTTGGCATGGGGGGCCGGCCGCTTGCTCGACTTGGGCATGGGCCCGCTTGACCTGGGCTTGGGCCTACCTGGCTTGGGGTTGACTTTGACTTTGACTTGGTCAACCGGGGTACAATTTTCGACCCCAACAATTATACCTATCGTCAGTTAGCAGTTCCCCGATGACATGAGTATATGTTAGTCCGTTGATTTGACATCACTATTAGTCTCGAGTGTGTTCCCACTGTACTTAGATTACTACCCTACCACGGCTCAAATAAGTTATGCAAACAGATAGTAGTTGGGTGCAGTCTCGAAGCACTTGGAGGCAATAGGGGATAGAAGGGATTTGTTTCTCCCGGTATTGGGAGTTGATATCGTGCTGTGTACGGTTAGCCAATACACAAATTCTTTGGCCAGGGCAAGTAAGATTTACTGGTAGATACACCGGTAGTTTCTTAGGGTGTATTGTGCTCTATACCAACATGACTTATTGCGCTATTAGGGGTCTGACGTTTACCACCCCTAGGCCCGATATGCGATACTCTTAGACGAATAGACTGGACTTTACGGAGATTGTCACGGACATGCTTAGTAGGGGTTCGGATGAGTTCACTCGTCGGCCTTCTTTTCGACAGATACCTGGGTAGTCGTTACGTACAGCTAGTGCCACTGATGGACTAATGGTTAAATCCACTGCCAACGTAATGTCGAGTCTTTATAGTCCCACACAGAGGGTTTCTCTTGTTCAGACGAAATGATGTCGAGGCCGTATGGTTTTACGTGTAGGATTCTGATCACATACGTGTATTAGCTGCACGGATGTTGTTCGGATGGATAATACTAGTGGGCTTATGATTAAGCCGCGTTCTAGTATTATATTATTGGATTATCTTTATCTCTTTGTATTCGTATTTTTACAGTACGAATACAGGTATGTATATACGATGAGGACATTCTTGTAATTTTACGAGAGATGCTTCTAGAAGGTGACACCTTATTTTTGATATATCTATTTATTGGAAAATAGATAAATGGGGTGGAGGAGGAGATATTTGTGGCATGGTTTGAAGCATGGATAATTCTTTTGTTATTCATTTGACTTTACTAATCAAGCATGGTTGCATTTTTCTATGAAAAATATTGCATGCTTGATTATTGGAAAAAGACTTAGCCATTCTTCACTTGCCAATTCTATCATCATTCTGCATTTTGCATTCTCTCTCCTTTTGCTCTCCTTCTTCCTCAAACCCTAACCCTCACATGTGTTGTGAATCCTAGGGTTCTTTGAGATTAAATAGTCCAATTAACTCTTTACATCTCCTAACCTATCTAAATTAGCAAACTAGGTACTTTAGTTACCTCATTCTCGAGATTGGAGCTTGAACCATAAACTATTGGGTGGATCGTCTTCGACACGAGGAGGCTGATGACCGAGCTTGATCCGCACTTTTTAGGAGCTCAAGAAGAGGAGAAGAAGACCCGAAGGACTAGAATCTTGGAGGTATAAAACAATATCATAGTAGTTTAGAATCTCTATGAGTTTTGCTTGTTAGGGTTTCTGAATGATCTTGGAAGTTTAGTCGATGTTACTTGTCTCAAAATCGTTTTTTGTAATTCCTCTCTGCAAACCATGTGGGATGTGTGACATCTACTTACACTGGTTTCAGAGCCTACTCAAACCTTAACTAGTTTATTAGACGGAGTTTAAAGTTACGAAACCGAAATAACTCCGAATCGATAAAAACGAAATCCAAGTTTCTGTGGATTTTTCCAGAGCCTCTAAAATTTATTTAAATAATTGCAGAGTGCTCCTTTAGTTGTAACTAAAACACCGTAGAAAAACGAGACACAAACTCCAAGGTTTGACCGCCGGAATTGGGCTTTTACCCGCTATCGCCGGTTTTCCTAGGGAGTTAGGTGTTGAGTTTTTTGTGGTGTTCTGTACTCTTGGATTTAAGTTTTATGGTATTTTTTTATTTTGTCCAAATTTCATATACTGTTATCTTTGTGCTTGGGCAATACAGAGTATTTCGAAATCAGAATTTTAACATTGTTTATTCATTTTTGTTCGTATATGTATTTCTAAATGTCTACTAATTGTTATATGTCAATTAGTAGGGGTTGCACATATCTTGTATCTTGTTTATGGTTTGTGCATATGAAGTATTGGATCGTCGTGAATAAATAGCCGGGAAGATGTGAGAAGATTGTTCTTTTCTTTCATTCATGTATATTTGTAAATTGATATAACATTCTTTTGCGGGGCACATCCGGGTTGAGCTTGTAGCCACCATTGTATTATTTCATTTACTTTTTTATGCACCTAGGATAGACCCAAGGTGGGGTGCATAAACTACCGGGTTCTTGAAGTGCCGAGTGGCCTACTCATTTTATTGAGAGATGTTGCTTCACTTCAGGAATTTGGCAAGTAGTTTACCATACCCATAGGGGTATAGGGTGAGGGTTTGGCTATTCATCACGACCGTGGAATCCGTTTTTTGTTGTAGGCTAAAACGAAACACGGAAATCCTAGTATATCCAATATATTCATCTGTGTTGCTGTGATATGTGATCTGGAATGGATATTATTGCGTGAGACGAATGGCTATATATATTATATATATAATAAACACTGCTTATGTTTTGCACCCGTGCTAGTCTAGCCCCCGCTCTGCCGTTAGTTAAATAACCCAACGGTGCATGACGGGGCCCCATGGAGAATGCGAATGGCATAGACATACGTTCTATTTTCGTTTCTTTCTGCAATGATTGGGTTAAATGATGGGACAACATTAATATTTTTTAATGCAAAGAAAATAAGGTAAAGTTAATCGTTGGAACAATTTCAAAACCACTCGGTTTTCTTTAAAAATAACTTTTAAATGTGGAGCCTAAACCATTCCTTTTAAAAGTTATCATGCTTCCTTCGACTTTATCAAGTTCATTACGTTCATGATTTTTGCCAAATCTAGCTGTAGCCTTCTGTCATTTCAGATGGGTATTCAGTAGTATTCAAGCTATGTATTTTGACCTTCGCCAAGGCATAGTGATTGGTAGCTACTGGGTATTCATCTGAAGCATGGATAGATGTGTTAATCTGGGATAGGCGTACAGCTATTTTGGCCTTCGTCAAGGGTTTATACGAATGAGTTCAGATTAATCTGGACAATGACGGGTAGAACTTGACTTGCGTATTATGATATTTTGGCCTTCGTCAAGGTCATAAGCGCCTGAGGCAAAAATCCACATCAGGAGTTTCAAAGGAAAAAGGAAACTTGCTAGTTTTGCATACTATCTAGAGTGTGATGATTTTGGTATGATTCTTTCAAAGTTGTCACACAATTATAGTTGGATCCCGATCCCACTGTGAGTTTAATTACTCCTCGAGAGAGTTTTTCACTTTAAAATCGATGCTATAAACTAAGTAGGTGTCTAGAACGGTGTTAGCGGGGTTACGCTTCCAGGAAAAAAAGATTATTTAATTAAGAATCTTCACGAAAGCGTTGTAAAACCTCGCTCAAAGTACCGATACTAGTCTGGCCGAAAGGTTAAGCAAGAATTTTAGGGTGCGATTAATCCTGATTAATTCTTCTTTTATGGTTTGAAGGAGAATTTGAGGAAACAGTGGGAGCCATCCTGTTTAGATAAACTAATAACCAATCTAAATTTTTAAGAGTATCATACTGAGTGTTTCTTCTCTCTCTCCTAATTGCAGCAACCAAAATGACCGGGCTTAAGTTACTACTATATAAAAATATATTGACGGAGCCAAAGTATAAAGATTAGCTAAGGAATGTCCAGATGACCATTACCTATGACAAGCTGGGCTACCTCTTTACTACCAAAGCCCTCGCCGTCCTACGTCCAGATTCCACCGTCATGGATATTGAGATTCGTAAGACATAGGAATTAGACTGTGCGAAAGCCAAGTGCCTCGTGGTGTCCTCTATGGATAATGAACACCAGAGGCGGTACAAGAAGATAGACTTAGCTTCCATCTTCCTCCATACTAAGGATTTATACGGAGAACAATCTCGTATTGCAAGATATGAGACCTCGAAGAAATTATTTCAGGCGAGGTTCGCTATCGGGTCATCTGCAGGGGACCATGTACTTAAGATGGTCAGTTATATTGAAGAGCTCGCGGACCTTGGGATCATGTTGAAGAACGAGTTGTATACAAACTTGATTCTACAGTCCCTCCGCTCTACCTATACCCAGTTTATATTGAATTTCAATATTCAAAGGAAGGAAGTTATACTTCCAGAACTCCTCAACATGTTGAGGAGTGCAGACCGCACCCTAAAAAAAACTAGGGAGACACCCGCTCTGCTTATTGGGGAACCTTCCTCCTCTAGATCCAAGACGAAAGCCAAGGGGAAGAAGAAGAAGGCCCCCACCAAGTCGAAAGGCAGTGTCAGTAAGGTACAGGGAAAGGGCAAGGTAAAAGTTGGGGGGCCAACAGTAGAGAAAGAGGAATGCTTCTATTGTCATAGGAAAGGTCATTGGAAGAAGGAATGCAGGGCTTGGAAAGCCAAGAACCAGGATTCGAAGCTAGTTGTGGCTTCGGCTTCAGGTGTGTTTATGATTGAAAAGTGTATGTCAATCAACTCTACTCCTGGGTATTGGATACCGGTTCAGGATCTCATATCTGTGACTCATTGCAGGCATTGAGAAGCCGTAGAGTTTGTTAGTTATATGTATGCCCTAGAAACCATTACTGTACATACGATGTATATTGTAGTGGATGCTTGGACATATATAGGGAGGACTTTCTTGCTCGACATGATAGTACGCTATCTGGTTGTACTTTATCTTAACATGTACTCTGATTGTCTCTATGTTACATGTTGATAAAGCTCTTAGGATATGTACTCGACTACTGGGACTATGATGAGATCATACTAGTGGGGCCACGGTAGTCGACGAGTACATTCTATAACTGTTCCTAGTCGTGGGTGTATCGAGACAGGGCATCGATACACCAGAGTAGACTAGCGTATACGCATCTTGACCCATATGATGGGCGATGGATGATCCTATATCCATCAGTGTTTGTGTAACGTTTCCAAAATAATAAAATATTATTTTCGGGAATTTTTATAATTTAATATGATTTTAATGAATATTTTAATATTCCGGCATAATTAAATACAAATAAATGAAGAAAAATTATGGAAAATTCTAAAATGGGGTATTTATTGGAATTATGCCATTTTTAAGTTTTTATGATCACTTATATGCTAATTTAGTGCTAACTGCGATTAAAAATCGCTAATCGGATTTTTGGGATTTTTGTGCAAAGCATGCACATATCATTTTTCTACACTTGTATTGCATTTTCTTACCATGGCTTACTTTGGGTTTACTATTCTAGTGAGAAGGATTTTTTTTAAGAAAAGAAAAGAGAAGGAAAAGGGATTAAAGAAGTAGGTATGGTGAGAGAGGGGGTAGGTGAGAGTGTTGACCTAGCCTTTTTCCCTTCATTTCCTTCACTCATCTCTTTCCCTTCAGCCCCTTGCTGCTGCTGCTCTTGCTTCCTCCCCCTCCTCCTTCTTCAAGCATCCAAAACACCATGATAACCTCATCAAAACCTTACTTCCTTTTTACAAAAAGTGTGCACAAGCTCGCAAGCTATAGGATGGACCAAGAAAGCTTTCGTTTTGGCGCTGCTGAGGATTCTTGAGGGTCTTATGAGGTAATTTCTTCACAATTAGAGTGTTAATTCTTGTGCTTAAGCTTCAATTCAAGTTTCATATCGATATCGTGTAGTTTTGTGCACTTTGGTTAACCCTAGAGAGGATTAGGGTGATTTTGAGTTGTGGCTTTGCAATTGGACTTAAATGGTGACCTTAGACCCTATATTGACCAAGACCCTGACCTAGCACAACCTGAAACCCAAAAATACGGAATTATGGAATCGATATCGGGGAAAACAGGAAATCTGGGACTGTTATGTGGAATCTGCTATCACCCCGAGATCCCATAAATGAAACTGAGTTGACAGTGAGATGTTCAGGCACCATAGAACCAACACCCCAAACCCTAGCCCCCAACTCCTTCACGAGGCCGCCAATTTTCCCATTCTGGCCGCAATTTGCGGCCAGAGCAGTGGGGATTTGCCTCGAAATTCATGCATGGCCCCATTTCCTCTATTCTTGGCCCTGGGTATATCTAGTTTTGACAGATTCCATATAGGGTGAAATCTGGGATCGTTTTCTTGGGTTGCTGTTTTGAATTTAGTTTTGGTTTTGGGTATCTTGATTTCCAGATTTTGATATTTGTGTGTTATCTCGATTGTGTGACGTTTGCACGTCTATATCGAGTGATTTCGGGTTGTTTTGCGAAGGCTAACCGTAGGTTATAACCTATAGGCCTTTTAGCGTATCGTATTGGATTTAGCGTGTCGTTTCAAGTTTTGAATTGGTTTTGATGCGATGCGATACGTGTGATATGTGTAGGTACCCCGCGATGATCCGAGGCGATGCAGAAGATGACGGTGACATCGACACCGACACGCAGGATACAGGTGAGTAGATTTATATCTACGGGGAGAAGTCGGGTGGATGGCGTATAGCACCCCCGCAGTCCGCAGTGATGTATACGAATACGTGTACACACGTATATTTATTATGTGTTGTTTAGGATCATTGATAGTAATAATGGTATTTTTGAGGTTAAGAATATGTTGGTTTAGTATAGTGCGAACCCTAGAGTAGTGGTTGCACTCACACATACACTTACACTCATACTTGCATACATTCTTTCATTTATTGGTGCGTATATCCACACATGGGTATGGGACTATGTGTTTATATACGGGATTTGAGGATGATACTTGATGTGAGGCCGTGAGGTCGGCGATGTGACATAGTTACCTTTGAGGTGCGATATGATAGTTTTAGCGGGCCTTTGGACATGTGCTTTACCCGCATTCATATTTTATAGATGGTGTCGATTTGTACTAGACTTACAGTAGTACCCCAGATTGTGTGATCTGAAGATAAGTGATACCCGATATGTGATGAGATAGTGTGATATTGACCCCTACCCCGTTATTGGGATGCCGTACGACGATTTACCGTACGAGCCGGTATTGATGATAGATCCGCACTCATGACTCGAGGATATCCTACGATATGTTATTGAGGCGAGATCACCGACTATCATATCTATATACATTGACTCAGATTAGATGGTTTCATACCCCTCCTGTCTAGATTACTTGGTAGACATTAGACTAGACCGAGTCATACCTATTTCAAAACTAACGAATCGGGGATATTTTAAAGATAAGCAGAAGGGTTATACGGATATTTTCAAATGATGCATCTTTTCTTAAAACACCGTAGCCCTTACTTTATCAAAAGCCATGATTCGTCTTATTTCAAAAGACAAGGTTGCATGACATATCTATTGGGGCAGGTTCAGTACTTTTGCGTTGATTATTCGTTTCCGCATATTCCTGCTATTTGCATTGCATCGCTTGTACTGTGGTTATATTTCAGTCATGCTGCTAGGACACCAGCACCATTATCGATGATGCATATGTTCCACGTACACTTGTTGCCGGCTCACACACTCATCATCGATAATTGCCATGTCACTACACTGTAGTACTATTGCATTCAGTATATGATCCTTGCATGACATAATGATATGCTTACATTTCTTTTACATGCCGCACACATCATGCTTTCTGATTAGACGCATTGAGGTATGTTGTTTCTATGATATTTCTGGATTTGGGAACCGTGGATGTTTCAAAAAGAGAATATGTCATTGCTTTAAAAACCCGGTTACCCTTGATATGATATTTCAGTGCGTCCACCATGTGTTTTCTCGGTGCTGAGAGCGACATGTGAAACCCGAATCGAGGAGTGGACGAGCCGATTGCGGGTACATGGTGGACCCGGTATGGTTCCCCTCGGCAAGATGATCGATGAGCTTTGCCGATTGAGCCTGGAGGCGGGCGAGTACCTACCGGTGATTGGTTGGACCTGGCGGTTATCCGGAGGATACTGACCCGAGTCGATAGATGGATATGGGCATACTGCCGGGGCCGAGGGCCGATACCGCAGACAGAGCCCGCGGGCCGATCCGGACTGACGGAGCCCGATATATGAGGATTTACGTGCCGTTGCTGGGTACAGTTTTCATGATGTTTTCGAGTGCCGATGCTGGGCACTCCGGTTCCATGATTTTGACGTGTCGTGAGGGACACGGGTAGATTATATCCTCATATTTCCATGCACAGGTTTTATGATATTTACTTGCATGATGGTTATTGTCATTGGGTGACGAGTGGATGGGATCCACGTGTGTGCAGATTTGATTACATTGATCATACCTCATATTCATGACATGCTATTACCTGAGGCACTAGCACGAACACTTGGCACTACACTCATGTATAGAGGTTACATTGCCAGTTTAGCATGCTTCAGCTTTATTCATATTGAGGTTTATTTATATCTGATCGTATTGACCTAGGATGGGTCATGCATTCGATCTCTGCTTGTAGATATCTTTCTATTCACGAGTTGGCAACTCACCCCCGTTGTGCCCCAGTTCTTGCAGGTTTGCCGTACAGATTCCATAGCGGCATTTCTGGCACACTGCTTCCTTATTGGTGACTTGCTTGGATAGGTAGGTTCTTTTGTATCAGATCCGCCATTGTTCATGTATTATTTATTGTATCTAGAATTTCCATCAACCAAAACTTGTATATTGTTTCAGACTTAGAAAACAGTGTTGTATTATTTCGACCTTAGAGTCGTGCTTGTAGTATTGCGGTTTTCTGGCTGTTTTTGAGTTTCTTTTGGTTTTGATCCTCGCCCTTTGGCGTTGTATATTATTATTGCTTGCGTGGTTTTGGCCGTCGACTGACGAAGAGCTAGCTCCCGCTTGGGGATGCCTTTTATCATGTCATATATATTATTCTTGTTGTACCCCGTTCGGGGCCAGTTTTTACAAAGGAAACTCTGCTGAAATTTTCAGGAAAGATTACACATTTTAAAATACATATTCGGCTTAGTTATTTTAAAACTTGATTTTCAAAACATGTTTTCTTTACCTCTTAAAACTAGTTTTTTTTACATATTTACTCCTTAATTGGTTTTAGATTTCTGGGTTTTTGGCTTACTTGGATCAGATGGAGTCCTATAGACTTCATAGGATTCAAGGGCCAGTCACGTGCTCTTTCGGGTCGTGACAAAGTTGGTATCAGAGCGCTAGGTTGACCTTGGTTCGAGTCTAAATTTGACTATGTGGAGCCTAGGGCGTTTATATATACGGAACTTAGGCTTGACCTTACGGAACTTAGACTTAGTCGAGGGGGTATTAGACCCGAACTTTCTTCGCGTAGGATGACCCTTGGTTGATGGAATAGGTGACTAAAGTAGAGTGACGTACCGTTGGTATGTTCCGCGGCATACTTACGACACGCCACTCCGTTTAAGAAACCTTAGGTTGTACATTTCCTTGCACTGTATTATATTCCTTCCTATAATCTATCTTCATTGATACTGGTTATGGTTTTGCTGCCGCAATTGCACGGGCAGAGTGAGCTACGGCTCGAGTTGTCAGCATGAGCTCGTCGTGGACGAGGACTGACCAGGGCGTGATTCCCGAGGCATACGATTGCATATTACGGCGTCGTCTTATTGAGTTTCCGCACTTTGGGCGTTTGACAGATCGCTGTTGCGAGATTTCTAGGACGTACCATCAGTACCAGAAGACTGAGCCACTGATAGAGGCCAGCTAGGTTGTGATGACCGTTGATATTATCGCTTATCCAGGGTGATTGAGGCGTTGTTTAGCGTATAGACGAAGGAGCCAGTTGTTGCTGCTAATGATGAGATATCGCCCAGGTGATTGGAGCTACTGCAGCATGGGCATGTTCTTGGAGATATGATAGTGAGTCGCTAGTCACCGAGGATGAATGACTAGGACATGTGGTTCGTTCGCTTACCCCGATGCGAGGTCATCAGGTAGATTGATTCCAGCTAGAGGCGACTTCACGCAGGTTCGTTGAGAGTCGATTGAGACGATCGAATGTCAGGAGCCTATTTTCCAAGTTTAAAGTATACGGAAAGACATGCAGGTGATTCTATGGACCCTCTAGAAGAATGAAACCCTAACTCGACTTAATGACCGTGTGAAAGCCTTTGAACCTTAGGGTTTGCGGCGGTTCCGCGGCGCCATTAGTGAGGCTTGGGTTTGCCCTTCTACGGCTGGACCACCGACGCCGTGGCATGTACTCGATACTATTAAACTGTACCCGAGATGTGAGCTCTTGGGGGATTATGAGGTTCTGACGAGTCGATCGGATGGTTCGACATCTTTCGGATATTGTGATGGGACACTGCTTGGAAGACTCCAGATACGAGCTTAGCCGTTGGAGCGCAGTCTGTGCAGCCACGATGAGATGAGTCCGAATCAGTCGATATTGGAGCAAGGTGGAGTAAAGAGTTTGCACGAGATTTCGACGAGATGACGTTCCACTCTGCTGACATCAGAGATGTGACATGCGCGTTGAGGACGTGATCGGCTAGATATCTTCTACTGAGTGATGAAGATACCGAGTTCGTGATTTCGAGTCCGTGTTGGAGACTTCTGAGGGACCGTAGCCGAGGACCTTGCAATGCGTAGATAGAGACGCGATGTCGAATGGTCGATGATATAGACAAGCGGGGCAAGAAGTTCGTGCGAGATGCAGATGAGCTGTTACTACACTCCGTTAAGATTAAAGGTCGGATATGCATACAGAGGCGCAGGGATGCGGCCAGCTTCCGAGGAGATGTTGTACCAAGGGCGCAGATGTCCAGAAAGCGAGGAAAGATTACGCCAGAGTACCAGCCTCCGTACAGTTTGTCTTAGGCGAGATCAGAAGAGACCCGAGCAGGGATTCCTTCCAATATACTGCTGCAAGAAGATTTGCACCAGGAGCAGATGCGTGATGTGCATTCAGAGGACCAGTGGTCAGCGCCAGATATGTGCTGCTTTACGAGTGGTCGTGAGGATTGACCGAGAGATGACCAGGGAAGTGCCAGAACGGAATCGTTCCTGTCAGCACACCTGACCGGGCCGATGAGCCGATGGATTGCGAGATTGGTAATCTACAGGAAAGATCAGAAACCAGAGGCAGATGACGCCAGCCGCGAGCAAGGGGCAAGTTGATATCTTGCGCCGCTGGAATTGGATGTACCGGCACCTTCTCGACTTCGAGGGAGGATATACCGATGACGGTATTTATGATTTATGATGTGTGGTTTTGTGATTTGATTATCATGTATCCATCATCTTGGATTTCGGTATTTTGGCGATCCATTTGCATGATTGGTTTTGATGACTGAGTTCCATGATTTCTGTTTTCGAGCACCATGGTTGCACTTGTTGGGCATTTATACCTGGCGCATCATTATTATTCTTGAGGTATTGATTGTGATTTCGTGCCTATCTTATGCCGGTGATTTGATTTACGCTTCCAGCATGGTTTCATGTACTTTTGGTATTTCGATTTTGCACTCGGTATAGCTTATATGTGCTTGTAGTGCATTGATATGTGTTTGGTGCACGCAGTTGCACACGTTTGTGATTTTCTTCATATTTGGGTACACTTAGTGTTGCTGCTTACGTATTTGAGATTATTGCTTGGTATTCGTGCATGGGATGCACCAGTTCTATACTCCGTGCGTTTGTCGCACCAGTTTTATGTTTCTTGCGTTTACCGCATCAGATTTATATTCGTGCCTTTGTTGCACCGGATTTATATTTTGTGCATTACGGTTGCACCTGACTTCGATTTGATGCCTTTCGGTATGTCGATTCTGATTGTGATATTGATGTGGATTCTTGCACTCCGTGTGTTTGACTGGACTTACGCATATTCGGCGTTGCTATTGGATTTTTGTGATTCCGTGCATATTGAGTGCGCAGGGTTTAGATTTTCATTCGTGCACGATGGATGCACCGATTTGGATTTTCGCGCATGTTGGGCGCATATGTTGAGATACGATTTTGGTGCACACCCGATGCACTAAATCGAGATTCTTCGTGCATGTCAGATGCACCGGATTTCTGGCTGTCAGGCACACCCGTTGCCTATGACAGATGCTTCGTGCACACCCGTTGCACCTAGATGTTGTTTTGTGCACCTGTTTGACACATATATGGATTTTGATTTCCGTGCGCACCAGACGCACAGGGGGTGTTATGTGTATTTTTGGGATTTATTCCTTTTGGAGCAGTACATTTTTATGATATTGGATATTTGTTTTCATATTGAGCAGGACTAGTCAGAGGACAGTACCTGGATATGTTTTGCATGCATCGATAGTTATCGAAGGGATTTCCAAAGAGCGAGCTATAGTCTCAGTATATACCTACGTGTCCGGTATGACACGAAACGTTTTAAAAAAAAAACAAACAAGGAAACCCTTCTGATTGTTTTCAAAACGGCGGAACGTGCTTATTAAACAAAGGATATATATATACACATATATACTTATTTTCTTATGAAAAACGTCCGCCACTGTGCAGTGTTACGCACATCGCACAGCGATTTAAAAGGATTTGGCATGTTTTTACATCAGCTATTCACATGTATAGATTGGATGTCTACATGTATAGTTCTGATCCATATCATATTGGTTTTGTATTGGATTTGACATTCGTGTCTTTACCTTGACTCCGATGATTGCGGGATATTTGATGGAGTGTTGCTTTTGAGTTATCTGCTCAGTGCTCATGCGCATGCATTGCGCTATGGCGTTTTATGTATTGATGATTTCGGAGCCCCGACGACTTGGATTTGTATTGAAATGTTTTAGTATTTGGAGGTTTAAGTTTAAATTCGGGGACCGAATTTCTTTAAGGGGGGTAGATTGTAACGTTTCCAAAATAATAAAATATTATTTTCGGGAATTTTTATAATTTAATATGATTTTAATGAATATTTTAATATTCCTGCATAATTAAATACAAATAAATGAAGAAAAATTATGGAAAATTCTAAAATGGGGTATTTATTGGAATTATGCCATTTTTAAGTTTTTATGATCACTTATATGCTAATTTAGTGCTAACTGCGATTAAAAATCGCTAATCGGATTTTTGGCATTTTTGTGCTAAGCATGCACATATCATTTTTCTACACTTGTGTTGCATTTTCTTACCATGGCTTACTTTGGGTTTACTATTCTAGTGAGAAGGATTTTTTTTTAGGAAAAGAAAAGAGAAGGAAAAGGGATTAAAGAAGTGGGTATGGTGAGAGAGGGGGTAGGTGAGAGTGTTGACCTAGCCTTTTTCCCTTCATTTCCTTCACTCATCTCTTTCCCTTCAGCCCCTTGCTGCTGCTGCTCTTGCTTCCTCCCCCTCCTCCTTCTTCAAGCATCCAAAACACCATGATAACCTCATCAAAACCTTACTTCCTTTTTACAAAAAGTGTGCACAAGCTCGCAAGCTATAGGATGGACCAAGAAAGCTTTCGTTTTGGCGCTGCTGAGGATTCTTGAGGGTCTTATGAGGTAATTTCTTCACAATTAGAGTGTTAATTCTTGTGCTTAAGCTTCAATTCAAGTTTCATATCGATATCGTGTAGTTTTGTGCACTTTGGTTAACCCTAGAGAGGATTAGGGTGATTTTGAGTTGTGGCTTTGCAATTGGACTTAAATGGTGACCTTAGACCCTATATTGACCAAGACCCTAACCTAGCACAACCTGAAACCCAAAAATACGGAATTATGGAATCGATATCGGGGAATACAGGAAATCTGGGACTGTTATGTGGAATCTGCTATCACCCCGAGATCCCATAAATGAAACTGAGTTGACAGTGAGATGTTCAGGCACCATAGAACCAACACCCCAAACCCTAGCCCCCAACTCCTTCACGAGGCCGCCAATTTTCCCATTCTGGCCGCAATTTGCGGCCAGAGCAGTGGGGATTTGCCTCGAAATTCGTGCATGGCCCCATTTCCTCTATTCTTGGCCCTGGGTAAATCTAGTTTTGACAGATTCCATATAGGGTGAAATCTGGGATCGTTTTCTTGGGTTGCTGTTTTGAATTTAGTTTTGGTTTTGGGTATCTTGATTTCCAGATTTTGATATTTGTGTGTTATCTCGATTGTGTGACGTCTGTATGTCTATATCGAGTGATTTCGGGTTGTTTTGCGAAGGCTAACCGTAGGTTATAACCTATAGACCTTTTAGCGTATCGTATTGGATTTAGCGTGTCGTTTCAAGTTTTGATTTGGTTTTGATGCGATGCGATACGTGTGATATGTGTAGGTACCCCGCGACGATCCGAGGCGATGCAGAAGATGACGGTGACATCGACACCGACACGCAGGATACAGGTGAGTAGATTTATATCTACGGGGAGAAGTCGGGTGGATGGCGTAAAGCACCCCCGCAGTCCGTAGTGATGTATACGAATACGTGTACACACGTATATTTATTATGTGTTGTTTAGGATCATTGATAGTAATAATGGTATTTTTGAGGTTAAGAATATATTGGTTTAGTATAATGCGAACCCTAGAGTAGTGGTTGCACTCACACATACACTTACACTCATACTTGCATACATTCTTTCATTTATTGGTGCGTATATCCACACATGGGTATGGGACTATGTGTTTATATACGGGATTTGAGGATGATACTTGATGTGAGGCCGTGAGGTCGGCGATGTGACATAGTTACCTTTGAGGTGCGATATGATAGTTTTAGCGGGCCTTTGGACATGTGCTTTACCCGCATTCATATTTTATAGATGGTGTCGATTTGTACTAGACTTACAGTAGTACCCCAGATTGTGTGATCTGAAGATAAGTGATACCCGATATGTGATGAGATAGTGTGATATTGACCCCTACCCCGTTATTGGGATGCCGTACGACGATTTACCGTACGAGCCGGTATTGATGATAGATCCGCACTCATGACTCGAGGATATCCTACGATATGTTATTGAGGCGAGATCACCGACTATCATATCTATATACATTGACTCAGATTAGATGGTTTCATACCCCTCCTGTCTAGATTACTTGGTAGACATTAGACTAGACCGAGTCATACCTATTTCAAAACTAACGAATCGGGGATATTTTAAAGATAAGCAGAAGGGTTATACGGATATTTTCAAATGATGCATCTTTTCTTAAAACACCGTAGCCCTTACTTTACCAAAAGCCATGATTCGTCTTATTTCAAAAGACAAGGTTGCATGACATATCTATTGGGGCAGGTTCAGTACTTTTGCGTTGATTATTCGTTTCCGCATATTCCTGCTATTTGCATTGCATCGCTTGTACTGTGGTTATATTTCAGTCATGCTGCTAGGACACCAGCACCATTATCGATGATGCATATGTTCCACGTACACTTGTTGCCGGCTCACACACTCATCATCGATAATTGCCATGTCACTACACTGTAGTACTATTGCATTCAGTATATGATCCTTGCATGACATAATGATAAGCTTACATTTCTTTTACATGTCGCACACATCATGCTTTCTGATTAGACGCATTGAGGTATGTTGTTTCTATGATATTTCTGGATTTGGGAACCGTGGATGTTTCAAAAAGAGAATATGTCATTGCTTTAAAAACCCGGTTACCCTTGATATGATATTTCAGTGCGTCCACCATGTGTTTTCTCGGTGCTGAGAGCGACATGTGAAACCCGAATCGAAGAGTGGACGAGCCGATTGCGGGTACATGGTGGACCCGGTATGGTTCCCCTCGGCAAGATGATCGATGAGCTTTGCCGATTGAGCCTGGAGGCGGGCGAGTACCTACCGGTGATTGGTTGGACCTGGCGGTTATCCGGAGGATACTGACCCGAGTCGATAGATGGATATGGGCATACTGCCGGGGCCGAGGGCCGATACCGCAGACAGAGCCCGCGGGCCGATCCGGACTGACGGAGCCCGATATATGAGGATTTACGTGCCGTTGCTGGGTACAGTTTTCATGATGTTTTCGAGTGCCGATGCTGGGCACTCCGGTTCCATGATTTTGACGTGTCGTGAGGGACACGGGTAGATTATATCCTCATATTTCCATGCACAGGTTTTATGATATTTACTTGCATGATGGTTATTGTCATTGGGTGACGAGTGGATGGGATCCACGTGTGTGCAGATTTGATTACATTGATCATACCTCATATTCATGACATGCTATTACCTGAGGCACTAGCACGAACACTTGGCACTACACTCATGTATAGAGGTTACATTGCCAGTTTAGCATGCTTCAGCTTTATTCATATTGAGGTTTATTTATATCTGATCGTATTGACCTAGGATGGGTCATGCATTCGATCTCTGCTTGTAGATATCTTTCTATTCACGAGTTGGCAACTCACCCCCGTTGTGCCCCAGTTCTTGCAGGTTTGCCGTACAGATTCCATAGCGGCATTTCTGGCACACTGCTTCCTTATTGGTGACTTGCTTGGATAGGTAGGTTCTTTTGTATCAGATCCGCCATTGTTCATGTATTATTTATTGTATCTAGAATTTCCATCAACCAAAACTTGTATATTGTTTCAGACTTAGAAAACAGTGTTGTATTATTTCGACCTTAGAGTCGCGCTTGTAGTATTGCGGTTTTCTGGCTGTTTTTGAGTTTCTTTTGGTTTTGATCCTCGCCCTTTGGCGTTGTATATTATTATTGCTTGCGTGGTTGTGGCCGTCGACTGACGAAGAGCTAGCTCCCGCTTGGGGATGCCTTTTATCATGTCATATATATTATTCTTGTTGTACCCCGTTCGGGGCCAGTTTTTACAAAGGAAACTCTGCTGAAATTTTCAGGAAAGATTACACATTTTAAAATACATATTCGGCTTAGTTATTTTAAAACTTGATTTTCAAAACATGTTTTCTTTACCTCTTAAAACTAGTTTTTTTTACATATTTACTCCTTAATTGGTTTTAGATTTCTGGGTTTTTGGCTTACTTGGATCAGATGGAGTCCTATAGACTTCATAGGATTCAAGGGCCAGTCACGTGCTCTTTCGGGTCGTGACAAAGTTGGTATCAGAGCGCTAGGTTGACCTTGGTTCGAGTCTAAATTTGACTATGTGGAGCCTAGGGCGTTTATATATACGGAACTTAGGCTTGACCTTACGGAACTTAGACTTAGTCGAGGGGGTATTAGACCCGAACTTTCTTCGCGTAGGATGACCCTTGGTTGATGGAATAGGTGACTAAAGTAGAGTGACGTACCGTTGGTATGTTCCGCGGCATACTTACGACACGCCACTCCGTTTAAGAAACCTTAGGTTGTACATTTCCTTGCACTGTATTATATTCCTTCCTATGATCTATCTTCATCGATACTGGTTATGGTTTTGCTGCCGCAATTGCACGGGCAGAGTGAGCTACGGCTCGAGTTGTCAGCATGAGCTCGTCGTGGACGAGGACTGACCAGGGCGTGATTCCCGAGGCATACGATTGCATATTACGGCGTCGTCTTATTGAGTTTCCGCACTTTGGGCGTTTGACAGATCGCTGTTGCGAGATTTCTAGGACGTACCATCAGTACCAGAAGACTGAGCCACTGATAGAGGCCAGCTAGGTTGTGATGACCGTTGATATTATCGCTTATCCAGGGTGATTGAGGCGTTGTTTAGCGTATAGACGAAGGAGCCAGTTGTTGCTGCTAATGATGAGATATCGCCCAGGTGATTGGAGCTACTGCAGCATGGGCATGTTCTTGGAGATATGATAGTGAGTCGCTAGTCACCGAGGATGAATGACTAGGACATGTGGTTCGTTCGCTTACCCCGATGCGAGGTCATCAGGTAGATTGATTCCAGCTAGAGGCGACTTCACGCAGGTTCGTTGAGAGTCGATTGAGACGATCGAATGTCAGGAGCCTATTTTCCAAGTTTAAAGTATACGGAAAGACATGCAGGTGATTCTATGGACCCTCTAGAAGAATGAAACCCTAACTCGACTTAATGACCGTGTGAAAGCCTTTGAACCTTAGGGTTTGCGGCGGTTCCGCGGCGCCATTAGTGAGGCTTGGGTTTGCCCTTCTACGGCTGGACCACCGACGCCGTGGCATGTACTCGATACTATTAAACTGTACCCGAGATGTGAGCTCTTGGGGGATTATGAGGTTCTGACGAGTCGATCGGATGGTTCGACATCTTTCGGATATTGTGATGGGACACTGCTTGGAAGACTCCAGATACGAGCTTAGCCGTTGGAGCGCAGTCTGTGCAGCCACGATGAGATGAGTCCGAATCAGTCGATATTGGAGCAAGGTGGAGTAAAGAGTTTGCACGAGATTTCGACGAGATGACGTTCCACTCCGCTGACATCAGAGATGTGACATGCGCGTTGAGGACGTGATCGGCTAGATATCTTCTACTGAGTGATGAAGATACCGAGTTCGTGATTTCGAGTCCGTGTTGGAGACTTCTGAGGGACCGTAGCCGAGGACCTTGCAATGCGTAGATAGAGACGCGATGTCGAATGGTCGATGATATAGACAAGCGGGGCAAGAAGTTCGTGCGAGATGCAGATGAGCTGTTACTACACTCCGTTAAGATTAAAGGTCGGATATGCATACAGAGGCGCAGGGATGCGGCCAGCTTCCGAGGAGATGTTGTACCAAGGGCGCAGATGTCCAGAAAGCGAGGAAAGATTACGCCAGAGTACCAGCCTCCGTACAGTTTGTCTTAGGCGAGATCAGAAGAGACCCTGAGCAGGGATTCCTTCCAATATACTGCTGCAAGAAGATTTGCACCAGGAGCAGATGCGTGATGTGCATTCAGAGGACCAGTGGTCAGCGCCAGATATGTGCTGCTTTACGAGTGGTCGTGAGGATTGACCGAGAGATGACCAGGGAAGTGCCAGAACGGAATCGTTCCTGTCAGCACACCTGACCGGGCCGATGAGCCGATGGATTGCGAGATTGGTAATCTACAGGAAAGATCAGGAACCAGAGGCAGATGACGCCAGCCGCGAGCAAGGGGCAAGTTGATATCTTGCGCCGCTGGAATTGGATGTACCGGCACCTTCTCGACTTCGAGGGAGGATATACCGATGACGGTATTTATGATTTATGATGTGTGGTTTTGTGATTTGATTATCATGTATCCATCATCTTGGATTTCGGTATTTTGGCGATCCATTTGCATGATTGGTTTTGATGACTGAGTTCCATGATTTCTGTTTTCGAGCACCATGGTTGCACTTGTTGGGCATTTATACCTGGCGCATCATTATTATTCTTGAGGTATTGATTGTGATTTCGTGCCTATCTTATGCCGGTGATTTGATTTACGCTTCCAGCATGGTTTCATGTACTTTTGGTATTTCGATTTTGCACTCGGTATAGCTTATATGTGCTTGTAGTGCATTGATATGTGTTTGGTGCACGCAGTTGCACACGTTTGTGATTTTCTTCATATTTGGGTACACTTAGTGTTGCTGCTTACGTATTTGAGATTATTGCTTGGTATTCGTGCATGGGATGCACCAGTTCTATACTTCGTGCGTTTGTCGCACCAGTTTTATGTTTCTTGCGTTTACCGCATCAGATTTATATTCGTGCCTTTGTTGCACCGGATTTATATTTTGTGCATTACGGTTGCACCTGACTTCGATTTGATGCCTTTCGGTATGTCGATTCTGATTGTGATATTGATGTGGATTCTTGCACTCCGTGTGTTTGACTGGACTTACGCATATTCGGCGTTGCTATTGGATTTTTGTGATTCCGTGCATATTGAGTGCGCAGGGTTTAGATTTTCATTCGTGCACGATGGATGCACCGATTTGGATTTTCGCGCATGTTGGGCGCATATGTTGAGATACGATTTTGGTGCACACCCGATGCACTAAATCGAGATTCTTCATGCATGTCAGATGCACCGGATTTCTGGCTGTCAGGCACACCCGTTGCCTATGACAGATGCTTCGTGCACACCCGTTGCACCTAGATGTTGTTTTGTGCACCTGTTTGACACATATATGGATTTTGATTTCCGTGCGCACCAGACGCACAGGGGGTGTTATGTGTATTTTTGGGATTTATTCCTTTTGGAGCAGTACATTTTTATGATATTGGATATTTGTTTTCATATTGAGCAGGACTAGTCAGAGGACAGTACCTGGATATGTTTTGCATGCATCGATAGTTATCGAAGGGATTTCCAAAGAGCGAGCTATAGTCTCAGTATATACCTACGTGTCCGGTATGACACGAAACGTTTTAAAAAAAAAAAAACAAGGAAACCCTTCTGATTGTTTTCAAAACGGCGGAACGTGCTTATTAAACAAAGGATATATATATACACATATATAGTTATTTTCTTATGAAAAACGTCCGCCACTGTGCAGTGTTATGCACATCGCACAGCGATTTAAAAGGATTTGGCATGTTTTTACATCAGCTATTCACATGTATAGATTGGATGTCTACATGTATAGTTCTGATCCATATCATATTGGTTTTGTATTGGATTTGACATTCATGTCTTTACCTTGACTCCGATGATTGCGGGATATTTGATGGAGTGTTGCTTTTGAGTTATCTGCTCAGTGCTCATGCGCATGCATTGCGCTATGGCGTTTTATGTATTGATGATTTCGGAGCCCCGACGACTTGGATTTGTATTGAAATGTTTTAGTATTTGGAGGTTTAAGTTTAAATTCGGGGACCGAATTTCTTTAAGGGGGGTAGATTGTAACGTTTCCAAAATAATAAAATATTATTTTCGGGAATTTTTATAATTTAATATGATTTTAATGAATATTTTAATATTCCTGCATAATTAAATACAAATAAATGAAGAAAAATTATGGAAAATTCTAAAATGGGGTATTTATTGGAATTATGCCATTTTTAAGTTTTTATGATCACTTATATGCTAATTTAGTGCTAACTGCGATTAAAAATCGCTAATCGGATTTTTAGCATTTTTGTGCTAAGCATGCACATATCATTTTTCTACACTTGTGTTGCATTTTCTTACCATGGCTTACTTTGGGTTTACTATTCTAGTGAGAAGGATTTTTTTTTAGGAAAAGAAAAGAGAAGGAAAAGGGATTAAAGAAGTGGGTATGGTGAGAGAGGGGGTAGGTGAGAGTGTTGACCTAGCCTTTTTCCCTTCATTTCCTTCACTCATCTCTTTCCCTTCAGCCCCTTGCTGCTGCTGCTCTTGCTTCCTCCCCTTCCTCCTTCTTCAAGCATCCAAAACACCATGATAACCTCATCAAAACCTTACTTCCTTTTTACAAAAAGTGTGCACAAGCTCGCAAGCTATAGGATGGACCAAGAAAGCTTTCGTTTTGGCGCTGCTGAGGATTCTTGAGGGTCTTATGAGGTAATTTCTTCACAATTAGAGTGTTAATTCTTGTGCTTAAGCTTCAATTCAAGTTTCATATCGATATCGTGTAGTTTTGTGCACTTTGGTTAACCCTAGAGAGGATTAGGGTGATTTTGAGTTGTGGCTTTGCAATTGGACTTAAATGGTGACCTTAGACCCTATATTGACCAAGACCCTGACCTAGCACAACCTGAAACCCAAAAATACGGAATTATGGAATCGATATCGGGGAATACAGGAAATCTGGGACTGTTATGTCGAATCTGCTATCACCCCGAGATCCCATAAATGAAACTGAGTTGACAGTGAGATGTTCAGGCACCATAGAACCAACACCCCAAACCCTAGCCCCCAACTCCTTCACGAGGCCGCCAATTTTCCCATTCTGGCCGCAATTTGCGGCCAGAGCAGTGGGGATTTGCCTCGAAATTCGTGCATGGCCCCATTTCCTCTATTCTTGGCCCTGGGTAAATCTAGTTTTGACAGATTCCATATAGGGTGAAATCTGGGATCGTTTTCTTGGGTTGCTGTTTTGAATTTAGTTTTGGTTTTGGGTATCTTGATTTCCAGATTTTGATATTTGTGTGTTATCTCGATTGTGTGACGTTTGTATGTCTATATCGAGTGATTTCGGGTTGTTTTGCGAAGGCTAACCGTAGGTTATAACCTATAGGCCTTTTAGCGTATCGTATTGGATTTAGCGTGTCGTTTCAAGTTTTGATTTGGTTTTGATGCGATGCGATACGTGTGATATGTGTAGGTACCCCGCGACGATCCGAGGCGATGCAGAAGATGACGGTGACATCGACACCGACACGCAGGATACAGGTGAGTAGATTTATATCTACGGGGAGAAGTCGGGTGGATGGCGTATAGCACCCCCGCAGTCCGTAGTGATGTATACGAATACGTGTACACACGTATATTTATTATGTGTTGTTTAGGATCATTGATAGTAATAATGGTATTTTTGAGGTTAAGAATATATTGGTTTAGTATAGTGCGAACCCTAGAGTAGTGGTTGCACTCACACATACACTTACACTCATACTTGCATACATTCTTTCATTTATTGGTGCGTATATCCACACATGGGTATGGGACTATGTGTTTATATACGGGATTTGAGGATGATACTTGATGTGAGGCCGTGAGGTCGGCGATGTGACATAGTTACCTTTGAGGTGCGATATGATAGTTTTAGCGGGCCTTTGGACATGTGCTTTACCCGCATTCATATTTTATAGATGGTGTCGATTTGTACTAGACTTACAGTAGTACCCCAGATTGTGTGATCTGAAGATAAGTGATACCCGATATGTGATGAGATAGTGTGATATTGACCCCTACCCCGTTATTGGGATGCCGTACGACGATTTACCGTACGAGCCGGTATTGATGATAGATCCGCACTCATGACTCGAGGATATCCTACGATATGTTATTGAGGCGAGATCACCGACTATCATATCTATATACATTGACTCAGATTAGATGGTTTCATACCCCTCCTGTCTAGATTACTTGGTAGACATTAGACTAGACCGAGTCATACCTATTTCAAAACTAACGAATCGGGGATATTTTAAAGATAAGCAGAAGGGTTATACGGATATTTTCAAATGATGCATCTTTTCTTAAAACACCGTAGCCCTTACTTTACCAAAAGCCATGATTCGTCTTATTTCAAAAGACAAGGTTGCATGACATATCTATTGGGGCAGGTTCAGTACTTTTGCGTTGATTATTCGTTTCCGCATATTCCTGCTATTTGCATTGCATCGCTTGTACTGTGGTTATATTTCAGTCATGCTGCTAGGACACCAGCACCATTATCGATGATGCATATGTTCCACGTACACTTGTTGCCGGCTCACACACTCATCATCGATAATTGCCATGTCACTACACTGTAGTACTATTGCATTCAGTATATGATCCTTGCATGACATAATGATAAGCTTACATTTCTTTTACATGTCGCACACATCATGCTTTCTGATTAGACGCATTGAGGTATGTTGTTTCTATGATATTTCTGGATTTGGGAACCGTGGATGTTTCAAAAAGAGAATATGTCATTGCTTTAAAAACCCGGTTACCCTTGATATGATATTTCAGTGCGTCCACCATGTGTTTTCTCGGTGCTGAGAGCGACATGTGAAACCCGAATCGAAGAGTGGACGAGCCGATTGCGGGTACATGGTGGACCCGGTATGGTTCCCCTCGGCAAGATGATCGATGAGCTTTGCCGATTGAGCCTGGAGGCGGGCGAGTACCTACCGGTGATTGGTTGGACCTGGCGGTTATCCGGAGGATACTGACCCGAGTCGATAGATGGATATGGGCATACTGCCGGGGCCGAGGGCCGATACCGCAGACAGAGCCCGCGGGCCGATCCGGACTGACGGAGCCCGATATATGAGGATTTACGTGCCGTTGCTGGGTACAGTTTTCATGATGTTTTCGAGTGCCGATGCTGGGCACTCCGGTTCCATGATTTTGACGTGTCGTGAGGGACACGGGTAGATTATATCCTCATATTTCCATGCACAGGTTTTATGATATTTACTTGCATGATGGTTATTGTCATTGGGTGACGAGTGGATGGGATCCACGTGTGTGCAGATTTGATTACATTGATCATACCTCATATTCATGACATGCTATTACCTGAGGCACTAGCACGAGCACTTGGCACTACACTCATGTATAGAGGTTACATTGCCAGTTTAGCATGCTTCAGCTTTATTCATATTGAGGTTTATTTATATCTGATCGTATTGACCTAGGATGGGTCATGCATTCGATCTCTGCTTGTAGATATCTTTCTATTCACGAGTCGGCAACTCACCCCCGTTTTGCCCCAGTTCTTGCAGGTTTGCCGTACAGATTCCATAGCGGCATTTCTGGCACACTGCTTCCTTATGGGTGACTTGCTTGGATAGGTGGGTTCTTTTGTATCAGATCCGCCATTGTTCATGTATTATTTATTGTATCTAGAATTTCCATCAACCAAAACTTGTATATTGTTTCAGACTTAGAAAACAGTGTTGTATTATTTCGACCTTAGAGTCGCGCTTGTAGTTTTGCGGTTTTCTGGCTGTTTTTGAGTTTCTTTTGTTTTTGATCCTCGCCCTTTGGCGTTGTATATTATTATTGCTTGCGTGGTTGTGGCCGTCGACTGACGAAGAGCTAGCTCCCGCTTGGGGATGCCTTTTATCATGTCATATAGATTATTCTTGTTGTACCCCGTTCGGGGCCAGTTTTTACAAAGGAAACTCTGCCGAAATTTTCAGGAAAGATTACACATTTTAAAATACATATTCGGCTTAGTTATTTTAAAACTTGATTTTCAAAACATGTTTTCTTTACCTCTTAAAACTAGTTTTTTTTTTACTTATTTACTCCTTAATTGGTTTTAGATTTCTGGGTTTTTGGCTTACTTGGATCAGATGGAGTCCTATAGACTTCATAGGATTCAAGGGCCAGTCACGTGCTCTTTCGGGTCGTGACAGTTTGACATCAAGGATGGTGTACGGGTGCTCAGTAGAGACTGGGTACACTGGACGGACTCACTGAGAACTCCCAGGTGGTATTATACCTCACATCAGATGGCAGTTCTCCGGTGACACTGGTACAGAGTAGTCTGTTGACCCGAGATCGTCATAGAGTCTTGTGTGATTCCTACAGTGCTTTGATTTCCATCATACCACGTCCAAGAGGGCGTGCAAAAAGGTGACTTTTGGGTACAGTCCCGAATCACATGGAGGCAATGAGCGATAGGAGAGGATTCTTCTCTCCCGGCATAGGGAGTTGATGTTGTGCTGTGTTCGATTGGCTATAACTGGAAATCCCTGGCCAGGGTTGCTGAGATTTACTGGTAAGTGTTATCAGTAGTTTCTTGAACTATTATAGACCTCAAATCGACACGACTTATCGAGCTACTGGGGTCTGACGTTTACCACCCCTAGGCGAGATATGCGACATATCAGACGACGAGACCGGACTGTACGGGAGTGTTACTGATTGGATTCACAGGAGAATGTACAGGCTTACTTGTTGATCTTCTAAGCGCTCAATACCTGGGTAGCTGTTAGATTTAGCTGACCGCTTGCAGCTTGTGGGTGTTTGATATGATCATCACCTACTGCCGGCGTATTGACGATTCTTTAGAGTCCTACACAGAGGTTTCTTGACTCAGGTGAAACGGAGTAGGAGCACATATGTGATATGTGCAGGACCGAGGATAATGCGATATGTGATACCGTATTATATTCTCGCGATATTTGATATCAGCCGGGTCATCGGATCAAGTGTTGATTCGATGAATCGGTAAATGATATATTAGTCGGTTATATGTGATATAGCCGGATTATCGGATCAAGTGTTGATTCGATGATTTAATGTATAATAATATGTATGATATATTAAATTACATTAACTAATATAAGCTCACTAAAAGATTCTTTTTCTCACTCGGGTAATACATTGATATATATGCGATATATATTAATTGTATTATTTTATTTTGTTACAATAAATATTATATATGTGATATATAATATTGTAACATGATATGATTACTAATGCAACATGTTTTGTGGAGTTTAAACATGGTTAGGGTTTGGATAAGGGTTAAGATTTCTAGTAGCTTCTAGAAGCTTTTCTTTTGTCATGGAAAAGATATTATGTTTTATATTTTCAAGTGACTCACCTTTAACCCAACCCAAACCCTAGCTTTAGTTAAATCTCTACAAGGGTTTAGTTGACCATGGTTGCATAATTCATCATTATCATCTTTTCATTATTCATCACAAAAGGATTCTAATGATTATTCATCTTCTTCTTGCTTCAGTTCTTGATGAAAAGCTTCCTTGCTTTGATTTTGTGATGAAAAATGAGTGAGAATAAGAAAACAAATGAGAGAAAAAATCCTACTTCATCATTCTCATCTACCCTTGCCTTTTAGATGAGAGTGTTCACTTCATTTAGTGAGTGAGAGATTGTGTTAATGAAAATTCAAGGCAGATCATCTTTGTTATCGAAGGTCGGAAGCAAGCTTGCATCTTTCTCTTCGTGGAGCCTCTCGAGAGTCCGGAACATGATGATCGCAGCGAAGGGACCTCAACATGGAGCTTAAGAAGTGAAGGACCGGATCTACAAAAGTTGTACTCCCTCTCACTTAGTGTTAAAGTGTTTAACATATTTGTTTTCGCCTAATCTCTAGTTTAAAGATCCGGCTTTGGGTTGTTCGGCATGGCTAAATTTTTAATCGGGCATGGTTGATACTTCGTAGACCCTTGTGGCAGTGCCTAGCATCCCTACAGTGGTATCAGAGCTAAGCTAAAGCTTTAGGCGAAGTCTAGACGAAGTTTAAACCCCGACACGAACCCTGAAACCCCGACACGAACCCTTCTCTGGACATTTTTTAAAAATGTGATTTTTTATGAATTAAAAATGCTCAGAAAATAGAGCAGGGAAATCTAAGAATAACCGTAGAATACGACTTCCTAACTCCACTGTAGCACCGCGGAACCGCGGCCGTACCTTGGTTTTGGCGGCGGTTCCGCGGCCGTATGTGGAGATTAGGGACTCATTTTTCTACAGTTACCTCCGTAGGTGTTTCCTGATTCTTCTGGGAATTTTTAATTCTTTCTCAAATGTTGAGTTTTCTGGGTTGTATTAGGGACTCGTTGATTCGATCGGAAAGTATAACTTCGTTTAGTTTTGTCCGGATAATTTTAGAAACTGTTAAAAAGTTCGAACGGATATTAATAACTCACTTTTTCCCCTGACGGAAATTTTTTCAAAGTTGGATTTTTCCGTAGTTTAAGAATGTTCTAAGTCGTGCAAGTAACGCGGTGGACCCTCTAGAAGACAACAAACCTTAACTCGATTATGCGACCGTCTTAACCGTCTCTGAACCTTAGGGTTTGGGGCGAGTATGGCGTGCCACATGTGAAGCGTTGTCTTGACCCTTCTACGGCTGGACCATTGGTACTGTGACATGTGATGGATGTTTTTAAACTAATTTTAAGTGTTGAGAACTATTTGGGAAAATTTGGGTGTTTGTTTATTCGATCGGAAAGTTTAACACTGTCTATTTATCTGGAATGTGATACAATATTTGGAATCCATAGGTAGTTATGAGATAACTAATTTGAATGTTATAAATCTAGCAGTTCAGTCTCAGATGATCGGTTGCCACGGAATTTTGATGTGATCAAAAGTCCGTCGCAATCACGTAGCGTACGCGGATACTCGCCAGGTAAACTTAATAGATAGCCACGCCCCATAGCCCCGACCAAGTGACTGTAGGAGAACCCCGTCGCCAAAAGCATCCGTTTGGGTGCTCGCGGTAGCGGTGTTCTGCCTTAGTGCACTTCGTCGACGGCGTCTGGGGTGCTGCCGTCTACTAAAATTTGCGACGAGCATTCGATCAGGATGTCGGGAATCTTGTTGAATTGCCCGACTTGATATTGAAAAGAGTTTTCGATAATGAGACTAAAATGCGGGGTTTATAATTGTTAGGCATGCGATGTCTAAGGAATTCATTTAGTTAGGCATGCGATGTCTAAGGAGGTTGCGGATTCCAACTGTTGTATTTTTACACTTTCTTTTTTGTGACCGTAAGCGTAGTATGTGGTGTATCGCCGGCTTCGTTGCTATACATCAACGACAATCGGGATACGCATACTTGCTTACGTTGATGATATGAGATATTATGTGTTGCTGTGATATGTTATATTGGATCGTCGCGTTTTGAATAGCCGGGGGTTTATGTGAGATGGGGGTTTTTATTTTCATTCATGTAAAATTCATTTGTATATAATATTCTTTTATTGGGGCACTTCCGGGTTGAGGATGATGTCACCATTGTATATTATTTACTTTTCCGTATTAGGTAGACCCAAGGCGGGGAGCACAAGTAACCGGGTTCTAGGGTCCAGTGGGAGACCATCTCGTAGGGGTCTAGGGTGTGGGTTTGGCTATTCATCGCGACCGTGGAGTCCGTGTTTTATACAGGCTCGTATTAAAAACACGGACGTGCTAGTATATCCAATATCTCATATATGTTTCTTCTGCTGCAATGTTCTGTGATGAGATCATATTACTGCCTGAGACGAATGTTTATATTATATATATGAGATATATGTTATATTGCAGATTTCGTTTCAAATGTGATGCTTGTGAAGCATAATAAAATGGGACTTCATTAATGAGATTATTGAAACTAAAAGAAACCTAAGATGTTGTAGAAACTTGTTTTAAAAAACTGGTAGCTCTAGTTCTTACTTTGCATAGCGGCGTTCCTTGTAGAACATCCAGCACCTTATTCGATAAGGAAAGAGCCGAGATCCCTTCACCGGGAGTGACCTCTTTAGCGAAACTAGCAGATGCTAGAAACTCGGTTTGTCTTTTGATTGTTTCTATAGTTTTTGCTTTGCATAGTGATATTTGTGAAATATCCTGCACCTTATTCGATAAGGAAAGAGCCGACGATCCCTTCACCGGGAGTGACCTCTTTAGCAAAACTAGAAAAGGACTAAAAAACATTCCATTTAAAATTACTCGATTCTACAACGATATCAAGTTCATTACGCAAAGGGTTTTCTTAAAAACCTGTCGTAGCCCTTCATCATTTCAGATAAGTACTAGTTAGTATTCGTGCTGCGGTAGTTTGGCCTTCCTCAAGGCGTAGTGTACGGTAGCTAACTAATGCTTATCTGCTAGCATACGATGCGATTGGATTAGGGTATTCGTACGGCGTAGTTTGGCCTTCATCAAGGGTCGTGCGGGTGGGTTTAATTCAATCAAGAAATGAACGGGTTGAACTTGACTAGCGGACTATGGGTAGTTTGGCCTTCGTCAAGGTCATAGGACGCTAAGGGTAAAATATTATTGGGAATTTTAAGTGTTGAAATTTGCAATGAGATTGCATACCTTCTATGAGATAGTTGGATCCCGATACCCGCTGCGAGTAAGAGTTACTCCTGGGAGAGTTTTACACATTACAATTAGCCGATCAAGTAGGTGTCTAGAAAGGTGTTAACGGGGTTACGCCCCTGGGAAAACGAGGTTTATTTTAATTAGGTCCGTGCGAAAGCACGGGGAACCTTCCACAAAATACCGGCACTGGCCTGGCTGAAAGATTGGCGAACTTGTAGAGTGTAATTAATCCCGGCTAGTCTTTCCTTTTAGGGTTTGAAGGAAGATTTGACTAAAACCCTGGGAGACATCCTGATTAGATAAATTTATAACCAATCTAATCTTGTAAAAGTGCACGCTGAGTGTTTTCTTCTCTCTCTCTCCTGGTTACGACTATGTCACGCCTTAATCAATATAATAATACGGATATATTGACCGAACCCGCTTGTTATATTGCGTTAAGGAACGTTGGTCCCGCTCCAACTTATAAATGTTATAAGACAGAGCAGGAAATTGGGGATTACCAGAATTCCCATGCCCCCCAAATGAAAAAAGTACATGTTGATGCATCTTCTTCGGGTGTATTCATTACAGAGAACTGTTTCTCAGTATCCTTTACGTCCTGGGTATGTGATACCGGATCAGGACCCGTATATGTAATTTGTTACATGGGCTACAGATAGGTAGAGAACTGAGAACGGGTGATAACTTTCATGAGATAGAAACGGTGCAAGTGTTGCAGCCAAGTCTGTTGGTCACTATCACCCTGTATTACCTGAATACATTGATTCTGAATGAATGTTATTAGATACCGAACCTGATATACAACATCATATCAGTCTCTTTATTAGTAAAGAAAGGATATAATTTTGTATTGTTGGATAATGTTTTGAACATTTCCTATATCAAGAGTTGATCGGTTCAGGCACGTTATCTAAAAGTATTGACGTTCTAAATCAAACTACAGTTCTTAGTATACAAAACACATACAAGAGGAAGAGTTCAGAAATGAATGGATCCTTCCTGAGGTATTGTAGATTAGGTCATATCAATGCGACCCGACTAGCTGAAGTTACATTAAGATGCATATTTAAATTAGTTTGAATTTACATCTTTTGAAACTTGCCGGTCATGTCACAAAGATAAGATGACCATAGCTCTGTTTATTGGAAACAGAGAAAGAGTTAGTGAACTCTTGGGATTGATACATGTTGATGTATGAGGTCCCCTGTCTACACATGCCAAGACCGGTTCTTTGTACTTCATTACATTCACTGATTATCTCTCAAGATTTGACATATGTTCCTGTTGAAACACAAGTCCGAAACTTTTGAGATAATCACAGAATATAAGTTAGAAGTAGAGAACCAAAACGGGTATAAGTATTATGTCCTTTGATGAGATCAAGGAGGAGAATACTTGAGCACGTAATTCCTGGACTATTCTAAAGGAGAATGAGATTCTCTCTCAGCATTACTCCTCCGTATATACCATAGCACGATGGTATATCGGGGCGGAGCAATTGCACCCTATATGATATGGTGCGCTCTATGATGAGTACTACTGAGTTTCCTATTTCCTTTTAGGAGTTATGCACTTGTGAAGCTGCATACCTATTGAATAGGGTTCCAATTAAATCAGTTGTCTACCACTTCATATGTGATATGGAAAGGGAAGAGCCCATATCTTATGTTTGTTAAGATTTGGGGTTGTCCGACCTATGTCTAAAAAGCAAAATCCGGACAAGCTCGAGGCAAAGTCAGTTCTGTGGAAGTTTGTTGGATATCCCATGCATTAGCAAGGGAATATCTTCTACCTAACTGAGGAACAAAAGATGTTTTGTTTCTCAACATGCCACCTTTGTGAAAGGGAATTTCTTGTGAAGAAATTAAAGTTCATGAGGTAGAACTGGAAGGAGTTTCAGCTATACAAACTGCAGCTGATGATTTGGTAAAACCGAAGGATTCAATAGTTTCTAATGAACCTCAGCCTCTCCGCCGATCTAGTAGGGTTCCTCACCCACCTGAGAGATACTTCGGTTTCTCTATGACAGTGGGAGCAAGGATTGCATCATGAGATGATGACCTAACTAGTTTCGAGCAGGCCATCAAGAGTGTGACTCTGTAAGAATGGCTGGATGCTTAGCGATCTGAGATGGAATCCTTATACACCAACAAAGTATGGACTTTGGTTGCTTTATCTGAAGGGTTAAATCCCCATCAGGAGCAAGTATATCTTGAGAAGATTACTTGGTGTACATGGAAAAGTTGAGACTTTCAAAGCTATGCTTAAGTCCATCCAGATCCTATTTGCCACGGCTACATACCATAACTACGATATCTGGTGGTTGGGTGTCATGACTGCTTTTCTAAATGATGTTTTGGAAGAGAGCGTCTATAAGTACACAGCCAGAGGGCTTCGTAGACAGTGGGAACATCGGAAACGTGTGCAAGATGTTTTATGTGATAAAGAAGGCATCGCGGAGTAGGAACGTCTGTTTTGATGTGGTAGTCAAAGAGTTTGACTTCATCAAAATGGTAGATGAACCTTGTATATACAAAAAGGTAGTAGGGAGTATGGTGGTGATCCTCGTAGAGTACGTGGATGACATACTCTTGATAGAGAAGGAGTTTCCTATGCTACGCTCGGTCAATCTCCGCTTATCACAGAGATTCTGTGTATAGGATCAAGGTGATACCTCCTAAATCCTGGGTTTTGGATCTATGAGATAGATCTAATTGGATGTTAGGTTTTTCACTAGTTGTAGTGAGATGGTATCAATCGATCCTAGGGAGAATAACTGGAAAGGTTCCAGAGTGATAAGGACGACTGAATGTCAGTCGCAGGCATTGTCTTTACCCTCAGTGGAGGGACGATATGTTGGAAGAGTTCCAAGCTATATACCGTGACTTACTAGACGATTAAAGGCGAGATACATCGTTACCAAAGATGCTACCAAAGAGGCAGTCTGGGTATATAAGTTTATAAGATGAACTTCGTTCCTACCATTGTGTGACAATAGAGTTGTGGCTTATGCCAATGAACCACCGTCCCATCAGAAATACAGATATAATTTTTAGGCAGTATCACCTGATCATGGAGATGGTTGATCTTCAGGGAGATCGATGATAGGAGAGTAGACACAGAGGACAACAGCGCGGATCCACTCACAAAGGCCTTTTTCCCAGTAGAGACTTTTATGGGATGGTTGAGTATGAGATACTTCAACCGCAGCTAATTGTTGGGTATGCGATACCACAACAGATGGCCCTAGTGCAAGTGGGAGATTGTTAGTTATATGTATACTGTTAGTGTATATGCCCTAGAGGCCATTACTGTATCATACTAGTATGTATATTACTTGATGGAAGCTTGGGATATTCACAGTTGTACGGACAATCTTGCTCAATATAGTAGTATGCTACTTGGTTTGTCTCTGCTTTAATGTGTAAATGTGTGTTTACTTATTATATCACCTATATGCATTAGTAGAGCCCTTAGGATCTTTGCTTGATTACCGGCGTTGTGATGGCGATCACACTCGTGGGGGCTGGGTAATCTACAAGCACATCCTTATACACGTCTCTAATCATGGGAGTATCGAGATAGGGCATCGATACTCCGGAATAGACTAGCGTATGCGCTTCTCATCCCAGCACGGGAGACGGTCTGTCCCACAGCCGTCGGTACGTCGTACTTAAGATAGCATGCGGGTGCTCGTTGGGTTACGAGTACACTGGACAGGACTCGTCGGGAATACCTATCGTCAGTTATCAGTTCCCAGGTGACATGAGTACAGCTTAGTCCGCTGACTTGACACTGTCACTTCGCCTCGAGTGTGTTCCCACTGTTCTTTGATTACTACCCTACCACGGCTCTACTGAGTCGTGCAAACAGGTAGTAGTTGGGAGCAGTCCCGAAGCACTTGGAGGAAATGACGGTTAGACAGGATTCGTCTCTCCCGGTATTGGGGGTTGACATCGCGCTGTGTCTAGGAGAGCCATTACACGAGTAGTCCCTGGCCAGGGCAAGCGAGATATACTGGTAGGTTTCCAGTGTTATCTCAGGGTGTATTGGGCTTCACTCCGACACGACTTGTACCGCTATTAGGGGACTGACGTTTACCGCCCCCCTAGGCCCGCCATGCGATGTATCAGACGAACAGACCGGACTGTATGGAGAATGTCACATTCAGACTCAGTAGGAGTTCAGATGGGTTTTACCTCGTCAGTCTTCTTATCGGCATCTACCTGGGGACCGTTACGCACAGCTAGTGCCGCTTGCGGTCTGTGGTTAAACCCACTGCCAGCGTAGCGTCGAGTCTTTAGAGTCCCACACAGAGGGCTATTCGCCTCTGGGCAAAACTGAGTAGAGGTCGCATGGTTTTGCGGCAGGGTTCGTTCTCAACCGCGCACTTGTGCACGTTTGGAGTCCGGACGGATTATACTGGCAGGCTCTGGTTTGAGCCAGATACTGGTATATGTTTTGGGGTTGCTTTTATCTCTCAGTATTCTTGTTCCTCGGAACGAGAATGCAGGTGTGTATGCACAGTTGCTTGAGGCGGAGGATGAGGTCTTTCATTAGGGTTTCGGAACGGGTGCGTATGCACAGTTGACAGTCGTCTTTTTCCAAACCCTAATGGATTTATGAAATATCAATTAATAATAGTAATTAAATGAAATAATGTTATGGTTGATTTTGTTGACTTGTTGACCATGGTTGACTTGTTGACCATGGTTGAATGTTGACCATCATCATTGCTTTGCAAGGATACTCCTTGATTCTTGCTTACATTCATTTAATGAAGTGATGATGGTGGTCATTCCAAATACAACCATCAACTATTTCATTTTGATTTATTATTATTAATTAGATAAATCATTTTTCTTTTGTTATGGTTGCAAGAGAAAAATAGCTCATTCTATCATATTGATTCTCTCTCCTCACTTCATCTTCTTCCTCCTCTTATTCAAGGAGAGCAAATCTCATGTGTTGAGAATCATCTCCTTGAAGATATAACACCCCAAAGCACACTCTACTCACCCTAAGGTAGAAGGTCTAGCAAGCCGAATACCTTAGTTCTCTCAAGATCGAGAAAGGAGCCCAAGGATGAAGCCCTCAGGTGGATCTATCTTCGGCTAAGAGGAGACGAGGAGGGGAAGCCATTCAAGCTACTACAAAGAGCAAGAAAGAAGAAGAACAACAAGAAGAGAAGGAGTTCAAGTTGAGGTATAACCACTTTGCCGAGTAGTTAATTCTTCTTTGCAAGTATGCTAGTTTAGTTTAGCAAAGATCCGGCTTTTACGGTCCATGTTACAAAGTTTATGAAAATTTTTGTTTTACCGTTTCCGTATCCCCGAAAGTATCGGGAGAGGTAACGTGGACCTAACAGTGGTATCAGAGCCAAACTAAACATAAACTAGCTTGGTAGTGAAGCGTATCGAAGTTCGAAACGGAAAAAATCGAAAAAACCAAGTTACGAAAACCTGAGTTTCTGTTAAAATTTTTTCTGGTCAAAACAAAATTTGTCATACTCCAAAAATCATCTCAGGGTTTTTAGAAGAAAGCCACCAAAAACGAGCCAGCAACTCAACCAAAGCGCCGTGTTTCCGCGGCAATAGCAAGCTATTGCCGCGGAACCGCGGCCATCTTGGTGAGTTGCTGGGTCGATTTTGGTCTATTGCCGCGGAACCGCGGCCATCTTGGTGAGTTGCTGGGTCGATTTTGGTACAGTGTATTTCTGACTTGGATTTAGGATTTTTAAGATGGTTTATATGTGCCCAGATTTTCCAGAATAGAAATTTGTTTTTTGGGGCCTATAAATCCGTATTTTTCCGAACTTCAATATACTTTGACTATAAAGGTTATATCTGTGTTATTCATATGTATTGAACGTCGGCTAATCGCTATATGTCGATTAGTCGGGGTTATACATATCTGTGATCTGTGATTGTTGTTGATAGTTTGTGTATATGAACTCGTCGGATTGTCGCGGATGAATAGCCGGGGTGGATGTGAGATGAGAGTTTCTTTTTCTTTCATTCATGTAATAAATTTGTAAATTGATGTAATATTATTTGTATGGCCGCACAACCGGGTCGGGGTTGTAGCCGTCATTGTATAATTCTTTTTACTGTTTTTGCTCCTAGGATAGACCCATGGAGGGGGTGCACAAATTACCGGGTATCTCGAAGTGCCGAGTGGCCTACTCATGGCGTTGAGGGAGGTTGCTTCGCTTCGGGTACTTGGCGGGTAGTTTGCCACACCCGTAGGGGTCTTGGATGGGGTTTTGGCTATTCATCGCGACCGTGTAATCCGCTTTTCGTTGCAGGCTCGAACGAATCGCGGGTTCCTAGTATATCCAAAGTGTTCATCTGTGATCTGGACTGGCTATCATTGCAGTATATCTATATATATAATAACTATTTAGGCGTTGCTTATGTTTTACAGCCGCGCTAGCCCAGCCCCCGCTCTGTCGTTAGTTAAGTAACCTAACGGGTGATGACGGGGCCCAGTGGCGAATGCGAATGGCATAAGCGTACGTCATATTTTGGTTGTTTTCTGCAATGGTAGGTTTTAAATGATGGGACGCATTAAAAGAACTAATGCAAGAAAATAAACCTATAAGACGTTGTTGGAACAATTTTTCAAAAAAGCTGTTATTGCAAGGACGTTCATTTTTGTTTTGCATCGCGGTATTCGGTTGTGAATGCCCAGCACCTCAGTCGACGAGGCAAGGGCCGAGATCCCTTCACCGGGAGTGACCCCTTGGACAAAAGTTTGCGTCAGGGTAATAACTTCACTATAGTCGATTATTCTTGCTTTGCATCGAGGTATTCAGTTTTGAATATCCTGCACCTCATTCGACGAGAAAAGAGCCGAGATCCCTTCACAGGGAGTGACCTCTTTAGCAAAAGTTTTCGCCACTATATTTTCAAAAAGGTGCAATCATGTTCCTTCAACGATATCAAGTTCATTACGTTAACGGGTTTTTCGCCAAAAACCCAGCCGTAGCCCTCCGTCGTTTCGGATTAATATTATTCAGTATTCATGCTGCGTTTGTTGACCTAGTCAAGGCGTAGTGAACGGTAGCTAAATAATATTTTTCTGTGGATTGCAAATATGATTGGTTAGGACAGTCGTGCGGCCTTGTTGACCTAGTCAAGGGCACGTACGGGTGGGTCTAATGCAATCAGGATTATGACGGGTAGAACTTGTCTAACAGTTTGTGGCTTGTTGACCTAGTCAAGGTCATGAACCGTTAGGGGCAAAAACCACATCGGGAGTTTCAAAAGAACTGAAACTTGCAGATTTAGCATACCTTCTGGAGTGTGGTGACTAGAGTGGATTCCATCTAGGTTATCACACAATGACAGTTGGATCCCGATCCCACTGATGAGTTGGATTACTCTCGGGAGATTATTTCACTTAAACGATCAATGCTATAAACCTAGTAGGTGTCTAGAAAGGTGTTAGCGGGGCTACGCCCCCAGGGAAAAGAGGTTCTTGAATTAAGGAACTTCGCGAAAGCGTTGGAAAACCTCCCTCGAAGTACCGACACTAGCCTGGCTGAAAGGTTAAGCAAGTATTGTGACGTGAATTAAAACCCGGCTAGTTCTTCTTTTAAAAAGGTTTTAAGAAGAATTTGAGTAAACAGTGGGAGACATCCTGGTTAGATAAATTAATAAACCAATCTAATCTGGCAAGAGCATACGCTGAGTGTTTCTTTTCTCTCTCTCCAGGCAGCAACCTTTTCACGCCCTAATCAAGATAATAAAATGTATCGCTTGACCGATCCGAATTCTTATTCGGGACTGGGGAAAGTTGGTTCAGCTCTAACTTGTGACAACAGTCATGAGTATGAGAATGGGAAAGGGGATTGTATGGATTTCCAGGATACCCAGTCGAAGAAGAAGCATGGTTTTGCATCTACTTCAGGTGTTCTTGTAATTGAGAACTATTTTACAGTCAGCCCTACCTCCTGGGTACTTGATACCGGATCAGGATCTCATATCTGTAATTTATTACAGGGACTGAGAAAAAGTAGGAAAGTTGCACCGGGTGATATGTCGCTCAGAGTAGCGAACGGAGCACAAGTTAATGTGGCAGCCGTCGGTGAATATCACCTAGTATTGCCAAATGGCAAGACTATGATTTTGAACGATTGCTACTATGTACCCTCCATGGTTTGCAACATCATATCAGTTTCTTTACTCGATAAAGATGGATATAACTTTGTTCTTGAAAAGAATATCATGAACATTTACCTTGATAAGGTACTGGTTGCAGAGGGTACACTGTGTAATGGTATCTACTAACTAAATCAGAATACAGTTTTCAACATACAAAACACACGCAAGAGGAAGAATTCAGATACGAATGAATCCTACTTGTGGCATTGTAGACTTGGTCATATCGGAGAGAAAAGACTGAGTAAGTTGCATAAAGATGGACTCTTGGATACGTTCGAGTTTTCATCTTATGAAACTTTTCAGTCTTGTCTCAAAGGAAAGATGACCAAATCTCCGTTCACCGGACATGGAGAAAGAGCAGCAGAGCTCTTGGGACTCGTACATAGTGATGTATGTGGTTCGATGTCTATACATGCAAGGGGTGGGTTCTCGTACTTCATCACATTCACTGACGATCTCTCTAGGTTCGGATATGTGTATCTGATGAAGCACAAATCTGAAGCTTTTGAGAAATTCAAGGAATTCAGAAACGAAGTAGAGAACCAGACAGGCAAAAGTATCAAGATCCTCCAGTCTGACAGGGGAGGGGAGTACTTAAGCACGGAATTCCTAGATTACTTAAAAGAGAATGGTATTCTCTCTCAGCTTACTCCTCTTTATACACCACAGCACAACGGTGTTTCGGAGCGGAGGAATCGTACCCTACTGGATATGGTTCGCTCCATGATGAGTAATGCCGAGTTGCCTCTTTCATTTTGGGGACATGCGCTATTGACAGCTGCATACCTATTGAATGATGTTCCGTCTAAATCAGTGCCTAAGACTCCGTTCGAGATATGGAATGGAAAGAGGCCATATCTTAAAAGATTTAAGATATGGGGTTGTCCGGCTTATGTTAAAACGCATAAACCGGATAAACTAGAGGCACGATCAGTTTTATGTAAGTTTGTGGGATATCCAAAGAATGGTTATGGATATCTATTCTACCACACCGAGGAACAGAAGGTGTTTGTTGCTCAGCATGCCGTTTTCTTAGAAACGGAGTTTCTTACAAAAGAAATTAGTGGGAGCACGGTAGAATTGGAAGAAATTCAGCGACCACAAACTGAAACTGAAAATTTGACAGAACCTCAGGATTCAATAACCCCAGACGAACCTCAGCCACTCCGCAGATCTGGTAGGATTTCTCATCCGCCCGAGAGATACTACGGTTTTCTCATTGACGGGGATTGAGAGGATTGCATCTTGGAAGAAAATGACCCTACCAGTTTCAGGCAGGCCATTATCAGTAGGGACTCTGATAAGTGGCAGGAAGCAATGCAATCCGAAATGGAGTCCATGTACGCCAATAAAGTGTGGACCTTGGATATTGCTCCACCTAGGGTAAAACCCGTTGGATGCAAATGGATCTACAAAAGGAAACTTGGTGTAGATGGGCAGGTGGAAACCTATAAAGCTAGACTCGTTGCAAAAGGTTTTCGTCAAAGACCTGGTTTGGACTATGACGAAACTTTTTCTCCGGTGGCTATGCTCAAATCCATTCGGATCCTACTTGCCATTGCTGCCTTCCATGACTATGAAATCTGGCAGATGGATGTTAAGACGGCTTTCCTAAACGGTTGTTTGGAAGAATGCGTTTACATGGATCAACCAGAAGGTTTCGTAGACAGTGGGAGCAGCGGAAGGGTGTGCAAGTTGCTTAAATCCATTTATGGATTGAAGCAGGCATCGCAGAGCTGGAACATCTGTTTTGATGAGGCAATCAAGGAATTTGATTTCATCAAGAACGAAGATGAACCCTGTGTATATAAAAAGATTGTAGGACGAACTGTCGTATTCCTAGTCTTGTACGTGGACGACATTGTTTTGATAGGAAATGATATTCCTATGCTGCAATCGGTCAAGCTATTTTTGTCACAAAGGTTCTCCATGAAGGACCTGGGTGATGCCTCGTACATTCTGGGGATCAAGATCTATAGAGATAGATCCAAGAAACTATTGGGACTTTCGCAGTCCAGGTATATAGAGACCGTACTAAAGAGATTTAGTATGGAGGGTTCCAAGCGCGGTAACATACCCGCATTGCACGGAATTACCCTCTCCAAGAAGATGTCTCCTAAGACTGACGAGGAGAGGGTTCGCATGAGCACTATACCCTACGCTTCGGCGGTAGGATCTATAATGTATGCGATGCTATGTACAAGACCAGATGTAGCTTACGCGTTGAGCGCGGTAAGCTGGTATCAGTCTGACCCAGGGGAGGACCACTGGACAGCAGTGAAGAACATTCTCAAGTACCTGAGAAGGACTAAGGAGATGTTCCTGGTTTACGGTAATGGAGACCTCAGGGTCGAGTCCTTTACCGATTCAAGCTTCCAAAGTGACAAAGATGACAGCAAGTCTGTCTCGGGTTTTGTGTTTACCCTCAACGGAGGGGCGGTATGTTGGAGGAGTTCCAAGCAGGATACCGTCGCAGACTCGACGATGGAGGCTGAATACATTGCTGCAAGCGATGCCGTAAAAGAGGCGGTCTGGATGAAGAAGTTCATTAGTGAACTTCAGGTGGTTCCATCCATTGTTGACCCAATACCTTTGTATTGCGATAACAATGGGGCTATAGCTTTAGCGAAGGAACCAAGGTCCCATCAGAAATCCAGGCACATCTTAAGGCCGTATCACCTGATCAGGGAGATCATTGATCGACAGGAGATCGAGGTTCGGAGAGTGGACACAAAGGACAACACTGCGGACCCATTCACGAAGGCTTTACCCCAGACTCAGTTCGAGCGGCTGATCGAGATGATAGGTCTTCGATACGCCAGTACATGGCCTTAGTGCAAGTGGGAGATTGTTAGTGTATATGCCCTAAAGGCCATTACTGTATCATACTAGTATGTATATTACTTGATGGAAGCTTGGGATATTCACAGTTGTACGGACAATCTTGCTCAATATAGTAGTATGCTACTTGGTTTGTCTCTGCTTTAATGTGTAAATGTGTGTTTACTTATTATATCACCTATATGCATTAGTAGAGCCCTTAGGATCTTTGCTTGATTACCGGCGTTGTGATAGCGATCACACTCGTGGGGGCTGGGTAATCTACAAGCACATCCTTATACACGTCCCTAGTCGTGGGAGTATCGAGATAGGGTATCGATACTCCGGAGTAGACTAGCGTATGCGCTTCTCATCCCAGCATGGGAGACGGTCTGTCCCACAGCCGTCGGTACGTCGTACTTAAGATAGCATGCGGGTGCTCGTTGGGTTACGAGTACACTGGACAGGACTCGTCGGGAACTGATGGTTGGTATTATACCTATCGTCAGTTATCAGTTCCCAGGTGACATGAGTACAGCTTAGTCCGCTGACTTGACACTGTCACTTCGCCTCGAGTGTGTTCCCACTGTTCTTTGATTACTACCCTACCACGGCTCTACTGAGTCGTGCAAACAGGTAGTAGTTGGGAGCAGTCCCGAAGCACTTGGAGGCAGTGACGGTTAGACAGGATTCGTCTCTCCCGGTATTGGGGGTTGACATCGCGCTGTGTCTAGGAGAGCCATTACACGAGTAGTCCCTGGCCAGGGCAAGCGAGATATACTGGTAGGTTTCCAGTGTTATCTCAGGGTGTATTGGGCTTCACTCCGACATGACTTGTACCGCTATTAGGGGACTGACATTTACCGCCCCCTAGGCCCGCCATGCGATGTATCAGACGAACAGACCGGACTGTACGGAGAATGTCACATTCAGACTCAGTAGGAGTTCAGATGGGTTTTACCTCGTCAGTCTTCTTATCGGCATCTACCTGGGGACCGTTACGCACAGCTAGTGCCGCTTGCGGTCTGTGGTTAAACCCACTGCCAGCGTAGCGTCGAGTCTTTAGAGTCCCACACAGAGGGCTATTCGCCTCTGGGCAAAACTGAGTAGAGGTCGCATGGTTTTGCGGCAGGGTTCGTTCTCAACCGCGCACTTGTGCACGTTTGGAGTCCGGACGGATTATACTGGCAGGCTCTGGTTTGATCCAGATACTGGTATATGTTTTGGGGTTGCTTTTATCTCTCAGTATTCTTGTTCCTCGGAACGAGAATGCAGGTGTGTATGCACAGTTGCTTGAGGCGGAGGATGAGGTCTTTCATTAGGGTTTCGGAACGGGTGCGTATGCACAGTTGACAGTCGTCTTTTTCCAAACCCTAATGGATTTATGAAATATCAATTAATAATAGTAATTAAATGAAATAATGTTATGGTTGATTTTGTTGACTTGTTGACCATGGTTGACTTGTTGACCATGGTTGAATGTTGACCATCATCATTGCTTTGCAAGGATACTCCTTGATTCTTGCTTACATTCATTTAATGAAGTGATGATGGTGGTCATTCCAAATACAACCATCAACTATTTCATTTTGATTTATTATTATTAATTAGATAAATCATTTTTCTTTTGTTATGGTTGCAAGAGAAAAATAGCTCATTCTATCATATTGATTCTCTCTCCTCACTTCATCTTCTTCCTCCTCTTGTTCAAGGAGAGCAAATCTCATGTGTTGAGAATCATCTCCTTGAAGATATAACACCCCAAAGCACACTCTACTCACTCTAAGGTAGAAGGTCTAGCAAGCCGAATACCTTAGTTCTCTCAAGATCGAGAAAGGAGCCCAAGGATGAAGCCCTCAGGTGGATCTATCTTCGGCTAAGAGGAGACGAGGAGGGGAAGCCATTCAAGCTACTACAAAGAGCAAGAAAGAAGAAGAACAACAAGAAGAGAAGGAGTTCAAGTTGAGGTATAACCACTTTGCCGAGTAGTTAACTCTTCTTTGCAAGTATGCTAGTTTAGTTTAGCAAAGATCCGGCTTTTACGGTCCATGTTACAAAGTTTATGAAAATTTTTGTTTTACCGTTTCCGCATCCCCGAAAGTACCGGGAGAGGTAACGTGGACCTAACATATGCCTTAGAGACCATTACTGTACATACGATGTACATTGTAGTGGATTCTTGGACATATATAGGGAGGACTTTCTTGCTCGACATGATAGTACGCTATCTGGTTGTACTTTATCTTAACATGTACTCTGATTGTCTCTATACTACATGTTGATAAAGCCCTTAGGATATGTACTCGACTACTAGGACTATGATGAGATCATACTAGTGGGGCCACGGTAGTCGACGAGTACATCCTATCACTGTTCCTAGTCGTGGGTGTATCGAGACAGGGCATCGATACACCAGAGTAGACTAGCGTATACGCATCTTGACCCATATGATGGGCGATGGATGATCCCATATCCATCGGTGTTTGACATCAAGGATGGTGTACGGGTGCTCAGTAAAGACTGGGTACACTGGACGGATTCGCCGAGAACTCCCAGATGGTATTATACCTCACGTCAGATGGCAGTTCTCCAGTGACACTGGTACAGAGTAGTCTGTTGACCCGAGATCGTCATAGAGTCTTGTGTGATTCCCACTGTGCTTTGATTTCCATCATACCACGTCCAAGAGGGCGTGCAAAAAGGTGGCTTTTGGGTATAGTCCCGAATCACATGGAGGCAATGAGCGATAGGAGGGGATTCGTCTCTCCCGGTATAGGGAGTTGATATTGTGCTGTGTTCGATTAGCTATAACTGGAAATCCCTGGCCAGGATTGCTGAGATTTACTGGTAAGTGTTATCAGTAGTTTCTCGAACAGTTATAGACCTCAAATCGAAACGACTTATCGAGCTACTGGGGTCTGACGTTTACCACCCCTAGGCGAGATATGCGACATATCAAACGACGAGACCGGACTGTACAGGAGTGTTACTGATTGGATTCACAGGAGAATGTACAGGCTTGCTTATTGATCTTCTGAGCACTCAATACCTAGGTAGCTGTTACGTTTAGCTGACCGCTTGCAGCTTGTGGGTGTTTGATATGATCATCACCTACTGCCGGCATATTGACGATTCTTTAGAGTCCTACACAGAGGTTTCTTGACTCAGGCGAAACGGAGTAGGAGCACATATGTGATATGTGCAGGAACGAGGATAATGCGATATGTAATACCGTATTATATTCTCGCGATATTTGATATCAGCCGGGTCATCGGATCAAGTGTTGATTCGATGAATCGGTAAATGATATATTAGTCGGTTATATGCGATATAGCCGGATTGTCGGATCAAGTGTTGATTCGATGATTTAATCTATAATAATATATATGATATATTAAATTACATTAACTAATATAAGCTCACTAAAAGCTTCTTTTTCTCACTCGGGTAATACATTGATATATATGCGATATATGTTAATTGTATTATTTTATTTTGTTACAATAAATATTATATATGTGATATATAATATTGTAACATGATATGATTACTAATGCAACATGTTTTGTGGAGTTTAAACATAGTTAGGATTTGGATTAGGGTTAAGACTTCTAGTAGCTTCTAGAAGCTTTTCTTTTGTCATGGAAAAGATATTATGTTTGATATTTTCAAGTGACTCACCTTTAACCCAACCCAAACCCTAGCCTTAGTTAAATCTCTACAAGGGTTTAGTTGACCATGGTTGCATAATTCATCATTATCATCTTTTCATTATTCATCACAAAAGGATTCTAATGATTATTCATCTTCTTCTTGCTTGAGTTCTTGATGAAAAGCTTTCTTGCTTTGATTTTGTGATGAAAAATGAGTGAGAATAAGAAAACAAATAAGAGCAAAAATCCTACTTCATCATCCTCATCTACCCTTGCCCTTTAGATGAGAGTGTTCACTTCATTTAGTGAGTGAGAGCTTGTGTTAATGAAACTTCAAGGTAGATCATCTTTGTTATCGAAGATCGGAAGCAAACTTGCATCTTTCTCTTCGTGGAGCCTCTTGAGAGTCCGGAACACGATGATCGCAGCGAAGGGACCTCAACATGGAGCTTAAGAAGTGAAGGACCAAATCTACAAAGGTTGTAATCCCTCTCACTTAGTGATAAAGTGTTTAACATGCTTGTTTTCGCCTAATCTCTAGTTTAAAAATCCGACTTTGGGTTGTTCGGCACGGCTAAATTTTTAATCGGGCATGGTTGAAAGCCTCGTAGACCCTTGTAGCAGTGCTTAGCATCCCTACAGAGTTTTGAAGGCAGATGATATGACCCTCAGGGTTGCTAACGAAGCGAGCGTGAATGCTGTTTCAGTAGGGGAATATCACCTAGGATTGATAAGTGGATATATTTTGGTTTTGCGTACCTGTTTTTGTGTACCTATTTTGACATGTAGTATCATCTCTGTATCTTTACTATCTAACAAAGGTTATGATTTTACATTTGTAAGAAATGTTGTAAACATTCATCTTAATCATGGTTTGATTGGGTCAAGTACACTAGACAACAGTATATACGTATTAAATCAATACCAGGTTTTCAATGTCCAGAACACACTTAAAAGAAAGTCTCCAGAATTAAATCAAGCTTTCTTATGGCATTATAGACTAGGTCACATCAATGAAACACAATTGATGAAATTACATAAGAGAGATATTTGGATCCGTTTGAATATCTGTCTTATACAACTTGTCAATCATGTCTAAAAGGAAAGATGACATAGACTTCGTTCACTGGACACGGAGGAAGAGCCACCGAGCTTTTGGGACTCATACACAGCGATGTGTGTGGTCCAATGTCTACACATGTAAGAAGTGGTTATTCTTACTTCATTACTTTTATGAATGATTTCTCAAGATATGGACATGTATTCTTAGTGAAACATAAATCTGAGGCCTTTGAGAAATTTCAAGAATACAATAATGAAGTGGAAAAACAAACAGGCAAAAGTATCAAGACACTTCGATCTGATTGAGATGGTGAATACTTAAGTGCCGAGTTCCTGGATTATTTAAAAGTGAATGGATTTCTCTCTCAGCTTACTCCTCCATACACACCTCACCAAAATGGTGTATCGGAAAAGCGGAACACCTTATTAGATATGGTATGTATCTTTTGAAAAAAATTCCTACTATGTTTGTGCCTACCACACCATATGAAATGTGGAGTGGGAAGAAACCCTATCTTAAGTATTTTAAGATATGAGGATGTCCAGCTTTTGTCAAAAAGCAGTATACGGACAAGCTCGAGGCATAATCAATACTGTGTAAGTTTGTGGGATACCCAAGAAACTCTAGGGGGTATCTTTTCTATTATGCAGAGGAACAAAAGGTTTTCGTTTCTAGGCATGCCCACTTTCAGGAGACTCAATTTCTTGAAAAAGAAATAAGTGGGAGCGCAATAGAACTGGAAGAAATTCCAGAACCACAAACTATTACTGAAAGCATGGTGGAACCAGAAGCTTCAAAAGAACCGGACGTCCTTGCGCCACTCCACATATCTAATAGGCAGTCTCATCCGCTCGAAAGATACTACGATTTTATCATAGACAGGGATAAAGAGGATTGCATCATCAATGATGATAAGCCAACTAGTTTCCAGCAGGCCATTACCAGTAGAGACTCAGTAAAGTGGCTGGATGCAATTCGGACCGAAATGAAATCGATGTACACCAACAAAGTTTGGACTTTGGACATTGAACCTCAAGGGGTAAAACCCGTAGGCTATAAATGGATATTCAGAAAGAAGATTGGTGCAGATGGGAAGGTTGAAACCTATAAGGCTACACTTGTAGCAAAAGGTTTTCGTCAAAGACATGGCTTAGACTATGATGAAACCTTTTCTCCAGTGGCTATGCTTAAGTCCATTTGGATCTTACTTGCTATTGCTGCCTTCCATGATTATAAAATTTTGCAGATAGACGTAAAGACCGCTTTTCTGAATGGAAATTTGGAAGAGTGTTTATATGGATCAGCCAGAGGGTTTCATAGAGAGTGGGAGTAGCGAAAGATTGTGCAAGTTGCTTAAATCCATTTATGAATTAAAGTAGGCATCGCGGAGTTGGAACATCTGCTTTGATGAGACGGTCAAAGAATTTGACTTTATCAAAAATCTAGATGAACTATGCATTTATAGTAAGATTGTAACAAGAACTGTAGTATTTCTCGTCTTGTACATGGATGACATTCTCCTGATAGGAAATGGCATTCCTATACTACAATCAGTCAAAGGATTCTTGTCGCAGAAGTTCTCCATTAAAGATCTGGGTGATGCCTCCTACATTCTGAGGATCCAGATCTATCATGATAGATCTAAGAGAATGTTGGGATTTTCTTAGTCCAGGTACATCGACCCCATACTAAAAAGATTTAGTATGGAAGATTCCAAGTGCGTTAATCTACCGGCTTGTCACGGGATCACTTTCTCCAAAGAGATGTCTCCCAAGACTGATTTGGAATCTGCATTAGTATTATACCCTATGCTTCTGCGGTAGGATCTATATTATATGCAATGTTGTGTACCAGACCAGATGTTGCTTACGCACTATGCATGGTAAGCAAGTATCAGCCAAACCCTGGGAAGAAGCACCAGATAGCAGTTAAGAACATTCTCAAGTACCTGAGAAGGACTAAGGAGATGTTCTTGGTGTACGAAAGTAAAGACCTCCAGATCGAGGCCTTCGCTGACTCCAGCTTCCAGAGTGATAAGGGTGAATCCAAATTAATATCGAGTTAGGACTTCACTCTCAATGGAGGGGCGGTCTATTGGAAGAGCTCCAAGAAGGATACCTTATCCAAGAAGGATACCTTAGCGGACTCGACGATGGAGGCTGAGTATATCGCTGAATGTGGCGCCGCGAAAGAAGCAGTTTGGATGAGGAAGTTCATTATAGAACTTCAAGTGGTTCTATCTATTTTTGATCCAATACCTTTGTATTGTGACAAAAACAGGGCTATAGCTTTAGCGAAGGAACCAAGGTCCCATTAGAAGTCTAGACATATCTTGAGGCAGTATCACCAGATCAGGGAGATCGTGGATCACCGGGAGATCGAGGTGCAGAGAGTAGACACAGAGAAAAACACCGCAGATCCACTCACAAAGGCCATCCCTCAGACATAGTTCGAAAGTCTATTCGAGATGCTAGGTCTGCGATATGCCAATACATGGCCTTAGTGCAAGTGGGAGATTGTTAGTGATATATGCCCTAGAGGCTATTATTGTATAGTACTGGATTGTATATTACATTTTTGAAGCTTTGGATATACACGGATATAATAACAGTCTTGATAAATATGATAATATGCTATCTGGTTTGATTCTATCTTAGCATGTGTACATGTTTCTTTTAACATATCGCTAATACATGTTGACAGAGCCCTTAGGATCTTTTGCTTGACTACCAGTGTTGTGTGGCATTCACACTAGTAGGGGGCGGATAGTCTATAAGCATATCCTTAAACCTATTCCTAGTCGTAGGATTATCGAGATAGGGTATCGATACTCCAGAGTAGACTAGTGTATTCGCTTCGTATCCCCATCAGGGGAAGTGGCCTATCCCGCAGCCATTGGTATACGGTACCAGAGATAGTATACGGGTGCTCATTGGATTATGAGTTACACTAGACAGACTCACTGGGAACGACTGGTTGGTATTATACCTATCATCAGTTAGTAGTTCCCCGGTGACATGAGTACATGTTAGTCCGTTGACTTGACATCACTATTCATCTCGAGTGTGTTCCCACTGTACTTAGATTCCTACCCTACCACAGCTCAAATAAGTCGTGCAAACAAGTAGTAGTTGGGTGCAGTCCCGAATCACTTGGACGCAGTAGAGGATAGAAGGGATTCGTCTCTCCCAGTATTGGGAATTGATATCGCGCTGTGTACGGGTTAGCAAATACACAAAGTGTCTAGCCAGGGCAAGTGAGATTTAGTGGTAGGTACACCAGTAGTTTCTCAGGGTGTATTAGGCTCTACACTGACACGACTAATTGCGCTATTAGGAGTCTGAAGTTTACCACCTCTAGGCCCGATATACGATACTCTTAGACGAATAGACTGGACTGTACAAAGATTGTCACGGACAGACTCATTAGGAGGTTCAGATGAGTTCGCTCGTCGGCCTTCTTTTCGACAGGTACCTGGGCAGCCGTTACGTACAGCTAGTGCCACTGACGGACTTGTGGTTAAACTCACTGCCAGCGTACTGTCGAGTCTTTAGAGTCCCACATAGAGGGTTTCCCTTGTTTAGGAGAAACGATGTAGAGGCCGTATGGTTTTATGTGCAGGGTTCTGATCACATATGTGTACTAGCTGTACGGATGTTGTTCGGACGGATATTACTAGTGGGCTTAGAATTAAGCCGCATTCTATTATTATATTATTGGATTATCTTTATATCTTTGTTCGTATTTTTTACAGTATGAATATATGTATGTATATACGGTGAGGGTATTCTTGTAATTTTACAAGAGATGCTTCTAGAAGGTGACACTTCATTTTTGATATATCTATTTATTGGAAAATACATAAATTAGGTGGAGGAGGAGATATTTTTGGCATGATTTGAAGCATGGCTAATTCTTTTGTTTATTCATTTGACTTTACTATTTAAGTATGGTTGCATTTTTCTATGGAAAAAGACTTAGTCCATTCTTCACTTGCCAATTCTATCATCATTCTACACTTTGCATTCTCTCTCCTCTTACTCTCCTTCTTCTTCAAATCCTAACGCTCACATGTGTTGTGAATTCTAAGGTTTTTTAGATTAATTAGTCTAATTAACTCTCTACATCTCCTAAGCTATCTAGATTAGCAAACTAGGTATTTTAGTTAGCTCATTCTTGAGGTTGGAGCTTGAACCATAGAATCTCGGGTGGATCATCTTCGACACGAGAAGGCCGACGACCGAGCTTGATCCGCACCTTCTAAGAGCTCAAGAAGAGGAGAAGAAGACCCGAAGAACTAGAATCTCGGAGGTATAAAACACTATCATAGTAGTTTAGAACCTCTATGTGTTTTGCTAGTTAGGGTTTCTGAAGAATCTTGGTTGTTCAGTCGATGTTACTTGTCTCAAAATCGTTTTTTGTAAATTCCTCCTCTCCACAAACTATGTGGGGTGTATGAAACGACTTACAGAGCACACGCTAAAGTGTTTTTCTTCTCTCTATCTCTAGATAGCGGCCATACCATGCCTTAATCAAGATAATAACATGGATGTATTGACTGAACCCGCTTATTTACTGGGTTGGGAAACGTTGGTTCTGCTCTATCTTATGAAAACTGTCATAAGTCTAGGTAAGAGATAGGGGAATGCAAGGATTTCCATGCAACCCTAATGAAGAAGGAGCATTCTGATGCATCTTCTTCGGGTGTATTAGTTATTTAGAACTGTTTCTCAGTATACTCTACGTCCTGGATATTGGATACCAGATCAGGATCCTACATTTGTAATCTATTACAAGGGTTAAAGAAAAGTAGAGAACTGGAAAATGATGATAGGTCTCTCAGAGTAGGGAATGGAGCAATTGTTGCTGCCGAAGCTATCGGTGAATATCACTTAGTATTGCCAAATGGTAATACATTGATTTTGAACGACTGTTATTTCGTACAGTCGATGATGTGCAATATAATATCTATTTCTTTATTAGATAAAGTATATAATTTTGCATTAGAGAAAAATATTATGAACATTTTCCTAAATCAAATGTTGGTTGGGTTTGGTACGTTGTGCAATGGTTTATACGTTCTAAATCAAAATACAGTTCTAAATATACAAAACATTCATAAGAGGAAAAGTTCAGATATGAACGAAATCTTCTTATGGCATTGTAGACTTGGTCATATCAATGCAACCAAACTAGCTAAGTTGCATAAAGATGGATATTTGAATCCGTTCAAATTTACATCTTATGAAACTTGTCAGTCACGTTTCAAAGGTAAGATGATCAAAACTCTGTTTGAGTGATACAGAGAAAGAGCTACTGAACTCTTGGGACTGATATATAGTGATGTATGTGGTCTTATGTCTACATATGCCATGGTTCCTCATACTTCATTACATTCACCGATGATCTCTCAAGACTCGGACATGTGTTCCTGTTGAAATACAAATCTGAAGTTTTTGAAAAATTCAAGGAATATAAGAGCGAAGTAGAGAACTAGACGGGTAAAAGTATTAAAATCCTTCGATTTGATCAAGGTGGTGAATACTTAAGCACGGAATTCCAAGATTATTTAAAAGAGAAAGGGATTCTCTCTCAGCTTACTCCTCCGTATACATCACAACACAATAGTGTATTGGAGCGGAGGAATCACACCCTATTAGATATGGTGTGCTCTATGATGAGTGTTGTTGAGTTACCTATTTCCTTTTAGAGTTATGCACTTGAGACAGCTGCATATATATTGAATAGGGTTCCTACCAAGTTTGCACCTACCACTCCATATGAGATATGAGAGGGGAAGAGACCATTGTTCCCTCATGGGAACTGAATAAAATTAAATAAAGGACAGGGAAAACCTCAAATGAGGCATCACGTGCCCACACGTGACCGGGCATCACGTGCCCACACGTGACCAGGACTCACGTGCAGACACGTGACCTTTTACAGGTAAAGCCTATAAGCATTGAATAAAATAAATAATCGAAAATGCTTAATCAGTGGGGTCACGTGCCAACATGTGACAAGCTCTTAAACCCTCTGAAACAATAGAATTAAATTCTAAATTAAATTCTTAATCAGTGGGGTCACGTGCCAACACGTGACAAGCTCTTAAACCCTCTGAGCTAATAAAATTAAATTCTAATTAAATGCTTTATCAGTGGGGTCACGTGCTAGCACGCGATGGGTTTCTGAGCACTCTGAACTAATAGAATTAAATTCTAATTAAATACTTTATCAGTGGGGTCACGTGTCAACACGTGATGGGTTTCTGAACCCTCTGAACTAATAGAATTAAATTCTAATTAAATGATTAATCAGTAAGGTCACGTGCCAATATGTGATGAGCTCTTAAACCCTCTGAACTAATAGAATTAAATTCTAATTAAATTCTTTATCAGTGGGGTCACGTGCCAGCACATGATGGGTTTCTGAGCCCTCTGAACTAATAGAATTAAATTTTAATTAAATGCTTTATCAGTGGGGTCACGTGCCAATACGTGATGGGTTTCTGAGCCCTCTGAACTAATAGAATTAAATTCTAATTAAATGATTAATCAGTAAGGTCACGTACCAACACGTGATGAGTTCTTAAACCCTTTGAACAATAAGAATTAAATTCTAATTAAAAGGAATCAAAAACCCTAACTGGAAAAATATTTCCCTAGATCTTTCCAAACAGAAAATATTGCACTCTGTAAAGTAGAGCACCGTTGGATTAAAAATACAATGGTACAAGGAAATATTTTCCTAAAATTTGCCAGCAACAACAAATAAAATATCTTTTGGACTAAAAATCCAATGGTGAATAAAATTCACCGAGTGATCTAAAAGATCATATTGGTTATAAAATCAATCAAAATCTTTCAATGAAAGATTGACTAAACAAACTGATTCTTTTCCTTCTCCTATAAATTGGAGCCAAGAAGAGAAAAGAAGAGATAGAACAACAGAAAAAAAGAGAATTTAATTCTCCAAAAAGAAGAAGATCTCTTTAGAAAAGAAAGAAACCCTAGGTAAGAGAGGGAAAGAGATCATTCTATAAGCTCCCACAAAAAGAGAATTTAATTCTCGAACTAAGAGTTTAACTCTTCTGAATAAGAACATAGTTCTTCCTTTGGTTGAAGATCTGCAGAAGCAGATCTCCCCATTGAGAATTTAATTCTCATCGGGGGGATTCTGCCATGCAGATCTAAAACCTAAGGGAGGACCTAAGTTCAGAGAATTTTATTCTCCCACAAAGCACATAGGAATTTAATTCCTCCAACAAAGACAGGGTTTAACTTTTAATATAAAGAACTTAGTTCTTCTTCATGGTAATAGATCTGCAGAAGCAGATCTCTCCATAAGTTGAGAATTTAATTCTCATCGGGGAGATTCTGCCATGCAGATCCAAAACTTAGAGTGAGAATCGAGTTTAAAGAATTTAATTCTTTCGAACATATAGGAATTTAATTCCTCTAAAAATAAAATTAGGGTTTAACCCTTTAAGAGAATTTAATTCTTAAACAAGGGATTTATCTCTCCATGCACGTAAAAAGATCAAGAACCCAACATGATCACGTGGCAACACGTGACTCTCCCCTTCAATGATCAAAAGAGAACGAATAAGATTAGGTCACGTGCTCCCACGTGACCCTTGAACAGACTCCTCAAAATAAGAAGGGCAGAACAGATTTTGGACGCCTCACGTGTCTCCACGTGACCCCTGACAAACACCCCTTTAAAAAGAGAGGAGAAAAGGGGGTAAAACTGAGGAGTTAATACCCAATGCATGGGCACTATCACGTGTCCACACATGATGGTCATAAAGATTAAGTTTTTAACACTTATTTGCATATTCTGAGAATAAAATAAGGGAAGTCTGGCCTAATACTCAAGCGCCTCACGTGACCACACGTGAGCGCTTCTTTTTTTTTTTGTTTAACACTATTTTGTGCGCTTCATTTCTAGTGTTTAACACTATTCTAAGCGCATCACGAAGGAGCACGTGATAACCAAGTGTACTTTAATTTTTAACACTATATTCGAGCCAGTCTTAGCCTAAATTAGCTAAATCTTCCAGAGGCAGGACCCCCTTTTGACTGAACCTCAAATACACTCATGTCTTCCAAAATTGATCATCTCATATGACATTCAAAGCAAAACCCAGAGCCTTTCAACCAATATTGGTTCAAGGGTACTTCTCTTCACTCCTCTGATATTTGTCGTTATAATCCTTCAACGTCTTCAGAGAGGTGACGGGTCCCGACAACCAGACATTCCACGGACTGTGGAGTCCTTAAACTCATGGACTATGATGTCCTTAAACTTTGCAGACTATGACGTCTCTAAACTGGACCGCAATGTCCCTAAACTAAAACAATAGAGCCCAAATGCTCTTTTGTTGGATCTAAACGATCTTGTTAAGTAGATCTTATTCTAAAATTAGACTAACGTATTCTTAACAAATGGTTAAATTGATCTTATTCTAAAATTAGACTAACGTATCCTTAACAAACGTTTAAATTGATCTTAGTCTCAAATGAGACTAACGTATCCTTAAACCCAAACCAAAACCCAAATCTAAGAAAATACGGATTTGGACTAATCCGTGCCATACGGGCGACAACATAAATTAGTCTTCGTATACAATCCACGGGCAACCAAAAAAGAAAACAAACACACACGACACGAAGTGACCATCTGGAGAAGGAGAAAGTTGTTACCGCGATGCGGTAGCGCAATTAACTGCAGGGGCTTGTGCCTGCAGGGAAGAGTATCCCCACAATCAAAAACCCCTCAAATGAGGGGGAATCTGACGAAGTCTGCTATAACGGCCGCATCCGTCTAAACCTCCGATACACGATGCCATAAATCAACTTGGCATCTTCGGAGAGGTGGACGGATAAAACCAAATAGCATCTGCCCCCAAATTCTGGCAAGACGTTTGTCTTTCCGCTCTTTCGGCGGAGAACAACCATGTCTTAATTTCATTAAGATATGAGGTTGTCTGGCTTATATTAAAAAGTAAAATCTAGACAAACTCGAGGTAATGTCTGTTTTATGTAAGTTTGTTGGATATCTCAAACATCCGTGAGGGTTTTTCTTCTACCACACCGAGAAACAAAAGGTGTTTATTGCTCAACATTCCACCATTTTAGAAAAGGAATTTCTTATAAAAGAAATTAATGGTAATGAGGTAGAGCTGGAAGAAGTTCCAGATACACAAACTGCATTAGAAGATTTGGTAGAACCGGAAGATTCAATAGTCCCAGACGAACCTCGGCCATTCCGCAGATCAAGTAGGGTTTCTCACCCACCTGAGAGATACTACAGTTTTCTCATAGACGGTGGGAGCGAGGATTGCATCATGGAAGATGATGACCCAACTAGTTTTGAGCAGGCCATCACAAGTGGGGACTTTGTGAAATGGCTGGATGCTATGCGATCTGAGATGGAATCCATGTACACCAACAAAATATGGACTTTGGAAGTTGCTCCTAAAGGGGTAAAACCCATTGGGAGAAAGTGGATCTTCAAGAAGAAAATTGGCGTAGATGGAAAGGTTGAGACCTTCAAAGTTAGACTTGTAGCAAAAGGTTTTTGTTAACGACCGAGAGTCGACAATGATGAGACATTTTCTCCAGTGGCTACGCTTAAGTCCATCAGGATTCTACTTGCTATTGCTGCATACCATGACTATGAAATCTGGCAGATGGACATCAAGACCGCTTTTTTAAATGGTGATTTAGAAGAGAGCGTGTATATGACACAGCTAGAGGGCTTCATAGACAGTAGGAGCAACGGAAAGGTGTGCAAAATGCTTAAATCAATTTACGGATTAAAGCAGGCGTCGCGGAGCTGGAACATCTGTTTTAATGTAGCGGTCAAAGAGTTTGACTTCATAAAAATGTAGATGAACCATGTATATATAAAAAGGTAGTAAAGAGTATGCTTGTATTCCTCGTATTGTACGTGGATGACATACTCTTGATAGGAAATGATATTCCTATACTGCACTCGGTCAAACTCTTCCTAACATAAAAGTTCTCCATGAAAGAATTGGGTTATACCTCCTACATACTGGGGATAAAGATCTATAGAGATGGCTCTAAAAGGATGTTGGGATTGTCCCAATCAATGTACATAGACACCATACTAAAGAGGTTTAGTGTGGGAGATTCTAAGCGTGGTAATTTACCCGCTTGTTCAGGAATCACTCTCTCCAAAGAGATGTCTTCCAAGACTGATTTAGAGAGGGCTCGCATGAACGTGATACCCAATGCGCTTGCAGTTGGGTCTATCATGTACGCGATGTTATGCACAAGACCAGATGTAGCTTACGCACTTAGTGTGGTAAGCAGGTATCAATCAGACCCAGGAGAGAAACACTGGATAGCTGTGAAGAATATTCTTAAGTACTTATAAAGGTCTAAAGAGATGTTCTTGGTGTATGATAATGGAGAACTCCAAATAGAGTCCTTTACCGATTCGAACTTCCAGAGTGATAAGGATGACTGCAAGTCTATCTCGGGCTTTGTCTTCACCCTCAATAGAGGGGGGGTATGTTGGAAGAGTTCCAAGCAAGATACCGTTGCAGACTCGACGATGGAGGCTGAATACATCGCTACCAACGATGCTGCTAAAGAGGCTGTCTAGATGAAGAAGTTCATTATTAAACTTGGTGTGGTTTCATTCATTGAAGATCCAATACCTTTGTATTGTGATAACAATGGAGCTATGGTTTTGGCCAAGGAACTCCGGTCCTATCAGCAATCCTGACATATTCTGAGGTGGTATCACCTGATCCGGAAGATAGTCAATCACCATGAGATCGAGGTCAAGAGAGTAGACACGAAGGATAACACGGCGGATCCACTCACAAAGCCCTCTCCCAGACACAGTTCGAGAGACTATTTGGGATGTTGGGTATGCGATACTACAATAACTGGCTTTAATGCAAGTGGGAGATTGTTAGAAATATATATGCCCTAGAGGCTATTATTGTATATTATAGTGGATGCTTGGACACACACACACACACACACACACACACACATATATATATGACTTTCTTGCTCGATATGATAGTATTCTATCTGGTTTCTCTTTATCTTAACATGTGCACTTGTTTTAGTTTACTATCTCATTGATACATATTGAAAAAGCCCTTAGGATGTTGGCTTGACTACCAGGACTATGATGCAGATCATACTAGTGGGGCTTGTGTAGTCCATAAGCACATCCTTAACAGTTCCTAGTCGAGAGAGTATCAAGACAGGGCATCGATATTCTAGAGTAGACTAGTGTGTATGTTTCTTGACCCTGTATGGGGCGATGGTTGATTCCACAGCCATTGGTATTTGATATCAAAGATTGTACATAAGTGCACATTGAAGAATGGGTACACCGAACGAACTCGCCGAGAACTCCTAGATGATACCATGCCTATCGTCAGATAGCAGTTCTCTGATGACACTTTTACAGGTTAGTCTGTAGACCCGAGATCGTCATAGTGCCTTGTGTGGTTCCCACTGTGCTTTGATTCCTCCCTACCATGGCTTAAATGATTCATGCAAACAGGTGGTTTTTGGGTATCCTCCCGAGTCACATGGAGGCAGTGAGTGATAGGAGGGGTTTCGTCTCTCCCGGTATTGAGAGTTGATGTTGCGCTATGCTCGATTGGCTATAACAGCAGGTCCCTAGCCAGGGCTGATGGGATTTACTGATAAGTGTTATCAGTAGTTTCTCGAAAGGTTATATGCTACACATCGACATGACTTATCAAGTTATTGTGGTCTGATGATTCCATCCCCCAGACTTGATATGCGACATATCAGACGAAGCGACCGGACTATACGGTAAGTGTTGCTTATAGGCTCTACGGGAGTTTGAACAAGTTTGTTTGTTGATCTTTTATTCGTTCAATACCTTGGTAGCCGTTACGTCCAGCTAGTACCGCTAATGGCTTTTGGGTATCTGATATGATCATTACCTACTGCTGGCATATTGACGAGTCTTTAGAGTCCCACATAGAGCTTTCCTAGCTTAAGCGAAACCAAGTAGGGCACGTATGGAGATATGTGCGAGAGCTTGATTAAATACAAGTATATGATACCGTATTTTGATCTAGCATTTTTTGATAACAGCCGGGTTATATATGATATAATCGGATTATTGAATCAAGTATTGATTCAATGATTTGATATATATATATATATATATATATATATATTTGATGTTAGCCGGGTTATATATGATATAACCGGATTATTGAATCAAGTGTTAATTTAATAATTTGACACACACACACACTAATATTAAATATTAGCCGGTTATATGTGATATAACCGGATTATTGAATCAAGTGTTGATTTAATGATTTGATATATATACATATATGTTTGATATTAGCCGGGTTATATATGATATAACCGGATTACTGAATCAAGTGTTGATTAAATAATTTGATATATATTTATATATATGACACACACATACACACACTCATTTGTATCATGGTTGATGATATATAAAACTAGGATGTATGAGAATCACACAAGAGTTGAAGATAATGATTTATATTTAAAAGAAAAGGAAAAGAAAATAAGAATGAGTCATGGCTTTGGATGCTTGGAGAAGCATTGAGAAGCCATGAATCATCTTCAATTCTTGTTTTACTCTTTGAAATTTATCATTCTCATCTCATCTTTAGTCAATGGTTCACACTCATTCCAAGTTCATCTTCTTCTTCATATCTTCACTAGATTTTCTAGGGTGAGAAAAAGAAAAGGAAAAGAAACATTTTTAGTGAGCAAAATTCCCACTTCATCAACCTACACTACTCCAGCAATTTAGTATAGGTTGTTAACTTCACTAATACCTTTATTAGTGAAGTGTGGGCTTAAGTGTGAGTTTTCTCAAGGTGGATCATTTTCGACGACAAAGACTACAAGCAAGCTCGTTCCATTCTTCAAGTGGAGTCAAAAAAGAGTTCTAGGGACTACTACTTGGAGCTTTAGAAATGAAGGAATAGACTACAAAGGTTGTAAACTCTGTTCACTTAGATTAGAACTTGTTTGCTTAACTTTAAAACAATAATTCTCTAGTTTGATTCTTGATTAGTACACTTAGACCACTAAATTTTTAAAATTTCATTCTTGATGCTCATTGAAACCTAGTAGAGGTGCTAAGACATACTTTCACTGGGAGTTTACGGGTCTATCAAGGGTCTTCCGATAAGTGATTGGACACACTACAAAGATTGTAGCAACCCTAAACCCCTATAATCTATTTGTATGCTCCTTTTGTTTTCAAGTTGATATCTTTTGGGTTGATTTCTTGGCTTGGCTGCTATTGCTCTCTTAAAAATTTTATTTTGCATTTTCTCCTTTACCGCTATTATAGTGTAGAGAGCGGTAGGATCCTAACAAGGAGAGCCCGTGAAGTCAAGGCACTTCAGATTTCTTGAAACACAGGGCGAACAATCCACACAGAAACATCATTACCCCTTCTACTTCAGCAGTCACCAAATATGAAGGGGGCAAGTAGGTCAAGCAATCAAATTAATGACCGATTGAGATCTGTATGGAGCATTCCGCTTGCTCAGAAATCTGAGCACGGAACTCCAATATCCTGGAATCCTTGTAAAGAAGAACTTGCAGGGTCTCCTAGCTTCTACATATTGCATCAGCGAGCAGGACACTCCCTAAGACATTGCCACACGTTTAGGGAAATCATATAAAATTCTACATAGAATCATGTCTTGACCACCCCTTAACACCTCCTTGTGTTCTTTAGATAGTATCCATACATGTCGTTGGATAAACCATCGAACCATGAGTGAACATGAATCCGAAAAGCCTCATGTTAGTTATATGTATGCCTTAGAGGCCATTACTGTACATTGGATGTATATTGTAGTGGATGCTGGGACATATATAGGGAGGACTTTCTTGCTCGACATGATAGTATGCTATCTGGTTACTCTTTACCTTAACGTGTACATTGATTGTCTCTCTCTTACATGTTGGTAAAGCCCTTAGGATGTGTACTTGACTACCTGACTATGATGCAGATCATACTAGTGGGGACATGGTAGTCCATAAGTACATCCTTCAAGGTCCCTAGTCGTGGGTATATCGAGACGGGGCATCGATATACCAGAGTAGACTGGCATATACCCTCTCGACCCATACAGGTGGGCGATGGATGATCCCATATCCATTGGTGTTTGACATCAGAGATGATATACGGGTGCTCAGTGGAGACTGGGTACACTGGACGGACTCGCCGAGAACTCCCAGATGGTATTATACCTTACGTTAGATGGCAGTTCTCTGGTGACATTGGTACAGAGTAGTCTGTTGACCCGAGATCGTCATAGAGTCTTGTGTGGTTCCCACTGTACTTTGATTTCCATCTTACCACGTCCAAGAGGGCGTGCAAAACGGTGGTTTTTGGGTACAGTCCCGAGTCACATGGAGGCAATGAGCGATAGGAGGGGATTCGTCTCTCCCGATATAGGGAGTTGATGTTGCGCTGTGTTCGATTGGCTATAACCGGAAATCCCTGGCCAGGGTTGCTGAGATTTACTGGTAAGTGTTATCAGTAGTTTCTCGAATTGTTATAGACCTCATATCGACACGACTTATCGAGCTATTGGGGTCTGACGTTTACCACCCCTAGGCGAGATATGCGACATATCAGACGACGAGACCGGACTGTACGGTAAGTGTTACTGGTTGGATTCACAGGAGTGTGAGCGGGCTTGCTCGTCGATCTTCTGATCGCTCAATACCCGAGTGGCCGTTACGTTTAGCAGACCGCTTGCGGCTTGTGGGTGCTTGATATGATCATCATTTGCTACCGGCGTATTGACGAGTCTTTAGAGTCCTACACAGAGGTTTCCTGGCTCAAGCGAAACAAAATAGGAGCGCATATGAGATATGTGCGGGACCGAGAATAATGCGTGTTTGTGATACCTTATTTCATTCTCGCGATGAATGTGTCGAATGGTTGTATGCGATATAACCTAGTTATCGAATCAAGGATTGATTCGATAAGTCGATACATTGGATATTAGTCGGTTATATGCGATATGACCGGATCGTTAAATTAAGTGTTGATTTAATGATTTAATGCATAATTATATATTTGATATATTACTTGGCATTAACTAGTATTGGTTCACTTTAAATGGATATTCTCACTTGAAGTTCACAAGTTGTATATGTGATATACTTTTGTGCACTTGATTGTATCATGTTTGATGATACATGCTTACTTGAGTTTGTGTAAAGATTAAACCATGGTTATTTAAATGGTTAGGGTTTTGTTTTTCATATCTATTTATTCATTTATTTATTTCTTTCTTTTTGGCAAAAGAAAAGAAAAATGGTGGCTTTCTTTGGATGCATGTTGAAGCTTCATGAAGCTTTGACTAAGTCACCATTTTTGTCTTCATGCTTAACCCTAACCATTGACCTAACCCTAGTTTATTCTCTACACTTGACCATGGTTGGATTATGATAAGTATTCATTTTATTTTCTTTTTGAAATATACTTATCATAACATTTTTCATCATTTTCTTCTTCTTCTTCAAGAAGAAGCTTGCCTCCATCAATGGCAACTTGAGAAAATGAGTGAGAAATCCAATTCTAAAGTGAACCCACTTCCTATTTCTTCATCCTCTACCACTTGCCAAGTAGTATAGGGTGTTTTCTTCACAAGTTTCATGACTTGGTGAAGTGGGAGCTTGATCTTGTGATGCCTCGACATAGATCATCTTCGGCATCGTAGTCGATGACCTAGCCCGCCCATTTCTCCGATGAAGCCGACGCTAGAGCCCGGGATTGGATTTGGACAGCGAGGGGACTTCATCATGGAGCTATGGAGGTAGAGAACCGGATCTACTGTAAGTGCACGGCGGCGCCCCGGCCGTCAACCCGACGGCCAAACGCGGAAACGGTGATAAACTTTAAAATTTGCGGACTTAGCAAACCGGCACCACCGCGCACTAAAACCGGATCGGGCCATTAAACTAAATCTAGCTAACTACAAAGAGAAGGGGAAGAGATATACCGACGATCCAAGTCCTCCGGTCTTCATCTCCACTCCGATCTCCTCGCGGGATCTCCGTCCGTCTCCTCCTCGTCGGAAAGAGCACCACGAAGCCGGGTACTTTTACGGGCTCCCACCTCAATACCGAGGCAACTCGCGCATGAAGCCGGCTACTCGACATGCTCAAGATATACTGTAGGGAATGTAATGTAGAATGCGCTTTGTCTCAATGGGGTTTGTAGTTGCCATGATGGAGGAATCAAAGAATAGAAAAACGGTGCTTGCATTTTTCTAGCAAGAAAATGAGATCAAGAATGAACTCTCAAGATGAACCTCTCATTTTCTTTTTCTTCTTCTCTCTTTTCTTTTTCTTCAACCAATTCATCAAGTGAGAGCAAGAGGGTGGAGGAATGAATATGATAGCAAAAACATCAAGGGAGGTGAGTGTAGGAGATAAAGGAGGGTGACCACATCAAGAGACAAAGAAACATACACCATGCTTCAAACTATTGAAACCATACCCTTTCAAATCTCATAAAGCAAAAGCATGGTTGAAAAGAAATGAAAGCTATCATAATCAATCTTTTACAAGAAACCCCCTCCACAAAAGTAATTTGCAAAACTGCAAATAACCCCCTCCATCGGAAAAGTCCGGCCGGGAAAGAACAAAGGAAAACCGGCCGGAACGGAATGCAAACTGGCAACTCCAGAAAACTGGTCCCGTAATAAATTACAGGAAAACCCCGATACTGTGCATACACACCCGCATCTGTATTCCGTCCGGATACAAATGCAATAAGACAAAATCTACACTGTACTAAACTAGGACCGGCTTAAACCAAAGCCGGCTAGTAAAAACCGTTCGATCCTGATCCGTGCAATACCGCACGTATCTGATCGAACCCTGCCATATAACTATACGGCCACTAGTACAAAACTGTCCGATCCTGATCCGTGCAATACCGCACGTATCTGATCGGACCCTGCCATATCTCCATACGGCCTCTACAGCGTTTCGCCCGAAAGCTGAGTAACTGAAAGTGTGGTAGACTCTAAAGACTCGTCAATACTATGGCTGTGGATTTAACCACTAGCCCGTCAGAGGTATAAGCCAATACGTAACGGGCCACCAGCTATTGACTAAAAGGGACGTCGATGAGCGAACTCATCCTGACACCCTACTGAGCCTGTCAGTGACAATATCCGTGCAGTCCGGTCCGTTCGTCTATGAGTATCGCATGGCGGGCCTAGGGGGTTGGTAAAAGTCAGACCCCCAAAAGCCGTACAAGTCGTGTCGGAGTGTAGCCCAGAACACCCTGAGATACTACTGGAATACCTACCAGTAAATCTCCTTGCCTTGGCCAAGGACTTTGTGTAATGGCTCTCCTAGACACAGCACGACCTCACCCCCAATACCGGGAGAGACGAACCCCTGAAGATACGCTCACTGCCTCCATGTGGCTCGGGACTGTACCCAACTAAAACCTGTTTGCACGACTCCTTTGAGCCGTGGTAGGGTAGTAATCAAAGTACAGTGGGAACTCACACGAGACAAATGACGATCCCCAGGTCGATGAACTAACCTGCACACATGTCACCAGGGAACTGCCATCTGACGTCTGGTATATGACCAACTAGCATGTTCCCGGCGAGTCATGTCCGGTGTACTCATAACCCAATGAGCACCTGTATACATCTTAGGTGATCCAACTGACACCAGTGGCTTGTGAGACCGGCCACCGCCCCTCGTCGGGGTCTCGACTGTATACACTAGTCTACTAATGGAGTATCGATGCCCGGTCTCGAAACTCCCACAACTAGGGACCTTTTAAGGATATGCTTGTAGACCCCCAGCTCCCACTTATATGATCGCCCTCATACTGCTGGTGGTCAAGCAAGAATCCTAGGGGCTCTATCAACGTGTAATAGCGACGTGTCATGTCACCTAAAGCAGTACACGATGATAAAGGTAAACCAGATAGCATACTATCATCTTGAGTAAGACTGTCCTACCGGGATAGGTCCTCCCTCAATCATTACAATCACGTACCTGTGACCTAATAATTGACTTTGAGGGCACTATCTCCAACAATCTCCCACTTGCACTCAAGGCTAATTATTGCGATGTCGCATACTCACAGCCCATGTGATACCGAACATCCAACTCCTCTACTAGTCAGTCTCACAAAGCTCGTTTGCGGAACTATTGCGTTCGAGGAATAGCCTCAGTGAGTGGATCCGCTTAGTTGTTTCTTTCTATGTCTCTCTATATCTCAAGTTCGCTGAGAAAGCCATCTCCCGAAATGAGCAAAATCAGTCTTAGAATATGTCTGGATGTCTGATGGGACGTAGCTCATAAATGAACTCCAAATCCAAACTTCTTAGACTGTATTGACAACTGAACTTAATCAGTGTCCTGCGCGCCATGCCTCCCTCAGTATTGCCTTGGACCACCTGTCCAAAATACTGCCCCTCATCAGAAGGAAAACTATAACTCTGACAACCTCCTTGTCGTCCATGTCACCTTGGAAGCCTGGAATGATAACTGTCTCCTAAATGAGGCTGTCGTTATCATCTCCCTAGAACATTTGCTTATGTTCTAAAACTGCTTCCGACTGTTTCTCCAGGATTGGATCAATGTCAGCTTATTGCATCTGGTGCAAGAACAACATCTGGTGTGGTACTTGACATCTCATGATTGACTCAATTGCCTGAGCAAGTGATCTGCCAATCATGCACATCCCTCTCCCCTTTAGTCTGTAAGACACCTTTGGAGAGGGTGACTCCATTACCTGCAGGTACGCTACCGTGCCAGGAGTCGTCCATCCTAAATACTCTTAGAATGCTGTCAAGTACCCTGATTGGGAAACCACCCAAATCTAGATCTAATACCATAGATCCAGTAACCAGTATGTCTGATATAATGTCCAATTCCTGTGCGGAGAAACCACTGTGTGACGACCAAAGTATAACCGATCGTAGTGTAGGAGTTTCTTTTCCTACTCTGTGTACATCATCCAAATACCAGGATATCACATCCTACTACCTTCTCAACAGATTCATCCCCTATTCTGATGAAGTCAAACCCATGACTGTCACGTCAGAAATAGATGATCTATCTCCGCTACTTCTGCTTTAGTCTATAAATAGACATAAGCTACCTGTCCACCAATGCTTCCGCTGCTCCCACTGACTACGACAACCCTCTGGCAGAGTCATATAGACGTACACTTCTAAAACTGGTTTAGAATGACGCTATACTCATCCTCCCGCCGGGTCTCGCAGCCTGGAACAACAGCAATGGTAATTGTGGGTAAACAAGAACTTCCCTGTCACCGTCCTTGAGGCTACCGTAGTACCTCTCGGGTGGCTAAAGTTACCCACCTTATCTGCGGAGTGGCCAATGGAATGTCAATCCAGATTGAATCTATAGGTTCCTTATCAAATCTTCAGTAATCGTTTGTGGTTCTGGAATCACTTCCAGTTCTACCATACTCCCACTACTGTTTTCTGAAAAAATCCATTTTTAATAAAACTGTGGCGAGTCTAGAACAATATCGCTATTGTTCATCCAGATGGTAGAAAATCAACCCTCGTCATAGCCTGGGTCAACCCACAAACAGCCATTACAGAAACGTGCCTTGAGTTGTCCAGTGTCTGGTTTTAATCATAAACCGGACAACTCCCCGTACCTTAACATCGTTAAGATATGAACTGTTCTATATCCAATATAGAAACAGAGGCACTGATTTAATTGAACCAGATTCAAATCATGCAGCTGTCCCCAGCGCATGTCAACTAAATGGAAGGAGGCCGATCAGCGTTACTCAACTTAGGAATACTTCCAATTATGAGTAACCTGAAAGAGAAGCAAGATCTCTTCATCATTACTATCAACTGAATACCATACACAAGTATCTACATCTTCGATCTCTTTGAAGAATCCCGATACTTGCTATACCTGGTTCTCTACTCTATTCAAATACCAATAACTTCTCAAAATTTGGACCCTGTGTTTCCGCGAAACACCTGTCTAAAAACTAGAGAAGTCATAAGTAAACCGAATATAGTACGAGGACCAACCCCTCTGTCCTGATGGACCCTGGACAACACACAATCCTTTGTATAAGTCCCTTGAGTCTGATAACTCATTCACTGTGTGTCGTAGGTTGAAAACTGTACTTATGGTTAAGAAGAATTACACCGCTGTTTAATGCTCCTTACCTAACCATCCACTGATATAGGTAAATGTCGTAGACATAATATCAAAAGGTATATCTCACTCTATGAAAATAGACGTACAGATATATCAATTTGAAATTGGCGCACAACAGCGGATATTCAAAACCATATATTTGCCGACCGGCAAACAGCCCAGGTGAATTCCTCAAATATCACCGATTACAACGAATCCCGATATAATGAGGATAATCACCCAATTCCCAATAACTTACTCCCACTCATCATCTGTAAAACCATACAGATGTGAGAATCGTACCTGGTAAATACATACCCTGGAGTAAGTATCTAATCGGGAAATCAGTTTTCCTTTAACATTACACAGTGAAACTGAAACATTGAAATGTTCCGATGGGGTATTCTGGTATTCTTAGTAATGCCTCTTCCAGATTCACGACTGTAACCGTATAGTTCTTTGCCACCTCTCCAAATCCCTTCATATGTCTTTAGTCTTTACCTTCTGCACACCCCTTTAGGCCAAATGGTTTTCTTCCTTCCCTACCGTTCGGCACCAGCCTATGGTTTGGAAGAAGACTATCCAATAAGCATAATGGGTGTACTGTCCCAATCCTAGGAACACTCACAATGAGAGAGGGTGAAGATAAAAGACAACCGAATAAACCTTATTCCTATTTCTCCTGAACCAGAATCCATCCCCGAACTGGAACAAGTTCAATTCGAGTTCGTATATAACCATACGATGGAGTATCCAAATAAACTGTGGATCTTCGTAGTGATACGGAGTGTCCTGGAGAAATACAAAGGTGATGTGGGAGTGGTAACGAAATATTTGGTTTGGTCGTGAATATCTGTTGCAATTTACTTTGCCCTCTTACTAATCCCTTGCTTTGTCTAAACTTAATACCTTCTGCACACCATTGTTATGCTAATTGGTTTTCTTCATTCCCTACCGGTCGGCACCAGCCTAAGGTTTGGAAGAAGACAATCCAATTTGCGTAATAGGTGTACTACCCCTAAACCAAGGAGTACTCTTAACCTGAGAGAGGGTAAAAGGAAAAGACAACTGAATAATCCTATCCGTTTTCTCCAGAACCGGAAACCATCCTCGAATTCCTTCGAGTTCGTATCTAACCATACGATGGTTTTGTCCAATGGAAGTGGACGTTCGTAGTAATACGGGGTGTCCTGGAGAAAAGGGTAAAAGTAGGAGTGGCAATGAGGTCTGCAACTCTGACAATCCAAAAGCCAGTGTTAAGAAGGTTCGGTCAACTTGGTCACTGAGTCATGGTCTTAGGGTCGGGTCAATGGTCGCTGCCAGAGAGAGAGAGAGAAGAAACACTCAGCGTGCACTCTAACCTAGATCAGAATGGTTACCAATTTATCTAATCTGGAATCCTCCCACTGTACCTCAAATTCTCCTCCAAACCTGAAAGAAGAATTAGTCGGGGTCACCCGAGGAGTAAACTAACTCATCAGTGGGAATCGGGATCCAACTATCATTGCATGATAACGTGACGGAATCTGCTCACGCTATCACACTCCAGAAGGTATGCGCATATCTGGCAAGTTTCAGTTCTTTTGAAACTCCCGATATGATTTCTGCCCCATGCTCTTATGACCTTGACTTTGGCCAACATATCATAAGTCACATGTCAAGTTCTACCCGTCATTCTCCAGGTTAATTTGAATCCACCCGTACATACCCTTGACTTTGGCCAAAATGGCAGCACGACTGTCCCAAACCAACGCATCTATCTATGCTGCATATGAATACCCCAATAGCTACCAATCACTGTGCCTTGACTTTGGCCAACATACACAGCTTGAATACTATTGACCACCCATATGAAACGACGGAGGGCTACGAATGGTTTCTGGCGAAAACCTTTAACGTAATGAACTTGATGTCGTTGAAGGAACGGATAGCTTCTTAGAAAATATAGTGACGAAAACCTTTACTAAAGAGGTCACTCCCGGTGAAGGGATCTCGGCTCTTTCCCCGTAGAATGAGGTGCAGGATATTCCAACTGAATACCACGGTGCAAAGCAAAAGTAATCGGCTATAGTGAAGTTAATGCCCTGACGCAAACTTTTTGTCCAAGGGGTCACTCCCGGTGAAGGGATCTCGGCCCTTGCCTCGTCGACTGAGGAGCAGGATATTCTAAATGAATACCACGATGCAAAACAAAAGTAAACGTCCTTGCAATAACAGCTTTTTGAAAAAGTGTTCCAACAACATCAGATTAGGTTTGTTTTTAACTTTGCATTGATCCGAATCAATGCAGTCCCATCAATTGATCACACCAAAAAGAATGAAAATATACTGATGTACGTATATGCCATCCGCATTCGCCACTGGGTCCCGTCATTACCCGTTAGGTTAGCTAACTAACGACAGAGCGGGGACTGGACTAGCGCGGATGTAAAACATATACAACATCTACTAATATATATACCAATATATTATATTCGCTCAAGGCGTGAATAAAATGCAACATCACAGAAATGTACAGCATCACAGAACAATACAGATATCTGGGATCCCCGGGTTTCACAGAGCCACTACTGAAACCCGACGTTCCCCTGGTCGTGTGGATAGCCTGTGCAATGAAATCCTAGACCCCTACGGGCGCGGCAAGTCACCCGCCAAAACCTGAAGCGAGGCAGCCCCCTTCAGCGCCGTGAATGGACCACCCAGCACTTCACGGAATCCGGTAACTTGGGCACCCCTCCTGGGTCAACCTGTACCCCCTACGAGTGCGTCGAATAGCCCGCCAATCCTGGAGTGAAGCCCCTTCCGTCCCAATGCCATGAGATGCGGGCTTGTTGCCTTCTAGAACCCGGCTATCCGTGCACCCCTCCGCGGGGCAATCCTAGTACAGAAAGTAAAATATACATACAACGGGTACATCGACTGCAACCAGGTCGTGCCCCAAAAGAATAATACAAACAGACAGTGACGGCTGTCCACAAGTCGGACGCTCGCCCCGCAATATCAAATGTATATAATACAACAAAACTGTACTAGCATTGCATCCAGGCTATCCCCACGACCGATCCGCAACATCACAGCATAAACATAGAACATCAACGTGAAAGTCACGTTCGCAAATCCGTCTAACCGGGCTATAGCAGTTAGACCGGATTTACCGATCGAGTGACATTCACGGTCGCAGATATAATGTAAATACTGTGAAATAATGTGTTTGAAATATCCGATCGATCAAAAATTAACAAGTGGGCCCTCAAACAAAACTGTAGCACTCACAGAAACCCTGGGCCCAATTTTAATATTCCAAAACCCATATTTTAAGCCCATAAGGCCTCTGAAAAAAATTGGTGATGTGATGTGAATAGTTCGCGGCGGAAGGGCCGCGCGAGGTGGGGTTTCGCGGCGGATCCGCGCTCCAAATGTGGAATTACATCGTCAAATTTTTACAGAACCCTTAGATTTCCCAGTACATCAATATTTTACAACCAGAAAAATTTTTCGAGACCAAAAATTTTCAACAGAAACTGATTCGAACTAAAATGCAGTTTTGGAACATTCGATCGATCGAAACAGAAAAACACATTACACCAAGCTAGACTATGTTAATGGCGAGGCTCTGATACCACTGTAAGTGCACGGCGGCGCCCCGGCCGTCAACCCGACGGCCAAACGCGGAAACGGTGATAAACTTTAAAATTTGCGGACTTAGCAAACCGGCACCACCGCGCACTAAAACCGGATCGGGCCATTAAACTAAATCTAGCTAACTACAAAGAGAAGGGGAAGAGATATACCGACGATCCAAGTCCTCCGGTCTTCATCTCCACTCCGATCTCCTCGCGGGATCTCCGTCCGTCTCCTCCTCGTCGGAAAGAGCACCACGAAGCCGGGTACTTTTACGGGCTCCCACCTCAATACCGAGGCAACTCGCGCATGAAGCCGGCTACTCGACATGCTCAAGATATACTGTAGGGAATGTAATGTAGAATGCGCTTTGTCTCAATGGGGTTTGTAGTTGCCATGATGGAGGAATCAAAGAATAGAAAAACGGTGCTTGCATTTTTCTAGCAAGAAAATGAGATCAAGAATGAACTCTCAAGATGAACCTCTCATTTTCTTTTTCTTCTTCTCTCTTTTCTTTTTCTTCAACCAATTCATCAAGTGAGAGCAAGAGGGTGGAGGAATGAATATGATAGCAAAAACATCAAGGGAGGTGAGTGTAGGAGATAAAGGAGGGTGACCACATCAAGAGACAAAGAAACATACACCATGCTTCAAACTATTGAAACCATACCCTTTCAAATCTCATAAAGCAAAAGCATGGTTGAAAAGAAATGAAAGCTATCATAATCAATCTTTTACAAGAAACCCCCTCCACAAAAGTAATTTGCAAAACTGCAAATAACCCCCTCCATCGGAAAAGTCCGGCCGGGAAAGAACAAAGGAAAACCGGCCGGAACGGAATGCAAACTGGCAACTCCAGAAAACTGGTCCCGTAATAAATTACAGGAAAACCCCGATACTGTGCATACACACCCGCATCTGTATTCCGTCCGGATACAAATGCAATAAGACAAAATCTACACTGTACTAAACTAGGACCGGCTTAAACCAAAGCCGGCTAGTAAAAACCGTTCGATCCTGATCCGTGCAATACCGCACGTATCTGATCGAACCCTGCCATATAACTATACGGCCACTAGTACAAAACTGTCCGATCCTGATCCGTGCAATACCGCACGTATCTGATCGGACCCTGCCATATCTCCATACGGCCTCTACAGCGTTTCGCCCGAAAGCTGAGTAACTGAAAGTGTGGTAGACTCTAAAGACTCGTCAATACTATGGCTGTGGATTTAACCACTAGCCCGTCAGAGGTATAAGCCAATACGTAACGGGCCACCAGCTATTGACTAAAAGGGACGTCGATGAGCGAACTCATCCTGACACCCTACTGAGCCTGTCAGTGACAATATCCGTGCAGTCCGGTCCGTTCGTCTATGAGTATCGCATGGCGGGCCTAGGGGGTTGGTAAAAGTCAGACCCCCAAAAGCGGTACAAGTCGTGTCGGAGTGTAGCCCAGAACACCCTGAGATACTACTGGAATACCTACCAGTAAATCTCCTTGCCTTGGCCAAGGACTTTGTGTAATGGCTCTCCTAGACACAGCACGACCTCACCCCCAATACCGGGAGAGACGAACCCCTGAAGATACGCTCACTGCCTCCATGTGGCTCGGGACTGTACCCAACTAAAACCTGTTTGCACGACTCCTTTGAGCCGTGGTAGGGTAGTAATCAAAGTACAGTGGGAACTCACACGAGACAAATGACGATCCCCAGGTCGATGAACTAACCTGCACACATGTCACCAGGGAACTGCCATCTGACGTCTGGTATATGACCAACTAGCATGTTCCCGGCGAGTCATGTCCGGTGTACTCATAACCCAATGAGCACCTGTATACATCTTAGGTGATCCAACTGACACCAGTGGCTTGTGAGACCGGCCACCGCCCCTCGTCGGGGTCTCGACTGTATACACTAGTCTACTAATGGAGTATCGATGCCCGGTCTCGAAACTCCCACAACTAGGGACCTTTTAAGGATATGCTTGTAGACCCCCAGCTCCCACTTATATGATCGCCCTCATACTGCTGGTGGTCAAGCAAGAATCCTAGGGGCTCTATCAACGTGTAATAGCGACGTGTCATGTCACCTAAAGCAGTACACGATGATAAAGGTAAACCAGATAGCATACTATCATCTTGAGTAAGACTGTCCTACCGGGATAGGTCCTCCCTCAATCATTACAATCACGTACCTGTGACCTAATAATTGACTTTGAGGGCACTATCTCCAACATCTACAAAGGTTGTATTTCCGTTCACTTAGTTAAATTGTTAACTAGCTTCATGTTTCTCCTAAAATTCTAGTTAACGATCCGTATTAGGGCTTCTCGGCACTTGTAATTTTTGAAATTGGCATGGTTGATGCCTTGTGAGACCTCATTAGTATGCCTAGGAACCCTACAGTGCTAGCTTGAGCCTTAGGCGATGAGTAGACGAAGTTTGAAACCCGAACGAACCCGAAACCCTAAAATTTCACGCTCTCTGGACTTTTTTCAAAAACTGTGTTTTTTCCAGATTAAAAATGCTTAAAAAATTCAGCTGGGAATTATAAGAATTACGGTGCAAAAATTGACCAATGTTACTTCAAGAGTGCGGCGGAACCGCGGCATAAGCCTAGCTTATGCGGCGGTTCCGCGGCAATAGTGTGCCGTCACCCTCCCAATTTTGCACAGTAACTTTCTTTATTCAGTGCTGAATTCTCTGGGTATTTTTAAATATTATTCAAGAGTTGAATTTTCTGGGGTTGTTTTGGGGATTCGTTTATTCGATCGGATTGTCAAACTCTGTCTATGTGTTTTTCCGGATAATTTTTGAATATGTTAAAAAGTTCGACCGGATATAAATACCCAATTTTTCCCCTGTCGGGAAATTTCCAAGTGTTGGATTTTTCCGTAGTTTAAAGACGTTCTAAGTAGTGCAAGTAAAGCGATGGTCCCTCTAGAAGACAACAAACCTTAACTCGATTATGTGACCGTCTTGAACTGCCCTTTGAACCTTCGGGTTTGGGGCAGTACGGCGTGCCACATGTGAGGCGTTGGCTTGACCCTTCTACGGCTGGACCGTTGGTACTGAGGCACGAAGTGAATGTTTTTAAACTTATTTCATGTGTTGAGCTGTTTCGGGAAAACTTGGGTATTCGACTGTTCGATCGGAAAGTTTAACATTTTCTATTTATCTGGAATGTGATACAATAATTGGAATTCACAAGTAGTTATGAGATAACTGAATGAATGTTATAAACATAGCACTTTAGTCTCACTTGATCGGTTGCCGCAGAATTTTGATGTGATCAAAAGTCCGTCGCAATCACGTAGTGTACGCAGATACTCGCCGGGTAAACTTAATAGACAGCCTCACTCCATAGCCCCGACCAAGTGACTGTAGGAGAACCCCGTCGCCGAAAGCATCCGTCCGGGTGCTCGCAGCAGCGGTGTTCCGCCTTGGTGCACTTCGTCGACGGCGTCGGGGGTGCGGCCGCCTACTGAAGTTTGCGACGAGCATTCGATCAGGATGTCGGGAATCTTGTTGAATTGCCCGACTTGATATTGAAAAGTGTTTTCGATTTTGAGATTAAAATGCGGGGTTTATAATTGTTAGGCATGTGATGTCTAAGTATTTCATTTGATTAGGCATGCGATGTCTATGTAGGTTGCGGATTCCAACTGTTGTAGTTTTACACTTTCTTTTCTGTGACCGTAAGTGTAATATGTGATATCGCCGGTTTCGTTGCTATATGTCAACGACAATTGGGATCCGCATGTTTACTTACGTTGATGACATGTGATATTATGTGTTGCTGGATATGTTATATTGGATCGTCGTGTTTGAATAGCCGGGGGTTTTTATGTGAGATGAGTGTTTTTCATTTTCATTCATGTAAAAACTTGTATGTAATATTCTTTTATTGGGGCACTTCCAGGTTGCGGATGATGTCACCATTTGTATATTATTTACTTTTCTGCACTAGGATAGACCCAAGGAGGGGAGCACAAGTAACCGGGTTCTGGGGTCCAGTGGGAGACCAACTCGAGGAGTCGAGTCCGGGTCTCCTAACCCTAGAATTGGTAGGGTTGCTTTCCGCTCTCGTAGGGGTCTAGGGGTGTGGGTTTGGCTATTCATCACGACCGTGGAATCCGTGTTTTATACTAGCTCGTATTGAAAACACGGACGTCCTAGTATATCCAATATTTCATATGATTCTTCTGCTGCGATATCTGTGATGTGATCATGTGATATGTTCTGTGATAGATACTGTATATAGTATATATGATATATTATATAGGCGTTACTTATGTTTTACATCCGCGCTAGCCCTGCCCCGCTCTGCCGTTAGTTACCTAACCTAACGGTGCACGAGGGGACATCGAGGCGAATGCGGATGGCATAAGTGTACGTCGTATTTATCTGTGATGTTTAGGTAATTTAAATGATGGGACTTCATTAATGTGATTAATGAAAGTAAAAAGAAACCTAAAGATGTTGTAGAATCGAATTTCAAAAATAAAATAGGTAGCTACAGTTCTTGCTTTGCACAGCGGTATATATGATATATCCTGCACCTTATTCGATGAGGAAAGGACCGAGATCCCTTCACCGGGAGTGACTCCTTTAGCAATAACTGGCAAATACTACACACTCGGTTTGTCTTTTGATTGCTTTTAAGAGTTTTTTCTTTGCACAGTGATATATATGATATATCCCGCACCTCATTCGACGAGGAAAGGACCGACGATCCCTTCACCGGGAGTGACTCCTTTAGCAAAACTAGAAAAGCCTCAAAAGCACTCCATTTTAAAATCATTTGATTCTACAACGATATCAAGTTCATTACGCAATAGGTTTTCAGAAAAACCTGTCGTAGCCCTCCGTCATTTCAGATAAGTAGTAGTTAGTATTCGTGCTGCGTTTGTTGGCCTTTGTCAAGGCGTAGTGTGCGGTAGCTAACTGGTGCTTATCTGCTTATGCATATGATGCAGATTGGGTTAGGGTAGTCGTGCGATCTTGTTGGCCTTTGTCAAGGGTCGTGCGGGTGGGTTTGATTCAATCAGGAAATGACGGGTTGAACTTGACTAGCATCCTATAGTTTGTTGGCCTTTGTCAAGGTCATAGGAGGTTAGGGGCAAAATATTATCAGGAATTTCAAGTGTTGAAATTTGCAATGAGATTGCATACCTTCTATGAGATAGTTGGATCCCGATACCCGCTGCGAGTAATTGTTACTCCTGGGAGAGTTTTACACATTACAATTAGCCGATCAAGTAGGTGTCTAGAAAGGTGTCAACGAGGTTACGCCTCTGGGAAAACGAGATTTACATTAATTAGGTTCGTGCGAAAGCACGGGGGACCTCCCTCAAAGTACCGACACTGACCTGGCTGAAAGATTGGCGAACTTGTAACGTGTAATTAATCCCGGCTAGTCTTTCCTTTTAGGGTTTGAAGGAAGATTTGATAAAAAGCAGTGGGAGCCATCCTGATTAGATAAAATAATAACCAATCTGATCTTGCAAAAGCGCATGCTGAGTGTTTTCTTCTCTCTCTCTCCAGGTAGCGACCATATCACGCCTTAATCAAGATAATAATACGGAATATTGACCGAACCCGCTTGTTATACTGAGCTGGGGAACGTTGGTCCCACTCCAACTTATAATTGTTATAAGACAGAGCAGGAAATTGGGGATTACCAGAATTCCCATGCCGCCCAAACGAAGGGAGTGCATGCTGATGCATCATCTTCGGGTGTGTTCATTATACAGAACTGTTTCTCAGTATCCTTTACGTCCTGGGTATGTGATACCGGATCAGGATCCCAGATATGTAACCAGTTACATAGGGCTACAGAAAGGTAGAGAACTGAGAATGGGTGATAAGTTTCATGAGACAGAAAACGGGGCAAGTGTTGCAGCCAAGTCTGTTGGTCACTGTCACCCTGTATTACCAATACATTGATTCTGAACGAATGTTATTAGATACCGAACCTGATATACAAAATCATATCTCTCTCTTTATTAGTAAAGAAAGGATATAATTTTGTATTGTTGGATAATGTTTTGAACATTTCCTATATCAAAAGTTGATCGGTTCAGGCACGTTATCTAAAAGCATTGATGTTCTAAATCAAACTACAGTTCTTAGTATACAGAACACACACAAGAGAAAGAGTTCAGATATGAACGAATCCTTCTTGAGGTATTGTAGACTAGGTCATATCAATGCGAACCGACTGGCTGAAGTTACATTTTAGATGCATATTTAAATCAGTTTGAATTTACATCTTGTGAAACTTGCCAGTCATGTCACAAAGATTAGATGACCATAGCCCTGTTTATTGGAAACAGAGAAAGAGTTGGTGAACTCTTGGGATGATACATGTTGATGTATGTAAGGTCCCCTGTCTACATATGCCAGGACTGGTTCTTTGTACTTCGTTACATTCTCTGATAATCTCTCAAGATTCAGACATATGTTCCTGTTGAAACACAAGTCTGAACCTTTTGAGATATTCACAGAATATGATTTAGAAGTAGAGAACCAAAATACGGGTATAAGTATTATGTCCTTTGATGAGATCAAGGAGGAGAATACTTGAGCACGGAATTCTTGGACTATTCTAAAGAAGAACGAGATTCTCTCTCAGCATTACTCCTCCGTATACACCATAGCACGATGGTATATCGGGGTGGAGCAGTCACACCCTATATGATAAGGTGTGCTCTATGATGAGTACTACTGAGTTACCTATTTCCTTTTTGTGAGTTATGCACTTGAGAAGCTGCATACCTATTGAATAGGGTTCAAATCAAATCAGTTGCCTACCACTTCATATTTGATATGATAAGGGAAGAGCCCATCTCTTAAGTTAGTTAAGATTTGGGGTTGTCCAGCCTATGTCTGAAAAGCAAAATCCGGACAAGCTCGAGGCAAGGTCTGTAATGTAGAACTGGAAAGGTTCCAGCTATACAAAACTGCAGCAGATGATTTGACAGAACCTAAGGATTCAATAGTTACCAACGAACCTCAGCCTCTCCGCCGATCTAGTAGGGTTCCTCACCCACCTGAGAGATACTTCGGTTTCTCTATGACAGTGGGAGCGAGGTTTGCATCATGAGATGATGACCCAACTAGTTTCGAGCTAGCCATCAGGAGTGGGACTCTGTAAGAATGGCTGGATGCTTAGTGATCTGAGATGGAATCCATGTACACCAACAAAGTATGGACTTTGGTTGCTATATCTGAAGGGTTAAATCCCCATCAGGAGCAAGTATATCTTGAGAAAATTACTTGGTGTATATGGAAAAGTTAAGACTTTCAAAGCTAGACTTGTTAAAGGTTTTTCGTCATTGACCAGGCGTGGATAATGATGAAACCTTATTCCAGTGGCTATGCTTAAGTCCATCCAGATCCTACTTGCCACGGCTACATACCATGACTACGATATCTGGCGGTTGGGTGCCATGACTACTTTTCTAAATAATGATTTAGAAGAGAACGTCTATAAGAACACAGCCAGAGGGCTTCGTAGACAGTGGGAGCAGCGGAAACGTGTACAAGATGCTTTATAGGATAAAGCAGGTATCGCAGAGTTGGAACATCTGTTTTGATGTATCAGTCAAAGAGTTTGACATCATCAAAATGGGAGATGAACCTTGTATAAACAAAAAGGTAGTAAGGAGTATGGTGGCGATCCTCGTAGAGTACGTGGATGACATACTCTTGATAAGAAAGGAGTTTCCTATGCTACGCTTGATCAATCTCCGCTTATCACAAGGATTCTCCAATAGGATCAAAGTGATACCTACTAAATCCTGGGTTTTGGATCTATGAGATAGATCTAATTGGATATTAGGATTCTCACTAGTTGTAGTGAGATGGTATCAATCGATCCTGGGGAGAATCACTGGAAGGGTTCCAGAGTGATAAGGACGACTGAAAGTCAGTCACAGGCATTGTCTTTACCCTCAGTAAAGGGACGGTATGTTGGAAGAGTTCCAAGCTAGATACCGTGGCTAACTAGACGATAAAGGCTGAATACATCGCTACTTAAGATGCTACCAAAGAGGCTGTCTGGGTGTATACTAGTTCATGAGATGAACTAAGTTCCTCTCATTGTGTGACAATGGAGTTGTGGCTTATGCCTAGAAACGCCTGTCCCATCAGTGATCCAGACATATTCTAAGGCAGTATCACCTGATCATGGAGATGGTTGATCTCCAGGGTGATCAAGGTTAGGAGAGTAGACTCAGAGGACAACACGGCGGATCCACTCACAAAGGCCTTTTCCCAGAGAGAGACTTTTATGGGATGGTTGAGTACGAGATACTACAACTACTGCTATCAGATGGCCCTAGTGCAAGTGGGAGATTGTTAGTTATATGTATGCCCTAGAGGCCATTACTGTACATTGGATGTATATTGTAGTGGATACTGGGACATATATAGGGAGGACTTTCTTGCTCGACATGATAGTATGCTATCTGGTTACTCTTTACCTTAACGTGTACATTGATTGTCTCTCTGTTACATGTTGGTAAAGCCCTTAGGATGTGTACTTGACTACCTGGACTATGATGCAGATCATACTAGTGGGGACATGGTAGTCCATAAGTACATCCTTCAAGGTCCCTAGTCGTGGGTATATCGAGACGGGGCATCGATATACCAGAGTAGACTGGCGTATACCCTCTCGACCCATACAGGTGGGCGATGGATGATCTCATATCCATTGGTGTTTGATATCAGAGATGATATACGGGTGCTCAGTGGAGACTGGGTACACTGGACGGACTCGCCGAGAGCTTCCAGATGGTATTATACCTTACGTCAGATGGCAGTTCTCTGGTGACACTGGTACAGAGTAGTCTGTTGACCCGAGATCGTCATAGAGTCTTGTGTGGTTCCCACTGTGCTTTGATTTCCATCTTACCACGTCCAAGAGGGCGTGCAAAACGGTGGTTTTTGGGTACAGTCCCGAGTCACATGGAGGCAATGAGCGATAGGAGGGGATTCGTCTCTCCCGGTATAGGGAGTTGATGTTGCGCTGTGTTCGATTGGCTATAACCGGAAATCCCTGGCCAGGGTTGCTGAGATTTACTGGTAAGTGTTATCAGTAGTTTCTCGAATTGTTATAGTCCTCATATCGACACGACTTATCGAGCTATTAGGGTCTGACGTTTACCACCCCTAGGCGAGATATGCGACATATCAGACGACGAGATCGGACTGTACGGTAAGTGTTACTGGTTGGATTCACAGGAGTGTGAGCGGGCTTGCTCGTCGATCTTCTGATCGCTCAATACCCGGGTGGCCGTTACGTTTAGCAGACCGCTTGCGGCTTGTGGGTGCTTGATATGATCATCATTTGCTACCGGCGTATTGACGAGTCTTTAGAGTCCTACACAGAGGTTTCCTGGCTCAAGCGAAACGAAATAGGAGCGCATATGAGATATGTGCGGGACCGAGAATAATGCGTGTATGTGATACCGTATTTCATTCTCGCGATGAATGTGTCGAATGGTTGTATGCGATATAACCTAGTTATCGAATCAAGGATTGATTCGATAAGTCGATACATTGGATATTAGTCGGTTATATGCGATATGACCGGATCGTTAAATCAAGTGTTGATTTAATGATTTAATGCATAATTATATATTTGATATATTATTTTCCATTAACTAGTATTGGTTCACTTTAAATGGATTTTCTCACTTGAAGTTCACAAGTTGTATATGTGATATACTTTTGTGCACTTGATTGTATCATGTTTAATGATACATGCTTACTTGAGAGTTTGTGTAAAGATTAAACCATGGTTATTTAAATGGTTAGGGTTTTGTTTTTCATATCTATTTATTCATTTATTTATTTATTTCTTTTTGGCAAAAGAAAAGAAAAATGGTGGCTTTCTTTGGATGCATGTTGAAGCTTCATGAAGCTTTGACTAAGTCACCATTTTTGTCTTCATGCTTAACCCTAACCATTGACCTAACCCTAGTTTATTCTGTACACTTGACCATGGTTGGATTATGATAAGTATTCATTTTATTTTCTTTTTGAAATATACTTATCATAACATTTTTCATCTTCTTCTTCTTCTTCTTCAAGAAGAAGCTTGCCTCCATCAATGGCAACTTGAGAAAATTTATGAGAAATCCAATTCTAAAGTGAACCCACTTCCTATTTCTTCATCCTCTACCACTTGCCAAGTAGTATAGGGTGTTTTCTTCAAAGTTTCATGACTTGGTGAAGTGGGAGCTTGATCTTGTGATGCCTCGACGTAGATCATCTTCGGCATCGTAGTCGATGACCTAGCCCGCCCATTTCTCCGATGAAGCCGACGCTAGAGCCCGGGATTGGATTTGGACAGCGAGGGGACTTCATCATGGAGCTATGGAGGTGGAGAACCGGATCTACAAAGGTTTTATTTCCGTTCACTTAGTTAAATTGTTAACTAGCTTCATGTTTCGCCTAAAATTCTAGTTAACGATCCGTATTAGGGTTTCTCGGCACTTGTAATTTTTGAAATTGGCATGGTTGATGCCTTGTGAGACCTCATTAGTGTGCCTAGGAACCCTACACCTCAACAGTTACACGATTCTCCTATAACCTTCTAGCAAGGAGAAAGCAGCAATGCAAATGCTGATACCGATCCTCTGGCTGAAGAAGCACTGAGTCCCCTTTCAATGGAGGAAGACCGGCATCTTCCTTTACACCCCTCAACTTAAAGGAATCCTACGGAAAAATTGGATTTCTTATTTAGAGTCTCTGAGAGGCATAATGAGATGCACGAAGTATCTATGCAAACCATCTCTCGGTTGAACAATGGAGTCAGAGACTTGTATGAGGATATCCTTAAAGTGCGTCAACAGAAGAGCGAATTCCAACAGCAGCTCACTGATACAGAAGATTGAATTGACGACTTGCAAAATCGGATATTAGAACACCACCGCAGGTGAGAAAATACAGTCGCTTTACACGGAAAATCAATAAGAATTTGAACGTTTGAGAATTCCGGTGTTGGCCAAAACTATAGAACTTGATTACACCAAGGGTTCCCTTACTCCTTTCTACCAAGAAGGAAAATAAATCAAGCTTTAAGCTCGATGGCTGGATAGGAGCTGCTATAAATTTTCTAGGCTATCCGGAGCATCGGTACGGAAAACTTATTTCCATCATGCCTAGAGAAGAAGAGCTTCGAGAAAACCCTGAATTTTGTGTGTTTCACCAAATCTATGGTCACACAGTAAGACGATGCGTCGTGTTCAGACGACACATGCATGAATTAGCCGAAAACCTACCTTCGACGTCTCCTTCTCTTACCCCGCAAAAGTGAGGGAGAGCATGCCGGTCGTCAAACCCTTCACATACATGCAGGGTAATAAGCGTCAAGAACGAATATGAAAATAACACGATGTACTTCCCTGATAGCGAGGACAAGGATGGCGTTAGATTTGTTAATAACGTCATCGCTCATCGAGAAACCATAGTTTCCTCACCAAAGGCCAGCGATTCAAAGCAAAAAGCCAAAGGGTGGAGAAAACTTTCGCTGCTGAAGCAGAAGAAATGACTTTCCCATGTCAAGGGACTGTTGTTTCTGACCCAAAACTCAATAATCCAAAGCGGAGAGCTAAAGAGGCAGAGATTGACAAATCCAATGAAATTGAAGATGGTGCCATCCCTTTAGCTTCAAAAGTCAAGAACAGACTGAGCTACAATATTCTAGCACACTTAAAGAAGATTCCATCACTTATGACCGTATACGAAGCGCTCATGCTTTCTTCAGAACTCAGGAGTATGCTGGTCAAGGCTTAGAAAAATCCTGAAGAATATCAAGCCTTCTTCGCCGAAGAAGCAATGAAAGAAACCTGCTACGAGGAAAGGACTATCGGGGTTGTGTTCACTGATGAAGATATATTGTTGGGAACTACAGAACACAACTGACCCCTATACATCACAGAGAATTTCAACAACACCACAGTCAGAAGCGTACTGGTGGATCCAGGGGCATTGGTAAATATGATTACCTTGAAGACTCTGCATAGCTTAGCTCTTGATGCATGCCACCTCACAACCAAGAAATTATTGATTCAAGGGTTCGACTAGAACATGAGGAAAACCCTGGGGTCAATCACACTGGAATTCCAAGTAGGACCATTCTTGTCTAGAGCGAAGTTCCATGTCATCAACTATGATATCCCATATAAAGCTCTACGGGGAATGCTTTGGCTATATGACTATAACATAGTCCTATAAACCTTGCATCAGTGTCTCAAGTACAAAGAGAACGATCACAAATATCACATTGACGGGGAAGCTCACCCGTTCAGTATGAATGGATTACACCTCAAGGAGGCCAAATAATTTCTTGAGAAGTTCAATTGCGAGTCAACTAATTCGAGATAGGAACCACCTGTGGAAGATAATTACTCCGATGACACAAGCGACTACTCTTCTGAAGATGGCCTGAAGGTTCATAAAATCTTGCGCATGGGTTTTGATTCAGAATTTTTAGATGAGGATGAAAATGCATCTATGAAGTTCCTCCCCGGAACTTTTCAACAAATTAAGAACCTCCATATACCTGATAGTGATGATGAAGACAATCCTTGCTATCAAATACAAGACTTCAGAAGACGAGGTCGAAAGGGGAAGAGCCAAGTTCATCTCATTCTAACCCCTAGCAAATATCAAAATCTTGTGCAAGAAATTCACATGACTAACATAACACATCTAGAATCCTTCTTTGTTCCACCTTCTCACTCACAAAAAGGAATTCTATTTCGTAAATTTCATCCAAATGAATATGTTGAGAAAATGCTCTTCTACTTTGAACAAGATAGTTAATTAGAAATAAGAGTCCCACCTGACATGTCACTCAAAACCCTGCAACTCTGCTGGAAAGTCAAGGTATCTTTACGAAAATCCCCAGAGACCTATCGAATGTTTGAAGCTTTGTGGTACTCATCACAAGCACGTGAATACATAAAGGGTTCCAAGCCTAAAGACATGAGAGGCCAGGGGTATTTTTTATATACCTCCAGACGCCCTTATTTCAAATTTCACAAACATATCCATTACTGCCGTATGATATCCATGTGGGCAGATCAAACTGAATAAGACACTGCCTCCGCACCGTTAGAAACTATGGGATCTTAAGATTCAGACTTAATACAACTACAGTCGGCCCCTCCTGAATTCGAAGTAGGAAGACAAGTCACTGTTGATGATCTGATAAAAGTAAACTTGCGAACGGATGAATATCCTAGGCCTACTTTTATCAGCATTCACCTCAAAAAGGAAGATCAAATTAAACTGATTAAGCTTCTCAAGTCATATATTGATTGTTTTGCCTGGACCAACTCTGAAATGCCAGGTCTGGACTGGGAGGTTGCGGTATACAGGATTGAGATCGAGCCTAGCAAAAAACCGGTAAATTAACTTCATCACAACATGCACATTGAATTCGAGAAAGCCATCATCAAAGAGGTCAAAAAGTTGATCGATGCAAACTTCATCTGTGAAGAACAATACCCCGACTAAGCTTCCTCAGCAGTCCCAGTCAAAAAGAAAAACGGGGATATCTGGGAGTGCATCGAATTCAGGGATTTCAACAAAGAATACCCCAACGACGACTTCCTATTGCCAGCTACAGTGTTGCTAATCGACAACACTTCAACAAATGAGTTGTTTTCATTCATGGATTGCTACTCCGGTCACAATAAAATAAAGATGCACCTGGACGATAAAAGGCATACCTTCTTCAAAACTCCAATGGGGATCTACTGCTATAAATTCATGCCTTGCGGCTTGAAAAATGCTGGGCCCACATATCAAAGGGCCATAACCAGAATTTTTGATGAGCTTTTACACGATATCTGTGAATGTTATGTAGACGATCTTGTTGTAAAAAGTTCTAATAAATATGATCATTTAAAGCATTTGTCTGTTGTTTTTTTTATTGTTTTCGAAAATTCAAATTAAAAATGAATCCAACTAAATGTACTTTCGGAGTCTCTTCTAGCATGTTCTTAGGTTTCATTTTCAGGTACAGGGGTCTTGATATCGATCTCGCCAAAATAAAGGGTATTATGGATATGCATCCCTCTAAAATCCTTAAAGATTTACGCTCTTTTCAAGAAAGGCCAGCTTAAATCCAAAAATTCATTGCTAATCTCTTGGGAAAATGCAAGTCCTTTTCTAATTTAGTAAAAAATAATATGCCATTTACCTGGAATAACGATTGTCAAGAGGCTTTTGAAGAAATCAAGGCTTATCACTTGCATCCATTAGTTTTGGCCGCCCCTATATAGGGTCATCCTTTTATCCTCTATACTGCAGTGTTAGAGGGTTCCCTAAAGGCAATGCCCGCTTAATCAAATGATGCCAGGCAAGAAAACGCAATTTATTACTTAAGTAAGGTGCTTATGGGGGCAAAAGTAAATTACCCCCATCGAAAAACATTGCATGTCTTTGGTCTTCACTGTGACCAAACTAAGACACTATCTATTATCGAACGAAATTCATTTGATATCCAAAACCGACCCCATAAAATATTTAATGAGGTTGCCGGTATTGACCGGGTGACTCGCCAAATGGACATTAATGCTGCTCTAATTCGACATTCAATACATTCCTCAAAAGGCCATCAAAGGTCAAGCTTTAGCTGACTTCATGGCCGCACATCCCGTGCCAGATAATTCACCCTTGAACTTTGAATTACCTGGAGAAGATATTCTTCTCATGGAGGATAACAAACCTTATTGGGTGTTGTATTTCAACAGGGCATCTTTACTCGAAATCGGGACACAAGATGTCATTCCAAAGTCAAAGTGGGACTAGGCCTGGTGTTTGTTACCCCTGCCAGAGGAATAATTCGGCTAGCTTTTGCGATGACTGAACCAAAAAAAACAATGAAGTTGAATCAAAACTCTCATTCTGGAATTGAAACTTGCCATCTAAATGGAAATACAAAGTCTCCACATTTACTGGGACTCCCAACTAATACTTAGGCAAGTCTTCTTGGGAACCTTCAAAACATATAAGCTTACATTAATTGTTTATTGCAAACATGTCAGAAGGCTTCTCTTGCAAATACTGACTTTCAAGATAGAAAACATCCCTCGGTCACAAAATGGGAAGACTGACGCTTTAGCAAAACTAGCTAAAGAATTAGCCGAACCCGAGACATGCGAGATCCAAGTTATAATACAGAACCGCCTAATTATGTGCTCCGTGGTCCATGAAGATGAAGGAATGCCCACACAAGCTCTCCATATTCAAAACGATGAAGAAATCACAGAAAAGCTCGATGGGCAGCAACCGTTGTTAGATTTCTTCTATAGCGATATATTACGTGAAGACAAGTCTGCCCAAGTTGCATTGAGAAAGCAAGCACCGCGATATGTGTTCTTCGACGACACGTTATATCATCAAACTTTTGATGAACTCATGTTACGATGCCTATCCTCAGACGAGGCAGGCCTCCTAAATTTCAGAATCACCCTGTAAAATGGCCTGTTCTCCCCGGAGCTCAAGTGATGGAAGAAGTTCATTCAGGTATTTTTGGAGCCCATCAAGTGGGTCCTAAAATGAAAATAAAATCAAAAGAATGAGTTATTATTGGCCAAACATGAAACAAGACTGAATAGAACATGCAAGGAAATGTCACATATGCCAGATACATGGTATCATCATTCACATGCACTGTCACTCCCCGCTTTCCAAAATACGGAATACGAGGGGTTGACAAGACCAGCCATGCTCCTACGGTCAAGGAAATATCCTGCCGTAGTCACACTTCGGCTTCTAGCTTTACATGGTAATCGGTGCATAATGCGCAGGTAATGAGAAATGCAGCAACTGAAGCAAAACAGTAAAATGAACTGACCTGATGGGAAACAAGAGATATAACTCTGGATAGCTAAACAAGATGTCCGTGATGTACGTCTAGTCCTGGTCCAGGCTAAATCTTCTCCTCACACTGAGCATGCATACTCAGGTCGTCAGAGCGACACAAAAGCAATATAATATATATAAAATTATGTGACAATTCTAACAGTGATAATAGATATATATAACAGTAGATCAATGGCACTATGGGTATGAACATGCAGTAATCAATGTAGCGGAACAGTGAAAGCAGTAGAATGATATGCCACGTATGTCAACACAGTAAGTAAGGTATATCAATGCCAGTATCCCTATCAGTCTCTAAGTCTTACTGTACAGGTCACTAAGCCTATCGTCAGTCCAAATGTGAGAGTCAACCACTCGTGAGTGTCCTCCACCTAAGGGTAGAACCCAAGGGCAAGGGACCACGGGCCCAACATGTATATCACAGTAATAATCATGTACCCTGTAAATCTCCATATATCTCCCTAAATATAAGCCGGCATGGGACTCCCGAGATTCTGTTGAACTCATACTCAAACCACCCCACACCCCGTGGTCTATATCAAACGCTAACCATAACCTTAAATACCAATCGGTCTGTGACAAGTCTGCGCGAGAACTGGAGGTAGGGCCTCCATCAAGCACGTCCCGACTAATACCTAAGATAAATGGCAGTGTCTGGTGCCTTATCTGTGACACCCGTGCAAGAGCTTCCATAAGTGTCTCATACCACTTATAGTCACACGTACACGCGTCCCACAGACGTCGACAATGCAATATAACAATAAGGTTCACTGATTGTGTACAAGTACGTATCACTTTCACTTATTCACTGATACACAAACACTAACGTACTTGCCACAATCATCACTAATACCTAACACTGGGTAATGCACGTTATGACTAGATTATCAATGCAGCGACATGTGTATGATATGATGCATGAACAGTATATAAAGCATGTTTAGAATGTCCTGAATCAATAATTTACCGCTTGCATAATTTATCATAAATCATACGGTTACAATTTAGTGAAACGATGAACAGGTAATAATTAGTATGTTCAGTTATCTATCCAGAGAATTTGATTTCATGCCAATCGGGTTCTAGGATCATTAATTATAGTCATTTCATTTTAAGCGTTCACGGCTGGAAATCCGGTCTCAGAATCGGAAGTCCGTTTCGCAACGCATTTTAATCCCAATTGGGATCAGATTTTAGCGACGCTACAGTTGTATGAAATCTAGGGTTTTCAGTAAGGTTTTCAACGCAATAGACGGATCTTCAATCTCATCTGCACGTCAGAAGTTGTACACTGTTTAACATTAATATGTCATCTCAGAATCTGTTCTGGACTGTTATACGTCCACATCTATTAAATTACAGATTAATTAACAAACGATAACGAAATAGGATGAAACCATTTGCGTTGTCTATATAACAAGTTCACCTTTCATAAACAGCGGAGTTCCGCAACCTACGAGTTAAGGAAACAGGGTGGTGTTCATTACGGAACAGTAAACAACAACTGGAGTCGCTCTGGACTGCAGTCCAGAGTCGCACTCCAATCCAAATATTAACACCGTTTAAGTACAGAAACTATTATAAACTTGCATAGGGTTAAATTTCGTCGAGTAGGCTTTGATTTAAGCCCTCGAACGTATCATTCCAGTGTGTATAAAATTTATGGAGATTTTAACGGTTTTCAGGTACAATAAAATTCCAGTTTCACGAGTAAACTTGGGGGTAGTCGTTTTAGTCGTTAACGATCATAATATCCAACAAAATTCATACACTAGGTTCACAGCCATACGGGCCAAACTATACCATTTAGTTCCGTCAAATTTGATGAGCATTTTCATTGGGAACACGCGTCGAACAGGTATGGCACACTATTGATCTAAAATTGTAACTTTATAGTTTAAGTAATCTAAAATTGTAACTTGAGTATATAGCATGTAAGCAAGTAAAATACTTGCCTGGAGACGATGAACTGATGGCGCGGCAGTGAAGATAGTAATGACACGTCCCGGGCGTGAAGTAGCAAGCACGCGACGAGTCTCGGCTAGGCTTGGGCTTGGCGATGGGCTGTTGCGAGCTCAGGCGATGTCGTGGTGGTGGTAGTCGGTTGGTAGAAAGGGAGAGATGGGTGAGATTTCAGAGAGAGAGATCAGTGAGAGAGAGAGAGAGAAGCAGTGAGAGAGAGAGAGAGAGAGAGCAGAGAGAGATTGAGTGAGAAAGAGAGAGACAGAGGTAGAGAGTTAGAGGGAGAGAGAATTAGAGTTAGAGAGAGAGAAACAGAGGAAGGGGAGAGAGTGCAGGATGAGAGAGAGAGAGAGTGATGCAGGGAGATTGAGAGAGAGATATCAGTGAGTGAGGGGGAGAGATGCAGGGAGATTGTCGGCGACGTGGGGAGGTCGTGTTGATGCTCCGGCGTGTCCAGCGGCGGGGGATGCCGGCGTTGATGGAGGCAATGGGTTGGGTGTGCAGGAGGAGGAAGTCGAGGGAGAGAGGGAGTGGGGAGCTCGGGTTTGATGGTGGTCGAAGGTGGAGGTGAGGGAGAGAGGAAGAGAGGTCGTGGTCGTCGCCGTCAGGGCGTGTGATGTCGGTTGCTTGGTGATAGGGAAATGGGTATGCAGTGGGTATGGGTGAGGGAGTAGGAGGGAGGAGAAGTGATGAGAGTTGGAGGGATGAGGAGGTGATTGTGAGGGTAACGGCGCACGGGCGTGGCCGACAAGAGCGTGGGCGTGGGCGGAGGAGGCGGCGTGGGTTACGGCGGAGGAATGGGTCGCGAGCGGGAAGAATATAGCCGTTAGAGGAAGATGAGGGGGTAGTGGGCCGGGTCGGGTTGGCAGAGGGGGTGTGGGCTGCTGGGCCTGAAAAATAAAAAAATAAAAAGAATTAAAGGGAAATGGGAACGGGCCAGGCTGGGAATTAAATAAGAAATGGAGAATGATGTGGGCCGAGCTGAGGGGCTGAGGGAAAAATAAGGAAAAAAAGATTAAATATTGAGAGAGGGCCGGGCTAGAAAAGCTGGGCTTGAATAAAGGAAATGGAATTTAGTTTAAAAAGAATGGGCCGAAGGTAATTAAAAAAAAATTGAGTTTATGAAAAAGATAAAGAAATGGGCTTGGGATTTTTGGTTTGGGATAAGTAAATTTATAACTAAAATAAATAAAATTATAAATAAAATAAATAAAATTATAAATTAAATAAATAGGATTACAAAGTAACAAAATACAGATTTTGGTATAAAAGGGGCCGGGTATTACATCCACCTAACCCTCTGATGGAGATTTAGTTAGTCTCTCAATTTTAACCGCAAGTGCACAGTTAATTCATTATAGTATTTAAGAATCATACAACAGGGAGGCGTATGAACTTTAATTAACTTAAAACGAATTAAAATAAAAGATTTGGTTTATTTAATTAAACTAATTAAAAAGCAAATAATGAAAATTTAATTGCAAGATTTAAAAGAAAATTAAAATATAGAAGAAAGGCCTCGGGTTTTGAATTACCTTTACTAATCATGGCGTTTTATATGATTTCTATTCTTTTCTAGTTTTCTTTATTTAAATATCAATCAATCAAGAAAATATAAATTATATGATCATTGCAATTCCCTATCAATTAACAAAATTAAATAGTAATAAATTCAAATAACAAGTTCTAACTAATATAGCAATAGTTAGATCTACCCTTATACTTAATAAACACAAAGGTTGTCAATTTATGGTTTATCTTATTTTGTCGACATAGCCTAATCTATCATATATTAACCAGATTAAATATGAATAATAAAGATACGATCTTACCATTCCTAGTTAATTCTCGTGGTCGTCAATCATTCATTAAACTAACTAGTTTGTAGGTGTTATTACCTTTTCATAAATAAATTTTATGGTTGTCAATCATCCATTGATCTACTTAGTTTTTCAGCATAATATCAAAAAGAACTTAACTTTATTATAAACATCCATCATGAAGCATATAGAAAAGAGTAGAACTAGTAAATCGTAAACTAATTATTGAAATAATGATTCAAAAACCCTAGATAGAGAATTAGATATTCATAATAAAAGAGAATGAATAATCAAATAAAGAAAACTTCATATTAAAAACAATTTTGATCTCTCCCAAAAACTAAAACAAATAATTTATGGAGAAATGAAACCTTAGAGAGACTATACAGCAGTATTTATAGGCCTTTGGCAATTTTCTAGAGTGGTTTAGAGAATATTTTCCAATCAGCAAGAATCCGTGAAAATCTCAACTCCTGATTTAATCAAATTTCGGTCCAAACTTGTCTATTTTCGGCCCTGGCAGAATTTTGGCAAGTTTTGACTCCCGTATTTTTTCTGTATCTTTGTGTGATCTTTTTGAATCTTGTTCCCTTTTTGGCAATTTTCATCCTTGGGTCTGTTTTAGCTTAAAGTAGTCCACATCCAATGTACGCAATACGCCTTTTTTGCACTTTTGCCCTATAATATGCATTATTTAACAAAAATACCCGGAGTAGCTTATATAGGCAAAATAAAGATAAATATATCTATATAAATGTGCATTAAAATATACCAATTAAATATCCCCACACTTATCTTTTACTAGTACTCGAGCAAAATCTAGGGTCTCAAGAAAAACTAAAGACTACAGACCTAAGAAAAATAAAATCTAAATAATTTATAACAACTGTGCTTCTTTTTGCAGGCATAGCGATTACACTTAGTACGTGCAACAAGCCATTAAATCTCTATATGTCCATAGTAGGAGTGTTTTCTCCTGAGAGTTTTCAGTGGTTACTACCCATAAAATACCAAAAAGAAATGTAGAAAAAATAAAGAAAGTGAAAAACTATTTACAAAGAAAAGAAAAGATTTGAATCTCACTAGTTTTTCATTTTTCAAGATATTTCATCCTAATGGGATCGTTCAACTCCAAAAATTACATCCTCCATCACTAGAACTTAATCCTATTCTTCACTTCTATCTTTTCTTCAAGTATCGATCTTATACCCTTATGTATGTGTAAAATATCCCTAGACTTGATAATTCAATTCAAGCTATTGTATCAATGCCCTATACCCTCGTACTTTATTTTCTATAAATATATATGGATTTACCGACAACATCTTTCAATGCGACTGCTAATGCTTCATGAGGCACTAACCAACCGATTACTCCATGTATGAGTTTAATTATGCCTATTCTTGCAACTACCTAAGACTTTCAACAGCGACTCCCAAAGCAGTTGGTCTAAGGCACTAGGTGATGTACCATCCCTAAGACTGAAGTTTTATTTGCTCTAAGCAATCACAAAAAAACTTATTATATTTATACTTTTTTTCACTTTTCGACGTGAGTATCCAATACTTCTTGAGGCACGAATTCCCAGCTACTTAGTGAAGAAAAAGATGTTTATTTATTTATTATTATTTTTTATACTTAGGTATTTAGGTAAAGATATTTCTAGGTATTCTCTACTATCTCAAGTTTTAAAATTTGTATTTGTACAATTTGTAGGGTGTATATTCTCTAAATTTGAATTCAAGACAAGAAATTATTTTTCATATTTAGTTCTGTCCTCATATTCAATAATTTCCTTAATTTCAATCGGATTTCAAATTCAAGATTACCTGTTACTCGTTTGATTCAAAATAAATTTTTTCTTAAAAAAGAAAAAGAAAGCCGAAAACTAAAATTAGTTTTGAAAATTGAAAGCTAAAAAAATTTGAAAAAGAAATTCTAAAAAAATAAATTGTACAAAACCATCCCCATACTTAAATTTGATAATGTCCTCATTGTCTTCTACCCCGTTTACTATGTCGAATTCATGAAATTACGTTCGATAACTAACTTGGGTATATCCATGATCAATAGAGAAATCTACCCAAAAATAAAAAGAAAAAAGATAGTAGAAGGATAGATTTACCTCCCAGAAATCTGGGGGTATTTGGCTTCGAATTTCCGGCCCGGGTCAAAATTATAGAAGATTCGGTCGGAATTTTTTCTTTGATCGCCTCCAAATTTTTGTGGCCGCCTTCTTTCTTTTTTAGGGTTTTAGATCCGCCGTTGGAATTTGGGAAAGGTCACTGGATATATAGGGGGTTTGGTAATTTTGCACATAAGACCTTAAAAAAACAAGATTTGCAACGAAAACCTAAAAAAAATACAATTAAACCCTAAAATGAAAAATAGAAGAAGAAAAAGAAAAGGAAAGGAATTTAAATTTACATAAAGTTTTGGTTAAACCAAACGTTAATATTAACCACTCAAAAATTTTGTCTATATTCATGCAAGAGTGGTAAAATAAATTATAACAATAAGTATCAATTACCACCCTAAATTTGATATGCATAGAATTAGTGTGGTATTTATATGGGTGAACAAAAGTGTGATCCAAGTTTCGCCGAATAAATTAGTACATAAATAAATAATTTAAGTCTAAAAGAATTATGCAACTACACTACCCTAGCAATGTATTGGTTAATTGGATCAAAATCTTCAATCTAAACATGCGGAACATAAATAAAAGATCTAGTTATAGGAGTTAAAGGCATAACTTTTTCTATTAAGATGGTGGGCTTTTCATCACATCACTCATCTAGCAATTCTTTTTCCTCCTCCTTAAATTGACTTATGAGTTGACTTTTGTCGTCAAAAAATGTGGGTTTCCACTCTAAATTTAAACTGCAATAGACAATTTAAATAAAAGAATAGAGAATACATTCATCACAATAACGTATCAATCAATCAAGAAAGTATAAATTATATGATTATTGCAACTCCCTATCAATTAACAAAATCAAATAGCAATAAATTCAAATAACAGGTTCTAACTAATATAGCAATAGTTAGATCTACCCTTATACTTAATAAACACAAAGGTCGTCAATTTATGGTTTGTCTTGTTTTGTCGGCATAGCCTAATCTACCATATATTAACTAGATCGAATATGAATAATAAATATACGATCTTATCTTTGCTAGTTAATTCTCATGGTCGTCAATCAATCATTAAACTAACTAGTTTATAGGTGATATTATTTTTTCCTAAATAAATCTTGTGGTTATCAATCATTCATTGATCTACTTAGTTTTTCAGCATAATATCAAAAAGAACTTAACTTTATTATAAATATCTATCATGAAGCACATAGAAAAGAATAGAACTGGTAAATCATACCAATTATAGAAAGAATAATTCAAAAACACTAGATAGAGAATTAGATATTCATAATAGAAAAGAAAGAATAATTAAATAAAATAAACTTCATATTAAAAATAACTTTGATTTCTCCCTAAAACTAAAACTAATAACCCATGGAGAGATGAAACCCTATAGAAGCTATACAGCAGTATGTATAGGCCTTTGGCAATTTCCAAGAGTGGTTTAGAGAATATATTCCAATCAGAAAGAATCCTTGAAAATCTTAACCCCTGATTCAATCAAATTTCGGTCCAAACTTGCCTATTTTCTGCCTCGGCCGAATTTTGGCAAGTTTTGACTCCAAGATTTTTTCTGTATCTTTGTGTGATATTTGTGAATCTTGTTCCATGCCTTCTTTTTGGTAATTTTCACCCTTGGCTCTGTTTAGCTTAAAGTAGCCTACATGCAACGCATGTAATACGTCCTTTGTGCACTTTTTCCCTTTGGCCGTATAATCTGCATTATTTAACAAAACATACCCGAAATACCATTACATAGGCAAAATAAAAATAAATATGGCTATATAAATGTGCATTAAATGCACTAATCACCCCTACATCCCACTGTGGCATCATGACCCTTCGAAATGTGGGGAACAGATATAGTCGGCCCAATTGAACCTCTGTTCCCGTCCAAATTAGGGTGCAACCTGCTTGGAGCGCATGCTCCACAACTGGGCACTTGGCATAAAAATTCAAGTGACACTTGCGATGTGCCACGTGCAATGCACATGTGTAAGTGAAAGTATCTTGTGCACTGCACCATGTGTAATGCATGTGCGTATGCACTTACGATGCACTACAAGGTAAGCGCGCAAGCGCAAGCCCTATGTGCAAGCATACCACGTATAAGGCACGTAGCGCAAGTGCATATTTGGTTGAAGTGCATACTTCAATCAGAGTTTAAGCTCTATTTGGAAAAATATTTCCCCTATCTTTCTTAAACAGAAAGATATTTTCTTATTAAAAAGAAATCTTTTTGGATTATTGATCCAATGATACTTAAGTATCATCGGTTGTTCTTAAGTTCAATTTGAGATCTCTCAACTTGATTAACAATCTTCTCTCCTATAAATGGGAGAGGGGGAGATTCATCTCCATATACAGAATTCTCCCCATAAGATGAAGAAAAAAGACTTAAGCCTCTGCAAGTTCTTCTTCTTCCTCAAAACCCTAGGTAAGAAGATTAATTTCCATTAAAAAGAAACTTAAGCTTTAAAAGGAACTTAAGTTCTTACTCTGGATCAAAGATTCTTAAGTTAAATCTCCTTCTTGTCAAGAACTTAAGTTTTCATGGAAAGATTTTCGATCTTAAGGTCTAGAGTTTGAAGGAAAAATTAAGGATCCCTTCCACCAAAAAGATGTAAAGCCATCAAGATCTTAAGGATCACCATAAAGAACAAAGTTTAAACTTCACAAGACCTCAAGTTCTCACCATGGAATATGAACGAAAGACCCAAGATCATGAAAAGCTAATCTTGATGGTTTTAATGGTCAAAAGACTATTAAAATAGAAGCTAAAGCTTCACAAAACTTAAGTTTCTGAAAGACCAAATCTTTCTATGGAGTTAAATCCAAAAACCCCAGCGTTGCGCTACACGTGCAATGTATGTGGCGCCAGCACCTAGAAGAACTTGCCAAAAGGTGGCGTCCGACCTTAAGCTCTATGTTGAGCTACGCATCAAGCACCAAGCGCCAACGAGATTTAAGTCTTCCTATATTGGCTTTCCCAAGCCGACCAAGCCGCCAAGCGCCAAAAGCCAAATGCTAACCAAACTTTGTCCCACCATGCACCACGTGAAATACACGTGAACATGTGTTCGGGCAGCGCCAAGCGCCAAACTATGTCAAGCGGATCCAATCCTTAGCCTAAATTGGCTAAGTCTTGAAACTTAAATTTCATTGATCTTAAGATAAATTGAGCTCATATTCTCAAAACATAAAAGTTGATTTTAGTCTCAAATAAGACTAACAGCTCTTAGATAACGTCCAAGTTTCATCTGAACTGATAGACCTCACAAATGTGATAAATGCAACCTAAGTTTACTCCCGTTAGCAAACCAAGATACCAACGTGAATCCCGTCAATCAAATATTTGACCTAAAAATCACCTAAATTTGATTTTAGTTCTCAAATGAGACCAACGATTCTTAGATAGGGCTTGTAATCTCATCTGAATTGATAGTGTTCCCTCCAAAAAATAATAATAGGGCTTATAATCTCATCTGAATTGATAGTGTTCCCTCCAAAAAATAATAATAATTAATAAACAATAGCCCATATCACTTAAGTCCATGCGGCAGAAAAATAGACGTCGCCAAAAAGTATGCGCCAATAATTCCTGGCGCTGCGCCAATCTTTGAGGCCTTCATATCTTTGACAACTTAAGCTATATATGGAAAAATATTTTTCCTATCTTTCTCAAACAGAAAGAATAAATCTGGTTAACCAGAAAATCTCCAAATAAAAAATTTAAAATATATAGCTTAAGCTATTTAAAATATTCTCTATCTTTCTAAAAACAGAAGGATAACTTTGTTAGCAAAATATAAAATCTTTTATATTTTTCTAAGCAAAGAAAAATATAAATCTTGTTAATAAGGACTCTCGGATCAATAATCCAACGATGCTTAAGTATCCGGGCTAATATCAATAATATTAGATATTTTTCATATCTTTCTAAATAAAAGAATCAATTTAATATCTTACATAAATAAGAAATATATTAATTATGTTAACATATAACCCTTGGATCTATAATCCAACGGTGCTTAAGCATCCGGCCTTGATCTTAATATTAATTAAAGAAATCCTAAAGAGAAATTGTTTCAAAAGAACATAGATTAATTTCTATAAAGAATCCCACATGGCCATATTCCAGAGGCATATACGCTAATGGGCATACGCTACATCGACCATGTGCCAATGAAGGGTATGCGCCAACAAAAGCTATGCGCTAATGAAGGGTATGCGCCAATAAAAATATGTTCTAACAAAGATAGGCGTCAATAAAGGCACATGCGCTTGAGGCATATGCACTAATGAAGACCTGCTACGTGGTATGCGTTACAACCCATGGGCGTTAATATTTAATGTGCCAGAGACCAAAATGTCAAAAGTCACATTCATGTGCCAATACCTATTGTATACGTGTCATGCGCCACAACCCTGATGTGCAAATATTTAATATGCCATAGACCTATGTACCTTTGTATGTGTGACACATAACATGCGCCATAACTTCTGGGCGCCAGTATATATATTCCGAAGCCGATTCTTAGGCCAAATTGATTAAGTATTTTAAAACTTAAGCTTCCATGATATTCCTTAAGCCCATATGCTCATATATTTTAAGTCGACCTTAATCTAAAATAAGATTAATAGCCCTTAAATATGTTTTATAAGTTGATATTAGTCTCATATACGACTAATGGTCCTTAGACATATACTCTGAACTAGTGGAACATATGACCGAGGTTCAACCCAAATCTGAGATTTATGAATTTGAACTAATCCGTGCCCTACGGGCGACGACATAAATTAGTCTCTGTATACAATTCAAGGGTAACTCCAAAATAAACAATATATATAACATGAAATACGATAATTCATAGAATAGAGAAAGTTGTTATCACTTGGAGATAACGTAATAAACTGCAAGGGCTTGCGCTTGCTGGAATAAATATACCCACAATCTAAAACCTCTCACATATGAGGGGGAATCTGATAAGTCTGTTATAACGGCCGCATCCATCCAAACCTCTGATATTAAATTAACTTGGTATTTTCGGAGAGGTGGAAGGATATGTTCCATATAGCATCTGCCCCCAGATTCAGGCTGGACGCGCTCCCCATGCCTTGATCCGGTTTCCGGCGGTAAATAGGTTCCGGCACGCCCGGTGGAACCTTTTTCTCTTTCCACTCCATACTTTGTGTGTTTTGTTCACGAACCAATCATGGTATGTTTATGTTGCCGTTGGATGTCTGGGTTACTAAACCAGGTGCTTCTCTTCCTTGCAGATCAATGGCCTCACCCAGTAACTCCAACCTTAATGCTAGCTCCAACATCATTCCGGCTAAAGTGACTTGATCAGGGCAGGCCATGGCCCCTGTACCATGCATTCCGATGGCCCAGGTAGCATAAAAACTAGATAGGCTCTTATTCGGAACGATGTTTCCACCTCCCTCCCTTGGCATCCCAGAGCTAAAGGAAGAAACGTCAAAGAAGTTAGTCTTTGATAGGCTGACAATTGCTGTTGCCGGCTCTAATGATAAGCCTGCTCAATATGAAGGTTCAGTCTTCCAAAGGCTGAAGTCTGACTCTGTGGGTTCTTCTAAAAAGCCCGCAATCCTAAAGAAGTCAGATTTCAAACGGCTGGCATTCGCAGCCCCTGATGTAGCCAAGGCCCCGAAGGATGATGCTCCTCTCAAGCAGTTTTTCTTCCACAGGCTAACGCCTTAAGCTACTGCTACTTCCATGCCCAGACAGTCAGTTTTCAAGCGAATGACTCACATTGAAGCTTCATATAAACGCAGGGGGAAAGTTAGTCCGAAAGAGCACAGGGGGAAGATTCAAGACGCTCCCATAATTGAAGAAGCACCGGTCTTTGTTACCAGATGTGCTCGATGCCGATACTGGCACCGAGTGAGGCAGGTTGGGGGCAGCTCCCTATCTAGGATGACTCCACCTACTCCGATGATCTGAGCTACCATTCCAACTGGGAACAACTTTAAACCTTTGAAGGTGGTTAAACACAATTCTCCTACCGCTATACTGAAAAAGTTTCCACCTCCGGTGGAAATGCATGATGAGACAAAAGCGATACGTTCGGTCAAACGGCTTTCCTCAACCATCCACAGAGTTTGGAAAGAAGTCTAGAACTCTGTCATTGATAACAGCTGCTCTTACCGACCAAAGAAACTCAAAGGTTGACAAGATGATGATAGATCCCCTCCCAAATATAAGGAAGCTTATTCTCAGAAGGTTGGAGCTATGATAAATCCTTCAAAAATAGTTTCTCATAAAAGAGAAAGGCCTGATAAAGTCATGTGCCCGAGGCAAATTCCAAAGGACCACACTCCAAACGCCCTAAGTCTGGAGGCATGGTAGTTCATACAGTATATATGATGAACTCCAAAGATGATAGTCGATCTTATGTTTCTCATAGAACAATTAATTGGTCTATAACGAAGGATCAATAGAAATTGCGGGAGATATTAGTTCAAACGGTGGAACTCAAGAGTCCACCGCCCAATTCAAACCCAGACAACGCTCATAAAGAAAGAACGGGGCAGGAGTCTGATAGCGACTACCTGAAGCGCTTCCTTGAAAAGAAGGATGAGAAAGCTGCGGAATTGAATGCTAGAATGGATAAGATGACCCTCATATTCCAAAGTATGGTCGGGATGATAGCTCAACCGGTGCCACATGCAGATAAGCTACCAGTAGTTATTATTGACGACAAGGGAGATACGTCGAATCCTCTATAAGCCCCATCAGCGACGAGTCAGGAGACGATCTACAAAGCAAATATGGATGGATATATCGCCCAGCAATTTAAAGCCCTTCAGGCCAGCGAAATAGCAGGCAATCTGATCAAGATTGGTCAATTGTACCCAACATGTTATGACCAGAGACAATACCCTCCGGGATATACGATCCCGACGTTCTAAGTATACAAAGGGACCGACAATCCTCATCAACATATCACTCAATTCATATCTTGGTGCAGCAACACTAGAGGAGATGATGTATTGCTTCTCCGCAAATTCATTAGCAGTCTATCGGGCACTGCTTTTGAGTGGTATTTGAAGCTTCCTAACTAATCCGTTAAGATGTTTGATGAAATGGAGATGCTCTTTTGCCAAAGATCCGCTAGTGCGAGTGAACACATCACTATGACGATATTGGACAATAAAAGAATCAAGCCGAATGAGACATGGGTTCAATATGCTATCCGATGGAGAAACCTGTGGTCTAAGTGCGAGCAGCGCATCGGCAAAGCTCCGGCCATCGGGATGTTTGTGGCAACTATCGACCGGCAATCACAAGTGTACCCGTTCATGGCCTTCTTCAAGCCTACTACCTTCCACGAGATTATTGATAAACTAGCTTGGCTGGATTCGATAGGTCAAGGTCTTTCATCTTCGAGCGGAGACTCATGACATAATAAAGGGAAAGGAAAGCCGTCATTTTTCACCAATGCACAACAGCAACAGGACGGCCCCAAAGTGTCCGGTCGCCAAAAAAATAATCGTACGGGGTTGACTCTTTATGAAAGGATGGGGCACAAATATTCGTTCTTTCATGATAAAATAAAGAAGTTGTTCGAGCTCACTACAAAGAATGGCCTGCTAACGTTGCCCGAGCCATGGTGACCAGCCCAAGCTAATGAGGTCAAAAATCCCAATTACTGCCCCTATCATCGGGTGGTAAGCCATCCGATTGAGAACTGCTACGTCTTTAAGAACTGGGTTGGGATCAGTATAAAGAGGCTAACATGCTGTCGGGTAGCTGGAAAGTGAATTCACTCCAAAAGCATACCCATAAGGAGCTAATATGCAGGGGGCATCTTGTTCATTCGTGGAAGAAATCCAGTGGGAGGTGATGCTTTCCTCCAATACAACTAAGATGTTAACAGATCTTCGAGCATGTCCGGAAATCAGGTGGAAAAGCCCGCTTGAACCTGAGATCATAAAAGGGATGCTGAAGCCGCGTCCAACTCTGAAGATTGCTGATAAAGGGAAAAGTCCCAAAGTCATGCAGTCTAAGAAGAAGAAAAAGAAAGTAAAGAAGCCCGTGCAGCCTGCTGAGCATGTAGATAGCCATACGGAGATACAAAAGTATATAGATGCGCTAGAGGAATATAACCAGAAGGTGCGTTCACTGGTCACTCTTGAAGAATTTCTTCAGCGTATCCTTGAGATAAGCAAAGAGGTTGAAGATGAAGACTCAGAGAGAGAAGAAGAGGAAATAGAAGAACGTGTGGAAAGTTTCTGCATGATCTCTCACTCCTCTATATATGACGAAGATGCACTAGCTGAGACTGAAAGTGACTCGGACAAACAGGGGGTAGAATCAATGTCAGAAGTTCTAAGTTCGCCACAAGAAGACCCAATTGAGAAGCTCCTATGAGAAGGCTTTCAAAGAAGCATGGAAAATTAAAGGCGTGAACTGGCCATATATGACAAGGCCAGGCAGCAGTGTCTAAATAGGCAAGCTACTGAGGAGGCGAGTTATGTAGTTCCCTAACCGAAGCAAAATATACCGCCGAAGAGAAAAAACAAGGTCAAGACCGAGAATCACTTCGCTAAGGCCTTATCGAAACGGATGAAGCTTCCGCCCATGAAGATGTATACCCCAGGGGTTTTAGACTTCGAAGGCAGAGAAGAGCACCCAAAATATTGTCTCTACCACCGGAGAGTCTGTCACCCCATCAACGAATGTAAAGTGTTCGGGAAATGGTGGAGAAAATATGCCTCCATCAAAGGCATTTAAAAAGGAGAAGCGGAAGACCAAGGCTCGCCCGCTCCCGCATGGTAACTCCGAAGCAAACAGACAGGCAAGGTCATTGACCGAAAGCTGTTGTATGGCTAAGGCTTAGTCTTCAAAAGAAGGGAGTTCAACAGTGCCAACTTTTGGAGGTGACTCGGAAAATGAAATTCCCGTAAACTTCCCTTATGTAGGCTCCGCATCAGGGGAAGAAGAGAAGGCAAAAGACTGCGGTAATATTCGTCTGCGGAACCACACCCTTCCTGAGAAAAAACTTGGATCTGCAAGCAAAAATCTGAAGAATAAAGATAAAGGTAAAGAGAAGATGTCCGAAGAGATTGTTTTAGATGAAGAGGTGGCCAAAGATCTCTCCGCCAAAGACCCGCCCAAGAAGAGTAAGGTGGACTGCAATGTGTTAGTCTATATGAAAAAACTACCTTCTCATTTGAGTATATACGATACTCTGCTTCTCTTAAAAGAACTGCGTGAATCTTTAATCAAAGACCTTGAAGAACCTGATTAATTCCATGCTTTCTTTGTGGAGAAAGTAATGAAGGATAAACTGGCGGAAGTATATACAGCCGATATTACCTTTAGTGAAGAAGAACTCCTCCCGAGAACGTTTGAGCATAATCGAACGCTTTATGTGGCTAGGTACTATGATGATAAGAGGATAAATAAGATACTCATCGATAACGTCTCTTCGGTTAACCTTTGAATGTAAAGGTGCTCAAGAAGCTGTCTATGGATGTTCGATATCTCAGCTGTGAAAAGATCACTATTTCCGGATTCGACACGTAGTCTTCAAAAACGTTGGGGTCCACAGTATTGACATTGCGCTTTGGACAGTGTTCACACCATAATATTGCATTATTATATTCCCCATTCTTATTCTTTTTATAAATAAACAGGTGCTTTTGACGCATGTCTGCTACATGTTACAGGTTACAGGTTCTTAGACAGAAAATAGTGAAAACGATGTAAAGACGATGAAAAAGTGGACTTTAACCAATAAACAGAAGACTCTTGATCAAGCCTATATAAGGAACAATTCACAAAGCAAGATTCAAGACATCGACTCAAAGCGAAGTGGTAGAAGTCCACTACAATGTTCACTGGAAAATCTGGAAGAGAACCAGAAGCTAAATTGAGAAAAGACATAAAGAAATAAGAAGATAAAGAGCACCAGAGCCAGCCCACAAAACCCCAGGCCATGATCTCATCAATGGGCCGCGGAACCGCGGCCCAAACCCTACCCAGGACGCGGTTCCGCGGCCGTATGAAGCCCGGGATTCGCGAATTTTTGACTAAAATATTGGGCGGCGCTGAATACTTAACCTAAGAGCAAATTTGTAAATTTAGACATGCGGATAAAAATGTAACCTAGGGTTTCCTATTCTCTATAAATAGGAACTCTAAAGATTGTATTTTCTTATGCCTCCTTTTAATAATAAATTCAGAATTCTTTATGGAGAGCATCGGTGCCTTTTTTCAATTCATGAATTCAGATCTGACAACCCTGCGTTGATGTTTGTAGAGAGCCATCTGTAAGTAGTTTTATTTAATTGCTCTAGTTTAGATTTTAATTCTTTGCCCTAGGTAGATTTAATTCCTTGTCGTAGATAATTGTTTAGAGTTAGCTTTGGGGAAGGCTTTTGAGAAATGAGATCTCTCATCCCTTTCTTACCAATCATATATTTTCAATAGGACTCCATGCATACATGCACACACCGCGCCCTACGGCATCCTACCCCTCGAGGTAACGATGACACCGTAGTATAAAGGCCCGGTTGCGTGCGTTTTCCATGGAGGTTAGGGTAAGGATCTCTAAAGGAAGGACAAGAACCTAGAGGAAGGAACACCTTCCCGAATGGATCTAATCCCCTTTATTGATAATTACCATAACTCCTCATAGATCTTCATTTAGTTATAGAAAGCGTTGAGATTTATGTACATTTCCAAACCATTCCTAAACCTAACCCTTGCAAGACTAGATCTAGATAATCTTAGATAGATAGATTTAGATTTTAGATTTAATAAGAAATCCGAACGTCCATCGGAATTAACTCGTAAGAGCGATTAGGAAATTCACAACATCCCTGTGGACCGATCCGTACTCACCGGCTAGCTACATGCGACGCCGTTCTTGATTGCGGTTATAGATAGTTTTTGAGACCAATCAGACAGCTCGTCACGGACGTAAAATTCCATGTCATTGAAGGAAAGACGTGCTACAGAACTTTACTCAATAGACCTTGGCTACATGAGCATGGCATCATCTCTTTTACACAACATCAATGTATGAAGTATTTTAAAGATGGTCAAGAGCACATCATTATAGGAGAGCTCAACCCTTTCTCCGTGAATGAAGTACGGAAATATAAAGATGCCAAGTACTTCCTGTCGGACTTGGAAGATACTGAAAGGTGCGGCAATTCGCAGAACAAACAAGTACAAGCAGCCACCATTCTGATCTTTGGAAGTGATTCTGAAAAAGAAAAGATAGTGTTCATAGGTCAACCTCAGAGGGAAATCAATAAACATAGCTTGTCAACCCCCATTCCAGTCTTCGGCGGTGACTTGGAAGAAGAAGTTGATGCAGTGTTCTCTACTCACCAGCCGGCGAAGACTCCTGATGAAGCAGACTGAGCTCTATATATTGCGATGGTTCCGTATTGCCACTACAAAGAATTCGATGCACTCAGCATCTACAACATGTAGGAGTTGGTCGCTTTTCATGTACCTTTCAGATATAGATGTGAGAAGGTGATTCTCTTCTACAAATCGAAAGAGACCAAAGTAGAGAAAGAGATCTAGCATGGACTTAATCTGAATCTTGACAAGTTGCAACCCATCCGCATGCCGAGATACTTCATGAAAGGACTAAGGGAATTCTTGAAGTATCAGGGAATACTATTCAAACAAACTATCCGTCAGGCTCAATATTACAAGAGGATCTGGGAAGTGCCAGGGACTTGCCAAATCAAGTCGAACAGAAAGATAGAAACTGCTGACTTAGGATATATACAACACAAGAAGCGAGAGCAAACTCATAGCTTCTATGCTTTAAGAGAAGGAGAAAACGCTTGGCTGGTAGATGATGCGACCGAGCAAGAGGGATATACCCCGCAAAGCGCTTCAATCCAACCATCAAAAGAGACAACTGAGACGCTGATAAAAGAAGCGATTCAAGAATTTAATGAGCTCTAAGAAGGTATAATGGCCCTATATGAAAAATTCATGCGGTTGCCCCCGACCGAGCAATATAATGATGTAAGAAGTTATGCTAGCTCGGCTCCACAACAACTACTTCTGCCTTCCTTTATAAGAGAGGAGGTTCGAAGCGGTGACAACAAGACTAGGATGATATCTATGTCCAACCCTCAACCAAAACAATGTGTTAATGAGAAAAATTCCACCCAAGCTCATGCCTTATACAGAAGATGGGACGGGGTAACTCTTTTCCCCGTGACAAGACAAGGAAGATATTCGCCCTCATCATGAAGCACCATATGTTAACACTGCCCAAGTCTAATCGGCCCTATCAAGTACATGCCTTTGATAATCTAGATTAATGTCTCTACCATCGGATCATCGGTCATCCGATCAAAGATTGCTTCATCTTCAAGAATCAGGCGGAAGAACAATATAGGCAAGGCAAGTTCACACTAAGTGACAGTTGAAGAGTGGAGCCCTCACAAAACCATGTACTAATGCAAAATTACTCCACCAAATCGGAGCGTGTCCAGCCCAAGAAGCAGAAGCTCACCCAAGTTTGCCATATGATAAGACTTTCTAATGAAAATGACGATGGAGAAAAGCCTAGGCTTTTCGATTGGCTTGCCAATAAGGACAAGGAGATCACAAAACTGCCGCCAGCACCTAAGGAACTGGAAGATGGAATCTATACCACCGCCGATGAATTGAAGAAGGTAGATTTAGGAATGGAGGATAATCCGAGACCAACGTTCGTCAGTGAGCTGTTGTTTGAAGAACAACTAGCCACTTTAAAAGAAGTTCTCATGGAATACAGAGACTTCTTTTCTGGGAACTACTTCGAGATACCGGGTCTTGATACAGAAATAGCAGTGCATAAGCTGGCCATAACGCCCAAGATAAAGTCTGTCAAGCAGTCTTCGAAGGATGCGGCTCAAGCTCGAGATGACCGTCAACGCCGAAGTCAAGAAGTTAATCGACTCGGGCTCAATACCCGGACTGGATTGCCAATATCGTCCCTGTGATGAAGAAGAATGAGACTGTTCACATCTGCATGGACTTTCGGGACCTCAATAAGGCATGCCCGAAAGATGACTTTCCCATTCCAGTTACGGAATTAATAATAGACAATACGTCTACTCATGAGGTCTTCTCTTTTATAGATGGATCTTCAGGGTATAATCAGATAAAGATGGATCTCGAACACAAAAAGCACACGGCTTTTCATACCCTGCTAAGCGACTTATGTTATAAAGTGATGCCGTTTAGACTGAAGAATGCTGGAGCAACATATCAGAAAGCGATGACCAAGATCTTCGACGACCTTATTCACGAGATAGTCAAATGTTATATAGATAATCTTGTGGTCAAGAGCATGCCTCACAAGGAGCACTGGGAGCACTTAAGGATAGTCTTCAAACGCCTTCGGAAATATAATCTGAAGACAAACCCGTTGAAATGTGCATTCATAGTCTCTTCCAGTAAGTTCCTAGGTTTTATAATCCGCCACCGAAAGTTCGAAGTCGACCCCTCCAAAATCAGGGCTATTACGGAAATGCCCTTGTTTCTTCCCAAATAATAATAATAATAATAATAATAATAATAATAATAATAATAATAATAATAATAACTCATGGGACTTAAGTGTTGGCGTAAGAAAGATAGGCTCTACCATGCGCCAATAATTCTAGGAGCTGCGTCAATATTTTGAGGCCCTTGCTTCTTTAACATTTAGAAAAATATTTTTCCAATCTGGTTAACCAGAAAATCTTTAAATAAAAGATTAAAAATATATATAGCTTAAGCTATTCAAGATATTCTCTACCTTTTTAAAATAGAAAGATAGTTTGTTAACAAGAGATACACTATTTTATATTTTTCTAAATAAAGAAAGATATAAATCTTGTTAATAAGGACCCTTGGATTTATAATCCGTCCTTTGTATATTTTGATCCAAAACCACAATACATAACAATGATAAAGGCATCCCCAAGCGAGAGCTAGCTCTTCGCCAATCGGCGGATCCACAACCACGCAAAGCATAAATATAAGTATACGACGCCCAACGGCGAAGTTCACCACAAAAGATAAATAAATAAGTAAGACATAAACCCAAAAGCGAACATAAAACCCATCGCTCAAGTCTCGCAACAACAAGTCTCACTAATGTCTCATTACTTATACAAAAACTAGTTTTGATTGATGGAGTTGACTAGATACAAAATGGAATATAAATACAAGAGTGGGTTCGATACAAATGTCCCACTTACCAAAGCAATCACCCGAAAGCAACTATGTGCCAGCGATGCCGCTACTGATCCATGCGGTCAACCTGCAAGAACTGTGGCATAACGGGGGTGAGTTACCAACTCGTAAATAGAAAAACATCAACAAGTAGAAATCGAATAAATAACGACTCTTAGGTCGACTATATCATAAAGGTAATACTATGATATCTAGGGTGACCGTATCTATATATGTGCCAATAAGGTAATCAATGCCTATAAGCATGTGGATATCATCCAACAATATAATCAATGTCTGTATGCATGCGCATCTCATCCACGTTATATCATCAATGTATGTATGCATGTGGATCCCATCCACGTGTCAACCAATGACACAACAACATCATGCATGTAAATATCATAAAAGCATATGCATGGAATTATGAGGATATAAATCAACGCGTGTCCCTCGCGACACATCAAGATCATGGAACCTGAGTGTCCAGCATCGACACTCGAAAACATCATGAAACCCATGCCCAGCATCGACACGTAAATCCTCATATATCTTGGGCTCCGTCAATCTGGATCGGCCTTTGGGCTCCATCTGCGGGATCGGCCTGTGGGCTCCTGCAGACAGGTCGGCCCCTATCCATCTCTTGACTCCAGTCGGTATCCTCCGGATAACCGCCAGGTCTAACCAATCACTGGTAGGTAGTAGTCCCTCTGCCAGGCTCATCGTCATCCCCACGATCTTCTCGCCCTGGGGTACCGTACCGGGTCTACCATGTACCCGCAATCGGCCTCATCTAGCTCCTCGAATCGGGTTTCACATGTCACACATCTCAGAGCTGAGAAAACGCATGGTGGACGCACTAAAATATCATATCAAGAGAAACCGGGTTTTTAAAACAGTACATGCTTTCTTTTGAAATAGCCACGGTTCTCAAATCCAGAAATTTCATGAAAATAGCATATCTCAATGCGTAAAAGCGTAAAGCATGATGTATGCGACATATAACAGAAATGTAAGCATATCCGTATATCATGCAACATAGAACAGTAATATGCATATATCGAGGGGAAACCGCTCTTTTAAATGAATACAGTTTTAAAATATATCCTGCGTTTCCCAAATCTCCGAAATCAAATGCAACATCGTAAAAAAGGTGCACATGTATATGTACGCAAGTATGGGTGTACAATATGTATGTATGCAAGTATGGATGTACAATATGTATGTACCCAAGTATGGATGTACAATATGTATGTACACAAGTATGGGTGTACAATATGTATGTACGCAAGTATATCGTGCAAGGAGTCATATCATGATGCAGCAAATCCTACTGTATAGTGATATAGAAATTATCGATGATGAAGTGTGTGAGCTGGCAAATCTGTGTACGTGTAACATACACATCATTGATAATGGTGTAAGTGTACTAGCACAAGTATATGCAATGCAATGAGAATAACATGAATGCAGCATAAGGTAAATCATATGCAAATACTGACAGGTATACGTATCTAACATGACCGAGTCGGTGAATCTAACCATCGGCATCTAGCCTCACGACATCACGTACGGTATAATCCATCGTACGGCGGTATTAAACCAATAGGGATCCTATCAACCTATATGACAATGAGGGTACGGCCTAATGTCACGTACAGCCTATCATTCATGTTTCACAACATGAATACACATATATATATCCATATACCTATGTCCCAAGTCACATCCATAACAATCTCATATCAGGGGACCGGCAAGGTATCAATCCTTTTAATCGACTCGCATCCGTATACCAACATATCATCATATCACATGCCAAATCGTATTCTCTTTTCATCGCATCTATATCTCACATAAGGTCAATTTACAATTACATTCTACCTTTACTATAAGCATACATATCTAATCTAACATACACACCCGAACTATACAATCAGTTTTTTAAAGATGCGAATCATAGTTTTGAAAGTAAGGGCTACGGTTTTTTTAAGGAAAAGATATCATTTGAAAATCCGTAACGTCCCTCAAGGTACCTGTTTAAAAGATGCATATGATTCTTCAGTTTGGAAATAGGTATGGTTCGGATGACGCATTTACGTCGGCTATCTAGTCTTATAGTACCCTAAACGGCGATATCATCAAACGTCATCCTCGAATCCTGTCATCACATTTTAGTCGTATGATATCACTTCTAACTATCCTTTAGTTTCTAATATGGTTTCTCTAACTATCTTTTAACTCTATCTATAGTTTTCTATTAAAGGTTTCCTTAACTATATACTATGAATCGGTTTCCATCAAAAACTTACGGGGGTGCTATACGCCATCCACCCGACTTCCCCCGTGGATATAGATCCACTCACCTTGATCCTTGCTTTTCGAAGTCGATGACGTCATGCTCTGTCGCCTCGGAATTCACGCGGAGGTACCTACAATAATACACAAATCGCAATCGCTATTAACATTACGCCCGGAAAACCAAAACGGTACACGGATCGCCTATACGTTAGAACCTATAGCCCACGCATGTAAAACCAACCAATTGTCCCTAGTCGTTGATGTACAAATATCCAACAACCAAAATCCAAATCCAAATTGCAAAACTTATCATTCAAAATACGGAAAACACGAAAACAACAACATAGGAAAACCCTTCCCAGATTTCACTATAGGACAAACTAAGGGATTTTGCACATAGGTTTGCTCTAGATGTAACAAAACAAGGATACCCACCGAAAATATACAATTTCCCCTCTAATGTTGCCGCAATTTGCCACCACAGAGAATAAATTTGCGACCAGAAAAAAGGGGCAGAGGTTCAGGTTTCAGGGGGTGGTTCATGGTTGCCTGCATATCTCGTGGTCATGGGAATTTATTTTATAAAGGCCTCGGGTCATCCCAGATTACTATATACCATCACTAATTCCACAAAAATCCAATATCGATGAATCTAAAGTTCGTATTTTTGGGTTTTGGTCACTGGTCCAAGTCAAGAATTGGTCTTTAGGGTCTTGTACACCCTCAATATTGATCATAAGTCCATAAGTCACCCAAACCCTCTCTAGAATTTTCTAACATCACAATCACCAATAAACCAATTCTAAACTAAAACTAAAATATAAAGGAACTTAAAACTACCTAAATGGTAGAAATTATACCTCATTTAGGCCACTCAAGAAAACCTTAGCTTCTTAATGTCATCAAAATTCCACTTTGCTTGGTCCAATGCGATGAGGGTGAGGAGGTGATCATTTATTGTGAAAGGGGTATAGGGTTTTGAGAAGTATTTTAAGATGGATCTAGGGTTGAAGGTGGAGGGAAGTGAGGAATAAGAAGGAGAAGAAAATGATGGGGGAAAATGAAATGAGACAGCACCACTCTCTATTCCTCTCTTATTTTCACCCCCACACTCATGTCCCACTCTCTCTCTCTCTTTCCAAGTCAGCATGCCACCTTTTTCCCTTTTTCTTTTCTTTTTAAAACCCAAACAATATAATATCCCAACACAACACAATAAAATAACATGTAACCAAAATGCAACATGACATGGTGCACTAGCCATGGAAAACTGTAGAAACACGGATTTGGCCTAATCGCGATTAGCAGTGTACTAATCGGGGTTTTATTTAAACTGCATATAATTGATTTTTAAAATGCCAAATCCTTTAAATATATTTTTAATGAATAAATCATTTTAAATATCCAATTATTTCACAAATTTTGGTATATATTTATACCCTTTTTCGAAAACCCCAATTTCGCAAATCGGGCAGTTTTCGGGAAATATATTATTTTAATATTAAATTCCAAAAATAACATTTTATATTTTCTGAAATGTTACAGTCTTCCCCCTTAAATAAATTCGGTCCCCGAATTTAAATTTTAACCCCCAAGTGCTAAAATATTTCAATAATCAACTCAAATCAACGGAGCTCCGAAAGCACAGAAGATATAGAATAACACAGCGCGTCAAGTGCGCATGAAAACGAGTACAAAACTCAAAAACCAAACTCCGTCAAGCATCACGCAAATTATCGTATTCGCACGCATATCCTCGGAGTTACAATGGAAATACAGATCTCGAAATCTACTACTGAAATCCAATATGCACTAGTCAAATACTGTAATACATATGTAGTACGCATCCTTGAAAAAAAATCTCCAAAACTGAATAAAACACGTGAAAAATCATTTCTGAATCACCGCGTGAATGTCCATATATGTTTTGCTCAAATATACGTTCCGCCGTCTTTGAAATATCCCAGAAGGTTTTCCTTTATAAACATTCGTATCGCTCATAGACACGTAAGAAATAGCGAGACTGTAGCTCCTTTTTGAAAACCTCTGGTTAAACTTTTAATGCATGCAAAATACTCAGGTACTGTACTCAGATCAGTTCTGTTCGGCTACTACATAACATAGTGCCTATCATGAAAACAAGGTGCTCAAGAGCAAAATCAGCCTCAAAAGGCTTATCTAACAATCATGTGCATCTGGTGTGTACGGAAATCAAATCCAAATACAAGTGCTACGAACGTGCACGAAAGCAAAACTAAGTGCAACGAGTGTACACGAAAGCATCTGTTCAGTGCAACGGGTGTGTATGACAACAATATCAAGTACATCTAGAATGCACGAAATCTCAAACCGGTGCAACTAACATGCACGAATGAAAATCCCAATCGAGTGCATCCGGTGTGCACAAAATCATATCACATATCATGCGCCCAACATGCGTGAAAATCCAAATCAAGTGTATCTGACATGCACAAAAGAAATCTAAATCAAGTGCATCCAACATGCACGAATGAAATCTAAAACAAGGGCATCCAACATGCACGAGTACAATCTCACTCAATTGCATCCGATGTGCACAAAATCCAATATCAAGCACCTAATATGCGCAAAAATCGAACCCAAGGGCGTCAGTCCATATAAATGCCCAGTGCGGTAAAGCGCACGAAAAACGAACGTCAAGTGCAACGCGCACAAAAACCTAAATCTGGTAACAAAAATGCTCAAAGACATAAATCGGGTGCAACCATTATACGGAGTATAAATCTAGTGCAACTAATGCACGAATACCCGTCCGGTGCAACAAATGCATGAAATGCAAATCTAGTGCGACAAAATACAAATACGGTGCATTTAGTGCACGAAATACAAATCCGGTGCATCAAATGCACAAAATACCAATCAATAACTCAAATGCGTAAATAGCAACACCGAGTGTACCAAGGTGTATAAAATCATAAAAGTGTGCAACTGCGTGCACAAATCACATATTAATGCACTGCAAGCACATATAAGCTATACCGAGTGCAAAAATCAAATCGAGTGCGTACCACATGCACAAAATCAAATCAACTGTATGAAATCCACGAAATCATAAACAAGTGCAGCCAAGACACAAAATCAATATCAAGTGCAATAGATATGCACAAATCACAACCCAACACAACGGCGTATAAAACATATCTCAAGTGCAATACTATGCACAAAATGTAAATGCCCAGTAGGTGCAGCCATGGTGCACGGAATCAATATCAAGAAACTCATCATCAAAACTCAAATCCAAGCGGTATAAGTGTGATACTCAGATCACAAACGCAAAACGCAACAAATGACATTGAGGTACACCTCTTACAATGTCGAAGAATAAATCGGTGCGCCTAAAACTGGCAGAACAAGAACATCCGCTTGCCTCCTGCTCACGGTCTTGCATCCTTTATCTCTGGATCCTCATCTTCTCTGTGGATTTACTAATCTCGCAATCCATCGGCTCATCGGCCCGGTCAGGTGTGCTAACGGGAACGATTCCGTTCTGGCACTTCTCTGGTCTTCTCTCGGCCAATTATCACGACCACTCGTAAAGCAGCACGTCACTGGTATCGGCCTCTGCCCTTCTGAATACACGTGACACAACTGATCCTGGGTGCAAATCTCATCGCAGCAGTGTCCTGGAAGGAACCTGCTCAGGGTCTCTTCCAATCTCGGAAAATCTAGCTTCTCAATGTCATCAAAATCCCACTTTGCTTGGTCCAATGCGATGAAGGTGAGGAGATGATCATTTTTTGTGAAAGGGGTATAGGGTTTTGAGAAGTATTTCGAGATGGATCTAGGGTTGAAGGTGGAGGGAAGTGAGGAAGAAGAAGGAGAAGAAAATGATGGGGGGAAATGAAACGAGTCAGCCCCTCTCTCGCTTCCTCTCTTATTCTCACCCCCACACTTATGTCCCTCTCTCTCTCTCTCTCTCTATCTTTCTCTCTCTCTCTATCTCTCTCTATCTATCTCTCCAAATCATCATGCCACATTTTTCCCTTTTTTCTTTTCTTTTTAAAACCCAAACCATATAATACCCCAACACAACACAATAAAACAACATGTAAACAAAATGCAACATGACATGGTGCACTAGCCATGGAAAACTGTAGAAACACGGATTTGGCCTAATAGCGATTTGCAGTGTACTAATCTGGTTTTTATTTAAACTGCATATAATTGATTTTTAAAATGCCAAATCCTTTAAATATATTTTTAATGAATAAATCATTTTAAATCTCCAATTATTTCTCAAATATTGGTATATATTTATACTCTTTTTCGAAAACCCCAATTTCGCAAATCGGGCAGTTTTCGGGAAATATATTATTTTAATATTAAATTTCAAAAATAACATTTTATAATTTTTGAAATATTACAGTCTTTCCCCTTAAATAAATTCGGTCCCCGAATTTAAATTTAAACCCCCAAGTGCTAAAACATTTCAATAATCAACTCAAATCAATGGGGCTCCGAAAGCACGGAAGATACAGAATAACACAGCGCGTCAAGTGCGCATGAAAACGAGTACAAAACCGAAAAACCAAACTCCGTCAAGCGTCACGCAAATCATCGGATTCGCACGCATATCCTTGGAGTTAAATGGAGATACAGATCTCAAAATCTACTACTGAAATCTAATATGCACTAGTCAAATACTATAATACATATATAGTATGCATCCTTGAAAAAAATATCCAAAACTGAATAAAACACATGCAAAATCATTTCTGAATCGCCGCGTGAATGCGCAACTCATGGCACAAGTGACGGACGCTCATTTGTAAAGTAATAATATATGTCCATATATGTTTAGCTCAAACATACATTCCACCGTCCTTGAAATATCCCAGAAGGTTTTCCTTTGTAAACGTTCGTGTCGCTCACAGACACGTAAGAAATAGCGAGACTATAGCTCCTTTTTGAAAACCTCTGGTTAAACTTTTAATGCATGCAAAATACTCAGGTACTATCCTCAGATCAGTCCTGTTCGGCTACTACATAATATAGTGCCCACCATGAAAATAAGATGCTCAAGAGCAAAATCAGCCTCAAAAGGCGTATCTAACAATCATGTGCGTCTGGTGCGCATGGAAATCAAATCCAAATACAAGTGCTACGAACATGCACGAAAACAAAACTAAGTGCAACGTGTGTGCCCGAAAGCATCTGTCCAGTGCAACGGGTGTGCATGAAAACAATATCAAGTGCATGTAGAGTGCACGAAATCTCAAACCAGTGCAACTAACATACACGAATGAAAATCCCAATCGAGTGCATCCGGTGTGCACAAAATCATATCTCATATCATGCACCCAACAAACGCGAAAATACAAATCAAGTGCAACTGACATGCACAAAAGAAATCTAAATCAAGTGCATCCAACATACACGAATGAAATCTAAAACAAGGGCATCCAACATGCACGAGTACAATCTCACTCAAGTGCATCCGATTCGCACAAAATCCAATATCAAGCGCCTAATATGCGCAAAAATCCAATCCAAGCGCGTCAGTCCATATAAATACCCAGTGCGGTAAAGCGCACGAAAAACGAACGTCAAGTGCAACGCACACGAAAACCTAAATCTGTTAACACAAATGCTCAAAGACATAAATCGGATGCAACCAATGTACGGAGTATAAATCTAGTGCAACTAATGCACGAATACCCGTCCGGTGCAACAAATGCATGAAATGCAAATCTAGTGCGACAATATACAAATACGGTTCATCTAGTGCACTTAATACAAATCCGGTGCATCTAGTGCACGAAATACAAATACGGTGCATCTAGTGCACGAAATACAAATCCGGTGCATCAAATACACAAAATACCAATCAATAACTCAAATGCGTAAATAGCAACACCGAGTGTACCAAGGTGTATAAAATCATAAACGTGTGCAACTGCGTGCACAAAACACATATCAATGCATTGCAAGCACATATAAGCTATACCGAGTGCAAAAATCAAATCGAGTGCGTACCACACGCACAAAATCAAATCAACTGTATGAAATCCATGAAATCATAAACATGTGCAGCCAAGGCACAAAATCAATATCAAGTGCAATAGATATGCACAAATCACAACCCAACACAACGGCGTATAAAACATATCTCAAGTGCAATACTATGCACAAAATGTAAATGCCCAGTAGGTGCATCCATGGTGCACGAAATCAATATCAGGAAACTCATCATCAAAACTCAAATTCAAGCGGTATAAGCGTGATACTCAGATCACAAACGCAAAACGCAACAAATGATATTGAGGTACACCTCCTACAATGTCGAAGAATAAATCGGTGCGCCTAAAACCGGCAGAACAAGAACATCCGCTTGCCTCCTGCTCACGGTCTGGCATCCTCTGTCTCTGGGTTCTCATCTTCTCTGTGGATTTACCAATCTCGCAATCCATCGGCTCATCGGTCCGGTCAGGTATGCTAACGGGAACGATTCTGTTCCGGCACTTCTCTGGTCATCTCTCGGCCAATCATCACGACCACTCGTAAAGCAGCACGTCACTGGAGTCGGCCTCTGGCCTTCTGAATACACGTGACACAACTGATCCTGGGTGCAAATCTCATCGCAGCAGTGTCCTAGAAAGAACCTGCTCAGGGTCTCTTCCAATCTCGCCTATGCCGAACTATACGGAGGCTGATACTCTTGCATAATCTTTTTTCGCTTTCTGGACTTCTGCGTTCTCAGCATAACATTTCCTTAGGAATTGGCCGCATCCCAACGCCTCTGTAAGCATATCAGATCTCTGATCTCGATGGAGAGTAACAACAGTTCGTGAACCACTCCGGGCAAACCTCTGGTTCCACTTGTCTGTAGCATCGTCCACTTCGACGCCACGTCATGCTAACTGCGCACTGCAACTGTTCTCGGCCACGGTCAATTCGGAGTCTCTCACACAGACTCGAAGTTACGAACTTGGTATTTTCATCACTCTGTATAAGATATCTGGCCGAACACGTCCTCGGGATCTTGTCCTAACCATCGGAGGTAAACTCAATACTCATCCGCTCTCGATCAACTCATAACACATCTAGGTGAGGTCATCTATCCGAAACTGGTCAGCTTACTGATCTCTTCTTACGAGATATCCGGACGACGTCAACTTTTCGATCGATTCGTCAAAGTCCCATAATTCCCCAAAAGCTCAACACCTGAGCTCAGTCTAATAATATCCCGTACATGCCACAGTACCTATGAACCAACCGTAGAAGGATAAACCCAAGACTCACTGATGGCACCGCTGAACTGCTGCAAACCCTAAGGTTCAGAAGCGGTTCTACGGTCATTATGTCGAGTTAGGGTTTCATTCTTCTAGAGGGTCCACAGAATTACTTGCGTGTTCCTTCGAATACTTTAAACTTGGAAAAATGGTTTTCTGATATTCGTTCCAACTTTTTAACTCCGCCTAGACGACATGTGAATACCCTTCATCCGCATGCTAAAGAATGCCTCAATCTTCCAGGAAAGACGATACATCACGGTCATCTCTGGATCGGTCATCTCTAGACCTGAGTAAGACTCTCCATACTGGAAATCTTCAACTCAACTGGGCCGGCGTCGGCGCATCAATCTGACGAATCACCTTCGTCCCTCAACTCGGGATAGACTAGCTATCATCTGTGGCATCTCTGCCAGGAAGTTACAGCGATCTCGGCTCGTAAACTCTGGAAGCAGCATCACATCAATCTCAGCAACCGCTGGGTTATCTGTCCACACGGTAGACGACATCACAATCTCTGAGGTAGGCTGTACATCAACAGTCCTCTCGCAACTGGCAGCTCTAACAATGGCCCGATCATCCGGTGCAAAACCAAACACTCGCCTCATCCGAGAGGTCACAACACAACACTACATCGAGACGTTCCCATGTCACCAGAATACACAAAGGTCATTCCTCATCCATGACAAGCTCTCCCTGACCGCATCACTAGCAGCAGCTTAATCTGCGCTCAAACCATGGTGACAGGAACTTCAAGCATGCATCGACGAAAACATATCAACGGAATGAAAGGAATCAACAGATCCAGGATGGATACATGATCATAAGAAGGAACAATATCAATGAGAGTATGATCATGGAAACGAATAGAATCAACGATCTCAAATGGATGTATAATCATGGGTATGAAGAGAATCATAAGTCTCAAAAATATGTACATCCTAAGGTTTCTTAAGTGGAGTATCGTATCGTAAATATGTCGCGGAACATATGTACGGTACGTCACTCTACTCAAGCTACCTACTCCATCAATCAAGGTCAACCTATGAAATGTAAGTTCGGGTCTAATACCCCCTGTTCAAGTCTAAGTTCCGTAAGATCAAGCCTAGGTTCCGAAATACATACGCGCCCTAGACTCCGCATAGTCAAACATAGATTTGAACCAAGGATAAACCTAGCGCTCTGATTCCAACTTTGTCACGACCCAAAATTTAGCTCATGACTGGCACTTAAATCATGCCACGTCTAAAGGCGTAATATAATTCAAGTAAGCCGAAACCCAGAAATCTAAACCTTTTTAAGAAAATAAAAGAGGTGCAGTTTTGAAAAAGGTATAATGAAGACAACCGGTTTACTAAAAGCATGGATAAAAGAACATGGAAATACAAGTAAGTTTATTAGTTGAAAAAAAACATTTTTCGTCTTTTAAAAATTTGGGCAGCACCTCCCTTGTATATTTTGATCCAAAACCACAATACATAACAATAATAAAGGCATCCCCAAGCGGGAGCTAGCTCTTCGCCAATCGGCGGATCCACAATCACGCAAAGCATAAATATAAGTATACGACGCCCAACGGCGAAGTTCACCACAAAAGATAAATAAATAAGCAAGACATAAACCCAAAAGCGAACATAAAACCCATCGCTCAAGTCTCGCAATAAAAAGTCTCACTAATGTCTCATTACTTATACAAAAACTAGTTTTGATTGATGGAGTTGACTTGATACAAAATGGAATATAAATATAAGAGTGGGTACGATACAAATGTCCCACCTACCAAAGCAATCACCCGAAAGCAACTATGTGTCAGCAATGCCGCTACTGATCCATGCGGTCAACCTGCAAGAACTGTGGCACAATGGGGGTGAGTTGTCAACTCGTGAGTAGAAAAACATCAACACGTAGAAATCGAATAAACAACGACTCCTAGGTAAACTATATCATAAAGGTAATACTATGATATTTAGGGTGACCGTATCTATATATGTGCCAACAAGGTAATCAATGCCATTAAGCTTGTGAATATCATCCAACAATATAATCAATGTCTCTATGCATGCGGATCTCGTCCACGTTATATCATCAATATATGTATGTATGTGGATCCCGTCCACGTGTCAACCAATGACACAACAACATCATGCATGTAAATATCATAAAAGAATATGCATGGAAGTATGAGAATATAAATCAACGCGTGTCCCTCGCGACACATCGAGAACATGGAACCTAAGTGTCCAGCATCGACACTCGAAAACATCATGAAACCTGTTCATATCATAATTTTGCATTATTATATTCCCCATTCTTATTCATTCTGCAAATAAATAGGTGCTTTTGATCCATGTCTGCTAAATAGTTACAGGTTACAGGTTTTCGGAACAAAACAGTGAAAATAATGAAAAGACGCTACAAAAGTAAGACTACGACCAACAAATAGAGAATCTTTATCATGCCTACAGTTTGAGGAACAAGCGAAGATCAATGAACAATTTCACAAAGTACAAAGGCAGCGTAAGATTCAAGACTTCAACACGAAGCGAACGGTAAAAGTCTACTATATTCTGCACTGTGGAAATCTGGAAGAAATTAGAAGACATTCTGAGAAACCAAGTGAAGAAGACAGAAGAAAAAGGCAACATGAAGCAACCCTGAAGAATCTAGCAAGAGAGCCCACAAGATGGCCGCGGAACCGCGGCCAAACATGCCTTCTTGCCACGGTTCCGCGGTCATATAGTGCACGTGCAGTGCACGTGTCGGTGCACTTGTGTCGGTGGGTGTCGGTGCTTTGACTCGGTCTTTGGGGTTATTTTTGTAATTCTAGATATGGATCAGATATAAACCCTAGGGTTTTTATTATCTATAAATAGGAACCCTACAGCTCTTTTTGGAGCGTGCCTCTTTTTGGGTGCTTCTTTTGAGATGCCTCTTTTTATTTCTAGATCTTAGATTTTCATTCCTTATAATCGTCAAAGAGTGCATCAATAAAGAAGTAAGTTTTTTTTATCTTGCCTTAGTTATTTTAATTTCTTTTCTGCTCTAGTATAAATTTTATTTATCTGCCCTAGTTATAAAAACTTTATATATTTGTCGTAGTTTAGTTAATTAGGTTATTAAAAAAAATCATAAAAATGAATTCGTTTATCAATTCCCTAATGAGTGAGTAGTTCCTCACTTGTTAGGGTTAGGTTTAGAGAAGGTTTGAGAGATGAAAATCTATCATCCCTTTCTTGCCCGTTCAGCATTTTAAAGTAGGACTCTATGCATACAAACACACACCGCTCACTACGGCACCCTATCCCACGAGATAGCGGTGATACCCTAGTTAAAGACCGGTTGTGATTGTTTTCCATGGAGGTTAGGGTAAGAGTTAAGAAAGGACGGATAAGGACCAAGAGGAAGAAACCTAGTTTCTTCCTGATCGTGCTAATCCCCTTTGTTAATTATTAGCTTAACACCTAAAAGTTCTTAATTAGGGCAAAGAAAGCGGTGAGAATAATTGATTTTCCAAACTAACCTAATCTTAACCCTAGCAAGATTTTTATAAACTTTTATCTCATTCTTAGATCTTAAAATAAAACCAAAATCTTTTGGATTTAACTCGTTAAAACACAAAGAATAGGAATCCATCTTCCTGTGGACCGACCCGTACTCAACCGGCTAGCTACCAAGCGACACCGTTATTGATTGCGGTATATTCTTAACTTTGATTCAAAAACGCAAGCACGCAAAAACCTCTTTCAATCAAATGTCGACGTTGCCGGGGAGACGGTAGTCTCTTTCTTTGTGTAATTTCGGGTTAAAAAATAATAAATAAAAAATAAAAAATTTAAAAATTATAAAAATTGAAAAATTTTAAAACAAAAAAAAAATTAAATAAATAAAATAAAATAATTCATCTTGTTTTACTTCAAAGGTATTGTGTGAATTGTGCAGGAAAAAAAGACGGACAGATTCAGATCTGGAAAATCCCAGTGAACAAATCAAGAAACAGAAAATCTGAACAAACAGGGGAGAATCCAAACAACACAGAGAAAAATTTTGGAGATCCAAACCAACTAAACCGCTGCGGAACCGCGGCAGATCCCGGCAAACGCACCATATTTGTGCTCGGTAAGGTTTCTTCCTTTGCATTCATATGTATATTTTTGCACATACTTATTTTAAAATCAAATAAAAACCGAAAAAATTTAAAAATTATAAAAATTGAAAAATTCAATTTTGGCCATAATTGACTTAAGTTTGACATGACGGTTGACTAGTTAGGAAAAATTAGATCCAAAACTTAGTAAATTAAAAACCCTAAAAATAACCTTCTTTTAAAATTTAACGGTAGAAAATATATGTCCTTGTGGTTTACTTAGAAATAGGCAAATTTTGAGCTCACTTCTTGGGCTAAGTCAAAATAAGGGAAGAGTATTGAAATTTTTATTAAAGTGTAAGTCTGAAAAATAATCCCTAAGCTTAAGTCTAAATTCTGAAAATATATACCCTACAACTTGCACAAACACGAACCTTGAAACTTGGAATAGTAGAGGAGACCTTGAAATGCTCTTGTCTAAAATCCTTAGTATGAAGAAAAATTATATGTGTGAATAAAGAGATATAAAAAAAATGAACACTGGTTTTTTAATTACTTAAGACTGCGTAAAATAAAAAATTATAGCGAGAGTGCTTTATCACCTAGTGCCTTAGACCAACTGGTTTGGGAGTCACTGCTAAAAGCCTTAGGTATTACAAGACGAGAAATTACGCCTTAATGCGCAAACACGTTTTGTAATCGGTCGTTAGTACCTCAAGAAGTATTAACAGTCGCATGAAGGATGTGTGAGCAATTTCATCTAAAAATTCACCAACTAAAAGAACTTTGGATGATGGACAAGAGTATAAGAGCTTGAATTGAATTTCCAAGTGTAGGGGTGATACATACACACACGTAGGGGTATATGATTGGGGTTTGGATGAGAGATAAGAATGAAAAATAGGACTTATATTTTTAGTAGAGATGATAAAAATTCCTAAGTTGAGATGGAACCTTAGAAAGAAAACTCAAAAGATGCTAAAAGCTAAATAAATTTACAGAACATATACATTCTTAAGTTAAAGAAGCGTACACGCAAAAACCACTTTCAATCAAAACCCGTGCCCAGCATCAACACGTAAATCCTCATATATCTCGGGCTCCGTCAATCCGGATCGGCCCTCGGGCTCCGTCTACGGGATCGATCCGCAGGCTCCAGCAGACGGGACAGCCCCTATCCATCTCTCGACTCCGGTCGGTATCCTCCGGATAACCGCCAGGTCCAACCAATCACCAGTAGGTAGTAGTCCCTCTACCAGGCTCATCGTCATCCCCATGATCTTCTCGCCACGGGGTACCGTACCGGGTCCACCATGTACCCGCAATCGGCCTCATCCAGCTCCTCGAATCGGGTTTCACATATCACACGTCTCAGAATCGAGAAAATGCATGGTGGACGCACTGAAATATCATATCAAGAGAAACCGGGTTTTAAAACAGTACATGCTTTCTTTTGAAATAGCCACGGTTCTCAAATCCAGAAATCTCATGAAAACAGTATATCTCAATGCGTAAAAGCGTAAAGCATAATATATGCGACATATAACAGAAATGTTAGCATATCCGTATATCATGCAACATGAAACAGTAATATGCACATATCGAGGGGAAACCGCTCTGTTAAATGAATCCAGTTTTAAAATATATCCTGCGGTTCCCAAATCTCCAAAATCAAATGAAACATCGTAATAAAGGTGCACATGTGTATGTACGCAAGTATGGATGTACAATATGTATGTACGCAAGTATGGGTGTACAATATGTATATACGCAAGTATATCGTGCAAGGAGTCATATCATGATGCAGCAAATCCTACTGTGTGGTGACATTGCAATTATCGATGATGAAGTGTGTGAGCCGGCAAATCTCTGTACGTGTAACATACGCATCATCGATAATAGTGTAAGTGTACTAGCACAGGTATATGCAATACAATGAGAATAACATGAATGCAGCATAAGGTAAATCATATGCAAATGTTGATGGGTATATGTATCTAACATGACCGAGTCGGTGAATCTAACCATCGGCATCTAGCCTCACGACATCACGTACGGTATAATCCATCGTACAGCGGTATTAAATCAATAGGGATCCTATCAACCTATATGACAATGAGGGTACGGCCTAATGTCACGTACAGCCTATCATTCATGATTCACAACATGAATACACATATATATTCATATACCTATGTCCCAAGTCATATCCATAACAATCTCATATCAGGGGACCGGTAAGATATCAATCCTCTCAATCGAATCGCATCCGTATACCAACATATCATCATATCACATGCCAAATCGTATTCTATTTTCATCGCATCTATATCTCACATAAGATCAATTTACAATTACATTCTACCTTTACTATAAGCATACGTATCTAATCTAACATACACACCGAACCATACAATCAGTTTTTAAAAGATGTGAATCGTAGTTTTGAAAGTAGGGGCTACGGTGTTTTTAAGGAAAAGATATCATTTGAAAATCCATAACGTCCCTCAAGATACCTGTTTAAATGATGGATACGATTCTTCAGTTTGGAAATAGGTATGGTTCGGATGATGCATTTACGTTGGCTATCTAGTCTTATAGTACCCTAAACGGCAATATCATCAAACGTCATCCTCGAATCCTGTCATCACATATTAGTCGTATCATATCACTTCTAACTATCATTTAGTTTCTAATATGGTTTCTCTAACTATCTTTTAACTCTATCTATAGTTTCCTATTAAAGATCTCCTTAACCATATACTATGAATCGGTTTCCATCAAAAACTTGCGGGGGTGCTATACGCCATCCACCCGACTTCCTCTGTGGATATGGATCCACTTACCTTGATCCTTGCTTTTCGAAGTCGATGACGTCATGCTCTGTCGCGTCGGAATCCATGCGGAGGTGCCTACAATAATACACAAATCCCAATCGCTATTAACATTACGTCCGGAAAACCAAAACGGTACACGGATCGCTTATAGGTTATAACCTATAGTCCACGCATGCAAAACCAACCAATTGTCCCTTGTCGTTGATGTAAAAACATCCAACAACAAAAATACAAATCCAAATAGAAAAACTTATCATTCAAAATACAGAAAACACGAAAACAACAACTTAGGAAAACCCTTCCCAGATTTCACTATAGGAAAAACTAAGGGATTTTGCACATAGGTTTACTCTAGATATAACAAAACAAGGCTACCCACCAAAAATATACAATTTCCCCTCTAATGTGGCCGCAATTTGCGGCCATAGAGAATAAATTTGCGGCCAGAAAAAGGGGGTAGAGGCTCAGGTTTCAGGGGGTGGTTCATGGTTGCCTGCACGTCTTGTGGTTATGGGAACTTATTTTATAAAGGCCTCGGGTCATCCCAGATTCCTATATACCATCACTAATTCCACAAAAATCCGATATCGACGAATCTAAAGTTCGTATTTTGGGGTTTTGATCACTGGTCCAGGTCAAGAATTGGTCTTTAGGGTCTTGTACACCCTCAATACTGATCACAAGTCACCCAAACCCTCTCTAGAATTTTCTAACTTCACAATCACCACTAAACCAATTCTAAACTAAAACTAGAATATAAAGGAACTTAAAACTATCTAAATGGTAAAAATTATACCTCATTTAGGCCACTCAAGAAAACCCTAGCTTCTCAATGTAATCAAAATCCCAATTTGCTTGATCCAATGCGATGAGAGTGGGGAGGTGATCATTTTTTGTGAAAGGGGTATAGGGTTTTGAGGGGTATTTTGAGATGGATCTAGGGTTGAAGATGGAGGGAAGTGAGGAAGAAGAAGGAGAAGAAAATGATGGGGGGAAATGAAATGAGGCAGCCCCTCTCTCTCTTCCTCTCTTATTCTCACCCTCACACTCATTTCCTACTCTCTCTCTCTCTTTCTCTCTCTCTCTCTCTCTCTCTCTCCAAGTCATCATGCCACATTTTTCTCTTTTTCTTTTCTTTTATAAACCCAAACCATATAATACCCTAACACAACACAATAAAATAACATGTAACCAAAATGCAACATGACATGGTGCACTAGCCATGGAAAACTGTAGAAACACGGATTTGCCCTAATCGCGATTAGCAGTGTACTAATCGGGTTTTTATTTAAACTGCATATAATTGATTTTTAAAATGCCAAATCCTTTAAATATATTTTTAATGAATAAATCATTTTAAATCTCCAATTATTTCACAAATATTGGTATATATTTATACCATTTTTCGAAAACCTCAATTTCGCAAATCGGGCAGTTTTCGGGAAATATATTATTTTAATATTAGATTCCAAAAATAACATTTTATATTTTCTGAAATGTTACAAATTGTCTCTACTTGACCAAGCCCAACAATATCTATGCCTTATATAAAGGACTTAATAAGTCAAAATTTTACACACACAATCAGAGAGAGATTACTCCCCATAAGCTTCTGCAAAAACACATATATACGAGATAGAAAATACAGAAACTTAAGTTCTCTCCAATCACAGCCTCTTCTTCTTCCTCATCAATCAAGGTGAGAAAAGAAGAATGATTTCCATGATGTGATAAGGATAATCCCATCCATGAGAAGGTTAACCTTCATATATACATCGAACTTAAGTTCTTATCGATGATCTTAAGATATCTGGATCAAATTTTGCCTCGAGAAAACTTAATTTTTCATCAGAGGGGTTCCTTTGATCTTCATATCTAGGGTTTGAGAGATAGATTTAGACCTATGCATAAAATATAATAGATCGGGAAATTTATATTTCCCGGGAGCAGATCGTATGATCTATAGAGACTCCAGATCACAAAAGTTATGATCTTGATATTGTTAATGGCCAAAATAGCCATTAAAAAAAGCTTAAACCTCATGAAACTTAGGTTTCAGAAGAAAAGAGATTAATCTCTATGAAAAACCATAAGCGGCTATGCGCCAATAGACATGCACTGCATAGAGATGCGCCAATATAGGGGCCATGCACCAATGGAGATATGTTCAAATAAAGATTTACGCCAATATGGGCATATGCGCCAATGTGGGCATACACGCCAAAGAACAAAGTCAAAGGCATGCGCCACAGTCCATAGGCGTTGATATCAACGTGCCATAGACCCAAGAAACTATACCCATTCCCCAATACCCTTGATACACGTGCCATGCACCACAACCCTGATGCGACAATGATTCAATAATCCCACAAACCCATGTAGTCTTGTCTATGTGACATGTGGTATACGCCAAAACTTCTGGGTTCTAATATATATGTTCCACAGACCTATTCTTAGTCCATATTGGCTAGGTGATATAAAGCTTAAGCTTTCATGATATTTCCTGAGCCCATATGCTCACATATTTTAAGTTGACATTAATCTAAAATAGGATTAGCGACTAACGATCCTTAGATAGCATATACCCTAAACTGATAGACCTTATTCATATAAGAAATGCTACCTAGGTTCAAACCAAGTCTGAGATTTACAGATTTGGAATAATCCGCGCCCTATGGATGATGACATATTAGTCTCCGTATACAATCAAAGGGAAACCCCAAATAAACAATATATAACATGACACATAATGATTCATGGAGTAAAGAAAGTTGTTATTGCTTGGCGATAATGTAATTAACTTCAGGGGCTTGCGCTTGTAGGATAAAACACCCCCACAATAAAAAAAACCCCACATATGAGGGGAAATATGATAAGTCTGCTATAACGGTCGTATCTATCTAAACCTCCAATATGCATACCATAAATCAACTTAGTATCTTCGGAGAGGTGGAAGGGTAAGTTCCATATAGCATTTGCCCCCAGATTCATGGTCTGGACACGCTCCCTGCACCCTGGTCCTGTTTCCGGCGGTGAACAGCCCCCGCCAAGAAATCTTAAGCAGTCGCCATCTCTCCAAGGAAAGCTCGTCTATATCCGACGATTCATTGCCAAGCTCTCTGGAAAGTGCCGTCCATACAGCCATCTGATGAAGAAAGCGATTCCCTTTATATGGGACCAGAAATGTCAAATTAAGAAAATCAAGCAATACTTGCGGAATCCACCACTATCGGCCGGTCCGGTTAAGGGAAAGCCCTTTATCCTGTATACAACTGCCCTTGACAGCTCTCTAGACACACTATGGGCACATGAGAATGACCAAGGAAGGAAAGGGCCTTATATTATCTAAGTCGAGGCATGTTGGGAGCAGAAAGCAACTACTCTCCTATCGAGAAGTAAAAGCAGCCTTAGAGGTGGGTGAATAAGGCTATATGGCAAACTCGGAGTATTTTTGCGAAAACACAAAATATGCAGTGAAATAAAAGAATTTTAAGTGTATTAAATTATCACAGTCACAGAATCGATCACAGAGATACAAAATTTAAAAATGTACATAGATAACACAGGATTTTTAACGAGATTCACCATCTCTGTGGCTAATTCTCGCCTGAGACTACTACTCAGGATTCACTAACTCCTTCGCGGGTGGAGAAACCCATATATTTTTCTAGGCTCAGATCCAAATATGTATACTTGTAGGCTGTGAACGCTTAGACTTTTTACAAAAGGCGCAACCCCTAAACCTTTACACTTGTGAAGAACTTAAATCTCTCTTCACTAGATTATTACAATTTCAAGATCATTACAATCTCAATATACACCAACTTTGACAATCTCTCAAAATGATTAATAAAATTTAGATTTTAGAAGATGAGGGATTGTACTTTGGAGATTACTAAAAGTTCAAGAATCAATTCGAAGAAGTTTTTCAAAATGTTAAACAAGTTTTAAAAAAATTTCTTCTTTGAAATTTTAACAAATTTTCTTTTCTAAAAAGTAGAAAGTCTAGAAACATTAGAAAAATTATTTCTCTCTGAAAGTTTGAATAATAAAGGCTTAAGCGTTAGAGAGAGAGTTTTTATGAATTCTAAAATTCAAGAAAATCAAGTTTTAAACGCAAGAAAACATTATTAACTTCAATGAAACTTGTCCTATTTATAGAAATAGATTTAGGATAGTTGGAACAGTTAAAATAACCCTCCTAAATTATAGAACAGTTAATAGCCATTGTAAAACCATTTGAAAACTGAAATTCCCACCAAAATTCAAAATCCAAAAATAATAATTGTTATAGCGTCTATTATAGACGTTTTATGAGCATCTATAAATCTAAAATAGACGTCTATATGTCGGATACTTCAGACACAGTTTTAAAACAAGTTTAAAAACAATATTTTGAATTTTAAGGAATTGGTTTTAGAATTCGATATGGATTTTGATTCTAACCTTTTGAGATCATCCTGACTCTAGACTCAAAATAAATTAAAAAGTCTTTAATATCTTGAATATTCTCGATGTCAACTTTCTCATATATTCTTTTGATTTTCATATTGAGTACAATTGTTTTGTTTCGATACTTCATTTGATGTCAGTTACATTGGACGATTGTCCTGATATATGAGTAATTCCAGTTTGTAGCACTTTGATATATCTGACATGGTTAGTTCCATATATTCCTAATTGATATATATATATATATATATATATGGTTTTGTAAAATCATCAAAATATAAAGAGATTCTTTAAAAGTTAACAATATCCCCCTTTTTGATATTTTACAAAACTTTTAATATTATATTCATATGCTCCCCCTTACCATTTGATTAATATTTCTTCCTTTTTTTAGAAATATCAAAAAAGTGGTTGGTTTAGGATAAGAAATATATGTATAGGAAGCATAGGAATAAATGCTTTGAATAAAAGAAAAATGCTCAAGAAAATACATGACCAAAAGTATAAACCAACTATTCACTACATAAGTCTATTACAACCAAATTGAATTTAAGTTTGCAATATAACGAGGTTCAACTTCAAAGCAACATAAATAAATAACTAAAATGAACATATCATCTAGTTTTCGTCATCTACTGGCTGATGCAGTAGCTCATCACTCTGATGGCGAGGGTGGTACTTGAACGGTGGTAGTGGAGGATAGGATGACTGAGAGTATTGAAAAAATAAGTGATACTCCATCCTAGCATTTACTTCATCAATACGAGTTTGAAAATGACCGAATCAATTGTTTACATTTAGGTTCAAATCATTGAAACGTCAAAAAGTTAACAAGAAGTATTGCCTGGCGCTGATCTTCATAATAACGAAGCTCAGACACCATGCCTTAACCCTTGAAGTGCACCTCATATCAAAGGTGGACCCTCTCAAATATCTTATGACGAAAGCTATACTGACAGGAAGGCCCTGCTGTTGATGGAGTTCACGATTATATATTTTCCCTGAAAGTGGTAAAAGGACATGCTATCACCGATTTCCTCACCGGACACCCAATTTCTACCGACTCTCCACTGAACTGTGAGCTGCCGGATGAATATGTATTCAACACGGTCAAAGGGAAAGAAGAAACAGAGAATCCTCATTAGGAATTATATTTAGATGGAGCCTCCTCAATAAAAACATGGAAAAAGAGTATTCCGATAATCAGAGCTAGGATAGGCCTTCTTTTCGTAACCTTTCAAAGCGGAATAATTTGCTATACCATCTTGTTGATGAAGCCTAACACCAACAATGAAGCCGAATATGAAGCGCTTATAGCCGGTCCTGAGAGTGTGATCGAAATGGGCATCGAAGATCTCCATATATATGGGGATTCTCAGTTGATCTTCATGCAAGTCAATGGAGATTACAAGACATGCAAGGCAGAATTGATAAAATATGGAAAAACGGTGCAGCAACTGCTGATGCGGTTTCCCTCATATACACTGGAAAATATGCCGTGAGCAAAAAACAATAAAGCGGATGCATTAGCTAAGTTGGTCAAAGAATTGGCCGATGAAAACCTTGACGACGTAAGAATCACGCCCAAAGTCGCAAGATCTTAGCACCGGTGGAGATATCTTCAGAACCTCCAACTAAAGCCGTAAATGAAGATGTCCTTCAAGCGGAGGAAGTCGAAGAAGGAGAAGATGACTGGTAAGAATTCTTTATAGACTACTTCAAGTCTCAACGAATACCTGAAGGTACATCGTAAAGGCATCTACTCATGAAACGAGCCTTGTCGTTCGCCATAATCGACGAAACTCTATATAAAAGGTCCTTCGACCATATATGGCGAAGATGCCTTGGACCGAAGGAAGCCAAGAAGGTCATCTAAGAAATTCATGACAGACTCTGTGGGTCCCATAAAGCTGGTCTAAAAATGAAGCTGAAGATCAAGAAGATGGGTTACTACTGGCCCACATTGATCCAAGACTGCATTGACCATGCAAGGCGAGGTCACTCATGTCAAATACATGGGGACTTTATACATCAACACCTTAGCCCACTGCATCCGACTGTAGCCATTTGGACGTTCGAAATGTGGGGAACCGATATAATAGGCCCCATCGAGCCGGCGTCATCCCGAGGACATCGTTTCATCTTGGCAACGACCGATTACTTCTCCAAATAGGCAGAGGCGATACTGCCGAGAGAAGTAAAGACAAAGAATATCATCCATTTCTTCAAAACCCATGTCATATACCGATTCAAAGTTTCATGGAGGATAGTCACAGACAACGGACCAGCATATAGAAGCCATGGGATAAGTCGCTTTGCCCAACAACACGAGATAGATTATAGATATTCCTCCGTCTATAATCTCCGAGCTAACGGTATAGCTGAACCTTTCAACAAGACGCTAACCATGCTTATAAAGAAGATGGTATCCAAGAATAAAAAGGACTGACATGAAAGGCTACATGAAGCTCTTTAGGCATACCGAACGACGTTCAAGACAGCCATGAAGGCAATACCTTATGCACTGGTGTTTGGTGCCGAAGTAGTGCTCCCTATAGAGATAGAACACCCCTCACCGTGGATGGCGGTTCAATGTGAATTTACGGACGAAGAAAATACTCATCTCCGGCTCGAAGAACTTGATGGTCTCGACGAGACCCGTCTTATAGCACAGCAAAATCTGGAAGCTTACAGGGCAAAGATGAAACAATCATATGAAAGGCTAACCAGACCGAGGACATTCCGCTAAGGAGAGCTCGTACTAGTTATCAAAAGGCCGATGATCCCTAACAGCGTGAAACGTGGGAAGTTCGAGCTGGACAATGAAGGCCCGCATGCCATAGATAAGTTCTACCAAGGTGGAGCTTACTTACTTATGGATATTCATGGTGAAAGACCGTTTCGGCTAATAAACGACCGATTTCTCAAGAAGTACTATGCTTGAAGAGTTACGACTTGGGTCGATGATAAATGGCCACGCCTATGTCCGCTCGCCATTCCTACCGGATGATATGCACCCCCGTTATGTTGATGATGGACCACTATGTCCTTAAACTAGAATGATGGACCGAAATTTTCCTAAATTAATATGTTGCCTTACGACATGGATCATATAAACAGCCATATACAATCCACAGGAACAAACGATCTATATCTCGGATATATTCTTCATGGCTCCTGATTGATTTGTAAAAGTGTAGTAGTAAAATAACTGCAATCAATAACGGTGTCGCGTGTAGCTAACTGTAGTGAGTACGGGTCGTCCTCAGGGATTCGTGGAAGCTTTTAATTCTTTCTTTAGACGGGTCGAAAGAAAAGAGGAAGAATAAAGAATAGGGGAGAATAGATTCTAGATCTACGTCGAATACGGAAGTAGAAATAGATCTAGTTTAAATAAAGATATAGATTTTATATCAGAAGAGGGCTTTTAGGTTTGTTTGGATTTAGTAGTCATGGATGATCAATAAAGATTGCTCATTTTATCTATTGATAGATTTAAAACTAAATAGATAGTGATGAATGAGGATTATGGTTCTTTGGAAGAAAGTAGGGTTTCCCCACTATTGACCCTTTTCCTTTCATTGATCTCTATTCATTTCTAACCCTTAACAAAACAATTGTTAATCTGATCTCAAATCGCGGTCGAGACTAGTAATAAATTAGTAGCGTGTCCGATAAGAATGTTAACGATTCTTTTGATAAAGTTTATAAACTTCATAAGACTTAAAAGGAGTTAAAGTATTTTCTCATCCATTATTCTACCCTAATCTTATGAACCCTATAAAGCGGAGAATTACTCGCGCATGATGGAAATAGAAGAGCGGATAGAGAAGGAAAACATAATTGAAATATAAAGAACTAAACTAATGATCAACCTTTATTAATCAACTTCACAATTACAAAACCTTTGAGTTTAGATTACAAGAGGAAGAAGAAGTTGCTCTCGATCTCTGCCTCGTAGGAAGTAGATGTTCCGTCGAATCTCACGTCGCTTTATCATGTCGAATCGCGGACCTATCATGGATCACTTGTTTTTTCACGGTGATTGGCTTTGTGTAAAAGGTGATGATTTTTTAGCTTTAGCCTCGGTCCTTTATATATCCCAGAAGTCAGAAACCCTAGTTTCCTAATATGGTAACTTGCTGTTAAGATCCTACCCAAAAAATCCAAAACCCTAATTCCCTATAACTGCCGTGGATCCGCCGTAAAAGTGAGGATTTAGCCGCAGTTGGGCAGTGGGCTGGAGGATTTAGGGTTTCAAATTTCAGGGCTTGCCAAATTCTGACACGCGAGGATTTATTTGATATCTGGAATCTTCATATATTCTCTGAGTCTCTGCCAGAATTGATTTTTCAATTTTATTTAACTTCATCGACAGATTTTTGATTCCCGACATCTCAACATCTTCATCTCCTGACCTGAGCTAATCTTGCACAATATCTCAATGAATAATGTTAGTAATATTTGATTTTTTGAGATATTATCCTAACTATTTTATATGATATTATATTTTAAGAATATTGATTAAGGATATTTGATATAATATGCATATTTAAATTATTAAAATATTATATAAATATTATATGCATACATTTTCCTTCATAATGTTAATTATAATATATATAAACATATGAAAATAGTATTTTGCAGATAAACCCTCACATGTGTAATATTTATAATAAATATCTTTAGATATTTAAGAAAAGTAAGGAAAATGTTATATCAAAAGTGCAATATTTTCGACTGAATACCTCCCTTGGCCGCTGTCCCTAAACTAACATGTTGCCCTACAGACTCTTTGAGATTCATGTTGCACCCGAAGTCCCAGCAGCGAAAATTTCAAACTCAAGTCCCACCTGAGAGGCTACTCCTGAAGTCCCACCGGCTATGAAGCTCCGCCGATGATGCAATCCTCTAAAAGATATTATGCCCTACGGCTGATCTCTATATTGATCACCGTAGAAAATTGACGGGCATAAACGATTCATATCTTGCCCAAGTCCCACCGGCAAGCGATACTGGGTCACCCGCAGGGAAGCTATGTCTGAGAGAATTCCATTGGTAAAAAAATGTATGTCCACAAGCAAAATAGTTATGGATGAAAATCCGAAAAGACGCCGTGAGTAAAAACAACAGAACTACCGGCGAGCTTGTGAAACCCCGAGAGGGCGCAAACTCGTTGAAAGAAAAGAAAAACGCACTTGCAAAATCCTCTCGACTTTGTAAGGAGAAAATACCTACGTAGGATCCTTATGACTCACAAACAAGCAACACACTTAGGAATCCATATGATTCTTAAGGAGAAAATATACTTAATCCTCTCGATTTGTAAGGAGAAATATCTCTATAAGACCCTCACGGCTTATAGAATTCAAAAACCTTAAGCTACAGGGATGCAAACCTGTTTCTTAAGCCATCATACACCTCCATGAGATTTATGCCCTGCAAGTAGTTCAATATTAATTCTTCTATACAATCGACGGGCGTAAACAAAATATGTTTCAACCAAGTTCTACCAGAGTTGAGTGATATTCCCAACACGGTGAACGGCACTTGTAAGTCCTCTTGACTTGCGAGGAGAAAACACTCTTGTAAGATCCTTATCAATTGCATGAGAAAATGCCACCTAGGAATCCCCACAATTCCTAAAGAGAAAATACACCAGCGAGATCCTCTCGACTTATAGGGAGAAATACTTTTATGAGACCCTTACAGCTAATAAAGTCAAAAAAACCTTAGTTGGCAGAGATCTAAACCTGTCTTCTTAGCCACCTTTGTCCAAATAGGTAACAGAAAATGATTATTCGCTCCTGCAAATATTCCAGTGGTAGCGATACTGATGCCTAATCATGTATCAAACTCCAAGTCCTCTCACAGCAGATGATGAATCGCTGGTGGAGATATTCCAGTTATAGAGATTGTAAGTCGATATAGCACACTCTACTGGGTTTGTAGAGAGGCGGAATTTTCAAAAAACAATTTTAAGGCATGCAACACCGAATAATCTCCCAAGAACAACTATAAGCCCTAACTAGCAAAACTACATGGGGTTCTAATTTACTATGAAGAGATTTATACCTATGTGATCAAGTCCTTTGGGTCTTCTTAATCCTCTTCTTCAGCTCCTCGTCCGTCGGGATCAAGCTTGGTTTTCGGCCTCCTCACGTTGAAAACGATCCACCTAAGAGTCTTTGATTCAAGTTCCAACCTCAAAAGCGAGGTAACTAAAATATCTAGTTTTCTAATATCGATGGTTTAGTGGATGTAGTATGTGTTAATAGGATTTGTTTATCTCATAAACCCTAGGTTTTTCAACTCATGAGAGAGTTAGGGTTTAAGGAAGAAGAAGAGCTCAAAGAAAGAGAAAGAATGCTAAGGTAAAAGTGATGTGAAGAATGGCCAACTCTAAAACTATCAAGCATTTCATTTTCAATAAATTATTAGCCATACTTGAATAGTTATTACAAATGAATAAGTAAAATCATTAGCCATGCTTCATGCCATACTCAAAAACACCTCATCCCTCCACCTCATTATCTATTTACAATAAATAGATTGAGGTGTTGTTTTCTAGAAGCACTAAGTTTAAATATAAGAATACCCCTACTGTATATACATACCCGTATTCGTACTACAAAAAATATGAATACCAAGAGATAAAATAATCCAATCATATAATACTAGATCATTATTAAATCAATACTTGATTCAATAATGCATCTTAATCCTAGGCATGTTAGTATTACCGGTCCGAACAAAAATCTGTGTAGCTAGTACGCGCATATGATCGGAACCCTGCATGTTGAACCATACGGCCTCTACATTGTTTCACCTGAACCAGAGAAGCCCTCTGTGTGGGACTTTAAAGAATTGAAAGTACGTTGGCAGTAGGTTTAACCATAAAAACGTTAGTGGTACTAGCTGTACGTAACGGCTAACCAGCTACCTGTCGAAAAGAAGGCTGAGGAGCAAACTCATCCGAACCCCTACTGAGCATGTCCGTGACAATATCCGTATAGTCCGATCCGTTCTTCTGAGAGAATCTCATGCCGGGTCTAAAGGTGGAAAATGTCAGACCCCTAATAACCTGATAAGTCGTGCCATTGTGGTTTAAGACCATCCGAGAATCTACTGATCTAACTATCAGTAATTCTCAACAGCCCTGGCCAGGGACTTATGGTGTTGGCCAACCGAACACAGTGCGACATCGACTCCCTATACCGGAAGAGACGAATCCCCAACAAACGCTCACTGCCTCCATGTGGCTCGGGATTGTACCCAACTAAAACCTGTTTGCACGACTCAGTAGAGCCATGATAGCGTAATAATCAAAGCACGGTTGGAACTCATACAAGACATATGACGATCTCAGTTCGACAGAATATCTGTACTCATGTCACCAGAGAACTGGTGTCTGACGATAGGTATAATACCATCTAGCCAGTTCTCGGCGAGTCCATCCAGTGTACTCATCCCCAGTGAGCACCTATATACAATCTTAGATGAAACACACCAATGGCCGCGGGACCAACCATTGCCCCTCGTTAGGGTCTAGAAATGTATACCCTAGTCTACTCTGTAGTATCGATGTCCAGTCTCGATGCTCCCAAGAATAAGGACATTTAAGGATGTGCTTATTAACTACCCAGCTCGCACAAGTATGATTTCCATCACAACGCTGGTAGTCAAGCAAGGATCTTATGGGATTTATCAACATGTATAAGCGATATGAAATAATAAGTAAAACATATACACATGTTAAGATAAAGTCAAACCAAACAGCATACTATCATATCGAGCAAGATTGTTCTATACATACATACCTCTAGCATCCTATACAATAGGCTTCTGGGGCATATGTTGTTAGTTATATGTATGCCCTAGAGGCCATTATTTTACATGATTGTATATTATAGTGGATGCTTGGATATATATAGAGAAGACTTTCTTACTCGACATGACAGTATGCTATCTGGTTACTCTTTATCTTAACATATACACTTATGTATCTTTATATTGTCTCACTGTTACATGTTGATAAAGCCCTTAGAATATGGACTTGACTACCTGGACTATGATGGAGATCATACTAGTGGGGCCAGGGTAGTCCACAGGTACATCCTTTAATTGTTCATAGTCGAGGGAGTATCGAGACGGGGCATCGATATTCCAGAGTAGATTAGTGTGTACGTTTCTTGACTCTGTATGGGGCGATAGTTGATCCCATAACCATTGGTGTTTGACATCAAAGATTGTACATAGGTGCTCATTAGAGAATGAGTACACCGGATAGGACTCGCCAAGAACTCCTAGATGGTATTATAACTGACGTCAGATAGCAGTTCTCTGGTGACACTGGTACAGGTTAGTCTGTAGACCCGAGATCGTCATAGAGTCTTGTGTGATTCTCACCGTGCTTTGATTTCCTCCCTACCACATTCAAGAGAGCGTGCAAACAGGTGGATTTTGGGTACAGTCCTGAGTCACATGGAGGCAATGAGCGATAGGAGGGGTTTCATTTCTCCCGGTATTGGGAGTTGATGTTGCGCTATAATCGATTGGCTATAACAGGAAGTCCCTAACCAGGGCTGATGATGAGATTTACTGGTAAGTTTTATCAGTAGTTTCTCGACCCGTTATGAGCCTCATATCGGCATGACTTATCAAGTTATTGAGGTCTGACGTTTACCACCCCCAGACTAGATATGCGACATATCAGACAAAGAGACCGAACTGTACGGTAGTGTTACTTACTGGATTCACGGGAGTTTGGACAAGCTTGCTTGTTGATCTTCTGATCGCTCAATATCTGGATAGCTGTTGCGTCCAGCTAGTACCGCTGACAGCTTATGGGTGATTGATATGATCATTACCTACTGCTGGCATATTGACGAGTCTTTAGAGTCCTACACAGAGGTTTCCTGGCTCAAACGAAACGAAGTATGGCACATATATGATATGTGTAGGACCGAAATCAATACGTTTATATGATACCGCATTTTAATCTCGCGATATAGGTTATATGTGATATAACCGGATTATTGAATTAAGTGTTGATTCAATAATTTGATATTAGTCGGTTATATATGATATACCCGGATTATTAACTCAAGTGTTGATTTAATAATTTAATATATAATTATATATTTGATATATTAATATATATTAACTAATATTAACTCACTTAATAATTTCTTTTCTACAAATACACTTAACATATATATGTGATATATATAAATGTATTTATTTTTTTGTGTCATGCTAGATGATACATTGAACTTGGGTGTATGAGATTCATACCATACTAAAGTTAATTTAGGGATTTATTTATTTAGGGAAAAACCAAAATTAGGTGGAAATTATCATGGCTAAAGATGCTTGAGAAGTTTGTAGAAGCCTTGAGCTAAGTCCACTAATTTTGTTTTACTCTATATATTTACTAACCTAGTAGAAGCCTTGAGCTAAGTCCACTAATTTTGTTTTACTCTAGATATTTATTAACCTAACCATTATCTTTAACTATGGTTAAGTCTCTACAAAGATATATAAGATATTTTTTCACCCATGGTTCACCACTTGTTCATCTTCTTCATATCTCATTTCCTCTCTAGGTTTTCTTGAGATGAAGAAAGAAAAACAGAAAAATTATTCTAAAGTGAGCAAAATTCCTACTTCATCAATTTAAACCAAACTAGCCATTTATTTTAGGATGTTTACTTCACTAATTTCTTAATTAGTCAAGAGATAGCTTGAGTTAGAGTCTCCTCGACGTAGATCATCTTCGGCCTCGAAGATCTTTGTGCAAGCTTTTTCCTTTCGCCTAGTGGAGCCTAAGGAGAGTCCGTGACACCATTACTTGGAGTGAAGGGGCTACTTCACGGAGTTTTAGAAGTGAAGAACCGATCTACAAAGGTTGTATTTCTTGTTCACTTAGAGTATTGTTTAATTACTTGTTTAAAAACCCTAATTCTCTAGTTTGATTCTAGGTTTGAGTTACTTAGCACACTAGATTTTTTAAAATTGCATACATGATGCCTCTTGAAACCTAGTAGTCATGCTAAAGAACTCCAACATGGTATCAGAGCCAAACTAGAGTATTAGGAGTCGTCTAAACGAAGTTAAAGTGTTCGATCAAACTTCGAAAACCCAAATTTATCCCCTCTCTAGAAATTTTTCAAAATGTTGGAATTTTTCAAATTAAAAATATTCAGAAAATCATGAAGGGTTTTCTATGGATCTCCAAGAAAAACGAGAGCCTAACTCGACCATACAACCGCGGAACCGCGGCCAAACCCTGGGGTTCGCGGCGGTTCCGCTGCGCCGTTGGTGAGGTAAGGAGCATGCTTTCTTGTGTAGGTCCATAGGTACTTGTGGCATGTTCTGGGTATTTTTTCTGATACTCAAGTGTTGAAGTCTCTGGGAATTCTGGGTGTTTGTTGATTCGATCGAAATGTTTAATATCGTCTAGCTGTCTGTGATATGTGATACAATATTTGGAATCCACAATAATCAGTTTTGATAAAACTAGTTAGCGTTTTATAAATCTAGCAATTTATTCTTGAATGATCGGTTGCCACGGAGTTTTGATTCGGATCAAAACTCCGTCGCAATCGCGTAGTGTACACGAACACTCGCCGGGTAACATTACTAGATAGCCACGCCCTATAGCCCCAACCAAGTGACAGTAGGAGAACCCTGTTGCCAAAAGCATTCCCTCAGGTGCTCATGGCCGTGGTGTTCCGCCTAAGTGCACTTCGTCGAAGGCATCGGGGGCGTGGTTGTCTACTAAAGTTTTCGACGTGCATTCGATCAAGTTGTCGGGAATCTTGTTGAATTACCTGACTGGTTATTGAAAAGTGTTTTCAATATTGAGACTAAAATGCGGGGTTTATAACGTTAGGCATGAAATTCGGAATATGTGATATTCTGAGTTTATGATGTCCAAGAAATTTACAGTGTTAGGCATGAAATCCGAAGTATGTGATATTTCGGGTTTATGATGTCTAAGGATGTTGCGGATTCTAATTATTGTAGTTTACATTTATATTCTGCGACCATAAGTTTAATATGTAGTGTATCGCTGGTTTCGTTGCTATACGTCAACGACAATTGGGATACGCATATTTACTTACGTTGATGACATGTGATATTATGTGTTGCTGTGATATAATATATTGGATCTTCATGTTTGAATAGCCGGGTTTTTTTTGCGTGAGATGAATGTTTTTCAATTTCATTCATGTAAAAACTTGTATATAATATTCTTTTATTAGGACAATTCCGGATTGAGGATGAAGTCTCCATTGATGTATATTATTTACTTTTCCGCATTAGATAGACCCAAGGAGGGGAGCACAAGTAACCGGGTTCTAGGGTCCAGTGGGAGACCATCTCGAGGAGTCGAGACCGGGTCTCCTAACTCTAGAATTGGTAGGGTTGCTTAGCGTTCTCGTAGAGGTCTAGTGATGCGGGTTTGGCTATTCATCAAGACCGTGAAATCCGTGTTTTTTACTGACTTAATTTAAAACACAGACTTCCTAGTATATCCAATATTTCATGTGTTGACTTTTGCTGCAATGTTCTGTGATGAGATCATATAACTTCCTGAGACGAATACTTATTATTGTATATATGATATAAATTAGACGTTGTTTATGTTTTGCACCCGCGCTAGTCCAACCCTCGCTCTGTCGGTAGTTAAGTAACCCAACGGTGAAGACAGGGCCCCGTGGCGAATGCGGATGGCATAAGCATACGTTGTATTTTCGTTTCTTTATCTGTGATGTTTAGGAAATATAAATGATGGGACTTCATTAATGAGATTAATGAAAATGAAAGAAACCTAAAGATGTAGAATCAAATTTGAAATCCACTTGGCCTTTTTATGAAAAAGCAAAAGTTTCAAAATGCAGAGTTTAAGTCACTCCTTTTAAAACTATTCGATTCTATAATGATATCAAGTTCTTTATGCAAAAGGTTTTCTTAAAAACCTGTCGTAACCCTCCGCCATTTCAGATAGGTGCTATTTAGTATTCGTGCTGTGTTTGTTCGCCTGCGTCAAGGTGTGGTGTGCGGTAGCTGATTAGTACTTATCTGCTGGTATGTGATGCGATTGGATTAGGGTTGTCGTACGACCTTGTTGGCCTGCGTCAAGGGTCGTGCGCGTGGGTTTAATTCAATCAAGAAATGAACGGCTTGAACTTGACTAGTGCCCTATGGTTTGTTGGCCTGCGTCAAGGTCATAGGACGCTAGGGTCAAATTATTATTGGGAATTTCAAGTATTGAAATTTGCAATGAAATTGTATACCTTCTATGAGATAGTTGGATCCTGATACCCACTGCGAGAAAGTGTTACTCCTGGGAGAGTTTTGCACTGTACAATTAGTTAACCCATTAGGTGTCTAGAAAGGTGTCAATGGGGTTATGCCACTAGGAAAACGAGGTTTAGTTTAATTAGGTCCGTGCGAATGCACGGGAAACCTCCCTCAAAGTACCTACACTAGCCTGGCTGCCTGGTTAGCGAACCTGTAGGGTGTAATTAATCCCGGCTAGTCTTACCTTTTAAGATTTGAAGGAAGATTTGATAAAAACACTGGGAGCCATCCTGATTAGATAAAATAATAACCAATCTAATCTTACAAGAGTATATGCTAAGTGTTTTCTTCTTTCTCTCCCCAGGTAGCGACCATGACACTTTTTAATCAAGATAATAATATGGATGTATTGACTGAACCCACTTATTATACTGAGCTGGGAAACGTTGGTTTCGCTCTTCCTTATAATTGTTATAAGTCTGAGCAGGAAATAGGGGAATACCCGGATTCCTACGCGACCCAAACGAGGAAAAAGCATGTTGATGCATCTTTTTCGGGTGTGTTATAACCGAGAACTGTTTCTCAGTACACTCTATGTCCTAGGTATTAGATACCAGATCAAAGTCCCACATATGTAATATATTACAGGAGCTTAGAAGAGGTAGAGAACTGGGAAAAAGTGAACATTCTCTAAAAGTAGGGAATGGTACAAATGTTACAGCCAAAGCAGTTGGTGAATATCACGTTGTATTACCGAACAGTAATACACTGATCTTGAACAACTGTTATTACGTACCATCTATGATGCGCAATTTAATATCAATTTCTTTATTAGATAAAGAAGGATATAATTTTGTAGTGAAGAAAAATGTTATGAACATTTTCCTAAATCAAATGTTGATTGGGTTTGATATGTTATATAATGGTTTGTACGTTCTAACTCAGAACACGGTTCTTAATATACAAAAAACACACAAGAGGAAGAGTTAAAAAACGAACGAATCCTTCTTGTGGCATTGTAGACTAGGTCATATCAATGCGACGCGGCTAGCTAAGTTACATAAGGATGGATATTTGAATCCGTTCGAATTTACATCTTATGAAACTTGTCAGTCATGTCTCAAAGGAAAGATGACCAAAACTCCGTTTACTGGACACGGAGAAAGAGCTACTGAACTCTTGGGACCGATACATAGTGATGTATGCGGTCTTATGTCTACACATACCAGGAATGGTTTCTCGTACTTCATTACATTCACCGATGATCTCTCAAGATTCGGACATGTGTTCCTGTTGAAACACAAGTCTGAAGGTTTTGAGAAATTCAAGGAATATAAGTGCGAAGTAGAGAACCAAACGGGTAAAATTATTAAAATCCTTCGATCTGATCGGGAAGAAGAATACTTGAGAATGGAGTTCCTGGACTATTTAAAAAGAGAATGTGATTCTCTCTCAGCTTACTCCTCCGTATACACCATAGCACAACGGTGTATTGGAGTGGAGGAATCGCACCCTATTAGATAAGGTGCGCTCTATGATGAGTAATGCCGAGTTACCTATTTCCTTTTAGGGTTATGCACTGGAGATAGCTACAGACCTATTGAATATGGTTCCTACCAAATCCGTGCCAACCACTCCATATGAGATATGGAAAGGAAAGAGGCCATGTCTTAATTATGTTAAGATATAGGGTTGTCCGGCTTATGTGAAAACACAAAATCCATACAAGCTCGAGGAAAGATCAGTTCTGTGCAAGTTTGTTGGATATCCCTAACATTCACGAGGGTATATCTTCTACCACACCGAAGAACAGAAGGTGTTTGTTTCTCGGCATGCCACCTTTTTAGAAAGGAATTTCTTGAAAAAGAAATTAGTGATCATGAGGTAGAACTAGAAGAAGTTCCAGCTACATAAACTATAACCGATGATTTGGTAGAACCAGAGAATTCGATAGTCCCCAACGAACCTCAGCCTCTCTGCCGATCCAGTAGGGTTCCTCATCCACCTGAGAGATACTACGGTTTTCTCGTTGATGGTAGAAATGAGGATTGCATCATGGAAGATGATGACCCTACTAATTTCGAGCAGGCCATCACGAGTGGGGACTCTGTGAAATGGCTGGATGCAATGCGATCTGAGATGGAGTCCATGTACACCAACAAAGTATGGACTTTAGAAGTTGCTCCTGAAAGGGTAAAACCCATCGGGAGAAAATGGATCTTTAAGAAGAAACTTGGTGTAGATGGAAAAGTTGACTTTCAAAGCTAGACTTATAGCAAAAGGTTTTTTCAACGACTAGGTGTGGATTATGATGAAACATTTTCTCCAGTGGCTATGCTTAAGTCCATCCGGATCCTACTTGCCATCGCTGCATACCGTGACTACGAAATCTGGCAGATGGGCGTCAAGACCGCTTTTCTAAATGGTGATATAGAAGAGAGAGTGTACATGACACAGCTAGAGGGCTTCGTAGACAGTGGGAGCAGCGGAAAGGTGTGCAAGCTACTTAAATCAATCTACGGGTTAAAGTAGGTATCGCGGAGTTGGAATATCTGTTTTGATGTAGCGGTCAAAGAGTTTGATTTCATAAAAAATGTTGATGAACCTTGTATATACAAGAAGGTTGAAGAGAGTAAGATTTCTTCCTCGTATTGTACGTGGATGATATACTCTTGATAGGAAATGATGTTCCTATGCTACCCTCGGTCAAGCTCTTCTTATCACACAGATTCTCCATGAAAGATTTGGGTGATGCCTCCTACATCTTGGGAATTAAGATCTATAGAGATAGATCTAAGCGGATGTTGGGATTGTTCCAATCTAGATACATTGACACCATACTAAATAGGTTTAGTATGGAAGATTCCAAGAGTGGTAATTTACCTACTATATCAAGAATCACTCTCTCCAAAGAGATGTCTCCCAAGAATGATTTGGAGAGGGCTCACATGCAAGGGATACTCTATGCTTTGGTAGTAGGCACTATCATGTATGTGATGTTATGTACCAGACCAGATGTAGCTTAATCACTGGGTGTAGTGAGCAGGTATCAATCGGATCCTGGGGAGAATCACTGGATAGCTATGAAGAACATTTTTAAGTACTTGAGAATGACTAAAGAAATGTTCTTGGTGTATGGTAACGGTGAACTCTAGGTGGAGTCCTTTATTGATTCGAGCTTCCATAGTGATAAGGACGACAGTAAGTCGGTCCCGGGCTTTGTATTCACACTCATTGGAGGGGCGGTATGATGGAAAAGTTCCAAGCAAGATACCATGACAGACTCGATGATGGAGGCTGAATACATCGCTGCCAACGATACTGCCAAAGAGGTTGTCTTGATGAAGAAGTTCATAACTGAACTTGGTGTGGTTTCGTCCATCGAGCATCTAATACCTTTGTATTGTGATAACAATGGAGCAGTGGCTTTGGCCAAGGAACCCAGGTCCTATCAGCGATCCAGACATATTCTTAGGCGGTATCACCTAATCCGGAAGATAGTTGATCGCCGGGAGATCGAGGTCAAGAGAGTTGACATGAAGAATAACACGGCGGATCCACTCACAAAGGACATTCCCCAGATACAGTTTGAGAGACTCTTCAGGATGTTGGGTATGCAATACTACAGCAACTGGCTTTAGTGCAAGTGGGAGATTGTTAGTTATATGTATGCTCTAGAGGCCATTATTGTACATGATGTATATTATAGTGGATGCTTGGACATATATAGAGAGGACTTTCTTGCTCGACATGATAATATGCTATCTGGTTACTCTTTATCTTAACATGTACACTTATGTATCTTTATACTGTCTCTCTGTTACATATTGATAAAGCCCATAGGATGTGGACTTGACTACCTGGACTATTGTTCAGTTGATAAAACTGCACATTTAATATGAAATTTTTCCTACTATTTATATATAATAAAAGGTGTTTATATAATATATGACACATATGAAGGTTTATCTGTAAAAACACTATTTTCATGTGTTTATATATTATAATTAACATTATGTAGGAAAAAGTAAGCATAAATATCCATGTGACATTTGGCTCATTTAAATATGCTTACCTTATTAAAAGCCTTTGACTAATTCTTAATGGTTAAGTTAATATCTCCATAAAACAAACTAATATTATTTGTTGAGTTATTGTGCAGAATTTTCAGGACTGAAATCAAGGAAATCAAAGTTGGCAAAACAAACCTTCCTAATTAAGAAAGTAAACTAAAGAAATCAATTCTGGCAGTGACGAAGAGAAGATTTTCAGTTTCCAGAGATGTGAAAAGATCACCACGTGTCATCAAGATAAAGCCCCAGAAAAAAAATGTGACGATCCCCCTACTTGGCCGTGGAACCGCAGCCAAACCCACCTATTGGCCACGGTTCCGCCGCGTTTTGGACGAGTTGGGAGTTGAGATTTGTTCTGTTAGGATCTTAACCACTGGTTTCCAAATTAGGAAACTAGGGTTCTGGCTCTGCGACTATAAATATGGACCGAGAGCCTCTTGGAAAATCATCAAACCGACGCGATCATGAAGTCCACGACGGCTCAAGAATCCTGATTGATCATCAACAGCTCATCTACCTCCTTAGAAGAGATCGAGAAGCAAATTAGCATTTTGTAATCATTTTCTAAGGGAACAAAGTGTAATTGATCTTGTTGATTAATAAAGGTAGTTGTTTCCTTATTTTATTTTTTTATAGTTTTTCATTATGTTTTCCATCTCTATCTTTTCTTATCCCAACATGCACGAGTAATTCTTTGCTTGTTAGGGTTCGTAAGATTAGGGTAGATTAATGGATTATGAAGATCTTTAAACTCTTTTTACGTCCTATAAAATTTATAAACTTTATCAAAAGAATAGTTAACATCCTAATCGGGCGCGCTATCAACTCATTGATAGTCACGACCACGATTAGAGATTAGATTAATAATTGTTTTGGTAAAGGCTAGACATGAACAGAGATCCATGTCAAGATAGGGGTTAAGAGTGGGAACCCTTTTCCCTCCAGAAACCCTAATCTACATACATCACTGTCGATATAGTTTTAAATCTATTAAAGGATAAAAAGAGTAATCTTTAATTAATCATCCATGACTACTAAATCTTAACGATCCCTACAAGCCCACTTCTACTATAAAACCTACATCCGTAGTTAATCTAGATCTATATTTTGCATCCGTGTTTAACGTAGATCTAGAACCTACAATCATTCTTCACCATTCTTTATTCTTCCTCTCTCTTTTTCAACATGTCTAAAGTAAGATTGAAAGATTCAACGTTTCCCTGAGGACGACCCGTACTCATCTCAGTCTAGCTACATGCAACACCGTAATTGATTGCGGTTAACTACTACACATAAATCAGATCAATCAAATGACGCCGTTGCCGGGGATACGTGCGTAATTTTTTATTCTTACTATTTGTGTTGAATTCTTATTTGATCAATATCATAAATAAAACAAAACTGCAAATTGTATATTTAACGATTATTGTGTGCATTTTGCGAGGGAATCTGGAGTCACAGACTTAAGGATACAGAGAGACAGAGACATTCATCAAGATCCAGAGGAGTACAGGAGGCCACGTAGCAAAACTCATCACGAGATACCTATTTCTCGCGGCGGATCAGGGGCAATAAGGCAAATTTGCGGCGGAAGCACGGCTGAATTGGAGAATTAGGGTTCCAAGATTCTCTGGTAATTTTCTCAACTCTTTCTCTCTCCTCTAAAATCCAATAAAATATCTTTCCTGCAGGATTCTTTGCAAAATATCGCCGCTCAAAAATCTTTTTGCAAAGTTTTGTAATTGGTTTGTTTATTAATATTTTAATACGGACTTTAAGGGGCAAGACCAAAATTCAGATTAGGTGGGGATTTTATCACCCTTCCTAAGCCCCGCAAATCACAAAACGAGCATCCGCATCAACCCTGCATTAATTTAAAAAATATCTAGACAAGACTCTAAGGACTGTCGCGTTCAATAAGGACAGAGGAAGGTCGTGGGTAATTTATCGTTTATCCGCATTACTTTTGTGGTGCCTAGGCAAGTATGTCTAAGGCAAGTGGTTACTTAATTAGGCCCGCTATTTTCGGTGATTCGTATAGCGGATGCCTCCCACTTACCTGGCACTTACCTGGCCGCAAGGGTAGTAAAGAGGTGATAGAGGATTGATCCTGCGGCTTTCTTTGGAAGTCTAGGAGCGGTCTCGAGCTTGTCCTAGGTAACCATAGTTCTAGGGTTGTTTGTGCATTTTTTATGATTTTGTGAGTCAACCCCCAAGTCCACTTTTAAAGCAAAACAATCCAATTTTTTTTCTTTTCCTTTTTACCCTTCCCCCCTCTTTTCTTTTTATAATGGGTAATCCAAACAGACGAATTCTTGCCGAGCTTTGCTATCCACAACCGGATATTTCTTGTCTTCGTAATCGCTTCGGTATACCTTCCGAGTCTCCCAGTCTTTACGAGATCGGATAGAACAAACGAAAAGAAACAGTTGGCCACCTCACTCCAGGTCATATCAACCGCATCCAAATTCTACATCTTCTTATGTTGATACTCCTAGTGAGGATACCCCTAGATGCATGTCCATTGCTGAGCATATAGCGAGGGCTAATGGCCAAAGTTTCAATCTGGACCAACATCAACCATCACCACCACTTTCTAAAGAATAATTTCATAATCGGTTTGTGGCATATATGATGTCTATTGAAAATAGACAACCAACCAACCCATATCAATATTCTTCTTATCATAATGTTGATCCTACTCCTGCCCCATTTTCACAACCATTCAATTCCTATCAATCCTACTCGACGTTTACACCTTCTCTAGACAGTCCTTCTAATCAGTCATTTGGGAGTTTTACTTATCCACAAGAATTTCAATCTTATGCTGAAACCCCTTATCAACCCAAGTCTAGTCTTGAGCGGAAATTAGAAGAAGGTGTGGAATTGATGCGCCGCCTCAGAAAGGAATTGGCAGAAAGCATGGCTGAGTATAAGCGAGCAACTAGTTTTGAACCAGCTCAAAAAATTTCAGTGTATGATACGGCCATAGGACAAAGTGAGAATATGGGTAGTGAGAGAGAACAGTACACCCTTCCTAATCAAACCTCCCCATTCCAAACTGAAATCCATAACTCCAGTTTCATAGATTCATCGAGTACACCAAATGATTCATCAATTGAAGATTGAATGTCTGATAAGTTGTGTGGCTTTGTAGTATTTGATTTACCTGATTGTGAAGGGTCCATTTCAAGTGAAACCATACCCAACCCTTGTGATCTCTACACCTCCACTCTTGAACCAAAATTGATTGAAAACCATAATTTTAATGAGGTATTTGAGAATTCTAATCTTTACTTGAATGAGGAGATTGACATTGGGGATATATTGAATGATGAACCCGAAATTTTGGATGAGTTTTTCCCACCAATTCATCAGGTCCTTTCACTTCCTTGTGGTCATCATCTCGAGCCTTTAATTATTCTTTCCGAATCCCATATGCGTCTTGAAGTTGATGATAATTGTATAACTGAACAGCAGACTGAAATTCAGCCTTCATCTTCCACATCTAGTTCAGTGATACTCGACACACCAACTTGTTTACCCATTTCACCTTCTACTGTCTCAGGTTCTTCTTCTATTCTTCCTATAATTTCAGTGAGTGTTGATGAATCACAATCCGATAATTCAAGTTTGATAATTCCAGAAAGCCAACTTGATCTGGATACTTTTGAAAATGAGGTAGACGAGTTTTTCGAGTCTCCTACCTCCATAATTTTTGACAAATCAAGTATGATAAATTCTGGCATCAAACTTACTGACAGCAAAATGTTCAATTACACCATCGATGAAAGTTTTGAAGAACTTTTTGCTGACGAACTTGCATTCCTAAAAAACACGGATTTTGGGATTAATCAACCTCCGCCTATAGAAGTTGAACCACTACCCTTTCTTCTTATAAAATACGAGAATGTCAATATTCCACTCATTTCTGATCATTCACATTCTCGTTTTTATTTATCATCATCTTTTATCTCTTCACATTCACATTCACGTAAACCCTTTCCATACCACCACTTATCTTTTCCTAACTTTTTCTTGGCTCTATATAATATGTTCTTCCACCGACCTATGCGTTACATCAATAAAATCTTTGAATGGTTGGTATTAACTTTTGGTCTTTGTAAAGTCTTATGTTGACCAAATAACTTTACCCCCATTAGAATGCTTAATATTGTTTAACTCAAGTTTGGGGGGGGTATATTTTTGGCTCTTGAAAATAAAATTTGTCCTCAAAATTATGAGCCAAAAATAAGTTTGGGGAAGGATTTTCACTTTCAATTTTTGTTGCCCCCGTTAATAATCTTTCCTCCCAAGTCTACAGGTTTTTGAGATTTAAAAGAAACAGCAGTGAGGACACTGCTGCAAACAGGTTTGGGGGAGGTTTGTGCTTATTTACGCATTACTTTGCATTATACTATATATAAGCACACAAAAAAAATTTGATAATAAAAGTTTGAAAGTGAAAATTTACATATGAAAGATAAGAATTGTTTGAGAAAAACAAGAAAGTTAGAGGTTTTCTTAAACAAAACTAGTAATAAGTAGTTATGAGTTGTTGTCCCAAGATTTAGTAAGATGAAGGAAATTGTCAATCTGAGGATAAAAATAAGTCTGAAAAATAGTCCCTATTCTAGAAGCCAAATATCTGAATGTTGATACCCTACTATACGCACTTACACACATCTTGAAACTTGGGATAGTAGAGGATACCTTGAATGCTCTTGTCTAAAAGCCTTAGTATGAAGGAAAATAAAATAAAATATATGTGGTGAAGAAAAAAAATGAACACAGGTTTTGCAATTACCAAGACAGCATAAAAAAAATATAGCGAGGGTGCTTTATCATCTAATGCCTTAGACCAACTGGTTTGGGAGCCACTGTTAAGCTTTAGGTGTTGCAAGACGAGGAATTACACCTTAATACGCAAGCACATTTTGTAATCGGTCGGTTAGTACCTCAAGAAGTATTAACGGTCGCATGAAGGATGTGTGAGCAATTTCATTAGAAAAAAGAAAATATTCACCGACTAAAAAGTACTTTAGAAGATAGACAAGAGTATGATAGCTTGAATTGAATTCTCTAAGTGTAGCGATGTCTTTTACACACACGTAGGGGTATATGATCAATATTTGGAGGAAAAATAGGGAGGAAGACTAAAAGGCGATGTTTTATTGAGGATGATGTGATTTCTAATATCTTTTCACGACCATTAAGATAGGGCTCATAGCAACTGAAAAACTGGTGTAGTTGAAAAATCTTATTTTCAAGTTCTTTCTTTTATAGTTCTTATCTTTATATGTAACTTTCACCATCTTTTATTATAGGATTTTGTGGGTGTAATCCGCTGAAAACCCTCAAGAGACAACACTCCTCCTACTGGAGACACCTAGAGATTTAACGGCTTGTTGCACGTGCTCAGTGCAATCGTGTTGCCTACGAAAGTTTGGTACTTAGGATTTTTCTTTTTTCTTCTTTCTCCTTCTCTTGAATAACTAGTTTGCTCGGGACGATCAAAGATAAGTTTGGGGGTATTTGTTCAGTTGATAAAACTGCACATTTAATATGACATTTTTCCTACTATTTCTATATAATAAAAGGTGTTTATATAATATATGACACATATAAAGGTTTATCTGTAAAAATACTATTTTCATATGTTTATATATTATAATTAATATTATGTAGGAAAAAGTAAGCATAAATATCCATGTGACATTTGGCCCATTTAAATATGCTTACCTTATTAAAAGCCTTTGACTAATTCTTAATGGTTAAATTAATATCTCCATAAAACAAACTAATATTATTTGTTGAGTTATTGTGCAAAATTTTCAGGACTGAAATCAAGAAAATCAAAGTTGGCAAAACAAACCTGCCTAATTAAGAAAATAAACTAAAGAAATCAATTCTGGCAGTGACGAAGAGAAGATTTTCCGTTTCCAGAGATGTGAAAAGATCACCAAGTGTCATCAAAATAAAGCCCCAGAAAAACAATGTGACGATCCCCCTACTTGGCCGCGGAACCGAGGCCAAACCCACCTATTGGCCGCGGTTCCGCCGCATGTTGGACAAGTTGGGAGTTGAGATGTAACAACCCTAATTTTTATACACTTTTTCCTATACAATTTTTTTTTTCAAAATATTTTTTTTAAAAAATTCACAAAAGGGTATTTAAGCCTGAGCACAAGATTTAGGTAATTATTTTTGTTTTTAATTACAAGCTACAAGAATGAAATAACTCCATTTTTAGTGTACAAGAAATTACTTTAAATTTAATGTATACTAGGAGTATTTATTCTTGCTGCTATCAGTTTAAATAATTAAAAACCACAATAATTACAAGAAGGAGCTTGTAGCTCATTGGTAATACCTTGCACTACTGAACCAAGCCACCGGAGTTCAAATCTCATGCCCCACATTATTTTTGTATTTATTTTGTTTTAATTTTTTGGAAGTCAACGGTAAAAAGGCCATAACTCCCAAAATATGTACTGGACAACAAAAAGTAAATATACCAAATTGTACCCCCAGAAAATCCCCGGCCACTGGAAGCCTGACTCGGCCCGACTCGGCGCCGCCAGCCGGCGAATCGGCCGACTCGGTCCGGCCGATCCGGCCGGACTTGGCCGGACGGCCGAGTCACCAACTGAGAAAAGTTGGCTCTTGACTTGGTCAACCCTCTTGCACACTTATTATACCTGGATCGGTTTTAATTTGGCCAATAAATTCCTTTTACTCCTAGGTTTAATGATTTTTAATGAATTTTTACATTTTTAAATATTTTTTTAAATCCAAACCCTAACCCTAGCCTAGCCCTATATAAACACCCCTACCCTCTACCATTTCACACTACAACTCTAAGTCCACTCTCTCAAATTCTCAAGAACTCGGTACAAAGAGCGAGAAACGAAGCGCTGCCGAAACCGACGACGGATTCCGGCGACCGGACTAGAACCTTCGCGACGTTTTCGACGCATCGATAACCACCACATCCCTTAGCCTCCTTATCTTGTCCAAACCCGTAAGTCCCATCCCTTCTATCTCTCTTTTCTATAAGTGTAAAAATACGACTTTTTGGAACCCGACGGAAATCGGAACAAACCGATTTCCGATTCGGTTTTTCTACAAATTTCCACTTGTCACTTAATCCACATTACCTAAACATATCCATGATGACTATTAATCACATAGAAACCAATTTAAATAAAGTTTCTCACATGAAATGATAGCTTTCTTGTAAAACCGTATTCTTTTCATAAAAATAGCATAAAGTTTATTTTTATTGTTCTAAATAAATCCCTCACTCCTAAATATATTTATCTTGATCACTAAACTTGTAGAAATCAATTTGAATGAAATTTCACATATAAAATGATAACGTTTTCAAATACCGTATTCTTGCGCTTTAATACCTTCAAGTTTAATATGTCATATTTAACCTCTAAAACTTCATTAAACCTTAAAATAAGTCACGAGGTAATGACCTACCTCTACACACACACAAATATAACCCTAATTGATAAACGTCAAAACATAAAATACGAAAATACAGGACTTTTCACTAAAATACCATATTCTTTATAAACCTCTCTTGAAAGCTTTAAGTTTTACACAATTCTAAATAAAATCTTTTAAAATGAAAGCACGATATGTCATGGACATCAATCATTTATCTAAACTGTCTTGTGGTGTCTAGGCAAGTGTGTCTAAGGCTAGTGGTTTTTAATTAGGCCCACGACTGTGGTTCCTTCCCACTTACTTGGCACTTACCTGGCCGCAATTGACGGTGAAGAGGTGATTTGAGGCTTCTAATGACTTATCGTTTAGGCCTTAGAAATAGGCTAGTTGGCTTAGGAAACCCTAACAACTAAAATACGGAAAACTATACTCTTTTACGAATAAATACCTTTTATATATAAAACCGTTTTCCTAAATGAATGTAATTATTAAACCTAAGTAAAGCGCCGCTACAACCCACTTTTGGGGAACCTGTTAGGGATAGTTCGGTTCATCGTGCACCCGCAGGCTAGTAGTGCGAGATTCAAACCTCCGCAAGGAGCATTCGGTCTCGAAAGGTTTAAAATACGATATTTAAGGAAAATGAGACTTTCTCTAAATAAAATATTTATATAAAATTATTCATGTGTTAATATATATATATAATTAACATTTAAACACCTATTTTATCATAATCTAAAGTTTCCACTTTTTCCTAAAATTAAAAGATTAAAAGTTACGTTAAAATACCATGAATTTCAAATAAATCAATTAATACTTTCATTAGGATATATTCACTAGAATAACACAAATAAAATTCATACTCATTATAACTATAAAGAAGAATAATAGATACTTGAGGTGTATTTTGAAAACTATACAATAGTACTTTTTACATAAAACCCCCTCAAGTTTTATAAATTACAATAAGACCCCTAATAAATATAGAACTTCAAATTATCTTTCTTTTAGTCTGAATTGGGTTAGAGTCTGACTATTTCTGATCTGAATATGAATCAAGTCAATCTATATTCTTTATATTTCAACTCAAGATGAATACATGAATCCCAGAATCCAGTTCACAATCTATATAACTTGACTGAACCGAACCATGGATATTCCTTTTACATGTTTCCCAGTATTCCATTTACATGACTCCACGGTTATAACCGTTTCCTGATATCATGGTTTCGGTCAGTCGGTCAGTCAATCATGCAATCAATACAATTTTACAAGATAACAATACAAACAAAACATCGCGGGGTTTAAGGGGTAGATTGGTACGGAAGGTGTTAAAGGTGGCACGAGATGGTAAGATTAAGACACCTAACCTGAATCCAATTGCCGTTGTTCCGGGTTGTATAACGGAGCCTTGTACTTCCATTTGCCCTGGTCTCTAGCATACTGAGACCCCTCTCGTATACACTGGCATCCTTCTGTACCAAGCTACAACAACAGCGTTAATACCATACTACTATAATATGACAATACAATACAACATTAAAAAAACTACTCTCTCTCTCTCTTTTACTCTCTGTCTATTTCTCCCTTATCTTTATGACTTACCGATCGACCTGTTCGCTGACGACATTCTATTTCTTTCTTTTTTGAATGTCGTCAGGTGCGTTGGACCGAGCTGAGATCAAGCCCACCGGTGAAGATTTGGAGCAGTTCCACGAAGATCCCGAGCTCTAGATATTGTACCTTGTTCTTTTTCATTTCCTGTTATGCCACTGTTTAGGCATCGCTTTTCATTTCAGTTGTATTTACTTTTCATGCATTGTACAAAAGAATGTTATTAATAAAGTTGCTGTTATTCCTATATCTCTTGTCTCTTGTGATTTACTTTATATTGCTTAGCTACGCTTAGCGTATGTACTTCTGAGTACATCGTAGCGGACCTTGTCGCGTCCACTTCGCTGTACACTGGGAAGCGGGGCATGATAGGTTTTGTTGGTGGCCCATGCTGGTTAGAGCTGTATGAATCCCTGTCATGCAGTTCTGGTCTGTGTGAACAACCTAAGCAATATAACACAAGAACCAGCAACTAAAACATTCTTTACAATTCATGTTCCTTGAATCTTACAATTTCTATTCCTTGAATTCTATCATTTCCTGTATTTGAATCTGTCCTAACCCAAATTCTTCTTCAGGGTTATGGATTCCCCGAACAACACCAGCACCAACTTCAACAACACCCCTTCAGCACTACCTCTCACACCAGCTGTTCCCGCACCACCCACTGAGCAAACGATGCTATTTGAGGCAATCCGCAGTCTTCTCGAGGGACATCAACAACTTTTGAGCCGTCCTGAGACAGATGCACCGGGAGTAAAGCAATTCAGGGCTTTGCACCCAAAGCAGTTCTCTGGTAAAGGAAGCCCTCTTGAAGCGGAAGAATGGGCACAAAGCATCGAAGAAGATCTGGCCGCAGCTCAAGTGCCAGACCACGCTTGGGTCCGTGTAGCGAAGCTACAGCTCACGGATAACGCTCACAATTGGTGGAAGGCAGAAGAGACCCGTCTGGCACAGCCGATTGAATGGAAGACATTTCGCGAGAAGTTTGACGCGAAATATTTCCCTGTGACTGCCAGGTTCGCTATGGAGCAACAGTTTATTCATCTACAACAAGAATCAATATGGGAGAAATCGGTAAATAAATACGACGCTGAGTTCACCATGTTGAGCCGATTCGCAGCACATCTGATACCGACGGACGAGATCAGAGCCCGTCGCTTTCAGCAAGGTTTGGACACAGAGATTAAGGCTGCTCTAGCCACAGGAAAGTTTTTGACTCATGAGGAAGCCCTAGAAGCTGCCCGCAGTTATGAGGCAGTAATAAAAGAGAGGGGCAGACCTCAGTCTGCAGGAGTCAAGCGCCCTGCCAACCAGATGGCAGGTGGAGCCTCTTCCAGGCCATTGTTTGCACCCAGGAAGACTGAAGAAATTTGCCATTACTGCCATAGAAAGGGACATTTGTGGAAGGACTGTAGGCGCGCAAAAGGCCTGTGTCTAATTTGTGGCGCATCCAACCACGGAATTGGGAACTGTCCTTACAACAACAACTCATCTCACACATACACCAACCAACCGCAGCGGCCAACCATCCAGGCCCCTGCAACTCGTCCTGCACTACCTGCTACATCACCTGCACAGCCTACTCGCCAATTCCAACAGGCAATGAGGGACATGCCTAGAGGGCAGAGAAATAGGCCTCAAAGGCGGAATGTGCCTCCAGCTATAAGGAATATACCACGGCGACAGACCATCACATTAGAAGCCGTAGAAACCGAGACTGTAGGTCAAGGTAACACCGGTAAGCCTTTTTCACCCTTGTATCTCTTTGTTATTTATACACTATCTATACCACAACCACCAAACTTCTTTGCACTGTTACACTTTCCTTTTACAAATTTCGAGGACGAAATTTTTATAAGGAGGGTAGAATGTAACAACCCTAATTTTTATACACTTTTTCCTATACAATTTTTTTTTTCAAAATATATTTTTTAAAAAATACATAAAGGGGTATTTAAGTCTGAGCACAAGATTTATGTAATTATTTTTGTTTTTAATTACAAGCTATAAGAATGAAATAACTCCATTTTTAGTGTACAAGAAATTACTTTAAATTTAATGTATACTAGGAGTATTTATTCTTGCTGCTATCAGTTTAAGTAATTAAAAACCACAATAATTACAAGAAGGAGCTTGTAGCTCATTGGTAATACCTTGCACTACTGAACCAAGCCACCGGAGTTCAAATCGCATGCCCCACATTATTTTTGTATTTATTTTGTTTTAATTTTTTTTGGAAGTCAACGGTAAAAAGGCCATAACTCCCAAAATATGTACTGGACAACAAAAATTAAATATACTAAATTGTACCCCCAGAAAATCCCCGGCCACTGGAAGCCCGACTCGGCCCGACTCGGCACCGCCGGCCGGCGAATCGGCCGACTCGGTCCGGCCGATCCGGCCGGACTTGGCCGGACGGCCGAGTCACCAACTGAGAAAAGTTGGCTCTTGACTTGGTCAACCCTCTTGCACACTTATTATACCTGAATCGGTTTTAATTTGGCCAATAAATCGCTTTTACTCCCAGGTTTAATGATTTTTAATGAATTTTTACATTTTTTAATATTTTTTTAAATCCAAACCCTAACCCTAGCCTAGCCCTATATAAACACCCCTACTCTCTACCATTTCACACTACAACTCTAAGTCCACTCTCTCAAATTCTCGAGAACTCGGTACAAAGAGCGAGAAGCGAAGCGTTGCCGAAACCGACGACGGATTCCGGCGACCGGACTAGAACCTTCGCGACGTTTTCGATGCATCGACAACCACCACATCCCTTAGCCTCCTTAGCTTGTCCAAACCCGTAAGTCCCATCCCTTCTATCTCTCTTTTTTATAAATGTAAAAATACGACTTTTTGGAACCCGACGGAAATCGGAACAAACCGATTTCCGATTCGGTTTTTCTACAAATTTCCACTTGTCACTTAATCCACAATACCTAAACATATCCATGATGACTATTAATTACATAGAAACCAATTTAAATAAACTTTCTCACATGAAATGATAGCTTTCTTGTAAAACCGTATTCTTTTCATAAAAATACCATAAAGTTTATTTTTATTGTTCTAAATAAATCCCTCACTCCTAAATATATTTATCTTGATCACTAAACTTGTAGAAATCAATTTGAATGAAATTTCGCACATAAAATGATAACGTTTTCAAATACCGTATTCTTGCACTTTAATACCTTCAAGTTTAATATGTCATATTTAACCTCTAAAACTTCATTAAACCTTAAAATAAGTCACGAGGTAATGACCTACCTCTACACACACACAAATATAACCCTAATTGATAAACGTCAAAACATAGAATACGAAAATACAGGACTTTTCACTAAAATACCTTATTCTTTATAAACCTCTCTTGAAAGCTTTAAGTTTTACACAATTCTAAATAAAATCTTTTAAAATGAAAGCTGTCATGGACATCGATCGTTTATCTAAAGTGTCTTGTGGTGTCTAGGCAAATGTGTCTAAGGCTAGTGGTTTTTAATTAGGCCCACGACTGTGGTTCCTTCCCACTTAGCTGGCACTTACCTGGCCGCAATTGACGGTGAAGAGGCGATTTGAGACTTCTAATGACTTGTCGTTTAGACCTTAGAAATAGGCTAGTTGGCTTAGGAAACCCTAACAACTAAAATACGGAAAACTATACCCTTTTACGAATAAATGCCTTTTATTTATAAAACCGTTTTCCTAAATGAATGGTAATTATTAAACCTAAGCAAAGCGCCGCTACAACCCATTTTTGGGGAACCTGTTAGGGATAGTACGGTTCATCGTGCACCCGCAGGCTAGTAGTGCGAGATTCAGACCTCCGCAAGGAGCATTCGGTCTCGAAAGGTTTAAAATACGATATTTAAGGAAAATGAGACTTTCTCTAAATAAAATATTTATATAAAATTATTCATTTGTTAATATATATATAATTAACATTTAAACACCAATTTTATCATAATCTAAGGTTTCCACTTTTTCCTAAAATTAAAAGATTAAAAGTTACGTTAAAATACCAAGAATTTCAAATAAATCAATTAATATTTTCATTAGGATATATTCACTAGAATAACAAAAATAAAATTCATACTCATTATAACTATAAAGACGAATAATAGATACTTGAGGTGTATTTTGAAAACTATACAATAGTACTTTTTACATAAAACCCCCTCAAGTTTTATAAATTACAATAAGACCCCTAATAATTATAGAACTTCAAATTATCTTTCTTTTAGTCTGACTTGGGTTAGAGTCTGACTATTTCTGATCTGAATATGAATCAAGTCAATTTATATTCTTTATATTTCAACTCAAGATGAATACATGAATCCCAGAATCCAGTTCACAATCTATATAACTTGACTGAACCGAACTATGGATATTCCTTTTACATGTTTTCCAGTATTCCATTTACATGACTCCACGGTTATAACCGTTTCCTGATATCATGGTTTCGGTCAGTCGGTCAGTCGGTCAGTCAATCATGCAATCAATACAATTTTACAAGATAACAATACAAACAAGATATCGCGGGGTTTAAGGGGTAGATTGGTACGGAAGGTGTTAAAGATGGCACGAGATGGTAAGATTAAGACACCTAACCTGAATCCAATTGCCGTTGTTCCGGGTTGTATAACGGAGCCTTGTACTTCCATTTGCCCTGGTCTCTAGCATACTGAGACCCCTCTCGTATACACTGGCATCCTTCTGTACCAAGCTACAACAACTGCGTTAACACCATACTACTATAATATGACAATACAATACAACATTAAAAAAACTACTCTCTCTCTCTTTTACTCTCTGTCTATTTCTCCCTTATCTTTGGGATTTACCGAGCGACCTGTTCGCTGACGACATTCTATTTCTTTCTTCTTTGAATGTCGTCAGGTGCGTTGGACCGAGCTGAGATCGAGCCCACCGGTGAAGATTTGGAGCAGTTCCACGAAGATCCCGAGCTCTAGATATTGTACCTTGTTCTTTTTCATTTCCTATTATGCCACTGTTTAGGCATCGCTTTTCATTTCAATTGTATTTACTTTTCATGCATTGTACAAAAGAATGTTATTAATAAAGTTGTTGTTATTCCTATATCTCTTGTCTCTTGTGATTTACTTTATATTGCTTAGCTACGCTTAGCGTATGTACTTCTGAGTACATACGTAGCGGACCTTGTCGCGTCCACTTCGCCGTACACTGGGAAGCGGGGCGTGACATGAGATTTGTTCTGTTAGGATCTTAACAACTAGTTTCCAAATTAGGAAACTAGGATTCCGGCTCTGGGACTATAAATAAGGAACGAGAGCCTCTTTGAAAATTATCAAATCGACGCGATCATGAAGTCCACGACGTCTCAAGAATCCTGGTTGATCATCAACAGCTCATCTACCTCCTTAGAAGAGATCGAGAAGCAAATTAGCATTTTGTAATCATTTTCTAAGAGAACAAAGTGTAATTGATCTTGTTGATTAATAAAGGTAGTTGTTTTCTTATTTTATTTCTTTGTAGTTTTTTATTATGTTTTCCCTCTCTATCTTTTCTTATCCCAACATGCATGAGTAATTCTTTGCTTGTTAGGGTTCGTAAGATTATGGTAGATTAAAGGATGATGAAAATCTTTAAACTCTTTTTACGTTCTATAATGTTTATAAACTTTATCAAAAGAATAGTTAACATCCTAATCGAGCGCGCTATCAATTCATTGATAGTCACGACCACGATTAGAGATTAGATTAACAATTGTTTTGGTAAAGGCTAGACATGAACGGAGATCCATGTCAAGATAGGGGGTTAAGAGTGGGAACTCTTTTCCCTCCAGAAACTCTAATCTACATGCATCATTGTCGATCTAGTTTTAAATCTATTAAAGGATAAAAAGAGTACTTTTTAATTAATCATCCATGACTACTAAATCTTAACGAACCCTACAAGCCCACTTCTACTATAAAACCTACATCCATAGTTAATCTAGATCTATATTTTGCATCCGTGTTTAACGTAGATCTAGAACCTACAATCATTCTTCACCATTCTTTATTCTTCCTCTCTCTTTTTCAACACGTCTAAAGTAAGATTGAAAGATTCAACGTTTCCCTGAGGACGACCCGTACTCATCTCGGTCTAGCTACACGCGACACCGTTATTGATTGCGGTTAACTACTACACATAAATCATATCAATTAACTATGATGGAGATCATACTAGTGGGGCCAGTGTAATCCACAAGTACATCCTTTAATTGTTCCTAGTCGAGGGAGTATCGAGACGGAGCATCGATATTTCAGAGTAGACTAGTGTGTACGTTTCTTTACCCTGTATGGAGCGATGGTTGATCCCACAACCATTGGTGTTTGATATCAAAGATTGTACACAGGTGCTCATTGGAGAATGGGTACACCAGACAAGACTCGCCGAGAACTCCTAGATGGTATTATATCTAACGTCAGATAGCAATTCTCTCATGACACTGGTACAGGTTAGTCTTTAGACCCGAGATCGTCATAGAGTCTTATGTGATTCCCCCCGCGCTTTGATTTCCTCCCTACCCCGTTCAAGAGAGCGTGAAAAATGTAGATTTTGGATACAGTCCTGAGTCACATGGAGGCAATGAGCGATAGGGGGGTTTCGTCTCTCCTGGTATTGGGGGTTGATGTTGTGCTATACTTGATTGGCTATAACAGGAAGTCCTTGGCCAGGGCTGATGATGAGATTTACTGGTAAGTGTTATTAGTAGTTTCTCGACCTATTATGAGCCTCATATCGGCATGACTTATCAAGTTATTGGGGTCTGAAGTTTACCACCCCCAGGCTAGATATGCGACATATCAGATGAAGAGACCGGACTGTACGGTAGTGTTACTTACTAGATTCACAGGAGTTTGGACAAGCTTGCTTGTTGATCTTCTGATCCCTCAATATCTGGGTAGCCGTTACGTCCAGCTAGTACCGCTAACGGCTTGTGGGTGATTGATATGATCATTACCCACTGCTGGTGTATTGACGAGTCTTTTAAGTCTTACACAGAGGTTTCCTGGCTCAAGCGAAACGAAGTATGAAACATATATGATATGTGCGGGACGGAGATCAATACATGTATATGATACCGTATTCTAATCTCATGATATAGGTTATATGTGATATAACCGGATTATTGAATCAAGTGTTGATTCAATGATTTGATATTGGTCGGTTATATGTGATATAGCCGGATTATTAAATCAAGTGTTGATTTAATAATTTAATATATAATTATATATTTTATATATTAATATATATTAACTAATATTAGCTCACTTAAGAATTTCTTTTCTACAAATACACTTAACATATATATGTGATACATATAAATGTATTTATTTTTTTGTGTAATGCTAGATGATACATTGGACTTAGGTGCATGAGACTCATATCATACTAAAGATAATTTGGGGATTTATTTATTTAGGGAAAAACCAAAATTAGGTGGAAATTAGCATGGCTAAAGATACTTGAGAAGCTTGTAGAAGCCTTGACCTAATTCCACTAATTTTGTTTTACTCTAATTATTTTATAACTAACCATTATCTTTAGCCATGGTTAAGTCTCTATAAAGATATATGAGATAATTCTTCACCCATGGTTCACCACTTGTTCATCTTCTTCATCTCTCATTTCCTCTCTAAGTTTTCTTGAGCTGAAGAAAGAAAAAGAGAAAAATTATTCTAAAGCGAGCAAAATTCATATTTCATCAATCTATACCAAACTAGCTATTTAGTTAAGTTGTTTACTTCACTAATTCCTCAATTAGTGAAGATATAGCTTGAGTTAGAGTCTCCTCGACGTAGATCATTTTCGGCCTCGAAGATCTTTGAGCAAACTTGTTCCTTTCGCTTACTGGAGCCTAAGGAGAGTCCGGGACACCACTACTTGGAGTGAAGGGACTACTACACGGAGCTTTAGAAGTGAAGGACTGGTCTACAAAGGTTGTATTCCTTGTTCACTTAGAGTAATGTTTGATTACTTGTTTAAAAACCCTAATTCTCTAGTTTGATTCTAGATTTGAGTTTCTTAGCACACTAGATTTTTTAAAATTTCATACACGATACCTCTTGAAACCTAGTAGTCATGCTTTGGAACTCCAACATATATATCCAACAATCTCCCATTTTCACTAAAGCCTATTATAGGTGTATCGAGTACCCAATGTCTGCTCTAGGACCAGTTGCTGGCATACCACATACCCAACATCTTAAATAGTCTCTCGAAATGGACATGAGAGACGGCCTTGGTGAATGGATCTGCCATTTTTTTCTTTTTATTTACTCTTCATACCTCGATCTCTCAACAATCAACAATCTCCCTGATCAGGTGATACCATCTCAAGATATGTCTGGATTTCTGACAGGACCGTGGTTCCTTTACCAAAACCATGGATCCATTGTTATCGCAATACAAAGGTATTGGATCAGTAATGAATGGAACCACCTGAAGTTCATAAATGAACTTTCTCATCCAGATTCCTCTTTTTAGCAGCGATGTACTCATCCTCCATCGGCGAGTTTGTTACGGTGTCCTGTTTGGATCACTTCCAATAGACCGCCACTCTGGTGAGGGTAAATATATAACCCGAGACGGATTTAGAGTCATCCTTGTCACTTTAGAAGCAAGAGTCGGTAAAAGTCTCGATCTGGAGGTCCCCATTACCGTACACCAAGAATATCTCTTTAGTCCTTCTCAGATACTTAAGAATATTCTTTACTACTATCCAATACTTCTCACCTGAGTTGGACTGATACCTGCTTACGACGCTAAGAGCGTAAGCGATATTTGGTTTGGTACATAACATCGGATACATTATCGACCCCACCGCCGAAGACGAAATCCGACAGAAGTTTCAATATCTATTCTTATAGTTTCTTGATCCTTCTTTGTTCTTGGAATTTCGAGGACGAAATTCTTTTGTAGTTGGGTATAATGTAACACCCTAATTCATTCATACCAATTCCAGTTCCCCGTATTTCCTTATTGGTAGTATTTTCTTGATTTATCGTGTTTTGGGTGCGAATGGTATTTTACAATTTACATTGCATTCGACCCGACCCGCTTGCTTGGAACCTGTTCGATTCATGTTTATAGTTTAACTTGACTTGTTACGTAGACTTGTGCACTTTCATAAATACTGCATACTGGCATTTCACCTAGTATCGCACATTTTATCATATAACATTTTAGGTCATATAAAATAAATTAAAATTACATTTCATAGCCTGCATGATACCCCTAACCCCGTGGTAGCATCCGCGCATCTTGTTCTCGTCCCGTTCAGTGAAACGGACGTGTTTGGATGGCTACGCGCACGTACGTGCATCCGTTCTTGGGGGTATGCATTTTGTTACCTGGACATTCATTTTGAAATTTGGACGTTGCATATATATTTTCATATTTTAAAACTGTAATTTTAGACCCGACCCGGGTATGTTTTGGACTATTTTTGTATTTAGCCTAAAACTCAAATTCACGTAATAAAATATTCTTTTTAAAATTTACTGTTAAAATATATATTCATACGATTATATATAAATCTTTTATAACTAATTTATATATATTATAATCTAAATACTAACCTATTCTGTTCTGTTTCTCTCTCTCTCTCTCTCTCTTTCTATCCCGGCCCCATCTTTTTCTCAGCCTCTCTCTCTTTCTCTCTTCCTTTCTCTCTCTCTCCCACAAAATCCAAAATTCTTTCTCCTCCTACCCTCTCTCTATCCCCTCGATCTCTCTCATTCTTTCTATCTCTCTCCTCTCTCTCTCCTCTCGATCTCTCTCATTCTCTCTATCTCCCTCCTCCCTTTCTCTCATCTCGCATTCTCTCTCTCACAGACTCTTTCTTTCTCTCTCTTCCCCTCTCTCTCTTCCTTTCTCCTCTATTTTTATTTATATTTTAAACCCCATCCTATCTTCCTCACCTCTCTCTCATTCTCCCTCGCGCCATAACCTACGTGATTCAAAACCCTAACCCACGCCTGCGACAGCCTCGCCGCTCCACCCTCGACGTCTACCTCCTCCTTCTCCTCTCCTCTCATGTTCTCCGACCACGATCCCTACAAACCCTGATCACGACACCCCGCGCTCCCCGACGAACCATCTCCCGAGAACCCAAACCTTAGCCACCTTCACCTTCGTCGCCTCACCCTCGTCTCCACCATCTCATTGCCATCTCCCTTTCCAACCTCCATCCTCGTCTTCATCCTCTACAAGAGCAGACCTCATCATCATCATCATCATCGATTCCTTCTCTAACCCACACACCGAACCAATCTCCCATCCACCGTCGGCTGCTATCGCATCTTCATCATCTTCTTCTTCCTATCGTGCTACTCCATCCGTCGAGACCATCGCCTCCTTCTTCAACTCCAGTCGCCATCGGCTCGTATTCGTCGTGGCTATCATCTTCTTCCTTGCGACGTCTCCTTCCTCACGGCAGCAACTACCCGAGCGTAACCCAAGACCGAGCAGCACCCCTCAAGCCGAGTCCTCCAGCCATCATCTCGTCGTTCTCCGTCGTTGCCATCGTCAACTACGACATCAACAGCAGTAGCGGTCACGACGGCAACATCAACCTCAACTTTGAAAGCCTGTTAGATGTTGTTCAGAGACATGAACCGAGGCTCCAGGGTTTGGCCCGAGTCCATGGTAGTGTGACGATCGTTTCCATGCCTCAGGATCTCCGTTCCAACAAAGTTTCGATTTTTTGTGCGAAGTGTTCGATGAAATGCTTCAAACGAGATTTCCGTCATTTCTCGCTTTTTGCCGCGTGCGCACTCCATCGTGTGATCTATTGAGGCAAGTAAAACTTGCTACATGCTATTTATATTATTTCATATTTATTTAGATATATATTAAGCATGAAGTTTGAATTTAGTGCCCTATATTACATTTTACCATTCGATGTCCGTTTATATCATTTTTAGAGAACATATCTGGTTGCATGTTAGATTATAATATTTTGTACCCATGTCCATATTTATATCTTAGTGCTTGGTTGCATAGCCCATAGTACCATTTAAATAGTTTATAATCTTTCAAACACCCGTTTGCATCCATCTCGTCTAGTATACATATTATTACATCCATAGATCACTTGAATGTATAACATTGAAATATTATCATTCCACATTTGATAAATTGTAGTTTAATTAGTATTGGAACTTTAACTTTAACTCTAATCATAACTGTGCATCTATATGCCTTAATCTGTACATGATTGCATATCACATTACAATATTCTATTTTTTTGTTCCATTAGTACCCCATGCTTGTTTTGTATACCCATGCTTATGTTAGTTTGATTATGAACACCCACATGACATTTTGTGCACCCTGACATGACTTGTTACACCTACACGACATGGTACCGTGCAACTCTTGACATGACATAATACCTATGTACTACCTGACTTGACCTGATGTACCATTGCTTTACCTGTTACCTGATCTTGTTACTAATGCCAACAAACCTAACATGTTGTCCCTACGGACATTTCCTGTTGTCTATCCGGATAAACCTGTACCTGCCTGATCATGTGTTGGCATTAGCTCCAGATTATTTAATACCTGACTTGAACACATATAACTTGGGGGTATGGGGAAATCAATGATGAAATCTGACTTGTAACTCGACAGTTCGATACCTTTACTGATCAGATTTAGAGGCTAGGCCAGCCTTGGGATGATGCTGCTGACATTATCCATCGTTACCCACTACCTTTTAGAGGCTAGGCCAGCCTTGGAATGATGCTGTTGACATCATTCATCGTTACCCCTTTTCTTTTTAGTGCCTAGCGGCATGTCTCGGTTTCAGCCCGAGAATCTTCACCGAGATCCCGGGCACGCACGGGATACTATTGAGTTACATCGATAATTCATCAAATTGATTTCAAAGACTTGAGAGTAGAAAACTCAGTAGACCAGTTTAGAATACTCACTGCACATCACCTGAGCCTTACCCTTCACTGTCACTTTTATATTACTGTTATACCTGTTTTGCTGTTCATACACATACCTGTATGTCTTGCTACCCCTGTTTACTTTATTGCTTGATATTATGACGCACTGACTTCTGGGTTTTGCATGGCCCAGATCCTCTATCTTTGTTGCAGACTGATCCGGAGTACTGCCGCTGTTAGACCGAGCGGTGAGGTTCCTGTTGGTATCCAGTTTTACTTTCCAGGTGTTTTATTTATTGGATCTTTGCTTCCGCATATTATATCATTACTTGACTCATTTATTCTGGTTTATGAACATGTACTAGATAGTTAGTTTACTTTCCTGTTCTTGATATCTTCTAGACAGCCGTAATATGACTATGGAAGGATGTTTTCTAGCCACAGGTAGCATGGTTGGCTTTGTCACGTGCCTATCTTAGTGCACTCTGGGAAGCGGGGCGTGACAGGGTTTGTTTGGTATCAAAGCCATAGGATATAGGTTAATCGAGTTTGATTCTTTTTGTAGTTAGGTATTGGACCCAATACATGAATCAGAATACTCGTGATTAGGAACATGTCCTGCCATCTTGTTATCGTGATTCTTGAACCATATCTTTCTCTTATCCTTTGTCTTGACGATATGCAAACCACTTTGCATCTCGACTTGAAACTTTTTTGGTTCTCTAATGTTTCTGCCTGTTTCTTGATTCTGATACTAGGATTTAGGCGACTTGAGTGGAGTTATGTGATTGTAACTATGAACTGCAGTATGGTTACAATGCGGTACTCCATTTAAGTAACTTGGAGTCCTGGTCTTGATTCACTTCCTTATTCCATGATCGTTATATTACCTTGCTTCTCTCGGTTTCATTGCTTACCAGTTATTGTTTTATCGCCAGCTTGAATCATGTTTACCGTGCTTAATCCTCTTCAGTATCTTGACTTCGGACGAAGTCATCTCCGTATCTTACTTGTTCATGTTTTCCCCGCATTAGAATTATTCAATTCTGGTGCATCCCTTTGTTTGTTGTTGTCTTGGGAATGGATTTCCTCGGCACTTTCCACGCTCACATTGATTGTAGAGCAAAGAAAGTGAATTTCCAGATTCCCGGACATCCGGAGTTAGTTTTGCTGGAGGTAGCAGTTCTGTCGGGTTAGTCGAGTTTAAGGCTAGGCCGACAAGCAATGTTCTTTCGTCGATAGAAGTTGATAAGGAGGAAGCACCAGCGGTAGTTTGAGAGTTCATGGATGTGTTCGAGAACATCTCGGGTTTACCGCCAAAACGAGATATGGAGTTCGCGATCGATCTTGTTCCTGGTGCAGCGCCAATCTCAAAGGCGTACTATCCAATGGCACCAGTGGAGTTGGAAGAAGTCAAGAAGCAGGTTACTTAATTATTCGAGAAGGGTTGGATTCGCAGCAGTAATTCACCTTGGGGAGTTCCAGTTCTTCTAGTAAAGAAGAAAGATGGCACAGGAGGATGCGCATCGATTATCAAGAATTAAACCGGGTGACTATTAAGAACAAGTACCCGATCCCTCGCATTGACGAATTGTTCGAGCAGCTTAGTGGCGCGAGGGTATTCTCGAAGCAGGATTTGCGACACGGATATCATCAGGTCCGAGTTAAATCAAAGGATATTTGCAAGACTGCATTCCGAACTCGGTATGGACATTACGAGTACTTAGTGATGCCCTTCGGAGTAACGAATGCACCGACGATATTTATGGACTTGATGAACCGAATCTTTTCACCATTCTTGGACCAGTTTGTAGTGGTGTTCGTTGATGATATTCCGGTCTACTCAAAGGAGTATTGTAGAGCATGCAGAACAATTGAAGATCGCACTGCAGACGTTAGGGCAAGAAAGATTGTATGCGAAGATGAGCAAGTGCGAGTTTTGGCTTGAAGAAGTGAAGTTTTGGGGCATGTCGTATCTGGTGATGGAATCGCCGTTGATCCCCAGGAGGTTGCAGCAGTTCGAGATTGGCCGATTCTGAAGAACGTTGCAGAGATCAGGAGCTTTTTGGACTTGCCGTGTATTACAGAAGGTTCGTGGAGAATTTTGCTCGTTGGCTGAGCCTTTGACCAAGTTTACGCGGAAAGGAAGTACCATTTGTGTGGACGGATAAGTGTGCGTCAGCTTTTGAGGCGCTGAAGCAAAGGTTGATAACCGCTCTTGTTTTAACCGTGCCAGATAGTTCTGGAGGATTGGTGATTCATAGCAACGCATCTGGGAAAGGATTGGGACATGTTTTGATGCAGCATGGGAAGGTATAGCGTACGCATCGAGACAGTTGAAGACTTATGAGAAGAATTACCCAACTCATGATTTGGAGCCAGCAGCTGTGATTTTCGTTTTGAAGATTTGGAGACACTACGTATTGGGCAAAAAGGTCGAAGTATACACCGATCACAAAAGCCTAAAGTACGTGTTCACACAGAAAGAGCTTAATATGAGGCAGCGTAGATGGTTGGAGCTGATGGCTGACTACGATCTTGATCTTAAATACCATCTGGGGAAAGTTAATATTGTACCGGATGCACTTAGCCGGTTGCCAGCAATTCAGATGTTGACCGCTCAGAAGGAACTTATTGAGGACTTTCGGAGATTCGATTTAGAGTTTGTGCTACCGCATTCTTCGGGACAGTTGATGCAGCTGCAGGCACCGTCGTCGTTGATCGAGAATATTGAAGTAGCACAGTTACAGGACCCAAGATTGCAAAAGTTTCGAGAACAGGTTGAAGCTGGACTTCGAACGGACTTGTTGATTCATGAAGATGGTTCATTGCGATATGGTAGCCGTTTGTGTGTGCCAAAGGGAGATATTCGCGAAGAGCTTATGAAGGAGGCGCACAGTTCAGCATACTCCGTACATCCAGGAGGCACGAAGATGTACCGAGATATACGACAGCATTTCTGGTGGGAAGGAATGAAACGGGAGATTGACGCTTTGTGGCAAAGTGCTTGGTGTGTCAGCAAGTTAAGACTGAACATCAAAAGGTTGCTAGTTTAATTGCAACCACTTCCGATTCCTCAATAGAAGTGGGAACATATAACCATGGATTTCGTGACGGCTTTACCGCGGAGTCCAGGGCAACAATGCAGTTTGGGTGATTGTTGATCGTTTGACCAAGGCAGCTCATTTCATACCATTTCGAGTTGGTCAATCAACAGAAGCTTTGGCAGAACGGTACATGCAGGAGATTGTAAGATTTCATGGAGTACCGGTGAGCATCGTGTCCGACCGTGACACTCGTTTCTTATCACACTTTTGGAGGAGCTTACAGGAAAGTTTGGGGACTCGATTGAAGTTTAGCACAGCTTATCATCCTCAGACAAATAGCCAGTCGGAGAGAACGATCCAAACTCTTGAAGACATGTTGAGAGCTTGCATGTTGGACTTCAAGGGTTCATGGGAGGATCATCTACAATTGGTGGAGTTTTCTTACAACAACAGTTTTCAGGCGACTATTCAGATGGATCCATTCGAAGCTTTATATGGTCGCAAGTGTCGTTCACCGGTTTGTTGGGACGATGTTGGTAAACGAAGATTGTTGGGACCAGATTTGGTAGTGCAAACAGTTGAGAAGGTTAACACTATCTGGAATCATATGAAAGCAGCACAAGATCGACAGAAAAATTAGGCAGATACGTCGAGATGACCTCTAGAGTTCGCCGTGGGTGATTTGGTATTCTTGAAAGTATCACCAACTAAAGGGGTGATTCGTTTCGGAAGTCGAGGAAAGCTCAGTCCTCGATTCTTTGGACCTTTTGAGATCTTGAAACGTGTTGGAGAAGTGGCTTATCGAATGGCGTTACCGCAATCCTTGGTGAATGTTCATGACGTGTTTCATGTATCTCAACTCCGTAAGTATGTTCGAGATGAAACACATGTGTTGGATCATTCGGAGCTGACTGTACGAGAAGATTTAACCTTTGAGGAACGACCGATGTCGATTGTGGATCGAGGAGAAAAGGTTCTTAAGAACAAGGTTATCCCTCTCGTACTTGTTTCTTGGGGAAATCGCTCGCATAGAGAATCGACTTGGGAACGAGAAGACGAAATCCGACAGAAGTTTCAACATCTATTCTTATAGTTTCTTGATCCTTCTTTGTTCTTGGAATTTCGAGGACGAAATTCTTTTGTAGTTGGGTATAATGTAACACCCTAGTTCATTCATACCAATTCCAGTTCCCCGTATTTCTTTATTGGTGGTATTTTCTTGATTTATCGTGTTTTGGGTGCAAATGGTATTTTACAATTTACATTGCATTCGACCCGACCCGCTTGCTTGGAACCTGTTCGATTCATGTTTATAGTTTAACTTGACTTGTTACGTGGATTTGTGCACTTTCATAAATACTGCATACTGGCATTTCATCTAGTATCGCACATTTTATCATATAACATTTTAGGTCATATAAAATAAATTAAAATTACATTTCATAGCCTGCATGATACCCCTAACCCCGTGGTAGCATCCGCGCATCTTGTTCTCGTCCCGTTCAGTGAAACGGACGTTTTTGGATGGCTACACGCACGTACGTGCATCCGTTCTTGGGGGTATGCATTTTGTTACCTGGACATTCATTTTGAAATTTGGACGTTGCATATATTTTTTCATATTTTAAAACTGTAATTTTAGACCCGACCCGGGTATGTTTTGGACTATTTTTGTATTTAGCCTAAAACTCAAATTCACGTAATAAAATATTCTTTTTAAAATTTACTGTTAAAATATATATTCATACGATTATATATAAATCTTTTATAACTAATTTATATATCTTATAATCTAAATACTAACCTATTCTATTCTATTTCTCTCTCTCTCTCTTTCTATCCCGGCCCCACCTTTTTCTCAACCTCTCTCTCTTTCTCTCTTCCTTTCTCTCTCTCTCCCACAAAATCCAAAATTCTTTCTCCTCCTACCCTCTCTCACCCCCCTCGATCTCTCTCATTCTTTCTATCTCTCTCCTTTCTCTCTCTCTCCTCTCGATATCTCCCATTCTCTGTAAAACCCGAGTCCAATTCTACTAATTTCAGTTATCATATGTTGGTGTGTGGTATGTATTTCATCTGTCTTGGTTGACCGTTGCTAGTTATAAATTTACCCCAACAATTCAAATTCTTGCATATAACAATTTAAGTCTCTTAAAATAAATTAAAAATACTTGTCTTGACCTGCTCGGCACCCCTAACCCTGTGGTAGCGTCCTTGTATCGTGTTCCTGTCCCGTTCAATGAAACGGACGTGTTTGGACGGCTACGCGCACGTACGTGCGTCCGTTCCTAGGGGTATGCTTTTTAATTATAAAATCCTTCATTTTAATTTTTGAAACCCGCCAATAATTTTCGTATTTCAAATTCAAATTTTTGGACTTGACCCGGGCGCAAGTCTGAAATATTTTGCAATTACGCCCAAATCCTATTTTCTAATATTTTTTAAAACCAACGAAATTTAAATTCACACTAACAGAAAATATTTTTCTCTATTTTTTAAATCCCTTTAAAATCATTCCCAACCTATCAGATTTTTTCTCCCTAACCATTTTACCCCGCCAGCCAATCACAATTCATTTTAACCCCTGGGCCCCACCGTCTCTCTCTCTTTCTCTCTCCTTTTCTCCTTCTCTTTCTCTCTCTCTTCTCTCTCTCTCTCCACGCGTCTTCTCTCTCTCTCTCTTTTCTTTTATAATTCTTCTCCTCCTCCTCTGAAAATACATAGAAACCCATCCCTGCAAACCCTAGCCGTCTCGTCTTCCATCGCCGTTGCCCTAGGGCCGACGCCATCATCGCAGACCTCGTCGCCTCCTCGCCCTCGTCACCTCCACATCCTCTACTTCCTCTTCCATGCACCCTGCACCTGCAGCCGCGGCCCCTGCACGTTTGCACCGCCGGATTTGTCACCGCCAGTGGCCTCGTCTCCGTGCCCCGGCCTTCGTGCAACCCCAGTGAGCTTTACCTATCCCTTCTTATTCTTCTTCTTCTTCTCCTTCTTCTCCTTCCTTCTTTTCTTTTTCAGATCTGTTCTTGAACTGCCGGTGGTCGCTGTAGGTACATCGTCGGATCTCCGTCAACGCAGTCGCTGATCACAACCCCTCTGCAAATCAACGTAAGCACCGCCTCCTCAATCCACCTTCCCTTCTTTCTTCTTAAATTTCTTTCTCGTTTCTTGTACGCATTCTTGTACCTTGGATGTTCACTGTTTTGTGTTTGGCCGGAATCCGACCTGCCGGTGACGTTTCCCGACGATCCAGCGAGAAACCCTGACCCGTGTGGCTCCATTGTTCGTCATTTGGGTTCATTCCGTGAACCGTGCGCGCGTCGCGATATTTCCCCGCCGACGCGTAACGTTCCGTTTTCCGTTTCGCGACCCGTCGAGGCAAGTGAAACTTGCTACATGCTATAATAAACTATTCATATGCTAAATTACTTATTTCCTATTAATGCTCTAATTAGAATCGAAAGAAATGGATTTCAAGTTAACCGTGTAAAGTTCCGTTACACATTTTATGATTCCAAACGTGAAACTTAATCTTGCATCTGATTATTTATATCTAACAATCACCTGTACATGATAGATCACATTGTTTATTGCTATGATACCCTTTTTCTCCAGTTTAGCCTATCAGACATCCATGTGCAACTTTAACCGGTCTAATTACAACTGCATCCATTAAACAGATTATACATGTCGTCGCATCCATGGATCACTCAATATTTATTAACCCGTTTTCAGCATTCACATCTATCATATTGTATTCACATTATGCTGACACTGTCTGTTAAAAACAATTGATAACTGTACAGCTAATTAATTAAATCTGCTTTATTGCTTAACTCATTGCTTAGATCGTGTTGTTGATAACCATGCTCGATTATTATAACCCTGATTATGCTAGCTGATTATGAGCACACACACGATATCGTTTACACCTTGACATGACTTGCTACACACATATTGATTGACCCGACATGGTACCGTACACTACTTGACTTGACCTGATGTACCATGGCTTGACCCGTTACCTGATCTTGTGTCTAATGCCAACAAACCTGACATGTAGTCCTCACGGACCGTTCCTGTTGTCTATCCAGACAAACCTGTTCTTACCTAATCCTGTGTTGGCATTAGTTCATGATTACTGCATACCTGACTTGACATACATAACTTGGGGGTATGGGGAAATCAAGGGTGAAACCTGACTTGTAACTCAACAGTTCAATACCTGTTCTGATCAGTCTTACGGGCTCGGCCAGCTCCGGAGTGATGATGCTGACATCACTCGTCTGTACCTGCTACCTCTTACTGCCTAGCGGCACGTCTCGGTTTCAGCCTGGGAGTCTGTAGACCGTGGTCCCGGGCATGCACGGGATACTATTGAGTTACATCGATGATTCATCAAATTGATTTCAAGGACTTTAGAATAGAAAACCCAATAGAACAGTTTAGTTTACTCACTGCACACTACCCTTCACTGCCCTGTTGATATTACTGTTGCACCTGCTTTTCATTCATATTTATATTTGCATTGCCTGTTACCCTGTTTATATTTTATTACTTGATGACATGACGCACTGACGTCTGGGTTTTGCATGGCCCAGATTCTGTACCGTTGCTGCAGTCCGAGCAGGAGTACTTCAGCCAGCAGGCTGAGCTGTGAGGTGTCAGTAGTAGTTAGTTCTTTATTTCCTGCATTTTATTCCTGAAGTGAGCCCGTATTATGGGACATACATTCCAGTTATTTTGTATTGGATCTTTTGCTTCCGCCCTTTATTTATTCTTGACTCATGTTATCTTGGCTTATGGACATGTTTTAGATAGTTATATTTTGTTCTTGATATCTCTACAGCCGTAATGTGACTGTGGATGGATACTTCCTACCCACAGGTAGCATGGTTGGCTATGTCACGTGCCCAATTAAGCGTACTCTGGGAAGCGGGGCGTGACATGGTTCTTTTGGTATCAGAGCCATAGGTTAGTCGGGTTGATTCTTTTGGTAGTTGGGTATTGTACCCAATACACGAATCAGAAAACCCGTGTTTAGGAAACATGTCCTGCCACCTTGCCGTTTTACCGTTCTTGAATCATGTTCTCCCTGATTATATCTTTTACGATGTGCAAACTTCCTTTGCATATCGACTCGAAAACCTGATTCCTTGTTATCTCTAGGACTTAGGCGACTTGGGTGGAGTTATGTAATTGTAGCTATGATACCGCGACATAGTTATAATGCGGTACTCTATTTAAGTAACTTGGAGTTCTAGCCTTGATCTATAATTTGAATCTGTTATCATGCTAATCTTGGGTGTTTTGATTTCAGGAACATGGCAGACAAGAATTTGAAGACGTACCAAAGGCGTGTTGACGAAGCCGCCATGCTTGGAGTGATACGGGGAATGCTGGAGAATCAAAAGAGACAGACTGGGCTAATCCAGCAGCAGGCTGAATCGTTTCAGGAAGGTTTGCGGACCGTTCAGCAGTCCGTGAACAATGTTGGAGCTAAGCCAGTTGATCGTGTGGGGACCGTAGCAGACTTCAGGCGTTTGGGTCCGTCGGTATTTACTGGTTTGGAGGAGCTGTTGCTAGCGGAGCAGTAGCTAGTTGACACGGAGAACTTACTTATTGCGGCACAGATTCCGGATGATAAAAGAGTTGATGTGGTACGCATTCAGTTAGTGGATTACGCCCGTGAATGGTGGCTTGTGGAGGAGACCCGCTTGCCCAAGCCAATCAAGTGGGCGGATTTTTCGAAGAGTTTCCTAGAGAAACTCTTCCCGCGGAATGCACGGGAGGAAATGGAAGAGAAGTTCATCGGTTTGAAGCAGAATGGTGCACCCGTAGATGTACATGCGGCAGAGTAGACACGGCTCAGTAGATTCGCTGGACTTTTAGTTGCCAACGATGCAGACAGGGCAAGGAGGTTCATGCGCAGCTTGGATGTGGACATCCAGAGGCAGATTGTCTCCCTGGGTTTGACCACTTTCTCACAGGTACTCACGGCAACCCGAGAACAGCAGAGCCTATCAGGGAAGACTGGGAGTTCACAGCAGACACCAGTTGCGGTAAGGAAGCCGGCATTTGTACCAAATCGAGCTCATGGTCGCAGAGGTATTCCAGTGGACCGTCGTGGCGTAACACCGATGAAGAAGCCTGTTGTCGTTGATCGAAGAAGGGGAGTGATTTGTGACTACTGCCATTTACCTGGACACGTGCAAAAGGAGTGTCGAAGGAGGCAAGGACTTTGTTTAGTTTGTGGAGCGGCAGATCACACTGTCAGCGCTTGTCCGTCGAAGCTTCGTACGAGGGATGATATTCAGAAGCCTCCACAGAAACCATTCCAGGGACAGAAGCAGCTGACTCAAGGACCTAATCAGGCTCGAGCTTTTACCTTGACGGCTGAGGAAGCTATGGCTTCGGGAGAAGTTGTTTCAGGTATTCTACTCGTTCATGGTTTTCTCGCATTAGCATTATTCGATTCTGGTGCATCCCATTGCTTTATGTCGTCCAAATTTATAGCTACACACTCAATTACCTGCACGACACTGTCTAGTTTCTGGGACATACATACTGGGAATGGGAAAATCATATCTAGTAGGGAATGTAAAGATTGTACAGTTGTTGTTTGTGGACGGGAGCTTCTTGCAGATTTCTTGGTGATTGATACGGGCTGCTACGAGGTCGTCTTAGGAATGGATTTTCTTGGCACTTTCCACACTCACATTGATTGTAGGGCAAAGAAAGTAATTTTCCAGATTCCCGGACATCCCGAGTTTTCCTTCACTGGAGGAAGCAGTTCTGTCGGGCCAGTCGAGTTTAGGGCTAGGCCGACAACTAATATTCTTGCAGCAATGGAGGTTGATAAAAGTGAAGAGCCAGCGGTTGTTCGCGATTTTATGGACGTGTTTGAAGATATATCGGGTTTACCGCCGAAGCGAGACGTGGAGTTCGCAATTGATCTTATTCCTGGTGCAGCGCCAGTATCTAAAGCATATTATCCAATGGCACCAATGGAGTTGGAAGAAGTCAAGAAACAGGTTGCTGAATTACTTGAGAAGGGTTGGATTCGAAGCAGTAACTCGCCTTGGGGAGCTCCAGTTCTTCTAGTTAAGAAGAAGGATGGCACGAGAAGAATGTGCATCGACTATCGAGAATTAAACCGGGTGACTATTAAGAACAAGTACCCGATCCCTCGCATTGGCGAACTTTTTGAGCAGCTTAGTGGCGCGAGGGTATTCTCGAAGCTGGATTTGCGATCCGGATATCATCAGGTCCGAGTGAAAGCAGAAGATATTTGCAAGACGGCGTTCCGAACTCGGTATGGACATTACGAGTACTTAGTGATGCCCTTCGGAGTAACAAATGCACCGGCGACATTCATGGACTTGATGAACCGAATCTTTTCACCATTCTTGGACCAGTTTATTATGGTATTCATTGACGATATTCTGGTTTACTCGAAGAGTTTGGAAGAGCATGCTGAGCATTTGAAGATTGCACTACAAACGTTGAGACAAGAGAAGTTATGTGCGAATATGAACAAGTGCGAGTTTTGGCTGGAGGAAGTAAAGTTTTTGGGGCATGTTGTGTCTAGCGATGGAATCGCCGTCGATCCCGAAAAGATTGCCGCAGTTCGAGATTGGCCGATTCCAAAGAATGTTGCAGAGATAAGAAGTTTTCTTGGACTCGCCGGGTATTACAGAAGATTCGTGGAGAACTTTGCTCGTCTGGCGGAGCCGTTGACCAAGCTTACGCGCAAGGAGGTACCTTTTGTGTGGACGGATAGTTATGCGTCAGCTTTTGAGACGTTAAAGCAGAAATTGATAACCGCCCCTATTCTGACCATGCCAGACAATTCTGGAGGATTGGTGATTCACAGCGACACATCTGGAAAAGGATTGGGATGCGTTTTGATGCAGCATGGGAAGGTTGTAGTGTACGCATCAAGACAGTTGAAGACCCATGAGAAGAATTACCCAACTCATGACTTGGAGCTTGCGGCAGTGATTTTCGCTCTGAAGATTTGGAGACACTACCTTTTGGGCGAAAGGGTCAAAGTTTTCACGGATCATAAGAGTTTGAAGTATGTATTCACGCAGAAGGAGCTTAATATGAGGCAGCGTAGATGGTTAGAGCTGATGGCTGATTACGATCTTGATCTTAAGTACCATCCGGGGAAGGTTAATGTTGTGCCGGATGCGCTCAGTCGGCTACCAGCAATTCAGATGTTGACTACGCAGAAGGAACTCGTTGAAGAATTTCGAAGATTTGATTTGGAGGTTGTGCTACCGCATTCTTCGGGACAGTTGATGCAGCTGCAAGTACATTCGTCGTTGATCGAGAATATTAAAGCAGTGCAATCGCAGGATCCTAGATTGCAAAAGTTTCGAGAACAGGTTGAAGACGGACTACGAACAGATTTATTGATCCACGAAGATGGTTCGTTGAGCTATGGTAGCCGTTTGTGTGTGCCAAAGGGAGATATTCGCGAAGGGCTTTTGAAGGAGGCACACAGTTCAGCTTATTCCGTACATCCAGGAGGCACGAAGATGTACCGAGACTTACGACAGCATTTTTGGTGGGAAGGCATGAAGCGGGAGATCGCTCGCTTTGTGGCAAAGTGCTTGGTGTGTCAGCAAGTTAAGGCTGAACATCAAAGGGTTGCTGGTTTGTTGCAACCACTTCCGATTCCTCAGTGGAAGTGGGAACATATAACCATGGATTTCGTGATAGCTCTACCGCGGAGTCCAAAAGGAAACAATGCAGTATGGGTGATTGTTGATCGTTTGACCAAGGCAGCTCATTTTATTCCTTTTCGGGTTGGTCAATCAACAGAAACTTTGGCAGAGCGGTACATGCAGGAGATTGTAAGATTGCATGGAGTACCGGTAAGCATCGTGTCCGATCGTGACACTCGGTTCTTATCACACTTCTGGAGGAGTTTACAGGAAAGTTTGGGGACTCGATTGAAGTTTAGCACAGCTTATCATCCTCAAACTGATGGTCAGTCGGAGAGAACGATCCAAACTCTTGAAAATATGTTGAGAGCGTGCATGTTGGATTTCAAGGGTTCTTGGGACGATCATCTACATTTGGTGGAGTTTTCTTACAACAATGGTTTCCAGGCAACTATTCAGATGGCTCCATTTGAAGCTTTGTATGGTCGTAAATGCCGTTCACCTGTTTGTTGGGACGATATCGGTGAACGAAGATTGTTGGGACCAGATTTGGTTGTGCAGACAGTCGAGAAAGTTAACACTATCAGGAATCATATGAAAGCAGCACAAGACAGACAGAAGAGTTGGGCAGATACGTCGAGAAGACCTCTAGAGTTCGCCGTGGGTGATTTGGTATTGTTGAAGATATCACCGACTAGAGGGGTGATTCGTTTTGGAAGTCGAGGAAAGCTCAGTCCTCGATTCGTTGGGCCCTTTGAGATCTTGGAGCGTGTTGGTGAGGTAGCGTATCGTTTGGCGTTACCGCAATTCTTGGCGAATGTGCACAATGTGTTTCACGTATCTCAACTCCGTAAGTATGTTCGAGATGAAACACATGTGTTGGATCATTCGGAGCTGACGGTACGTGAAGACTTGATTTTTGAAGAGCGACCGGTTGAAATTGTGGATCGAAGGGAAAACGTTCTTAAGAACAAGGTTATCCCTCTTGTACTTGTTTCTTGGGGTAATCGCTCGCATGGAGAGTCAACTTGGGAATGAGAAGATGAAATCTGGCAGAAATTTCCCCATCTTTTCTTGTAGTTGTTTGTCGTCTATCTTTTGTATTCTTGGAATTTCGAGGACGAAATTCTTTGTATAGTTGGGTATAATGTAACAACCGAGTCCAATTCTACTAATTTCAGTTATCATATGTTGGTGTGTGGTATTTATTTCATCTATCTTGCTTGACCGTTGCTAGTTATAAATTTACCCCGACAATTCAAATTCTTGCATATAACAATTTAAGTCTCTTAAAATAAATTAAAAATACTTGTCTTGACCTGCTCGGCACCCCTAACCCTGTAGTAGCGTCCTTGCATCGTGTTCCAGTCCCGTTCAGTGAAACGGACGTGTTTGGACGGCTACGCGCACGTACGTGCGTCCGTTCTTGGGGGTATGCTTTTTAATTATAAAATCCTTCATTTTAATTTTTGGAACCCGCCAATAATTTTCGTATTTCAAATTCAAATTTTTGGACTCGACCTGGGCGCAATTCTGAAATATTTTGCAATTATAAATCCTATTTTCTAATATTTTTTAAAACCAACGAAATTTAAATTCACACTAACAGAAAATATTTTTCTCTATTTTTTAAATCCCTTTAAAATCTTTCCCAACCTATCAGAATTTTTCTCCCTAACCATTTTACCCCGCCAGCCAATCACAATTCATTTTAACCCCTGGGCCCCACCGTCTCTATCTCTCTCTCTCTCTCCTTTTCTCCTTCTCTTTCTCTCTCTTCTCTCTCTCTCCCCCCCTCCCCCCGCGTCTTCTCTATCTCTCTCTTTTCTTTTATAATTCTTTTCCTCCTCCTCTGAAAATACACAGAAACCCATCCCTGCAAACCCTAGCCGCCTCGTCTTCCATCGCCGTTGCCCCAGCGCCGACGCCATCATCGCAGACCTCGTTGCCTCCTCGCCCTCGTCACCTCCACATCCTCTTCTTCCTCTTCCGTGCACACTGCACCTGCAGCTGTGGCCCCTGCACGTTTGCACTGCCGGATTTGTCACCGCCAGTGGCCTCGTCTCCGTGTCCCGGCCTTCGTGCAACCCCAGTGAGCTTTACTTATCCCTTCTTCTTCTTCTTCCTCTTCTCCTTCTTCTTCTTCTCCTTCCTTCTTTTCTTTTTCAGATCTGTTCTTGAACTGCCGGTGGTCGCTGTAGGTACATCGTCGGAGCTCCGTCAACGCAGTCGCTGATCACAACCCCTCTGCAGATCAACGTAAGCACCGCCTCCTCAATCCTCCTTCCCTTCTTTCTTCTTAATTTTCTTTCTCTTTTCTTGTATGCATTCTTGTATCTTGGATGTTCACTGTTTTGTGTTTGGCCGGAATCCGACCGTGCCGGCGACGTTTCCCGACGATCCATCGAAGAACCCTGACCCGTGTGGCTCCACTGTTCGTCGTTTGGGTTCATTCCGTGAACCGTGTGCGCGTCGCGATATTTCCCCGCCGACGCGTAACGTTCCTTTTTTCCGTTTCGCGACCCGTCGAGGCAAGTGGAACTAGCTACATACTATAATAAATTATTCATATGCTAAATTACTTATTTTCTGTTAAAGCTCTAATTAGAATCGAAAGAAATGGATTTCAAGTTAACCGTGTAAAGTTCCGTTACACATTTTATGATTCCAAACATGAAACTTAATCTTGCATCTGATTATTTATATCTAACAATCACCTGTACATGATAGATCACATTGTTTATTGTTATGATACCCTTTTTCTCCAGTTTAGCCTATCCGACATCCATGTGCAAATTTAACCGGTCTAATTACAACTGCATCCATTAAACAGATTATACATGTCGTCGCATCCATGGATCACTCAATATTTATTAACCTATTTTCAGCATTCACATCTATCATACTGTATTCATATTATGCTGACACTGTCTGTTAAAAACAATTGATAACTCTACAGCTAATTAATTAAATCTGCTTTATTGCTTAACTCATTGCTTAGATCATGTTGCTGATAACCATGCTTGATTATTATATCCCTGATTATGCTAGCTGATTATGAGCACACACATGATATTGTTTACACCTACACATGACTTGCTACACACATATTGATTGACCCGACATGGTACCGTACACTACTTGACTTGACCTGATGTACCATGGCTTGACCCGTTACTTGATCTTGTGTCTAATGCCAACAAACCTGACATGTAGTCCTCACGGACCGTTCCTGTTGTCTATCCAGACAAACCTGTTCTTACCTGATCCTGTGTTGGCATTAGTTCGTGATTACTGAATACCTGACTTGACATACATAACTTAGGGGTATGGGGAAATCAAGGGTGAAACCTGACTTGTAACTCAACAGTTCAATACCTGTTCTGATCAGTCTTACGGGCTCGGCCAGCCCCGGAGTGATGATGCTGACATCACTCGTCTGTACCTGCTACCTCTTACTGCCTAGCGGCACGTCTCGGTTTCAGCCCGGGAGTCTGTAGACCGTGGTCCCGGGCATGCACGGGATACTATTGAGTTACATCGATGATTCATCAAATTGATTTCAAGGACTTTAGAATAGAAAACCCAATAGAACAGTTTAGTTTACTCACTGCACACTACCCTTCACTGCCCTGTTGATATTACTGTTGCACCTGCTTTTCATTCATATTTATATTTGCATTGCATGTTACCCTTTTTTATATTTTATTACTTGATGACATGACGCGCTGACGTCTGGGTTTTGCATGGCCCAGATTCTGTACCGTTGCTGCAGTCCGAGCAGGAGTACTTCAGCCAGCAGGCTGAGCTGTGAGGTGTCGGTAGTAGTTAGTTCTTTATTTCCTGCATTTTATTCCTGATGTGAGCCCGTATTATGGGACATACATTCCAGTTATTTTGTATTGGATCTTTTGCTTCCGCACTTTATTTATTCTTGACTCATGTTATCTTTGCTTATGGATATGTTTTAGATAGTTATATTTTGTTCTTGATATCTCTACAGCCGTAATGTGACTGTGGATGGATACTTCCTACCCACAGGTAGCATGATTGGCTATGTCACGTGCCCAATTTAGCGTAATCTGGGAAGTGGGCGTGACATTCTCTCTATCTTTCTCCTCCCTCTCTCTCATCTCGCATTCTCTCTCTCACAGACTCTTTCTCTCTCTCTATCCCCCTCTCTCTCTTCTTTTCTCCTCTATTTTTATTTATATTTTAAACCCCAGCCTATCTTCCTCACCTCTCTCTCTTTCTCCCTCCCGCCGTAACCCACGAGATTCAAAACCCTAACCCACGCCTGCGACAGCCTCGCCGCTCCACCCTCGACGTCTACCCCCTCCTTCTCCTCTCCTCTCATGTTCTCCGACCACAATCCCTACAAACCCCGACCACGACATCCCGCGCTCCCCGACGAACCCATCTCCCGAGAACCCAAACCTTAGCCACCTTCACCTTCGTCGCCTCACCCTCGTCTCCACCATCTCATTGCCATCTCCCTTTCCGACCTCCATCCTCGTCTTCATTCTCTCCGAGAGCAGACCTCATCATCATCATCATCATCATCATCATCATCGATTCCTTCTCTAACCCACACACCGAACCCATCTCCCCTCCACCATCGACTCCTACCGCATCTTCATCATCTTCCTCTTCCTATCTTGCTACTCCATCCGTCGAGACCATCGCCTCCTTCTTCAACTCCAGTCGCCGTCGCCTTGTATTCGTCGTGGCTATCATCTTCTTCCTTGCGACGTCTCCTTCCTCACGGCAGCAACTACCCGAGCGTAACCCAAGACCGAGCAGCACCCCTCAAGCCGAGTCCTCCAGCCATCATCTCCTCGTTCTCCGTCGTTGCCATCTTCAACTACGACATCAACAGCAGTAGCGGTCACGGCGGCAACATCAACCTCGACTTCGAAAGCCTGTTAGATGTTGTTCAGAGACATGAACCGAGGCTCCAGGGTTTGGCCCGAGTCCATGGTAGTGTGACGATCGTTTCCATGCCTCAGGATCTCCGTTCCAACAAAGTTTCGATTTTTTGTGCGAAGTGTTCGATGAAATGCTTCAAACGAGATTTCCGTCATTTCTTGCTTTTTGCCGCGTGCGTACCCCATTGTGTGATCCATCGAGGTAAGTAAAACTTTCTACATGCTATTTATATTATTTCATATTTATTTAGATATATATTAAGCATGAAGTTTGAATTTAGTGCCCTATATTACATTTTACCATTCGATATCCGTTTATATCATTTTTAGAGAACATACCTGGTTGCATGTTAGATTACAATATTTTATGCCCATGTTCATATTTATATCTTAGTGCTTGGTTGCATAGCCCATAGTACCATTTAAATAGTTTATAACCTTTCAAACACCCGTTTGCATCCATCTCATCTAGTATACATATTATTGCATCCATAGATCACTTGAATGTATAAAATTGAAATATTATCATTTCATATTTGATAAACTGTAGTTTAATTAGTATTGAAACTTTAACTTTAACCCTAATCATAACTGTGCATCTATATGCCTTAATCTGTACATGATTGCATATCACATTACAATGTTCCATTTTTTTGTTCCATTAGTACCCCATGCTTGTTTTGTATACCTATGCTTATGTTAGTTTGATTATGAGCACCCACATGACATTTTGTGCACCCTGACATGACTTGTTACACCTACTACTTGACACGACATGGTACCGTGCAACTCTTGACATAACATGATACCTATGTACTACCTGACTTGACCTGATGTACCATTGCTTTACCTGTTACCTGATCTTGTTACTAATACCAACAAACCTGACCTGTTGTCCCTACGGACATTTCCTGTTGTCTATCCAGACAAATCTGTACCTGTCTGATCCTGTGTTGGCATTAGCTCCAGATTATTTAATACCTGACTTGAACACATATAACTTGAGGGTATGGGGAAATCAATGATGAAACCTGACTTGTAACTCGACAGTTCGATACCTTTACTGATCAGTTTTAGAGGCTGGGCCAGCCTTGGGATGATGCTGCTGACATCATCCATCGTTACCCACTACCTTTTAGAGGCTAGGCCAGCCTTGGAATGATGCTGTTGACATCATTCATCGTTACCCCTTTTTCTTTTAGTGCCTAGCAGCATGTCTCGGTTTCAGCCCGAGAATCTTCACCGTGGTCCTGGGCACGCACGGGATACTATTGAGTTACATCGATGATTCATCAAATTGATTTCAAAGACTTGAGAGTAGATAACTTAGTAGACCAGTTTAGAATACTCACTGCACATCACCTGAGCCTTACCCTTCACTATCACTTTTATATTACTGTTATACCTGTTTTACTATTCATACACATACCTGTATGTCTTGCTACCCCTGTTTACTTTATTGCTTGATATTATGACGCACTGACGTCTGGGTTTTGCATGGCCCAGATCCTCTCCCTTTGTTGCAGACTGATCCGGAGTACTGCCGCTGTTAGACCGAGCGGTGAGGATCCCGTTGGTATCCAGTTTTACTTTCCAGGTGTTTTATTTATTGGATCTTTGCTTCCGCATATTATATCATTACTTGACTCGTTTATTCTGGCTTATGGACATGTACTAGATAATTAGTTTACTTTCCTGTTCTTGATATCTTCTAGTCAGCCGTAATGTGACTGTGGAAGGATGTTTCCTAGCCACAGGTAGCATGGTTGGCTCTGTCATGTGCCTATCTTAGTGCACACTGGGAAGCGGGGCGTGACACGGCTCATCATCATCGATGATGCAATCCTCTTGATCCCCATCTACGAGAAAACCTTAGTATCTCTCGGACGGATGAGGCTGCCTACTAGATCTGCAGAGTGGCGTAGGTACGTCCGGTTCCATTGAAACTTTAGATTCTACTAAGTCTTCAGTAATAGTTTGTGGTTCTGGAATTTCTTCTGGTTCTATTGCGCTCCTATTAATTTCTCTTTGAAGAAATTGAGTTTGCATAAAGTGAGCATGATGAGAAACAAAAACTTTTTGTTACTCAGCGCAATAGAAAAAATACGCCCTAGAATTCTTAGGGTATCCCACAAACTTACACAATACTGAGCATGTCTCGAGCTTGTCCGGATGAATCTTTTTGAAAAAAGTACGAAACCCCCATATTTTAAGATACTTAAGATATGGTTTCTTCTCACTCCACATTTCATATGAAGTGGTAGGCACATACTTAGTTGGAACTTTATTCAATAGGTATGCGGTAAATTCTAGTGCAAAACCCAGAAGGATGGTGGCAACTCAACATTACTCATCATGGAACGCACCATATCTAGTAAGGTGCAATTCTGTCTTTCTGATACACCGTTGTATTGTGGAGTGTATGGAAAAGTAAGCTGAGAGAGAATCCCATTCTCTTTTAGATATTCCAGGAACTCGGCACTTAAGTATTCATCACCCCGATCAGATCGGAGCATCTTTATACTTTTGCTGGGTTTTTTCCCACTTCATTCTTATACTCTTGGAATTTCTCAAAGGTCTCGGATTTGTGTTTCATTAAGAATACATGTCCATACCTTGAGAAATCATCGCTAAAAGTGATGAAGTAGGAATAGCCACTTCTTACATGTGTAACATTGGCCAACACATGTCGCTGTGGATGAGTCTTAGGAGCTCAATGACTCTTTCTCCGTGTCCAGTGAACGGAGTTTTGGTCATCTTTCTTTTGATACATGATTGGCAAGTTGCATATGATTGATATTCAAACAGATCTAAATATCCATTTTTATGCAACTTATTCAATCGTGTTTCATTGATATGACCAAGTTTACAATGCTATACGAAAGCTTGATTTAATTCTAGAGTCTTTCTTTTTAGCGTGTTTTGGACGCTGGAAACATGATGTTGATTGAGTACGTATATTTCATTATTTAGTATACCCGACCCAATCATTTCATAATTCAGGTGAATATTTATGACATTGGTTTCAAGTGTAAATTATATCCTTCATTAGATAATAAAGATACAGATATAATATTACATATCATACTGGGTACACAAAACCAGTATGCAACAACAAAATATGCCCACTTGCTAATCTAAGATGATATTCTCTCACTCCAATAGTATCTACACTGGTTCCATTGCCAACCCTGAGGGTCATATCACGTTTTCTCAAAACTCTACGGTTTCTCGGTGCCTGGAAAGAATTACAGATGTGAGATCCTAATCCGGTATCTAATACCCAGGAAGTAGAGTTAATAGAGAAACAGTTTCCAATCATGAAGACACCTGAAACCAAAACCACAACTTGCTTCATGTCCTGATTCTTAGCTTTCAAAGCCCGGGAATCTTTCTTCCAATGTCCCTTCTTGTGACAGTAGAAACATTCTTCTTTTATAGCTGATCCTCTAATCTTATCCTTTCCTTTACCCTGCACTTTCTGTACACCTCCTCTCGGTTTGGCCAGGGCCTTCTTCCTTTCCCCTTGGCCTTAGCCTTGAATTTAAAGGAAGAAGATTCCCCAATAAACAGAGCGGGTGTTTCTTTAGAATTCTTTAAGGTGCCTTTTGCCACCCTCAACATGTTGAGGAGCTCAGGAAGTGTAACTTACGTCTTTCGCATATTGAAATTCAATACGAATTGGGTATAGGTGGAGGGAAGAGACTAAAGAATCAAGTTAGTATACAACTCATTCTCTAACGTAGTTTTTAGGTCCGCGAGCTCTTCGATGAGAGTAATCATCTTGACAGGGTCCCTAACAGATGATCTGACAGCCAACCTCACCTGAAATAGTTTTTTCAAGGTCCCGTATCTTGCGATACGAGATAGCTCTCCATATAATTCTTTGGTATGGAGGAAGATGGAAGCAAGGTCCATCTTCTTGTGCCGTCTCTAATGTTCATTATCCATGGAGGCCAGCACGAGGCACTTGGATTTCGCGCAATCAATATCCCAAGACTTACGGACCTCAATATTTGCGACTGTGGATTCTGAACCTGGAACAGAGGGCTTTAGCCATGAGGACATATGTAACCTTATCATAAGTAAGGGCCATATAGACGTTCCTCAGCCAGTCTTTATAGTTCGGCCTGGTCAGTTTATTTTTATCTAGTATAAACTTAAGTCCCGTCATGCTCGCTGCAATTAGGAAAGAGAGAAAAGAAACACTCAGCATATGCTCTTGCAAGTTTAAATTGGTTATTAGTTTATCTAAATAAGATGGCTCCTACTATTTCCTTGAATTCTTCTTCAAACCCTAAAAGAAGAATTAGTTGGGATTAATCGTATCCTATAAGTTTGCCTATCTTTCGGTCACGCCCGTGTTGGTACTTCAGAGGGAAGTCCCCCGTGCGTTCGCACGAACCTAATTAAATAAACTCGTTTTCCCAGGGCATAATGATTGGTCGTGAAAAGTGTGTGTTTATGTGTGTTCTAAATACCGCAATCAATAAAGATGTCACAATAGCCAGCCGCTAGTAAGTATGGGTCTCCAAAGAGAAACGGTGAACTACTTTTCTTGCTTTAGACGAGTTGATAGAAGAAACGTGGAATTGTTATCGTTTATTACTAGGAAGCTTTGAAAAGTTTATAATAGAATGGCTTGTTGGGTTTATAGGTGTTCCCGCCAATTTTTTTTTGGCTAAGAGCTATTTGTTCCCTTATAAAAAAAAGGGAGAGAAAAGAAAGAGGAAAAGAATCCTCATAGTTTGGCATAATGTGTTAAACACGTGGGCGCTTATATGCAAAACATATAAGCGCTGAAAACAAATAACTTAGGGCCAAACTGGCCTCACATGTTAAACACGTGAGCGCTCATATGCTTTGCATATGAGCGCTGAATAAAATAAATCTAAAGGCCAAACTGGCCTCACATATTAAAAACGCGAGCGCTCATATGCAAAGTATATAAGCACTGAACAGAAATAACCAAAGGCCAAATATGCATCACGTGTTAAACACATGAGCGCTCATTTGCAAAGCATATGAGTGCTGAAAATAAACAAGCTAAAACCTATACTAGGGGTCACATGTTAAACATGTGAGTTCTCTTGCCGCTTTCTTTGGCAGCGCTCCTATGCAAAGCATGTAAGCGCTCCAATTTAAAATGCTCCCATCTGATAGAATTAAATTCTATTTGGGAAATATTTTCTATGATCTTTCTAATATGGAAAGATCTTTCTCTAATAGAGAATTTTGGATTTAAAATCCAATGGTGATAAAATATCACCACCATCTGATAGAATTAAATTCTATGTGAGACATATTTCCCTGATCTTTCTCAAACTAGAAATATCTTCTCTGTTAAACAGAGGACCCTTGGATCAAAAAACCAACGGTGATTATAAAATCACCCATCGATCATCTGATAAAATAAAATTCTATCTTAGGAAAATAGTTTCCTAATCTTGTTAAACTAACAAGATATTCATATGATAGAATAAAATTCTAGTCTTGTTAAACTAACAAGATATTCATATGATAGAATAAAATTCTAATTTTTATAAACTAACAAGATATTCATATGATAGAATAAAATTCTATGTGAAAAAATTAAATTCTATGTTAGAATAAAATTCTAATCTTATTAAACTAACAAAATATTCATATCATAGAATTAAATTCTATATTAAGAAAATATTTTCCTAATCTTATTAAACTAACAAGATATCCATATGATAGAATAAAATTATAATCTTGTTAAATTAATAAGATATTCATATGATAGAATAAAATTCTATCTTAGAAAAATATTTCCTAATCTTGTTAAACAAATAAGAAATCTTCTTTATTAAATAGAGAGCTTTTGGATTAAAAATCCAACGGTGAATAAAATTCACCGATTGATCTAAAAGATCATTTTGATTGATCATGAAATCAATCATGATCTCTAAATAAGAGATTTTCTCAACAAATTGATTTTTCTTTTCTCCTATAAATAGGAGCAAAGAGATTAATCAAGGAGGAGAACAGGAAGGAGGAAAAAAGAAGAGGAGACCCCCTATAAGCTTCTACAAAAATATAAGGAGTTCTCAAAAAGAACAGATAATTCAATTCTTAAAGAAGAAGATCTTCTTTCTCAAAAACCCTAGGTAAAGAAAAAAAGAGATAAAAATATCACCTTTACCTATCATATCGCATTTAAGGGTTTAACCCTTTTAAAAGAACTTAGTTCTTTCTCTGGATTTGAGATCCACAAGTCAAGTCTCCCATAAGTTGAGAATTCATTTCTCATTGGGAAAATTTTGTTCTTAAAAATCAAACATATAGTGAAAAACAAGTTTAAAAGGAAAGAAGACGGAGTTCATAATACTTTAGGAACTTAGATCTTTCAAATCAAGAACTTAGTTCTTTAAATACTCAATCCAAGATCCTCAACATAGTGACCTTGGTGATCGTTAATGATCAAAATACCATCAACAGAGGTTTAACCTCTCTGAAAATATGAACAAGAGAAGATGGATAAAAGAACGTGGAGAAAATAGAGTCCATAATACTCCGGGAACTTAGTTCCTTCAAAACAAGAACTTGCTTCTTAAAGAAGCTGATCCCAGATCCTCAAAATAGTGATCTTGGTGATCGTTAATGGTCAAAATACCATTAACAGAGATTTAAATTCTATAAAAAAACATAAACAGAGATTAAATCTCTAAAAACATAGTGCATCACGTGAAACACACATGAGCGATGGAGAAAATTAGTGCTTAACACTATTGTAGCACCTCACGTGAAAAGCAAGTGAGCGCCTAAGGTTAAAAACTCAACGCGTCACGTGAAAAGCACGCGAGCGCTCAAAGCTAAAAACCCAGTGACTCACATGAAAAGTACGTGACCGCCAGAAAAGATTAGTGCTTAGAAATATTCCAACGCCCTACGTGAAACACACATGAGCGCTGTATATTTTAGTGCTTAGCACTGCGGTAGTATAGAAACCCAATCTCAGCCCAAATTGGCTAAGTTTTTTATGGTTAAACCTCTTTGATTTTAAATCAACCGAGCTTATATTCCCGTGATTTCCAAACTAATTTTAGTCTCAAACATGACTAATGATTTCTCATTGATGATATCCAAAATGATATTCATCCCATATCTCCTAAGGTAATCTTAGTCTCAAATATGACTAACGATTCTTAGGTACAACACAACCCCTTTTTCCCTCAAATACGGGATTTGGTTCAAGGGTACATCTTTCCACACCTCTGATATATGTCTGTTTACCGCTGGAAACCGGGAAGACAAACGTCTTGCCTGAATCTGGGGGCAGATGCTATTTGGTGCTATCCGTCCACCTCTCCGAAGATGCCAAGTCGATTTATGGCACCATGTATCGAAGGTTTAAACGGATGCGGCCGATGTAGCAGACTTCGTCAGATTCCCCCTCGTTTGAGGGGTTTTTGATTATGGGGACGCTCTTCCCTGCAGGCGCAAGCCCCTGCAGTTAATTACGCTACCGCTTCGCGGTAAAAACTTTCTCCTTCTCCTGATGGTCACTTCGTGTCATAGGTGTTTGTTTTGTTTGTGGTTGCCCGTGGATTGTATACGGAGACTAATTTATGTTGTCGCCCGTAGGGCGTGGATTAGTCCAAATCCGTATTTTCTTAGATTTGGGTTTGGGGATTGAGTTTAAGGATACGTTAGCCTCATCTGAGACTAAGATCAACTTAAACGTTTGTTAAGGATACGTTAGTCTAATTTTTAGACTAAGATCAACTTAACGGGATCGTTTAGATCCAACAAAAGAGCATTTGGACTCTATTGTTTAGTTTAGGGATATTGCGGTCGATTAGTTTAAGGACATTACAGTCCAACGTTAGTTTAAGGACGTCTCGGTCCAGGTTAAGGACATCGTAGTCCGTGGGTTTAAAGGGACCCCACAGTCCGAGGTTAAGGACATCGTAGTCCATGAGTTTAAGGACCCCACAGTCCGCAGTTTAAAAACACCGTAGTCTATGAAGTTTAAGGACGTCGTAGTCCATGAGTTTAAGGATCCCACAGTCCGTAGAAATGTGTGGTTGTCGGGACCCGTCACCTCTCTGAAGACGTTGAAGGATTACAACGACAGATATCAGAGGAGTAAAGAGATGTACCCTCGAACTGGTGTGAGTTGGTTGGAAGATTCGTAGTCCAATGTGGGACTGAGATCTGTTGAAACATTCGTGAGCGGATGGGCCCAGTTCAATATAAGTTGAGCACTTACGGCCAACATTGGGCTAAGTCAAATTAAAATGTTCAACATTTTTTATTCTGGCTATTGAGCCTTTACTTGGGCTTGGCCCGTTTAATAATGGTAAGCATTAGGTCCTGACATTTTTTTGTTTTGTGTTGAATGCATAGCATTCATCAGAGCCTTGGCTCTTTAAAGAACAATTTGTGTTTACTGAGCGCAACATATGGTGCGCTAGGCGCTTTGCGCCAATCAAAAAATGCAGTGCGCTTCTGCCACGTGGCGCGCATGTAAGTGTTGCGCTCTGCGCTAAGCGCAGATGCCAGTAAGCGCTGAGCGCTAGTCCATAAGCGCATTGCGCTGGCGCACATGTGAATGACATGTGTTGCACTTGGCGCCGAGCGTCAGCCTATGAGCGCAGTGCGCTGTTTCAGAAGCGCAAAGCGCAAGTTATATCTGTGATTGACACGTGGCACGTCTTGGCGCTGAGCGCCGGTCCAAGGAGCGCAAAGGCACAGTTCATGAGTGCAAGGCACTTTTCAATAGCGCAAAGCGTATTTGATCAAATTTATGATCAGAGAACAAATTTATGTTCCTTTTAGAGGAGGCTTTGCCTCAAGTTTCAAGAACAATAGTTCTTATTTTTGAAAGGGCTTTTCCTTTATAGATCAATGATCTGTGAATGATATAAATACTTCTTTTGTTTCTATGATGAGATCTTTTGATCTCTTTTTATAAAAGACCTTGGTCTTTTGTAGATCTATGATCTTTTAAGAAGATAATTCTTCTGTTTTAATGAGATGATTTCATCTCTTTGTGCAAAAATCATTCTTTTTACCTTGAAGAAATGATCTTCTTTCAAGAGCTTGCTCTCTTTCTATTGAGTTTTCTCAAAATTTGTAGGGGGGTTCTCTATGCTTCTGTTTTTCTTCTTTTTGTATTATTTTGGAAGGAAGGATTATTGGTCGTTGGGACCCACCACCTCTCCGACGACACTGAGAGATTACAGTGCCATATATCGAAGGTGCGGAGAGATGTACCCTTTGAACCATGTCCCACTCATCAGGGGGGAAGAACAGGCTGGATCTTAAGCTTCTCGCTGCTGAAAAAGGCTTCTTTGCGTTCGTGCACGTGCGTCGCACGTTTTGGGCGCACGTGCGTCGCACGTCTTGGACGCACATATTTGCACGTAGCGTACATGGAGTTTGCGCATATGCGCATTATGGAGGGAGCAAGCTCCTATGGGGAACGAACCTCCTTTGAATATTATTGAATATTCTCATGTGGTGCGCACGTGCATTACACGTGGTGCGCGCATGGCAGGCACACGTGAGTTGCACGTAGCGTACATGGAGTTTGCGCATATGCGCATTATGGGGAGGAGTAGGCTCCTATGGAGAACGAATCTCCTTTTAATATTATTGAATATTCTCATATGGTGCGCACGTGCGTTGCACATGGTGCACGCATGGCGGACACACGTGCGTTGCTCGTAGTGCACATGGCGCTTGCGCATATTCGCATTATGGGGAGGAGCAGGCTCCTATGGAGAACAAATCTCCTTTTAATATTATTGAATATTCTCATGTGGTGTGCACGTGCGTTGCACGTGATGCATGCATGGCGGGCACACGTGTGTTGCACATAGCGTACATGGCGCTTGCGCATATGCGCATTATGGGGAGGAGCAAGCTCCTATCTTGGAGAACTAAGCTCTTATGGAGAACTAAGCTCCTTTGAGAATTGAATCCTTAGAGAATTGAACTCTCCCTTTTTTAAGAGGTATACCCTCTTATTTATATGGGAGTGGTAGAAAAGCTATCTCCTCTTTTCCCGACGTGGGACTAAAAATGCATTCCCCGTGTAGTAGAGCATTACTTTAGATTGCACGTGCATAGCACATTTGCTCATAACTTTTGATCTCGGATGAATTATGAGGTCCATAATATATCAAATCGAAGGATTTTTCGAGACACTTTCGATACCATCAGAATTTAGCTATTTCTCATTCCGGATTTTATCAAAATACAGCTCGGAAAATACTGGTTCACATCTTCTTCCTTAGATCACATGTGCATAGCACATTTGCTCATAACTTTTGATCCCGGATAAATTATGAGGCCCATAATATATCAAATCGAAGGTTTTTTCGAGATGCTTTCGATAACATCAGAATTTAGCTGTTTATCATTCCAGAGTTTATCAAAATACAGCCCGGAAAATACCGGTTCACATTTTTTAAGCGTATCGCTGCCATTTGATTCCTTGGGCTCTTTTTCGCAGAAATTTTTGGCTGGAACAAATGCCCCCTACAACTTTGCCCACGTAAGTATATACGTGGGTGAAGTAGTGCAGAGTAATTCATAGTGTATGACCAGTTTCGGGCTGGTATATAATTTTCAAAATCTTGATCTAAGAAGATAACGAGCGGACACAAGCGTCGTCGTTTATCATTGACTCAAATCTCGACTCTTAAGGGATATAGTCCCAAACCCTCAGCTCCATGAGCCGCACCCTTCTATTTCTTTATGTTTTACTCTGGCGTGAAGTAGTTTATATGCTCATGAGTAACTTCTCTATTTCTGTAGCATGTGGCTTTGCCAAGTGTGGCCCATAGATGGTAGATAACAGTTCATCTTGAACTCTTTATAAGATAGTGATGGCTTAAAAGACAGGGATAGGATCTGCCATCTAAGACTTTTCAACTTTATGAGCCATGAGGGTCTCATAAAGACTTTTCTCCCTACTAGTCGAGAGGATCTCGTAGGTGTATTTTCTCCTTAGGAATCGTGAGGATTCTAAAGTGCGTTTTCTCTTATAAGTCGTAAAGATCTTGGAAAAGAGTTTTCTTCCTTATGGGTTGAGGGGACCCGTAAGTGTTTGATGAGATCGACATCATCCGCGTTTCACGGAATCAAGAGTTGCTCTAGGCGTTTCCCACGGGGTCAAGGTTAACTTTGGCCGTGTTCCACGGAGTCGTTGGATGACGTATTTCCGAGGCGGGGTCATGTAGATGACGTGTTTCCGCGACGGAGTCATGTGGATGACATGTTTCAGCGACGGGGTCATTTGGATGACGTATTTCCGCGACAGGGTCATGTGGATGACGTATTTCCGCGACGGGGTCATGTGGATGACGTAGTGTAGATGACGTATTTCCGAGACGGGATCATTTGGATGACGTATTTCCAAGACGGGGCCATGTAGATGACGTATTTCCGCGACGGGGTCATTTGGATGACGTATTTCCGCGACGGGGTCATGTAGATGACGTATTTCTGAGACGGGGTCATGTAGATGACGTACCGCGACGGGGTCATATGGATGACGTATTTCCGCGACGGGATCATTTGGATGACGTATTTCCGAGACGGGGTCATGTAGATGACGTATTTCCGTGACGGGGCCATTTAGATGACATATTTCCGCGACGGGTTCATGTGGATGACGTATTTCCGCGACGGGGCCATTTGGATGACGAATTTCCGAGACGGGTCATGTGGATGACGTATTTCCGTGATGGGGTCATTTGGATGACGTATTTCCATGACGGGGTCATGTGGATGACGTATTTCTTAGACGGGGTCATGTAGATGACGTATTTCCGCGACGGGGTCATTTGGATGACGTATTTCCGAGACGGGGTCATGTAGATGACGTATTTCCGGGCCGGGGTCATGTGGATGACGTATTTCCGAGACGGGGTCATGTAGATGACATATTTCCGCGACGGAGTCATTTGGATGACGTATTTCCGAGACGGGGTCATGTAGATAACGTATTTCCGCGACGGGGTCATTTGGATGACGTATTTCCGCGACGGGGTCATTTGGATGACGTATTTCCGAGACGGGGTCATGTAGATGACGTATTTCCGCGACGGGGTCATGTGGATGACGTATTTCCGCGACGGGGTCATATGGATGATGTATTTCCGAGACGGGGTCTTGTAGATGACATATTTCCGCGACAGGGTCATTTAGATGATGTTGCGTCTGTTGTAATGAGACAAATATCGAAGTGGTCTCCAGGTTGTCTGGGAACCATCGAGATTTAGAGTAGGGGTTTTGCCGTAGCTCCAGGGTTGATTGCAGCGTCTGAATTCTGCTGGAATGGGGAGGAACGCTGTCGATGATCTCTAGGCTATCCCTGAACCATCGAGATTTGGCTTCGTTTTCTGATGGAGCCTACGGAGGGAAGGCGTGATTCCTTCTTTGTTTGTGCCCCTGAATTGTATACAGGGATTGATGTGATATCATCTGTAGGGTATAAATTTCATTTTTCTTTATTTCTTTTCGCGATGCTCTATCATTTCAGCTTTTATATCGTGAAGGTCGCGATTGCCTAATCATTTCGGCTATTTTTCGCGGTGCCCAATCATTTCGGCTATTTATTTTATTTTTACTCGCTGCTTTTTATTGCGAGTTGTCCAATCATTTCGGCTATTTATTTTATTTTTACTCGCTGCTTTTTATTGCGAGTTGCCCAATCATTTCAGCTATTTTCCATGCATACATTTTTTACTTGCTGATTTTATTGCAAGTTGCCCCATCATTTCGGCTATTTCGTATGCATGTGTGGCCTGCTAGCTTTTCGCTGCAAGCCTGGAATTAGACACCGATTTCGGCATCAGCACCGCTACAACTGGGATATTGCCAGGAGCGAATCATCATTTGCCTCTGTCGATATCGAACAAAGGTGGCTTAGCGAACAAGGTTAGGATCCTGTCGACTAAGGCTTTTGACTTCATGAGTTGTATGGGTCTCATAAAGGTATTTCTCCCTGCGAGTCGTGAGGATCTCGTAGGTGCATTTTCTCCTTAGGAAGCGTGAGGATTCCTAAGTGCATGGTCTCTTATAAGTCGTAAGGATCTTACAAGAGTATTTTCTCCTTATAAGTCGGGAGGACTTAGAAGAGTTGTTCACTGTGCAAACATATCCCTAGTCACGAATGTGACTTTGTTAGGGAAATGTTTATTCGCGCCCATGGATTGTATACATGGGTCAATATTGAGCCGCTTGTAGGGCAAAATCAGAGGTTGTGATAGCTTCTTAAGAACAGGTTCAGATTCCTGTAGCTTAAGACTTTTGAATCTTATGAGCCGTGAGGGTCTCATAAGAGAGTTCTCCTTATTAGTCGTGAGGATCTCGCAAGTGTAATTTCTCCTTAGGAATCGTGGGGATCCCCAAGTGTGTTCCTCCCTTGTGAGTCGTAAGGATCTCACACAGGTGGTTTCTCCTTACAAAGTTGAGAGGACCTTGCAAGTGTCTTTTAACGAGATTGCGCCCTTTCGGGTTTTCACAAAACTCGCCCGTAGCCCTGCTGTTTTTACTCACGGAGCCCTTTCGGGTTTTCATCCGTGCCTTTTTTGCTTATGGACATACCGTTTTTTTATTATTATTTTTTTTATATCAGCCTTGGAATGCTGCAGTCCACAGTAGTTTATCGACGTCTCGGTCAACAAATAGTTTTAGGACATAGTGGTCCATCGTTAGTTTAAGGACGTTTCGGTCCGCTGTTAGTTTAAGGATGTTTTGGTCCGTTGTTAGTTTAAGGACGTTTCGGTCCGTTAGGCGGCTACTATTTATAAAGTTTGGGCTTAGGAAGATAGCGAACGGACATAGTCGTCGTCATCTATCATTGACCTAGGCCGTGACGCGTCAGGCGTAATACTTCTTCAGGAAGCGACCGTTTATTGGCCTAAAAGGTTTTTCACCATGCATTTCCATGAGTAGGTAAGCTCCACCCTGGTAGACTTTGTCTATGATATACGGGTCTTCATAGTTCGGCTCGAATTTCCCCCGTTTGGCACGATTAGGGATCATAGATCTTTTGACCACTAGCACGAGTTCGCCTTGGCGGAATGTTCTCGGCCTAGTCAATCTTTCGTATGAGCGCGTCATCTTTGTTTTGTAAGCCTCCAGGTTTTGTTGCGCCATGAGCCGTGTTTCATCAAGGGCATCGAGCTCCTCAAGCCGAAGGTGAGCATTCTCTTCGTCCGTTAGCTCGTAATGAACTGCTACTCGTAGAGAGGGTAACTCTATCTCAAGGGGGAGTACCGCTTCTGTACCAAATACCAATGCATACGGCGTTGTGTTCGTGGCCGTTTTGAACGTAGTTCGATACGCCCAGAGAGCTTCATGCAGTCTCTCATGCCAGTCCTTCTTATTTCGAGACACCGTCTTTTTCACGACTTTCGTCAAGGTCTTGTTAAAAGCCTCAGCTAGACCGTTAGCTCGGGGATTATAGACTGAGGAGTATCTCCAGTCTATGTTATGCTGTTGTGCGAAGCGGCTGATCTTGTAGCTTCTGTAGGCTGGCCCGTTATCGGAGATGATCCGTCGCGGAGTGCCAAACCGATAAATGACGTATGTCTTGAAGAAATGGAGGATATTCTCCGTCTTCACTTCCCTCAACGGTACTGCTTCTGCCCATTTGGAGAAGTAATCAGTTGTCGCCAAAATGAATCGATGTCCTCTGGACGATGCTGGTTCGATAGGGCCGATTATGTCAGTCCCCCACATTTCGAACGGCCAGCTAGCCACCGTTGGATGCAGTGGATTTGGATGCTGATGGATAAAGTCCCCTTGAATCTGGCACGAATGGCACTGCTTAGCATATTCTAGGCAGTCTTGGATCATCGTGGGCCAATAATAACCCATCCGTTTGATCTTCAGCTTCATCTTCGGCCCGGCTTGGTGAGAACCGCAGAGTCCGTTGTGAATTTCTTGGACGACTTTCTTTGCCTCTTCAGGTCCCAGGCACCTTAGCCACAGAGAATCAAATGATCTCTTATACAGAGTATCATTGACGAAAGCGAAAGACAGAGCTCGTTTCATGAGCTGATGTCTTGAAGACGCATCTTTAGGTGTTCGACGGGATTTAAAATAATCTATAAAGACTTCTCTCCAATCCGCAGCCTTTTCCTGGTCTTTTATTTGCAGGGCCATTTGCTCTGTCTCTCCCTTTTCTTCGGACGACTCCGGAGATACTTCTGCCGGAGCAAGAACCCGACGGCTTTGCACAACGATCCTCACGTCATCGAGGTTTTCGTCAGCCGGTTCTTTAGCGAGCTTGGCTAATACATCTGCTTTGCTATTTTCCGCGCGCGGTATGCTTTCCAGGGTGTAGGAAGGAATTTGGGTCAGCAGTTGCTGCACCCTCTCGCCGTACTTCACCAACTTTGGCTTGCACGTTTGGTAGTCGCCGTTTATCTGACTAACGACCAGCTGGGAGTCTCCGTATATGAGGAGGTTTTCAATTCCCATGTCGATAGCGATCTCAAGACCTGCTATCAAAGCTTCGTATTCGGCTTCATTGTTTGTTCTCGGCTCTGTTAAGGAGAAAGCAAAGCACATTATCCCTCCTTATGGAGTCACGAAGATGAGGCCTACCCTTGATTTGATTATGGGGGTGCTTTGTTTGCGCCTCTTCATGGAAGATGTCCCGTCAAAATAGAGTTCCCACCGGGTATCATCCCCGTCGATCGTGTCAAACGCATGTTCGTCTGGCAGTTCGCAATTCAAAGAAGAATCGGCAGGTATTGGATGTTCAGCGAGGAAGTCGGCGATGGCCTGGCCTTTCACTGCCTTGAGAGGACGATAAGTTATCGAGAATTCCATCAATAGCAGGGCCCATTTAGCGAGTCGTCCTGTTAGTATGGCCTTCGACATCAAATACTTGAGAGGATCCACTTTTGATATGAGATGGACCTCATGTGCCAACGCGTAGTGTCTGAGCTTCGTTATTGCGAAGATCAATGCCAGGCAGTGTTTTTCGATGTTAGGGTAATTGCTTTCTGCCCCCAGGAGAACTCGACTCAGATAATAAAGGGCTCTTTCTTTCCCTTGGTCATTCTCTTGTGCCCATAATGCGCCTAAGGAACCTTCAAGGGCGGTTGTGTACAGAATAAGAGGCTTTCCTTTAACCGGAGCGGCTAGCACTGGAGGATTCTGTAGGTATTGTTTAATTTCGTCCAGCGTGCTTTGGCATTTGTGATCCCAGACGAATGGGGTTCCCTTCTTCATCAGGTGACTGTAAGGACGGCACTTGCCTGAGAGATTGGTTATAAATCGCCGGATATACGCGAGCTTCCCTTGGAGAGACCACAATTGCTTGAGAGTCCTTGGCGGAGGCATTTCCATAATCGCCTTGATCTTCGACGGATCTATCTCGATACCTCGGTGTCGTACAATGAATCCTAGGAATTTTCTTGAGGAAACTCCGAACGCGCATTTAAGAGGGTTCATCTTCAAGTTGTATTTCCGAAGGCGCTGAAACACGATCTTCAGATGCTCAAAATATTCCTCGTATGATTTGCTTTTAACTACGAGGTCGTCAATATAGCATTCGATGATTTCATGTATGAGGTCATCGAAGATCTTTGTCATGGCCCTCTGATAGGTGGCGCCGGCGTTCTTTAGACCGAAAGGCATCACCTTGTAGCAGAATATGCCCAAAGGGGTCCGGAAAGCGGTGTGCTTCTGGTCCTCGGGATGCATCTTTATCTGATTATATCCTGATGAGCCGTCCATGAAGGAGAAAACTTCATGAGTGGACGCATTGTCTATCATCAGCTCGGTGACCGGTACTAGGAAGTCGTCCTTCGGGCAGGCTTTATTGAGATCTCGAAAGTCCACACATATGCGCACCGTCCCATTCTTCTTCATCACTGGGACGATGTTGGCGATCCAGTCAGGATATTGAACCTCTTGGATGAAGCCGGAGTCGATTAGCTTCTTGACCTCGGCGTTGATGCTCATCTCAAGCTCAAGTCGCATTCTCCTCGATGCTTGTTTGATTGGCTTGACGTCCGGAGATATCGCCAATTTGTGCACAGTAATCTCTGGATCTAATACTGGCATCTCGAAATAGTTCTATGCGAAGCAGTCTCTATGCTGCATAAGCACGTCCTTTAGTGTAGCCACCCTTTCTTCAGACAGCAGTTCACTGACGAATGTCGGTCGCGGGTCACTTGCCGTCTCCAAATCAATTTTCTTGAGGTTATCTGCAGTAGTATGTATCCCATCTTCCAGCTCCTTTGGCTCCAGTGGAAACTCTGAGATTACCTCGTCATCATCGTTTTCGAAGCACCAGGGGAGTTCACCTGTATCCTCGGGTTCCTCTTCCAACAGCGTTATTACGTGACAGGTACGAGATCACTTCCAAGACCGATGTTGATCCGGCTCTACTCTCGTGGACTTGGGTTCATGCTTCTGCGGCGAGGTTACCCTCCAGCTGCTGGATAGAGCAAACCTGCCTTGCTGATACTGGTCTTCTACCCAGTTTTTAAATGTGAAGCAGTTTTCGAGAGGATGTCCTATTGCCCTGTGATAGGAGCAATAGTCTGGGTGAGAGACTTCGCCTGCTTGCTCGGGGTGCTTGGACTCCGGGAGCGTCATCATCTGATGTTTTATGACAAGATCGAATATCTTCCTTGTCTTGTCTTGGGGAAAAGAGTATACTCGACCCATCTTTTTTATAAGAGACGAATCTGGACTGCTCGATTCCTGATCGCGTGGCTTCTTGGACCCGTTTTGTCGCTGTCGAATGCCTTTCTCATTCTTTAGTTTGTTTCTGCCTCCACGTCGGGCCTTTTGTACAACGGGTTGACAAGGAGGAGCATTTTTATTTTTCACAGCCTGTTGAAGGAGGCGTTGCGTCCTGGTTTTCTCGTAGATGGCCATTTCGCGATTATAGTCGTCTCGAATTTTTTGACCTGCTTCCCTTATAATCTTGTCCATTTGTTCTTCGAACGACGGACTGGGCATTTTCATAGCGGGAGCTTTTTCTGGTTCAGGATTAGCATGTTCCCATAGAGCATTTCCTGCTTCATCAAAGTCATGTATGACGTAGCAGTCGCGGAGTAGCTCCCGTTTCTTGGATTAAACATACCCAAGCCCGGTCGTTTCCATTTTTCCATTGGGCAACTTTCGTTGAGTTCCGGGAACGTTCCAGATCCTGTTATAGAACCGTGCTTGTCGCGCAGTTTGCTCAAGGGGTACACCTTGGCGTCTCAAGAGTCTTTTTAGTCCGTTCGTATAATATCTGGGCAAACGGATGGGCTAGAGCCTGTCAAGTGTAGAATCCGCGCTATGCCAGATTTCTTTCTCCGCTTTGGTTTCCCCGGATCGGTAGAATAGGGTTACCTTTTCACCTTTTCGCGTGGGAGGGATGTAGAATGTCTGCAGTTCTTCCACACTGTAGGTATCAAGCACGTCTAGTTCTTTATGATGCTTAGACTGAACCATGGCAACTTGCAAACTTTGATCTTCATCAGCGAAGGTTTGTATTGATGGCCGAGCAGAGAATACGGCATTGACCCCATCTTCCGAGCCGCTGCCGAAGATCAACATAGGAGTAGACGGTCCCGGCTTGTTGTAGCGGGGTGGACCTGAGTAAACTATCTCTTCTTCCTCCTCGGTATCACTCCCGAAAACCGGAATGGTGGTGATAGCTTTGTTCTTTGGTTTGTGACATCTTTCCGTGTCCTCAAAGTCTGGTAAGAAGTATTTTGCTTCTTCGTATTTGCAGACTTCGTTCACGGAGAATGGGTTTTGCTCTCCCGTTACAGTATACTCAAGACCATCCTTGAAATATTTCATACACTAATGTTGTGTAGAGGGGATGATGTTGTACTCGTGTAACCAGGGCCGGCCGAGCAAAGCATTGTAGCATGTCTTGACGTCAATGACATGAAACTTAATGTCCGTGACAAGCAGCCCAAAGCGCAGTGTCAATATTACAGACCCAAACGTCCGTGATGATTGGGAGTCAAATCCCGAGATGGTGATTTTATCACGAGCGAGATGCTGAACACTCATGCAGATTTCCTTCAACACTCTTATATTGAGGAGGTTAACGGAGGACCCATTGTCAACCAGGATTTTTCCTATCTTGATGTCATGACAGTATCCGGAGACATAAAGGGGGCGGTTGTGCTCGCATGTCCCAAGGAGGAGATCTTCATCGCCGAAGGTGATGTCGGCTGTGTGTACTTCTTCCAGCCCGTCCTTCATCTTTTCTTCAGCGAGGAAAGCTTGGAATTGTTCGGGCTCTTGTAGTGCTTTGATCAGCGAATCTCTCGCTTCTTTGGATAGCAGAAGGGCGTCGAGAATACTGAGCTGTGAGGGTATCTTCCTCAAGTGTGCCAGAACGTCGTAGTCCACCTTGTTTTTCTTTGGCGGGTCTTTGGCTGTCAGCTCTTTGACGGCTTGGTCATCAAGGATGATATCCTCAGGGACCTTTTCTTTTCCCTTATCTTTTCTATTTGACACACTGTTCGAGGGCCCAAGATTCTTTTCGGGCAGCGTACGATTGTGCAGCTGAATATTTTCATAGGTCTTCGGTTCTTCCTCCTTTCCTAAGGTGGACTCTTTAAAGAGAGGGCCAAGAATCATTTCTTCGTCAGAGTCGCTTCCGAAGGTGAGAACTTGTGATCCCCCGGCGTTGACCATGCGACAGTTGTCGGTAGTTCTTTTACGCTACTCGGTCGTACTTCTTTGCTCCCGACGAGTTTTGCGTTTCATCCGCTTGAAATATTGCCGGTGAGCAACATATCCTTCCCACCATCTTTTAAAAGCGTTGCACTCTTCAGTGGGGTGCGCGATCTTTCGATGATATAAGCAGTAGCTAGGATGCATTTCAGCTTCACCAAGAACGTTTCCTTCATAGGGTGGCAGCTTCATTCCTATTGATATGGCTTTGGCGAACCTCTTTCTTGTCTTGAAGCTGTTTTTATTTGCAACAGAGGTACTTTGATCTGGTGAGAGTGTTTCGACCCTTTCGTCCAGTCGCAGGCGTTTGGCTTTTTCAAATATGTCCATCTCACGCTCCTGATCAGCTTTACATTTTGAAAGAGCTTCATTGAGGAATGCGTCGATCATTTCGTCTGATGGCCCCGGAAGTTCTGGTTTAGGATTTTCCCCCAGTTTCTCTGTGTAAGGAGCTTCCTCATCGTCTATCAACGAGTGAGAGATCACATGGCAACTTGCCATGTAATCTTCAGATTCATCCGACGAGTCTTCTCCATCATTTCCATCCTCAAGGACGTGGCTGAGGAATTCTTGGAACGTGATTGGAGTCCGCGCCTTCTGGTTATATTCTTCCAGCGCGTCAATCTGTTTTTGCAGGTCCATGCGCCTGTCACCAGGCTTCACGAGCTTCTTGGATTTCTTCTTCTTCTTCGAAGATTTTGACATCTGGGTGTGAGTGCTTTGGCTATCACCACCGATTTTTTGAGTTGGGCGCGGTTTCAGCATTCCCTCTATAATCTCGGGTTCCAGTGGGTTTTTCCATTTGATTTCCGGGCATGTGTGGATATCTTTCAGCATTCTTTTTGTCTTGGCTGAAAGGGCGACCTCCCATGGAGCCTCTTCTACGAAAGAGCATGATGCCCCCAGTGTATCCGTCTTCTTGGGAGTGTGTGGCTGAGGCGGGTTCACTTTCCAATTCTCGGATAATACGAATTTGCCCTGCTGGTACTGATCTTCTATCCAGCTTTTGAAGATGTAACAATCTTCGATTGGATGGCCCAACATTTGGTGATAAGGGCAATAGTTAGGATTGCTAATGCCGCCTGGTTGCGCAGGGCGTCTTGGCTCCGGCAGATTGATGAATCTGTTGCGCAGTGCAAGCTCGAATAACCTCTTTGTCTTGTCTCGAGGGAACGAATAAAGGCGACTCATTTTATCTTCAAGAGATCGAGTTCTGTTATTTTGGCGATCAACTGGTCTTGGGCCACCGGGCTGCTGTTGAGCATTGGCGACGACGCTCGCTTTCCCTTTTCCCTTCTCGTTTCAAGAGTTCGGTTTTGGAGGAGACGGTCTATGACCCATCTGGTCCATTTGGGCTAGTTTATCGATCAAGGCCTGGAAAGTGGTCGTCTTGAAGAACATCATGAACTGGGAGATGGTTGCATGAGGGTCCAGAGTGCCTATGAACATACCCACCGCCGGTGCTTCTTCGATGTGCTGCTCGCACTTCGACCACAGATTCCGCCATCGTATGGCGTATTGGACCCACGTCTCGCTTGGCTTCACCCTGGCATTGATCAATGCCGTTATCGGGGTGCGTTCACTAGCACTCGCGAATCGTTGGGTGAATAACAGCTCCATTTCCGCAAAAGTCTTGACGGAGTCGTTTGGAAGTTCGGAGTACCATTCGAAGGCCGTCTCCGACAAGCTGTCGACGAATTGATGGAGCAAAAGGTTAGCATCGCCCCCAGTGTTCCCGCAAAGAGCTCTGAACTGGGCGACGTGCTGGTGAGGATTTCTTATCCCCTTGTACACATGGAATTTAGGGATCGTGTATCCCGGCGGGTATTTTATTTGGTCGTACCGGCCTGGATACGGTCGCCCAGTTTTAACGACTTGGCCGGCCACTTCATTCGCCTGGTGAGCTCGTATTTTCTGAGCTATATAGTCATCCAGAGCGGCCTTGGAAACAGTTTCCTCCTTGGCTGCTGAAAGAGCCGGAGGAGGGTTAGATGTCTCCCCTCTGTCGTCTTCAATAATGATCGAAGGGTCTTCAACTGGAGGATCCGGCTGTAACATCATCCCTACCATGTCTTGGAAGAGAAGCGCCATTCGTTTTATGTTGGCAGCTTGTTCTGCCGCTTCTCTGTCCTTCTTTTTGAGGACTCTGTGTAGGAAGTCAGCATCGGTTTCTTGTTCGTGACGCTGTTCTGATGATGCCTCCGGCCTTTCTTTTGGCCCGGTGAGTGCGGCCATTGCAGTCAGCATCTCCTGAAACTTCTGTTGTTGTTATTCCTGAGCCCTTGTTATTGATCGGGTGAGCGGTCGGTGGCCCGTCGAAGTGCGGCTTTCCTCTTTTCCGAAAGCCATGTAAACAGTATGCACCGTTATGCCCCCAGACTTGGGGCGTTTGGGCTCAGTCTCTTTGCGATCTGCCGTAGTCATAGGGGCTTTCTCTGGCCTCTTTCTCCTTTGATCAGTTGACATCGAGGGGACCGTTGCGGCGGGCACCCAGGCAGTTGTCGTCCTTTGTGGCTTGCTAGGACGGTTCTCTTCCTGCTGAATCTTCAGCTTTTTCTATCGGTGAGGATAGTCTTGATCAATCACCGACTCCTGGACCCGTCGCCAGACTTTGTAAACTTAGGAGGACAGCCGCTGAGGGGGTGGCTCCGGCTTTGTTTCTGTAACATTCTCCAAGGGTGGAGGAGATCTTTTCAGCACGGCGGTAGGAGAGTTCCTGCGCGCCTTGTTCAGCAATTCGAAGCTATTCCCGGTTGGAACAGCAGCATTGACTTCCACCATTGGGGTTGGTGGAGTTAGCCCAGAGGGGGAGTTGCCCCCAGCCTTCTTTACTCGGCGCCAGTGGCGACGTCGAGCGCGTCGAGCAGTTGGGATGGTTTCAGCTTGAGGGGAGACTTCGTCTTTCCCCCTGTTCAGGTGAGGAGCTGCCGGTACCAGCTTTTTGAAGACCGACATCCGTTGAGTAGCGGTATCCAGTCTGTCAAAGACAGACTTTTGAGCAGGAACGGGAGCCGGAGTGGGAGCCGGAACAGTCAGTCTTGTGAAGACCGACCCTTTGGCCGAAGAAGCCGTCTTGACGACTTCAGGAGCAGGGATGGCTATCCTCTTCGGGATAACCTGTTCTGGAATTGCAGGCTTAATCATGGGCCCACATGAACTTTGGCCCAATCTGGAGAAAACCGAAGCGCTGGAGCTGGACGACCCGTTGAGAGGGGCCGCGGTAGCTGTAAGCCGATCAAAGACCGACTTCTTGAGAGTTTCTTGTGTTGGTATAGGAGCGTTGAAGCTCGTTGGCGGGAGCATGGTCCCGAAAAACAATCCAGTGGTCGCCTGAGTGACCTATTCCATCGGCATCGTGAACAGGGAGGCCGCTTGGGGCCCGTAAGCTATACCTCCAGATGAGGCGGAGCGTGAGTTGCAATTGCAGTTGGAACACTTCACGCAAGTAGATGCCATTGATGTTTCGCTTTCTGCGCCAAGCAAGAAACCAAATCTTAGTACCTCGAACCCAAAGGCAACCATATCAAACCGCGATTCGTTCGCGAACACGACACACGAAGTGTGGAGTGGAAAGAGGAAAAGGTCCCACCGGGCGTGCCAGAATCTGTTTACCGCCGGAAACTGGGAAGACAAACTTCTTGCCTGAATCTAGGGGCAGATGCTATTTGGTGCTATCCGTCCACCTCTCCGAAGATGCCAAGTTGATTTATGGCACCATTTATTGAAGGTTTAAGCGGATGCGGCCGATGTAGCAGACTTCATCAGATTCCCCCTCGTTTGAGGGGTTTTTGATTGTGGGAACGCTCTTCCCTGCAGGCATAAGCCCCTGCAGTTAATTACGCTAGCGCATCGTGGTAACAACTTTCTCCTTCTCCAGATGGTCACTTCGTGTCGTGGGTGTTTGTTTTGTTTGTGGTTGCCCGTGGATTGTATACGGAGACTAATTTATGTTGTCGCCCGTAGGGTGTGGATTAGTCCAAATCCGTATTTTCTTATATTTGGGTTTGGGAGTTGGGTTTAAGGATACGTTAGCCTCATCTGGGACTAAGATCAACTTAAATGTTTGTTAAGGATACGTTAGCCTAATTTTTAGACTAAGATCAACTTAACGGGATCGTTTAGATCCAACAAAAGAGCATTTAGACTCTATTGTTTAGTTTAGGGACATTGCAGTCGATTAGTTTAAGGACATTACGGTCCAGCGTTAGTTTAAGGACATCTCCGTCCAATGTTAGTTTAAGGACGTCTCGGTCCAGGTTAAGGACATCGTAGTCCGTGGGTTTAAAGGGACCCCACAGTCCGAGGTTAAGGACATCGTAGTCCATGAGTTTAAGGACCCCACAGTCCATAGTTTAAAGACATCGTAGTCTATGAAGTTTAAGGACGTCATAGTCTATGAGTTTAAGGACCTCACAGTCCGTAGAAATGTGTGGTTGTCGGGACCCGTCACCTCTCTGAAAACGTTGAAGGATTATAACGACAGATATCAGAGGAGTAAAGAGATGTACCCTCGAACCGGTATGAGTTGGTTGGAAGATTCATAGTCCAATGTGGGACTGAGATCTATTGAAACATTCGTGAGCAGATGGGCTCAGTTCAATATAAGTTGAGCACTTACGGCCAACATTGGGCTAAGTCCAATTAAAATGTTCAACATTTTTTATTCTGGCTATTGAGCCTTTACTTGGGCTTGGCCCTTTTAATAATGGTAAGCATTAGGTCCTGATATTTTTTTGTCTTGTGTTGAATGCATAGCATTCATCAGAGCCTTGGCTCCTTAAAGAACAATTTGTGTTTACTGAGCGCAACATATGGTGCGCTAGGCACTTTGCGCCAATCAAAAAATGCAGTGCGCTTCTGCCACGTGGCACGCATGTAAATGTTGCGCTCTGCGCTAAGCGCAGATGCCAGAGAGCGCTGAGCGCTAGTCCATGAGCGCATTGCGCTGGCGCACATGTGAATGACACGTGTTGCGCTTGGCGCCGAGCGCCAGCCCATGAGCGCAGTGCGCTGTTTCAGAAGCGCAAAGCGCAAATTGTATCTGTGGTTGACACGTGGCATGTCTTGGCGCTAAGCGCCGGTCCAAGGAGCGCAAAGGCACAGTTCATGAGTGCAAGGCACTTTTTAATAGCGCAAAGCGTATTTGATCAAATTTATGATCAGGGAACAAATTTATGTTCCTTTTAGAGGAGGCTTTGCCTCAAGTTTCAAGAACAATAGTTCTTATTTTTGAAAGGGCTTTGCCTTTGTAGATCAATGATCTGTAAATGAAGTAAATACATCTTTTGTTTCCATGTTGAGATCTTTTGATCTCTTTTTATAAAAGACCTTGGTCTTTTGTAGATCTATGATCTTTTAAGAAGTTAATTGTTCTGTTTTAATGAGATGATTTCATCTCTTTGTGCAAAAATCATTCTTTTTATCTTGAAGAAATGATCTTCTTTCAAGTGCTTGCTCTCTTTCTTTTGAGTTTTCTCAAAGTTTGTAGGGGGGTTTCTCTATGCTTCTGTCTTTCTTCTTTTTTCATTATTTTGGAAGGAAGGATTATTGGTCGTTGGGACCCACCACCTCTCCGACGACACTGAGAGATTACAGTGCCATATATCGAAGGTGCGGAGGGATATACATTTTGAACCATGTCCCACTCATCAGGGGGGAAGAACAGGCTGGAGCTTAAGCTTCTCGCTGCTGAAAAAGTTTTTTTTGGGTTCGCGCACGTGCGTCGCACGTGTTGGGTGCACGTGCATCGCACGTGTTGGGCGCACATATTTGCACGTAGCGTACATGGAGTTTGCGCATATACGCGTTATGGGGGGAGCAAGCTCCTATGGGGAATGAATTTCTTTTGAGTATTATTGAATATTCTCATGTGGGACGCACGTGCGTTGCACGTGGTGCGCGCATGGCGGGCACACGTGCGTTGCACGTAGTGCACATGGCGCTTGCGCATATGCGCATTATGGGGAGGAGCAGGCTCCTATGGAGAACGAATCTCCTTTTAATATTATTGAATATTCTCATGTGGTGCGCACGTGTGTTGCACGTGATGCACGCATGGCGGGCACACGTGCGTTGCACGTAGCGCACATGGCGCTTGCGCATATGCGCATTATGGGGAGGAGCAGGCTCCTATCTTGGAGAACTAAGCTCCTGTGGAGAACTAAGCTCCTGTGGAGAACTAAGCTCTTTTGAGAATTGAATCTTTTGACGATTGATCTCTCCCTTTTCTAATAGGTATCCCCTCTTATTTATATGGGAGTGGTAGAAAAGCGATCTCTCCTTTTCCCGATGTGGGACTAAAAATGCATTCCCCGTGTATTAGAGCATTACTTTAGATTGCACGTGCATAGCACATTTGCTCATAAGTTTTGATCCCGGATGAATTATGAGGCCTATAATATATCAAATCGAAGGATTTTTCGAGACACTTTCGATACCATCAGAATTTAGCTGTTTCTCATTCCGGAGTTTGTCAAAATACAGCTCGAAAAATACTGATTCGCATCTTCTTCCTTAGATCACATGTGCATAGCACATTTGCTCATAACTTTTGATCCCTGATGGATTATGAGGCCCATAATATATCAAATCGAAGAGTTTTTTAAGATTCTTTCGATACCATCAGAATTTAGCTGTTTCTCATTCCAGAGTTTGTCAAAATACAGCCCGAAAAATACTGGTTCATATTTTCTTAAGCGTATCGCTGCCATTTGATGCCTTGGGCTCTTTTTTGCAGAAATTTTTGGCAGGAAAAATGTCGTTGTAATTCCTCAAAATCTTTAGAGAGGTGGCGGGTCCCAGCAACCAACAACAAATTCTCATCCCAACTTGATGTAAAATTTCATCAAGATAGGGAATTATACACCCCTACATTAATGCACTTCCAAACCAACGTGCACACCTCAAATCGAATCGCACCCCAAATTAGACGCATTCCATGTCACCATCGTTCACTCTGCCACGTAACAAATACACATGCGCGCAAGTTGAATGCTGGACCGTAATGTCCTTAAACTAACATTCATCCCCAAAACGGGAATGTTGGACCGAAATATCCTTAAACCGACATTCGTCCCCAAACAGGGAATGTTGAACCGCGACATTCTTAAACTAATATGTCTTTCTCTGCGGACTGTCTCCATAATGACTACCGTATACTATCCATGGGCTATTCATATATAATTTAATGATTAGTTGAGCCCATAAGCTCACTGCTCATAAGTCGATCTTAGTATCAAATATGGATAATGATCCTTAGATCAAATCCAAATATCCCATGAACCGATGGACCTCACAAATGTGAGATCTGCGTCCTAAGTTCATTCCCGTTGGCAAACCAAGCTACCAATTTGGGCCCCGTCAAGCAAAATTCTTGACCTAAACCTAAATCTCAAATATACGTATTTAGAATAATCCGCGCCTTACGGGCGACGACATAAATTAGTCTCCGTATACAATCCACGGGCAACCCAAACTAAAACAAACATAACACGAAACGAAATGAACTTCCGGAACAGGAGAAACTGGTTATCGCAACGCGGTAACGTAATTAACTGTAGGGGATTGCGCCTGCAGGGAAGAGCGTCCCCATAATCAAAACCCCTCACAAATGAAGGGAAATATGATAAAGTCTGCTACAACGGTCACGTCTTTCCAAATCTCTGATATATGGTACCATAAATCAACTTGGTATTTTTGGAGAGGTGGATGGATAAGTACAAATAGCATTTGCCCCTAAATTCAGGTAAAACGATCTATCCCAGTTTGTCTCTGTTTTCGGCGGTGAACAATAGGATTTAGTAGTTAATGGATGATGTTTTAAAATTAGTTCTTTTTATTTTTTAATTATTTAATACTATAAAAATAGCGATGAATATGGATTAGGGTTCTTAGAGAGTATTAGGGTTTCCCTCTGCTAACCCTTGTCCTTCTATTGATCTCTATTTATCTCAAGCCCTTAACAAAATGATTATTAACGAATCTCAAATCATGGTCGTGACTATCATGAATTAATAGCGTGCTCGATAAGAGGGTTAATATTTATTTTGCTAAAATTTATAAAAATTAAAACTTTAAAAAGAATTTAAGAGATATTATTCATCCATTATTCTACCATATCCTCTAAACCCTAGCAAGTAAGAATTTACTCGCTCATGGAGATCAACGAAATAAAAAAAAGGTGGAAGATAACGGAACCCATAATTAAAATTAAAAATGCAAAAAATAAATGCGGAAAATAAATGCGACAAAATTAAAGAAAGAACTATCTTTTATTGATTAACTATTGCATTACAAAAGTTGCTCGCTAAAAAACCAAATTACAAAACCTTAGTTTTCTCTAGATAGCTTGCTCGGTAGATCAGTCGATATTTCGATGGATAGATAGTTCGATGTCCTTCATATAGGCTCTGAAACTTGAAACCCTAGACGTCATATTGAAGTGTGTGCAAAGACGATCAAGACCCTGAAGTTTCACATCCTATGGCTAGCAAACGACCGCGCTTCCGCCGCCCCTTGCCCCTTTGGCCACGGTTCCGCCGCATCCTGATGGAGTTATGCCTTCAGATTTCTCGTGCCTTCCTCTCTCGATATTTGGAAATCTTTCTGATAAAAATATTCTGAAAATACATCTCTTAGTCTCTGCCGTTGCATGATTCTTCAATTTTCTCCTAACATTCGGCAGATTTGGTTTGGTGGATCGATTTGATGTGGATCTCCTACTTGTATTTTAGACCTGAACTAATCTATTATAATACCTGCACAATATCTCAAATCCAATTGTTAGTAGCATTTGTTTTATTTGAGATAATATTCCAACCAAGTAATTGATATGATATCTTGATAATATTTGTTAAGATTATTTGATATGATATATATATTTTAATAATAAATAATCTCATGGATATTTTATTTAAATATGATATCTATATATTTCCTAATTATATTAATTATAAATTAAGAAATATATGACAATAATTTTTTTATACATAAAGCCATATATGTTCTTAATTTACAATTAACACCTTTTAGTAACTAATAATAATAGGGAAAATTTCCATACAAATGTGTAATAAATTTGACTGATCAAATACCCCCAAACTTATCTTTGATTGTCCCGAGCAAATTATTTTATTATAAAAAAAAACTAATATACTTTCATAGGCAACACGATTGCATTTAGCTCGTACAACAAACCGTTAAATCTCTACGTGTCCCTAGTAGAAGGAGTGTTGTCTCCTGTGAGTTTTCAGTAGATTACACCCACAAAATCCCGAAATAAAAGAAAGAAGATGAAAATTACATGCAAAAATAAGGAACATATAAAAGAAAGAAAACTTGAAAATAAGTGTTTCAAACTACACTAGTTTTTTAGTTGTCATGAGCCCTATCTTAATGATCTTGAAAAGATATCGGAAATCATATCATCTCTCAATAAAACACCGTCTTTCGTCTTCCTTCCTACCTTTCCTTCAAACATAGATCATATACCTCTACGTGTGTGTAAAAGACATTCAATTCAAGCTATCATACCCTTTTTCCATATTCCTTAGTATTTTTAGTCTGTGATGTTTTATATGAATTTGCTCACACATTCTTCATCCGATCGTTAATAGTTCTTGAGGCACTAACCAACCGATTACCGAATGTGCTCACTTATTAAGACGTAATTAGTAATATCTTAGTCTTGCAATTAAGGTTTAGCAGCGACTCCTAAACCAGTTGGTCTAAGACACTGGATGATAAGACACCTTCGCTATATTTTTTTATGCTGCCTTAAGTAATTACAAAACCAGTGTCCATTTTTCTGCACCATTTATATTTTTGTTATTGTTTTTTGCATACTAAGGTAGACAAGAGTATTTCAAGGCATCATCTATTATCCCAAGTTTCAGGATGTGTGCAAGTGCGTATATATAGTAGGATATCAACGTTCAGAAGTTTGGACTCAATAATATGGACTATTTTTTAGACTTATTTTTATCCGCAGACTAGTGATTTCTTCATCTTACTAACCCTTGGGACTACAGCTCATGACTACATACTACTAGTTTCGTTTTAAAATATCTAATTTTCTTGCATTTCTTAAATCTCTTCCTTTCTTTTCATATGTATTTTTTTTCTTTCTAACTTTTATTTTCTAAAAATTTATGCAATGCAATATTTATATATGATGCGTGGATATATACAAACCATCCATATAAACCATCCCCCCAAACTTGTTTGCAGCAGTGCCTTCAATGATGCTGTCATTTAAGCTCAAAATCTGAAGGCTAGAAGGAGTGTTCAATAAGATGTTATAAAGAAGGGGTCAAGAGTGAATGACAGTGAATTTTCCCAAACTTGTTCTTGGCTTATAATCGTGCAAAAAAATCCTTTCTTTTAAGAGCCATTTTAAAAATATTTTTCTTCTTTCCCCCCAAACTTGTGTAAAACAGTGTTTTCATAACTAAATATTGAAATTCAACATAAGAGGGGGGTAAATATTATTGGTCTACACAATACTTTACAAAGATCAAAAGTTAAAACCAACCATTCAAATATTTTATCAAGGTAATACTATGGTTGGTGAAAGATAGTGTAACGGATGGACGTGTAGAAGACTCGAGACTGTATAAGAATGGAGGTTATATCATGTCGCGAGTAGAAAATAGAAATAAGAGTAACGATATGAGATGAAGTAGGGAGGAGATAAGAAGTGTAATCGAAAGGTTTTACGTCTCGGTTGATGGAGACGAAAAAGTGAGTGTGAATGAAAAAGAGAATGCGAAAGATATAGAATGGGTGGAATAATCGTAGTTTCGTATGCGATTATAAGAAGGACTGGCGGTTCAACTTCTTAAGCCTCAAAGTAAGGCGCATGAATTTCTGGTGGATATTAATTCATCATAGCATCCAAATCTTCAAGAAACGCGAGTTCTTCGACGAAAATACTTTCGAAACTTTCATCGATGATCCGAATGATAATCTCATCGGAAAGAAAAGAATAAGTGGAATAAGCAGATTCACTAGAAAGGTTGAAAGTTTCAAAGTCAATCTATTGCGTACCAAGATTCAAAACATTCGATTTATCAGAAATTATGGAGGTAGGAGACTCGAAAAGATCGTATACCTTATCCTGAAAAGAGTCTAAATCAAGTGGTCTTTCAAAAATTATAGAACTCGAAATATTGGAGTGTGATTCATCAAAACTCGGTTGAAGTGAAAGAAGACAAGAAGAACCAAAGAAAGTGTGTAATGAAATGTGTAAACGAACTTGGGTTTCGAGTATTGTTGAACTAGATATGGAGATGAAGGCTGAATATCATTTTGCATGTCAGATAGGTTGGTGGTAAGAATAGGATCTATTAAATGCACATGAAGATGTTCACATTCACTGATCTCACTGGCACCTTTAGTCAAATCAAACAAATAGTTCTTTAAAATTCATCAATTATATTATCCTCAAACGATAGATCATTTGGTTCACTTGATGAAATTGGAAGGTTTGAAATGTCAAGTTTAGTCGAATAAGGATCTGTTTGATTTGGAATGGTGTAAGGCACTCTTTCACACTCATGATTGGAAAAGTCAAACATGTTATTCTTGGGCACCTCATCAATTAGATTATTAAGCGGTTGATCATTAAACACATTCGATTGGATTTCAGGATGGAAGGTGTCGAGATCAAAAGAATTTGGTCTGGTTTGACTTTGAGGGATCCTTGGTTATTTCTCACTACTCAATTCCAATTCTATTTTAAGACTAGACATGCTTTATGAAGAAGTTTAAATGAAGAATTCTCTTTGAACCGTGGAACTTCCTAATTGATGTTCAGAAACACTGTCTAGATAAGCTACAAAAGTTGAGGATGGTTGGAATGTGTTTAATTTTTAGTTACGGGCGAGTTCAATATGTTCCATGATAGAAATGGGTTTATGACTTGCCACTTTAGCCTCAAGAGAAGTATCAACATGAGAAAGTATGAAAGTATGGTACTGTTGATAAGAGTTAGAAGGGTGTATCCAAGTTTCATAAATAGGATTAGGATCAAAACTGTGATATGAAGAAGATTGAGATTGGTTGAATTGTTGGCGACTGGCTTTTGCAATTTACTCAGCAATGGTCATGGGTTTAGAAGCTGTCATATTCGCCTAAAAAAGAATATCAGCATTTTCATATGGAAATGATTGTAATTATTGTCCTAACAGTTTTGGAGCGGTGAAAGGTATGAAACTTTGCCTATGGGCCTTCGCAATATGCTCAGCAATGAACATAGGTTTAGAAGTTTTCTCACTAGTCTTAAAAGGATTATCAACATAAGAAAGTGTTGAATTTGTATACGGTTGATAGGAATTTGAGCGAGATTTCCAACTGTTATTTCGAGAGCGTTCTATCCTATCCCTTAAATAAATGGTAGGGTCGGAATTTCTACCAAAACAATAACGATATAAATAAATATCTGGTTATGTATAGGAAAGCTCATCAAGAGTTGGTCGATTTGGGTTACCCATCATAAGAGAGTGAAAAGAAAAGAGGGTGAAATGGTAATTTTTTTGAAATTATTTTGCTTGGAAATAGGGATTCGACTCAACCAATCACAAACGTGTACAAACAATCTCTAGAGCTAGAGTCACCTAGGTCAAATCACTAGTCCGCTCCTAAACTTCCAAAGAACAAGACGTAGGATAAATCCTCTATCACCTCTTTATCAATCTTGCAGCTAGGTAAGTGCCAGCTAAGTAGAAGATATCCGCTATAAGAATCACTGAAATAGAGGGCCTAATTAAGTAAACCACTTTCCTTAGTCACACCTGCCTTAGACACCACAAGAAAAATGTGGATAAGCAATAAATTACCCATGACCCTCTCTTGTCCTAATTAAGCACGATTGTCCTTAAAGACTTGGTCTAGATATTTTTTATTAATGTAGGGTGATGGTTATGCTTGTTTGTGTAAGTCGATGTACAACACCCCAGTACTTGTGGGGAGGCGGAATTTTCAAAAACGAACTTGTTTAGTGAACAAACATCGACTAACCGCTTGAATCGAAGCTAAACGATAACTAACTACAAACATAGAGTTTCTATGCTACTATGTTTAGGGATTATACCTAACGAATCGTGTCCTTCGTCTTTGCGAACTCCACCTCCTCCTCGGCCTTCTCGAAGTAGTAGACGATCCACCCGAGAGCTTTACTCCAAGCTTAGCCTCTAAACTTGAGGCAACTAAACTTCTCTAAGTGCTAATCAAAGAAGCTAGGTGAAATATAGAGAGGGTTATGGATTAAGTAGTCTAACTAATCCTTGTACTCAACACATGAGAGGGGAGGATTAGGGTTTGAAGAGGGAGAGCTTGAGGAGAGAGAAGGTGAGGATAATATTGAAGTGAGAAGAATGAGTTATCATAATATATATCAAGCCTTTCTTTTTAACAAGAAAAGAAATCATTTTACAACCATGCTTGATAAATATCTTGTGGTGATTCATCTCCATGAGTCATTAAGCAATTATGAAGCATTAATGATATGGATGAATCATCCATATGACTCACTAATCTCATTCAATGTATATGCCACCTAAACCTCCTTAGTCACCATCTTCTAGAAGCTTCTCGCGCAATTACGAGAACGCCCCTCCTTTCCGCAAAAATACGGAAAAACTTTAGACTGTATAAATCCAATAACCGGATACCAGTAACTGGCTTAAACCAAAGCCGACTGGTAAAAACTGTCCGAAAGTCGTACGTGCGTAAACACACGTATGCGTCCGAACCCTTGTCATAAAACCATACGACCTCTATATCGTTTCGCCTGGAGTAGGGAAACTCTCTATGTGGGACTCTAGAGACTCGACTACTACGCTGGCAGTGGGTTTAACCACAGACCGCAAGCGGCACTAGCTGTACGTAACGGTCCCCAGGTAGATGTCGATAAGAAGGCCGATGAGGGAACCCATCCGAACTCCTACTGAGTCTGATGTGACAATCTCCGTACAGTCCGGTCCGTTCGTCTTAGACTATCGCATATCGGGCCTAGGGGGGCGGCAAGCGTCAGTCCCCTAATAGCGGTATAAGTCGTGTCGGAGCGAAGCCCATTACACCCTGAGAAACTACTGGAACCTACCAGCAAATCTCGCTTGCCCTGGCCAGGGACTTTGCGTAATGGCTCTCTGACACAGCGCGATATCAACTCCCAATACCGGGAGAGACGAATCCTGTCTAACCGCCACTGCCTCCAAGTGCTCCGGACTGCACCCAACTGCTACCTGTTTGCACGACTCCTTTGAGCCGTGGTAGGGTAGCAATCTAATAACAGTGGGACACACTCGAGGCGAAGTAGCAGTGTCAAGTCTGCGGACTATGCTGTACTCATGTCACCTGGGAACTGTTCACTGACGACTGGTATAAAACCAACCAACAGTCCCCTGTGAGTCCTGTCCGGTGTACCCGTAACCTAACGAGCACCTGCATACTATCTCCAGTACGATGTACTGACGGCTGTGGGACAGACCATCTCCCCAACTGGGATGAGAAGCGTACACACTAGTCTACTCCGGAGTATCGATGCTCTGTCTCGATAATCCAACGACCAGGGACCTGAATAAGGATGTGCTTGTAGACTACCCAGCCCCCACTAGTGTGACTGCCATCACAACGCTGGTAGTCAAGCAAGATCCTAAGAGCTCTATCAATACGTATACTCACATATTAAGATAAAAAAATCAAGTAGCATACTACCATGTTTAGCAAGACTGTTATATACATGTGAATATCCCAAGCTTCCATTAAGTAATATACAAACTAGTATGATACAGTAATGGCCTTCTAGGGCATAAAAACTAACAATCTCTCACTTGCACTTGGGCCATGTACTGGCATATCGAAGACCAATGATCTCGAGTAGCCTCTCGAACTGAATCTGAGGTAGGGCCTTCGTGAATGGATCAGCAATGTTCTCTTCAGAAGCAACTCTCCTAACCTCGATCTCCTGACGATCAATGATCTCCCTGATCAGGTGATACCGCCTTAAGATGTGTCTGGATTTCTGATGGGACCTTGGTTCCTTCGCTAAAGCTATAGCTCCGTTGTTGTCGCAATACAGAGGTATTGGATCAACTATGGTAGGAACCACCTGAAGTTCTGTTAGGAACTTCTTCATCCAGACTGCTTCTTTTGCGGCATCGCAAGCAACTATATACTCCGCTTCCATCGTTGAGTCAGCAACGGTGTCCTGCTTGGAGCTCTTCTAGCATACCGCCCCTCCATTGAGGGTAAAGACATAACCCGACATGGACTTGGAATCGTCCTTATCACTCTGGAAGCCGGAATCAGCAAAGGCCTCCAACTTGAGGTCTTTTCCGCCGTAAACCAAGAACATCTCCTTAGTCCTTCTCAGGTACTTGAGAATGTTCTTTACTGCTATCCAGTGCTTCTCCCCTGGGTCTGACTGATACCGGCTTACCACGCTCAGTGCGTAAGCTACATCTGGTCTGGTGCACAACATCGCATACATTATAGAGCCTACCGCAGAAGCGTAGGGTATAATAGACATGCGTTCCCTTTCCAAATCAGTCTTGGGAGACATCTCTTTGGAGAAGGTAATTCCGTGACAAGCCGGTAGATTACCGCGCTTAGAATCTTCCATACTGAATCTTTTCAGTACAGTGTCGATATACCTGGACTGCGAAAGTCCCAACATCCTCTTGGATCTATCACGACAGATCCGGATCCCCAGAATGTAAGAGGCATCACCCAGGTCTTTCATGGAGAACCTGTATGACAAGAATCCTTTGACAGATTGTAGCATAGGAATGTCATTTCCTATCAATAGAATGTCATCCACGTACAAGACGAGGAATACGACACTTCTGGCTACAACTTTACTATATATGCACGGTTCATCTGGATTTTTGATAAAGTCATATTCTTTGACTGTCTCATCAAAACAGATGTTCCAACTCCGTGATGCCTGCTTTAGTCCATAAATGGACTTAAGCAGCTTGCATACTTTCCCGCTGCTCCCACTCTGATTGAAACCCTCTGGCTGATCCATATAGACGCTCTCTTCTAAATTTCCATTCAGAAAAGCCGTCTTTACGTCCATCTGCCAGATTTCATAATCATGGAAGGCAGCAATAGCAAGAAGGACCCAAATGGATTTGAGCATAGCCACTGGAGAAAAAGTTTCGTCATAGTCCAAACCAGGTCTTTGACGAAAACCCTTTGCAACAAGTCTAGCCTTATAGGTTTCCACCTGTCCATCTACACCAATCTTTTTCTTGAAGATCCATTTGCATCCTATGGGTTTTACCCCATCTGGAGCAAAGTCAAAAGTCCATACTTTGTTGGTGTACATGGACTCCATTTCGGTCCGCATTGCATCTAGCCATCGTACCGAGTCGCCGCTCTGGATGGCCTGTTGGAAGTCAGTAGGTTCATCATCATCTATGATGCAATCCTCTCTATCCCCATCTATGAGAAAACCGTAGTATCTCTCAGGCGGATGAGACGGCCTACTACTCCTACGGAGGGGTGCAGGAATGTCCTGTTCTTCTTGAACTACTGGTTCTACCAAACTTTCAGTATTAGTTTGTGGTTCTGGAATTTCTTCCAGTTCTATTTCGCTCCCACTTGATTCCTTTTCTAAAACCTGATATTCTAGAAAATGGGCATTACGAGAAACAAACACCTTTTGTTCCTCTGCGTAATAGAATAGATACCCCTTGGAGTTCTTTGGATATCCCACAAACTGACACTTTACTGATCGTGCCTCGAGCTTGTCCACATGCTGCTTTTTAACAAAAGCTGGGCATCCCCATATTTTCAGATACTGAAGATAGGGTTTCTTCCCACTCCACATCTGATATGGTGTGGTAGGCACAGTCTTGGTAGGAACCATGTTCAAAAGATATGCCGCTGATTCTAGCGCATAACCCCAGAAAGATCGCGGTAACTCAGCATTACTCATCATGGATCGTACCATATCCAATAGGGTTCGATTCCGTCTCTCCGATACACCGTTATGCTGTGGAGTGTATGGAGGAGTAAGCTGAGAGAGAATTCCTTTCTCTTTTAGGTAACCAAGGAACTCGGCCCTCAAGTATTCACCACCTCGATCAGATCTAAGTGTCTTGATACTTTTGCCGGTTTGGTTTTCTACTTCATTCTTATACTCTCGGAATTTCTCAAAAGCCTCGGATTTATGTTTCATCAGATAAATGAATCCGTATCTTGAGTAATCATCCGTGAAAGTAATGAAATAGGAAAAACCACCTCTTGCATGTGTAGACATCGGACCGCATACATCGCTGTATATGAGTCCTAAGAGCTCGCTCGCTCTTACTCCTTGTCCAGTAAATGGAGTCTTTGTCATATTTCCTTTGAGACAAGATTGACAAGTGTCATAAGTTTGATATTCGAACGAGTCCAAATATCCTTCTCTATGCAACTTAGTCAACCTTCTCTCATTGATGTGACCTAGTCTACAATGCCATAAGAAAGCTTTATTTAAATCTGGAGACTTTCTTTTTGGTGTGTTCTGGACATTGAAAATTTGGAGTTGGTTTAAAACATATATACCGTTATTTAGGGTACCGGACCCAATCAAACCATGATTAAGGTGAATGTTAACAACATCTCTTACAAACGTGAAATCATAACCTTTATTTGATAACAAGGAAACTGATATGATATTACACGTTAAGCTTGGTACAAAATAACAGTTATGTAAAACCAAAATGAGTCCACTCGTCAATCCTAGGTGATAATCCCCGACGGACGCAGCTCCCACGCTAGCTCCGTTAGCAACCTTTAGGGTCATATCACCTTCCTTCAGCACTCTACGGTTTCTCAGTGCCTGCAATGAATTGCAAATATGAGATCCTGATCCGGTATCCAATACCCAGGAAGTAGAGTTGATCGACAGACAATTCTCAATTACAAACACACCTGAAGTCGAAGCCACAGCTTGCTTCGGTTCCTGGTTCTTGGCGTTCCACGCCTTACAATCCTTCTTCCAGTGCCCTTTCCTGTGACAATGGAAGCACTCATCCTGGCCAACTATCGGTACCGCAAACTTTTTCTTTCCCTTCCCTCCCACCTTACTAACACCTCCTCTAGGTTTGGTGGCGGCCTTCTTCTTCCTTCCTTTGGCCCTAGCCTTGGACCCGGAAGAAGATGCACCGCTAACAAACATAGCGGGTGTTTCCCTTGCTTTCTGCAAGGTGCCCTCTGCACTCCTTAACTTGTTCAGGAGTTCCGGAAGTTCAACTTCTTTTCTTTGAAGGTTGAAGTTCAGGATAAACTGGGCGTACGTAGGAGGAAGGGACTGGAGAATAAGGTCTGTATAGAGCTCATTATCCAAAGTCGTCCCAAGGACTACGAGCTCTTCAATATAGCCGATCATCTTTAGGACATGTTCTCCTACCGATGACCCGACAGCCAACCTCGCTCGAAACAAGTTCTTAGAGGTCTCGTATCTTGCTATACGAGATTGCTCTCCATAAAGTTCCTTTGTATGGAGAAATATGCCATCTAGGTTCATATCCTCGTGCCTCCTCTGATGTTCATTGTTCATTGAGGCAAGCACGATGCACTTGGCTTTCGCGCAATCTAAATCCCAGGTTTTGCAGATTTCCTTATCCGCATTGCTGGATTTGGGACCAGGGACAGCAGGTGCCGTAGCGGTGAAGACATACCCCAGTTTGTCATAGGTCAAAGCCATTTTGACATTCCGCAGCCAATCTTTATAGTTTGGCCCTGTCAGTATATTTTTCTCTAAAAGTAACTTAAGTCCAGTCATTTTCAGGGTCACTGCAATTAGGAGAGAGAGAAGAAAACTCTTTAGCATGATGCTCTTGCAAGTTTACAGTGGTTTTTAGTTTATCTAAACTGGATGGCTCCCACTGTTTCTCGAATCCTTCCTCAAACCATAAAAGAATAATTAGCCAGGACTATTCTCACCGTACAATACTTGCTTAACCGTTCAGCCAGGCCAGTGTCGATACTTCGAGGGAGGTTTTCCAACGCTTTCGCGAAGTTCCTTAATTAAATAACCTCTTTTCTCTGGGGGTGTAACCCCGCTGACACTTTTCTGGACACCTACTTGGTTTATAGCATTGATCGTTAAGTGACGAATATCCTGATAAGTAGCATATACTCACAGTAGGATCGGGATCCAAATATCATCGTATGATAATGTTGAAGGAATCCTACCAACATTCATCAAACTCCAAATGGTATGCATCTCTTTGCAAATTTCAGTTTCTTTAGAAATTCCCGATATATATTTTTGCCCCATGCTCTTATGACCTTGGCGTTGGTCAAAATGTCATAAGTCACATGTCAAGTTCTACCCATCATTATTTTGTTAATTTGAACCCATCCGTACATATCCTTGACGTTGGCCAAAATGATCATACGACTGTCCCAAACTAACTCATCTATCTATGCAACAAATGAATACCCAGCAGCTACCAAACACTATGCCTTGGCGTTGGTCAAAATACATAGCTTGAATACTGCTGAATACCCAGATGAAATGACGGAGGGCTACGAATGGTTTTGGCGAAACCGTGAACGTAGTGAACTTGATATAACCGAAGGAACCTGATAGCTTTTAAAAGGAGTGGTTAAAGCTCCGCATTTTAAAATATCTGTTTTTAAAATTAACCGAGTAGTTTCTTTTAAATTGTTCCAACGATTAAACTTTTGGTTTATTTTCTTTGCATTATAAATAATACGTCCCATCATTAACCTATCATTGCAGAAAACAACGAAAATACAACGTCCTCTTATGCCATTCGCATTCGCCACGGGGTCCCGTCATCACCCGTTAGGTTACTTAACTAACGACAGAGCAGGGGCTGGGCTAGCGCGGGTGTAAAACATAAGTGACGTCTAAATAGCTATCATATATAGATATTGTACATTCGTCAAACGCAATAATAGGCATTCCAGATCACAGATGAACTTTATTGGATTTGCAAGCAATCCGTGTTTGTTTTGAGCCTGCAACAAAAGACGGATTACAAAGTTGTGATGAATAGCCATTACCCCACTCAAAACCCCAACGGGTATGGCAAACTACCCGCCCGGCAGTTTGTGCACCCCACCTTGGGTCTGTCCTAGGAGCAAAAACAGTAAAATGAAATAATACAACGGTGGCTACAACCGCAACCTGGATGTGCCCCGCAAAATAATATTACAACAAATTACATTTACATCAAATGAATTAACTAATAACCCATCACATAACCCCGGCTATACATCACAACAGTCCAACACAGTTCATATCCACAAACAGATAAAATCCATTACAGAAATGTGCAACCCCCTGCCAACCGACATACTAGCAGTTAGGGGAGGTTTACGAACACATTATACAAACACAGATATAATCCAACAAGCAAATACTGTATAATTTCGACCGATTAAACACTTTTAATTTTGCTCCAATACTGCTCTGTAAATCTGAAACCTGAGCTAAAATAAAATATTCCAGAAAATACCAAATATCACAGAGAAGCAACACAGAAAATTTGGGTTCCTGAATCGCCAACTCGGCGGCGGAAGCGCGGCGGATCGGTGAGATCCGCCGCGGTTCCGCGGCGCTTTAGACGATTCAGGGGCCCAAATTTCTTGGGTGTTCTTCTACTGTCTTTTTAAGCTTTCTGAACCTCCCTGAAAAAATTTTGGACTTCATTTAAAAATCGACAGAAACTTGTGATTTCGGGTTTTTCCGGTTTCGTTTTTTCCGTTCGAAATTCATACAAATTTGTAAGTAAGTTATTTATTGTTTAGCGAGGCTCTGATACCACTGTAAGTCGATGTACAACACCCCAGTACTTGTGGGGAGGCGGAATTTTCAAAAACGAACTTGTTTAGTGAACAAACATCGACTAACCGCTTGAATCGAAGCTAAACGATAACTAACTACAAACATAGAGTTTCTATGCTACTATGTTTAGGGATTATACCTAACGAATCGTGTCCTTCGTCTTTGCGAACTCCACCTCCTCCTCGGCCTTCTCGAAGTAGTAGACGATCCACCCGAGAGCTTTACTCCAAGCTTAGCCTCTAAACTTGAGGCAACTAAACTTCTCTAAGTGCTAATCAAAGAAGCTAGGTGAAATATAGAGAGGGTTATGGATTAAGTAGTCTAACTAATCCTTGTACTCAACACATGAGAGGGGAGGATTAGGGTTTGAAGAGGGAGAGCTTGAGGAGAGAGAAGGTGAGGATAATATTGAAGTGAGAAGAATGAGTTATCATAATATATATCAAGCATTTCTTTTTAACAAGAAAAGAAAAGAAATCATTTTACAACCATGCTTGATAAATATCTTATGGTGATTCATCTCCATGAGTCATTAAGCAATTATGAAGCATTAATGACATGGATGAATCATCCATATGACTCACTAATCTCATTCAATGTATATGCCACCTAAACCTCCTTAGTCACCATCTTTTAGAAGCTTCTCGCGCAATTACGAGAACGCCCCTCCTTTCCGCAAAAATACGGAAAAACTTTAGACTGTATAAATCCAATAACCGGATACCAGTAACTGGCTTAAACCAAAGCCGACTGGTAAAAACTGTCCGAAAGTCGTACGTGCGTAAACACACGTATGCGTTCGAACCCTTGTCGTAAAACCATACGACCTCTATATCGTTTCGCCTGGAGTAGGGAAACTCTCTGTGTGGGACTCTAGAGACTCGACTACTACGCTGGCAGTTGGTTTAACCACAGACCGCAAGCGGCACTAGCTGTACATAACGGTCCCCAGGTAGATGTCGATAAGAAGGCCGATGAGGGAACCCATCCGAACTCCTACTGAGTCTGATGTGACAATCTCCGTACAGTCCGGTCCGTTCGTCTTAGACTATCGCATATCGGGCCTAGGGGGGCGGCAAGCGTCAGTCCCCTAATAGCGGTATAAGTCGTGTCGGAGCGAAGCCCATTACACCCTGAGAAACTACTGGAACCTACCAGCAAATCTCGCTTGACCTGGCCAGGGACTTTGCGTAATGGCTCTCTGACACAGCGCGATATCAACTCCCAATACCGGGAGAGACGAATCCTGTCTAACCGCCACTGCCTCCAAGTGCTCGGGACTGCACCCAACTGCTACCTGTTTGCATGACTCCTTTGAGCCGTGGTAGGGTAGCAATCTAAGAACAGTGGGACACACTCGAGGCGAAGTAGCAGTGTCAAGTCTGCGGACTATGCTGTACTCATGTCACCTGGGAACTGTTCACTGACGACTGGTATAAAACCAACCAACAGTCCCCTGTGAGTCCTGTCCGGTGTACCCGTAACCTAACGAGCACCTGCATACTATCTCCAGTACGACGTACTGACGGCTGTGGGACAGACCATCTCCCCAACTGGGATGAGAAGCGTACACACTAGTCTACTCCGGAGTATCGATGCTCTGTCTCGATAATCCAACGACCAGGGACCTGAATAAGGATGTGCTTGTAGACTACCCAGCCCCCACTAGTGTGACTGCCATCACAACGCTGGTAGTCAAGCAAGATCCTAAGAGCTCTATCAATACGTATACTCACATATTAAGATAGAAAAACCAAGTAGCATACTACCATGTTTAGCAAGACTGTTATATACATGTGAATATCCCAAGCTTCCATTAAGTAATATACAAACTAGTATGATACAGTAATGGCCTTCTAGGGCATAAACACTAACAGTTTGTAATTTATGGGGCCTGGGAAGGGTGATGAAATCCCTAGATAATCTGAATTTGGGTTTCTTGCCACTTAATATCCGTTTTAAATATGCAAAACAAACCAAATTCTAAAACATGCAAAAAGATTTTTTTTAGCGACGCGGTTTGCAAAGAATCCTACAGGTGAAAACAGTTTATTAGAGGTTTAGAGGAGAGAGGAAGACAATGGGATAATACCAAAAAAATTTGGGGGCTCAACTCTCTAAGGTGGCCGTGCTTCCGCCGTCCAATGCCTCTTTTGGCCGAGGTTCCGCCGCCGTATGATGAGATCTCCCTTTCAAAATTTGGCACTACACTTCAATGCTCCTCTGTTCCTATTTGAAAATCATAGAATCTCTGTTGGTTCGCTCCAAGTTCTCCAGATTTCTCGCAAAACTCGTACAAAAATCATTAAAAATACAAAATGCGGTTTTTTATTTCTAATTTTATTTTGTTTGATTTTTATAAGAAATCAAGCCGAATAACAAGAAAAATATTACGACCGTTTTCCCAGCAACGACGCCATTTGATTGGTCATGAAAAGTGTGTGACATGTGTTTTCTAAATACCACAATCAATAATGATGTCGTAATAGCTAGCCGCTAATGAGTACGGATCGTTCATAAAGAAATGGTGAACTATTTTACTTACTTTAGATGAGTTGATAGAAAAAAGGTGGAATTGTTATCGTTTATTACTAAGAAAATTTGAAGAGTTTATAATAAAAGGGATTGTAAGGTTTATATGATTTAGTATTTAATGGATGAAGTTTTAAAATTAATTCTTTTTATCTTTTAATTATTTAATACTTGAGAAATAGCTATGAATGTGGATTAGAGTTTTTAGAGGGAATTAGATTTCCCTCTGCTGACCCTTGTCCTTCCATTAATCTCTATTTATCTCAAATCTTTAACAAAATGATTATTAACGAATTTCAAATCGTGGTCGTGACTATCTTTAATTGATAGTGTGCCTAATAAGAGAGTTAATATTTATTTTGCTAAAATTTATAAAAATTAGAACTTTAAAAAGAATTTAAGAGATATTGTTAATTCATTATTCTACCCTATCCTATAAATCCTAGCAAGGAAGAATTTACTCGCTCATGAAGATTAACGAAGTCGAAGAAAGGTGGAAGATAACGGAACCCATAATTAAAATTAAAAATGAAGAAAGTAAATGCAGAATGTAAATGCAGAAAGTAAATGCGGAAAGTAAATGCAAAAAAATTAAAGAAAGAACTATCTTTTATTGATTAACTATTGCATTATAAAAGTTGCTCGCTGAAAAACCAAATCACAAAACCCTAGTTTTCTCTAGATAGCCTGTTCGGTAGATCGGTCGATATTTCGATGGATTGATAGTTCGATGTCCTTCATATAGGCTCTGGAACCTGAAACCATAGACGTCATATTGAAGTGTATGCAAAGAAGATCAAGACCCTGAAGTTTCACATTCTACGGCCACCAAACGATCGCGCTTCCGCCGCCCCTTGCCCCCCTTGGCCGCGATTCCACCGCCTCTTGATGGAGTTGTGCCTTCGGATTTCTCGTGCCTTCCTCTCTCGATATTTTGAGATCCTTCTGATAAAAATATTCTGAAAGTATATCTCTTAGATTTTGCCGTTGTAAGTTTCTTCAATTTGCTCCTAACATTCGGCAGATTTGATTTGGTGAATCGATTTGATGTGGATCTCTTACTTGTATTTCAGACCTGAACTTATCTATTATAATACCTGCACAATATCTCAAATCCAATTATTATTAGCATTTGTTTTATTTGAGATAATATTCCAACCAATTAATTGATATGAAATCTTGAAAATATTGGTAAGATTATTTGATATGATATGCATATTTTAATAATAAATAATCTCATAAATATTTTATTTAAATTTGATATACATATATTTCCCAATTATATTAATTATAAATTAAGAAACATATGACGATAATCTTTTTACACATAAACCCGCATATATTCTTAATTTATAATTAACACATTTTAGTAACTAATAATAATGGGGGAAATGTCCATACAAATGTGCAATAAATTTGACTGATCACATAGCCCCGTTAACACGTTTCTAAACACCTACTTGATTAGCTAATTGCAAAGTGAAAAACACCCCCGAAGAGTAGCTGATACTCACAGTAGGATCGGGACCTAACTATCATTGTGTGATAAGTTTGAAGAAAGCCTATCAAAACTACCACACTCCAAAAGGTATACAACACTAGCAAGTTTCTTGTATATTTGAAACTCCCGATATAGTTTTTGCTCTAAGCACTTATGACTTTGATGAAGGTCAAAACATCATAATTCGTAAGTCAAGTTCAACCTATCACTGTCCAGATTAATCTAGACCCATTCGTGCAAACTCATGACAAAGGTCAAAACAGGTGTACGCCTGTCCTAAATTAATGCATCTATCTATGCTGCAGATAAGTACCCGCTAACTACCAAATACTATACCTTGGCGAAGGTCAAAACACATAGCATGAATACTAGTTGATATCTATCTGAAATGACGAAGGGCTACGGCTGGTTTTGACGAAAACCGTGAACGTAATGAACTTGATATAGTCGAAGGAACCGAATAGATTTTGAAAAGGAGTGGTTTAGGCTCCGCTTTTAAAAAAAAAATTTAAAGAAAACCGAGTGGTTTTATAATTGTTCCAACGACGTCAAATTTTAGGTTTGTTTCTTTGCATTAAGTGAGATTAATTCGGTCCCATCAATTAATCTTATCACACCAGAAATGAACAAAAATAGAATGTAAATATATGCCACCCGCATTCGTCGCGTGGCCCCGTCATGCACCGTTAGGTTACTTAACTAACGGCAGAGTGTGAGCTGGACTAGCACGGATGCAAAACATATACAATATTTATGTGTGTGTGTGTGTGTATGTGTGTGTGTGTGTGTGTGTGTGTGTGTGTCACAGGTATGATAAGCATCACAAGTAGATATAAACATCACAGAGAATGGAAAAATAGATTAATTAGGAATATATGCATTTCATTTAGCCACCTATGAAATACAATCCCCCACGGTCGTGTGAATAGCCGAGTATGAACAATCCTAGACCCCTACGAGTGCGGCAAGCTACCTGCCAATTCTAGAATTGGGTGACCCGGGTCTCGACTCCTCGAGATGGCCATCCACTGAATTCTAGAACCCGGTTGCTTGTGCACTCCTCCATAGGTCAATCCTAGATGCGGAAATGGAAAATATAATATACAACTGGTGGCTACATCTTCAACCCGGATGCACCACAATAAAAGAATATACATCAATTATTACATGAATTACAAAAATCCACTCATATCTAAATTCACACTGGGCCATTCATACAACGCTCCATCAATCCATTACCAACAGAACATCATAAGATATGTGTAACTCCTTCTAATCGACGTATAGCGATTAGAAGAAGTTTAAAAACACATATATGCATCACAAAAGCAAGTAAAGAAAACCACGGCGTTAGAATTCCGCGCATAATTAGCAAATAAAACCAATTTTCCAACACATGAAAATTCAGTTCGCTAAAGTCCTAAAAACATTCGTTTTAAGCCGATACGGGAGTCGAAATGAACTCGAAACCCGTCTGAATCTTCGTGGAGGCGAAGGTCACAAAATTAACTATCACTTTGGGGCCTAAGGGGGTACCTAACCCCAGGGGCCACCATGAGGTGTCCCTAAGGGGGTGGCAGACCCGAGAGCACCCTTGTGGGGTGCTCTCCGGTCCCCACCCCTAAGACCACCTTGTGGTGGTCTTGGGGGTGGGCCCAACTTTCGGCCCTCCTGAGATTTCCCCAGAGTGCTCAAGCATCACCCCGCGGCTTCTCGGTTCAAACCGTGAGCCCACATAGTGTGCAAACATGTTAAAACTTTAATTTTAAGGATTGTTTTTGTCGGCAGTTCGTGCGCGACAAAAACAATGAATTTCTAATGTCGCTACAAGCTAGCTAAGGCTTATGGAATGGCTCTGATACCATGTAAGTCGATATCGCACACTCTACTGGGTTTGTATAGAGGCAGAATTTTCAAGAAACAATTTTAAGGCATGCAACACTGACTAATCTCCCAAGAATAGCCATAAGCCCTAACTAGTAAAACTACATAGGGTTCTAATCTACTATGAAGAGATTTATACCTATGTGGTCAAGTCCTTCGGGTCTTCTTAATCCTCTTCTTAAGCTCCTCATCCGTCGGGATCAATCTTGGTTGTCGGCCTCCTCACGTCGAAGACGATCCACCCGAGAGTCTTTGATTTAAGCTCCAACCTCGAAAGTGAGGTAACTAAAGAATCTAGTTTGCTAATATAGGTGGTTTAGTAGATGTAGAGTGTGTTAATAGGATTGGTTTATCTCATAAACTCTAGCTTTCTCATCATGAGAGGTTTAGGGATTGAGGAAGAAGAAGAGCTCAAAGAAGGAGAGAAAATGCTAAGGTAAAAGTAATGTGAAGAATGGCTAACTCTAAAACTATCAAGCATTTCATTTTCAACAAAGATATTAGCCAATAGTTATTACAAATGAATAAACAAAATCATTAGCCATACTTCATGCCATACTCAAAAAGACCTCATCCCTTCACCTCATTATCTATTTATAATAAATTGATTAACACAAAATGAGGTGTTCTCTTCTAGAAGCATTCAAGTATAAATACAAGAATAACCCCACCATATATACATACCCGTGTTCATATTATAAAAAATACGAATACCAAGAGATAAAATAATCCAATCATATAATACTAGATCATTGTTAAATCAATACTTTATTCAATAATACGGCTTAATCCTAAGTCCGCAAGTATTACCCGTTCGAATAAAAATCCGTGTAGTTAGCACACATATATCATTGGAACCCTGCACGTATAACCATACGGCCTCGATATCATTTCGCCTGAACCAGGAAAATCCTCTATATGGGACTCTAAAGACTCGACAGTACGCTGGCAGTGTGTTTAACCACAAGCACGTCAGTGGCACTAGCTATACGTAACTGCTACCCAGATACCTGTCGAAAAGAAGGCTGACGAGCAAACTCATCTGAACCCCTACTGAGCCTGTCTACGAAAATTTTCATACAGTCTAGTCTGTTTGTCTGAGAGTATCGCATACCGAGTGGAAAATGTCAGACCCCTAATAACCTGAAAAGTCCTGCCGACATGGTTCAAGACCATCCGAGAATCCACTGATCTAACTATCAGTAATTCTCAATAGCCCTGACCAGGGACTTATGGTGTTGGCCAACCGAACATAGTGCGATATCGACTCCATATACCAGGAGAGACGAATCCCCAACAATCGCTCACTACCTCCATATGGCTCAAGACTGTACCCAACTAAAACCTGTTTGCATGAATTTGTAGAGCCATGGTAGGGGAACTCATATGAGACATATAACGATCTCAAGTCGACAGACTATCTGTATTCATGTTACCTGAAAACTGCGATCTAACAATAGGTATAATATCATACTCGGCGAGTCCGTCCAGTGTACTCATCCCAGTGAGCATCTGTATACGATCTTAGGTGAAACATATAGGACTAACCATCGCCCTTCGTCAGGGTCTAAAATTGTATACACTAATCTACTCTGGAGTATTGATTATCGGTCTCGATACTCCCATGACTAGAAATATTTAAGGATGTGCTTATCGACTACCCAGCTCTCATAAGTATGATTATCATTATAGCGCTGGTAATCAAGCAAGGATTCTATGGACTTTGTCAACATGTATAAGCGATATGAAATAACAAGTAAAATATATACATATATTAAGATAAAGTCAATCCAAATAGCATACTATCATATCGAGCAAGATTGTCCTATACATACTGTTCAGTTGAAAAAAACTGCACATTTGATATACCATTTTCCTTACTATTTTTAAATAATAAAAGGTGTTTATTATAATTATAAAACATATTTGGGGTTTATCTGCAAAATACTATTTACCATACGTTTATACTATAATTAACATTAATATGATCTTAAAAGGTGCATGTCATATTAAATATCCTAATCAATATTCTTAAATTATATAATATCATATAAATGATTAGGAGAATATCTCAATATAATTCCAAATTTTACTAAATCTTTGATATAAGATATTGTACAGAAATTAGAATCAGGACTGGAATCAAGGAGATCCGAAATATTGAAGAAAATTTTGAAAGATATTTTGGCAGAGACTAAGAGAAGATTTCCAAAGTCCAGATATCCATAAGAGTACTACGTGTCAACGGAATAAAGCACCAGAAAACATAAGCCCTAATACCCATGTCCCACCACGGAACCGCGCCTAAAGTGGGGATATTGCGGCGGTTCCGCTGCAATTCTAAGGAGTTGGGATATGGGATTTTCTGGGTAGGATCGTCTCAACAAACCCTAATTTATGGAAGTTAGGGATTGCAACTTCTGTGACTATAAATAAAACCCAGAGCCCTTCTTGGAAGATTATCAAACCGAAAAGATCACGAAGTCTAAAATGGCTCACGCATCCAGGTTGATCAATCGGCTGGTCATCTATCTCCTTCAAGATAGATCAAGAAGCAAATTAGGTTTTGTATTCCGCTTTCTAAAAGGAACAAAAAGTGTATTTGATCAAGTTGATTAATAAAGGTAGTTATTTTATTCTTATTTCATTTATTTTCTTTATTTGCACCATGATCTCTATCCGCTCTTCTATCTCCATCATGCGCGAATAATTCACCGCTTGATAAGGTTCGTAGGATTAGGGTAGATCAATGGAAGATGAAGAATTTCTATACTCCTTTTAAGTCTTATGAAGTTTATAAATTTTAGCAAAATAAATGTTAACATCCTAATCGGGCGCGCTATCAATTTATTGATAGTCTCGACCGCGATTTGAGATCAGATTAACAATTGTTTTGTTAAGGGCTAGAAATGAATAGAGATCAATAAAAGGACAAGGGTCAATAGTGGGGAAACCCTAGTTTCTTCCAAAGAAGCCTAATCCTCATTCATCACTATATATCTAGTTTTAAATCTATCAATAGATAAAAGGAGTGATCTTTATTAATCTTCCAGGACTACTAAATCCGAACGAACCCTATAAGCCCTCTTTTGATATAAAATCTCATTCTTTATTTAAATTAGATCTATTTTCTACTTCCGTGTTTGATGTAGATCTAGATCCTATTCTCCACTATTCTTTATTCTTCTATTCTTCCTCTTTTCTTTCAACACGTTTAAACTAAGATTAAAACATTCAACGTTTCCCTGAGGACGACCCATACTCATCTCGGTCCAGCTACACGCGACACTGTTATTGATTGCGGTAACTACAAAAACACTTTTACAAACCAATCAAATGGCGCCGTTGCCGGGGATACGTGCGTACTTTTTTTTCTTACAATTCGGGTTGAATTTTTTTCCGATCTATCAAAATACATTATAAAAATAAACAAAACAGTAAATTGTGTATTTAACGATTATTGTGTGAATTTTGCAAGGGGGTCTGGAGTCACAGATTTGAGAAAACAGATATTCAGAGACATTCATCAAGATCCAGAGGAGCAAGGGAGGCCACTTAGCAAAAATATTCATAAGATCTCTTAATTCGGCGGCGGAACCGCGGCAAGAAGGGCCAATTGGCGGCGGAACCGTGGCGAAATTGGGGACTTAGGGTTCCAAACTTCTCTTGTATATTTCTCAACTCCTTCTCTCTTTTCTGAAATCTAATAAAATATTTCTTCTGCAGGATTCTTTGTAAATTATCGCCGCTCAAAAATCTTTTTGCAAGTTTTGTAATTGGTTTGTTTGTGCATATCTTAATACGGACTTTAAGGGGCAAGACCAAATTCAGATTAGGTGGGGATTTCATCACTCTTCTTAGGCTCCACAAATCACAAAATAAGCATCTGCATCACCCTCATTAATTAAAAAAATATCTAGACCAAAACTCTAAGGCTCGTCGTGCTCAATAAGGACAGAGCAAGGTCGTGGGTAATCTATCGCTTATCCGCATTATTTTTATGGTGTCTAGGCAAGTGTGTCTAAGGCAAGTGGTTACTTAATTAGGCCCGCTAATTTCGGTGATTCGTATAGCGTATACCTCCCACTTGCCTGGCACTTACCTGGCCACAAGAGTGATAAAGAGGTGGTAGAGGATTGATCTTGCGGCTTGTTCTTTGGAAGTCTAGGAGCGGTCTAGTGACTTGACCTAGGTGACCTTAGTTTTAGGGTTGATTGTGCATTTTTTTTGTGATTTGTTTCAAGTCCGACACTTTTCAAAACAAACCAATTTTTAATCACACACACGCTGCCACCTGCGCTAAACTCTCTTAGTGCATGCTCGGCTGGACACGGGATTCAAGTGCCCATCTTGTCCACATTTCAGTTATCGACTCCGAAGTCGGTACTTTTTCATCTTCTTTTTCCCCACCACCCACCACAACGATCGAGATGGACGGTTCTCCATCAGATTATAACATCACCCTGCCACCATCCGGTGGTGAGCAGAATCCACCGCGCATCTCTCTCCAAGAGAGATGCTACCCTGTGCGTGGACCCCTTCCTACCTGTCTATCTATTCCACCAGCCAATGGGGATAATTTTGAAATTAAACCCCACTTCATCAACCTGTTGCCCAAATTTCACAGGCTCGAGTCTGAGAAAGGATACGTTTTTATCACCAAATTCGGAAACGTATGCGCAATGATGGGTACTTCACAACTTTCAGTGGATGCTCTGCGATTACGTCTTCTCCCTTTTACTTTGTGCGATTTGGCAGAAAAATGGCTTTATAACACTGTCGCACACTCGATTTCCAATTGGGATGAATTCATTATAGCATTCCTAAAGAAATTTTACCCCAGTCATAAGACCGCCCGTGTTAGGAGAGAGATCAACCAGTTTACCCAGCTTCCCAATGAACCATTTTGGAAATGCTTTGAACGGTTTAAAAATCTGCTTGTCCAATATCCTCATCACGGAATAAAGAGATGGGATCTGGGCCGAATTATATATGAGAGCGTTAATCCTACGACAAAGCAGATACTTGAAACCATGTGTCAATGGCATTTCATGTCCAAAGATGATGGTGAAGCTTGGCAATACCTGGAAGATCTCGCTGAACACACTTTGTAGTGGGAAAGCGTTAGACCGCCATCATCTAAGAGAGGTATCCATCAGCTCGATATTGTAATAACCCTAAATTTTCTGTACAATTTTTTTCAAAAATACAGAAAGGGATACTTTTTCCTGAGCACAAGTTATAGGTTTGATTTGCTTTTTAACAGCAAGAATGAGCTTTTAGCTCATTGGTAAGACCTTGCACTGCTGAACCAAAGCACCAGAGTTCATCATCCACATTATTTTTTAGTTTGATTTCTTTTAATCTTTTTAGAAGCCCAAGAGTCTACACGTGCATAACTCGTAAAAACCAAATGTCACATATAAAACAAACGAGTTCAGGAGGTAGACCAAACAACGAGGGACACATGGCGGCAAGACAGAGGCTGACTCGGCCTGAATCGGCCGGCGGGGAGCTTGGATCGGCCGGCGCCGCCGGCCAACTCACCTCAAATCGAATTTTCTCGTTCTTCACTCATGTGCCTTTTTGCCTTCCCATAACCCCTGTACAGTTTATTTTACCTGCACATTTACAGAGCCAATAAAAACAGCTATTTACTCTATTTTAAATACAACTTTTAATACATCTTTTCACATCCCTAAACCCTAGATTTTCCTATAAATACCACACCCATTTCACACACCCCTCACTCACAAACTCTGCTCAAACTCTCAAGAAAAATCCCAAGAACTTTTGTGTAAAAGTGGAGTTAGCGAAGGGCGAAGCTCCGACGAACTTCCGACGACGACCCTAGGAGCTCTCGGCGACGAAACAATGCACCGGCACCTCCTACCACTCCCTCTTCCTCTTCTCTATTCTAAAAACCTATAAGTCCCTATTTCTCTTCTCTTCTATATTCTAAACAATATTCAAAACTAAAACCCGACAGAAGAACTCTTCTTCTGTTAGCAGCAAACAACGGTTTCAGGAATGCAGCGAGTCACCCGAGCGGAACGGAGACTCCAGTGAAGCGAGGCTCCCGAGCGGCTCGGAGTTATTCCGACTTCCGATTTGGTTTTTCCTTAAAAATCATATTTTTCTTAAAAACAATAATACCAAACTCTCACATCATGATCATTAAACATTAACAAAACATCTTGACAAGTTTTATATCAAAAGAATTCATATTCCAATTTTTATAGCACTTTTACAGAAAAATACCATATAGTTTGGTTTCGACATAAACATCATTACCCCTTGCTATACCTTTAGTTAGTTCATGAAGTAATGACCTGCCTTCTCACAACACTCATATATAACATACCACGATGATCTTTTGGAACATACTTTTGGGAAAATACGGTTTTACATAAAACTACCTCCGACTTATATAAAAACCTTTTTCTATAAGATTATGTATTTTAAATAAATCTTTGCAAAGCACCGCTACAATCCATTAGGAAACCCGTTCGGGATGGTGTGGATTATCGCACATCCTCGGGCTTAGTAGTACGAGATGCAGACCTCCGCAAGGAGTATTCAGTCTCGAAAGATTTAAAAATACAATTTTCTTTAGAAAATATGATTTCTATTATAAATAAAACATATATTTTTAATAAATAAATATATATGTAATTAATATCAAAATATCTATTTTTAATATTTATAATATTCCATATTTCCAAAATTCAAGAAAAACATCCCATTTACAAAAAATTACCATACAAATTCAAATATTACAAATAAATACCATATATTATAAAAAATAGGTTTTATTCACTAGAAATATCACAATGATAAAATATACATCAATAGAAACTTTAAAGATGATAATAAAATACTTGAGGTGTATTTTGAAAATTATACAAAAATATTTTTACATAAAACCCCCTCAAGTTATACTAAATTACAGTAAAGACCCTAGTAAATATAGGTTTAAGCGAGACCAGTCTCTTGAGCCTCAGGGAGACGGAGATATGGGTGCTTGTCTATTTAAGGTAGACAACTTAACAAACGGTGTTATCAACACGGCAATCATTTTTGAAAAAGACACAAATCCTGCCGTCCATGTGCAGCGGTTACCGATAACATCAAAACTTAATTCAGGATTTCAAATTCTTTTCTAATTGTCTTACTCAGACTAAGTCTCGATATAATCAATCTGACTTGAATAAGATTCAAGTATATATATATAACAATTCAACATGAATCCATGAATCCATATATTCAATCTATTCAATCTATCTTGACTGAACCGAACCATGGATATACATCCATCTACATGATTCTCCAGTTACATCCATTTACTGATATCATGGTTTCGGCAAGTCATCCATCTATACAATTCAATTTACAATACAATACAATACAATACAATACCATCAGTACAATCATTACTATCAATACAATAAATACACGGGGTGTTGGGGTAGTTCATGCGTGAATCCAACAAAATCTCAAGAGTCCCCCTAGATCATGAATCCATGTCTACTAACACAACCAAGCTATCATGAGGGCCCGTGTTTCCTTACTCCTGGATTACAGCCTGTTGAGTTTGGAATACTTCAACACTAGGTTGAAATCCCGTTACTAACATTTGATTCGGGCCCGTGGTTCCCTATCCCTGGATTACAGCCTGTTGGGTTCGAGAACACTCTTGAGATTGGTTGACATTCATCCTTGAACTTACATTAGATTAGTATACCCAAGTAGAGATCTGTTAAGACACTTACCTTCACTGCATGTTCACTACACTTACATTATATGGCTATGTTACTTTTATACTACCATGCTCATGATATCAAGTTTATCTACTCGTCACACATTACTATACTTGTTCATTTGTATTACAATAAAATCGCATGCTAAATAAACTTGACAAGTGATATGACATACTCAATAATTCATATTATAATTTTTCCCTATCATTACATTTTTTCTTTACCCCCCTTTTCTTTAGGACTTGCCGAGCGAAAGTTCGCTGACGGACATTCTACCTTTCTCTGTTTTCTTGGAATGTTCGTCAGATACTGAGGAGACTGAAAAAGCAGACATCCCAGAGGAGGAGCACCAACAAACCGAGTCACAGGCCTAGACCAGTTACCTTTTCTCTATTGATGTACGTCACCTGTTTAGGCGTTTCAATCTTTGTATTTTCTTTCAGTTAAAAATCATGTAATGTAAATGAATCAAGTTGAATATAAATAAATTTATTGAAGTTTTACTTTCATGCTTATTATCTTGTCTTTTTATATTGCTTATATTACGCTTAGCGTATTTATTTCGGGAAATGACCTTCTCGAAATAAATACGTCGCGGACTCGTCACGTACCTGCTTCCGTCTACTGGGAAGCAGGGCGTGACAGATATTTCCATCGCAATAAAAGCCGAAATGGCAGCGATGCAAAAGAAACTTGACACTACAGAGAACAAATTCTCATCAGTCTCCCTAAACCAGGTTACGCTTCCCAAAACCGTGTGTGATTGTTGTTCCGACCCATCACATCTGACGGAAGAATGTCCTTTGAATGCACCGTTTCAAGGTCAAGAACATATTAATGCTACTTTTCAACAGCGACCTAGAAACGATCCTTATTCTTTCACTTACAATCAGGAGTGGAGGAATCATCCTAATTTTGCTTGGAACCAAAACCAAACTCAAAATCAAAACCAGTTCCAAAGCAATTATCAAAGACCTCCTCCACAGCAACAGCAACCACCACCACAGAGTCAGCACCCCTTTCAATCGCAACCTTTTCAGAATCCGGCCAACAATTCTACACCTTATAATAATTCTTTCTAAATGGCCGGTACTAAAAACTCCTCTGCACTCGAACGAACCTTGGATATGTTTATGAAACAATCCATGAAAATGTCGGTTGATATAAAATCTTCTATCGGAACGTTAATGAAGGACTTCGCCTCCCACGGTGAGAGTATAAAATTGATAGAAGCACAATTGCATAACTAAATACCACAATGAGTGCAAGAGAGAAAGGGAAACTTCCATCTCAACCCCTACCGAATCATGGCCACTCTCAAAATCATAATATGAGTGTCGTTACTACGTTGAGATCAGGAAGAGTGTTGAACAACCAAGTGGGTGAACAGATTGATGATTAGGAATCAATTGAAACCCCGGCTTCCACTTCTTACCATATTTCGTCTAGTCTCCCACCCTCTTCCGAGCCTATTCTCCGTTTTTCCCAAGGCTCGAACACTTCGCCCATTTCCTCAAGTCTATCTAAAATGATCCCCACTCCAATTCTGGGATCGAGTCCATCCCACAAACTTCTCCACAAATGTTGGACCCAAAACTTATTGATAAAGCTCCGTTTTCAAACAAATTGAGGGCCAACAAACCTAACGCACAAATGGAGAAGATTGTGGAAATATTTAAGTTAACATAAATATTCCTCTCCTAAATGCTATTCAACAAGTTCCATCTTATGGAAGAATCCTTAAGGACTTGTGCACTAGGAAGAGAAAAACTCAAGTGCCGAAAAAGGTATTCCTAACAAGTAATGTGAGCACAGCCTTTACCCAACAATTGGCTAAGAAACGTAAGGACCCAGGTTGTCCTACAATATCTATTTCTATTGGGGGTAAAAATATTAATCGTCCTCTACTTGACCTCGGCGCTAGTGTTAACTGTTAGGTCCACGTTACCTCTCCCGGTACTTTCGGGGTTTCGGAAACGGTAAACAAAAATTTTTCTAAGGTTTGTAACATGGACCGTAAAAGCCGGATCTTTGCTAAACGAAAACTAGCTAAAGTAAACTAACAACTAAGTAAGTTGTAGAAAGGTTATACCTTGAGCTCGAACTCCTTCTCTCCTTGCTCGTCGGAATGGTAGAAAGAGTTCACCTTGCTTGTCTTCTTCCGTCAAAGAAAGATCCACTTGAAAGCCACCACCTTTAGCTTCAACTCCAAGCTAGGAGTAACTAGAGTGCAAGAAATGCTAAGACTTGAACCCTAGAAGTGAGTAGAGAAGATCAAGTGAAGGTTTTTCTCAAGCTTTTTGTTTCTCAACACATGAGAGGGAGAGAGCTTGAGGGAGAGGATGAGCAAGAGAGAGAAAAGATATGAGAGAATTAGAATAATAGTGAGCCATTCTCACTAATATGTGAGGATAATTTTAATTAGATAATTAGCTTGAAAATTGTCATGATAAATCATGAATTGACCATTATCATTTCATTTTTGCAAAGATCAAAGAGCATCTTCCAAATGAAATGATTATGGTCAAGTTGTCAACTTGGTCAACAAGTCAATGAAGTCAAATTGTCAACAACAACCATGCACAATAATTAAGCTAATTATCAATTAACAATAATCCACACAAAAACAATAGGGTTAATAAAATGACAAAAGCCATTAACCCTAAACAAGGTCCTCTCCCCCAATCTCAAGCAACTGTGCATACGCACCCGCATTCGTGATCCGAGGAACACGAACACAATGAGAAAAACCAATCTCAAATCATATACTAGGATCCGGCTTAAACCAAAGCCCGCTAGTATAAACTGTCCGGACAGCAAACGTGCACAAGTGCGCGGATGCGAACGAACCCTGTCGCAAAACCATGCGACCTCTACTCGTTTTGCCTAAAAGCGAATAGCTCTCTGTGTGGGACTCTAAAGACTCGACACTACGCTGGCAGTGGGTTTAACCACAGACCGCAAGCGGCACTAGCTGTACGTAACGGTCCCCAGGTAGATGTCGATAAGAAGACTGACGAGGTGAACCCCATCTGCACTCCTACTGAGCCTGTATGTGACAGTCTCCGTACAGTCCGGTCTGTTCGTCTGATACATCGCATGGCGGGCCTAGGGGGGCGGTAAACGTCAGTCCCCTAATAGCGGTACAAGTCGTGTCAGAGTGAAGCCCAATACACCCTGAGATAACACTGGAAACCTACCAGTATATCTCGCTTGCCCTGGCCAGGGACTACTCGTGTAATGGCTCTCCTAGACACAGCGCGATGTCAACCCCCAATACCGGGAGAGACGAATCCTGTCTAACCGTCACTGCCTCCAAGTGCTTCGGGACTGCTCCCAACTACTACCTGTTTGCACGACTCAGTAGAGCCGTGGTAGGGTAGCAATCAAAGAACAGTGGGAACACACTCGAGGCGAAGTGACAGTGTCAAGTCAGCGGACTAAGCTGTACTCATGTCACCTGGGAACTGATAACTGACGATAGGTATAATACCAACCATCAGTTCCCGACGAGTCCTGTCCAGTGTACTCGTAACCTAACGAGCACCCGCATACTATCTCAAGTACGACGTACTGACGGCTGTGGGACAGACCGTCTCCCGAGCTGGGATGAGAAGCGCATACGCTAGTCTACTCCGGAGTATCGATGCCCTATCTCGATACTCCCACGACTAGGGACGTGTATAAGGATGTGCTTGTAGATTACCCAGCCCCCACGAGTGTGATCGCCATCACAACGCCGGTAATCAAGCAAAAGATCCTAAGGGCTCTACTAATGCGTATAGGTGATATAATAAATAAACACACATGTACACATTAAAGCAGAGACAAACCAAGTAGCATACTACTATATTGAGCAAGATTGTCTGTATAACTGTGAATATCCCAAGCTTCCATCAAGTAATATACATACTAGTATGATACAGTAATGGCCTCTAGGGCATATACACCAACAATCTCCCACTTGCACTAAGGCCAGGTACTGGCGTATCGAAGACCTATCATCTCGATCAGCCGCTCGAACTGAGTCTGGGGTAAAGCCTTCGTGAATGGGTCTGCAGTGTTGTCCTTTGTGTCCACTCTCCGCACCTCGATCTCCTGTCGATCAATGATCTCCCTGATCAGGTGATACCGCCTTAAGATGTGCCTGGATTTCTGATGGGACCTTGGTTCCTTCGCTAAAGCTATAGCCCCATTGTTATCGCAATACAAAGGTATTGGGTCAACAATGGACGGAACCACCTGAAGTTCACTAATGAACTTCTTAATCCAGACCGCCTCTTTTGCGGCATCGCTTGCAGCAATGTATTCAGCCTCCATCGTCGAGTCTGCGACGGTATCCTGCTTGGAACTCCTCCAACATACCGCCCCTCCGTTGAGGGTAAACACAAAACCCGAGACGGACTTGCTATCATCTTTGTCACTCTGGAAGCTTGAATCGGTAAAGGACTCGACCCTAAGGTCTCCATTACCGTAAACCAGGAACATCTCCTTAGTCCTTCTCAGGTACTTGAGAATGTTCTTCACTGCTGTCCAGTGGTCCTCCCCTGGGTCCGACTGATACCGGCTTACCGTGCTCAACGCGTAAGCTACATCTGGTCTTGTACATAGCATCGCATACATTATAGATCCTACCGCCGAAGCGTAGGGTATAGTGCTCATGCGAACCCTCTCCTCGTCAGTCTTAGGAGACATCTTCTTGGAGAGGGTAATTCCGTGCAATGCGGGTATGTTACCGCGCTTGGAATCCTCCATACTAAATCTCTTTAGTACGGTCTCTATGTACCTGGACTGCGAAAGTCCCAATAGTTTCTTGGATCTATCTCTATAGATCTTGATCCCCAGAATGTACGAGGCATCACCCAGGTCCTTCATGGAGAACCTTTGTGACAAAAACAGCTTGACCGATTGTAGCATAGGAATGTCATTTCCTATCAAAAGAATGTCGTCCACGTACAAGACTAGGAACACGACAGTTCGTCCTACAATCTTCTTATAAACACAGGGTTCATCTTCGTTCTTGATGAAATCAAATTCCTTGATTGCCTCATCAAAACAGATGTTCCAGCTCCGCGATGCCTGCTTTAATCCATAAATGGATTTAAGCAACTTGCACACCTTTCCGCTGCTCCCACTGTCTACGAAACCTTCTGGTTGATCCATGTAAACGCACTCTTCCAAACAACCGTTTAGGAAAGCCGTTTTAACATCCATCTGCCAGATTTCATAGTCATGGAAGGCAGCAATGGCAAGTAAGATCCGAATGGATTTGAGCATAGCCACCGGAGAAAAAGTCTCGTCATAGTCCAAACCAGGTCTTTGACGGAAACCTTTTGCAACGAGTCTAGCTTTATAGGTTTCCACCTGCCCATCTACACCAAGTTTCCTTTTGTAGATCCATTTGCATCCAACGGGTTTTACCCCAGCTGGAGCAATATCCAAGGTCCACACTTTATTGGCGTACATGGACTCCATTTCGGATTGCATTGCTTCCTGCCACTTATCAGAGTCCCTACTGATAATGGCCTGCCTGAAACTGGTAGGGTCATCTTCTTCCAAGATGCAATCCTCTCGATCCCCGTCTATGAGAAAACCGTAGTATCTCTCGGGCGGATGAGAAATCCTACCAGATCTGCGGAGTGGCTGAGGTTCGCTTGGGGTTATTGAATCTAGCGGTTCCTCCAAATTTTCTGTTAAAGCTTGTGTTTCTGGAATTTCATCCAGTTCTACCGTGCTGCCACTAATGTTTTTAACAAGAAATTCTTTTTCTAAAAATGTGGCATTTCTTGAAACAATTATCTTCTGTTCCTCTGCATGGTAGAATAGATACCCACTTGAATCTTTTGGGTATCCCACAAACTTACACAAGACTGCCCGTGCCTCAAGTTTGTCTGGGTTCTGCTTTTTGACATAAGCTGGGCAACCCCAAATCTTAATACGTTTAAGATACAAACTTTTACCACTCCATATTTCATACGGAGTCTTAGGCACGGATTTGGATGGAACTTGATTCAATAGATGTGCTGCAGTTTGAAGTGCATATCCCCAGAATGAAAGAGGTAACTCAGCACTACTCATCATGGAGCGAACCATATCCAGTAGGGTACGATTCCTCCGCTCCGATACACCGTTGTGCTGTGGTGTATAAGGAGGAGTAAGCTGAGAGAGAATACCATTCTCTTTTAAGTAATCTAGGAATTCCGTGCTCAAGTACTCCCCTCCCCTATCAGACCGGAGGATCTTGATACTTTTGCCAATCTGGTTCTCTACTTCCTTTCTGAATTCCTTGAATTTCTCAAAAGCTTCAGATTTGTGTTTCATCAGATACACATATCCGAACCTAGAGAGATCGTCAGTGAATGTGATGAAGTACGAGAACCCACCCCTTGCATGTATAGACATCGGACCACACACATCACTGTGTATGAGTCCCAAGAGCTCTCTTGCTCTTTCTCCATGTCCGGTGAACGGAGATTTGGTCATCTTCCCTTTGAGACAAGACTGACAAGTTTCATAAGATGAAAACTCGAACGTATTCAAGAGTCCATCTTTATGCAACTTACTTAGTCTTTTCTCTCCGATATGACCAAGCCTACAATGCCACAAGTAGGATTCATTCGTATCTGAATTCTTCCTCTTGCGTGTGTTTTGTATATTGAGAACTGTATTCTGATTTAGAACGTAGATACCATTACACAGTGTACCCTCTGCAACCAGTACCTTATGAAGGTAAATGTTCATGATATTCTTTTCAAGAACAAAGTCATATCCATCTTTATCGAGTAAAGAAACTGATATGATGTTGCAAACCATGGAGGGTACATAGTAGCAATCGTTCAAAATCATAGTCTTGCCATTAGGCAATACTAGGTGATATTCACCGACGGCTGCCGCATTAACTTGTGCTCCGTTCGCTACTCTGAGCGACATATCACCCGGTGCAACTTTCCTACTTTTTCTCAGTCCCTGCAATAAATTACAGATATGAGATCCTGATCCGGTATCAAGTACCCAGGAGGTAGGGCTGACCGTAAAACAGTTCTCAATTACAAGAACACCTGAAGTAGATGCAAAACCATGCTTCTTCTTCAACTGGGTATCCTGGAAATCCATACTTTCCTCTTTCCCATTCTCATACTCATGACTGTTGTCACAAGTTAGAGCTGAACCAACTTTCCCCAGTCCCGAATAAGAATTCGGATCGGTCAAGCGATACATTTTATTATCTTGATTAGGGCGTGAAAAGGTTGCTGCCTGGAGAGAGAGAAAAGAAACACTCAGCGTATGCTCTTGCAAGATTAGATTGGTTTATTAATTTATCTAACCAGGATGTCTCCCACTGTTTACTCAAATTCTTCTTAAAACCTTTTAAAAGAAGAACTAGCCGGGTTTTAATTCACGTCACAATACTTGCTTAAACTTTCAGCCAGGCTAGTGTCGGTACTTCGAGGGAGGTTTTCCAACGCTTTCGCGAAGTTCCTTAATTAAAGAACCTCTTTTCCCTGGGGGCGTAACCTCGCTAACACCTTTCTAGACACCTACTAGGTTTATAGCATTGATCGTTAAGTGAAATAATCTCCCGAGAGTAATCCAACTCATCAGTGGGATCGGGATCCAACCATCATTGTGTGATGACCTAGATGGAATCCACTCTAGTCACCACACTCCAGAAGGTATGCTAAATCTGCAAGTTTCAGTACTTTTGAAACTCCCGATGTGGTTTTTGCCCCTAGGACCAAAGTGATCTTGACACAGTCAACAAATCAAAAGGTCCTAGTCAAGTTCATCCCGTCATTATCTTGATTGCATTAAACCCACCTGCATAACCCTTGACACAGTCAACAAGGTTCTACAAATGTCCTAACCAATCACTTTGTATCCAGCAAATAAGCTACACTTAGCTACCGTTCACTGCGCCTTGACACAGTCAACAAACGCAGCACGAATACTAAGTATAACTTATAAGAAACGACGGAGGGCTACGGCTGGGTTTTTGGCGAAAAACCCGTTAACGTAATGAACTTGATATCGTTGAAGGAACGTGATACATCCTTTTGAAAAACATAGTGGCGAAAACTTTTGCTAAAGAGGTCACTCCCTGTGAAGGGATCTCGGCTCTTTCCTCGTCGAGTGAGGTGCTGGGCATTCGTAAGATGAATACCTCGATGCAAAGCAAGAATAATCGACTATGGTGAAGTTATTACCCTGACGCAAAGTTTTGTCCAAGGGGTCACTCCCGGTGAAGGGATCTCGGCCCTTGCCTCGTCGACTGAGGTGCTGGGCATTCATAACCGAATACCGCGATGCAAAGCAAGAATAATCGACTATGGTGAAGTTATTACCCTGACGCAAAGTTTTGTCCAAGGGGTCACTCCCGGTGAAGGGATCTCGGCCCTTGCCTCGTCGACTGAGGTGCTGGGCATTCATAACCGAATACCGCGATGCAAAACAAAAATGAACGTCCTTGCAACAACAGCTTTTTGAAAAATTGTTCCAACAACGTCTTTTAGGTTTATTTTCTTGCATTAGTTCTTTTAATGCGTCCCATCATTTAAATCCTACCATTGCAGAAAACAACCAAAATATGACGTACGCTTATGCCATTCGCATTCGCCACGGGGCCCCGTCATCACCCGTTAGGTTACTTAACTAACGACAGAGCGGGGGCTGGGCTAGCGCGGCTGTAAAACATAAGCAACGCCTAAATAGTTATTATATATATAGCAATATAGCAATGATAGCCAATCCAGATCACAGATGAACACTTTGGATATACTAGGAATCCGCAATTCGTTCGAGCCTGCAACGAAAAACGGATTACACGGTCGCGATGAATAGCCAATACCCCACCCAAGACCCCTACGGGTGCGGCAAACTACCCGCCAAGTACCCGAAGCGAAGCAACCTCCCTCAATGCCATGAGTAGGCCACTCGGCACTTCGAGCTACCCGGTAGTTTGTGCACCCCTCCATGGGTCTATCCTAGGAGCAAAAACAGTAAAAAGAATTATACAATGACGGCTACAACCCCGACCCGGTTTTGCGGCCAAACAAATAATATTACATCAATTTACAAATTTATTACATGAATGAAAGAAAAAGAAACTCTCATCTCACATCCACCCCGGCTATTCATCCGCGACAATCCAACGAGTTCATATACACAAACCATCAACATCAATCACAGATCACAGATATGTATAACCCCGACTAATCGACATATAGCGATTAGCCGACGTTCAATACATAAGAACATCACAGATATAACCTTTATAGTCAAAGTATGTTGAAGTTCGAAAAAAAAATACGGAATTATAGGCCCCCAAAAACAAATTTGTGTTCTGGAAAATCTGGGCACATATAATATATCAGAAAAATCCTAAAACCATGTCAGAAACACACTGCACCAAAGACGAGACAGCAACTCTACCAGAGCGCGGCGCTTCCGCGGCAATAGCAAGCTATTGCCGTGGAAGCGCGGCCATCTAGGTGAGTTACTGTGTCGTTTTTGGTGAGTTTCTTCTAAAAAGCCTGAGATGATTTTTGGGATATAATAAATTTTGTTTTGACGAGAAAAAAAATTAACAGAAACTCAGGTTTTCATAACTTGGTTTTTTTTTCGATTTTTCCGTTTCGAACTTCGATACACTTTACTACCAAGCTAGTTTATGTTTAGTTAGGCTCTGATACCACTGTTAGGTCCACGTTACCTCTCCCGGTACTTTCGGGGTTTCGGAAACGGTAAACAAAAATTTTTCTAAGGTTTGTAACATGGACCGTAAAAGCCGGATCTTTGCTAAACGAAAACTAGCTAAAGTAAACTAACAACTAAGTAAGTTGTAGAAAGGTTATACCTTGAGCTCGAACTCCTTCTCTCCTTGCTCGTCGGAATGGTAGAAAGAGTTCACCTTGCTTGTCTTCTTCCGTCAAAGAAAGATCCACTTGAAAGCCACCACCTTTAGCTTCAACTCCAAGTTAGGAGTAACTAGAGTGCAAGAAATGCTAAGACTTGAACCCTAGAAGTGAGTAGAGAAGATCAAGTGAAGGTTTTTCTCAAGCTTTTTGTTTCTCAACACATGAGAGGGAGAGAGCTTGAGGGAGAGGATGAGCAAGAGAGAGAAAAGATATGAGAGAATTAGAATAATAGTGAGCCATTCTCACTAATATGTGAGGATAATTTTAATTAGATAATTAGCTTGAAAATTGTCATGATAAATCATGAATTGACCATTATCATTTCATTTTTGCAAAGATCAAAGAGCATCTTCCAAATGAAATGATTATGGTCAAGTTGTCAACTTGGTCAACAAGTCAATGAAGTCAAATTGTCAACAACAACCATGCACAATAATTAAGCTAATTATCAATTAACAATAATCCACACAAAAACAATAGGGTTAATAAAATGACAAAAGCCATTAACCCTAAACAAGGTCCTCTCCCCCAATCTCAAGCAACTGTGCATACGCACCCGCATTCGTGATCCGAGGAACACGAACACAATGAGAAAAACCAATCTCAAATCATATACTAGGATCCGGCTTAAACCAAAGCCCGCTAGTATAAACTGTCCGGACAGCAAACGTGCACAAGTGCGCGGATGCGAACGAACCCTGTCGCAAAACCATGCGACCTCTACTCGTTTTGCCTAAAAGCGAATAGCTCTCTGTGTGGGACTCTAAAGACTCGACACTACGCTGGCAGTGGGTTTAACCACAGACCGCAAGCGGCACTAGCTGTACGTAACGGTCCCCAGGTAGATGTCGATAAGAAGACTGACGAGGTGAACCCCATCTGCACTCCTACTGAGCCTGTATGTGACAGTCTCCGTACAGTCCGGTCTGTTCGTCTGATACATCGCATGGCGGGCCTAGGGGGGCGGTAAACGTCAGTCCCCTAATAGCGGTACAAGTCGTGTCAGAGTGAAGCCCAATACACCCTGAGATAACACTGGAAACCTACCAGTATATCTCGCTTGCCCTGGCCAGGGACTACTCGTGTAATGGCTCTCCTAGACACAGCGCGATGTCAACCCCCAATACCGGGAGAGACGAATCCTGTCTAACCGTCACTGCCTCCAAGTGCTTCGGGACTGCTCCCAACTACTACCTGTTTGCACGACTCAGTAGAGCCGTGGTAGGGTAGCAATCAAAGAACAGTGGGAACACACTCGAGGCGAAGTGACAGTGTCAAGTCAGCGGACTAAGCTGTACTCATGTCACCTGGGAACTGATAACTGACGATAGGTATAATACCAACCATCAGTTCCCGACGAGTCCTGTCCAGTGTACTCGTAACCTAACGAGCACCCGCATACTATCTCAAGTACGACGTACTGACGGCTGTGGGACAGACCGTCTCCCGAGCTGGGATGAGAAGCGCATACGCTAGTCTACTCCGGAGTATCGATGCCCTATCTCGATACTCCCACGACTAGGGACGTGTATAAGGATGTGCTTGTAGATTACCCAGCCCCCACGAGTGTGATCGCCATCACAACGCCGGTAATCAAGCAAAAGATCCTAAGGGCTCTACTAATGCGTATAGGTGATATAATAAATAAACACACATGTACACATTAAAGCAGAGACAAACCAAGTAGCATACTACTATATTGAGCAAGATTGTCTGTACAACTGTGAATATCCCAAGCTTCCATCAAGTAATATACATACTAGTATGATACAGTAATGGCCTCTAGGGCATATACACCAACAATAACTTGCTTCCATATTCCGTTTATGAGCAGCTAGGTATAAGAGAGTTGAAACCTGCCCACTGCACTCTCTAGATGGCAGACCGATCTATAACCCAAGCTAGGGGTGAGCTTGAGGATGTGTTAATCAAAGTCGGGGAATTCATATTCCCTGTGAACTTTATTTTTTTAGATACACATCTTGTGGCGAACCCACGTAATCAAATCCCGGTGATACTTGGTCGACCTTTCCTAGCAACATCCAACGCTGTCATTAATTGTCGTAACGGTTCTATGAACTTATCCTTCGAGAAGATGACAATTGAGCTTAATATTTACAAGCTAGGAAGTCAACCATCTGAACCTTCTGCTCATTTAATCGATGTTTGTTCCATCAACGAGATAGCTTCCGACAGCTGCGAAGCTGAAGTACTTTGCTATGATGATCTAGACAACACCAGTGCGACATTGTTTGATATGGAAAACTATTATAGTGAGGATATCTTCGATGAGTCCATCCCCGAGTTTGAATCCTTTGACTCGTTCCAAAAGTAAGTAGCGCTTTCCGAGTCAATATCCTACGCAAGTTATGAACCTCTTAGGTATTCTGAGTATCATTCCCTTACCCCACCTTCTATCGTCTCTCCGCCGACACTAAATCTCAAACCGCTACCTTCTCATCTTAAATATGCATATTTAGGTGAGAATGAGTCTTTACCCATGATCATATTTAGAGCAAAAGAACGTACTTTTGGCAGTATTGAGATCAAATCGGAAAGAATTTGGTTGGACAATGGCTGACATCAAAAGAATTAGTCCCTTGATTGTTGAACATTATATACATCTGATGGATGAAGCCAAATCAACCCGAGACCCACAAAGATGGTTAAATCCCATTATGAAGAAGGCGGTAAAAAAAGGAATCGTTAAGTGCCTAGATAATGGTATAATTTACCCAATATCTGATAGCCAATGGGTAAGTCCTATTCATGTGGTCCTTAAAAAGTCTGGTATCACGGTCATAACTAATGAGGATAATGAGTTGATCCAAACACGCACTCAAACTGGATGGCGCATATGTATTGATTACAGAAAACTCAATGCCGCAACGAGCAAAGATCACTTCCCTTTACCTTTCATTGACCAGATGTTAGAACGATTAGCCCGGACATGAATACTATTGTTTCTTGGACGGATACTCTGGCTATAACCAGGTCCCCATCACCGAAAAAGATCAAGATAAAACAACATTTACTTGTCCTTTCGGTACGTTTGCTTATAAACGCATTCCCTTTGAGTTATGCAACGCCCCGCTACATTTCAGCAATGTATGATGGGGATATTCTCAGACATGGTTGAGAATTTTCTGAAGATATTTATGGACGATTTCTCCTATATATGGGGAATCCTTTGAGGAATGCCTACATCATCTTGACACTGTTCTTACTCATTGTAAAGATAAGAACTTAACTTTGAATTGGGAAAAATACCATTTCATGGTCTAAGAAGGTATTGTCCTTGGACATATCATTTCACGAAAAGGCATTAAGATAGACAGAGCTAAAATAGATGTCATCCATAACCTTCCTCATCCCAAATGCGTCAAAAATATACGATCCTTCCTTGGTCATGCAGGATTTTATTGGAGATTCATTAAGAACTTTAGCAAAATTGCTGGACCCTTAACCCTTCTCTTGGCCAAAAATACAACATTTCATTTCGATTCGGATTGTGAGGCGGCTTTTGAATCACTTAAAATCTCCCTCACTACGGCCCGTGTTCTGTCATCTCCCGATTGGAACCACCCATTCGAGCTTATATGTGATGCATCAGATTTTGCTATTGGTGCAGTCTTAGGACATCACATTGATAAGATGCCACATGTAATTTATTATGCAAGTAAGACCTTGAATGTACCCAAATTAATTATACCACTATCGAGAAAGAACTCTTGGCAGTTGTATTTGCATTAAAAAAATTCAGGCCTTACTTGATTGGCTCACCGAGAGTGGTTTACACCGATCACTCCGCCCTAAAATAACTTTTATCAAAGAAGGATGCTAAGGCCAGGTTAATACGTTGGATCATGTTGTTACAAGAATTTGATCTTGTCATACGAGACAAGAGTGGATGTGAAAACGTAGTAGCCGACCATCTTTCACGCATCTCTTCTTCACCTACAGTGACCTTACCAATAAATGATTCCTTTCTTAACGAACAGCTCTTGACCGTATCCTATAAACCTTGGTCCGTAGATATTGTGAATTATTTAGCAACGGGACTTATTCTTAGCAATTGGTCGAAACAAGACAAATTTCGATTTCTATCCCAAGTAAAACACTTTTACTGTGATGAATCTTATTTGTTTAAATATTGTTCCGACCAAATCATTCGTAGATGTGTCCCTAACAATGAATTCAAGAGTGTAGTGTCTTTTTGTCATGATCAAGCATGTGGCGGTCACTTTGGTCCAGGTAAAACGGCAGAGAAAGTTTTGCAATGTGTCTTTTATTGGCCAACATAATTTAAAAATGCATATGATCATTGCAAATCTTGTCATCGGTATCAACACATGGGTCAGATTTCACGGAGAAACGAGATGCCGCTCCAACCTATCTTGGTTGTGGAGATATTCGATATTTAGGGTATAGATTTTATGGGCCCTTTTCCCAACTCTTTTGGGAATTTATATATCTTATTAGCGGTTGATTATGTCTCAAAATGGGTGGAAGCAATACCGTGTCTCACTAATGACAATAAGGTTGTTATTAAGTTCCTTAAAGAAAATATCTTTTCGCGATTCGGACACCCTCGTGCTATAATTAGCGACAACGGGACACATTTCTGTAATCGGTCTTTCGAGGATTTGATGCGGAAATATTCAATCAACCATAAACTTTCTACGCCCTATCATCCCCAAACAAGTGGGCAAGCTGAGATCTCCAATAGACAGATCAAATAGATTTTGGAGAAGACGGTTTCTAAAAACCGTAAAGATTGGTCAATCAAATTGACGGATGCTCTTTGGGCATTTCATACCGCTTATAAGACCAATCTTGGTATGTCTCCATATCGCCTATTGTTTGGAAAGGCTTGCCACCTTCCTGTCGAGATTGAACATAAAGCAATATGGGCTATTAAAGGGCTTAACTTCGATTTTGATCAAGCCTGCAGCTATCGGATGCTGCAATTAAATGAGCTAAGCGAACTCTACGATGAAACTTACGATAATGCGGTTATAGTAAAGAACCGGACTAAAGTGTTCCACGATAAAAACCATTTTAGAAAAACCTTCACACCGGGACAGCAAGTCCTTCTTTACGATTCCCATCTCCATCTTCATCTGGGTAACCTAAGATCTCGTTGGAAAGGATCTTTTGTGGTGCGGTATGTATACCCGCACGGGGCAGTAGAAGTTGAAAATATTAAAAACGGTTCAATTTTTAAAGTAAATGGGTATAGATTGAAACCGTATTTCTCTGCTGACCCAGCGGAGGAGCTCCTATTTTTACAGGAGCCGCTTTATTATAACTAAATTTCCTCCACCTCACCTCCATGTTTCGGTAACATTGTCTCATTTTAAGAATGGAGGTGAGTGAAAAAGGACTAGACTGAATATCCGTACGTGCTAAAGTATAAGTTTGGGGGTAGTTTTCATTTACCTTATTATTATACCCCTATATCTTCTCTCCATAAGTCTATAGGTCTTTGCGCTCAAAGAACGACTTCAGCGAGGACACTGCTAAAAATAGGTTTAGGGGGAGGTTTGTATTCAATGAATTATCTTTTGGCACTAGGCACAATACAAAAAATTTCTTTTGATAACAAAAGATTAGAAAGTGAAAAATTACATATGAAAGATTGGAATAGTTTGAGAAGAGCAAGAAAATTAGATGTTTTCTTAAACAAAGCTAGTAATAAATAATTATGAGCCATTGTCCCAAGGGTTAGTAAGATGAAGGAAATTGCTAATCTGAGGATAAAAATAAGTCTGAAAAACAGCCTCTATTGTTGAGGCCAAGTATTTGAACGTTGATACCCTACTATACGCACTTGCACACGTCTTGAAACTTAGGATAGTAGAGAATAACTTGAAATGCTCTTGTCTAAAAGCCTTAGTATGAAAAAAAAATTTAAGTGATGAAGAAAAAAATGAACACTGGTTTTATAATTACCAAGACAGCATAAAAAAATATAGCGGGAGTGCTTTATCACCTAGTGCCTTAGACCAACTGGTTTGGGAGCTATTGCTAAGTCTTAGGTGTTGCAAGACGAGGAATTATGCCTTAATAATATGAGCACATTTTGTAATCGGTCGGTTAGTATCTCAAGAAGTATTAACGGTCGCATGAAGAATGTATGAGCAATTCTATCTAAAATATTCACTGACTATAAAGTACTAAGGAAGATGGACAAGAGTATGATAGTTTGAATTGAATTTTCTAAGGATAGGGACTTACACACACGTAGGGGTATATGATCAATGTTTGGAAGAAAGATACGGAGGAAGACTAAAGGCAATGTTTTATTGAGGGATGATGTGATTTCTAACATTTTTTCACGACCATTTAGATAGGGCTCATGGCAACCGAAAAGCTAGTGCAGTTGGAAACTCCTCTTTTCAAGTTCTTTTTTTTATAGTTCCTATCTTTATATGAAATTTTCACCATCTTTCTTTTATTATAGGATTTTGTGGGTGTAATCCGCTGAAAACCCTTAGGAGACAACACTCTTCCTACTTGGGACACCTAGAGATTTAACCGCTTGTTGCACGTGCTCAGTGCAATCGTGTTGCCTACGAAAGTGTGATATTAGGTTTTTCTTTCTTTTTCTCATTCTCTTGAATAACTAGTTTATTCAGGACGATCAAAGTAAGTTTGGGGGTATTTCTTCAGTTGAAAAAAACTGCACATTTGATATACCATTTTCCTTACTGTTTTTAAATAATAAAAGATGTTTATTATAATTATAAAACATATTTGGGATTTATCTGCAAAATACTATTTACCATATGTTTATATTATAATTAACATTAATATGATTTTAAAAGGTGCATGTCATACCAAATATCCTAATCAATATTCTTAAATAATATAATATCATATAAATGATTAGGATAATATCTCAATATAATTCCAAATTTTACTAAATCTTTGATGTGAGATATTGTGCAGAAATTAGAATCGGGACTGGAATCAAGGAGATCCGAAAAATCGAGATAAAATCAGCCGAAATATTGAAGAAAATCTTAAAAGATATTCCGATAGAGACTAAGAGAAGATTTCCAAAGTCCAGATATCCATAAGAGTACTACGTGTCAACAGGATAAAGCACCAGAAAACAGAAGCCCTAATACCCCTGTCCCACCGCTGAACCGCGGTTAAAGTGGGGATATTGCAGCGGTTCAGCCGCAATTCTAAGGAGTTGGGATATGGGATTTTCTGGGTAGGATCGTCTCAACAAACCCTAATTTATGGAAGATAGGGATTGCAACTTCTGTGACTATAAATAGAATCCAGAGCCCCTCTTGGAAGATCATCAAATCGAAGAAGACGGCTTACGCATCCAGGTTGATCAATCAGCTGTTCATCTATCTCCTTCAAGATAGATCGAGAACCAAACTAGGTTTTGTGTTCCTCTTTCTAAAAGGAACAAAAAAGTGTATTTGATCAAGTTGATTAATAAAGGTAGTTGTTTTATTCTTATTTCATTTATTTTCTTTATTTGCACCATGATCTCTATCCACTCTTCTATCTCCATCATGCACGAATAATTCACCGTTTGATAGGTTCGTAGGATTAAGATAGATTGATGGAAGATGAAGAATTTCTAAACTCCTTTTAAGTCTTATGAAATTTATAAACTTTAGAAAAATAAATGTTAACATCTTAATCGGGTGCGCTATCAATTTTTTGATAGTCTCGACCGTGATTCGGGATCAGATTAACAATTGTTTTGTTAAGAGCTAGAAATGAATAGAGATCAATGAAAAGACAAGGGTCAATAGTGGGGAAATCCCAGTTTCTTCCAAAGAACTCTAATCCTCATTCATCACTATATATCTAATTATAAATCTATCAATAGATAAAAGGAGTAATCTTTATTAATCTTCCAGGACTACTAAATCCGAACGAACCCTACAAGCCCTTTTTTGATATAAAATCTCATTCTTTATTTAAACTAGATCTATTTTCTACTTTCGTGTTTGACGTAGATCTAGATCCTATTCTCCACTATTCTTTATTCTTCCTCTTTTCTTTCAACATGTCTAAAATAAGATTAAAAGATTCAATGTTTCCCTTAGGGCGGCCCGTACTCATCTCGATCCAGCTACATGCGAAACCGTTATTGATTGCGGTAACTACAAAAACACTTTTAAAAACCAATCACATACATACCACTAGCATCCTATACAATAAAGGTCTCTTGGGCATACATATCCAACAGCGATACTGATGCCAAAGCTGGTATCAGACTCCAAATCCCCAACTCGCAATAAAGATCAGTGAGCAAAAAAATGCATATGAAATAGCCAAAATGAGAGGACAACTCGTAATGAAAATCAGCGAGTAAAAAAAGCCAAAATGATTGGGCACCGTGAATAAATAGCCGAAACGATTGGAAAATCGCGACTTGCGTGATAGGAAAAGCTAAAATGCTAGAGTATCGTGGAAAATTAAAAAAAATAATTAAAAAATGATAAAATAAAAAAATTTGCCCTGTAGGTAGTTCGAATTTCGATTTCTGTAGATAGTTCATGAGTATAAGTGAATGAAAAGAAGTGATGTGTTTCCCCATGCTCCATCAGATGAATAACTGAGTCTTGATGGCATTTATATAGCACAAAGACTGCATGGACGTCTAATTCACTCCAGTGAAGTACGATTATGGTATCATCAAAGACCCAAAGGTCGAAATGAAGCGAAGTGATGGCATATTCCTAGCTTCAGGTCATGATGGCAATATATACAAAACCTAAAGACCATTAGATATTACTCGGCCGGATGCGGCTTTGACTTTCCTGGGATTTCTTAAAGAAGGGAGTCTGACCATAAAGTAAAGCGTCACAGTAGCGCCTAATGTTGAACCATCTGACAGTAATACGGACATACCGGCCTAAGAAGGTCATTTAAGACGTTGTATCCTGCAGCGGTAGGGTTGTGTGATACAGTAAGTATGCAACTACTTGAGCTAGCGACCCAAGTGTACATGATTCGAGAAGAAATCGGCTGATGTAATGGTGGACTAAACCCAGCATCATAAATTTAATAGACTCCTATATCGATAGGGGTTATGTATATTTAACGTTAGGCCGAGCTTGTCTTTACCTAAGGGAGAGATGAACTGAACGCTCCGAAACAAATAAATAAACTAAGCTAAGCCATTCTAGCACAAACAGTATGGAAAAGAAGCCACTTACAGGTCTTCTCGACTCATAAGGGGAAAAACACATTTGTAAGATCTTTACAACTCTCAGGAGAAAAGACACTTAGGAGTCCCCACAACTTCTAAGAAGAAAATGCACCTACGAGATCCTCTCGACTCTTAGCGAGAAATATTTTTATGAGACCCTTATGGCTCATAAAATTGAAAAGCCTTGGGTAACATGGACCTAAACCTGTTTGCTAAGCCATCAAATCTCTGGTGGTGCACTACTTAACCCACGTACATATTTACATCGGCAAAGTAGTGGGGGGCAATTTCACCCTACAAAAAATAATAATAATTAATAAATAATAACCAATGGGACTTAAGTTCATGTGCCAGAAAAATGAGCACTGCCAAAAAGCATGCGTCAATAATTCCTGGTGCTGCGCCAATTTTTGAGGCTCTCGCTTCTTCGACAGCTTAAGCTATATTTGGAAAAATATTTTTCATATCTTTCTCAAATAGAAAGAATAAATCCGGTTAACCAGAAAATCTCTAAATAAAAAATTTAAAATATATAGCCTAATCAATTTAAAATATTCTCTATCTTTCTAAAAGCAAAAAGATAATTTTGTTAACAAGAGATAAAAAAAAATTTATATTTTTCTAAACAAAGAAAAATAAAAATCTTGTTAACAAGGACCCTCGGATTTATAATACAATGATACTTAAGCACCCGGGCTAATATTAATAATATTATGTAACAACTCCATTTTTAGTGTACAAAAATTTGCTTAAAAAATTAATGTATAATTGGGGTATTTACTTTTGCTGTGATTACTTTAATTAATTAATTGGCTCATTAATTACAAGAAGGAGCTTGTAGCTCATTGGTAATACCTTGCACTGCTGAACCAAGCCATCAGAGTTCAAATCCCATACCCCACATTATTTTTTAATTTTGTTTTATTTTGGATTTTTAGAATACCAAGGGTTTACACGTGCATATCTCACAAAAACCCCACTATACCGTGAAATGTAACTGTACCAGAGGATAGACCAGCCAACGGGGGAGGATTCCAGCCGCCTAACTCGGCCGGAATTGACCAATTCGGCCGGGGAACCGACCGACTCAGGCCGCCGGCCGAGTCGGCCGATTCCGGCGACGACCCCAACACAAAAAATGTGTCTTTTGGTCTCCCCTGTACACCTGCATAATTTATTTCCTCAGACCATTTCCAGAGCTCTTTAAAACCCTAATTACTCCACTTTTAATACATTTTAATATATTTATTTACATTTTTTTCCAATTAAACCTTTCATCTACCCAACCCTAGCCTAACCCTATAAATACAACCCCTAAACACTACCCCCTCACCCTAAAATTCTGAGCAAACTCTCAAGAAATTCCTAGAAACCCTAGTGTGCATTTGAAGTGAGCAAAGAGGCAAAGCTCCGGCGAATTTTCCGGCGACAACCCTAGGAGTTCCCGGTGACAAAACGGCGCACCGGAAACTACGTCCATTCCCTCTCCCTCTCCTCTTTAAGCTAAACCCGTAAGTCCCACCTTGCCCCTTCTCTACTCTTTCTGAAAATACGAAATTTTAAAACCCGACGGAATCGGAGCAAATCCGATTTCCGATTCGGTTCTTCCAAAAATCTCACTTTTCCTTTAATAAAATCTTGTTAAACCATTACATGTTGGCTATTAAACACTAACTAATCATATTGAACAAGTTTCATATCAAAAGAAATTGCTATTTCCATTTTATCGTACTTTTTCATTAAAATACCATATAGTTTCATTTTCGACATTTAAACATCACAAACTTGCTATATCTTTAAGTAGATCACGAGATAATGTCCTACCTCCTCACAACACTCATATGCAATATAGCACAATACCTTTCGGGAACATAGAATATGGAAAAAACGAAACACTTCAAATAAATACCATTAATATTAAAACCGTTTTCTAAAAGATTAGTATTTTACACAAATCTTTGCAAAGCGCCGCTACAACCCATTTTGGGGAACCCGACTGGGATGGTGTGGATTATCGCACATCCCTAGACTTAGTACTGCGAGATGCAGATCTCCGCAAGGAGCATTCGGTCTCGAGAGATTTAAAATACGACATCTTAGGAAAATGAGATTTTTAGAAATATAAAATATATATTAAAATTATTTTTATATAATTATGTATATATGTAACATTAAAAATATCTATTTTGAAATAATATAAATATTCCAACTCTTTTCAAAAATCACAAGAATCACTTTATATTAATATACCATGAATTCCATACAAGTCAATATTACAAATAAATACCCTTTATTATGAATTTAGGATATTTTCAATAGAAATATCACAATTATAAAATCTACATTCATGATAACTCTAAAGACAATAACTAAATACTTGGGGAGTATTTTGAAAAGTATATAAAAGTATTTTTACATAAAACCCCCTCAAGTTCTATAAATTACCCTAAGGACCCTAGTAAACATAGGTTTAAGCGGAACCAATCTCTTGAGCCTCAGGGAGCCGGAGAAGTGGGTGATTGCCTATCTAAGGTAGACAACTTAACAACGGTGTTATCAATACGGTAATCGTCTTTGAAAAATACACAAATCATGCCGCCCATGTCCAGCGGTTACCGATAACATCAAAACCATCAGAACTTCAATTTACTTTTCTAATTGTCTGACTCAGACTGAGTCTCATTAATAAACTGACTTGAATATGATTCAAGTACAATCTACAATCTGCAATATTACAATTCAACATGAATCCATTCAAATTTATATTGACTGAACCGAACCATGGATATATTTCCATTTACATGATTCTCCAGTTACATCCATGATTCTCCAGTTACATCCATTTACTGATATCATGGTTTCGGTAAGTCATCCAATTATACAATCTATACAATTTACAATACAATACACTATACAAACAAGACATCTCGGGGTTTAAGGGGTAGATTGGTACGGAAGGTGTTAGAAGTGGCACGAGACAGTAAGATTAAGACACATAACCTATATTCCGTTGCTGCTGTACCGTGGCCCAACGGTTCCTTGTACATTCCGTTTTCCCCAGTCTTTAGCATATAGAGACTCCTCTCGTATGCACCGGCATCCTTCTGTACCAAGCTACAAACAACATCGTTAACACCATATTATAATAATATAATACAACTTTAAAAGCTACCTTCTTATTCTTTCTATTCTATTTCTCCCTTACCTTTGGGACTTACCGAGCGATCTGTTCACTGACGACATTCTCTTCTTTCTTCTTTGAATGTCGTCAGATGATCTGGACACGTCAGAGATCGAGCCCAGCGCTGAAGACTTGGACCATTTCATTGAAGACCCAGAGCTTTAGTTCATTGTACACTTTTATTTCAGTACCTTTCCTTTCTGTTATGTCATTATGTAGGCATTGCTTTATTTCAGTTGTATTTACATTTCCATGCTTGTACAGAAAGAATGTGAATAAATAAAGTTGTTGTTTTATTATATCTTGTCTCTTGTGCGTTTACTTTTATATTGCTTAGATACGCTTAGCGTATTTACTTCACAGTAAATACGTAGCGGCATCGTCGCGTTCTCTGCCCGTATACTGGGAAGCGGGGCGTGACAGGTTTTGTTGGTGGCCCATGCAGGTCCGAGCTGTATGAAACTCTATCATGCAGTTCTGTTCTACGTGAACAATCTAAGCAATATAAAAACACAAGAACCAGCAACTAAAACATTCTTTAGAATTCATACTTCTTGAATCTCATCATTTCATATACTTTGAATCTGTCCTAACGTAAATCTTTCTTTCAAAGGTTATGGATTCCCCAAACAACACAAGCACCAACTTCAACAACACACCTCCACCACTACCACTCACACCTGCCGTCCCTGCTCCGATCAATGAGCAAACGGTTCTGCTTGAGGCAATCTGCAGCCTCTTAGAGGGACAGCAGCAGCTCTTGAACCGTCCCAAGACTGAAGCACCTGGGGTGAAGCAATTCAGAGCTTTGCATCCCAAACAGTTCTCCGGAAAGGGAAGCCCACACTAGAAGCTGAAGAATGGGCACAAAGTATAGAAGATGATCTGGCAGCGGCACAAGTGCCAGATATAGCTTAGGTTCGTGTGGCAAAATTATAGCTCACGGACAATGCACGAAACTGGTGGAAGGCGGAAGAAAGCCGTCTTGATCAGCCCATTGAATGGAAAACTTTTCGCGATAGGTTTGACGCAAAGTACTTCCCTGAGACTGCCAGGTTCGACATGGAACAGCAGTTTATTCATCTGCAACAAAGTTCGATGTGGATCAAGTCGGTAGATGAGTATGACGCTGAGTTCACCATGCTCAGTCGGTAAGATATGTCTCAAATAATTTAAAATATCACTTACTACACAGCTAACACAATCCTTTAAACAGATTCGCGGCATATTTGATACCGACAGACGAGATCAGAGCCCGTCGATTTCAACAAAGTTTGGACACGGAAATCCAGGCTGCACTAGCCACAGGGAAATTTCTGACTCATGAGGAGGCTCTGACAGCTGCCCGCAGTTATGAGGCAGTGATAAAGGCGAGGGGCAGACTTCAGTCTGCAGGAGTTAAACGCCCTGTCAACCAGATGACAGGAGGACCCTCGTCCAGGCCACCTTTTGTGCCAAGGCGACCGGGAGTACTGAACCATCATCCTAGCCCAGCCTTTTGTACCTACTGTAAGAGATCTGGACATGTGATACAAGACTGCCGGCGAGCCAACCGTCTTTGCTTAGTCTACGGCTCAGCTGCTCATGATATTGGATCTTGTCCTTGTAGACAAAATCCAATTGCTGAACCCAGGCCAGCAAACACTTACCCACAGCGCCCAGCCATCCAAGCACCTGCTCCAAGATTTGCACTAGCTGCTCCACCACCTAGAGGAACACAAGCTGCACCTCCTCCTCGTCAGTTCCATCAAGCTCAAAGGAACGTTACGAGGAATGCTCCTCAGGCCAGGAGGAATGTACCAAGGCGCCAGGCTTTCACGATGACCGTGAAAGAAGCTGAGGCCACTGGCCAAGTTATCACTGGTAACCATTTCTTCTCAACCTTTATTTCAGTCTTGCTACTTATCAACATACATTTCCCCATATCTAAAATATCCTACATACCTCAGGTACAATCTTAGTATCCTCAATACCTGCACTAGCATTGTTCGATACTAGAGCATCTCACTGCTTTATATCGCAACGGTTCGTCCGAACCCATGCGATTCCAGTCACACCACTTGTATCTAGCTGGAATGTCAGTTCAGGAAATGGCGTTCTAAAGGCAACAATGAGATATAGCTTGTCTTCAGTAGTCGTCTGCAGCAGAGAGTTCTATGCTGACTTCAAAGTGCTGGACATACCGAACTTCGATGTGGTTCTAGGTATGGATTAGCTTAGAACTTTTTATGCTACCATCGACTGTCGACAAAGGAGGGTAGTATTCGAGATTCCAGACCATCCGATCTTCTATTTCAAAAGCGGAGACCGTACCCTGGAGCCAAGTACATACAAAGAGAAGCCAAGGGAAGCAGTAGTTGCAGCAGCTCAAGCGGAGGAAGAATCAATGCCAGATGTGGTTCGAGAGTTCGACGGCGTGTTTCCTGACGATATATCAGGTTTGCCTCCCGATCGAGCTCTTGAATTCAGCATTGATTTAGTACCAGGAGCACAACCGGTGATCAAAGCACCTTATCGATTAAGTCCGAAAGGTTTGAAGGAAGTACGAACACAGTTGGACGAATTACTGGCGAAAGGATGGATTCGTCCCAGCACTTCAAGTTAGGGATCACCTATACTACTTGTGAAGAAGAAAGAAGGTTCATACAGAATGTGCATCGATTACAGATCCTTGAACGAAGTCACTATAAAGAACAAGTATCCACTCCCATGAATCGACGATTTATTCGATCAGCTAAGTGGATCTTGTATTTTCTCTAAATTGGATCTTCGTTCAGTTTATCATCAGGTGAGGGTCAAGGAAGCTGATATTCATAAAACAGCTTTCAGAACTCGCTATGGTCATTACGAATTTCTAGTGATGCCATTTAGAGTGACCAATGCACCAGAAATATTCATGAACCTAATGGATCAAGTTTTCCGAGAGTACTTAGACAGGTTTGTTGTCATCTTCATCGACGACATCCTGGTGTATTCTAAGAGTCGGAAAGAGCATGCCGAGCACCTACGAATTGTCCTGGAAACTCTTCATCAACATCAGTTATATGCCAAATACAGCAAGTGCGAGTTTTGGCTAAATCAAGTTGGTTTTCTTGGACATATCGTATCAGGTGAAGGAATCTCTGTGGATCCAGCGAAAGTTTCAGCAGTTAGCGAATGGCCAACACCAAAATCAGTGAAGGACATTTGAAGTTTCTTTGGTCTAGCTGGATATTACAGAAGGTTCATTGAAGGCTTTTCAAAGATAGCAACACCCCTGATCAAGCTCACACGTAAAGATGAAGATTTTGTGTGGTCAGAAGCATGCGAACAAGCCTTCGTAGAATTCAAGTCAAGGTTGACATCGGTGCCTATTCTCGTTATACCGGATCAATCTGGAGGATTCGAAGTGCATTGCGATGCATCCGGTAAGGGATTAGGATGTGTTCTACATCAGCACGATAAGGTTGTGGCTTATGCTTCAAGACAGCTGAAGATTCATGAGCGCAATTATCCGACGCATGATCTGGAGTTGGCAGCCATCATCTTTGCTCTCAAGATTTGGCGCCATTATTTACTTGGTGAACGAGTGAACATATACACAGATCACAAGAGCCTAAAATATGTGTTTACTCAGAAGGAGTTGAATATACGGCAGAGAAGATGGTTAGAACTCATGGCGGACTTTGACATCAACCTGCAATATCACCCAGGGAAGGTGAATGTGGTTCCAGATGCTCTTAGTCGCCAACCATTAGCAATGCATCTCACAGCTCAGTTGAAACTTCAACAGGACTTGCATCAGATGGAGATTGAAATAGTCATGCCAGGTAACACTTCAAGTTTGATAAATTTACAAGTTCAATCAACCATTGTCAATCAGATCAAAGCAGCTGAAGCAAGTGATGCTAAGTTGCAAAAGATCATAGAAAAAGTGGAGAATGGACTCAGAACAGACTTCATCATCCATGAAGACGGATCTTTGAGATACGGCAGCAGCTTATGTGTACCAAAAGGTTCTGTTCGGGAAGAGTTAATGAAAGAAGCTCATAGCTCTCCCTACTCAGTACACCCTGGAGATACCAAGATGTACAAAGATCTACATCAGAATTATTGGTGGCATGGAATGAAGTATGAAGTAGCCAGAAGCGTCGCAAAATGCTTGGTGTGTCAGCAAGTAAAGGCTGAATATCACAGGACTGCTGGGTTACTTCAACCGTTACCAATCCCAGAATGGAAGTAGCAACACATCACGATGGATTTTGTGAATGCTCTTCTTCGCAGCACAAAGGGTAACAATGCCGTATGGGTCACTGTGGATCGACTCACAAGTCGGCTCACTTCATCCCATTTCGAGTTGGCCAATCAACTGAGATACTAGCAAAGAAGTACATGGAGGTAATAATCTACTTAAGATTTAAACTCTTAATAATGTACTATCTCTGATACCCATGAACTCATACAGGAAATTGTGAGACTTCATGGAGTACCGGTCTGCATTGTTTCCGATCGTGACACAAGGTTCCGATCGCAATTTTGGCAGAGTCTGCAAGCAAGCTTTGGAACAAGTTTGAATTTCAGCGCGGCTTATCATCCACAAACAGATGGTCAGTCTGAGCGAACTATTCAGATCTTGGAGGATATGCTCAGAGCATGTTTGTTAGACTTCAAAGGATCGTAGGAAGATCACCTACACCTTGTGGAGTTTTCGTACAACAACAGCTACCAAGCAAGCATAGGAATGACACCTTTTGCAGCACTGTATGGAAGGTGGTGTCGATCGCCATTAAGTTGGGACTACATCGGAGATAGGGAACTTCTTGGACCAGAGATGATAGTAGCGACTGTTGATGTGGTTTCTATTATCAGGGAAAAGATGCGCATAGCCCAAGATCGACAGAAGCACTGGGCTGATGCAAAGAGACGTCACTTGGAGTTCCAGCCAGGAGATCACGTATTCTTGAAGATATCTCGGAACCGCAGAGTGATCCGATTTGGAAAACGGGGTAAGCTAAGTCCGAGATACATTGGACCGTTCGACATACTCGAACGAGTCAGTGAAGTGGCATACCGCTTAGCACTTCCACCTTCATTGGAAGGAGTGCATAATGTGTTCCACATATCCCAACTCAGAAGGTATGTGAGTGACCCCAGCCATGTTCTTGATCATTCCGAGCTCACTATACAACCCGACTTATCTTGTGAGAAACAACCTGTGGAGATCCTGGATAGGAAAGTGAAGACACTTCGGAACAAGGAAGTTAACTTGGTCCGAGTGATGTGGAGAAAAGACACTCCAGGAGAGTCCACTTGGAAAAGTGAAGATGAAATGCGTGCAAGATATCCTCACCTCTTTATAAACTAGTCCTCAAATAAAAGTTGTAAATCTCGAGGACGAAATTTTTGTAAGGAGGGTAGACTGTAACAACTCCTTTTTAGTGTACAAAAATTTGCTTAAAAATTAATGTATAATTGGGGTATTTACTTTTACTGTGATTACTTTAAGTAATTAATTAGCTCTTTTATTACAAGAAGGAGCTTGTAGCTCATTGGTAATATCTTGCACTGCTGAACCAAGCCACCAGAGTTCAAATCCCATACCCCATATTATTTTTTAATTTTGTTTTATTTTGGAGTTTTAGAATACCAAGGGTTTACACGTGCATATCTTACAAAAACCCCACCACACCCTGAAATGTAACTGTACCAGAGGATAGACCAGCCGACGGGGGAGGATTCCGGCCGCCTAACTCGGCCGGAATCGGCCAACTCGGCCGGCGAACCGGCCGACTCAGGCCGCCAGCCGAGTCACGGCCGAGTCGGCCGATTTCGGCAACGACGCCAACACAAAAAATGTGTCTTTTGGTCTCTCCTATATACCTGCATAATTTATTTCCTCAGACCATTTCCAGAGCTCTTTTAAAACCCCAATTACTCCACTTTTAATACATTTTAATATATTTATTTACATTTTTTTCCAATTAAACCTTTCATCTACCCTAACCCTAACCTAACCCTATAAATACAACCCCTAAACACTACCCCTTCACCCCAAAATTCTGAGCAAACTCTCAATAAATTCCTAGAAACCCTAATCTGCATTTGAAGTGATCAAAGAGGCGAAGCTTCGGCGAATTTTCCGACGACAACCTTAGGAGTTCCCGGCGACGAAACGGCGCACCGGAAACTACGTCCATTCCCTCCCCCTTTTCTCTTTAAGCTAAACCCGTCCGTCCCACCTTCCACCTTCTCTACTCTTTCTGAAATACGAAATTATAAAACCCGACGGAATCGAAACAAATCTGATTTCCGATTCGATTCTTCCAAAAATCTCACTTTTCCTTTAACACAATCTTGTTAAACCATTACATGTTGACTATTAAACACTAACTAATCATATTGAACAAGTTCCATATCAAAAGAAATTGCTATTTCCATTTTACCGTACTTTTTCATTAAAATACCATATAGTTTCATCTTCGACATTTAAACGTCACAAACTTGCTATATCTTTAAGTAGATCACGAGGTAATGACCTACCTCCTCACAACACTCATATGCAACATAGCACAATACCTTTCGGGAATATAGAATACGGGAAAACGAAACACTTCAAATAAATACCATTAATATTAAAACTGTTTTCTAAAATATTAGTATTTTACACAAATCTTTGCAAAGCGACGCTACAACCCGTTTTGGGAAACCCGACTGGGATGGTGCGGATTATCGCACATCCCTAGGCTTAGTAGTGCGAGATGCAGACCTCCGCAAGGAGCATTCGGTCTCGAGAGATTTAAAATACGACATCTTAAGAAAATGAGATTTTTAGAAATATAAAATGTATATTAAAATTATTTTTATATAATTATGTATATATGTAACATTAAAAATATCTATTTTGAAATAATATAAATATTCCAACTCTTTTCAAAATTCACAAGAATCACTTTAGATTAATATACCATGAATTCCATACAAGTCAATATTATAAATAAATACCCTTTATTATGAATTTAGGATATTTTCACTAGAAATATCACAATTATAAAATCTACATTCATGATAACTCTAAAGACGATAACTAAATAATTGGAGAGTATTTTGAAAAATATATAAAAGTATTTTTACATAACCCCCCCAAGTTCTATAAATTACCCTAAGGACCCTAGTAAATATAGGTTTAAGCGGGACCAATCTCTTGAGCCTCAGGGAGCCGGAGAAGTGGGTGCTTGCCTATCTAAGGTAGACAACTTAATAACGGTGTTATCAATACGGTAATCATCTTTGAAAAAGACACAAGTCCTACCGCCCATGTGCAGCGGTTACCGATAACATCAAAACTATCAGGACTTCAATTTACTTTTCTAATTGTCTGACTCAGACTGAGTCTCATTAATAAACTAACTTGAATATGATTCAAGTACAATCTACAATCTACAATCTGCAATCTGCAATATTACAATTCAACATGAATCCATTCAAATCTATATTGACTGAACCGAACCATGGATATACTTCCATTTACATGATTCTCCAGTTACATCCATGATTTTACAGTTACATCCATTTACTGATATCGTGGTTTCGGTAAGTCATCCAATTATACAATCTATACAGTTTACAATACAAGACAATACAATACAACTATACAAACAAGACATCTCGGGGTTTAAGGGGTAAATTGGTACGGAAGGTGTTAAAAGTGGCACGAGAAAGTAAGATTAAGACACCTAACCTATATTCCGTTGCTGATGTACCGTGGCCCAACGGTTCCTTGTACATTCTGTTTGCCCTAATCTTTAGCATATATAGACTCCTCTCGTATGCACTGGCATCCTTCTGTACCAAGCTACAAACAACAGCGTTAACACCACATTATAACAATATAATACAACTTTAAAAGCTACCTTCTTATTCTATCTATTCTATTCCTCCCTTATCTTTGGGACTTACCGAGCGATCTGTTCACTGACGACATTCTCTTCTTTCTTCTTCGAATGTCGTCAGGTGATCTGGGCACGTCAGAGATCGAGCCCAGCGCTGAAGACTTGGACCATTTCGTTGAAGACCCAGAGCTTTAGTTCATTGTACACTTTTATTTCAGTACCTTTCCTTTTCTGTTGTGCCTTTGTTTAGGCATTACTTTATTTCAGTTGTATTTACATTTCCATGCATTGTACAGAAAGAATGTGAATAAATAAAGTTGTTGTTTTATTATACGTTGTCTCTTGTGCATTTACTTTTATATTGCTTAGATACGCTTAGCATATTTACTTCATAGTAAATACGTAGCGGCCTCGTCGCGTCCTCTGCCCGTATACTGGGAAGCGGGGCATGACATATTAGCTCTTTTTCATATCTTTCTAAACAAAAGAATCAATTTAATATCTTAATTAAATAAGAAAAATATTAATTATGTTAACAGATAACCCTTGGATCTATAATCCAACGGTGCTTAAGCGCCCGAACTTGATCTTAAGATCAAGTAGAGAAATCTCAAAGAGAGATTGTTTATACTTATCCAACAATATCTATACCCTATATAGAAGACCCTAAAAGTTAAAATTTGATACACTCAAGAAGAGAGACAATATCCTGCATAAGCTTCCGCGTTATACAAAAATCGACCCCATAAACTTGATCAGGAACTTAAGTTCTCTATAATCAAGGTTATCGTCTTCTTCCTCGTCATCATCATCTACTGAGGTGAGAAAAGGAGAATGATCTCTATGATAGAATAGGATTAAGCTTTATCTATAAGAAGGTTAATTTTCACATACAGAACTTAAGTTCTTTTCACTAATCTTAGGATCTTTAGATCAAATTTCGCCTCGAGAAAACTTAAGTTTTCATTAGAGAGATTTCTTTGATCTTAAGATCTTGGGTTTAAGAAAAGAGCCGAACCCTTTCACCAAAATGACGATGATAAAAGACCATAGTCCATACCTTTGAAAAAATAGAGATCCCAGATCATCGAATATTGATCTTGGTGGTCGTTAATGGCCAAAATAGTCATTAATAGAAGTTTAAGCTTAATAAAACTTAAGTTTCAAAATAACAAAGATTAATCTCTATGAAGAATCCCATACGACCATGCACCAGAGGCATATACGCCAATGGGCATGCGCCACATAGACCATGCACCAATGAAGGATATGCGCCAATAAAGACTATGTACCAATAAAGATATGTCCTAATAAAGATATGCACCAATATGGGCACATGCACCTGAAGAATATGCGCCAATGGAGATCCGCTACGTGGCATGCGCCACAACCCATGGGCGTTAAATATTTAACGCGCCAGAAACCAAAACGTCATAAGTCGCATCCATGAGCCAATACCTATTATATATGTGCCATGTGCCACAACCCTGATGCGCCAATGATTTAATATGCCATAAACCTATGTACCTTTGTTTGTGTGACACATGGAACTCGCTAGAACTTCTAGGCGCCAGTATATATATTCCAGAGCCAATTCTTAGTCCAAATTAACTAAGTACTATAAAGCTTAAGATGATATTCCTTACGCCCATATGCTCGTATATTTTAAGTTGACATTAATTTAAAATAAGATTAACAATCTTTAAATATATTTCCTAGGTTGATATCAGTTTCATATACGACTAATAATTCTTAGACATATATCCAGAACTGGTAGAACATGTGACCTAGGTTCAACCTAAATCTAAGATTTACGGATTTGGACTAATTCGCGCCCTATTGACAACGACATAAATTAGTCTCTGTATAAAATCCAAGAGCATCTTCAAAAAAAAGAATACATATAACATGACACACGATAATTCATGAAGTAAAGAAAGTTGCTATTGCTTGGCACGCCTGGTAGGACTTTTTTCTCTTTTCACTTCACACTTTGTGTTTTATGTTTCGCGAGCCAATCTCGGTATATTTTTTGCCTTTGGATGTTTGGGTTACTGAAACTGATGTTTTACTTCCGTGCAGATCAATGGCCTCACCCAACAACTCCAACCCCAATGCTAGCTCCAACACCATTCCGGCTAGAATGACTTGGTAAAAGCAGGCCATGGCCCCTATACTCTGCATTCCTATGGCCCAGGTGGCACAACAACTCAATGGGCTTTTCTTCAGAACGATACTTCTACCTCCGACCCTTGGCATCTTAGAGCTAAAGGAGGAGACGCCGAAGAAATCAGTCTTTGATAGGCTGACAACTGTTGCTGCCGGCTCTGATGATAAACCTACTCAATGTGAAGGTTCAGTCTTCTAAAGGCTGAAGTCAGACTCTGCGGGTTCATCTAAAAAACCCATGATCCTAAAGAAGTCAGTCTTCAAATGGCTGGCATTCGCAACCCCTAATGTGGCCAAGGCCCCGAAGGATGATTCTCTTCTCAAGCAGTCTGTTTTCCATAGGCTGACGCCTCAAGCTGCTGCTACTCCCATTCCCAGACAGTCAGTTTTCAAGCGAATGTCATCCATTGAAGCTTCATATAAATGCGGGGGAAAGATATTCTAAAAGAGCACAGGGGGCAGATTCAAGAAGCTCCCACAACTGAAGAAGCACCGTTCCCTGTTACCAGAAGTGCCCGACGCTGATACCGGAGCCGAGTGAGGTAGGCTGGGGGCAGCTCCCCATCTAGGAAGACTTCACCTGCTCCGATAATCCGAGCTGATGTTCTAACTAGGAAAAGCTTTGAACCTCTAAAGGTAGTTAAACGCAATTCTCCTACCGCTATACTGAAAAAGTCGCCACCTCCGATAGAAATGCATGATGAGACGAAGGCGAAATATTCGGTCAAACAGCTTTCCTAAACCTTCTACAGAGTTTGGAAAGTAGTCCAGAACTTTTTCATTGATAACAGCTACTCTCACCGACCGAAGAAGCTTAAAGGTCGATGAAATGATGATAGATCTCCTTCCAAATATAAGGAGACTTATTCTCAGAAGGTTCCTGTTATGATGGTTCCTTCTAAAACAGCTTCTCATAAAAGAGAGAGGCCTGATAAAGCCCTGTGCCCGAGGAAAATTCTAAAGGATCACAGTCTAAACACCCTAAGTCTGAGGGCATGGTAGTTCATACAGTATATATGTGAACTCCAAAGATGATAGTCGAGTTTCTATTTCTCATACACCAATTACTCGGTCTATAATGAAGGATAAGCTATAAAAGATATTGGCTCAAGTGGCAGAACTCATGAGTCCACTGCCCAATTCAAACCCTAAAAACGCTTCCGAAGAAAGAATGGGGCAGGAGTCCGATATTGACTACCTGAAGCGCATCCTTGAAAAGAAGGATGAGAAAGCTATGGAAATGAATGCTAGGATAGACAAGAACAATGTACTATATAGGTTTAGCATACCAAGGCGTATCATATCAGATAACGGGCCTGCTTATAGAAGCAAAAAAATCATAAAGTTAGCCAGAACTCATAAGATTGACTGGCGTTACTTTACCATATATAACCCTAGAATCAACGGTCTAGCAGAAGTCTTCAACAAGACTCTGACCAAGCTACTAAAAAATAGTCCTAAAAAATAAAAAGAACTGGCATAACAAGATGATAGAGGCATTGTGGGCCTATCGGAACACATCAAAACTTCTACCAAATAGACGTCATACCAGTTAGTATTTGAAACAGAAACTGTACTCCTTCTCAAAATTGAAATACAATCTGTTCTAGTCGCAATCCACGAAGGAATAACAACCGAAGAAAATACCGTGCTAAGGCTCGAAGAGCTCAAGACCCTAGATGACACTCGACTCAGAGCTTAACAAAACCCAGAGCTCTAAAGAGCGAGAATGTCACACACCTATAACAAACTAGTCAGACTAAGGGCCTTTGCTATAGGAAAAATAGTCCTGGTTCTAAGACGCCCCATAACCCCAAATCGAAAGGCTAAACGAAAATTTGAGCCGAATTAGGAAGGCCCCTACTTGATAGAGACAGTTTTCGATGGAGGCGCTGATTGAAGAGATTTAGCGTGTTTGCGCTTTCTAAAAGATAGATCAAAAATATTTATAACCGCAATCAAGAACGGCGTCGCATGAAGCTAGCCGGTGAGAACGGGTCGGTCCACAGGGATTTTGTGAATTTCCGATTCGTTCTTACGAGTTAATTCCGAAGGGTGATCGGATTGATTATTAAATCTAAAATCCTAAATTATTCTACCTAGGGCAATTAATTGAAAGTTATAACTAGGGCAGAGAAATAAAATCTATACTAGGGCAGGAAAATAAATTTAATCTAGGGCATGAATTGAAATTATCTAGGGTAAGAAAATAAACAAATCTATTTACTTTACAGATGCATTTCTCCAATCATCCATGCAGGGTTGTCAGATCTGAATTTCAGAATTGAAGAGAGACACCGATGCTCTCCATAAAGAATTTTGGAATTTTTATTAAAAGGAGGCATGAAGAGTTACAATGATTAGAGTTCCTATTTATAAAGAATAGGAAACCCTAGGGTTACATCTGATTCGCATGTCTACAATTACAAAAATAGCCCTTAGGAAGACCGGTCAAAGACATAAAGAATTATGGTAAAAATTTTATTCACTAACTGCTCCACTCCACCGCGGAACCGCGGCCCAAGGCCCTGTTTGGCCTCGGTTCCGCGGTCAACTAAGAAGATTGGGCTTTGAATTTTGGGCTGCAGCTTCTGGTCATTTTGGGCTTCTTGTATCTATATATCTTTTTCTATTTGGGCTTCTAGGTTGGTTCCAGATCTTCAGTGAACAATTTGCAATGAATTTTTAACCGTTCGCTTTGAGTCGATGTCTTGAACCTTGCTTTGTGAATTGTTCTTTATGTAGGCTTGATCAAGATTCTCTGTTTGTCGGTCAAAATCCACTTTTGCATCGTCTTTTCATCGTTTTCACTGCTGCCTGTCCAAGAACCTGTAACCTGTAACATGTAGCAGACATGCGTCAAAAGCACCCGTTTATTTATAAAAAGAATAAGAATGGGGAATATAATAATACAATATTATGGTGTAAACAAATACCCCCAAACTTATCTTTTGCTCGTCCTCGAGCAAACTTATTTTTATTCACTAAAATCCTAACCACACTTTCGCAGGGAAACGCGATTGCACTGAGCACGTGCAACAAGCCGTTAAACCTCTAGGTGTCCCTAGTAGGAGGAGTGTTGTCTCCTGAGGGTTTTCAGCGGATTACACCCACAAAATCCTATCAATTCGGCCCATTAACTTTTGTTCTCCAATTAGGTTTTCTAAGAAGGAATTCTATTATCTTTTGACTCGCAAATTATCCACCCACATTCTTCACACTTCCTCATTATTTAACTTAAGATTATATATGTTATGTAGACCTACTTAGCTTTCGGCATCTCTTAAGTCTTCCTTCTAGGGTTTCAACTCCACTTAGGAATTTCTATCAACTCTATTAAAGATATAAGTTTTATTTTTCATTCCTCTCTCTTATCTAAATTTCAATCACATATCCCTACGTGTGTGTATAGATCACCCCTACACTTGGAAATTCAAATCAAGCAATAATACTCTCGTCCATTGTCCAAAGCACTTATTAATTAGTGAATTTTTAAATGAAATTTGCTTACACATCTTTCATGCGACCGTTAATATTTCTTGAGGTACCAACAACCGATTACAAGATGCGTTAGCACTTTAAAGCGTACTTCCTAGTTTTGCAACACCCAAGGCTTTAGCAGTGACTCCCAAACCAGTTGGTCTAAGGCACTAGGTGATGAAGCACCCTCGCTAAATATTTTTCTATTTAATCACAAAAACCAGTGTCCATTTTTTTTTATTCTTTATTCACTTTTTTTTTCTTTATTTTCATTGTACTAAGGACTTTAGACAAGAGCATTTCAAGGTCTCTTCTACTATTCCAAGTTTCAAGGTTCGTGATTGTGCAAATTGTAGGGTATACGTTTTCAGAATCTAGACTTAAGCTAGGAACTATTTTTCAAACTTATACTTTAATAAGAACATCAATACTCTTCCCTCATTTTGACTTAGCCCAAGAAGTGAACCCAAAATTTGCCTATTTCTAAATAAACTACAAGGCATATACTTTCTACCGTTAAACTTTAAGGAATGTTATTTTTAGGGTTTTTAATTTACTAAGTCTAAGATCTAGTTGTTCCTAACCAGTTAACCCATTCATCAAACTCAAGTCAATTAGCCAAAATTGAATACAATTATTTTTATAATTTTTCAATTTTTTTCAATTTTTTATGGGTTTTTCAAATAAATATGCAAATGCAAAAATATGTACAAATGAATGCGAAGGAAGAAGACGTACCGAGCATACCCCCAAACTTGAACTTGACAGTGTCCTCACTGTCATGCTAAACCAAGAGGGTCAAAATACCGGCACTCCCCTGTTTATTTATTTATAATTTTTATATTTTTGAAAAATTTTTTATATTTTTTTATATAGAAAAGAAAACAAAAAATATATACATATATACAAAGATTCCCCCAAACTTAAGCTTGGCCTTGCACAAGCCAAAAGTTAGCACCAACCATTCAAAAATCTTATCGTGGAAATGGTATAGTTGGTGCAAGAAAATGAGAAGCACGCGAGACCGTGTGGAAAGAAGAATGGTAGAATATGGTCTCGGTGGGGGAGAAGAATGGCGAAAAAAAGAAGGAAGTGGAGTACGATCTTAAGGGTGTAAATTGAGTGAATAAATTAGCGCAATATGTGATGACCGATATGTTATAAGCGATTGCGCTAAGTTATCAACCCGTCGGAAAATGGGGTCAAATCCCTCAAGATTCGCAAGAAAACATGGGTACGCCGAACTTGGTATAGGAGATGAAAGCGTAACGGTCATTTGTTCGGTCGGAACAAGGGGAAAGACGAAAGGGAGTGAATTAGGGATAGTATCTTTCTCACCGTAGTAAACTGTTTCGAACTTGAAAGATTCCATTAATGGTTCGAAACTACTATAATTAACCGAGTCTGATGGCTCATCTGAAAATGTAAAGGACTCAAACTCGGGCGGTGAGTCATCAACATCGTCCAAAAAGGTGAAACACTCGTAGGTGTTATCGTCTGTGAGAATTGTATCAGATTCAAAGGAAAAGGTTTCAAGCTCACAGTCTTCAAGCGGGGTCGGAACGATGGGAAGGAGGGAGGGTGATATAACAGTCAAAGGTTCAGGAGGATGAATTGGAAAATCAGACACATCAAATAAAAATGGTTCAATCTCAATATTATCCTCAAAACTCTCCTCAATACTATCTTCATAACTCTCCTCAATACTTATCTCATCCTTGCCATCATCATCAACATCAAGACGCATATGAAGTTCGGGAGAAACATCTAATGACTCGGGATGATGAGTTGAACATAAAATTTCAATCAAATCAACAGGTTCATTATCCGAAATATTCCCGGCGTCTATATCCTCAATCAAGTGAAAATCAATTTTCTTAGACACCTCATCAAAAGCATGGATATCTATCGATTTAGGTTCTAGATGGGAGGTGTAAAGATCGAAATGATTAGGTGCGGTTTCACTTGAAAGGGGTTCCTCACAATTTGGCAAATCAAACACTACAAAATCACACAGCTCGTTTTTATTTTGAACACGTGAACTATTTAGGGCAATCAATGGAAAACAAGAGTTGTGGGCTTCAATTGGGTATGGGTAGGTTTGATTTGGAAATCCTCTCTCATTCTCACTCTGTCCAACCGCCTCCTCATACATTGAAAAATTTGGAGCTAGCGGGAAACTAGCTACAGGTTCACTCGGTTGCATAAGGGTGGCCATGGACGCTTCCACATTTCTCACCATTTTGTTTGTTGCAGCAATATAAGCCTCCAACTACTCTTCCAAACTAGACTTAGGTGGTGAGGGGGTTTCAGTAAAAGATTCAAAATTGGTTGGATATGTGAAACTCCCTAATAGCTGTGTCGAAACAGTGTCTAGTGAAGGTGGGAAGGTCGGGTATGACTGGTAGGAAGTGGGTGATTGGACAGGGGTAGGGTCAACATATGGATAAATAGGTGAATAGTCGTGCGGATCCCTAAAACTAGATGAGTGGAGAGGGGTGAAAGATCGACTGCGAGATTGAGCAATATGCTCAGCAATGGATATCGGCTTAGGGGTTACAGCTGAACTTGAAAAAGTGGTGTCAACATACGAAGGTGGTGAAGGTTGACTTGGTTGACACAAAGGGGGTTGAAAAGTCAAACTGTTTCTCTTAGACGCCTCTATGTGATCTTTCAAAGATTTTTTAGGCATGGAGGGATCGTTTTTAAATTGACCGAACAAATTGACATATGATGCAAAATTAGGTTCGGGATACCAAAGTTCGGCTAAAGATTTATTATGTGGGGTACCCATGTTGTAAAAAAAGGGAAATAAGGAAAGTTTATTGTGGTGCAAGGATTTATTTGTGGCTAAAAAACTTTGCAAGTTTCTATCAAAATTTTCCTTATTCTTTTTTTTTATTCTTTTTCCCTTTATTAGGAAAATTTTGTTGCAAAAAGATTTTTAACACAAGATATGCAACAGCAAAATATTACTTGCAATCTAATTTCATTTTAAGCAAGGCACAAAAATCCTGCACAAGATCGTTATTTGGAAAGGAAAAAATTGTTGAGCGTAAAGAAATTCTGCAGGCAAATTTACAGAAGATATATCAAGATTTGCAGAGGAGGAGAGAGAAAACTCACAGAAATATGCAGTGGCAGAACTGTTTTTTTTTTTTATCGCGCTCTGCTATTTTTTTCAAGCCCGGAATCGACCAGGCCGCGGCGGTTCCGCGGCCGAAAGGGGGCTGGCGCGGCGGTTCCGCCGCGCTTTGGTCGGTTCGGCAAGTTTTTTTTTTTTTTTTTTGCTCTCCAGATCTCCGCGGTTCTTTTTGTTTTGCTTTCTGAAAATTTCCAGATCCGTCTCGATTGTATATCCTGCAAGATTCAAACAATAAAGTACCCTTTCCAAAAATAACAGATAATATATTTTTATATTTTTTATGATTTTTCAGATTTTTATGATTTTTTTAATTTTGTGATTAACCCGAAATTGCGAAAAGGAAAGTTCTACGCCATCTCCGGCAACGGCGCCATTTGATTGAAGAGATTTAGCGTGTTTGCGCTTTCTAAAAGATAGATCAAAAATATTTATAACCGCAATCAAGAACGGCGTCGCATGAAACTAGCCGGTGAGTACGGGTCGGTCCACAGGGATTTTGTGAATTTCCGATTCGTTCTTACGAGTTAATTCCGAAGGGTGTTCGGATTGATTATTAAATCTAAAATCCTAAATTATTCTACCTAGGGCAATTAATTGAAAGTTATAACTAGGGCAGAGAAATAAAATCTATACTAGGACAGGAAAATAAATTTAATCTAGGGCATGAATTGAAATTATCTAGGGCAAGAAAATAAACAAATCTATTTACTTTACAGATGCATTTCTCCAATCATCCATGCAGGGTTGTCAGATCTGAATTTCAGAATTGAAGAGAGGCACCGATGCTCTCCATAAAGAATTTTGGAATTTTTATTAAAAGGAGGCATGAAGAGTTACAATGATTAGAGTTCCTATTTATAAAGAATAGGAAACCCTAGGGTTACATCTGATTCGCACGTCTACAATTACAAAAATAGCCCTTAGGAAGACCGGTCAAAGACATAAAGAATTATGGTAAAATTTTTATTCACTAACTGCTCCACTCCACCGCGGAACCACGGCCCAAGGCCCTATTTGGCCTCGGTTCCGCGGTCAACTAAGAAGATTGGGCTTTGAATTTTGGGCTGCAGCTTCTGGTCATTTTGGGCTTCCTGTATCTATATATCTTTTTCCATTTGGGCTTCTAGGTTGGTTCCAGATCTTCAGTGAACAATTTGCAATGGATTTTTAACCGTTCGCTTTGAGTCGATGTCTTGAACCTTGCTTTGTGAATTGTTCTTTATGTAGGCTTGATCAAGATTCTCTGTTTGTCGGTCAAAATCCACTTTTGCATCGTCTTTTCATCGTTTTCACTGCTTCCTGTCCAAGAACCTGTAACCTGTAACATGTAGCAGATATGCGTCAAAAGCACCCGTTTATTTATAAAAAGAATAAGAATGGGGAATATAATAATACAATATTATGATGTGAACAGGCGCATACCAACTCATGTATGTACATAGGGAATGTTCCTTGCCTCCCATCAATAGTAGGCACTTGAAAAAATATCATGCCTAGACACCGCCATGTCGGTGTCAAAAGAGATAAAAGAATTCATCACCAACACTTGATGAGCCTTGGCGTTACTGCAGTTCTTTTTCTTGGCACCCTCGTCTACTAAACTATGACAAGTGACTTGATATATAGGTCAAGGGACCTCCTAGTTGGCTGCTCATCGAGTTGAGTGCCTTGGCGTTGTTGCCGCTCATCTATTTCTTGGCACTCTCGTCTACCGAACTGTAACGAGTGCCTTGATATATAGGTCAAGGGACCTCCTATTTGGCCACTCACCGAGCCGCAAGCCTTCCCTGGCTGCTGATCAACGAGTTGAGTGTCTTAGCGTTACCACCACTCATATTTTTCTTGGCACTCTCGTTTACCGAACTGTGACGAGTATCTTGATATATAGGTCAAAGGACCTCCTATTTGGCTGCTCTTCTAGCCGCGAGCCCCTGGCTGCTGCTTTTCGAGTTGAATGCCTTGGCATTACAGCCGCTCGCCTTTTTCTTGGCACTCTCGTTTACCGAATTGTGATGAGTGCCTTGAGATATAGGTAAAGGACCTCCTATTTTGCCTCTCACTGAGCCGCGAGCCTTCCCTTTTTGTTGTTCATCGAGTTAAGTGCCTGTGCGTTTCCCCCGCTCATCTTTTTCTTGTCACTCTCGTCTACCGAACTGTGATGAGTGTCTTGATATATAGGTCAAAGGATCTCCTATTAGGCCGCTCACCGAGCCACGAGCCGTTCCCGGCCACTGCTCATCAAATTTGATCACCGTGGCATGATCGCTACACAATCTCCTTGAGCTTCTTATCACATCTACATACAGGTCAAAGGACCTTCATTTGCATGGTCGTCTATTGAGCTGCACGCCTTGCCTGGATGCCCCTTATTGAGTTGAGTGCCTCGGCATCCCTGCCATACAATATTCTTGAGTTTCTTATCAACCAGATGTTAGTAAGAACCTTTACATACAGGTCAAAAGATCTCCATACGCGCAAAACCCAAACACATAAAGTTAGGGTCCGACTATATATAAGGTTGAAAACCACCAAACCACCTAACAAAGGCATTCATGGTTTACTCAAAACCATAACCGGAAAGGATTTATACAACTTAAGTCGAAGGTCGAACAAATAATGATCTTTGGCTCGATACTATTCGGATTTGGATCCGATTGGAGATAAATTGACTCCGCGCTAATAAGGGGCTCATTATAATTTATCCTTAGTCGTCGTGGATATGCTTATGAAAGTAAGCAATATCTAATAATAAGACTGATATTGATCCCAAAAAGAAACTTGCAACAAGGTCCTATCTAAACAGGTCCCACGGTAACATATCCACATTGCATAAATATCGAGATAAGGTTGAGATTGATCCCAAAAGGAAACTAGCCCAAAGTCTTACCTCAATAGTCCTGCAATATTATCCAAACTATGGATATATTCTAAACAGAAACGCCCGAAGATATTTGAGATCTATTCTTAGGACGCTCATCAAAAGATCATCGCTTAGTCCCGTAACAACATAAAATCTATCGCGGATAAGCTATAAAGAGGCGGTACCGGAGATAAGCCCAAGTATACCATAAAAATACTTATTTGGAGTTGTCCCCTAGGTCCCGCAATAACATACAACATCCGGAATGCTCACGCTCAAGCAGTCATCTAAAAATACGAATACTACACTTGCTGAGCCCCAATATTCTATAGGATGGAGTCAAAAATGTAAGAGACCTAGCCCCAATATTTATGTCCGAAATGAATCCAAACTAATATATATGTCCGAAATGACTCTAAACTAATACACATATCGGAAATGACTCTAAACTAATATTTATGTCCGAAATGACTATAAACTAATGTCCTAAATGACTCTAAACTAATACCAATGTCCGAAATGACTCTAAAACTAATACACATGTCCGAAATGACTTTAAACTAGTATTTATGTTCGAAATGACCATAAAATAATGTCCGAAATGACTCTAAACTAATACCAATGTCCGAAACGACTCTAAACTAATACCCATGTCCAAAATGAGTCTAAACTAATATTTATGTCCGAAATGACTGTAAACTAATGTCCGAAAAATTCTAAACTAATACATATGTCCGAAATGACTCTAAAGTAATATTTATGTCTGAAATGACTGTAAGCTAATGTCTGAAATGACTCTAAACTAATACCCATATCCAAAATGACTCTTAAACTAATGGTTACATGTAAAAGTTACATCATATACAGATGTCTAAGTAACATTCATGTCTGAAACGAATCTAAACTAATATACATGTCAAAATGACTCTAAACTAATATTCACATCTGAAATGACTCTAAACTAATATTCATGCCTAAAATAACTATAAAAGAAGTAAGCCCTATCGATGATCATCGAGTTGCCCGATGATGATGTTGAGGGAGCTAGGGTTTTTGAGAAAGATCGAAGAAGGAGCTTAAAGGGTACCCCTAGAGTTCTGCTGAACTCTTCTGCAAAAAAATCCTTTAGGAACTCAATGAGTTTCTTTCTCTCTCCCCATGTTTAACTAAAGGAAGGAGGCAAAGGAATGATCCAATAACCAGTGGATCATCACCACGTGTACTCATGTGGCCCAAGACAACTCTTGTTAGGTCCAACAAACGTTTGGGCAAGCAAGCTTTAGAACCAAGCCTCCCGACCTAGTTCTGTGCCATCATCTCGGTGCTCACATGGCCTCCCCATGTGACTCTTGCTAGGCCCAAAAAAGTTTGGACCGGTAAGCCTTGAAACTAGGTCTCCAACCTAGTTTTTGTATCTAATGAGATACAGTTCAAAAAATGCACAACAAAAAATGTGCGTGTGTGTGTGTGATAAAAGAAAAATCAACACAACAAGAGATTGATTTTTTTATTATTCCATTCATTCGCTAATTACATTTCGGGAAGACAGGAGTACACAAATTTGTTACCAAGCTCGACCAAACGAGATTCAGCATCAACCGCCATCTCGAAATGTCGCTCTTCCCTAGGCGAATGGTTCCACCTATCTGTATCGCATCTGCCAGTGAAAGCCGACATGATAGCTCGTTGAGCATAGATGCGACTGTAACGACCCTAAAATTTCTATACCATAGTATATTGTTTCTACCATTCTATTCTGTTCTGATTCTGAGTTATAAGTTATCTAAGTTAAGTTTGAGCAAGAAACTTCTTATAGCTCGCTGGTTAAGACTCTCCACTGTTGTCCCATAGCCTACGTGTTAGAATCACATCAACCCTAATATTTTATTTTATTTTTCTTTTTAACGTTTTGGAAGCCCAAGAGTTTACACGAGTATTACACGGAGATACGAAAATTTGCAACAAAAAAGAACTATGTAAATAAATTATTTAAACCCAGTGGAGTAAATGGCACGAACCTAGATGAATTTGGCCACAACTTGGCCGCCTTGTTCAAAACCAGCGGCCCATCTTGCCCCAAAACCCTCAATCTTTTGCACGTGCATCCATTCAACTCTCATCAACCTCTTTTGATACTTTAAAACTCCTAAATTTAATCAGAGAGCAGCATTCTCTTCCCTTACCCCATTAACCCTGTTTTTAATCCAATTTAATTATCTTTTAATTCATCATACACCCATACCCTTCTCCTATAAATACCCTAGCCTATTCCCATGTTCTTCCCCTCTAAAACATTCAGAAAAATATTCTAAAATTCCTTAAAGAAATTGCCCAAGCTCGCGACGTTACTAGCCAAAGAAAGTCAAGTTCCCTCAACTCTTTCCTCTTCCTACGTTGTTCTACATATTTCATATAGAAAGTCGAAAACTCAAGCTCACCTTCCTCCATACATCGTCAGTCTCGGTTCTTCAAATTGAGACTTCTACTTCTTATTTCGGACGTATTCGTATGAGGGTAGTTATCTTGTAAGTCCTCTTCTCCTCCTTTCTTTTCTATTTTCCCTACTCTGATTGGATCTCCTTGTTTACAATGTCGCCACTCTTTTTCATTTGAACTACGCTAAGTCTCCTTTCTGTCTCTCTCTTTCTTCTCCTACACTTTCATCATAATGCAATATACTAAAGGTTTAAAACAAAACGATTATATATATATATAATCGTTACAACGCCTTGACTTGTTATTCACCTTTTTTATGCTAAATGCTAAACGAAACAAACTACCATCGTACTATTTTTGCAAGCTGTATGCCTCATTTAATCTATGCAATTTCCTTGTCTTTTAAAAATGAAATTTTTTGACATGTTAAACCAACATTAGGAATTAACGTTAAAATACCATAGTTATTTATCCTTATTAAAATACTAGTTACTATGATATGTTACTATTGAACAAGCACAGAGTAATGACCTACCCCACATGTACAGATGGAAAACATAGCACATTTATATATCATCTCTTTTTTTTCTAAAAGAAACGTATTTCGATAAAATACCCATAAATAAAATACAAAATTTTATCCTTTACAAATACGCCCCTACAACTCTCGTTAGGGAATCCCGTTTATGGATGGTGCGGATTATCGCACATTCTGGAGAATAGTAGAGTGAGATGCAGAACTCCTCAAGGAGTATTTAGTCTCGAATAGAATAAAATACGGTTTTAAAGAAAATACGAATTTTAAGGAAAAGTTAAACAAATTGAAAATAACTTAAATTATATATTCGTAATTACAAAGAAAAATAAATTTGTGAAAATTAGATTTTTATAAATGCTTGAAAATGAAAAGATTAATGTTTTAAGAAAATACGCTTAAGTTTCCAAAAGATATATTTTTTCATTAAAATACCATTAACTTTTAAATGCTGGATTTTAACACTAAAATACCACAAAAAATAAAATAATTTTTATAAAAACTCTTGACATTTTAATTAATATATATTTTACCAAAACACCCTCCAGGTTATTTTCGACAAGACTATTTTACATAAAAACCCCTCGATAATTCAAAACATGTAATTATTTATAATAAATAACTTGATAAATCCTTACGGACTTTAGATTAATAATGAGTTTAAACGGTATCATTTCTCTTGAGTCTTGGGGAGCCGAAAAAAGTGGGTGCTTGCCTGTCTAGATAAAATTGCCAAATAATGAAATTTTCGTTGACAATCGTTTTTGAAAAAGTCACAAATTATGCCGCCCATATGTAGGGGTTACCCGATTATTCTCAAGCTTAAGAAGTTTTCAAAAGATAAAATTCTTGCTAAATATAAAATATAATATCGCTTGAATCAAATCATATAGATACATGAACTCAAACTCAAAACTTGAACTTGAAACTGAACTCACACTTGAATTTGAATACCTGAAACTTACATGAAAACTTAACATGAATACTTGAACTTGACATGAATACTTGACATGACTTGTTCTAAAGCTTCATACTTGATCCAACTTGACTTGAACCTTGAATACGATTGACATGAGTTGCACTTGATATGACTACATGATTCTTGACATGAACTCAATTCTGAAAACTTGATATTATACATCATCTTTTGTATTCATAGATTCGATCAAGACTGATAATTTTAATCTTAAATTAATATAAGCTGGGTGTTAAGGGTAATTTGAGTATGAATTCAACGGAATCTCATGAGTCCCATACTTACACCATGAAATCATGAATTCACGAATTTATAAATGAGGGCATGTGGTTCGTTACCCCTGGATTGCAGCCTGTTGGGTTCGAGAACACTCCTGAGATACATTGACGTGCACACTTAAACTCACGTTTGATAGATTACCTTTTAGTGACCTTTGTAAGACACATTGACGGTACATTTCATATTCACGATACCTTTACTATACGGCCATGCTATACTTATTTGCTATGCTCATGTTACATTTCCATATTTACATAGTTTCCTTTAATATTGACATGTTATACTTGTTCATACTTCATTCCATTCATACTATATCACATTACACCTTACATTTCCTTTATATACATCACCCATCCTTTTTGAGGACTTACCGAGCGAAAGTTTGCCGATGGACATTCCATGCATCTTTCTTTATTTCTTGGAATGTTCGTCAGATAATCTAGAAACTAAGGAGGTGAAACCTACTTCAGAGGACTACTCGCAGTTTGAAGCCCAGACCGACTACTAGTTCTTTACTTTAGCTTTTACTTTCATTAAGCTATATATTTAGGCTTTTATGTTGTTGTTTCCCATTCAGATCTTTGTAATCGTTTGAAACTTATGAATTTTGAATGTAAATAAAAAAAATTTGGAAATTTCAGTTTCCTACTTATTCTTATATCATTTTATATTACTTATTTATACTTAGCGTATTTGTTTTGAGAAAGGACCTTCTCGAAATATATATGTCATAGGCCTTGTCACGTTTCTGCTCCCGTCTTTTGGGAAGCGGGGCATGACAGCGACTCAGGATCCTAAGTGAGCGACCTGCACCTATTGGCTAATCAAACCCACTGCATAGAAGGACGTGATCTTGTTCTCGGCATCATCCAAGTCACGAAGGGTCATGGCGGTAGGAAGGGCTGGGATCACATCAAGGATCGTCAAGAAAATAACATGAAGGAGAGGGGAGCGCAATGCAAGAACCGACCCTACATGCCTCTTTAGGCGAGCCATGATGGTCTCTCATTGATTATCATTGTATTCGACATTCAAGAGACGGACGGCAGATGGAAGGACAATCGCTCTAAGTGGAATTACTCTGGGATGATGGGCCATCTCTCTCTCTCTTGCTAGAAGAAGAATGCAAAAGAATAAGAAACCCCCCTCAATTTATAGCAAAAGAAAACACTTAATGAGAACAAACAGGAATCATGCATGCAATTTATTGAATGCAAAATGGGACTGTTTTCTAAGACATTGACCAAAGAAGGCGTTAGAATTCTAACTGTTGAACTCTAGGCCAGTGGGCCTGAACTGGAAATCTAGTTCTTCTTGCATCTAAAAAATTAGATGCATCCATGCAACAACATGATATGTACAAGTTTGTGTATATCCATTGTTGGGGGCATTTGTTAAAATTAAAAATCTTAACCTCCAATTCCTATGAATACTTATAGGTATTTTGATCAAAATTTAATCATGCTTGAAGCCTAAGAATAGGGCTTAAATACAAATGAACAAGTCAAATATTTGTTCAGAAGCAAGTGGGCCCCCTATCTTGGACAGTCCCTTTGAAACAACTCAAAAAATGAGTTGTTTTGGGTATCCCTCATCGGGAGGCCCCCTCCCGATATCGGGAGGCCTCTAAACGAGGGTGTCCGGACACAAAGCATTGTCGGGACCCCTTCGCCAAGAGTTGACCTATTCTTCAAAAGATAGTGAGGATGTTTACTCTATTTAGGACCTCCAACGCTTGAGCATTGAGATAAAGACGAATTTAAACAAAAACAAATATATTTAGAGTTTTAAAATTTAACCAGAAGGTCCTGAGTTGAAGAATTCTGGTAGCGCAAGCGCATACCATTAATTACACCATTATTGTCACAGGATACACCAGGACGAGATGCCATATTAGCTCATTTCAAATCACATCATTATAGTGTGGGGGTTTGTGTATAAAGTAAATACCAGACATAGGTCAAACAAAAGAATGTATATTTTATTCATTTTGTTCAAATTTGTATACGGGTTCAGTGTAAATACATTGACATTTGCAAAAGAATGTTAAAATTACATAGGGCTCTCATGTGAGAGTTATATTGAAATACTTAAGGGTATTTTAGTGTCAACTTGGTAAAGGGCACTGCCCTATTTGGGGGCTAAATCAGCGGTAGGACACCCTAGGTAGGGTCCACACTACCTCCTTTGAGGTAAGGGTATCATCTCATTTGAAATATAAATAATACTTCATTTGAAGTATGGGTGGCATTTCATTTGAAATGCAAGTAGGACACCCTAGGTGAGGTCCACACTAGTCAAGCATGAGCGGGACTGTCATGCCCCTCTTCCCATTCTATGGCGAAGAGGACACGACTGGCCCGCTACGTATTTACTCAGAGAAAAATACGCTAAGCGTAACTAAGCAATATAAAAGAAAATACACAAGAGACAAGGTATAATAAAAACAACAATTTTTATTTATTAACCTTCTTTTGTACAATGTATGAAAAGGAAATACAACTGAAATAAAAAAAATGATGCCTAAACAATGGCATGACAGGAAATAAAAAGTACTGAATGGAAAATATACAATGAAACTAGAGCTCTGGTTCTTCAGCAAGCTGATCCAAGTCTTCTGCAGATGGCTCGATCTCTGTCGGGTCCAAACCACCTGACGACGTTCAAAGAAGAAAGAAATAGAATGTCGTCAGCGAACAGATCGCTCGGTAAGTCCCAAAGATAAGGGAGAAGTAGAAAAGAAGAAAGAGAGAGAGAGAGAGAGTAGCTTTTAATGTTGTATTATATTGTTGTAATGTTGTATTAACGTTGTTATTTGTAGCTTGGTACAGAAAAATGCCAGTGTATACGAGAGGGGTCTCAGTATGCTAGAGACCAGGGCAAATGGAAATACAAGGCTCCGTTATACAACTCGGAACAACGATAATTGGATTCATGTTAGGTGTCTTAATCTTACCGTCTCGTGCCACTTTTAACACATTCCGTACCAATCTACCCCTTAAACCCCGTAGTGTTTTATTTGTATTGTTTTGTACTGTAAATTGTATTGAATGTATAATTGAAAGACTGACCGAAACTATGATATCAGTAAACGGATGTAACTGTAGAATCATGTAAATGGAATAACTGGAGAACCATGTAAATGGAATGTATATCCATGGTTCGGTTCGGTCAAGTTGTATAAATTGATAATTGGATTCATGGATTCATGTTGAATTGTAATATTGAAAATTGTAGATTGTACTTGAATCATATTCAAGTCAAATATAATCAGACTCAAACCCGAGTCAGACAATTAGAAATGTAAATCGAAGTCTTGATTATTTCTTAAACCTATTTTTACTAGGATTCTTAGGGTAATTTATAGAACTTGAGGGGGTTTTCTGTAAAAATACTTGTATATACTTTTCAAAATACACCTCAAGTATTTATTATTCGTCTTTAGAGTTGTAATGAATGTGGATTTTATATTATGATATTTCTAGTGAAAATATCCTAGTTTCATAAATAAAGGTGTTTATTTGTAATATTCATTGATATGGAATTCATGGTATTTTAGTGTAAAATTGATTCTTGTGATTTTTAGAAAAAGATGGAATATTTATATCATAACAAAATAGGTATTTTAATAATAAATATACATATATTTATACAAAAATAATTTTAATATATTTTTTATATTCTAAAAATCTCATTTTATTAAGATGTCGTATTTTAAATCTTTCGAGACCGAATGCTCCTTACGGAGGTCTGAATCTCGCACTACTAAGCCCGAGGATGTGCGATAAACCGCACCATCCCGAACAGATTCCCCAAAGTAGGTTGTAGCGGCGCTTTGCAAAGATTGTAAATACTAAATCCTTTAGAAAACGATTTTATGAAGTAAATGGTATTTATTTGTAAAGGTGTATATTTTCCGTATTGTATGTTCTAGATTCTCCTAAATCAACTAGTCTATTCCTAACTGGTCTAAAACGACAAGTTGTGAGATGCCTCAAATCGCCTCTTCACCGCCAATTGTGGCCAGGTAAGTACAAGTGAAGAAAGGAGGGATCACTCACGAATCACCGTGGGACGGGCCTTTTAAAGTTACCTTTCTCACTTGCCTAGCCTAGACACCACAAAGTCAGGTTTAGATAAACGACCGATGTCCACAACTTATCGTATTTTCATAATAAGTGGTACTTTTTCTTAAAAGTGTATCAAATCTAAATCTTTTAGAAATGGTTTTATTAAATATATGGTATTTAAATGAAAATGTTTATTTTCTCGTATTCTAGGTTCTCGGGGGTGTTGCATTTGAGTGTGTGAGGAGGTAGGTCGTTATCTCGTGATCTACTTTAAATGTATAGCAACTTTGATAGGGTTAAATGAAGGATTGAAACAATGTGGTATTTAAGTGAAAAATACGATAAATTGAAAAAGCTATTATTTCATGTGACGAAACTTGATCAAATTGTTTGATTAGTGTTTAATAATCAAACAATTTGATCAAGTTTCGTCACATGAAATAATAGCTTTTTCAATTTTGTATTTTTCACTTAAATAATCAACATGAGGAAGTTTAAGTATGATTGTATTAGTGAGAAGTGGAACTTTATAGAAAACCGAATCGGAAATCGGATTTGTCCGATTTCGTCGGGTTTTTTGTAATTTCGTATTTTGAGAATGGAAAAGAGAGATAGAAAAGGGACTTACGGGTTTTAGGTTACTCAAGAGAGTGAGAGGGAACTAGAGGGATCGTCGGTGTGTTGCGTCGTTGCCGATAGTTCCTAAGATGATCGCCGGAAGTTCCGCCGGAATTTCGTCGGAGCTTCGCCTTGAGCTTATTTTCAAAGTACACGATATTTGGAAAAATTTTGAGAGAGTGGGCTCAGGATTTTGGGGTGAGAGGGTAGTGTGTAGGGTTGGTATTTATAGGGTTAGGCTAGGGTTAGGGTAGATGAAAAGTTTAAAATAAAAGTGTGATAAAATGTAATAAAAATGTATTAAAAGTGGAGTAATTAGGGTTTTTAAAGAGCTCTGGAAATGGTCTGAGGCTGAAATTTTACAGGTGCATAGGGAATATGAAAAGACACAACTTTCATGTTGGGGTCGTCGCCGGAATCGGCCGACTCGGCCGTGACTCGGTCTGAGGACTGAGTTAGACCGAGTCAAGGCTGATTTGGCCGATTCCCGGCCTAGTCAGGCAGCCGGGATCCCCCCCGACGGTTCATCTAACTCCTGGAAATGTTACATCTTTGGGTGTAGTGGGGTTTTTGTGAGTTATGCATGTATAAACTCTTGGTATTCTAAAGGTTTTAAAAAAAATCAATATTAAAAATAATGTGGGGTATGGGATTTGAACTCTAGTGGCTTGGTTTAGCAGTGCAAGGTATTACCAATAAGCTACAAGCTCCTTCTTGTAATTATGGAGCTAATTAATTACTTAAAGTAATAACAGTAAATATAAATACCCCAAGTATACATTAATTTTAAAGCAAATTTTTGTACACTAAAAATGGAGTTGTTACATTCTTTTAACTTGTAATTAAAAAGCAAAATATTTACTTATAACTTGTGCTCAGGCTAAAATACCCCTTTATGGATTTTTTGAAATTTCTTTGTAAAAACTTGTATTGGAAATTTGGGGTTATTACAGGGACACCCTGGATGGGGTCCACAATACTTCATTTGAAATAAGCACTTCATTTATAGTGTAGATGGGATCCACACACGTTTAAGGAAACGAAGATATTTCCATTTAGGGAGGCCCATAAGGGCCTTCCAAGGGACTGGGAGGGGGTCTCGAAGCAGCCAGGAGGCCATTTTATGGACTCTCGAAGGATGCTTCAAACCATATCAGAAAAAATTGATATAGAGTTTTCTTAAATGAAACGCATTTATTTTTAGTTTCATGCACATACTAAAAATGTAATATCATTCTCAGTAGTTTGTGCAGTATGAACACATGGATTTGTGTTCAGGAGTAAAACATGGCCTTTTAGAGCCATGTTCATAAGATGAATACACTGCATTCATAGGAACAAATGTGTCTTGCACATCTGATTCATGAATAGGGTTTTCATATTCATGAAGATTCTGAAAGCATGTTTTTCATATCTCAGGCCATGAATGGAGGGTTCTATTCATACATATCTATTATGGACATGCATCATGCACGGACATGTTTCATGTCTGAAAATGAATAGGTTTTTTTTCTATTCATATGACAGAAGACATGATTTTTCTTGTCCTGTGAATAGGATTTTCCTATTCACGGATATTTTCAGGGATATATTTTTATGTCTCAAGGTGAATGGAAATATTCTATCCACAGAAATAATATATATATATATATATATATACATATTTCTGTTAAATATGCAAGGAATAGGATGTCATATTCCAAAATATGTAAGACATGGGATGACCCATATTCTTGGTTCAGTCCATCTTGGTCAAGAATATATTGTGTTCTAGGGCTTCTTTTTCCCTATAAAAAGCCATGGTTATGAATTTCAAGCTCTTTTGTCTAAGATCTGGAAACTTGAACAAGATTCCATCCTCGTTTCTTTGATCGGAGAGAAAGACAGAGAGAATGAGATTGAGATTAGGACCGGAGAGAAAGAAGAGTGAAGGAATAGGCTTATCTCATTCCCATATTCTCACCTTCTTCTTTTCTTCTTCTTCTTCTTCTTCTTCTTTCCTCTTCTTAGAAATTTTATCAATGTTCTAGGGTTTTGAGCACAAAAGGTTCGATCCTTTGATCGATTGCTTATATGAGAGTATTTATATCTCTCTATGACTAGAGAGTAGTGCATAACTACTCTCTTGATATCAGGGAAAGTGGGAGGGGCTGGAAATCTTTCCACTATCTCTTGAAGAATAGGTCAAACCTATTCTGGAAAAGAGATCTCGACATTATCTAGTGTTGAGACACCCCTATTAGGGGCCTTCCGAAATCAGGAGGGGGCTTCCCGAGCTTTGGAGGGGCATCCTGATGGGGATGCCCCAAATCAACTCAATTTTGAGTTGAGAAAACTCAATTCTGAGTTGCATTCAGGAGATCCCGATAAAAGGGTGCTTCAAATCAACTCAATTCTGAGTTGATGCAACTTAATTTTGAACTGCACAAAAACAGGAAGCTTCCTAGGCATGGGGTCCCACCAATGATAAACAAGCTTTTGGCTTGCTTTGATCATGTTTTAATCAAAGATTTGATCACTGGGGTGTATTTTTGTAAAATTATTTATATAAGTAGTTTTCACATTTTAAGAATTAAAATTTTAACTCCAACATGAGAATTTCAACCCTCCCCCACTTCCCCTGGTATCCAGAAAGTAGTTACCCCTACTCCCCACTCATAGAGGTATTCTGCTTCCTAGAATACGGTGGCGACACGAGACGAGGCCCGCAACGTATTTATTAGGAGAAGATCATTTCCCTTAATAAATACGTTAAGCGTATGAAAACAGTATAACAATATGCAAGAATAAACAAGAGTAATTAAAATTTAACAGCAATTTTATTTACATTCACTTTCAAGTACAGATATCTAAAATAAAAGATACAATAACTGAAAGATGCTTAAACAATGGCATACTGGAAATAATGCAGAAAGGAAATTAGTAGTCGAGCTGAGTGGTGAGCTGATCGAAATCCTTCTGGCTGGACTCGATCTCCTCAGAATCATGTCCTCCTGACCAACATTCCAAAGAAAAGAAATAGAGAGAATATCGTCAGCAAAATAGTGATCGGTAAGTCCCCAAAAGAAATAAGTAATGGTGACTGAAGGTATGAACAGAAACTAAGTAATAATAAACATGTAAGGTTGTATGTAAAAATATCTTAAGTATGTTATTTATATGTATAAGGTTAACTATTCTAACGTGGTTGTTTGTAGTTTGATAAGGAAGGTATGCATGTATACGAGAGTAGTCCGACGTATCCCGCGGACCAAAGGTACAGGAATACAAAGCCCCGTCAAATCCATGGGAAAACAGCACAGGATATTCATGTTAGGTGTCTTTTAGTGAACACTCATGCTACATCATATATTCTTTATCAATCTACCCCTTATCCCCACGTATTTTATTGTATAGAGCAAGTTTACAGGTCTTGACCGAATCCATGAATATAAAGATTACAAGTTCAGGTTCAAATTGTGTTCAATATTCATGTCAAGTCATATTCATGGTTCGGGCAAGTCAAGTTCAAGTTCAAATTCAAATGTTCAAATTCAAGTTAGAATCGAGTTTGGGTTTAAGTTCGAGTTCAAATCAACTTCGAATTTGAGTTCAGGTTCTAGACATATCTTATTAAAAGATTTAACTTTTGAAATTCTTATATTTGGAAAATATTGACAACCGCTACATATGGATGGTAGGATTTGTGTCTTTTTAAAAGACGATTACCATTGATAATTCTTTTAATGTTATCTAGACTAGATAGGTAAGCACTCACTTTCTCCGGCTTCCGAGGCCTAAAGAATTGGTACCGCTTAAAACATTATTAATCTAAAATCCTTAAAAATTTATTAATTTGTTTATTATATGTTTTTACATGTTTGCATTTCTCGAGGGGTTTTATGTAAAATGTTTTAATTTAAAAATAAAAGTCAAGGGTGTTTTTGAGAAAAAAAATGCTAATTAAGAAGTCGAATTTTATAAAAATATATTTTAGTTTTGGTGATATTTTAGTGATAAAACTTAACCGTTAAAATTTAATGGTATTTTTATGAAAAATCTATCTTTTCTAAACTTGATGGTATTTTCTTAAAACTTTAATCTTTTCTTTTAAAAATCTAGTTTTCATAAATTGTTTTATTTGGAAATACGGATATATGATTTAAATAATTTTTCAATGTTTAAATTGTTTTAAAAGTCGTATTTTCTTTTAAACCGCATTTTATTCTTTTCGAGACTGAATTCTCCGTGAGAAGTTCTGCATCTCACTCTACTATTCCAAGAATGTGCGATAATCCATACTATCTATAAATAGGTCCCCTAATGAGAGTTGTAGAGATGTATTTGCAAAAGATTTAATGTAACGATTTAAAAACGTATTTTTAGAAAGTGGGGTTATTTTAATGTAGTACGTTTCTTGAGGGGAAAAAACATATAGCTATAGTATTGTGCTATGTTTTCCATGTGTGCGTGATGGATAGGTCGTTACTCCGTACATGATCTACAATCTTTTAACAAGAAACTACCATAATGATTAATAAAAGATTATGGTATTCATTTGTTTGTTTATTTTCTTTCCAAACTATTTTAATAATCGTGGTATTAACAATGATGTTTTACGATATCACAAAAAATCGTTTTAAGGTCATATAAGATTAACAAGGTTATGCAAGGCATAATAATAAGAATAATATAATGGCTTTACTTTTGTTAAGTGCACTATATATAAAATATATAATGATGTCATTTTAATTATTACACATTTTTCCTAATATATATCGATGGATAAGAAAAGGAGAAAAGAAAGATATCAAGAGGTTTAGGACTTACGAAATACGCTCGGAACCATGCAAGAAGATGCACGGAAGAAATTCGATCGATGGAGCTTTGATATTTGGAGGCTTGAAAGAACTTGAGCTAACCTTGTGGCTTGAAAGGAACTTGATAAAATTGTTTTTAGAGAGGAGATATTTCAGTATAGTTTTGAGGGGAGAACTTGGGGATATGTTGGGTATTTATAGGGAAAAAAAGAAGGTTCATGGTTAATAAAAATTGTGCTTAAAAGAATTAAAACAAGTTAAATGAGATAAATAAAAGGGTTTTTGTTTGCAAAAGCTTTAAACAATAAAATGGGTAGTGGGGTGTCAAAGAGTCGCCTGGGTAGAGCAAGGGTCAAATTAGCCATAACAAAACTGCTACGGGCGGTTGATGGGCGGTCTACCTTGAGGCAATTGCCTCGGGGTTCGTGCCAAGTGTTAATTTGGTTTTAATTATCCCATTTATTCACTTTATATCTGTTGCAACTCTTCATTTCTCTTTGTAATGCCCGTGCAAACTTTTGGGGTTCAAAAATGTTAAAAAGAAAAATATTAAAATAATTGAGCTGATGGGATTCGAACAAGCAGGATAAATAACAGCAGTGGAGATTCTTAACCAGTGAGTTACAAGTTATTTCTTGTTTTGATTTAACAAACTTAACTTATAACTTATAGTCAGAGCTGAAATTAACTTTTATAAATATTGAATGTGATACAATTGTACTGGGATTTCAGGGTCGTTATATTCTACCCTCCTTATAAAAATTCCGTCCTCGAAATTTACACAAGAACTAAACTTCAAACATATGAGGGTATCGAGTACGCATATCATCTTCCCGTTCCCAAATTGATTCTCCAAGTGAATTTCTTCTTCACATCACTCGAACTAACTTGAACACCTTGTTCCGCAATGTCTTCTCCTTCCGATCTAGTATCTCGACTGGCTGTTGCTCGCAAGTCAAATCGGTCTGCACAGTGAGCTCTGAGTGATCAAGTATGTGGCTGGGGTCACACACATAATGGCGTAGTTGAGATATATGGAATATGTTGTGCACACCTTTCAATGATGGTGGTAGTGCCAAACAATATGCCACTTCTCCTACCCGTTCTAATATATCGAATGGATCGATGTATTTTTGGCTAAGCTTTCTTCATTTTCCAAAATGAATAATTCCTCTATTCAGAGAGATCTTGAGGAATACATGATCTTCAGGTTGAAACTCTAAGTGTCGACGCTTCGCATCTGCCCAATGTTTCTGCCTATCTTATGCTATGCACAACTTTTCTCCGATCGTGCGAACTATATCCACTGTTGCTACGATCATATCTAGCCCAAGGAGTTCTTGATCTCCAACATCGTTCCAATTCAAAGGTGAGCGACATTTTCGACCATAGAGTGCTGCAAACAGTAGCATCCCAATGCTGGACTGGTAGCTGTTGTTGTATACAAACTCGAAGAGGTGCAGCTGATCTTCCCACGATCCTCCAAAGTCGAGCATACAGGCCCTGAGCATGTCTTCTAGGATCTGAATTGTCTTCTCGTACTATCCATCAGTTTGGGGATGATAAGCTCGTGCCCAGTCTGATTTGAAGACTCTACCAAAACTAGAATCGAAAATCCGGTGTCCCGGTCGGAGGCGATGCAAACCGGCACTCCATGAAGTCTCACGATCTCCTGCATGATTCATGAATATTAAAACAAGTAGGGTAAAATTTGAAGGTTTAAATCTTACTTTGGATTTGATTTGCCTCCATGTACTTCCTTGCTAAAACTTTTGTTGACTGGCCAACTCAGAATGGAATAATGTGAGCCGACTTGGTGAGTCGATCCACAATAACCCAAACTGCGCCGTTACCCTTCGTGCTACGAGGGAGTGCAATTATGAAGTCTATAGTAACGTGCTACTATTTCCATTCTAGGATAGATAACGGTTATAGTAAACCAGCAGTTTTGTGATGCTCAGCCTTCATTTGCTGACAGACTAAGCACGTATCCATGCTCCGAGCTACTTCTTTTTTCATGTTGTGCCACCAGTAATACTTTCGAAGATCCTTGTACATCTTTGTGCCGCCGGGGTGTACAGAATAAGAAGAGCTGCGAGCTTGTTTCATCAACTCTTCTCAAACAGGGCCGGCTGGCATGCATGAACGGCTCTCATACCGCAAGGATACATCCTCGTGAATGATGAAATCAGTTCGAAATCCACTCTTTACTTATTCTCTGATCTTCTGCAACTTGGCATCGCCTGCTTGAGCTGCTTTTATTTGATCTACAAGCGTGGACTGAATCTGTAGATTCGTCAAGGATGATATAATACCTAGCACAAATACTTCAATCTCCGATCCATGAAGCTCCTGCTATAATTTCCACTATGATGTGGGATTCATCGCAGACGGCTGGCGACTCAAGGGATCTGGAACTATGTTTACTTTCCCTGGATGATATTGAAGGTTGATGTCGAAGTCTGCCATGAGTTCTAGCCATTTTCTTTGCCGCATGTTAAGCTCATTCTGAGTAAATATACATTTCAGACTCTTGTGGTCGGTGTAGATATTAACTTGCTCACCCAACAAATAATGTCGTCAGATCTTGAGAGAGAAAATAACCGCTGCCAATTCTAGATTATGGGTGGGATAATTGCGCTCATGTGTCTTTAGCTGCCTGAACGCAATAGCTACAACTTTGCCACGTTGGTGTAGCACATATCCCAATCATTTCCCTAAGGCATCATAGTGAACTTCAAAACCGCCGGATCTTTCTAGTATAGTAAGAACAGGTGCAGAAGTTAGTCTTGTCTTTAGCTCGACAAAAGTTTTTTCACATGCTTCCGACCACACGAAGGCTTCATCCTTACTAGTAAGCTTTATCAAAGGTGCTGCAATTTTTGAGAATCCTTCAATGAAGTATCAATGGTGCCCAGTTACACCCAAGAAACTTCTGATGTCCTTAACTGAATTTAGTGTCGACCATTCCCTGAAAGCCGATGCCTTGGCGAGGTCTACCAAAATATCTTCTCCTGATATGATGTGCCTGAGAAACCTGACTTTGTCTAGCCAAAACTCGCACTTGCTATACTTGACGTAGAGTTGATGTTGTCATAGCGTCTCCAGAACCATGTATAGGTGATCGACATGTTCTTCCCGAGTCTTCGAATAGACCAAGATTTCGTCTATGAAGATGATAACAAACTTGTCTAAGTACTCACGGAAGACTATGTTCATCAGGTTCATAAAAATAGCTGGTGCATTGGTTACTCCGAATGACATCACAAGGTATTCATAATGTCCATATCGGGTCATGAACGCCATCTTCGAAATGTCTGACTCCTTGACTTTCACTTGATGATAGCCTGAACAAAGATCTAACTTAGAGAAGACACAAGACCCACTCAGCTGATCGATGTGAGATAGAAGATACTTGTTCTTAATAGTAACCACGTTCAGCGCCCGATTGTCAATGCATATCCGGTAAGTACCTTCCTTCTTCTTCACTAGCAACACCAGAGATCCCCAAGTTGAGGTACTGGGTCTGATCCAATATTTCTTTAGAAGTTCGTCTAACTGGATGCAGAGTTCTTTCAATCCTTCTGGACTTAATCGATATGGAGCTTTTATCATGGGTTGTGCACCAGATTGTAAATCAACACTAAATTCAAGAGCTTGATCGAAGTAAACCCGATATATCTTCAGGGAAAACATTCTCAAACTCTCGAACTACTTCGGGCTTGTCTCCTTCAGCTTGTAGAGAGGACACTTCTGCGATTTTCGGTCTGGCTCGGTAGCTTCCTGGCTCTAAGGTTCTATCTCCACTTTTGAAATATAAATCCGGATGATTTGGTGTTTGCAAAAATTACCTTCCTTTGACAACAGTCAATAGTAGCATAAAATACATCCAGCCAATCCATTCCAAACACAAAGTCGAAATTCGGTATGTCCAGCACTTTGAAATTTGCGTAGAATTCTCGGACGCAAACTACAACTGGACACTGATTATATCCCATAGTTGCCTTCAAAACTCCATTCCCTGAACTAACGTTGCAGCTTGAAATGAGTGGCTTAACAGGGATCGTATGCGTTCTTATGAACCGTTATGACATGAAACAATGTGAAGCTCCAGTGTTGAAAAGTGCGAGTGCAGGAAAGGTGGATACTAATATAGTACCTAAGTTTTGTGAGGCAGCATTTAGGTATAGGAAAAGACAATGATGTACTAGTATTGAAAGACTGAAAAGATGGGAAGGAATTACCTATGATGACTTGTCCTGTGGTTTCGGCCTCTTCGAACGACATTACAAAAGCCTGACGTCTCGGCACATTCCTCTGTCCTTGTGGAACATTTCTCTGTGTCTGATGGTATTATCGCTGGGGTTGTGTTGGCGGTCCATGATGAGCTAGTGCAGGAAGACCTAGGAGGGATGTGAGTGCCTGAATAGCTGGCCTTTGTGGTGCTTGTAAAGCGGGTCTCTATGCAGGAACTGTGTTGCTTCGATATGGGCATGCTCCTATAAAGTGAGTAGATGCTCCACAAACCAAACACATGCTATTTGCACGCCTGCAGTCCTACACCAAGTGTCCGGCCCTTTTGCAGTAATGGCGGTAATCTGGACTGCCTATGTTAAATGATCCTCCTTGCCTCTTGGGCGTGAAAGCTGGCCTTGAAGAGGCTCCTTCGGTCATCTGGTTCACAGGTCGTTTGATTCCGGATGACTGCGTCTTACCCTTCTTCTTGACCATAGTTTCATAGCGGCGTGCTGCCTTCAATGCGAGTTCATGAGTCGGATAGTCTCCTGTTGCTAGTGTCACCTGAAACTCTGGGTATAAGCCCTATTGAAAACGTCTAGCCAGAATCTCATCGATAGGAATCAACATGCCGTGAACCTGTTATGATGTTGATGTCAGAACAATTACGTGCTTAAGGAACAAAAGTTGAGAAGAATTCCTTACCTGCTAAGCATAATAAACTCGGCATCATTATCATCTACTGATTTGACCCACATAGAGCCTTATTGCAGGTGGATGAAATGTTGTTCCATATCCAATCAAGCGGTTTCCGAAAAATACTTTGCATCGAAATGATCGCGAAATTTCTTCCACTCTATTGGCTGTACAAGATAGCTCTCATCAGCCTCCAACCAGACTCTTGCGCTGTCCTTGAGATGGAGCTCTGCAACACGAATTTCTAGCACTTGAGCTGCTGCAAGATCATCCTCGATGCCTTGAGCCCACTCCTCGGCCTCCTCGGGGCTCTCCTTCACTGAAAATTTCTTTAGGTGTAACGCCCGAAATTGTTTCACACCTGGTGCCTTAGCTTCAGGACGAGCTAAAAGGATTGCAGTTTGCTGCTGCTGGCCCTCCAGAAGACTCGTGATGGTTTTGAAAAGCACCGTCTGTTCATTGATAGGAGCTATAATGGTATGTGGAAGTGGTAGAGTATGCGGTGGTGTGTTGCCATTGACGTTAGTGCTAGTGTTGTTGGGAGAATCTATCACCTTGATAGAAAAGACAGATTATGATAGATTCAAGAGATTTGAAATGCAAGGAATGTAAAGTTGCCGAATTTTATAATTCTTGTGGTATATTTCTTAAGACTTTGGGCCGGTTTGGTTGTCCGGAAGTACCAGAAGAGGGAAGTAATATTAAAGTAGCTTCCAAAAAAGTTGTCATGAAAGTTGACCTAAATCTTATTTCTAGCGTTTATTTGTATTTTTTTTTGAAAAAAAGTAAAAAATGAAGTAATATACTATGTTTCTTTTATAAGAAAAACAAACAAAAAAGTATTTTTTAATAGTACTATACTATTACTTCATGCAAGTAATAAAGAGAATCATTAAATAATTAATGCTTTTTCTTGTTCCTTATGCTCCATGGTTATTTTCCATCCAAAATGAAGGGAAGAAAATCTTGGAAGTAACCATACCATATAGGATCCACCTCATCACCATGAAGTAACTTCCAAACCCTACATCTGTCAATACAAACACGTGAAGTACATAAAGTAAGCTTACTTCCAGTACTTCCATGTTACTTCCGTGCAAACAAATATGCCCTTCATGCAGAACTGACCTGCATGGGCTACCAATAAAATCTGTCATGCCTCGCTTCCCAGAAGACGGCGACGGCATATGACGAGCCCTGCAACGTATTTACTAGGAGAAGGTCATTTTCCTTAATAAATATGTTAAGCGTATAAAAGCAATATAATAATATACAAAAACTAACAAGAGTAATTAAAATTTAACAGCAACTTTATTTACATTCACTTTCAAGTTCAGATGTCTGAAATAAAAGAAATAATAACTGAAAGATACCTAAACAATGGCATACTAAAAATAATGCAGAAAGAAAACTAGTAGTTGAGCTGAGTGGTAAGCTGAGTGGTGTCCTCCTTGCTGGGCTCGATCTCCTTAAAATTCTGTCCTCCTGACGAACATTCCAAGGAAAAACAACAGAGAGGAATGTCTTCAGTGAACTAGCACTCGGTAAGTCCCCAAAAAAAATAAGTAATAATGACTGAAAGGTATGAACAGAAAACCAAGTAGTAATGAACATATACGGTTGTATGTAAAAGTACCTTATGTATGACATTTATATGTATAAGGTTAACTATTCTAACGTGGTTGTTTGTACTTTGATAAGGAAGGTATGTGTGTATAAGATAGTAGTCTGATGTATCCCGTAGACCAAAAGTACAGGAATACAAGGCCCCTTCAAACCCACGAGACAAGAACACAGGTGTAGGGTGTTTTTCATTGCTTGTCAAGTGCATTACGGATTCCCCCTGCCTAGGGTAAGCTAGGGTTTATTGATTGTAGGGATCCAAATCTCCGGCAGCCACGGACTAAGCTGCCGTTAATTACCCCTTACCTTTGGAGTTGAAACCTCCGATTGACGGGTCGAACTGGTCATGCGAACTCAATGTGCAGTGTGCGTGCGTGTGTCTTAAGGGGTTTGGGTATATCGAGGTCCTCGTAGAGTTTACGGGGGTTCCGCTACCCGGATAGCGGGCTAGGGGTCAAGGGGGCTAGCAGCCCCCTTGCTGGGTGCGGGAAACGCCCCGTTAGAAATTTTTATTAACAAGAAATGTGTTTTGAGTGCGAGGCATGCGGTAAAAAGAAGGATGAGGAGCGTCCTAAGGACACGTGAGATGGCACGTAGGCGGTGGGCACCAGTGGGCCATGTGTGTGGCGCGTAGGCGCCGGACGCCAGCAGGTCACGCGTCCTGCACACAGGCGCTGGGCATCAGCGGTTCACATGCTTGGCGCGTGGGCGATTGGTGCCAGTGGGTCATGCACCTTATATGCTGACGATGGGCGCCAGCGGGTCATGTGCATGGCACGCGGGCGTTTGGCGCTGGGCGCCAGCGGATCATGTGCCCGGCACGCAGGAGCTTAGGCGCCAGCGGTTCACGTGCATGCCGCATTGGTGCTGGGTGCCAATGGATCACACGCCCTGCACGTGGGTGATGAATGCCCACGGAAAAAGGGGCTTAGCCTCTAAATTGGGTGTTGAACTCCTAAGTGACTTTTAGAGTTAAACTCCTAAAAAGGGTCCTTTGTGGAGTTAAACTTCTAAAAGATCTGGATTTTGAGGTAAAACTCTTTTGAGAATTTGGATCTTGGAATTGAACTCCGTAAAGATTGGTTTGGAACTAAACTCCTAAAGAGAAGAGATTCTTGTTCTGAAGTTAAACTCCCAAAATATTTTCGAAGATAATGAAAGGGCACCCCTTCCTTCTCCCTTGAGCCCTTGATCCTCTCTTAAGCCTTGGATCTTCCCAAAATGGTATTTTTGGAGATAGATCTCTTTCTTCCTTCTCTCTATTGATTGGATCTTGGAGAAAGAGGGTGGTGGGATTTAAAAATCTCCCTTTTTAGAGATTTGCTGGGAGATTTGAACTCCTCTTCAAAGGTTTTATGGTGAAAAATAGTTTCTTTTTAGGGAAAGAAGAGTTAAGCTCTTGATTTAATTCAAAAAAAGAGAAGAAGGTTTAAAATCTTGAAGAATGAGGAGAAGGCACAGAACCCTAGAAAAATATGGGAAGAATCTTGTTTGTTATCATTCATCATGATGCCTTATATATGCTTTACATTTTACATATGATCCCTTGGGCTTTTTAAAATGGCACATGTGCCTTTCCCATGCCATATATATTTTTTCTTTTGAATATAAGCCATGGGTTTTTACATAATTTGGGTTTGTTGCCCATTTTACTACATTTATTTATAAAAATTACATTAAGCCTATTTATAGTTTAACAATTATTCCTTTAGCATGAGGGGCCGGCCTCTTCATGCTTGGGCTTGACCTGGGCATGTGTCCACTTGCTTGGACTTTGGTTTAGTCTTGGGCCAACTTACTTTGGGATTGACTTTGACTTTGACCTGATCAGCCGGGGTGTAATTTTTGACCCCAACAAAGTGCCTCCCATTAATAAATGCACACCGCGTGTATGGGTTGTGTGCATGAAATTGATGGACCTTCTTCTATATGGGGATTGATTTGGCTTGGTTCCCTACGGAGGTCGGCGCTGCCATTTTTACGACGTGGACAGTCGATACTGGCATATTAGCAACATGGACGGTCGGTGCTGCCATTTTAGCGACGCGGATGATCAGTGTTGCCATTTTATCGATGTGGACGATCGGTGCTGCTATTTTGCGACGTGGATGGTCGGTGCTGCCATTTTAGCGACATGGACGGTCGGTGCTACCATTTTAGCGACGCTGACGATCGGTGCTTCCATTTTAGGGACGCAGACGGTCGGTACTGCCATTTTGCGACGTGGATGGTCGGTGCTGCCATTTTAGCGACGTAGATGGTCTTGCTGCCATTTTTATGACATGGACGGTCGGTGCTGCCATTTTTGCGATATGGACGATCGGTGCTTGTCACGACCCGAAAGTACGGAACGCGACTGGCACTTAGATTACGAGACGTCTAAAGGCGTACCGTAACCTAAGTCAGCCAAAGCCCAGAAAAATCTAAACCAAAATCAAAAGCGAGTGAAGGAAAACCTTTAATGAAAACGATTTTCAAATCAATTAAGTTGCAAAGAATCCCTTTTTTAAAACATCATAAATTTCCGAAAATTTCGGCAGAGTCTCCCCTGTATTTTCTATCCCCCAAAATGGGTACAACAAGATAATAAACCTGTAATCATAAAAATGGCATCCCCAAGCGGGAGCTAGCTCTTCGCCCAAGGCGGATCACAACCACATGCAATATAATAGCAATATCAAGAAAAGAGTATAAAAGAAACGCAAAATATCAGAAAACACAACGCCGGCTCAAGTGAGCTCGACCCAAAAGAAACCACATATATACAATCTCTCAGTCTCATCACTAGGTCGCATATACAATATAAAGTGGTAGATGGAGAATACTAGATACACTGATAAAGCAAAAAGAAATAAAGTGTGCTCGCAACCCACCTACGGGCGATGTCGCGAGTCTGAGCAAAAGGAGCCGATGATAAGATAGCCGCCGCTACAAGACTGATGAGTCCGACCTGCAAGACACTGTGGCACAACGGGGGTGAGTTGCCAGCTCGTGAGTAAATATAACATTTAATAAGGCAATCGTAAGAATGCACGCAATGCACCACAACATGCATGTCCATATGTGATATAATATCTCTAGTATGCATGCACATGTATGCAATGTCATTTCTAACTCTTTAAGTGTTTTAAATGCTAAGGGTACTGCGTTCTTAACTTTTAGAAAATGAATATCTGTATAATAGCTAAGTACCATCAAGAAATCATCTGAAAACCCGTGTCATGCATCGACACCAAATAGGAATCATATCTGTCTCAATATCGGGCTCCGTCAGTCCGGATCGGCCCATATCATCCAATCTCACGACAACGGTCGGTATCCTCCGGATATCCGCCGCGCCAGACATCACCGGTAGGTAGTCTTCCCCTGCCAGGCTCATCGTCTACATCTCGATCTTCTTGTCCCGGGGTACCATACCGGCCCCACCATGTACCCGAGACGGTTCATCCACTCCTCGAATCGGGTCTCGAAATCCAACAGAAAACATGAAAACTCATGGTGGACGACACATACATCACGAGAAAACCGCAACTTTGTTTTAAAAATGATGAATATAAGTTTTTGTTAAATTCTTGCGGTTCTCCCCAAAAATCCAGAAATCGCAGCAATACTGAAATCCTCCAGAAAATCATAATGTTCACATGTTATATATGATAAATGTCTATGATATCAATGTATATGATGTGAGTTTTGGCTAGAAATCTATGTAGATATGATGGTAATGCGAGGTATATGCATGCTATGCAATTCCATATATCATGTATGAATGCAAATGGCGTTATTAAGTTAAACAGGTTCTATAGTGCACGTGGCATGGCAATTACCAAAGGCGTGTGTGTCACATGAATAGTGCACGTGCAACAGATGCCAATGGTAATGGTGTTCGTGTCCTACGAAGTGATATCGCATAAGTATAGATGAATGTCCATGCAATCTAATATACTGTTCGCTATAAGGGTATGCAGTGTACATGAATGGATAAGCTAGCTAACAATATAAATCTTGCAAAAAGTAGGGTAATCCTAACTAGAGGGGGCGCCTCGCGCCATTCAGATGATTCCCCCATAGATGAATACATCTACTCACCTGAAATCCCCGCTAACCCGATCCGACCACCGCCTTGCCTTTACGTGCCATGTCCGATGTTTCCCCGACCGATCCTATATTTGCACAATACCAAGCATAAGATTACAAAACCTAGAACGATGCAAGTCACAATATACAGTTATCGACGCTCTCGAATTAAACATAGCATTCACTCGGTGCGCGGGAAAACGCACGAAAATCGCTAACCTTTAACTAGAATCGTCATTTCGGGGAAATCGACAAAACTACAACCGGACTAGACGAAACCCCGCGTTCGCGCACTCTAATAGTCCTATACGAAGCTAATTATATCGCTAACATAACGCAATTTGATCGCATTCTAATTTTGTAAAAAAATCTAGTAAGCAAATTCAATACCGATTCAATGCAAACATCGAAATTTTATCGATTTAGCGAGCGTATCATTACACAATTAACCATTCTAATCAATTAGGTAACCAAAGCCCTAACTTAACTCTAACAACCATGCTTCAAACCCTAGTTCAACATCAAATCCCATTCTTGATTTTCATGAACAAGAATTTACAACTAAATTAATACTTCAAAATTGAATTTTAGCACACATAAACTACAAGTTAACAAACTAGTTTAGAATTTCACCTCACAAATGGAACCCTAGCATGATCAAGCCACCAAAGAAGCCTCCTTTCTTCTAGTTTTGAACTAAATTTGGTTGAGGAGAGAGTGGATTAGGGTTTAGCATTGAATTGGAGAAGAAAATGGTGAATTTTTATGGATTTTTCATGATTTTTGAAGCAAGAATTGAGGTGAAAAGAGGGGGGAGCTGCTGCTATTTTCGGCCAGAGGTGAAGAGGAGGAGGGTGTGGGGTTTTTGGAGAAGTTTCTAGGTCAAAAAGATCCCTCACATCTCATTTAATGCATTTCACATCAACTTTTTACAAAAAAAACCCTTTTTACATCATTTTTTTCAAAATTTTCACACCATAAAACTAAAATGTTGCAAGCCATGATACAATTTTATTAACACCATATTTTAGCTTATAAAGATTCCTAATTATGAAATTTACCTAATTAAATTTGTATTTATCACTAATTTAATGTATTTAAAAAGGCTTAAAATAATAAAAAAATAATTAATTACGAAATATTTTTTATTTAACTAGAAAATTATAAGTGACATTTTAGTGACAAAATTATAGTAATATCTTATCTAAATTTTGTATAATTAGATCTACAATGAAAAATACCTATTTTGAATTTTTACGGAAAAAGCCGAAAAATTAGCCGATTACCGAAAAACTGCCTAAACGATTTTCGAAGGGTTACAATCTTCCCCCTTAAAGAAATTCGGTCCCCGAATTTAGAATTTAACTACGCGTACCTTAAAAAAGATGGGGATATCTCTTCGTCATCTCGACTTCGGTCTCCCAGGTGACCTCCTCGCTGTTCGGGCCACGCCAAAGGACCTTGACGGACGGTATAACCTTCGACCTCAATTTCTTCACCTGCCGATCCAAAATGACCACCGGCTGCTCGGTGAATGAAAAATCACGCTCTAACTGGATCGTTTGGTGCTGAATCACCTGGGAAGGATCATGAAGGTACTTGCGGAGTATCGAGACATGGAATACGGGATGAACATCGAGGAAGCTAGGCGGAAGAGCTAACCGATAAGCGACTGGACCAACACGCTCTAGGATCTCGAAAGGATCAACATATCTAGGACTCAGCTTCCCTTTCCGCCCAAATCTCATCACACCTTTCGTCGGAGAGACCTTCAGGAAAACATGATCGCCAACAGCGAACTCGAGTCGGCGACGGCGCCTGTCAGCATATGATTTCTGCCTGCTCTGTGCCGCTCTCATCCTGTCCCGAATCAGCTGTATCTTCTCGGTCGTCTCCTGTACAATCTGCGGCCCCAAAATACAGATCTCCCTGAGCTCTGTCCAACATACAGGCGATCGACATCTCCTCCCATATAAAGTCTCAAAAGGTGTCATCTGAATCGTCTCCTGGAAGCTATTATTGTAGGAAAACTCGATCAAAGGCAAATGACGATCCCAGCTACCACCGAAATCTAAAACGCAAGCTCTGAGCATGTCCTCAAGAGTCTGAATAGTACGCTCTGACTGACCGTCAGTCTGCGGATGAAAGGCTGTGCTAAAACTCAATCGGGTGCCCAATGCTTCCTGAAGTTTCTGCCACAATCGGCTGGTAAACTGGGTGCCCCGGTCGGACACGATGCAAGTCGGAACACCATGCAGTCGCACGATCTCATCAATATAAACCTGGGCGTACTGAGAAAATCCAAAAGTGGTCTTCACTGGCAGAAAGTGAGCCGCTTTCGTCAGTCGATCCACAATCACCCATATAGAGTCGTACCCTCGACTGGTCCTGGGTAGACCCACAATGAAGTCCATGGAGACCTGCTCCCACTTCCACTCAGGGATGGGCAAAGGCTGTAACTCGCCGGCTGGCCTCTGGTGCTCGGCCTTGACTTGCTGACAAGTCAGGCATCTCGACACAAAGTCTGTAATATCCCTCTTCATCCCGTCCCACCAGTAAACCTCTCTCAAATCACGGTACATCTTGGTGGAACCTGGGTGAACACTGTATACTGATTTATGTGCCTCCTCGAGAATATCACGCCTCATTCCCTCTGAATCTGGCACACACAGTCGAGTCCCAAATTGAAGTATCCCCTGATCATCAATCACGAACTCAGAAACTCTGCCCTGCCGAATCTGCTCAATAATCTCTAAGATACGGGCATCGCCGGACTGTGCCTCGCGGATACGGTCAAGTAACTGTGGGCGTGCTCTGAAATGGGCCAGCTGTCCCCCTGTAGGAGTAAACTCGAACTGCACTCTGCTGTCACATAAAACCTGCCAATCCGCCGTCAACTGCATCTGTACTGCGCTCAAACAAGATAAGCTACCTTCGGGCCTTCTACTCAAAGCATCTGCCACCACATTCGCCTTGCCCGGATGGTATAAAATCTCGCAGTCATAATCCTTCACCAACTCCATCCAACGGCGCTGTCTCAGGTTCAAATCTCGCTGCTGGAAGATATACTTCAAACTCTTGTGGTCAGTGAATATCTGGCACGACTCACCGTATAGGTAATGTCTCCAGATCTTAAGTGCAAATACCACTGCAGCCATCTCTAAATCATGGGTGGGGTAGTTCTGTTCGTGTTTCCTCAGCTGCCGAGAAGCATACGCAATAACTCTGTCGTGCTGCATCAATACACATCCCAGCCCCACTCTAGAAGTATCACAATATACCACGAACCCGCCTGATCCTGAAGGCAATGCTAACACTGGTGCAGTAGTCAGACGAGTCTTCAACTACTGGAAACTATCCTCACATGCCTGGGTCCAATCAAAAAGAACCCCCTTCCGGGTCAACCCGGTCAATGGTGCAGCAATGCGGGAGAAATCCTGGACGAAACTTCGATAATAGCCGGCCAGACCTAGAAAGCTGCGAACCTCTGTAACTGATACTGGTCTAGGCCAACGCTGAACTGCCTCGATCTTCTTCGGGTCCACACAAATACCATCTTTCGTCACCACATGACCCAAGAAGTCGACACTGTCTGACCAGAATGCGCACTTGGAGAATTTGGCGAACAGCTGATGCTCCCTCAAAGTCTGCAATGTGATACGTAAGTGCTGCTCATGCTCCTCCCGGCTCCGAGAATAAACCAAGATGTCGTCAATGAACACAATAATGAACCGATCGAGATACGGCCTGAATACACGGTTCATCAAATCCATAAATGCTGCCGGGGCATTGGTGAGCCCGAACGACATCACCAAGAACTCATAATGACCATAACGAGTACGGAAAGCGGTCTTCGGAATATCCTCCTTCCGAACCCGCAACTGGTGATAACCTGACCGTAAATCAACCTTCGAGAAAAACCCTGCACCCTGGAGCTGATCAAATAAGTCATCAATGCGGGGTAGGGGATACCTGTTCCGCACAGTAACCCGGTTCAGCTGACGATAATCAATGCATAAACGCATACTTCCGTCCTTCTTCTTAACAAACAAGACGGGAGCACCCCAAGGTGACACACTCGGTCGGATAAGCCCTTTGTCCAGCAAGTCCTGTAACTGATCCTTTAGCTCTCTCAGCTCCGCCGGGGCCATCCGATAAGGCGGTATAGAGATAGGCCCCGTGCCAGGGATCAAGTCAATACAGAACTCAATCTCGCGCTCTGGTGGCAGACCAGGCAGCTCGTCAGGGAATACATCAGGAAACTCTCTCACAACAGGGACCTGGTCCAACGGAACCTCTGTGGAGCTAGTATCACAAATATAGGCTAAGAATCCCTGACACCCTTTCCTTAAGAGCTGACCAGCGCGAAGAGAAGAAATCAAGCTGGGAAGGGTAGCACTATGATCTCCCTGAATAATAAGAACCGGCTCACTAGGAAAACTGAATCTGACTACTTTTTCACGGCAGTCCACGGATGCATAACAGGTGGCTAGCCAGTCCATACCAAGAAGAACGTCAAAGTCTTGCATATCGAGGAGAATCAAATCTACTGAAGAATCTCTCTCCCCGATACGAACGGAACACGATCGGTACACAAAACGGGCAACAAAAGACTCGCCTACCGGGGTAATAACGACAAGCGGCTGATCTAACGGAGAAGACTCTCGGCCCAACCTCGGTGCAAAGTACGTGGATACATAGGAATGTGTGGAGCCTGGATCAAATAATACCCGTGCATCAAAAGAACATACTGGCAGAGTACCTGTCACGACGGCATTGGATGCCTGTACATCCTGAAGAGTCAATGCGAACACTCGGGCCTGTCCACCACTAATAGCTGGTTGTCCTCTGCCTCTACCTCAGCCTCTGCCTCTGCCTCTGTCGCCTCGTCCTCTCAGAACTGGACCGCCACGCCCACGGCCTCTAGAAGCATCTGACTGACGTAGAACATCGTCAGGAGTAGGAAGTAAAGCTCTCTGAGAAGGTGGTGAGGGTGGTAAAGTCACATGCGGGACTGTCGCCGCGCCCGGACGTCCCATGGTACAGTCTCTGACACGGTGGTACTGACTCCCACACCGAAAACATCCTGGAGACGACTGCTGGGTCTGTGGATATGAACCAAATAACTGACCTCGTCTCAATCCTCTGCCTCCACCATCTCCCGGAAATAATCTATCACGATGTCGGCCCATCTGCCGCTGGGCTGGCGTATCAGTACGGATCCTCTTCGGCCCAGAAACGACCGGAGTCTCAGAAATACGCTCCTCCAAAAGTAAGGCTGCATCCATCGCGGCTGCGTATGTGTCAAAATGCTGGGTGCCGATGGCAAGGAATAGCTGTGTATCAAGCCCTCGCACGAACCTCTTTATTCTCTTCTCTTCTGTGTCGATTAGGTACGGAGCATATCGAGACAACTGGGTAAACTGTATATCATACTCCGACACCGTCATCCCAGGAGTCTTGCGCAAAGACTCAAAACTACGGGCTCGAGCATCTCGGACACTCTCCGGAAGAAAACGGGCAAGAAATGCAGATGTAAACTCATCCCAGGTCATAGAAGGCAGACCTGCAGCTCGGCCTCTCTCTACTGAATCGTACCATGTCTGGGCAAGACCCTCCAGACGAAAACTCGCAAACTCCACCAATCTATCATCAGAACACCTCAACGAACGGTAAATCCGAGCCATCCTATCAAGAAATGCCTGTGGGTCCTCTGTCGCATCTGTACCAGTAAAAGCTGGAGGTCTCAATCTCATGAACTCCTGTAGTGAAACAGGGATAGTCTCCGTAGTAGCAGCAGGAGTGACCATCTGTGCAGCAGGTACGATCGTGGTCTGTGTGGTGGAAGGAACGTCCTCGGATCTCTGTGCCCGGCTGGACTCAACTAAAGATCCCATCATCTGTCGCAACTCTTGCATGCCGGCCTCTAGTCTGGCAATACGATCTGGATAAAGCGGATCAGTATGACCCTGAGGGGTAGGTGTATCATCCCGCTCGATCCTCGCCTCAGACGGGCCCGCCCGAATCTCATCCCTAGCGGCAGCCCGCTGAGCTCTCGTAGTCTTTGGCGGCATCGAAGCTAGAATAAGAAACAGGACTGATAAGGACATTGCAATTGAATCAAGGAATGCAAGGAATCAAGAAAGGAAATACAAGCAATTATGTCCTAAGGTCACTTAGGCGGAGTACCGTATCGTAAGTATGCCGCGGATCATACCCACGCTACGCCACTCTGCTTAAGTCACCTACTCCATCTACCAAGGTCGTCCTACACTCAGAAAGGTAAAACCTACGCTCTGATACCAACTTTGTCACGACCCGAAAGTACGGAACGCGACTGGCACTTAGATTACGAGACGTCTAAAGGCGTACCGTAACCTAAGTCAGCCAAAGCCCAGAAAAATCTAAACCAAAATCAAAAGCGAGTGAAGAAAAACCTTTAATGAAAACGATTTTCAAATCAATTAAGTTGCAAAGAATCCCTTTTTTAAAACATCATAAATTTCCGAAAATTTCGGCAGAGTCTCCCCTGTATTTTCTATCCCCCAAAATGGGTACAACAAGATAATAAACCTGTAATCATAAAAATGGCATCCCCAAGCGGGAGCTAGCTCTTCGCCCAAGGCGGATCACAACCACATGCAATATAATAGCAATATCAAGAAAAGAGTATAAAAGAAACGCAAAATATCAGAAAACACAACGCCGGCTCAAGTGAGCTCGACCCAAAAGAAACCACATATATACAATCTCTCAGTCTCATCACTAGGTCGCATATACAATATAAAGTGGTAGATGGAGAATACTAGATACAATGATAAAGCAAAAAGAAATAAAGTGTGCTCGCAACCCACCTACGGGCGATGTCGCGAGTCTGAGCAAAAGGAGCCGATGATAAGATAGCCGCCGCTACAAGACTGATGAGTCCGACCTGCAAGACACTGTGGCACAACGGGGGTGAGTTGCCAGCTCGTGAGTAAATATAACATCTAATAAGGCAATCGTAAGAATGCACGCAATGCACCACAACATGCATGTCCATATGTGATATAATATCTCTAGTATGCATGCACATGTATGCAATGTCATTTCTAACTCTTTAAGTGTTTTAAATGCTAAGGGTACTGCGTTCTTAACTTTTAGAAAATGAATATCTGTATAATAGCTAAGTACCATCAAGAAATCATCTGAAAACCCGTGTCATGCATCAACACCAAATAGGAATCATATCTGTCTCAATATCGGGCTCCGTCAGTCCGGATCGACCCATATCATCCAATCTCACGACAATGGTCGGTATCCTCCGGATATCCGCCGTGCCAGACATCACCGGTAGGTAGTCTTCCCCTACCAGGCTCATCATCTACATCTCGATCTTCTTGCCCCGGGGTACCATACCGGGCCCACCATGTACCCGAGACGGTTCATCCACTCCTCGAATCGGGTCTCGAAATCCAACAGAAAACATGAAAACTCATGGTGGACGACACATACATCACGAGAAAACCGCAACTTTGTTTTAAAAATGATGAATATAAGCTTTTGTTAAATTCTTGCGGTTCTCCCCAAAAATCCAGAAATCGCAGCAATACTGAAATCCTCCAGAAAATCATAATGTTCACATGTTATATATGATAAATGTCTATGATATCAATGTATATGATGTGAGTTTTGGCTAGAAATCTATGTAGATATGATGGTAATGCGAGGTATATGCATGCTATGCAATTCCATATATCATGTACGAATGCAAATGGCGTTATTAAGTTAAACAGGTTCTATAGTGCACGTGGCATGGCAATTACCAAAGGCGTGTGTGTCACATGAATAGTGCACGTGCAACAGATGCCAATGGTAATGGTTTTCGTGTCCTACGAAGTGATATCGCATAAGTATAGATAAATGTCCATGCAATCTAATATACTATTCGCTATAAGGGTATGCAGTGTACATGAATGGATAAACTAGCTAACAATATAAATCTTGCAAAAAGTAGGGTAATCCTAACTAGGGGGGGCGCCTCACGCCATTCAGACGATTCCCCCATAGATGAATATATCTACTCACCTGAAATCCCCGCTAACCCGATCCGACCACCGTCTTGCCTTTACGTGCCGTGTCCGATGTTTCCCCGACCGATCCTATATTTGCACAATACCAAGCATAAAATTATAAAACCTAGAACGATGCAAGTCACAATATACAGTTATCAACGCTCTCGAATTAAACATAGCATGCACTCGGTGCGTGGGAAAACGCACGAAAATCGCTAACCTTTAACTAGAATCGTCATTTCGGGGAAATCGATAAAACTACAACCCGACTAAACGAAACCCCGCGTTCGCGCACTCTAATAGTCCTATACGAAGCTAATTATATCGCTAACATAACGCAATTTGATCGCATTCTAATTTTGTAAAAAAATCTAGTAAGCAAATTCAATACCGATTCGATGCAAACATCGAAATTTTATCGATTTAGCAAGCGTATCATTACACAATTAACCACTCTAATCAATTAGGTAACCAAAGCCCTAACTTAGCTCTAGCAACCATGCTTCAAACCCTAGTTCAACATCAAATCCCATTCTTGATTTTCATGAACAAGAATTTACAACTAAATTAATACTTCAAAATTGAATTTTAGCACACATAAACTACAAGTTAACAAACTAGTTTAGAATTTCACCTCACAAATGGAACCCTAGCATGATCAAGCCACCAAAGAAGCCTCCTTTCTTCTAGTTTTGAACTAAATTTGGTTGAGAAGAGAGTGGATTAGGGTTTAGCATTGAATTGGAGAAGAAAATGGTGAATTTTTATGGATTTTTCATGATTTTTCATGATTTTTGAAGCAAGAATTGAGGTGAAAAGAGGGGGGAGCTGCTGCTATTTTCGGCCAGAGGTGAAGAGGAGGAGGGTGTGGGGTTTTTGGAGAAGTTTCTAGGTCAAAAAGATCCCTCACATCTCATTTAATGCATTTCACATCAACTTTTTACAAAAAAAACCCTTTTTACATCATTTTTTTCAAAATTTTCACACCATAAAACTAAAATGTTGCAAGCCATGATACAATTTTATTAACACCATATTTTAGCTTATAAAGATTCCTAATTATGAAATTTACCTAATTAAATTTGTATTTATCACTAATTTAATGTATTTAAAAAGGCTTAAAATAATAAAAAAAATAATTAATTACGAAAAAAAATTTATTTAACTAGAAAATTATAAGTGACATTTTAGTGACAAAATTATAGTAATATCTTATCTAAATTTTGTATAATTAGATCTACAATGAAAAATACCTATTTTGACTTTTTACGGAAAAAGCCGAAAAATTAGCCGATTACCGAAAAACTGCCTAAACGATTTTCGAAGGGTTGCAGTGCTGCCATTTTAGCGACGTGGATGGTTGGTGATGCCCTTTTAGCAATGTGTACGGTCGGTGCTTCCATTTCAGAGACATAAACGGTCGGTGCTACCATTTTTGCGATGTGGGCGGTCGGTGCTGGAATTTTAGTGAAGTGGATGGTTGGTGCTACCATTTTAGCGACATGGACGGTCGGTGCTGTCATTTTTGCATCATGGACGGTCGATGCTGCTATTTTTGCGACATGGACAGTCGATGTTGCCATTTTTGCGACATGGACAGTCGGTGCTGCCATTTTTTCGATGTGGACGGTCGTTGCTTGATTTGACTTCCTCTGCTTCATGCGGTGTCAGGATTTGATTTGACTTGCTCCTCTTTCTGTTGTGTTGGGATTTGATTTGACTTGGTCCATTTTTGCGGTGTCGAGGTTTGATTTGTTTCCGAGGTGGAGCTTGATTCCGCCGGGGAGGTCATTAGTTAACTGGTATTTTGATTTGTTTTGAGAGTTCTCTACCCGTCCAGTAAGACTTTTGAGCTTGGAAGTGCTACAGGGTGGGACGTTGATTTGATATATTTGATTTTTGCTTTATTTGGTAGGACTTTCGAATTCTAGAAGAACTCGGAATTTAGATTTTGTTTGGCATCAGTATTGCTGCACTGGAATAATGCCAGGAGCAACTCATCATTTTACCCAAGAGGACTTAGCATTTGGTTTTTGGGTCGGCATCAGCACCGCTAACACTGAAGCATAGTGTCAGGAACGGCTCATCATTTGCCTTTTGGAAAACATAGAGTTTGAGTTTTGGGTCGGCATCAACACTGCTAACACTGAAGTATAATGCCAGGAACGACTCATCATTTGTCGTTGCCAGTTGGGGGAGCGATGGCTTAAGAGACAATTTTATGTCCTTATCACCTAAGGCTTTTCAATTTTATGAGCCGTAAGGATCTCATCAAAGAATTTTCTCCCTACGAGTAGAGAGGATCTCGCAGGTGTATATTCTCCTTAGGAATTGTGAGGATTCTTAAGTGTGTTGATTGTTTGTGAGTCGTAAGGATCTCACGTGAGAATTTTCTCCTCACAAGGTCGAGAGAACTTTGCGAGTGTATTTCCTTTCTTTTCACGAGTTTGCCCCATTTTGGGTTTTCACAAACTCGCCGGCAGTCATGCTGTTTTTATTTACAGAGCCCTTTTGGGTTTTCATCCGTGCACATTTTGCTTGTTGGCATACCATTTTTTTAGCTTTATCACCGGGAGGAATTCAGATGTAGTCTCACCGGTAGGACTTGGGAGAGATAGGGGCATTTGCTCCTGTAGATTGTATACGGTTTTACAGGATGTATGATCCAAACCATAGGGCCAGTGTGCTTGATCCGTCTATGACCAGGAGCATTCATACGTAGTATTTCTTGAGATATCGGCCGTTGATGGATGGCATGAGCCTTTCTCGGCACTTATTAGTTAGTAGGATCCTCCGTCGAACACTTTCTTAATAACGTATGGCCTTTCCCAATTCGGCTCGAATTTTTCCTTGGCATGTCGATTGGGGATGGTCGGTCTTTTGAGAACCAACAGCAATTCTCCTTTCTTGAAAGAACGGAGATGGGACATCTTGTCATAGGCTCGTGATATTTGGGCTCGGTACAGCTCCAGATTTTGCTGTACTGCGAGCCTCTTTTCCTTGAGCGCATTGAGCTTCTCAAACCGAAAGAGTGTGTTTTCCTCTTTCGTCAGATTGTGCTGGACAACCATCCTTAGGCTTAGAACTTCGACTTCGAGCGGGAGGGTTGCTTCCACTCCGAAGAGCAGCAAGAATAGAGTGGACTGCGTCGGAGTGCAGTGCATAGTACGGTATGCCCACAATGCCTCATAGAGCTTCAGATCCCAATCTCGTTTATTGGCTAAGGCATTTTTTCTCAGGAGCTTCCACAGGGTTTTGTTGAAGGCTTTGGCTAACCCATTCGTCCTTGGATTATAGATGGAAGAATATCTCCAGTCTTTTTTATGTTGAGTAGCGAACTTTAAGATTGAAGCTCTTAAATGAAGGCCCGTTGTCAGATATGATTCTTCTTGGCATACCGAAATGATATAAAACATTATGCCAAAAGAATTTCAAAACGTCTTCTGTCTGAACTTCTTTTAGCGGGACAGTTTCAGCCTATCTGGAGAAGTAGTCCATCATGGCTAATATGAACCGGTGTCCTTTAGATGACGGAGGGTCGATCGGGCCAACTATGCCGGTGCCCTAAATTTCGAAGGGCCAGGACGCCACGATAGGGTGTAGCAGATTGGGATGCTTATAAATGAAGTCACCGTGAATTTGGCATAGATGATATTTCTTTGCATGCTCTTCGCAATTCTTTATCATGGTAGGCCAGTAATATCTAAGCCGTTTGATTTGAAGCCGCATTTTGAGGCCGGATTGGTGAGTTCCGCAAACGCCCGAGTGAATTTCTTTTATAATTTCTCGAGTTTCAGCCAAAGACAGACACCTGAGCCAAAACTGGTCGTACGACCTGCGGTATAGCGTGTCATTCATAAACACATATCGGAGAGCTCTCTTCTTCAACTGAACCATCGCGAATTTTTCCTTAGGTAGCTTGTCGTAACAGAGGTACTCTATGAAGGGTTCTCTCCAATCCGGCTTGTCCCTGACGATCCGAGCTTCTTCAGCAGGACCATTCTTTTGTTCTATGATTTCTTCTCATAAAAAGACGGGAGACAGGATTTGCCGGCTCCTAACTGTGATCAGAATTTCATACATGTCAGGATCAGCCAGCTCTTTGGCTAGGCGAGCGAGTACGTCAGCTTTTCCATTCAGCGCCCTAGGAACTCTCATCAGTTCAATGTGGATGAAATGCTTCATGAGCTCCACCACTCGGCCTTTGTATCGAGCTAATTCAAACTTATATATCTTGTATTCGCTGCTTACTTAGTAGACGACTAGCTGGGAATCGCCTAGACACGCAACTAAGTGATCTTCATTTCTAAGGCAAGCTCCAGACCAGCTATCAGAGCTTCATATTCATCCTCATTGTTTGTGCGAGGATCGGTAAGAGTGAAAGAACTTCGCAGGGTTCCTCCCGATAGTATGATGAACACTAATCCTAATTTTGCTTTTATTTGCGGGATGCTTGATTTGCCGGAGGTCCTTATTGATGAGGCTCCATCGAAATAGAGCTCCTAACATGGCTCATGTCTTCGAAGTGTAGCACTTGTTCATCAGGTAGCTCGCAATTTAGCGGTGACCCTTCAAGTATGGGATGAGCAGCCAGAAAGTCGGCGAGGACTTGACCTTTTGCTGTTTTCTGAGGAGTGTAGACTATGTCAAACTGAAACAGTATGACAGCCCATCTGACCATTCTACCAGTTAAACCCGCCTTGGTCATCAAATACTTCGGTGGATCGATCTTGGAGATCACCATAACCCGGTGAGCAAGTAGATAATGCCTCAACTTAGTTACGGCAAATATCAAGGCTAAACGTTGCTTTTCAATCGGGGAGTAATTATGCTCTGCCCCAACTAATGTTCGGCTAAGGTAGTACAGAGCATTTTCCTTTTCCTCCTCGTTGTTTTGAACGAGGAGGGCGTCGAGTGATTCGTCCAGCGCGGCGGTGCAGAGGATCATCGGTTTATTTGGAATAGGGGCAGCAAGCAGTGGAGGGTGAAACAGGTACTGCTTGATACTGTCGAATGCTTCTTGACATTCGGCATCCCAGACAAAAAGGGTTCCCTTCTTCATGAGCTTTGAAAAAGGTCGACATCTTCCTGATAGGTTTAAGATGAACCTTCTTATGTACGCAAGCCTTCCTTGGAAGGATCTTAGTTGCGTCAGATTCTTTGGAGGAGGCATTTCTACGATTGCTTTTATCTTCGACAGGTTGATCTCGACCCCTCGGTGTCAGACTATGAAGCCCAAGAATTTCCCTGATGATACGCCGAAAGCATACTTTAGAGGATTCATCTTCAGATTGTATTCTCTCAGTCTGATGAAGACAGTTCGGAGATCTTGAACGTGATTGGCCTTAGCTTTAGTCTTGATGACCAAATCATCAACATAACATTCGACGACTTTATAGATTAAGTCGTCAAAGATCTTGATCATTGTCCTTTGATATGTGGCACCTGCGTTCTTCAGTCCAAATGGCATCACATTGTAACAGTATATGCCTATCAGGATTCGAAATGCTGCATGCTTCTCATCCTCAGACGACATTTTTATCTGATTATACCCAGACAAACCATCCATGATAGTGAACAGCTCATAATTTGAGGTGTCATCGACCATCATTTCTATGACCGGAAGTGGAAAATCTTCCTTAGGGTACGCTTTGTTAAGGTCCCTGAAATCGACACAAGCCCATTTTTCTTCTTTACTGGGAAAATGCATGCGATCCAGTCCGCGTATTTCTCTTCTCTGATGAAACCGACATCGATGAGTTTCTTGGTTTTCTCAATGAACTTTTCCTCCAACTCCCTTCTCATTCTTCGAGGAGCTTGTTTGATTGACTTGGCATTAGGAGAAATAGCCAGCTTATGCACGGCCGCCTCGGGGGAGAGGCCAGGCATTTCTTTGTACGTCCATGCAAAACAGTTGACGAATTCACACAGCAGGGCGATTATCTGCTCTTTCATTTTCTCTGACAAGAGCGAGCTGATATAGGTCGGCCTTGGATAATCGGGCGTCACCAAATCAATCTTGGTTAGCTCGTCGAATGTTGCATGTCCGCCATCTTTGAGCTCTCGAAGGGATTCTTTTGGCTCGGCTAGCTCACGGTCATCATTCAACTCTCCGCTGGCTTCACTAACATGGATCATGTAGCATGATTTGGCATCAGATTGCACATAGCCTAGGCCCCGTTTATCTGGGACTCGCCCCTCAATGAGCGATTGGACCTGAGGCGGGTGCCATAGCCTCTCATAAAAATTTTCTTCGGAGTCTGTCTGGTATAACCGACATCCGCACCTTTTAAAATATTCCCACATCCCGGCGCATAATATCTAGGGTTTAAGATGGCTCTTGTGCCTCTCTAATAAGGAAGGCACGTTGCAGGCAAATCGTCCGGATGCACGACAGGGTTCGACCCATAAAACAGGATGCCCTTCTATCCGCTGTTCCTTCCGGGGACATAGAAGGTTGTTAGTTGGTCCACGGTGGAGACCGACAACACATCGAGCTCTTTGAACATCTGTTTCGGAACTTTGGTGATGGCCAGGGATCCCTCTGTGACTTCAAAGGTCTCTCTTAGTTTCTCTTCTTGCATGAGAGTCCGACCTGTATAACTGTTGCAAGACGGGTCCTCCTTTGACTCTTCGGTATCGCTGCCGAGATGAGGGCAAGCTTTGCTGCCGGATGGGCCCTCAATATCTGACTCATCCATATCGCTACCGAAGTGAGGGCGATTTTTATGGAAGGACGGACTTCCAGCATCGGACTCATCAGTGTCATTGCCAAAATGCGGACGCACTTAGGGATTTTTACTTTTAAGGATGACGACCGTCTTAGATTGGCTTTTGAGACTTTAGGTCTTCTTGTTTTTAATTGACCTTGGCTCAAGTTTGCTTTTGAGATTCTGGGCTCTTTTATCTCTAGTTGACTACGACTCAGATTTGTTAATGAGACCCTAGGCCCTCTCGTCTTTAGTCGACTGCGGCTCAATATTTTGGGTTTCATAAAGTACCGAGAATCTTCATATCGGACATCATGTACACCAAACGGCTGTATGTCTCCGTCAATGCATCTTTCTTCACCATGTTTAGTATACTTTATGCATTGATGCAGTGTTGATGGAACGATACCATAATCATGAAGCCACGGTCGTCCCAAGAGAATCTTATAGGACGTTTCGGCGTCGATCACGTATATCTTAGCTTCGGTTTATAGGTCCCCAAACCTGATTGGTAAAGCTAAAAATCCCAGAACTTGTAGGAAATTTTGATTGAAACCCTATATGACAATCCTCTCCCTTGACAGGTGTCGGACGTCCATTGATAAACTCTTTAAAGTCCGCAAGTTCATGATGTTCACTGAGGACCCCGGATCAATCAATATGCGATTAATCCGATCTTCGTCGTTGTACCCTGTTACGTAAAGCAGCCGGTTATGTTCAGCTGTCCCTAGTAACAGGTCTTCATCTTTAAATACGACCGCAGCTGTATACTGAGCATACTGGGCTTCTTCCATATTGATCTCCGCGAAGCACGCCTGATACCACTCGGGGTTTTGCAGAGCATAGATATGGATGTCCCTGAGCTCCTTGGATAGAACCAGAGCATCATAGATGCTTAAGAGGGCTAGAAGCTTCTGGAGGTAAGCCGGGACGTTATAGTCTACCGAGGAAGAGCTCGAGTCTCTATGAGTCGGATCTCTCCCATCTTCTTTATTAGCCACCTATTTTTCCTTTTCCTTTAGGGTGTTGCCTTGTTTTGGCATTAGAGCCTTACCGCTTCTGAGCTGGATTTGGTTAGCTTTTGTGGCGAGCCCATCGTCCTCTTCGAGAAAATAGAGCTCCTTCTCATAGTCGCTGCCAAGATGGATAGCGTAGTAGGTCATAGTAGGGACCCCATCATCGTCACTCTCTTTCAATTCTTCTAAGATTTATGCGGCTTCTATAGAGAAGAACTCCTTTAGTTAGATAAGGGTTCTTTCCTTTTGAACATAGTCTCCGAGGGAATCGGTGTATTTTTGAACGGACGTTCTCCTTGTAGACTCTTCTTCGCGTCGAGCTGCATCTTTCTTTTTCTTCTTTCTAAGCTTCTTGGACTTCGAGCCTGTCTGTCTCAGATTGGTGGATGGGACAGTGGGCTCTTTTTGCCCTCCCCACTCGACTCTAGGTTCTTTCTGAAGCAGATTTAACATCTTATCCGTCTTCTTGGATATGTACACATTCTATGGAGGTTGCGACACATCGTCCACATTTCTTCAGGTGGACGTTCAGCGGCATGCCTCCAAAAGGCTTCAGTTTCTATCTGTTGCGACTTGATCGTTTGTCAACACACCAGGAGACAATGAAATTTCTCTCGCCTTGTACTGCTTTTCGACCCAATCTTTGAACACGTAGCAATCCTCGATGACGTGATCTAGCATTCTGTAGTACAGGCAATACAGAGGGTTGTCAGTCATGTTTGCTTCATGCGGCCTCTTTGGGTTCAGCAGTTGTAAACCATTCCTTAAGGCATCCCTGAATATCTTCCGGACCTTGTCCTTTCTGAAGGATAGACCTT